>CM039091.1:20007500-22407500 GCA_022113865.1 Chimonanthus praecox
TGTTTTTGCATGTTAGGGAGATAGGGATCGGGTTGTGATGTTGCACAAATCCTTGGAGTTTGGGGGAGCACAAAACATGCGCTATTTAGCACTTGTCACTGGTTTTGACAGTGTATGTAGGAAGGATGATGAAAGCTTGGAAGAAAGCTTGAAGAAAAATAAACTTAGAAGTAGCTAAGTTTATGGGGGAGCTGGGTCGAAGAAGATAGAAAAGATAGCTTACAAAATGGGGAGGATATTTTAGGGAAGCTAGGTAAATTAGCTTGACTCATGGAAGAAATCAGCTAAGCTGGAACTTAGCTTGTGCAGGGGCAAATAAACTTTGATGCATGAGAAGTGTGCTTTGCACTATGGGGAGAACCATGAGTTGGAGTAGAACTTATTTAAGCACTAAATACAAGATGCATGGGGGAGTGCTTGAAATCAAATTCCTTCAATTATATGACAAAATGGGGGAGAAATTAGTAAAAGCTATAAGACATCAAAACCAATTATGGAGAGTAAATTGGTGAAGCCTAAGTGCTTGGGCCTCTAGAAAGAGAGAGCCATACCGGGGACGAATATGAAGAAGCCAATGGACATGAGAATGTTTATGCTTGGAGTTTGGGACTTCAAACTCAAAAAAGATTGGGGGAGAAGATCTTTTCAACACTGATAGCTTGGATATGCTATGGGTAGTGTTGGTTGCTAGGAAAGCATTGGTGTATGGGGGAGAATGAATGCTAATCTTGATTAGTCAATGGATGCAGATTTATGTTTTGGACTAACCCTTGTAATGATTATCTAGTGTTGTTTGCTTATGTGCTTGAACAGGAAATCATGAAATGAAGCAAGCTGAATAAGAATATGTGAAAATCATAGTCTTGTTTTTCCATTTGAATATGTACATGTAATCTGTTTAATATGTTTGTATTCAAATGTGATGTAATAAGGGTGGTCTTGGAATTGAGTTAGTTTCCAGTTTTTGTCAGCAAATTGACAAAGGGGGATATTGTTAGTGCCCCGGCTTGCCGAGTCCCTAAGTTTGGCAATTCCATGACTCAGGAAGAAGCACTTGCTAGAAGTTTGAAGACTCAAGATGATCAAGATTGAAGATCATGCTCCACCGGATTGAAGCTCATCGTTATGGCAATCACAAAACAAGTATTTGGCCATAGATGACTTTAGGTGGTACACAAACCTTAGGAGGACCATTCCTAGGCTTAGTTGAACAAATGATAAACTCATAAAAAGCATAGAGAGGAAGCTTGATAATGAATTGGAAGCGAACTTGAAAGTATGAAATAAGTTCACTATCAGCTCTACCAGTCGTTCTCACCGGCCCCTAGGTGAAGACACGATCAACCCATCATGGTCAAGACTGGTTGGCCAGATTGACAAAGGTTCTGGATCATAGAACTGTCATTCTGGGTATGCCTCTGATTGAAAGTCTCGTAAGCACCGACCCCTTGGTGATGAACTTAATGACCCTTCGTGGTCAAGGACTCGTCGATGATAACGTATGAGTTCTAGGACTTAGAACTCAAGTGGACTCTAGAGAAAACATGCATCTCGGTAATTCAAGACCGATAAAGAGTACCAGGACCGACCCCTCGGTAAAGGACGACAGGTCGTTCTAGGCAGGACAAGTTTTTGGACATGAAACTCTCTCTGCATGGTGTTGCCCCATATCGAGACCCTTGTATGGACCGACCTCTCGGTACCATGACTATCGACCCATCGGTGACACTGACCTGTCGATTGAGATTTAATAATGCCTTTGGGAGTGCATTTAATGTGCAACAGTCGGGTGCTTGAATGGTAATAAATATGAACACCGACCCATCGGTGCCCCTGACCTGTCGGTACTGGTCAGTTTGAAAAACTGTGATGACTCTGTGTGATCATTTGATTATCTTTCTCTAACTGAGAAGAGTCACACACTGTAGGGAAAGATCAACAGTCTTGTGCCTACACCTGAGAATCAAATACAATCAATCTATTGATTGAGTTAGTAAAAGAGAGAAAGAGAGGAGGAACGAAAAGATACAAACTAAGAAAGATTTGGTATAACCAGTTTCCTAGTCACCATGGAATTTTGATTGCTCAACGACGTATACAAAGTGGAGCGTCGGGTTTAACTCGGGCACACATTGGGTGGATCTTTGAGAAGCACATATCTACTAGAAATGCTTCAAGGGAAATGCCTCTTGGTTTTAATTTTGTTTTAAAACCTTTATCCTGTGAAAATGTATTAAGGAGGCTTGGCTCCAGAACCAATATAAAAAATCTAGAGCGTCGTCTCTGCCACATGTGGTGGGTGGAATTCCCAGCCAAATAAATAAATGACATTCCTATTTTATTGTGGTGAGTGAAATTCCCAGCTGATTGAGTGAGGTGGAATTCCTACTCTAATTGTGAGGGTGTAAGTCCCTACTTAGTGAATTTGGGGATAGCTCAAGGTTAAGCGAGTCCTAACAGTGGATGTAGGTTGGCTAACCGAATCACTATATATCTTTTGTCCTTGTGCTTGTGGTGTTAGAGCTAATTTCTTATGTTGATTGCTTAATCACATTTGCTAACACATATACATTTGATTGTTGTATCCGCTGCACTTAATAAATCAATCAAATAATTTTAAAAGGACCAATGATTTTAGATTGACCTATTCATCCCCCCTCTCTCTCTCCTCAGGTCAACCATGTTCTAGCACCAAGGGAAGAACTTTCAAGTTAAATGTTCGAGAACCTCTGTCAATCTGGCCAACTAGTCTATGACCACGATGGGTCGATCCTATCTCCATCGAAGGGTCGATGAGAATGACTGGTCGAGCTGACAGTGAACTTAATTCATATTTCCAAGTTCATTTCCAATTCACTGTCAAGCTTCCTCTCTAAGCTTATTATGTCCATTACCAACATATGCAACTAAGCCTAGGGATGGTCCTCTCTAAGGTATGGGTTCCACCTAAAGTCATCTATGGCTACATACCTGTCTTTTGTGATTGACATAACAATGAGCTTCAATCATGTGGAGCATGATCTTCTTTCTTGATCACCTTGAGTTCTTCAAGCTTCTAGCAAGTTCTTCTTCCCAAGTCATGGAATTAACAAACTTAGGGACTCGGCAAAGCAGGGGCACTAACAATCTCCTGTTTGTCAATTTCATGACAAAACCTAGAAGCTAACCGAATTACAAACTCACCATTATTACATCACATTTGAATACAAAAATTACATCAATTACATGTACATATTGAAATGGAAAAACAAGACTATGAACTTCGCATATTCTTGTTCAACTTCCTTCATTTCATGTTTTCCAGCAATCAACACTAGAAAATCATTAGAGGGGTTGGTCCAAAACATAAATATGCATCTATGGACTAAACTAGATTTGTATTCATGCTTCCCCAAACACCGTGATTTCCTCGCCACCAATTCTACCCATAGCTTATCTGAGCTAACAGTGTTGAGAAAATTTTCTCCCCCAATATTCTTTGAGTTTGAAGTCCCAAACTCCAAGTATAGAGATTCTCCCATGTCTATTGCTTCTCCCTATTTGTCCTCTATTCTCCAAGGGGTCCAAGCACTTAGGTTGTTCCAATCTTACCAATTACTCCCCCATAATTGGGTTTAATATCTAACAACTTCTACTAATTTCTCCCCCATTTTGTCATACAATTGACAAAGATTAGTAGGCAAACATCGACTTCCCCTTCATTTATGGTCTTCACAAATTTCTTAATTAATTAACAAATTTGCAGTGGATTAATATTGTTAATAAAGATAGATGAGTTGGGTGATCAAAAGTGTGCACAATTATAAGAACAATTACACAAATAAAGATCAACACCCACAAGACTAATTTATAGTGGTTCGATTAAACAACCTACATCCACTCTAAGGACTCACCCAACCTTGGGTTATTCCAAATTCACTTTGTGGGGACTTACACCCTCACAAATAGAGTAGGACTTCCACTGCACTCAATTGGTTGGGAATTCCACCCACCACATGTGCTAGAGACAACGCTCTAGATTTTTTATAGTGGTTCCGGAGCCAAGCCTCCTTAATCCACTTGTCCTAAATTTTGAAAGGTTCGACCAAACCAAGGCCCACTTCCTTATCCCTCTATTTTTTATAGTGGCTCCGGCTTCCTTGTCTTAGTCCACTTCACAAGATGATTTATAAAATAAAATCACTAAGAACCAATTGCCTTTATATGAGCTCACTTGTAGATGTATGCTTCTTGACGATGCTCTCCCAATGTGATGTCGATGATGTCGAAGATGTGCCTTGTGTATACGCAATCACAATCTATGGGAGATCTCTAGGATTTAGATGTGCCAATGGATTCCTAGATTTATATTTCTTTCTCTCTATCTCTCTTAGTCACAATCAAAAGATTGGATATTTCATTCACCAAGTGTAGTGCATGGAGAGTAGGTGGGGAACACTAGATTTGCCTTAGAATTTACCTATGGAAAATGTCGATGGTCTTTCCAACCAAAACCCAACTTGGTTTGGTGTTTAAATATGCAAAGAAGAGAAGTTCTCGAGCTAACACGGGCGATCGGTCGAACCCGGTGATGGGCTATGCGGCAAAAAAAGTCGTTGGAATGTTACCGTTTCGCATTAAATGTTTCCCAACGGCTAGAAAACTGACACGGATAACATATCGGCATTTTCACGACTGGTCATACAAAATTCCAAATGATGGGTTGTTCTCACGATTGGATCGTATGGACAGTTTTCAATAAAAATGGTCTCAACTAAAATGACCATATCTTGGGCTTTCGAACTCCGATTTGAGTGTTTTTGGGCTCTATGGGAATATCTTACAATGTTCTATCCAACCAGGGTGGTTTTACCAGTTGATTACTTTATTTGGTAGAGTGAAATATACTTCTAATTATGACATTTTGACATTGAACATTTTTCTTAAGATTTGTTGATGGATGCCGCAAGTTTTTGGTCCATTTCCTCTAGGCATGCTTATGATTTACCAATGAGTATTCTAAGCCTAGGGAGGGTATGTGTCACCAATGGGTCGATAGTCATGGCATTGAGGGGTTGGTTCATACGAGAGGCTCGGTCTGGGGCAACACCATGCTGACAAAGTTTCAAGTCTAGAAACTTGTCCTGCCCAGAACGACCTGTCGTCCCCATTGACGGGTCAGTCCTGGTAATCTACACCGGTCTGAATACCAACAAATCAGTGTTCCCAAGAGCACCCCTGAGTTCTAAATTCCAGACCTCACCTTGTTCAGATCGAAGAGTCGATGACCACGATGGGTCAATGAGCTCATCACCGAGGGGGCAGTGCATCCGAGACTCTCGATCAGAGGCATACCCAGAATGACAGTTCTATGATTCAGAACCTCTGTCAATCTGGCCGACCAGCCTATGAACTCGATGGTTTGATCTTGTCTCCACTAAGGGGTCGGTGAGAACGACTGGTCGTGTTAACAGTGAAACCAAATACATATTTCCAAGTTGGGATCCAGTTCACTGTCAAACAACCTCTAGGATTGTTTATGTCCATTACCAACATATTCAACTAAGCCTAGGCAAGGTCATCCTCAGGTGTTGGGTTCCCCCTAAAGTCATTTATGGCCAAATTACCTCTGTGATTGCCATACATAGTGATGATGAATCCTCATTTGATCCTCCAATGCTTTCTTGATTCAATCTTCATCACTTGAGTCTTGATCATTACTTAAACATCTGAGACAATGCTTCACCCAAGTCATGGAATTGACAAATAGGTTAATCGGAAAGCCGGGGCACTAACAATCTCTCCCTTTATCAATTTCCATGACAAAACACCTAGAAGCTAATGAATACAGACTCGATGACTTATCCCAACCCAATTATAAGTACATACTCAAATGAAAAGACCCTAGACTCTATGCTTCGGCTCCTTCTTGTTTTGCTCAGCTTGCTCCCCCTCGAGGTGGAAGCATAAAAATCTCCCCCTCTAATGTTAGTCACATATATAGTAATATAGACCTTAAAGATCTTCTCCCCACAAGATCTTTAAGCTTCTCCTCCAAAGCTTACATTAAGCTTCTAATATTTCTCCCCCTTAACATAAGTTTTCTTTCAAGCTTCCAAAATTGTCCCCCTTTTGTCATAAATTGACAAAGGGCATTAAGCACTAATATACCACATGTAGTGTGCTTGAACAAGTCCCAATTGTTGGACTAAGAGGAGATGGAGAAGGAGGACAAGGGCCACATGCATTTTTCAATAATTAAACCAATTTTGTATACATACGTTATGTATGCAAGAGAGGGAATCACTCATAGAAGAAATATACCATCAATGAACATATGAGTGAACAACATCATGAGCTACACAAGAATACATTGATATAGCACAAAATTCATGAAAAATAAGGTGATGCATACATATTTACCTATATGAGCACAATGCATCAAAACAAGAAACTAGTTCATCCATCAAAGCATATACCAATAATGAGACTATGAATGAAGAAGAATCCAAACCTTGGAAATCCATTATTCACTTGGAAGCTTGTTTCTTCCCTTTGAACTTTCCAAGGTGTGCTCTCCTTTGCTCAATGATTTAAGAGCATGATGCACCATAGTCCATTAACATTTGGACCATATAACCATGGCTTTCATTACCAAAACCCATATGCTTTTAAGATTCGCCTTTAAAATATGGAAGCCACAACATAGGTGCATAAGGTTTTGGAGAAGGATGATTTTCCTTGTTTGTACATTTCTCCAAAAACACATTTTCAATGTCCAATGATTTTCCAAGTTAGTGCATTATCAAGACATAGAAATATCATGATACATCCCTATAAGATTTACAAATTGAGGGATGAGAGTGTGTGCCTGTGATGCATGTAAGTCCACAAGACAACAAGTTTTTGCAATCCACCTTTGAATGCCAATGAAAACGTATACATTCACACACCAATTTGTGCAATTTGATGATTCAACCACATACACAAAAACATGGATCATGGATCAATTTTGCCTGTGCCAATTTTCATATTTGGATCTAATCCAATCCAATGACTTTGGGCCTTTTAATTTTCCAATTTGGAATTCATTGCCCATGTGTGTGACGTCATTTGATAAGGCATTCTCAAGTTTACAAAACATGGTGCTTATGAATACAACCTCATTCCCCAATATGATGAACCAATGATAAACATAGGAATGAAACACCAAGCACACAAACCATACATTCATTTCATAAGTGATATACCAATAAAAGGCATGGAAATGAAGTATGAAGACCTATGGAATACACAAATATACAATAAGTATAAAAGCTCATGATATGCCATAACCAACAAACACTTGCAAAATCATTTTCTATTTGCACCAAGATATACCGTCAAGAGATCAAGTAAAGGTGCAAAAGAAATGATCTCCATGTATAGAGTACAAGTTTTTGCCAAACACCAAATTAGCTCCCATGCTTGTCCTCAACTTTATCATTCAATTATGAATGTTTGAATTGAATGATACATGAATGGATTACCAACGAAGAACATTTGATCACACATTGATCAACCAATCACCATTCACAAGCATGAAGCAAGTTCCATTCCACAAGAGATTCACAAAATTTAAGTTTATGGAAGGAAACAAACATTTGTATGTGCACATGATCATCTAACACATAAGAGTCTACCAATATAGTACAGAGATGAAAAACACATGGCATATAAAATTATGATTCTACCAATAAGAACATATATGCCACAAAAGTATCTTGCATAGATTTCAATCCAACAATCAAACAAGAACATGGAATGAAGACAAGATACCAAAGGTGATTCCAAAGCATGCTTCAAATGTGATACCAACAATGGTAGCCCTTCACACATTTGAGAAAACATTGTTGGATTAGGAATCTAAGTCCACAACTCTATGACCCTCCAAGCATGATAAACACTATAGCCAGGAAAAGTGAAATCAAGTGCTTGCAATAGGTCAAATGTGCCAAGCCACAACACTTGGTTGTTTGAACTCACTTATACCAAGTTTGAGTTCAACTACAATTGGTCTAGAGATACACAAATTAAGCTCAAGTCTTAGACCATATGAATTTTAAATCCGGACATTTACTCTCAAATCTTTGGAAGTTGGGTTTTTTCATTCTTCCATCTTGTGCATTTGGTCCAAATCCAAAGGTTTGAGACAAGACTCTCCGTCTCATATTTCTAACCATAGTATGAGGAGATCTTGGGCTATCCCTTTTTTATTCTCCAATAAAGGGACGATGTGAATTGTGAGGTGAAAAGTGTTTCCTAGGAACATTCACAAATTGATTTACCTTTTTCTTCTTTTCATAGTGTGAATTTCCAATCACCTCATTTTTCCTCTTCCTTACTCTTTGAGGAAGATCCTTAGCCACCTTTGATTTAACCTGCATTCTTCTTATCTTGCACTCATGCTTGAAATGCCCAATTAATCCACAATAAAAATATTTAATATTTGGAGTGTGTGTGGTTTGAATTTTTTCCAACATGGATTGGATCATGAGTCTCTTTGGGTTAGATTGAGAAATACCATGCCAATCACCATGATGCTTACCCATAATAGATTCTTCCAAATTTTATTTCCTTGAGTAACCATGTCTTGAGATTTCTTAATATTTTATCTCCAAGACTTTTTCCAACTTCATTGAGCTTCAATATTTCCTTCTCATAAACTTTTAAAGTTTCTTGAAGCCCATTTTGTGATTCTTTCAACTTCACAATTTCAACATTTGCTTTTATCAAATTTGTTGAGAGAAGATCATTTTCAATAGTGACACATTGGAGTTGGCAAGAGAGTTTGGCATTCTCAATTTTTGCCTTATTAAGATCCTTAGCCAATCTCATACCCTTTAAGTATAGTGATTTGTAGGTTTCTTGGAGGTCATCTTCATCCTCGTCAAGATCCTCTTTACTATCCTTATCTTCACCCGAGGATCCCTCTTGAACATCACCAACGGAGGCTATGAAACATTTCACATTTTCACCTCTCTCATGATTCTCTAATTTGTTATGAGAGGTGGAGCCTTCCATTGAGCTATCCAAAGATGTATAATATTTTTCAATAAACTCATCTTGGATAGAGGTCCATTCTTCTTCATCATGGGATGCAAGTTTATTTTCTATTTTTGTTTTTCAAGTAAGAGTAAATAAACAATAGAGAATAGTGAGCAAATTTTGGAATGCCCATGAAGGTGTTCTAGCACAGATCAATTCGGATGGTTAAATACTTTATGAAGAGCACTCAGGCTCTGATACCAATTGAAAGTTACCTTGGGTGCTAGAACAAAGACCAAGATTGTCCTGAAGCGGGGGGGTGGTTTGTGAATATTTTTATGGTCTTCACAAATTTTTTTATTAATTAACAAATTTGCAGTGGATTAATAATGTTAATCAAGAGAGACGGGTTGTGTGATCGAAATTGTGCACAATTATAAGAACAATCACACAAGTAATGATCAACACCCACAAGACCAATTTATAGTGGTTCGGTTAAACAACCTACATCCACTCTAAGGACTCACCCAACCGTTGAGGTCCATTCTTCTTCATCATGGGATGCAAGTTTATTTTCTATTTTTGTTTTCAAGTAAGAGTAAATAAACAATAGAGAATAGTGAGCAAACTTTGGAATACCCATGAAGGTGTTCTAGCACAGATCAATTCGGATGGTTAAATCCTTTATGAAGAACACTCAGGCTCTGATACCAATTAAAAGTTACCTTGGGTGCTAGAACAAAGACCAAGATTGTCCCGAAGCGGGGGGGTGGTTTGTGAATATTTTTATAGTCTTCACAAATTTCTTTATTAATTAACAAATTTACAGTGGATTAATAATGTTAATCAAGAGAGACGGGTTGTGTGATCGAAATTGTGCACAATTATAAGAACAATCACACAAGTAAAGATCAACACCCACATGACCAATTTATAATGGTTCGGTTAAACAACCTACATCCACTCTAAGGACTCACGCAACCTTCGGTTATCCCGAATTCACTATATGTGGATTTACACCCTCACAAATAGACTAGGACTTCCACCGTACTCAATTGGTTGGGAATTCCACCAACCACATGTGCCAGAGACAACGCTCTAGATTTTTTATAGTGGTTCCGGAGCCAAGCCTCCTTAATCCACTTGTCCTAGATTTTGAAAGGTTCGACCAACCCAATGTTTACTTCTTTATCCCTCTATTTTTTATAGTGGTTTTGGCTTCCTTGCCTTAGTCCACTTCACAAGATAATTTATAAAATAAAATCACTAAGAAGAACTTGCCTTTGTATGAGGTCACTTGTAGATGTATGCTTCTTGAGGATGTTCTCCGAGTGTGATGTCGACGATGTCAAAGATGTGCCTTGTGTATGCTCAATCACAATCTATGGGAGGTCTCTAGGATTTAGATGTGCCAATTGATTCCAAGATCTATATTTCTTTCTCTCTCTCTCTTAATCACAATCAAGAAGATTGGATATTTGATTCACCAAGTGTACTGCATGGAGAGGAGGTGGGGACCACTAGATTTGCCTTAGAATTTACCTATGGAAAATGTCCATGGAGTGTCCAACCAAAGCCCAACTTGGTTTGGTGTTTAAATAGGCAAACAAGAGAAGTTCCCGAGCTAACACAGGAGATTGGTCGCCACCCGACGATGGGTTATGTCGCCAAAAAAACCGTTGGAATGTTACTGTTGGGCATTAAATATTTCCCAAAGGCTAAAAAATTGACATGGATAATAGATCGTCATTTTTACGATTGGTCATACAAAATTCAATACGATGTGATTAGAAGCTTAATGTAAGGGGAAGAAAGATTAACAAAGCTTAACATACAATTTTCAGATAGTGTTTTGATTTAGAACAGTAGCGACATGACTAATTCCACCGACTAGTCTATCCTTCGTTGTGAATTGAAAATTTTAGGATGAAGGTGTGTGTGTGTGCGCGCGCTTGAGATGTTCACAGTACATCAGGCTTTGCTTATAAGCCTTTCAATACCATTGTAGATACGTACATTCACACAGATTTTGTGCCATTAGAAGATTCAATACATCCCTCTGAAGGTAGGCACAAAAGCATGGATCATCCCTCTGAAGATCCAATGACAATCCAATCCTAGGGCCTTGGGCACATTTAATTTACTAATTCAAACATAATGCCCATGTGTACGATGTCACGAGATGCGGCATCTCCAGGCTTTAACAAGGACTAGATGTCTATGAACATGAACAATTCCACATAATGTACAAAAAAAATGAATATTGGAATGAAACACTAAGCACACAAACCATATATTCATTTCCCATTTTGAATACGATTACCATGCATATGGAAATGAAGTATGATGCAACCAATACAGATCTCATGCCTGTTATCATGTTATCACTCAAACATGATAAACAATTCTACCATTCTTTCAAACATAATCTTTCCTTTGAAAGAGCTGGTACATAAATGGATTAGAGATAAACACATTTTATCACTTTAATCAACACCTTTGGTAAGTCATACCAAGTTGAAATATCCATTTAAAGGCATGGAACAAGTTTCATACCACAAGAGATTCACAATTTTATGGACTTGGAATGAAACGACATTGTGTATGTGTACCATACATACCCTATACACGAGGTACTGCACAGACTGTATTCATTTCATAAAGATGCTCAAGTCACATGGCATATGAAATGAAATGAGACAAGTATAATCCAATACTATGGTGCTAACCTACATGTACACACGAGTAACTTGCACAAGATCAATTAAACAATCAAACAAGAACATTGATTGAAGGCAAGATACAATGGTGATTCTAAAGCATGTTTCAAATGTGATAACAACAATGGTATTCCTCCACACATTTGAACAAATATTGTGGGACTTGGAATATAAGTCCACAACACCATGATGGTTTTTCATCAAATCTGGTTTTGATCTTGGATTCCTTCCCACTTAACATTGTGAATCAAAACACCAAATTTTGTACCGTGAGTTATCCCAACATGAGAGGACAATTACCTTGGGCAACCATGTCTTGAGACAACTTCAAATCTGATCCTAAATTCAGATTATTAACTTCAAGACATTTTCCAACTTCATTTGCCATTTTGAAGTTGATTAGAGATTTAGGCATTCTTAAAATTTACCGTGTGAACGTCCATAGCCGATTTTAAACTCTCTTGGTACACAACCTTATTGGACACTTGGAGGTCACCACCCTCATCAAGTTCCTTCACTCCATCCTCTTCTTCTTTAGAGGATTCAACTAGGACTTCTTCAATGCATGTTTTAAATTTGTAAATCTCGCAAACGCACGAACCTTGTATAGTATAGCGATTGAGTGCGAGGTCGAACCAAAAGGAAAATCTCAAAAGATATGAATTAAAATTAAATTTGTGTTCCTTTAAAAGAATTATTTTCAAGAAGTAGAACATTTATATGAGTCATGTATCTAACTTGGAAAATCAGCAAATAAGATATGTGAATTAATTCTCCTTGAATTAAAATGGTGAATTAAATGATAATCTAAATCATAGCCAAAATTACAAGTTATAAGATTAAAATACCACATCTCCAATCTTTAATGGAATGAATTTTGAGAGAGAGTGTAAATACAAAGAATTAAAAGAATAAAAAAATAACATGAATTAAAGAATTTAAAAAGAATAAAACATACAAGATTTAGGTGAGAACGAAAATTATACAACAAACAAAGAATCGAACATGATTAAAAGACAGAAAATTAAATTACAAGAAAATAAATGACTGAAAATAAAAGTGCAGTAACGTAAAAGTTGGTTGTTTGGAATAGACCGCTTATCGCCAAAAATGTGTAAACAAATACAAAACCTAGATCTGAAATGATATTCATACTCACTAATAAAGACAAGATCCATAACTTTTAATTTAATTAATTAAACTTAGTAATCAAGATTTAACATTTACAATCAAGATCCTAACTATTCAATTTGCTCATGTTTAATTAAAGAAACAAAAGTTGCAAACTTGAGATTAAAAACAAAAGAATCACAAAAGAATTCTAGAACTTGGATGTTTCAAGATTCTAAATGGATGCTTTGTATTTATTTCATGGAAGAATTTAGTACAAGCATTTATAAATTAAATACAAAAAAGACAACAAAAAAGTAAAATTTACAACTCACTTGTAAATTCGAATGGTGCTCCTGTCTTCTTGACTTTTGCTCTAGTCTTGGTCCTCTCAAGCTCCAGGTCAAATTCGAATTTTACCTCTTGGATAATGGGGTATTTATAGGTTTTGAAAAGAGATGGATGGCTTGGATTAAATCAAGGTTTAAGGTGGGAAATAAAAGGACTCGATTGGATGTAAATGGGAATGGATGATGGGGACTTAAACTTGGATTTTAGGGTTACACAAGGAGAGTCACACGAATTTGGTGTGGCTTTCCTTGGTGGCTAAGTCAATGTAGTGAGAAGATAGGAAATTAGGAGAGAAACTAGGATTTGGATTCGCACTGGGAAATTCGAATTTGGCTATGTAGTTTTAGGATTTGTGCAATGAGATGATGAATGAATGGATGATATTAAGAGATGAGATGAATAAATGGATGGATGATGGAAAGATGACATGGAGGGTTGACTAGGTGTGAAATTCGAATGGAGGGATAAACTTGTGCAATAATCGTGTATGAGATGGATGATGAGGATGATGAGGTGTGTTAAGATCTTAGGAATGTATCTAGATGCTTTTTAGTCTAAGTACATGTAGAGGTTTTAGGTTGCAAAAATCATGGTATGATGATGTGTAAAATGCACATGGAGGCTAGCTTGAACTACAAGTTCTTCATTGCTTAGGGTTTTATGAATGGAGGGCTTAGATTAAATGGGTTTTGATCTAATGGCTCTAAGGTATTTTGGGTAAAATAATTATAGGAATGGGTAGATGGTTGATGGAGGTTTTGGATTCTAAGGTTGATCTTAGATGATTAATGGAATGCATGACCTAATTTTAAGATATTGTATGTATGTGATGGATGCATGTGGAGGCTCTAGGGTTTCTAAGAGATGAATGAATGGATGTGATTGGATTACCTAATATCTAATGACTAAGATGATCAATGCATGAAATGAGTGCAAGGATTAACAGGTGATGCATGGATGAACACTAGTCTAATGTTAAGATGATCATGATGATAATGGATGACCTAGATCGAATGATAGATGAATGGATGGGTTACATTTAATGGTGGATCTAATGTTTGTCCTAATTGGGTATGTGAGATGGAAGGTTAAGATCTAAGATGGAAGTTGGCTGGTGTGGATGTGGAGTCGGGTTATGGGTTTTGGACATAGGTAGTTGGGTTGGACTTAGGTGAAATTCAAACATGGACCATGGAATTGACTTGGACTTGGACTTGGACTTAGACTTGGATCTAGACCTCAACTTAGGCCCATTGGAATTGGATTTGAGAGCTTGGGTCTTAGTTGGACTGAGCTTACATACTGGCCTGGCCCAATGTGCGAAATGCACATGGGCTTGTATGTGGCTTGGCCCATTGAATATTTGTGGAGCATACTTGGCCCATTTAAACTGAGTATTGGCCCAATGACATAAAATTCAGGCTTTGGCACTTGGATTGCAACTTTTAACCTCTAGAATTAAATAATTATTCAACCACTTTAAATCTAAAAGTTATTAATTAATCATGCACTCTCATAACTGGATCTATATTAATCAATTTACATGAAAATCCTCGAAAGTGACATAAAATAATTATAATAATTCTAGGTCTTCTGTTTAAAGCTCTAAACATGCAATCTTCTGTTGTTTTAACTTGATTGTTCTGAACTTTCCATTTTTTACTTTAAAACTGACAAACTACGTTAAATGCATCATTATATAGAAAATTGAGGATTTATTGTCCTAATAATCATGGGTAAAAATGTAATATTTCAATACTCAAAAAATACCCCCAAACTCAGATTTTGCTAATCCTCGAGTAAAACTAAAGCTAAAAATTCTAACGACACACAGAAATCCAATTCTAGACCAACTGAATAAATTGAAAATCCTAGACTAAACCACTGTCGTTGGTACCCTCGATTGCCTTTAGCGTATGCAACAAGCCTTTAAACCCCTAGATCACCACTAGTGGACTTGTTATAGTCTCGTGAGGGATTTCAGTGATAATATCCACAAATATCAACATATTTAAAAGGAACACATGGATGAGAGGTCTAGACATCATACAACTCTAAAATTCATTTTACAAGGTTTATACTTGGAGTGTAGTGTATGCTTAGCCAAAATTAAGATAGACCATTTTTTTCCAAATAGACCCAGGTTTTGTTCACACCGTTGGAAAATGCGCTTTGACTGCAAACCTCACTATATATATCTCTCGAAAAAATTAATACTCAGATGTTTGGGTTCATTTTCTCTCAAGTATATATGAGCAGAATTTATGTACTCAAAATCAAAGTATCTCACCTTTGCAATTAACAAAGACGGCTCATATCAAAGGAGATGAATGATCTCATGATTAGATGCCACTTACTTGAGAACATTGAGTCAAATACCATCCTTTTTTTCCCTTTATTCTCCACTTGAAACACCCTATTTAGACCTAAGATCAATAGGACTTCTTTTTAGGACGAAACGTGGCTTCAGATCAGGTTAAATCAAAGAAGGATATAAGGCTCTAAAGATAAATATTTTGAATTGGTTAGAGGTCTTCATGATTTTGAATGGGATATTTTTTCTCTATTCTTCTTTTTGCCACTTTTCAAAGTATTTTCTTTTTCATTATTTTTCTTTTCTTTTTCACATCTTTCTTTTGGTATATGGATGTTCCCCTTTTTCAATGCTATTTTCTTTCTTTTTCTTTTCTTTCTTCTTTTCTTCCTTGTGCCCTTGTTTTTAGAGTACCATTCGTTAATTTTCATCTCTAACCTTTTCTAAGAATAGGTCATGGATAATTTTGATTGCCTCATACTCCTGAACTATAGTTGGGTATGGTAAACATGGCTAGTCAAGAAAACATGCTATTTTGAAGGCTCAACTGGGGAACTATCAAGATAAGATGACCAAGTACAGGGGGACTTTTTGCCTTAAACGATAAAAAAATGGCCTAAATCATATCCTAAGTTTCTATAGGTGGTTTCCTTGATTCAAATAAATTCAGAAAAATTTCAGGCATAATAACTCAAATTTGATGGCTTTCTCAGTAATATGACCAAGATGAAGAAAAATGAGATCAACAACAACTTATTTTCGTTACCAAAGAAAATGTTATTGACTTATAACTCTCAGAAGAAAGAATGGCTCTAGAGCTCACTAGGTTAAGTCTCCACTGGTATTCCTCTAGTGATTACTCGACTCGTGACTATTTTTCATATTCAGACTAAACTTAATATAGCTGTGTATAATGGTTTCCAAATATAAATCCTATAAAAGTCTTTCTGGAAAAGTATGATATAAATGTAACACCCCGCCCTTTTTCACTATAAATCAGAGTCTACTTTTTTAAAAAAAATAATAAACAAGTGATCGGAGCGCAATGTCACGACGCGAGTTAAGTCCAGACTCCTAAGTCCGACCCTTAACTGGCCAAACCTATGTGTGCATGGACTAAGTCCACGAGAATTGTTCACACATAGTACTTAATAATTTTTGCGGAATATTATTACTTAATCTAATTGTGGATTATAATAGAACCTAAGTCTACTCCATTTAGATAGCAAAGTACAAGTCTTATATCCAAAATTACTTTAAACTAAATATTCATTCATAATCCAAACCATAGCAAATATTAGCTAAGTTATTACATGCCAACATCTAACTAACAAATTACATGTCCATGAAAACTTAAACAAAATATCCATAAATAAGTCCATTCAAATGCCCAAGCTCCTATGCTTGGTTTCCTTCGCGATCCTCGACCCTTCCCTTTCCTATATCATCCACTAAGGATAGAAATAGGGTGTTAGAACAACGCGCCCAGTAGGTGTTTCTGATTAGGGCTACCATAAGGTTAGTATAAAACATGCATATAACATAATAATACATGATCATCAAAATCTTACAAAAACAATGCTATGTATATATGCAAATGTAATGAGTCCCACCCATCACAAGTATACAAGCCTCCTCTTGATGGGATTCTCATCATCAAGGTACCTCCACATAGGTTGTTCGGAAGCCCCGACGGAGTGTGGACCCTCCGGTTTCCTCTTGATGGGATTCTCATCATCAAGGTACCACCACATAGGTTTTTCGGACACCCCGACGGAGTGTGGACTCTCCGGTTACATAACCATCAGCCCATGCCATGAATGAGATATCTATGAATACATGCCATTTGTAAATAAATCTTAACATTCAAATCCACTTTGAAACATAATAGTTTAACACATATCTCATAAAAATCAAGATAAAAACCAAGTATAGAGTGTGGTTACAAAGAGGTAGGAAACCTACACAATGTTCACTTAAATTGTCCGCTCTTCTTAAACCGTCACCCGTTCACGATTTGAGCACCGTTCAAGAAGTCCCGTTACCTTGTTTATATAACAATAAGTCAAACACATAACCATTTGATTTCCAATTAAGTCTAAGTCCCAAAAATCACCTTGTGGGGTTTGGCCATACCCCATGGCCAAACCTCACCCACTTAAATTTTGATCTCTCTTTTATTTAACCAACACCATCCAACATGGCCGAACCTCACCATTTTGGTTTCCGCTCCTTTTTCAAGTCCTTTAATCTTTCATTCCATATTTACATTATAACTTGGATTTACGGTTTTGTCATTGGTTTAACCTTTGCTTAATATTGCTAACCACCAACATCCATAAAAATCCACCTTAGTGGGGTTCGGCCATACAACATGGCCGAACCTCACCATCTTAAATTTTTGTCCTTTAATCCTTCTTACATAAGTTTCCATTTTGATTTGACCAATTAAATTACAAGTTAACCACTGAGTCCACCAAATGACCATTAGTGGGGTTCGGCCATACTACATGGCCGAACCTCACCATATGGATTTCTATCCCTTTTTCTCTCCATCATCTATCATGGTTGATTACTTACCTAATACTAAGTCCCAAGAAATTCATATATGAATCCTTAATCAAAAGCATATAACCATTAATCATTTCCAACCATGTTCTTAACTCTAATAACCCATAAAATGCTCCATGTGGTTCGGCCATACACATGGCCGAACTCAATGGTTTTCTTGACTCCATCATTCCAACATTTATATATGTTTTATGCCCAGCAGTTTTGCCATAATAACAATTTGGTTCAGCCATGCATTGGCCGACCCAAGACATTAACCATGACTCCATTTAAAACACCTTAAAACCTTCATAACATTGTATGGTTTTTATCTCTCAAAAACCATAAAAATCACCAAGCCTTTTCATGGGATTCGGCCATCCAAAGTGGCCAAACCCAATGATCCATGTTCTACCCTCTTTAAACATCCTTATCCATGATTTAAAGTCTTATAGGTTCGGCTATACAATGGCCAATCATGTTTCCTTATCCATTTTATTTAACAAATGGTTATGATGCACTTACCAATACTGCGACTCCTTCGGTTCTTTCACTCCTTCTTAATCTTCTCCTTCCTTAGTCCTTCCTTCTTGATCTTTAGCCGAGCCTAAACTTGTTGCAAACTCCTTGAAGTTGTTCGGCCAAAGTATTGATTTGAGAGAGAGAGAGATAGAAACTTGGCTTTGGATGGAAGTGATAAACCTAGAGATGCAACTCCTTTACTCTAAGTCCACTTTGTCTTGGTGGAGGGATCGGCCAAGGACTGATTTGTGTGAGAGACAACCAACCAAGGTTCTTTGTCTTGAGATGTGAAAAACGGCCAAGGGAGGGAGAGAGAGAGAGAGAGAGAGTGAAAATGAAAACTCCTTTGGCTTAATGAAATTCAGCCCATGGTGGTGTCTCTTGGTGGCACCACTTGTAACTCCCCTCCCCATTCATTTCCTTCACTTAATCCTTGAGATGAAACCTTCCCAACGGTTTTGACTCTTGGGCTGTCTTGATGTAACCTACTCCATGTGTGAACCCATTTGTAACTCCATTTCTTAATGCCTCCCTTGGGGGTTTCATCCTTGAGATGAAACTCCCAAGGCACCCAACTGCTTCCATACAATGTTTTGTATAATTCTACCAGCCCCATTCATCTTCAATCTTGGGGGTTTCATCCTTGAGATGAAACTCCCATATGCCTTGAGTTTGAAATCCATAACCGCCACCTTTCATTATTTGCCCATGTGGGGGTTTCATCCATGAGATGAAACTCCCACAAGCCAACGGTTTTGACTTGTCTTAAGCTTGGACCACCCAACTATCCAAACTCCTTCTTAATTCTTATTTGAATTTACATTTAAAAATGAGAAACTCCTTAACTCTTTATTATCCACTTTGGGGGTTTCATGCATTCCAGCGTGTATATCATTTTGAATTTGAATAAACTTCTCACCTTATGTAACTCCCATAAAACCGCCACCTACTTTAATTATCTAGGAGTTTCATGCATGAGCTGACCTCTCATGCATCCAACATTTTTCTTTGTTTGAAACTTGAAATCAATACACTCCACTCCCATTCACACACTTCACTCATTTAAAATTAATTTCACTCCCTCAACTCAACCCATTCATTTAATTCAACTGAACCAATAAATTCAATTCCATCTAAACTCAATCATTTATTTCAACTCAATCTCAATCATTTAATTCAACTTAACCCAATTTAAACTTGAGCTCACCCAATGGTCAATGAAGTCAAATACGACCCATTGGATCCCAATTGGGTCTTTTGACCCAAATAATCACCTTGACCCAATTATATGTAAATTACGCATTTAGTTTAATTCGATCCATATAACATGTACATTGGGTCTTAATTGAACAATGGGCCCCACAATTTTCTCATCTACGGTAATAACCTTTTAATTCATAATTTCAATGGCAATTTTCGTAAATATTGCTATGTTGAAAAACAGGGATATTAAAATACAATCCTCTTTTTAAAATTTTCATTCCGAAAATCGAACGAAGTAGGATTCCAAAATAAATTACATAAACAATTCAGGGTGAGTAGTTCTCATGTCCGATTCGAGTTCCCAAGTGGCTTCCTCAATACCATGTCGATCACATACTACCTTGACGAACTGAATCGCTCGGTTTCGTAACACCCTTTGTTCAGTCTCCACTATTCTGATAGGTTTCTCGACATACGTCACATCACTTTGTATCTCTATATCTTGTACATTCAATACATGAGATGGATCGGAATTGTACTTCCTCAACATCGATATATGAAATACATCGTGTAAAGATGCCAATTGTAAAGGAAGTGCCAACTGATAAGCTACATCTCCCATCCTTCTTATGATGGAAAACGGTCCCACATATCTTGGCGACAGCTTCCCCTTCTTTCCAAACCTCATGTGTCCCTTTCGTGGCGAGACTTTTAAGAATACTATGTCCCCCACCTCGAATTCAAGGAACCTCCTCCTCTTGTCGGCATAGCTCTTCTGTCGACTCTGTGCAGCCAATAGGTGCTGACGAATCAACTAAATCTGTGTTGAAGTCTCTGCGACTAACTCGGGTCCAATCAGAGCAGGCTCACCGGCCTCTGTCCAACACACTGGTGACCTACATGGTCTACCATATAAAGCCTCGAATGGAGCCATCTGAAGGCTTGCCTGATAACTATTGTTATATGAGAACTCCACTAGTGGCAAGTGATCCTCCCATCCACCTTTGAAGTCTAACATACATGCTCTCAGCATGTCTTCCAATGTTTGTATCGTCCTCTCCGACTGTCCATCAGTCTGTGGATGGAAAGTTGTACTAGTCAGTAGATCTGTTCCCATGGCCGACTGCATACTTTGCCATACCCTGCCGGTGAAACGTCCATCTCAATCAGACACTATCGTCCGAGGAATACCATGCAATCTGATGATATCCCTGATATACCGTCGACCCAAAGTCTCAGATGAGTCTGTCATCCTAATAGGAAGAAAATGTGTAGACTTGGTTAGTCGGTCCACCACGACCCATGATGCATCATTGCCCTTTGATGACTTTGGTAACCCTGTCACAAAATCCATGGAGATGTGCTCCCATTTCCATTCCGGTACTGGTAAGGGTTTGAGTAACCCCAATGGCTTCTGATGTTCCGTCTTAACCTGCTGACAAGTTAAGCAGTGTGCCCACAAATTCCGCCACATCTCTTTTGAGTCCATGCCACCAATAGTGTCTCTTCAGGTCGTGATACATCTTAGTGTTGCACGGATTAATGGAGAGCTTGGTCTGATGTACCTCAATCAACAACTCTTTTCTGCAGCTTTTTGGCACATATATTCTACCCTGGAATACAAGACCCTGTCCTGGTCGTAATTCCCATTCCGGTATGACCACGCTAGTAGACATCTTGGTCCATATCTCTTCCACTTCCGGATCTGCTCGTTGTTCTTGTTCAATCTTGGTAACCATGTTGGACCGTATTATTAAATTGTACATACTCCCATGGTTTGTGATATATAGATTGAACTCTCGAATGGTATTCAACATCTCCCATTCGGTTCTGATCAAAAACATGCCATTGATGCATGTGATATGCGGCTGAGGGCATCCGTCACCTTGTTCTCTTTACCCAGATGATATCGGAGTGCGAACTCATAATCCGCCAGATATTCCATCCATCTGCGCTGCCTTAGGTTGAGCTCTTTCTGATCAAACAAATACTTCAAGCTCTTATGTTCTGAAAATACTTCAAATTTCTCGCCATATAGGTAGTGTCTCCAGCTTTTGAGAGCAAAGACCACTGCGGCTAGTTCCAGATCATGTGTAGGATAGAGCCGTTCATGTACTTTTAGTTGTCTTGAACCATAAGCCACCACACAATGACGTTGCATGAGTGAACACCCCAGTCCCTCTCCTGAAGCATCGCATTGTACTTCATAACCCTTGCCTTTTTCCCGCAAAATTAAGATAGGAACAGTTGTAACTCTATCTTTCAGCTCCTCGAACCTCCGGTTGCACAGATCTGTCCACTCATACTTGACTCCTTTCTGAGTGAGTCGAGTCAATGGAGATGTAATTTTGGAGAAGTCCATGATGAACTTCCGATAATAACCAGCAAATCCCAAGAAGCTGCGGATTTCGGTTACATTCTTTGGCGCTTTCCATTACTTACTTCTGCCACCTTAGCCGGATCCACGGCTATACCGTTTGCTGTTATGACATTCCCCAAGAATTTGACCTCAGGTAGCCAAAACTCACATTTGCTTGCTTTGGCATACAGCTTGTTCTTCTTCAAAGTGTCGAGAACTATTTTTAGGTGTTCAGCATGGTCTTCCTTACTTTTGGAATAGATCAGAATATCATCAATAAACACAATCACAAACTGGTCCAGGTAAGGTCGTAAGATCCTGTTCATTAAATCCATGAACACAGCCGATGCATTCGTGAGTCCAAACGGCATGACTACAGACTCAAATAGTCCATACCGCGTCATGAAAGTTGTCCTTGTAACGCCCCGCCTTTTTTCACTCTCTTTTTCCCGTAAATTCAGAGCATATTTTTTTTTTATAACAAAGTAGAGTGATAGAGCGTGGGACGTCACAACGCGAGGTAAGTCCGAACTTCCAAAGTCCGACCCTTAACTGGACAACCGTATGTGTGTATGGACTCAATCCAATAAAACGGTTCACACATAGCAATATCAATTGCGGAATAAAATCATAACCTGCGGAATCATAATAGAACCAAGTTCTATTCCATTTAGATAGCAAAGTACGTCAAGTCTTTAATCATCATTATCAAATCATAATTATTCAGTAAAATATCCAACTATAGCAAATTCATCTAAGTTATTACAATCTGAATCCTAGATACTCAAATACAAGCCCGAGAGTATCTCATACAAAATATAAACTAAAAGTGTTCCAAGCTCCTATGCTTGTCCCCTTCCGCATTCAGCGTTTTCCTCATTTCCTGCATCATCCACTAAAGGGTAGAAGTAGGGTGTTAGTACAACGCGCCCAGTAGGTATTCCAATTTGCGTTAAGACATGGGTTAGTACCAAAAATCCAGATATAATATATAACAAAACCAGTTATAATAAATCATGCCATACTTATAAAATATCGTATCCAAAAACAGTGTATGATAATAGAGATCCAATCATACCGATAAAACCAGAAACCTTGCATGATAATAAAGATCATAATCATGCTGATTCAATGCCATGCCATGCTATCATATGCAATGAGTCCCGCCCATCACAAAACATAGGGTATACTATTGATGGAATTCTCCTCATCAAAGTATCTTCCTGGTGGAATTCTCGTCACCAAAGTCTTCTCTCTTGATGTAATTCTCCTCATCAAGGTATTTCCCACAGTTGCCTTACGGATATTCCGACGGAGTGTGGCCTCCGGTTACTTAGTATCCTCTGATGGGATTCTCATCATCAAGGTATCCCCTGATGGAATGCTCATCATCAGGGTCTTCATATATAGTGTCCTCTTGATGGGATTCTCATCATCAAGGTATTCCCCACTAGTGCTTTACGGACGCCCCGACTGAGTGTGGGTCCCCGGTTGCCTGTCATCCCTCCCATGCATGTATGAGATGCAAATGTCCCATGCTATGCAATTATACAAAACCATAGCATTTAAAAGCTCATATTTAAAACACATGTTATTTTATCAATTAAACATAGCATATAAAATCACCATTTGAAACATATCCTTTGTAATATAAATTCATCAAATAAGATAAGAAAACATTGTACATAAAACCCATGGTTTCATAGAGTTGGAATCCTACCAAAGACCGCTAACGTGTCCTTGCATCTTTCGTCCGGTAACCACTCACGTTCGTAAACACCTTGTGAAGTTCCATTACCTTATAATATATTAATCAATCAAACCAAGTCCCACTTGATTTACAATATTGTTTAAGTCCATAAACACAATCTTGTGGGGTTCGGCCGTACACCATGGCCGAACCTCACCGCTTTTGTTTTAGTTTCCTTTTTGCTCATTTATTCCATTAATTACCAAAATGCCATTGTTCTAAATCTTAGTTATTATTCCATTTATTTTAATCCAAAATGCATAAACCTAGGTCCGCCAAACAACTCCCATGGGGTTTGGCCACACACCATGGCCAAACTCATGGTCCCTTATTTTCACCTAATTACAAAAATGTCATTATACATGTCATAGCCATTTACCTTCCTTATTTTCATATATTTACGAGATTGCCATCCATGGTTTATATAACCCAATATTCTTATTTACAATATACTTAGGCTAATAATTAACCCATTAATCCACATTCATGGGGTTTGGCCATACCCGTGGCCGAACCCATGATATTTCATTTTAGGTGATAATTACAAAATTGCCATTGCCTCCAACAACTTAGGCTTAGGTTCCAAACTTAACAAGTCCATAATTAGAAGGTCCATATTTAGAAAGTCCCTAGAATGGAAACTTTCTAAATTTATCATTTCCTATTCTTAGATCCATAAATCCAAGTTCTTTCCGTAAACAATTAGTTTCCAAAACAAGCATGCATCCTTCTATAAATAAATAGTTTCCAAGATTAGCATGCATCTTTCCTTAATTGAAATGCTTTCTAATTTTAGCAATTCCTTCCATAATTGGGAAGGTTTCCATAAATAATCCCCACTTTCCAAAATTAGATACTCACTAATTTATTCTCCTCCTTCCAAACTTAGAAGGTTTCCAAGATAATCATTAATCCTTCCATACTTAGAATGTTTCTAAATTTAAATTCCCCCTTCCAAAAATAATTATCATACATTAAAATTACCAAAACAACTCCATGGGGCTCGGCCATACACCATGGCCGAACCCTATGGTTTTCATCATTCTTAACTCCATAATAGATTCACCAAAGTCGCTCCATGGTTTCCAATCATAAACATATAATCAACAACCTTCCATTAAAACCATACAATAACCATGATCTTCCCAATTTTCTTCCATAAAATAACCAGCAATCTTTCATGGGGTTCGGCCCTTCACCATGGCCGAACCCTATGGTTTATCAACCTCTTCTTAAACCATTTTAAATCCCTTTTAAAACATGTATAATCAGTCCATGATTTTCATCATTAAAGTTCCATAATTAAACCATGTTTTTCCATGGGGTTCGGCCATACATCATGGTCGAACCACATGGTCCATTGTTTTCATTAAAATCATCATATTCATCCCTCAATCTTCTTTCATGGGGTTCGGTCATACACCTTGCCGAACCCTATGGTTCCTTATTTCATTAAAACAAATTAATCACAAACCATAAAATCACTTACTGGTTCCGCGACTCCTTCGGTTTTCCGTTGGTGGATCTTGTTCTTCTAATCCTTCTCCTTTCCTTAGCCTTTTTCGTCTTAGATCTTCCCCTCTTGCTGGCTGCTTTTTCTTCTCTTTGATGTAGTCGAGAATAAGAACTTGTGAGAGAGAGAGAGAGAGAGAAATCGGCCTAAGGGGTTATCTCCTTATATAAGCTCCAATTAATCCAAATGGGGAAGGTGCCATGCGCCCCTCCCTTGCCTTAAATGGCAATGCCAACCTCCCTTGCTTAGATTAGCAATTTCCGACCTCCCTTGCTTAATCTAGTAACCTCCTAATCGGCCAATGCAAAAAATAAATATAGTAATGCCGTGAGCCCTTGTGTTCCCCATTTTTTACACATATACCATATTATAGATCAGTTTTGACCTTGTTAAATTCCGAATCAGGAAAAGTGGTAAACTAAAAAGTTATAGCCCTTGAAGTCTTCTTTCAAACGCAAAAAGAATCAAAGCAATCGGATATTGAAGTGGAACTTTATAACCAAAATACTGAACATATATCAAACCTTCTTTATTTTTCTCCCTTTCTTATTTTCTTTCTTTTTCCTTAATCCCTATTTAGAATGTGTTATGCGCCCTTGCTCCTTTCTTTAATTACCTCATACCGTGTGCACTTGTTTGCCTCTTATAAAACCTTCCCTAAATCAAGAATAGAAAGTGCCATGCGTCCCATTCTTGTTGCCTCTTCCATTTTATTAAACCTTTCCTTTAATTACACTTCCCATTTTAATTTCCAACTTCTAAACTTAGAAACTTACTAACTTAATAACCATTCTCCATATTTAGACACTTTCCAAATTTAGCTTCAATGTTTCCATATTTAGGCACTTTCCAAATTTAGCCATTGCCTTAACTTAAATCCATCCACATCATGCGCATATAATTAATTATATACATCTTATTGTTTGGCAATAAGATATCATTACCTAAACCCAACTTGTGACCTATTTTAGGACCATCCTAAAATCTTTCCACTTAATCTTAAATATCTCATCTCATCCAAAATATTATGTGCATATAATCCCCTTGATTTTTTTGTGATATAAAATCTTATATTCGGCCATGCAATCTTTTATCTATTTAATTTTGCATTACTAAAATAATTCAACCCATTTAAATTTATTTGAAACCATTTAATTTTATTAAAATCTTTTCCCATAATCCGTTGGGTCATAATTGGGCAAAGACCCAACATTTTTACCCATCTAAGATCCCTATCCAATAATTCACAAATATAAATGGGTAATAATAATAACTTGAAAATCCAGGGTATTACAGTCTTCTCTATATCTTCCTCCTTAACCCGGATTTGATGATAATCGGACATCAGATCAATCTTCGAAAAGTGACTGGAACCCCTCAGTTGATCGAATAAATCATCGATCCTGGGCAAAGGGTACTTGATCCGGACAGTTAGCTGATTCAGTTTCCGGTAATCCACACACATTCGGAGTGAGCCGTCCTTCTTCTTCACAAACAACAGCGGAGCTTCGCAAGACGATGTGTTGTTCCGGATACAACCCATCCTAAGCAGTTCATCAATTTGCTTCTTTAGCTCTGACATCTCTGTTGGTGCCATCCGATAACGGGGTAATGACACTGGTGAGGTGCAAGGATACAACTAGATTTCAAAATTGATCTCCCTCATAGGCGGCAAGCCAGGGAGTTCTTTTGGAAAAGCGTCTGCATATTCTTTCACTATTGCCGGGAGTTCAGCCACTGGTGTCTTGTTGATTCTGATACTGTTCAGTACTAGATGATTTAACCCTTCCTGCAGTCCGCTTTGCTTGTCTGTACGAACCACATATTGCTTTCCTTCGGGTGACCAAAATGTCACTCTACGGCGATAACAGTCAATGTTGGCCTGAAAGCTAGCCAACCAATCCATGCCGAAGATAGTATCGTACTCAGTCATATCGAGTACCAGATAATTGAACTCAAATCTGAGTCCAGCGAGTTCAGTATTCATTGCCATGCATATGAGTCCCAATGACGTGTCTCCGACAGGGGATACAATTGTGAGTGATGTGGACAGTTTTTGAACTAAAGTACCAGTGGCAGTTATAAATGCAGCAGATATGAAAGAGTGTGAAGCTCCAGAATCAAATAGTGCATAGGCATAGGAACTACTGACTACTGCCATACCTTGAATCACAGAATGATCCACATCCGCTGGAGGTGCTAGAGTAAACAATCGTCCAGATCCAGTAAGGTTAGGCTCCAGTCCCTCCTGATTATATGTCCTGCCTTCTCGGGAGTTAGCTGGCCTAGCTGGAGGTCTGAATGATCCTCTGGAATAAGAGAGTTTGTTAAGCTTTGGGCAATCCCTCTTGAAGTGACCCGGCTGATCACAATGGAAACAGTTGTTCACCCCTCTGAGAGCTTGAGTGACTGATGCAGATGGGGAGGGATAATTGGGACGAAAGGTCCCCTGTGGACCCAGTAGATGGTGAGGGTCTGCTGAAGTTCAGTCAGAACTTCTTGTTGGGCTAATATGTGCCCCTCCCACTTTAAGCTCGACGGTTGTCAACTCGCACGAACTCAGCCATCTCCTGCTCTGCTATTGTGGCCCTGCTGACCACCTCTGCCAATGTGGCTGCCATGAATATGGATACTTTGGCCCTAATGTTTGGCCGTAGACCCCGCTCGAACTTACGTGCCCTTCGGTGCTCTGTATCCACCATATAAAATGCATAACAAGACAGACTAAGGAATTCCCGGTGATACTCCGCCACCGTCTTGGAGCCATGTACCAAGGATAGGAAAGCTTGAATGTGACTCTCCTTCTCCTCATCGGGAAAATACTGATCTAAAAAAGTAGCTAAGAACCATTCCCATGTCTTTGTAGTCCTTTCCCTTTCCGGCACAAGTGCTTGCTGTTTTTGTATAACATCCCACCATTTACTAGCATCCTCGATCAGTTGGGATGTAGCCAGCAAAATCTTGTCAGCATGACTCGAGATCTGAAGTAGGGTTAAGATCTGAGTGATCTTCTTCAGCCAATGCTCTGCTCCGACGACCCCTTCCTTTCCCTTGAAGTAGGGAGGGCATTGTTGCTGAAAATCTCTGACCATGTTCTGGTTACTGGCGTCACTAGTGTTTCCACTTCCATTCAGATGCTGTTGGAGGACAGAAGTTGTAACGCCCGCCCCATTTTCACCGAAATTAGAGTCTAATTTTTTTTTAAAATAAAAGTGACAACGGGCGCAACGTCACGACCCGAGTTAAGTCCGAGCTTCTAAAGCCCGGCCCTTAACTGGCCAACCCCACGCGTGCGCGGAACGAAGTCCACGAGAACGGTTCATGCGTAGAAAGTAAGCTCGCGGAATATAATTAGATGCGGAACATTATATTAGAGACTATCCTACCAGTTTTTAGATAGAAGGGAAGATACATCATTAAATTACTAAAATACCCCTATGTTCATAATTATGTCTCAAAATGATAACGTCCAGAGTATAGTCCAAACCATAGCAAGAAACAGTAATTATTACATGCCGACAAGCTAAGCTACTTAAATTACAACTTTTCAAAATAAGACTTAAATAAAACTAAGTATCCGCTTTCCCAAGGTCCTAAGCTTGGCTCCCGTCGCGTCCACCGTTTCCGCCGTCTCCTACGTCATCAGCTAGGGTAGAAGTAGGGCGTTAGACAACGCGCCCAGTAGGACTCCGAGTAGGGCTAATACATGGATTAGTGATAACAAGCATACATATAACAATATAATAAAACCATATGATGAATGCCATGCCATGGGTGCCTATGTCATGTGTCCCACCCATCATTCATATCATCATAAAACGTCATATCCCCCTTGACGGCAAAGCCTTGTCAAGGTGCCCCCATGTGTGCTTCTCGGTCGCCCCGACGGAGCATGGACTCCGGTTGTAGCATATCAAGCTATCCCCATGTTTGATTCTCGGTCGCCCCGACAGAGCATGGACTCCGGTTATAGCGCCTCAGGCTATCCCCATGTTTGCTTCTAGGTCGCCCCGACGGAGCATGAACTCCGGTTTCATTATTTTCCCGCCCATGCCATGCATGAGATGTAAGTGCATTATGCTATGTAGTATATATATAATTCATATCCTTAATATAAAATCCATAGTATTGAAATATAATCCATAGCCTTAAAAATATCATCCATAGCATTAAAATATAATCCATGGCATTTAAAATATCATCCATAACATTAAAGTATAATTCATAGCATTTAAAATCCATCTTAAGATAAATCATATAATTACCGAAATAAAACGAGGAAACCATCACATACACATAATCCACGGCTTACAAAAAGGTAGGAATCCTACCGAATACCTGTAACACCCCGATTTCTCAATGAAATGGATAATTACCAAAATGCCCCTAATGCGTTAAATTAATTATTTTGTGATGTTAGGTAAGGAAATAGCGGGGTCCATTGCTCAAATTAAAATCATATGAGCACATTATGAATGTTAAGTATGTTTGGTTGGGTAATTTACATCAATTGGGTCAAAAATGGCTAAATGGGTCAAAGGGCCCAAATGGGACCCATCGGGTCTTATTGGATTATTTGACCGATGTGTAAACTTAAATTAAATGGGGTTAAGCTCATTTGATTGGAAATCAAGTAGAGTAAAAATGGGTAGGCCTGATCCACATGTAAAAACCAATTACAAATGACCAAAATACCCATAATTGGGTCATGGAGTCAAAAACGGGTCAAAGAGCTAAAGGGGGGCCCAACGGGTTTGGTTGACTTTGTTGACCACAGCCGAACGTGTGGGCCCACAAATGAGTTCAATGGTGAGTTAAATCAGGTTAAGTGGAACTGATTTTATTTAATTTGAATTAAAAATGAGTTGATTCAAATGCATTAAATGTTTGTCAATTAATGAGGTGAGTTGGACATGTGAGTTGGACATGTAAGTTGGGTGAGTCAAAGTGGAAGTCAATGGGACTGTAAATCACTGAGTTCAGAGGGAATAGGAGGAGTTTGGCTTAGTCTTAACCACCAAAACAAGTCCCACACGTTGGGGACTTGTTGGGGTGTTTTCCATGTTAAATTTTAAATGAAACACATGGAAATGGGAGGTGTTGCTTGGGGAGCTGAATGGTTACATTGGGTAGTGCCAATGGGTGCTTTGACTGGCAGCAGGTGTCTCATTGAAATGAACAAGAGTTTATGAGGGAAATCAATGGATTAAGTGGCTGAATTACAAAAGTGATAGACCACCCATTTGGATGATTTTCGCATTGAAAATCTTAAGATTTCCATCTCTCTCTCCCTCTCTCCAATTCGTTTTTCTTTCTAGCTGGAACATCAGAGGATTTTGCACCAATAGATCAAGTACAAAACAGCAAAAGAAAGGAAGAAATAAAAGGGAGAAACCAAGGACCAAAGGCAAGAAGAAAGATTGGAAGTTTGGTAAGTACTTTTATGTTATTTTGGTTTAATAACATGGAACAAATGAGGTGTGTATTGGGCCATGGTTATGGCCAAATACACCAAGGTTTTAACCTTGATTAACAGAGATTTAAGAATGGTAAAAATAACCATTGGGTTCAGCCACCATGGAGGGCCGAACCCCATGTAAAAGATGGGTGGTTTTTCATGTTTTGAAACATGGAAACCATGGAGGTTTATGGACTGATTTTTGGGTTTTATTTAAGAATCAAATACATGTTATAGAAAGGATTATAAACCTGGATCTGAATGACAAAAAGGCTGAAGTTAACATGGTTTAAAACAATGGTTTAAAAGATGGAAAATATGGACCATAGGGTTCGGCCACTTTGGGGTGGCCGAACCCCATGAAATTTATTTGTTTAAAGTGATGGTTTTTTTGTAAAATCATGGACTGTTTTTGTATGATCTAAGATACAAGGTGAAAGGGTTTTTAAATCATGAAATTGGATGTCATGTTTTGGGCCATGGAATGGCCGAATGCATCAAGGAATAAAATCTTGGATTAAGATTGATTAAAATGGTATAAATGTATCATTGGGTTCGGCCACATGAGATGGCCGAACCCCATGATCTTGTTTGGATAATTGGATGGTTATTGAAAGGTAAAAACCATGTAATTATTATACTGATTTTTACATGATTCAATGGACACGAAATGTAAGTGAAAAAGGGTTCAAAACATGGGCATAGGGTTCGGCCACATTGGATGGCTGAACCCCATAAAAGTATTTGATATTTGGTATGGTTTTTGGAGAGAGAAAAACCTTACCCATAGCGGTGAGTGTTTATGTAATTAAATGAAAGTAAGATTGCTGTTTTGGGTTGGCCATAGGATGGCTAAACTATGTGTTAAACATGACTGAACCATGTTAAGGTTGTGGATAAGTTGTAGAGTTTAATCAAGGTATTGGTAGCAATGGCATGTTTGTAAATAAGGGTCACAATCATGAGATGAAAAAATGGACCTAAGTGAAATAAGTGAGGTTCGGCCAAGGTGTATGGCCGAACCCCACCTATAAACATTTGTTTCGGGTAATATTTCTGTGGACATAAATTATTATAAAAGATGAGCCAATGGCAAAAATTGTAAATATGGCCAATAATGGAAGGACTTGAAAGAAGGACCAAATCAAGATGATGAGGTTCGGCCCTAGTGTATGGCCGAACCCCATGAGTTGCTATTTGTGGACTTAGACTAAAAAATGGGAATCAAATGAATTAAGGAATTAAAGTTGGTTCATGATTTATGTGAATATGGTGACAGATCTCTGTGACGGTGCACGACTGCGAGCGGTGACCTGATAAAGCCTAAGAAAGAACGGACGCTGAAGTGATTCTTCAGTAGGTTTCCTACCTACTTGTAACCCCACAGTTTTTATCCTATTTTCTTATGAGATTCTTGTTTATTTATGTGGTTTCAAATGATATATTATGCATTATCAAATGGCATACAACATTGGCATCTCATGCATAGACATGGGATGATGAATGAAGTTCTAAAGTGTTTCAATTATGGGTTACGTTCTCTTCGGCGGTGCAAGTCATGCCGGGGGGAGTAACATGATGATCATAGTCACATTGGTCTCCTTAGGCGGTGAGAGTCCCGCCAGGAGGACTATATGTGATGTGAATCAGTCAGTGATGAAGAGATGGAAGTATATTGTGATTTACCTTGTCGGTGCGTGGCACGTCAAGTGATGGCTATGAAGGTACATGATGGGAGGGTCTCATTGCATGTGCATACTTCATAGCATTGTTTTACCTATTTTTCACTAATCATGTATTATGATATATCTGCATGTTTTATATGCTGATCATGTGGTAGCCCTGATTCGGGAACCTATTGGGCGCGTTGATCTAACGCCCTAATTCTATCCTCAGAGGAGAATGCAGGTACAAGTAAAGGAAAAGAAAAGGTCGTTGACCGGGAGGGGAGCTAAGCCAAGCCTGAGTGCTTGAATGCTGGAATGAATTTATAATTGCTGTTATTTGATACTTTATTATGGACATGTAATAAAGTAGTTACTTGCTATGGTTTGATTAGGATAAATACTTTGGATGGCTGTATTATGTTAATTAATGTTTGAGACTGTTACTTGCTATCTAGTCTTTCTATTCCGCAGTTAATCTAGGTTATTCCGCAAGTTGATGTTAGTGGCATGTGTGGTTCATTATCATGGTCTAGTCCATGTACACATGGGTGGCCAGTTAAGGTTCAGACTTGGGTAGTCTGAACTTAACTCCCGTCGTGATGCCGCCCGCTCTCTTCCGATGTTTTATATTATTTAAAAAAAATTAGACTCTGAGTTCTCGGAAAGGGCGCGGCGTTACAATACCGATAACGTCCCTTTCCGTTTTCGTCCAATAACTCCGGTCGCCGATCGTGTACGGTTTGCGACGTCCCGATACCTTATTATACATTTACCCAATCAGTCCATATTTTATCCATGATTAAGTCCCTAACTGATCACAACCTAAGATCTGTTAATGATCCCTAATTATGTCACAAGGTTTATCAAAATCAGCCCTTAACTTAGCCTTATTTTCCATTGTTTTAACACATACATAATTCCGAATTTTGCCCATTTGAACATTCTAATTTTGTAAGCCTAAGGGCAGCAACCCTAAGCTTCATTTAAACATTCATAATGTCATCTTAATGCATCCAAGTTCATGTCCAACGTACATGGGGTTCGGCCTTGGTGGTTCTTCAATGTGGCCAATAATTACGGTTATGCCACTAGACTTCCATGGTTTACTATCTCCTCCATCCATGTACATTTTTGTCCATAATTCATCCATATACTTAGCCCCATTAATGATCTAATGACCATGACATAATATCCCTAAAATCAGCCACTTAATTTAATTAAATTTCAAAACATCTAATTCTACACATAATTCCAATTATTACCCATAACATGACCTAAAATGGGTCATGGGTTCGGCCATACACCATGGCCGAACCCATGATGTCTTTTTTTTTTTTTTTCTATTTTTCTTGGGTCCATTTCACCTCATTTGGTCCCACCATAATTGAATTTAAAACATACATTTAAATCATCCTTCATTAATCATCATGAGGTACACTTTGGTTCATTAATTTAACCATTATTCCATTTCATTCTTCTTGGTTTCAAAAACACTAAATTCCTCAAAGTCTCCCCATGGGGTTCGGCCATGTAGCATGGCCGAACCCATGGTCCATAGTTTTTATTTTAAAACTTCATTTCCACCCATTTACACCTTGTTAAAATACTAAATAAAATCCACTTAATTACCATTAACATTCTTCATTAATTTCCATATTCTTATAACCATTTAAATATCTCATTCCATCACCATAGGGTTCGGCCATGGTGGTTCATGATTCATCATTTTTCCTATGCTTCTTGGGGCCATAAAATCATTCACACACTCCATGATTTTTCCTCATTTAAACCCCTTTAAATTTTTCCAATATTTAATCATTTACAAGCCTACAATCATAATCATTCTCCATAACCTTTAAACCTTAAAACCCTAATTAAATCATCAACCATTTATCATGGGGTTCGGCCACACTACATGGCCGAACCCTATGGTCCATCAATCCATTCAAAAACCCATTACTTCCCTGCTTAAATCCATTTAATTTCATAACCTCCTTAATCCTTTTACTTATTATTTTTCTTAATCTATCTCTCCCCTTTTCATCCATTTCTCATCTAATCATTGAATGGATCTTAGATCTAAGGCCCATAACCTTTGTGGCCACCATTCATTCTAAGAAATGGATTCCATAAATACATCTTAACCTTTAAAAAGAAATATAAATTCTTGTCTAAGAATTTCTTACCACACCGATGACTCCTCCTGTCTTTCTTTCTCCTTTTACTTTCCTTAGCCCTTTCTCTTCTTCTTCTCCTTGTTGTTCGGCCACTATGGGCTTGATCAAGATGAAGTCTCCATGGTTAGGGTTTAGCTAAGGTAGGTTTAGATTTTGAGAGAGGGAGAGGGGAGGAAGGGATAGAAAATTATCTTAAGCTTGGGTCTTGGGGTGGTGGTTGGCCAAGCCTAGTTTTTTACTTCTTTTCTTCTAAGTTTCTTCTTCTTTCTTGGTGTTTTACTTGGGAGAGAGGGAGGACGTTTTTTTGAGAGTGCAAGGGAGGGAGAGAGTGAAATGAGAGTGGAAAGGAGAGAATGAGATGAAAACTCATCTCTTCTTTTGGTTGCATTACCTCCTCCCACCAACCAACATGGGTTAGTGTGCTTAGTGGTGGTGGTTGGGATAAAACCACCACCCTAAGTACATGGTTTATTTTGTGTTTGTTTTAAGTGGTTTGTGTTTCTTTGGGTGGTTTCAAGGAGATGAAACCACCCCTTGACTTGTCTCTTTGACTCCCCCTTGACCCACTTGACTTCCCTAAGTCTTTAATTTAATTGAATCATTAACTTAGGCTAATTAATTCCTATTTAATTTAATTCCAATAAATTTCCTCTATGAAATCCACCCATGGTTGACCAAATCAACCATGGTGGCCGGCCCCACCAATCCTAGCCTACCCGCCACCTCACTTGGTGAGGTGGAGGTGGGCCCCATTCGGCCATGTCACCTAAGCTTAATCAAAATTAATCTTAGGTGATACACATTAATTAAAACACATTAATTCACTTTGATCCTCTTTAGTTACCTTTGACTTATTCATGGTTGACCAAGTCAACCATGATGGTTGAACCCACCTATGCCATCTTGATTATTTCATCACTAATTTAGGTGGTTTAACTCCAATTCAACCCATTTCAATTAATTGGGTCACCATTGGGCCCATGGCCCAATTAAATTATTTTCTATCATTTGCCTTAGAGTTTGACTCATTTTGACTCATTGGGTCCCAAATGGTTATCGGGCCCACTTTGACCATTATTAACCCCTTAAATGAATTCCATCAAATCCATGGTCCATTGGACCATACTTGTGCCCTTGCCCCAAAATTTGATCCATTTAACATCCACAACATCAAAATTCCAATTTTTCCATTATTAAAATAAATAAATGCCATATATATGATGATCTAGAAATTCGGACTATTACAGAAGTATCTACTGCTTGAACCAAACTTTGTAGTTCAGGAGGTACCACCGGTATACTCACGCTGCTTTGCTCCCCTTTCTCATGTTCACTATAGTGAGAGTGTCGCTATAACACCCCGCCCTTTTCTCTCGAAATCAGAGTCTATTTTTTTTTAAAAATAATAAACAAGTGATCGGAGCGGAGTGTCATGACGCGAGTTAAGTCCGGACTTCTAAGTCCGACCCTTAACTGGCCAAACTTATGTGTGCATGGACTAAGTCCACGAGAATGGTTCACACATAGTACTTTATAATTCTTGCGGAATATTATTACTTAATCTAACTGCGGATTATAATAGAACCTAAGTCTACTCCATTTAGATAGTAAAGTACAAGTCTTATATCCAAAATTACTTTAAACTAAACGTTCATTCAAACTAATCCAAACCATAGCAAATATTAACTAAGTTATTACATGCCAACATCTAACTAACAAATTACATGTCCATGTAAACTTAAACCAAATATCCATGAATAAAACCATTCAAATGCCCAAGCTCCTATGCTTGGTTTCCTTCTCAATCATCTACCTTTCCCTTTCCTGTTTCATTCACTTAAACTTAATTTAACTCCCTCAACTCAACCCATACATTTAATTCAACTCAACCAATAAATTCAACTCCACCATTAAACTCAACTCATCAAACACAATTATTTAATTCATCTCAATCCAAACTCAATCATTTAATTAAACTTAACCCAATTAAGCTTGAGCTCACCCAATGGTCAAACAAGTCAACCACGACCCATTGGGTCCCAATTGGGTCTTTTGACCCAAATAATCACCTTGATCCAATTAGATGTACATCACCCAATTACTTTAATTTGATCCTTATAACATGTACATTAGGTCTTAATTGAACAATGGACCTCATAATTTACCTATCTAAGGTCATATCCTTTTAATTCACCATTTCAATGGCAATTTTTGTAAATATTGATAAACTAAAAATCTAGGGTATTACAATACAATCCTCTTTTTAAAATATTCGTCCCAAAAATCGAAAGAAGTAGGGTTCCAAAGCTTCCGCTGATTCCACTTTAACTAGGTTTCTAGCTTCACCCTCCTGAAATTCCATCGGCTAACTACAGAGTCAGCTGATCAGTCTAACTCGGCAATTGCCCATAGCTTTCCATTTGAGTTTCACTAGACTCTTATCTTTTCCTCAAAATACATCTCCAAAATTTGGCACATCTTCATTTGCACATAAGTCACTATGCGACTAACACCTTTTGTTCGAATCTTCTACGATGTCTAGTATCTCTCAACACTAATTTTCCTATGATAGAAGTCATAATATGACTAACACCTTTTTTTTATCACATGGGATGTAAATCGAAACATGTCCCAATAATTAGAGCAATACATCATCTATGGGACCAACAGGTCCATCACACTACTAACATGTTTACAATGGTACCAATACCTGGTCATTAATCCAACCCACGGTGGAAACCATCATCCACGGTTATACACATCTATCCCTGGTTACTAATCATCCATTAATATAACCCTCATATGGGTATAATCCATTCATGGGTATAACTAATCCATCCTTGGGCATAATTAATCCAGGTCACATCCTCTACCATGAGATATTTTATCCATGGAAACAACACTCAAATGAGTCACTACCCGACTGTGGCAACCATATCAACTCACAAATATACCCCGACCCCTAGCAAGACTTAGGGCCCATGACTTACTAAGCGGAAGACCCACGTCCAACGTGATCCGGTCTACCCCGCCCTGCATCCCTTCACCCCAAGGGTGATTCAGTCAAGCTTTAAGGAGGTCGGACCGCGTCTAACGAAACTAGAACCACTCCCATGGGGTAAAATAGTAACTAGTTCTGCGCAACCACGCACATCGAGTGTGCAAAATAACCGTGAGAGCGGCCTCCAACACGTAGCATGCGAGGGACCCACTCCTCAACGGTAATCCTACAGAACGAAGTCTCTGTATCTCATATCGAGGCTCCCACAGTCTCATAGCTACTTTAAGCCTTACTTATGGAATCTTTATCTCATCAATATCACGTGAGGGACGCACCCATACCACGTCTCAATATTATCAAGTGACCTCGTCACCCACATCTCAATGCCCAAATCCTCATAAACTCTTAAGTTTGCATACTTTATTGAAAATTATTCAAACTTCCATCACGATACAAGGGTTGGTAGGGTTAGAACAAACCCTTCAAGAAGTACCCACAACCCTTTACAAAATCTTTCCCTTTTCCCTGACATTTTCTGCCCTTTCTTAGCCTAATCTTTCGTAGAAGACCCTGCATCATCATAAAAATCGAAGAAGCTGTCAGGGCATGTCGTGGACGTGTGCCCCAACACTCCACAAGTCAGACAGGGATTATTCCTGGTCCCCCAATGTAAGGACAATTAGTCATCTCATGAAGTCCACAAACAGGGCAAATAACTTCAAGGGGGTAGGGGCAGAAAGTACAGTTGTGCCCCTCCTGATTGCACAACTCACACATATACTCAGGCGCTATCTCCCCTACAGATTCTCCTATCATTGGGATATCTCTCATATACTCTTCTGGAAAAGGTGCTAGACACACTTCGACATCCTCGGGAAATCATACCTGGATGTCTCCATTAAATTCCACAACGCGATCTGGCCTGTTGGAGTTGTTGGAAGAAGAAGTCAGATCAATAGGACAGCTAGGAGTTCCTTTGTCCCACAACTCTGTATACTCTATGTTGCTCGACATATCTGTATCACAGCAATAGAAACATATTAATGACAACAATAGTTCTAATCAAACTAATCTTTGTTTTGGGGAATTTTCCCTAATCATCATCTTGTATTTCTTGTTTTGGGGAGTTTCCTATATATCAAATAATGTCTCTTATTTGGGGAAATTGCCAAATAAACTTCTTGTTTTTCTTGTCCTTGGGGAAATTGCCAAATCAACACTCTTTGTATTTTTTTATTTTTTGGGAAACTTCCTAAGTATCAAGTATCATTTCTCAATTTTGGGGAAATCCTGATGTTCTCTTGTTCTCGGGGAAAACCTCCCTAAGTATCAAGTGTTTGTTTCTCGATTTGGGGATATCGGGGAAGTATCTCCTAATATGCTATGTTTGATAATTCCAATTATGGTAACTGTACTTCCTTTGTTATCATTCCTTATTGTTCTCAGATTGATTGTTTCAGTCTGAGTCTAACGAAGTAAATTAATCCCAACCCCGTGCAGCAGACTCCGAAGAGTCGGTCAGTTGGGATTCTTATCTGTCAATGAGACATGAAACCGTCTTAATCTTACTTCGAAAGATTTAATCTTCCCATTTCGCCCTGATACCAACTGTAGCACCTCGCTCTTTTCACTCGAAATCAGAGTCTATTTTTTTTTTTAAATAATAAACAAGTGATCGGAGCGGAGTGTCACGATGCGAGTTAAGTCCGGATTTCTAAGTCCGACCCTTAACTGGCCAAACCTACGTGTGCATGGACTAAGTCCATGAGAATGGTTCACACATAGTACTTTATAATTCTTGTGGAATATTATTACTTAATCTAACTGCGGATTATAATAGAACCTAAGTCTACTCCATTTAGATAGTAAAGTACAAGTCTTATATCCAAAATTACTTTAAACTAAACATTCATTCAAACTAATTCAAACCATAGCAAATATTAACTAAGTTATTACATGCCAACATCTAACTAACAAATTACATGTCCATGTAAACTTAAACCAAATATCCATAAATAAAACCATTCAAATGCCCAAGCTCCTATGCTTGGTTTCCTTCGCGATCCTCGACCTTTCCATTTCCTGTTTCATTCACTTAAACTTAATGTAACTCCCTCAACTCAACCCATACATTTAATTCAACTCAACCAATAAATTCAACTCCACCATTAAACTCAACTCATCCAAACTCAATTATTTAAATCATCTCAATCCAAACTCAATCATTTAATTAAACTTAACTCAATTAAGCTTGAGCTCACCGAATGGTCAAACAAGTCAACCTCGACCCATTGGGTCCCAATTGGGTCTTTTGACCCAAATAATCACCTTGACCCAATTAGATGTACATTACCCAATTACTTTAATTTGATACTTATAACATGTACATTAGGTCTTAATTGAACAATGGACCCCACAATTTACTTATCTAAGGTCATATCCTTTTAATTCACCATTTTAATGGCAGTTTTCGTAAATATTGATAAACTGAAAATCTGGGGTATTACAATCCTCATTAACCAAGAAAAGGTGTTTTATTTCAAGTCACTCTCTCCCTCTCTCCCTTGGCCGTTCCCACCTCTCAAGACAAGAAACCTTGGCTGTTGTTTTCTTCCACAAAGACCAAGTGGACTTAGAGCAAAGGAGTTTGCATCTCAAGGTTTTAATACTCTCACCCAAGGCCAAGTTTCTCTCTCTCTCTCTCTCAAACCTCCTCTTAGCCTAACCATTTCAAGGAGTTTCCAGCAAGATTTGGCTCGGCTAAAGATCAAGAAGGAAGAAAGGAAGGAGAAGATCAAGAAGGAGTAAAGGAACCGAAGGAGTCGCGGTATTGGTAAGTGCATCATAACCATTTGTTAAATAAAATGGATAAAGAAACATGATTGGCCATTGTATGGCCGAACCTATCAAGGGTTTAAATCATAGATAAGGATGTTTAAAAAGGGTAGAACATGAATCATAGGGTTTGGCCACTTTGGATGGCCGAACCCCATGAAAAGACTTGGTGATTTTTATGGTTTTTGAGAGATAAAAACCATACAATGTTATGAAAGTTTTAAGGTGTTTTAAATGGAGTTATGGTTAATGTCTTGGGTCGGCCATTGCATGGCTGAACCATATTGTTATTATGGCTAAAGTGATGGGCATAAACCATGTATAAATGTTGTAATGTTTGGGTCAAGAAATCCATAGGGTTCGGCCATGTGTATGGCCGAACCCCATGGACCATTTTTATGGGTAATTGGAGTTAAGAGCATGGTTGGAAATTATTAATGGTTATATGCTTTTGATTAAGGAATCACATATGTTATCTGGGGACTTAGTATTAAATAATCAGCCATTATAGATGATGGAAAAAGGGACAAAATCATTATGGTGAGGTTCGGCCATGTTGTATGGCCGAACCCCACTAATGGATAATTGGTGGATTTAGTTTCTTTTGAAGTGGTCAACTTGTAATATAATTGGTGAAATCAAAATGGAGACTTATGTATGATGGATTAAAGTAAATGAAATGTTAAACAAGGGTTAGGCTAATGGCAATATTGTAAATATGGAATGAAAATATCAAAGGACTTCAAAGAGGGACCAAAACCAAAATGGTGAGGTTCTAAAACCTAGTGAGTGAGGTTCTGTAATGCCCCGCCCTTTTTCACTCGATTTTCGAAAATCAGAATCTATTTTTTTTTAATACAAGAGTGATAGAGAGCGGGACGTCACGACGCGGGCTAAGTCCGAGCTTCCAAAGCCCGACCCTTAACTGGCCAACCATACGTGTGCGTGGACCAAGTCCACTAAGATAGTTCACACGTACTCAAGTTAACTTGCGGAATAAATCATATATGCGGATTAACAATAGGATAACAATCCTATTTCATTTTAGATAGCAAAGTAGCCAACACTTAATAATAATTATCATAACTTAAATATCCAAACATTAACATCCAATCTATAGCAAATAAATCTACGTTATTAAATTTTCGAATAACATAAACAACATATAGCTTAATCATCCAAGCTCCTAAGCTTGGCTCCAATCACGTCCTCGTTCCGTTCCCTTTCCTGTGTCATCAACTAGGGTAGAAGTAGGGCGTTAGACAACGCGCCCAGTAGGTATTCCAATTAGGGCTAACACATGGGTTAGTATATAAAATCCAGATATAATATACCATATCATACTTGTAAAACAACATCATATCCAAAACAATGTATGATAATAGAGATCCAATCATACAGATAAAAATCAGAAACCTTGCATGATAATAAAGATCATAATCATGCCAATTCAATGCCATGCCATACTATCATATGCAATGAGTCTCACCCATCACAAACACATATATCCTCTTGATGGAATTCTCCTCATCAAGGTATCCCCTGATGGAATGCTCATCACCAGGGTCTTCATACCTAGTATCCTCTTGATGGGATTCTCATCATCAAGGTATTATACATACTATCCTCTTGATGGGATTCTCATTATCAAGGTATCATACATAGTATCCTCTTGACGAGATTCTCATCATCAAGGTATCCCCCACTAGGGTTTTACGGACGCCCCGACAGAGTGTGGGTCCCCGGTTACCTGTCATCCCTCCCATGCCATGCATGAGATGCAAATGCCTACATGCTATAAAATATTACAAAACATAGCATGAAAATCCCATAATTGCAACATATTGTTTAATACCAAAATATCTTATCAAACATGAAATAAAATCATCATAAGTACATAATACATATCCATGGTTTCAATATGTAGGAATCCTACCAAAGGACCACTCAAGTGTCCTTTGGTTCTTAATCTAGCAACCGCTACGATCTTGCACCGTTTGTGAGGTCCCGTCTCCTTGTTTATATAACAACAAGTCAAGACAATATCCATTTGATTTCCAATTAAGTTTAAGTCCAAAAACCATCCTTGTGGGCTTCGGCCATACACTATGGCCGAACCTCACCTACTTAAATTTGGTCCTTACTTTTATTTATTACTCAAACATCACTTTGCTAATAACTTAGCCCTTTGACCACCAAAATCCATTAGTAGGCTTCGGCCATACAACATGGCCGAACCTCACCATCTTGGTTTTGGTCTCTCTTCCAACCTTTTGATCTTTTCAAAATAAATCCAAACATTGCCATTCTTGATTCATAAAACCCACTTTTTTAAATCAGTCATCTAACCTTGTCATTACTTCAAATATATATAAAATATTTCCCATGGGGTTCGGCCATACAACATGGCCGAACCCTTGGTTCATTATTTTGACTTATTTACCATCTTGCCATTGATTCAAATCTTAATTACCATTTCATTCATTCCATATGCTATACCTAGACCTTAAATCCATCAAACGTTTCCCATGGGGTTCGGCCCTTAAATCCATCAAATGTTTCCCATGGGGTTCGGCCATCCATCATGACTGAACCCATGGTCCCTTATTTCCTTTTAATTTCAATAATACCATTCATTCACATGTCTATAAAATAACCCTTGTGGGGTTCGGCCATACTCCATGGCTGAACCTCACTCATTTAACTTGGGTCCCCTTTTAATCCTTGATCTATTATTTCCACCCATTAACTTTATTAAAACAGTCCATAAAATTCAATAACCAAGCAACCTTAAATCCATACATGTTATTTGGTGGGGTTCGGCCATGCACCATGGCCGAACCTCATCTCTTCTTTTGATCCAAACTATTAAAACCTTACTAAAGTACCAACCATCTTCCATCAATTAGACATAAAAATATACTATCCATCATTGTCTCTCCATGGGGTTCGGCCATATGCATAGCCGAACCCTATGGTTCCTTAGATCCAGTAAAACTTATTATACATCTATGATTGATTCTCATACTTCCATCTGTTTATATCCTTTTAAAACTTTAACAAAACCAAACACATACACTTATGATTTCCTTTCTCCAATCCAATAAAATTAAACCAATATCTTTTCATGGGGTTCGGCCATACAAAGTGGCCAAACCCTATGGTCCATGTTCTTCCCTTTTTAAACATCATTAGCCATGATCACCTTCTTTGATGTGGTTCGGCCATACATCATGGCCGAACCTCATCCACCCCTTTTATCTTTGAGGGTCCTTATACTTAGAACTTAGGGTTTGGCCATACAAAGGCCAAACCATGATCCTTGATCATAATACTTAATAAAATCTCATGGAGTACTTACCAATCCGCGACTCCTCCGGTTACTTTCACTCCTTCTTGCTCTTCCAATCTTCTTAGCCTCCCTTCTTTCCTTTGATCCTTTGACCGGAACTGACCTTGCTGGAAACCCCTTGGAGTGGTTCAGCCAAATGAGGTTTTGATTGAGAGGAAAGATAGAATTTCAGCCTTGGGTGAGAATGATAAAACCTTGAGATGAAAACTTTTTTGTTCTAAGTCCTCTTTGTCTTTGTAGAGTGATCGGCCAAGGAAAGTTTGTGGAAGAGACCAACAGCCAAGGTTTCTTGTTTTGAGAGGTGGGAACGGCCAAGGGAGAGAGGGAGAGAGTGACTTGAAATAAAACTCATTTTCTTGGTTAATGAGGGTTGGCCAAAGGTGGTGTCCTTTGGTGACACCCCTTGATAACTCTCATGTCCTTTCACTTCCCTCATTCAAGTCTCTTTTGGAGGTTTCATGTAACACCTCAAATTTTCTATTTATTATTTTATATGAAAATTATCTATTTTTCTTGTGAATTGCTAGATTGGATTTTATATGGATAAGGAATTGGGCCATGACCCAATTAAATTGTGGCATTGGTTTTATCAAAAATAAAAGAATTGGTGCATGGCCGATTATTGGATTTGAATATCCAAGGAGATGTTCAAAATCAAATAAAGATTATACATGATCGAATTTTAGATAATGAATATCTACAATATGCACATTGGATATTTTAAATAGGGTATGGAAATAATCTTAAACTAATTAAAAAGAAATGTACACGGCAATGGACATGGGTTATCTTAGACATAATCTAAGTTAAGCAAGCAATTGCTAAATTGAGCAACGAAGGTCGACAACCACTAAACAAAGTAAGGCCACACGGCATTGCCATCTAAGTCAAGGTAGGTTGGCATTGCCATCTATGGCAAGGGGCGCACGGCTAAGGGTTGCTTATCTTAAGAACTTTCTAATGTGGGATTAAGAAAGGCTTTAAAAGGAGAAGAGGGACAAGGCTCACGTTTTTTACACTCCATTCGAATTCCCTCTCTATCTCTCTCAATTCCTCATTCTCTCTCACGCCAAAGAGAAAGATCAAGAAGAAGAAGAAAAGGCAGCAACAAGAAGGTGTTCTTGTTTGGAGAAGAATTAAGAAGAAAGGAGAAAGATTAGAAGAGAAAGGAATTGAAAAGAGGTTAGTATATTAATGCAATAGTTTTATTTTGAAACAAAAAGAACCATAGGGTTCAGCCATGGTGTTTGGCCGAACCCCATGGAAGAAGATTGGAGATGGATTAATGGGTTAAATGGAGAAAAAGAACCATAGGGTTCGGCCTTAGTGCATGGCCGAACCCCATGGAAAGACTTGATTTAATTCTTGGGTTTTAAGATTGAAAACCATGGAGAGATTTGATTTATTCATTGGGTTTATGTTATTAGATTTTAGATCATAGAAACCTTTGATGGTTGTCGGTTTAGATTTGAGAAGGCAATGGAAGAATATGGAATATGGGTCGGCCATGGCATGGCCGAACCATGATTGTTTTATCGTTAAGTGATTGGATCAATATTAATGAAAAGAATGGGGTTAGGTTCGGCCATGGTGTATGGCCGAACCCCACCAAATATTTTAATGGGGTTGGCTATGTGGTATTGAATGTTTTAATGGAATTAAATCAATGGTCAAAGATTGTGAACCATAGGGTTCGGCCATGGTGTATGGCCGAACCCCAGGGAGTTGATTTACCAATTTGGAAAGTAGATGTAAAAGGATGGACTTAGATCTACAAGGGTGACCATGGCTGAACTCCACTAGAGTTATTTTTGGAAACCTTATTATTTATGGAAGGTATTTGCTAAATTGGAAAGCTTCCAATAATGGAAGGTATTTGCTAAATTGGAAAGCATCCCATTATGGAAAGTGTTGCTAAAATTAGAAAGCATCCAAGTATGGAAAATGGTTGCTAAATTTGGAAAGCAATCTAACTATGGAAGGAATGCTATTATTTTTGGAAACCTTCTATTTTTGGAAGGTGTTTCCAATTATGGAAAGGTGTTGGTTAATTAAGGAAACAATCTATTTATGGAAGGAGGTTGTTAAATTAGTAAGTTTAATTATGGAAACCTTCTAACAATAAAAGGTGGAGTCTAATTAAAGAAACCTTCCATTTGTGGAAAGTTGGAGTTTTATTTGGAAACTATACACCATAGGGTTCGGCCAAGGTGTATGGTCGAACCCCATGGTCCAAATTAAGGGTTGATTGATAAATCGAATTTATGAATCTATTATATGAGTTATGTGTTGTATATTTTTAAATAAAGGGAAGGATACAAACATATGTATCTATGGCCGAACCCCATGAGTTGTGTTTTATGGACTTGTTTGGTTATGGAAATTTATAGGGTCTAATTATGGTAAATTTAGATGAATGAGGGAACAATGGCATTTTTGCAATTAGGTGTGAAAAGTGGTAAGCCATGGGTTCGGCCATGGTGTATGGCCGAACCCCACGGGGTTTTGTTTATGGATTCAGAACCTTGTAATCAGTGGGATTTGGTGTTGATTTATTATTATATTATAAGCTAACGGGATCTCGCAAATGGTGCGCGATCGGTGATCGAATATTGGACGGAAACGCAAGGATAAGTAACGGTCTTTAGTAGGATTCCACCTCTTTGAAACCATGGTCTATGTACTTTGTTTTTATCTTATGTTTGATGAAAATATGTTTCAAAGGATATGTTGTATTATTGAATTTCAAATGCTATGTTTAATTGTTTAAATAGCATGGATTGTTTATGTTTCAAAAGGTGATTTTAAATGTTATGTTTATGTTATTAAAATAGCATGTGTTTCGTTGGCATCTCATGCATAGCATGGGGTGGAGGATTTATAACCGGAGGGGTCACACTCCGTCGGGGCGTCCAAAAAACCTATGTGCGATTCCTTGATGTGAATTCCATCAAGAAGAATCCAGAGGGTCCACACTCAGCCGGGGCGTCCGGAAGACCTATGTGGTGGGTACATTTATGTACATGTGATGGGTGGGACTCATTGCATTTGTCATCATTGCATGGCATGGATTTATATGATTTTGACATCACTATATTATTATATATGTTTTGTACTAACCATGTGTTAGCCATAACTGGAATACCTACTGGGCGCGTTGTTCTAACGCCCTACTTCCACCCTAGTTGATGATACAGGTAATCAGGGGAATGATGAACGTAAGACGGACCAGGTATAGGAGGTTAGAAGACTTATTTTACACGTTTTTGAATAAAGTTACTTATGGACTTGTAATTGAGTAACTAGTTTCGGATTGTAATAACTTAGATGGTCGGATGTTTAGTTTGATGATTATGACGTTTAAATATTGATTAAGGACTTGACGTACTTTGCCATCTGATTGGAATAGAACTTGGTTCTATTATGTTTCCGCATTTTGATGTTATGATTCAGCAGGTTATGGTTTTTATTCCGCATCTTGATATTGCTATGTGTGAACCATTTTATTGGACTGAGTCCATACACACATAGGGTTGGCCAGTTAAGGGTCGGACTTTGGAAGTTTGGACTTAGTTCGCGTCGTGACGTCCCGTACTTTATCACTCAACTCTATTATAAAAAAAATATACTCTGAATTTACGGAAAAAAGAGAGTGAAAAAGGGCGGGGCATTACATTTCATCCTTGAGATGAAACACTCCCAACGTGTAAGATGGAAACACCCCATGCTTCCAATGTGTATGCTTGTACAAGCTTGTGTAACATCACAACCCCTCAAATTCTTCATTAATACACCTTTGGAGTTTCATCCCATGAGATGAAACTTCCCCACTTCCAACGTTTAACCTTATCTTGGGTCTCATGAGGTGCATCTCTCCACCTTCCCACTCCACTCACTTGAGATTAAAATCCCATTAACTTCCATTCAACTCATTTAACTCAATTCATTATTTTAGCTCAACTCACTCATTTAATTCACTTGAATCAACTCAATTATTTGATTCCATTTCCAACTCAATTCAGCCCCGATGTAATCAAGCTTGAGCTCACTTAGTGTTCAACCTAGTCAACCATGACCCATTGGGTCCCAATTGGGCGTTTTGACCTAATTAACAACTTTGACCCAATTAAATAAAACTTCACCCATTTGATTCACTTGAACCATATACAACATCCATTGAGTCTTAATTGACCAATTGACCCAATTATAAAGCCTTACCCATTTATTTCTAACTATCTTATATATGATCCATTGGGTCCCAATTGGACTTTTGACCCAATTGGCAATCTTGACCCAATTACATAATTCTTACCCATTTATTTCCATTGATCCACATCTACCATCCGTTGGGTCTTATTTGGGCAATTGACCCAACATTTACCCATCTAAGGTTCATATCCATTAATTCACAATTTCAATGGCAAAAACCGTTAATATTTATAAACTGAAAATTTGGGGTATTACATGTTCGGCCATGGTGTATGGCCGAACCCCACAAAGATATGTTTATGGACTTAGACATAATTGTAAATCAAAGGGAACATGGGATTGATTGATTGACATGTTATAAGGTAACGGGACCTCACAAGGGGTGAACGATCGTGAGTGGCTTATGGACGAAAACGCAAGGACACTTTAGTGGTCATTGGTAGGGTTCTATCTCTTTGAAACCATGGAACATGTAATATGATTTTAGTTCATGTTTTTGATGAGTTATTTTGTATCAAATGTTATGTTTCAAATATGGAAGTTTTATGCTATGATTTATACTTTTACATAGCATATGGACATTTACATCTCATGCATGGCATGGGAGGGATGATTTGTAACCAGAGGCCATGGTCCGTCGGGGCGTCCGTAAGGCATTTGTAGGAAGACCTTGATGTGCAATATCCATCAAGAAGTAACTGGAGAATACACTCCGTCGGGGCGTCCATAAGGCAACAGTGGGGATACCTTGATGAGGAGAATTCCATTAAGAGGATACATGTGTTTGTGATGGATGGGACTCATTGCATATGACACCATGGTATAGCATTGTTTTACAAGGTTTTGATATTATGTTATCTATATGTTTTATGTACTAACCATGTGTTGACCCTATTTGGAATACCTACTAGGCGCGTTGTCTAACGCCCTACTTCTACCCTAGTGCATGACACAGGAATTGAAGGGAATGATGAACGTGATCGGAGCCAAGCATAGGAGCTTGGATGTGTTTAATTATATTTTGTTTAAGTTACTCATGGACTATGTAATTCGAGTAGGTAGCATTTGGGCATGTAATAACTTAGATATTTTGATATGGTTTGAATGATTTATTTTGAATATTTAAGTTAAGATAACTATGGTTACGACTTGGACAACTTTGCTATCTAAAATGGAATAGAATTAGGATTCTATTATAATCCTACACTTAAGATTTATTCTGCATGTATAACTTAATGTAAGTGAACCATAATTGTGGACTTAGTCTATGCACACGTATGGTTGGCCAGTTAAGGGTCGGGCTTTAGAAGCTCGGACTTAGCTCGCGTCGTGGCGTCCCGCTCTCTTTCACTTTTCTATTCAAAGAAAAAAATAGACTCTGATTTCGGCATAGTGAAAAGGGCGGGGTGTTACAATGACACAGGAAATGGACAGAACGAATGACGTGATCGGAACCAAGCTTAGGAGCTTGGATAATTTAGTTTTACTTTATTTAAGTTTATTCATGGACAATGTAATTTGAGTAGCTAGTATTTGGGAATGTAATAGCTTAGACTATTTGCTATGGATCGAATGATGATTAATCTAGATTAAGTTAATTTATATTGATTGCCCTCATTGCTAAGTAAATGTTATAATCCGATGTTATTTCCGCAATGGGTATTCTACAAGTCATAGTATCGGGTGTGAAATGTTTTAGTGGACTTGTCCACGCACACGTATGGTTGGCCAATTAAGGGTCGGGCTTTGGAGGCTCGGACTTTACTCGCATTGTGACATTCCCGCTCTCTTTCACTCTTTACTTTAAAAAAAAAAATATAGACTCTAATTTTCGGCGAGTGAAAAAGGACGGGGCGTTACACTGCCATCTTTTGGGGCATGGTTTTCCAAGAGGTGATCCTCAAACACTGGCTTGAAGGTGGATGAGGTGACGACCGAGCCTAATTTGATCTACGAAAATAACAAAAATAAAGATTTTCAGGCTTTTAGAGACGGGAGGAACAAAAGCCCTATGGTTTTTCCGGCGACAAAACTCTCTGAAAGGTTTTATCGACTGGCCGAGGGCATAGGAGGCAAAGGAGGGACCACCAGACCTTCTTGGGAGAGGAGACGACAAATTCGAATGAATTGTCGCTTTCGCAGAAAGGGTCCCTTTTAATTTAAACTTTTTGTCTCACCGAAATGTCGGTTCCATCGACAGCTCGACCATTTCAACATTTCCCCCTCTTTCAACAGTGCTCAATTTTGCACATTAACGATATGTCTGTCACACGGACTAGTCTATTCACTGACATGTCGACTACCCGAGAGGTTCAGATTGGAGAGCAATTATCCTCGATTTGTGCAACTTGATGAAATCCTATTCTAAGCATAGCATGCGTAGATTTATTCCAATGCATAGATATGCCAAACATAATTCATCAAATCATTAAACATGCACACAATCAAAATTCACATTCCAAGACACCTAAAGTTTTAACTACTTTGAATGGAATGTATGCCTTTCCAAGCAGAATATGTACTATATCTAGGAAGAGTACATTCTAGGCTTGAGGTTAACTAGTTTCTCTTTCTTCATGTCATAGCACTTTTCTGCTATGTGAACTCACGTGGTCTCTTGTGAGTCCATTTGTAGTGGTCTAAGATATGGAAGTGAATCCTAAACCGAAACAAAACATGAATGGTGGTCTATCTCCTAGGTACAAAGATTGTGGCATTTGGTGTTGCGTATACACCCCTATGATCGTACCTTTGATGACCAATCTTGGGATCCTCCAATTCTTTTAAGAGATGATTCAGCTATCTTAACAAAGAGTCTTGCCTTGTCTCCACCTTCCTTGGATTTCTTTAAAAGTTAGGTGTTGGTGGGTGTCTTCTAAGCATAGGCTTTACTGGTTCGTGCCTTTGTGCTTGCCTTTCCTAGTATCTCTTTCAATTATAGCAATTTCTTTTGAAATGCCCATCATTGTGACAGAAATAGCACGTACCCTTTAAAGGGTGAGAGATATTTGTATTTCTAAATACTCCCTGATGTATAGGTTCTTTGGTGGCAGAGGCACCAAGACTAGACCTATCACCATGTTGTTTACCTACCCCTAGGAGTCTTTTAAGTCTTTCTTCTCCATGGGTAAACTTATCTTGGAATTTTTCTTTATGAAATTTTAGTTCCCTAACTTCCAAGGACAATTTTTTGACATCTTCTTCAAGAAGGTTGTTGTGATGCCATAGATTTTCGACATCCTTAAGGTGAATAATTATTTCTTCTTGAAGTCTTCTAGTTTTCTCTTTAAGCTAAGTGTTTTCAACATCTGAAGTTCAAGCTTAGAGATTAGAAGGGATTTTTCATTTTTCAAATCTTCCACTCGACTAGAGACGTTCAGTTTCTCATTTTTAACCTTGTTAAGTTTTTAGTCAATCTCTCACTCTCAAGGAACAAGGCACTGTAGGGGCTTGAAGATTTTCATCTTCTTCACTCTTATCCTCCGTTACAATTGTGGGATTTTCTTTATCACATATGATCGAGGCTATGAGACCTTTTGATACATCAACTTTTTGTTGGGTCTCTTCATCCGAATCACTCTCAGATTCAGAGGTTTCCACATGGGACATACCCACATTCATAGCCTTCTTTATTTTATCTAGGGGACATTCATTCATGAAGTGTCCTATCCCCCAACAATTGAAAAAGGTTTGCTCCTCGGTGACTTCTCTCTCCATCCCTTTCCTCTGTTTCTTCTTGCCTTCTTGGGTATTTTTTACTCGTTTCACCCTTACCCATTTTTCTCAAGTTGTTTTTTTTTACAACTTTTTTGTAAAACCTTTTGGAAAACATTGCCAATTCATCACTTGATAACTCATCTTCAAGAACATCTTCCTTTTCTTTTGTTTTCTTTAGTTTTAAAGAAGATTTCAAGGAAATGGGTTTATCCTTTGGTTGTTCAAAATGTAGTTCATAGGTTTGTAATGAACCAACCAAATCACAGATATTCATTAAGGACACATGTTTGTTGTCCTCCATAGCCACAACCTTGGGCTTGAATCTTTCTGCAAGATTCCGGATAATTTTGGTACATACCTTGTCCTCGGGTATTCCTTCACCTAAAGTGAACATTTTATTTACAATGTCGCTTATCTTGGAGTAAAAATCCATGAAGACTTCATCCTCCCTCATTTTACGAGTATCAAACTGATTTTGGAGGATCTAAAGGTTGGACATCTTGACTATTGAGGTGCCTTCATGGGTTCTCTCAAGAACTACCCATGCATCCTTTGTAGTTTTATTGGTCATGATCCGTTTGTATTCATTGTCAGAGACTGCATAATTAAGTGCATTCATCGCTTTGCCATTAGTTGTCTGAGAAACTTTTTCAGCAGGACTCCAAAAGGCATAGGGTTTGGGCGTCACAAGCATGGTTGAGGTGGTTGTTGTTGTCTTCCCTTCCATGGTTTCCTTACATCCAGTCTTTACAATATCCTATACCGATGAATCTATGTATACAAAGAAGCTTCTCATTTTGGCCTTCGATAAGGCATAGTTTGTTCCATCTAGGTAAGGGCGGTTGGATATTACGTGACTGCCTCCCATGGTGTTCTAGCTTGGATCAACTTGGATGGTTAAATCCTTATAACGAGCACTATGCACTAATACCAATTGAAAGTTCCCTTGGAAGCTAGAACACGATTAACCTTAGAAGGGGGGGGGGAGTGAATGGGTCAATCTAACAATCGTTGGTCCTTTTAAAATATTACTTGATTTATTAGTGCAACGGATACAACAATCAAGTGAGTGTGTGTTAGCAAATGTGATTTAAACAATCAACACAAGAAAATAGCACTAACACCACAATTACAAAGACACAAGATATATAGTGGTTCGGTTCACCAACCTACATCCACTGTTAGGACTCGTTCAACCTTATGTTATCCCAAAATTCATTAGGTGGGGACTTACACCCTCACAATTACACAAGGAATTCCACCTCACTCAATCGCCTGGAAAATCCACCCACCACTGTGTAACAGCCCGGATTTTCCAGTTATCAATATATATGAAATTTACCCATTTAATTTGTGAATTAATGGATATGGACCTTAGATGGGTAAGGTGTTGGGTCAATTGCTCAATTAAGACCCAACGGATGGTGGATATGGTTCAATTGAATTAAATGGGTGAGATTTATTTAATTGGGTCAAAATGCCAAATTGGGACCCAATGGGTCGTGGTTGACTTGGTTGACCACCAAGTGAGTTCAAGCTTACTTAATTGGGGCTGAATTAAGTTGGAAATGGAATTATGTATTTGAGTTGATTTTAAGTGAGTTAAGTGAGTTGAGTTTAAAAGAATGAAAAATAATTGAGTTATGGTGAGTTGGATGGGAAGTTAATGGGACCTTGAACTTAAGTGAGTGGAGTAGATGGAAAGATGCATTTCAAAAACCCAAGTCAAGGCCTACACGTTGGACATGGGAGTTTCATCTTATGGATGAAACCTCCAAATATATCTTTAATGGGGAAGTGGCAGTTTTGTGTTGTTACACAAGCCTACACAAGGCTACATGTTGGACATGGGAGTTTCATCTTATGGATGAAACCTCCAAATATATCTTTAATGGGGAGGTGGCGGTTTTGTGTTGTTACACAAGCCTACACAAGGCTACACGTTGGACATGGGAGTTTCATCTTATGGATGAAACCTCCAAATGCATCATTAATGGAGAGGTGGCGGTTTTGTAGAGGTTACACAAGGTCACACAAAGGTTTACACCGTTGGAGACATGGGTGTTTCATCTCATGGATGAAACCCCCAAATGAAACATGAAGAAGGGAGGTTAAAAGGCATGGGAGTTACAAAGGGGTGCCACCAAAGGACACAACCTTTGGCCGACCCTCATTAATAAAAAAAGGAGTGGAGTTTTCATTTCACTCTCTCCCTCTCCCTCTCTTGGCCGATCCCACTCTCTAGACTAGAACACTTAGAGAATTTTCATCTCACCCTCTACCTCTCACCCAAGGCTGATTCCCTCTCGAGACAAGGATTTAGAGTTTTATCTCAAATTTTCTCTCTTTCTCCCTCTCTCAAATCTGTACCTCTTGGCCGAACCACCCAAGGGATTTCATCAAGATCAATCTCAGCCATAGATCAAGAAGGAAGGAAGAAGATGCTAAGGAAGGAAAGGAGCAAGAAGGAGTGAAAGAAACTGGAGGAGTCGCGGAATCGGTAAGTGGCCATTGCATGGCCGAACCCTAATTTTTATTATGGCTAAAGACTCAATGATGAACCATAGGGTTCGGTCATGTTGTATGGCCGAACCCCATGGAAAGGTATTAAGGAATTTATATGGGCCTAAGTGATTTTTAAGGGAAGATGATGAACCATAGGGTTCGGCCATGTTGTATGGCTGAACCCCATGGAAGGACATTGGTTATTTTAATGGATTTTGAAGGATGGAAATCATAGGTGTATGTTTATGATTTTAAAAGGTTTTAAAGGGTCTAAAAGGATGTATCATTTAGTTTAATGGAAATGATGAACCATAGGGTTCGGCCATGTTGTTTGGCCGAACCCCATGGAAGAATATTATTGGTTTAGATGGTTCAAAAGGTGGTTAAACCATGGAAAGGGTTAAGGATATTAAAAGGTTTAAAAATAGAAGTATGTTAGTAATTGTTATGGGTTTTGAAGAATGAAAACCATGGAAGTTGATTAATAATCTTAATAAGTTTTTAAAAGGATCAACCATGGAGGGACTTGTTTATGAACTTAAGATAGTAAATTGATTTAATGAAGAACATGGAAATAAGGCATCATGAGTTCGGCCATGGTGTATGGCCGAACCCCATGAATCATTATAATGGGTCATTCATGGACCTATCATGTTTAGTCATGAACCTATGTTTTTTGGACCTAAATATAAGGTGATGGAAATAATGGCAAAGAAGTAAATATGGCTAAAAATGAAAGATCATGGGTTCGGCCATATTACAATTCATTAACTTAACACCCTCATTGCTTTCCATTCTTAAAACCTTAACCAATTACATCAAAGACCAAATCACCCACCATGGGGTTCGGCCATACTACATGGCCGAACCCTATGGCCCATAATTTTATTCCAATTACCCCATTCCATGCTTAATTTCATAATTTACATAATGCACATAACCCATTTATTCATTTTCTTACCCTAACCCTAATTCACCCATTTAGGGTTTTCTCCATCTTCCACCCTCTCATTTGATGGGTTTAAACTCCATAGCATAAAATTATCTAACCACCATTACATTCATATAAAATAAATTCCAATTCTTAAACCCTAAATCCATAATTTCTTGTTTAAGAAATACTCACAATCCGACGTCTCCTCCGATTTCCGCCTCTCCCGTCGGTCTCCTTAGCCTCCTCTCTCTTTTCTCTTGATCTTTGATAGGTCAAGATGCTTGATCCATGGTGGCAACCCCTAACCTTAGGATCGGCCAAGGTAGGGTTCAAAATTGAGAGAGGGAAAGGGAGGGGTGATGAGAGGGGCGGTGATAACATCAATCTTAAAGTGATCTCCCTCCATTTTCCATTTCTTTCTTCTCTCCTTGAGCTCCTCTCTTTTCTTTCCTTTATTTTCTTCTTCTTTTCTCCTTCCTAGTGTGGGACGGCAATGGAGTATGAAGAATGGAGAGAAATAAAGAGAGGATAAGAAAATGGGAAAAAAGTCAAGACTTATCCCCATTTTTTTTCTTTACATTAAAGACCCCACCAACTCTAAGATATTTAAAAGATCTTTTAATTGCTTTATGGTGGTGGTTATCTAAAGCACCACCAAGCCCCCAACGTGTTTTATTTTTGAATTTGGGATGAGGTGGGTTTTCACCTCTTGGCCCCACTTTGACCACTTCTTAACCACCCCTTTAAATAATTTCATTATTTAATTAATTAGGTAATTACCTTAGGTTAATCCATTTGTAGTTAACCTAACTCCATTACTCCACCCATGGTTGACCAAATCAATATGGTGGCTGGCCCCACCAATCATTGGCCCACACGCCACCTCACTTGATGAGGTGGAGGTGGGTCCCACTTGGCCACAACACCTTGATTTAACTCCAAGTAACTTAGGTGATTTAAATTCATTGAATTCACTCTAAATGGATCACCATTGGGCCCATGGCCCAATTACATTTCCATCTAGCCCATTTACCTTAGAGCTTAACCATCTTGACCCATTGGGTCCCAAATGGGTATTTGACCCAATTTGACCTCCCATGGCCCAATTGGCCATCATTAACCACTTACATAATTTTAAAATCCACTCCATGGTCTATTGGGCCATAATTGGGCCTTTGTCCAAATTGTGGTCCATTTACCCCTTTATTCCATAAATTTTCCAATTTTCATCCTTAAAATAAATAATATTCCCATTTATATTAATTTTAAAAATTCCGGGCCCTTACATATGCACTGCATTAAACACTGAACTCACTGGATTCCGGTTCGAGTTCAACTATTTGGTACTCGATATGACCGAGTACGATGTTATATTTGGCATGGACTGGTTGGCTAGATTTCAAGCCCATATTGATTGCCATCTTCGTAGGGTGATATTTTGGTCACCCGAGGGGAAGCGGTATACAGTGCACGCTGACAGACAGGGTATCCCTAGAAGGCTGCAGGAAGAATTGAACCACCTTGTCTTGAACAACATTAGATTAGACAGGGCACCAAGGGCTGAACTTCCAGTGGTAGTGGCAGATTATGCCGAGGTATTCCCAACAGAGCTCCCTGGTTTGCCACCCAAGAGAGATAGACTTTGAGATCAAGTTATACCCCGGCGCCACTCCAATATCATTGCCTCATTATAGGATGGCACTGGCTGAGATGACCGAGCTGAAGAAGCAGATTGATGAACTGCTCAGACTGGGTTTTATTCGGAACAGCACATCCGCATGGGGAGCCCCAGTATTATTTGTGAAGAAGAAGGACGGTACCCTTCCGATGTGTGTGGACTATAGAAAGTTGAACCAGCTGACTGTTAGGAAAAAGTACCCCCTGCCCAGGATTGACGATCTGTTTGATCAACTTAGGGGGTCCTCTCACTTTTCCAAGATTGATCTGATGTCGGGATACCATCAAATCCGGGTTAGAGAGGAGGACATATAGAAGACAACCTTCAGGACACGGTATGGCTTATATGAGTATGTGGTCATGCCATTTGGACTAACAAATGCACCGGCGGTGTTCATGGACCTGATGAATAGGATATTCCGTCCTTACTTGGATTGGTTTGTAATTGTATTCATTGATGACATCCTGATTTATTCCAAGAGTCAGGAGGAACATGCCGAGCAACTGCGGATAGTCTTGGACACCTTGAGGAAGAACCAGTTGTATGCCAAAGCCAACAAGTGTGAGTTCTAGCTATCTGAGGTGTAACACCCCAATTTTTCAATGAAGTGGATAATTATGAAAATGCCCCTGGGTTAGTAAATTTATTAATTATGATGTTAAATGAGAAAATAGTGGGGCCCATTGCTCAAAATAAGACCCTATCAGCACATTATAAATGTCAAATTTGGCTGGATGGGTAATCTATATCAATTGGGTCGAAAATAGCTAAATGGGTCAAAGGGCTCAATTGAGACCCAATGGGTCGGGTTGACTAAGTTGACCACAGATGACCGTGTGGGCCCTCAATTGAACTCAAGTATGAGTTAGTGCAGCTCGAGTTGGACTGATTTGGAGTGAGTTTTAATTAAGAATAGAGTTGACTCAAATATTGTAACGCCCCGCCCTCTTTTTAAAATTTCAGAGCCTAATTTTTTTTTTTAAATAAACATCGGAAGAGAGCGGGCGGCGTCACGACGCGAGTTAAGTTCAGACTACTCAAGTCTGAACCTCAACTGGCCACCCATGTGTACATGGAATAGACCATGATAGTGAATCACACATGGAACTAACATCAACATGCGGAATAATCTAGATAATTGCAGAAAAGAAAGACGAGATAGCAAGTAACAGTCTTAAATATTTTATAACATAGATCAACCATCCACAGGTTATTATCCTAATCAAACCATAGCAAATAACGAATTATTACATGTCCAACAATAGTATTCAAATGACAGTAATATAACGTAATCCAAATCCATCATTAAAGCACTTAGGCTCAGCTCCCCCCCGGTCAATGACCTTTCCTTTCCCCTTGCTTGTACCTGCAATCTCCTCTGACGATAGAATTAGGGCGTTAGATCAACGCGCCCAGTAGGTTCCCGAATCAGGGCTACCACATGTTAGCATATAAAACATGCATATACATATCATAATACATGATCATCAAAACAGGTAAAAACAATGATATGAAATATGCACATGCAATGAGCATCCCCCATCATGTACTTCCATAGCCATCACTTGACGTGCCTTGCACCGACAAGGTAAATTACAACACACCTTCATCTCTTCTATAAGCGATGTACATGTAATGAGCAACCCCCATCATGTACCATCGTAGCCATCACTTGACGTGCCTTGCACCGACAAGGTAAATTACAACAACATTCATCTCTTCTATACAATATGTACATGCAATGGGCAACCCCCATCATGTACAATCGTAGCCATCACTGTAGAACTTCATTCATTATCCCATGACTATGCATGAGATGTCAATGCCTGTATGCCATTTGTTAATGCATAATATATTTGAAACACATACATTAAAACAAGAGTATCATAAGAAAAACTGGGTAAAACCGTGGTTACAAGTAGGTAGGAAACCTACTGAAGAATCACTTCAGTGTCCGTTCTTTCTTAGGCTTTAACCGGTCACGACTTGTTTTCGTCGTTCAACTTTCGGTACCTTATTATGCAACAATAAGTAAATCATAATCTTATTTACATGTCCATTCACATATGAGACCTAAGACATCTTATAAGTCCTTTTGATCAATCTCTTCATTTGGGTATTTTAAACCTTTTAAAACAACATAGAACCATTACCAACTACTACTCATAAGCTTAGGCTATTTAACCCATTCATTATGAATTAGCATAAAGTCCAATTCTCCTAATGATCTCTCATCATTTATCATACATCTTAGCCATAAAAACAGCAACCATAATTCTATTTAAAATCACATATACATCCATAAATTGACCCATGAAAACAGTCCATTAATTATCAAAACAGCCCCATGGGGTTCGGCCATACTCATAGCCGAACCCTAGGGTTCACTTGATCCAATCATCATCATGATCACTCATGGTTTAATCATGCTAACTCAACCATGAATTAAACATGGTTCAGCCACATCTTAATCCACTAAAACAGTAACATATTAATCCATTTATTACCATAAGAACACCATATTTTCATATGGTTTTTAACTCACCAAAAACATGAAAGACTTACATGGGGTTCGGCCATCCAAGGTGGCCGAACCCTAGGTCCATGTTTTGGTCTTTCATACATATTTTTTGGTGTCACTTATTCATATAAAATCAGCACATCATTGCTGCACTTTAACCTCTCAAAACCATCTAATAAATTCATTATTTTGTCCAAATAACCATAACACCTCATGGGATTCGGCCATCCAAGATGGCCGATCCCCATGGTCCATTTTTCCAGTTTTAATCCACTGTTTTAGATCAGTAACTTAACCATAACATTATCATGGTTCAGCCATATATTGGCCAACCAAAATCAGTAAATAATCTTCATGTAAAACATAAAGACCCCATGGTAATGTATGGTTTTTATCTCTCAAAACCATCACCATTAACCATAAAATGATCACACCATTTCATGGGGTTCGGCCATGCTCATTGGCTAAACCCTATGGCCTTTGGTTTGAACCACTTAAACATGTCATCTTATGTCTAATCTAATCATCCAAAACAGTAAGACATTTGCATGGTTTTATCTTACAAAAATCCTCAAAATTCCAACATCAATTCATGGTGTTCGGCCATCCAAGATGGCCGAACCCAATGAACCCTTTCATCATTTGATACCCAAGGTTTTAGACCCATGATACATTCAGCCATTCATCATTCAGATCCATGTTTTAAACCTTTCTAAAACATGCATTTGCACCTTAAATAAAACCCAAAACAGTCCACCAAAACTCTATGGTTTCCATGTTTCAAAAACATCAAAACCAAACATCATTTGCATGGGGTTCAGCCCTCCATGGTGGCCGAACCCTATGACCTTTAGTTTTGAATTTCTTAATCTTCTTCTAGGTCTAAATCAGACTTCCTTACTTATGTTTAAACCTTTTTAAAGCATATAGTTTAAATCATCTAAAAACAGTCCATAAAACTCCATGGTTTTCATGTTTCAAAACATGAAAACCACCAATCTTTTACATGGGGTTCGGCCCTCCATGGTGGCCGAACCCAATGGTTATTTTCACCATTCTTAAACCTCTGTTAATCAAGGTTAAAATCTTGGTGTATTCGGCCATAACCATGGCCCAATACACACCTCATTTGTTCCATGTTATTAAACCAAAATAACATAAAAAAAAACTTACCAAACTTCCAATCTTTCTTCTTGCCTTTGGTCCTTGGTTTCTCCCTTTTATTTCTTCCTTTCTTTTGCTGTTTTGTGCTTGATCTACTGGTGCAAACACCTCTGCTATTCCAGCTAGGAAAAACGAATTTGAGAGAGGGAGAGAGAGAGAGATGGAAATTCTTGGATTTCCAATGTGAAAAATGGCCAACCTTGTGTGCTTATTGTTTTTGTAGTTCAGCCCCCAAAACTCCTCCACTCCCTCATAACTTCTTGCACAAACCAATGGGTATTGGGTGCCATCCAAGGCACCCCTTGGCAGCTACCTATGCAGCCATTCAAATCCCCAAGCATCACCTCTCATTTCCATGTGTTTCATTTAAAGTTTAACATGGAAAATCACCCCAACAAGTCCCCAACGTGTGGGACTTGTTTTGGTGGTTAAGACTAAGCCAAACTCCTCCTATTCCCTCTGAACTCAGTGATTTACAGTCCCATTGACTTCCACTTTGACTCACCCAACTCAAGGTATTTTTATTCCAACCCAACTCATCACATTTAATGCATTTCATTTAATGCACATGAATTAACTCACCTTTTGATTTAATTCCAACTCACCTCAGTCCCACTCAACTGATTTGACTCGTGTTTGAGCTCCCTTGAGGGTTCACACGGTCAACAATAGTCAACTCGACCCGTTGGGTCCACTTTTAGCTCCTTGACCCGTTTTGACAACATGACCCATTTATGGTATTTTGGTCATTTCTAATTGGTTTTTACATATGGATCAAGCCTACCCATTTTTCCTCCACTTGATTTCCAATCAAATAGGCTTAACTCCATTTAATTTAAAATCACAAAACGGTCAAATAACCCAGCAAGACCCGATGGGCCCCATTTGGGCCCTTTGACCCATTTAGCCATTTTTGACCCAAATGATGAAAATTACCCAACCAATCAAACTTAACATTCATAATGTGCTCATATGATTTTATTTGAGCAATGGGCCCCACTATTTCCTTACTTAACATCACAAAATAATTAATTTAACAACTCAGGGGCATTTTGGTAATTTTCCACTTCATTGAGAAATTGGGGTTACAATATAACCCTCTTTTTAAAATTTTCGTCCCGAAAATCGAGTGAAGTAGGGTTCTCAAATTAACAAAATAACTCGGGTGAGCGGTTCTCATCTCCGACTCAAGTTCCCATGTGGCCTCTTCATCACCATGACGGTCCCATACCACTTTTACGAACTGAATCGCTCTGTTTCGCAACACTCTTTGTTCGGTCTCCACTATCCTGACCGGCTTCTCGACGTACGTCACGTCGCTTTGTACTTCAATATCTTGAACATTTAAAACATGGGACGGATCCGGATTGTATTTCCTTAGCATCGACACGTGGAAAACATCGTGTAGAGCTGCTAATTGCGATGGAAGTGCTAATTGGTAAGCTACATCCCCCATCCTTCTTATGATGGAAAACGGTCCCACATATCTTGGCGACAGTTTTCCTTTCTTACCAAACCTCATATGTCCCTTCCGTGGTGAGACTTTTAGAAACACCAAGTCTCCCACTTCAAATTCCAAAAACCGTCTCCTTTTATCTGCATAACTTTTCTGCCGACTCTGTGCAGTCAGTAAGTGTTGACGTATCAACTTAATTTGTGCAGTAGTTTCTGCGACTAGTTCCGGTCCGATCAATGCAGGCTCACCTGCCTCTGTCCAACATACCGGTGACCTACACGGTCTACCATACAAAGCCTCGTATGGAGCCATTTGAAGGCTTGCCTGATAGCTGTTATTATACGAGAACTCCACCAGTGGTAAGTGGTCCTCCCATCCACCCTTGAAATCTAACATACATGCTCTCAGCATGTCTTCCAAGGTCTGGATTGTCCTTTCAGATTGTCCATCAGTCTGTGGATGGAATGCGGTGCTCGTCAGTAGATCTGTCCCCATGGCTGATTGCATGCTTTGCCATACTCTGCCGGTAAAACGGCCATCTCTGTCCGATACTATCGTTCGGGGAATGCCATGTAGTCGAATGATCTCTTTAATATAACGCCGACCCAACGTCTCAGATGAATCCGTCATCTTGATAGGAATGAAATGTGCAGACTTGGTCAGCCGGTCGACTACGACCCAAATGGCGTCATTACCCTTTGAGGACCTCGGCAACCCAGATACAAAGTCCATGGAAATATGTTCCCATTTCCATTCTGGCACGGCTAAGGGTTTGAGCAACCCTGGTGGTTTTTGGTGTTCAGTCTTAACTTGTTGACAAGTTAGACAATGTGCCACGAATTCTGCCACATCCCTTTTTAGTCCATGCCACCAATAATGCCTCTTTAGATCGTGATACATTTTGGTGCTACCCGGATGAATAGAGAGCTTGGACTGATGTGCCTCAATTAGTAGCTCTTTCCTGCAACTCTGTGGCACATACGTTCTTCCCCGGAATAAAAGACCTTGTCCCGGTCGTAATTCCCATTCAGGTACAATGGTGCCAGTAGACATCTTGGCCCATATGTCCTCCACTTCCGGGTCTGCTCTTTGTTCTTGTTCAATCTTGGTGACTATATTGGACCGTATGATTAAATTGTGCAAAACTCCACGGTTTGTAATGTATAGATTGAACTCTCGAATGGTATTCAACATCTCCCACTCGGTTCTGATCAGACATGCCACGGATGCATGTGATATGCGGCTAAGAGCATCAGCCACCTTGTTCTCCTTGCCTGGATGGTATCGAAGCTCGAACTCATAATCCGCCAGATACTCCATCCATCTACGCTGCCTTAGATTAAGCTCCTTCTGATCAAATAAATATTTCAAACTCTTATGATCAGAATACACTTCAAACTTCTCGCCATAAAGATAATGTCTCCAGCTTTTGAGAGCGAAGACCACTGCGGCTAGTTCAAGATCATGCGTAGGATAGAGGCGTTCATGTATTTTTAGTTGTCTTGAACCATAAGCCACCACACGATGATCTTGACTGACACACCACCCAGTCCTTCTCCCGAAGAAGCGTCGCATTCTACTTCATTATAACCTTTCCCTTTTTCCGGCAAAATCAAACAGAGCGGTTGTAGTCTGTTTTTTTAGCTCTTCAAACCTTTGGTTGCACAGATCTGACCACTCATACTTGACTCCTTTCTGAGTGAGTCGAGTCAATGGAGACGCTAATTTGGAAAAATCCATAATAAATTTCCGATAATAACCCGCCAATCCTAAGAAACTGCGGATCTCAGTTACGTTCTTTGGCGCTTTCCAGTCTTTCACGGCAGTCACCTTAGCCGGATCCACGGCTATTCCTTCCTTAGATATAACATGTCCTAAGAAATTCACTTGAGATAGCCAGAATTCACACTTACTGGCCTTGGCATACAGTTTATTCTGCCTCAAAGTATTCAAAACTATCCGTAGATGCTTTGCATGTTCCTCCTGACTCTTAGAATAGATCAGGATATCATCAATGAATATGATTACAAACTGATCCAGATAGGGACGGAAGATTCTGTTCATTAAATCCATGAACACAGCCGGCGCATTTGTGAGTCCAAATGGCATGACCACGAACTCAAACAGTCCATATCGCGTCCGAAAGCTGTCTTTTCTATATCTTCCTCTCTAACTCGGATTTGATGATAACCAGACATCAAATCGATCTTTGAAAAATGACTAGAACCCCTCAATTGATCAAATAAATCGTCAATCCTGGGTAGAGGGTACTTGTTCCGGACTGTTAACTGATTCAGCTTCCGGTAGTCCACGCACATCCGTAGTGAACCGTCCTTCTTCTTTACAAACAACACTGGTGCTCCCCATGATGACGTACTGTTCCGGATGCAACCCAGCCTAAGCAGTTCATCAATCTGCTTCTTTAGCTCCGACATCTCCGCTGGTGCCATCCGATAGTGTGGTAACGACACTGGTATTGTGCCAGGGTACAGCCTGATCTCGAAGTTAATCTCCCTCATAGGTGGTAAACCAGGGAGTTCCTTTGGGAACACATCCACAAATTCTTGTACAATTTCCGGAAGTTCAGTAACTGGAGCTTTGTTTATGGTGATATTATTCAATACCACGTGGTTTAACCCTTCCTGTAATCCACTTTGTTTATCTGCACGAACTACATATTGCTTGCCCTCGGGTGACTTAAATGTCACTCTTCGACCATAACAGTCGATGTTGGCATGAAACTTTGCCAACCAATCCATTCCGAATATAATATCATATTCCGACATGTCCAGCACTAAATAATTGAACTCAAATCTGAGTCCAGCTAATTCGGTGTTAACCGCAGTACAAATAAGTCCCAATGTCGAATCTCCGACAGGGGATACAATAGTAAGTTCTGTGGCTAATCTTTGAACTAATGTACCAGTAGCAGTAATAAACGATGCAGCTATAAAGGAGTGTGATGCTCCGGAATCAAATAGTGCATATGCATATGAGCTACTCACTACCGCCATACCTTGTATCACAGGATGATCCTCCTCCTCTTCCTCTGGAGAAGTTAGAGTGAATAATCTTCCCGCTCCAGCAGGGTTAGACCTTCGACCTCCCCGGCCCTGCATTCTGCCTCCTCTGGAGTATGCCGGTCTAGCTGGCGGACGAAATGATCCTCTTGAGTTAGACAGCCTGTTGAGCTTTGGGCAGTCCTTTTTGTAGTGACCAGGTTGATCACAGTGAAAGCAAGTATTCACTCCTCGAGATGCTTGAGTGACCGCAACAGATTGAGTGGGCTGGTTGGGGCGAAAGCCCCCACTTGATCCAACAGACGGTGAGGGTCTGCTGAAGTTCGATCTGAACTTTTGATGGGTTGGTACACACCCCTCCCACTTGGAGCTCGGCGGTTGTCAACTCTGGCAAATTCCGCCATTTCCTGTTCCACAATGGTGGCCCTGCTGACCACTTCTGCCAGTGTGGCTGCTTTGAACACGGTTACCCTGGCCCTAATGTTTGGCCGTAACCCACGCTCGAACTTGCGAGCTTTTCGATATTCCTTGTCCACAATATAGTATGCATAGATTGACAGGCTGAGGAATTCCTGGTGATACTCAGCCACCGTCATTGAGCCTTGCACCAAAGTCATAAAGGCCTGAATTTGTCGTTCTCTTTCTTCCTCTGGAAAGTAGCGCTCTAAGAATGTCGCTGAGAATTGCTCCCAGGTCATAGCAACTCCTTCTCTTCTTGGCACAAGTGCCTGCTGTTTCTCCACCACCTTCCACCATTTGGCAGCGTCATCTACCAGCTGTGACGTGGCCAATAATATTTTATGAGCATGACTCCTGATGTTCAGAAGAGTCAATATGTGGGAAATCTTCTCCAACCAGTTCTCGGCTCCGACTGGCCCTTCTCTGCCCTTAAAGTAAGGTGGCCGCTGTTGCTGAAAATCTCTGACCATGTTACGGTCATTATTTTCGCTCGTACTTCCCCCTCCGTTCAAATGTTGTTGGAGGACGGATGTAACCACAGCTTGCACCAAGCTGTGCAGTTCAGGAGGCACAAAGGGTACAGTCATGTTACTGTTCTCATCCTCCTCGCATCGATATGACGAGTCATATCCCTCCTCTTCGTCCTGTTGATATGTAGGGTCACTCTCTTCTTCTTCCTGCCTAGAGTGGTGAGACTCTTCCTCACTGTGAGATCGTTCATGAACAGATCTCTCTTTGTCATGAACGGACGGCTCTCTTTCAGGTTCCGATGACGCCTTCTTGCGTCGGGGTACCACCTTCCCTTGTGGTGTGATAATGAGCACGTCATCCTTCTTTTTATCGTCCTGACGAGTCCTTCTCTTTGACACCCCCTCACCTAGTCCGATCTGTAAAACCTTCTCTTTTCCCTTCGGATCTTTTACCACCTTTTTCTGTGGCGCCATTTAGTCCTAATTCATGGAAACATCATAGACTTAGTTTCCATTAACAATATGCAACACATGCCATGAATCCTCATAAAAAATGAAATCACATATTTATATAAATTCAAACTGCATCTTTGTACAAAGGTGGGTAGGGTGAAACAAACCCTATGTATAACAAAATATACCCTTTACAAAAATAACCCTCTTTTTAATACCCCTACTATTACTTCCTATCCTAGTCTTCCGTAGAAGACTCCGCATCAAAAGCGAACTTGAATCGGTTATCAGGACACGTAATCGCCGTGTGCCCCAATACTTCACATGTCGTGCAGGGGATTATTCCAGGTCCTCCAATACAAGGACAATTAGTCCTCGCCTCTCCATGCCCGTGTAGTCCACAAACCGGACATACAACTCCCAATGGATGAGGACAATACAACCTGTTGTGGTCGTCCTGATTACACAACTCACAGGTATCATAGGGATCTACTTCCCCCGCCGATTCCAGTATTATAGGAAAGTCTTCCATCGGATCCTCATAAAAGAAAAATCCCAGATCCTCCTCCTCTTCTTCCTCAGGAGGTTCCACCATCCAGGAATATCATCCCTCAAATCCTCTGCAATAGGTGCTAAGTGCATCTCAACTTCTTCAGGAGGTCCCTCCTGAAGGTCCACTTGAGCTTCTACGTCGGTGTTGTTAGAAGCAGATACCAAGTCTATGGGATGGCTAGGAGTTCCGCTGTGCCATTCCGAGTACTCCACATTACTCGACATATCTGTATCATATCAATAGAACACAAGCATATTTAACAACAATTCTAATAAACCAACCTTGGTTTTCAGGGGAATTTGATCAGGCATAAAGTCATGTACTTTGTTTGGAAGATTACCAATTCAACATTCTCTGTTTTCTTTTGTTTCTGGGGAAATCTCTAATTTCCTATTGTCTGTTTTTCAGTGTGGGGATTTCAGGGGAGTACATCCTACCTTGCTACGTTTGATTTGTCCAATTATGATGACTGTACTTTACTTTGCTATCTTTCATTGTCGTTCTCAGATTGATTGTTCAGTCTGAGTCACTCGAAGTAAATTAATCCGGCCCCCAGGCAGCGGACTCCGAAGAGTCGGTCAGTTGGGATTCTTATCCGTCAGTGAGACATGAAACCGTCTTAATCTTACTTCGATGATTCAACTTCCCGTTTCGCTCTGATACCAACTGTAACGCCCCGCCCTCTTTTTAAAATTTCAGAGCCTAATTTTTTTTTTTAAATAAACATCGGAAGAGAGCGGGCGGCGTCACGACGCGAGTTAAGTTCAGACTACTCAAGTCTGAACCTCAACTGGCCACCCATGTGTACATGGAATAGACCATGATAGTGAATCACACATGGAACTAACATCAACATGCGGAATAATCTAGATAATTGCAGAAAAGAAAGACGAGATAGCAAGTAACAGTCTTAAATATTTTATAACATAGATCAACCATCCACAGGTTATTATCCTAATCAAACCATAGCAAATAACGAATTATTACATGTCCAACAATAGTATTCAAATGACAGTAATATAACGTAATCCAAATCCATCATTAAAGCACTTAGGCTCAGCTCCCCTCCCGGTCAATGACCTTTCCTTTCCCCTTGCTTGTACCTGCAATCTCCTCTGACGATAGAATTAGGGCGTTAGATCAACGCGCCCAGTAGGTTCCCGAATCAGGGCTACCACATGTTAGCATATAAAACATGCATACATATCATAATACATGATCATCAAAACAGGTAAAAACAATGCTATGAAATATGCACATGCAATGAGCATCCCCATCATGTACTTCCATAGCCATCACTTGACGTGCCTTGCACCGACAAGGTAAATTACAACACACCTTCATCTCTTCTATAAGCGATGTACATGTAATGAGCAACCCCCATCATGTACCATCGTAGCCATCACTTGACGTGCCTTGCACCGACAAGGTAAATTACAACAACATTCATCTCTTCTATACAATATGTACATGCAATGGGCAACCCCCATCATGTACAATCGTAGCCATCACTGTAGAACTTCATTCATTATCCCATGACTATGCATGAGATGTCAATGCCTGTATGCCATTTGTTAATGCATAATATATATTTGAAACACATACATTAAAACAAGAGTATCATAAGAAAAACTGGGTAAAACCGTGGTTACAAGTAGGTAGGAAACCTACTGAAGAATCACTTCAGTGTCCGTTCTTTCTTAGGCTTTAACCGGTCACGACTTGTTTTCGTCGTTCAACTTTCGGTACCTTATTATGCAACAATAAGTAAATCATAATCTTATTTACATGTCCATTCACATATGAGACCTAAGACATCTTATAAGTCCTTTTGATCAATCTCTTCATTTGGGTATTTTAAACCTTTTAAAACAACATAGAACCATTACCAACTACTACTCATAAGCTTAGGCTATTTAACCCATTCATTATGAATTAGCATAAAGTCCAATTCTCCTAATGATCTCTCATCATTTATCATACATCTTAGCCATAAAAACAGCAACCATAATTCTATTTAAAATCACATATACATCCATAAATTGACCCATGAAAACAGTCCATTAATTATCAAAACAGCCCCATGGGGTTCGGCCATACTCATAGCCGAACCCTAGGGTTCACTTGATCCAATCATCATCATGATCACTCATGGTTTAATCATTCTAACTCAACCATGAATTAAACATGGTTCAGCCACATCTTAATCCACTAAAACAGTAACATATTAATCCATTTATTACCATAAGAACACCATATTTTCATATGGTTTTTAACTCACCAAAACATGAAAGACTTACATGGGGTTCGGCCATCCAAGGTGGCCGAACCCTAGGTCCATGTTTTGGTCTTTCATACATATTTTTTGGTGTCACTTATTCATATAAAAATCAGCACATCATTGCTGCACTTTAACCTCTCAAAACCATCTAATAAATTCATTATTTTGTCCAAATAACCATAACACCTCATGGGATTCGGCCATCCAAGATGGCCGATCCCCATGGTCCATTTTTCCAGTTTTAATCCACTGTTTTAGATCAGTAACTTAACCATAACATTATCATGTTTCAGCCATATATTGGCCAACCAAAATCAGTAAATAATCTTCATGTAAATCACATAAAGACCCCATGGTAATGTATGGTTTTTATCTCTCAAAACCATCACCATTAACCAAAATGATCACACCATTTCATGGGGTTCGGCCATGCTCATTGGCTAAACCCTATGGCCTTTGGTTTGAACCACTTAAACATGTCATCTTATGTCTAATCTAATCATCCAAAACAGTAAGACATTTGCATGGTTTTATCTTACAAAAATCCTCAAAATTCCAACATCAATTCATGGTGTTCGGCCATCCAAGATGGCCGAACCCAATGAACCCTTTCATCATTTGATACCCAAGGTTTTAGACCCATGATACATTCAGTCATTCATCATTCCATGTTTTAAACCTTTCTAAAACATGCATTTGCACCTTAAATAAAACCCAAAACAGTCCACCAAAACTCTATGGTTTCCATGTTTCAAAAACATCAAAACCAAACATCATTTGCATGGGGTTCAGCCCTCCATGGTGGCCGAACCCTATGACCTTAGTTTTGAATTTCTTAATCTTCTTCTAGGTCTAAATCAGACTTCCTTACTTATGTTTAAACCTTTTTAAAGCATATAGTTTAAATCATCTAAAAACAGTCCATAAAACTCCATGGTTTTCATGTTTCAAAACATGAAAACCACCAATCTTTTACATGGGGTTCGGCCCTCCATGGTGGCCGAACCCAATGGTTATTTTCACCATTCTTAAACCTCTGTTAATCAAGGTTAAAATCTTGGTGTATTCGGCCATAACCATGGCCCAATACACACCTCATTTGTTCCATGTTATTAAACCAAAATAACATAAAAAAAAACTTACCAAACTTCCAATCTTTCTTCTTGCCTTTGGTCCTTGGTTTCTCCCTTTTATTTCTTCCTTTCTTTTGCTGTTTTGTGCTTGATCTACTGGTGCAAACACCTCTGCTATTCCAGCTAGGAAAAACGAATTTGAGAGAGGGAGAGAGAGAGAGATGGAAATTCTTGGATTTCCAATGTGAAAAATGGCCAACCTTGTGTGCTTATTGTTTTTGTAGTTCAGCCCCCAAAACTCCTCCACTCCCTCATAACTTCTTGCACAAACCAATGGGTATTGGGTGCCATCCAAGGCACCCCTTGGCAGCTACCTATGCAGCCATTCAATCCCCAAGCATCACCTCTCATTTCCATGTGTTTCATTTAAAGTTTAACATGGAAAATCACCCCAACAAGTCCCCAACGTGTGGGACTTGTTTTGGTGGTTAAGACTAAGCCAAACTCCTCCTATTCCCTCTGAACTCAGTGATTTACAGTCCCATTGACTTCCACTTTGACTCACCCAACTCAAGGTATTTTTATTCCAACCCAACTCATCACATTTAATGCATTTCATTTAATGCACATGAATTAACTCACCTTTTGATTTAATTCCAACTCACCTCAGTCCCACTCAACTGATTTGACTCGTGTTTGAGCTCCCTTGAGGGTTCACACGGTCAACAATAGTCAACTCGACCCGTTGGGTCCACTTTTAGCTCCTTGACCCGTTTTGACAACATGACCCATTTATGGTATTTTGGTCATTTCTAATTGGTTTTTACATATGGATCAAGCCTACCCATTTTTCCTCCACTTGATTTCCAATCAAATAGGCTTAACTCCATTTAATTTAAAATCACAAAACGGTCAAATAACCCAGCAAGACCCGATGGGCCCCATTTGGGCCCTTTGACCCATTTAGCCATTTTTGACCCAAATGATGAAAATTACCCAACCAATCAAACTTAACATTCATAATGTGCTCATATGATTTTATTTTGAGCAATGGGCCCCACTATTTCCTTACTTAACATCACAAAATAATTAATTTAACAACTCAGGGGCATTTTGGTAATTTTCCACTTCATTGAGAAATTGGGGTGTTACAAATATGGTGTATTAAATGTGTTGAGTTGGAATAAAAAGATCATGAGTCAAGTGAGTCAAGAGGAAGTGGAAAGGAGATCTAATCTCACACAACTTTTAGATAGAAAAATCCTAGCCGTTGGATGAAGGGGTGCCTTGGCCAAAGCCAAGGGTCACCAAGGTTGGGCGGCATCATCTCATCTCATGAGATGCATGTGTTGAAAATGAATGGATGCAACGTTTGGTGCCAAGGGGTGCCTTGGATGGCACCCAATGCCTCCTTGGTTTTATCAAGGTTTAATGAGGGAAATGAATGGATGTTGTGGCCTAATTACAAAAGGGATAGACCACATCATTTGGCCGTTTTTCACACAAGAAATTCTAAGGAATTCTCATCTCTCTCCCCCTCTCTCCAAACTCTTTTCTTGGCTGAACCAGCAGTGGTGTTTGCACCAATTGATCAAGCATAAATCAGCAAAGGATTAAGGAAGAAGAAAGGAAACAAGAGGGAAGAAGGCAAAAGAAAAATTGGTGAGATTTTCTTAAAAGTTATGTAGTTAAAAAAGTTGTGAAAAAGGTGTGATTGGGCCATCATTTGGCCGAATGCATCAAGGATTAGACCTTAGATGGAAGTTCATAATTAAGATGGAAACTTGATCATTGGGTTTGGCCATTGGGCATGGCCGAACCCCATGAAAATAATTGGTTGGTTTTGATGTTTTTTTGAAACATAAAAACCATGCAATTTGTGGGACTGTTATAGATGTTTCTATTAGATTTAAAATGCATGTTTTAAAGGGGTTTAAAACATGGATTTGGATGTCATGAAGGACTGAAGGTATCATGGGTCTAAACCTTGGGTATAACATGATGAAAGGGATCATTGTGTTCGGCCACCTTGGCTGGCCGAACCCCATGAAATGTTATGGATATTTGGATTGAGTTTTTATAAAGTGAAACCATGCAAATGATGTACTATTTTGGAAGATCAAATTAGACATAAGATGAATGTCTAAGAGGTTCAAACCAAAGGTCATAGTGTTCGGCCAATGACCATGGCCGAACCCCATGAAATCATATGATTAATGTATGGTGATTTTGATGGTTTTGAGAGACAAAAACCATATAAGATTATGGTGTCTTTATGGGAATTAAATGAATATATGTTTACTGTTTTTGGTTGGTCAATATATGGCTGAACCATGTATTGATCATGGTTGAAATAGCATGTTAAAACCATGAGTAATCATGGTGAGTATTGAACCAAGTGAACCATAGGGTTCGGCCATGGGTATGGCCGAACCCCATGGACCATTTTATATGGACTGTTTTGGTTGAATCAAAGGGGTTTCAAGTTCCTATATTATGGAACAATATGAGGTATTTAAAAGGGTTCTAAGTGAACAATTGGACAAGATATGGGTTGGCCATTTCATGGCCGAACCATAGGGTTTCTATGGCTAGGATATGATGGAAAGGTTTAAATGGGGAAAGCCATAGGGTTCGGCCATATGTATGGCCGAACCCCATGACCATGTTTATGGGTTTTATGATTACATTTCATGGAAATAATTAGTGGTTCTAAAGTTTAAGCATGATACATTTATGAATGGATAAAGAGATCAAATTAAAGTGGGTGAGGTTCGGCCATGGGTATGGCCGAACCCCCACAAGATGTTTTTTGGGTCTTAGAGGTCAATGAATAATTAAATGATAGTATGATTTACTTATTGTTATATGGACAAGGTAACGGAAGTTGAACGACGTGCGAGTCGTGACCGGGTGAAGCCTAAGAAAGAACGGACGCTGAAGTTGATCTTCAGTAGGTTTCCTACCTACTTGTAACCACAATTATGATTTGGTTTTATTATGTATTTATGAACTATGTTGTATTTAATTTATGTTTCAAATGTGGTTTTGAATGATGAGTTATGTATTTACAAATGACATGCAATGCATTGGCATCTCATGCATGAACATGGGATGATGATTGTGGAACCTGGAGTCGCACTCCGTTGATATGCTGTGATGCAATTGTGAGACCTCCTTAGGCGATGCGGGTCCCGCCAGGAGGAGTATTTATTATATGAGTTACCGTCCTCCTTAGGCGATGAGGGTCCTGCCAGGAGGAGTAACATGATGATAGAACCACATCGGCCTCCTTAGGCGATGAGGGTCCCGCCAGGAGGTAGATCATCAAGATGGAGTGAAAAAGGTATTGTGTGTTACCTTGACGATGGAATTCACGTCAAGTGATTGCTATGTAGATGCATGATGGGTGGGGACTCATTACATGTGCATGCATAGCATTGATTTACATGTTTTGATAATATATGTATACTATGATAAGCACATGATTTATAAGCTAACCTTGTGGTAGCCCTGATCGGGAACCTACTGGGCGCGTTGATCTAATGCCCTAATTCTATCCTTAGAGGATAATGCAGGAACAAGGAAGGGGAAAGAGAAGGTCGATGACCAGGAGGGGAGCCAAGCCTAAGCGCTTGATTGTTGATCAGGATTTCTTTATTTCTGTCATTTGAGTTATATGTGGTGGACATGTAATAAGTTAATACATTGCTATGGTTTGCTTATGAAATTAACAATGGATGGTTGGTTTAAGTTATTTATTAACTAAGACTTGTACTTGCTATCTCTTCAACTTAATTCCGCAGTTAGTCTAGTTTATTCTGCAAGTCATTGTTTAGTTCCATGTGTGTATTATCTATCATGGTTCAGTCCATGCACACATGGGTGGCCAGTTAAGGGTCGGACTTTGGGTAGTCCGGACTTAGCTCGCGTCGTGACGTCTTTCCGCCCTTGTTCGGTGTTAAATTTTTTTAAAAAAAATAGACTCTGAAATTATCTTGGAAAGGGATGGGCGTTTACATGAGGTCAATTTCTTGGGGCACATTATATCGGAGGAACATATAGCCGTTGACCCGGCTAAAGTAGCGGCAGTGAAGGAGTGGAAAGCGCCGACGAATGTGAAGGAGATTCGCAGTTTTCTGGGATTTGTCGGTTACTACAGGAAATTCATAATGGACTTCTCCAAGATTGCAGCTCCACTTACCCGACTCACTTAGAAAGGAGCTAAATTTGAGTGGTCGGATCTGTGCAACCAGAGATTTGAGGAGCTAAAGGAGAGGCTTACAACCGCTCCTATTCTGATCTTGCCAGAAAGAGGCAGAAATTATGAGGTGTACTGTGATGCCTCAGGTGAGGGACTGGGGTGTACACTTAGTCAAGGTAATCTGCGATGACGTACGGATCAAGACAATTGAAAATGCATGAGCGCCACTACCCCACACATGATCTGGAGCTAGCAGTAGTGGCCTTCGCTCTCAAAAGCTGGAGACACTACCTTTATGGTGAGCAGTTTGAGATGTTCTCAGACCACAAGAGCCTGAAGTACCTATTTGATCAGAAGGAACTCAACATGAGACAACGCAGATGGATGGAATATCTGGCAGATTATGAGTTCGCACTTCGGTATCATCCTAGCAAGGTGAACAAAGTGGCAGATGCCCTCAGCTGCATGTCACATGCGACAGTAGCCAGCTTGACCAGGACAGAATGGGAGGTATTGAATACCATTAGAGAGTTTAAACTCTACCTCAATAATCATGGGACCATATATAACCTGATCATACGATCTAACATGGTCTCCGAGATTGAATGGGAACAACGGACAAATCCAGAGGTGGAGGAGATATGGACTAAAATGTCTGCTGATGAGGTTGTACCGGAGTGGGAATTACGACCAGGACAAGGTCTTGTGTTCCGAGGCAGGACATATGTGCCTAAGAGCTGCAGAAGAGAGTTGTTGATTGAAGCACACCAAACCAAGCTCTCTATCCATCTGGGCAGCACCAAGATGTATCATGATCTTAAGAGGCACTATTGGTGGCGTGGACTCAAGAAAGAGTGGCAGAGTTTGTTGCTCGTTGCCTAACTTGTCGGCAGGTTAAGGCGGAACATCAAAAACCACCGGGTTTACTCGCACCCTTGCCAGTACCGGAGCGGAAATGGGAGCACATATCAATGGATGTTATAACAGGGTTGCCAAGGTCATCAAAGGGCAACGATGCAATATGGATCGTGGTAGACCGGTTTTCTAAGTCTGCACATTTCCTTTCCATCAAGATGACAGATTCAGCGGAGACTTTGGGTCCGGTACATTCGGGATATCATCAGACTACATGGTATTCCCCAGACTATTGTGTCCGACAGGGATGGCCGATTCACCGGCAGAGTATGGTAGGGCATGCAGTCGGCTATGGGGACCGACATATTGACTAGCACAGCATTTCATCCACAGACTGATGGACAGTCGAAGAGGACAATACAAACATTGGAGGATATGCTGAGGGCATTCATGCTAAACTTCAAAGGTGGATGGGAGGATCACTTGCCATTGGTGGAGTTCTCCTACAACAATAGTTACCAGGCAAGCCTCCAGATGACTCCATTTGAGGCCTTGTATGGTAGGGCGTGTAGATCGCCAGTGTGTTGGACAGAAGCCGGTGAGCCTGCGCTGATTGGACCGGAGTTGGTTAAGGAGACTACAACGTAGATCAAGTTGATACGGCAACACCTACTCACCGCGCAGAGCCGTCAGAAGAGTTACGCCAACAAGAGGAGAAGGTTCCTCGAATTTGAGGTGGGAGACTTGGTGTTTTTGAAAGTCTCACCACGGAAGGGGTACATGAGGTTCGGAAAAAAGGGGAAACTGTCTCCTAGATTTGTGGGGCCGTTTTCGATCCTGAAGAGGGGGGGGGGGGGGGGGGGGTACCTTATCAGTTGACGCTCCCTCCACAGCTATCCTCTCTACATGATGTATTCCATGTATTCATGTTAAGGAAGTATAACCCCGATCCTTCACATGTATTGAACGTATAAGACATCAATGTACAAAGCGATGTGACGTATGTGGAGAAACCGGTCAGGGTGATCAGGAGCGAACAAAGGATGTTGCGGAACCACGCCATTCAGTTCATCAAGGTGGTATGGGAACGACATGGCAATGAAGAAACCACATGGGAACTTGAATCAGAGATGAGAGCCGCTCATCCGGAGCTCTTTGTGTGATGTTTTGAACCTCTACTTCGCTCGAATTTTCGAGACGAAAATTTCAAAAGAGGATTGTATTGTAATGGCCCGGAATTTGTAAATAAGTATATATGTGGTTATTATTTATTTTAAATGGTGGATAAAGGTGAACCCTATGGTGATGAAATGGTGGATTTAATGGGTGTGAAATTATGGAAAATGATGGAGAAGATTAACAATTTTTAAATGGACTTTAAACATTGTAAATGAGGTTTTAAAAAATAAAACCATGGAAAGATTTTATGGATGGAATATTTTTGAACCCTATGGTGATGAATGTGGAATGATGATGGATGTAAAATAATGGAAAAATAAATGGACAATGTTGATAGTTGTAATGGGAATGTGGCTAAGTTAAGAAAAAGGGTTGTTTTAATGATGTTATGGCATGATTAAATAGGTCACTAATGGACTTGAGTGTATGGATCAATTATGAGCAAAAAATGTACATGGGTAAATGAGTGATTAGTCATGGAAAAGAGGTAGTGGCAAAACCGTAAATATGGGCCAAGATAAAGAACCCCATAGGAGATGACCATGGACTTAGGGACTCAAAGTAATGAACTTATGTGTGATTGATAAAGTCTAGGGTGGCTAGTTTTTAGACTTATGTAATTAAAATAATTAATGGAGAAAATGGGACCCACAAACCTAGTTAGTGAGGTTCGGCTATGGTGTATGGCCGAACCCCACTAAGACATGATTTAGGGGCTTGATCATGGATACGATATGGACTGATTTGGTAATGTATAATAAGGTACTGGACATCACAAGCGGTGCGCGATCGGCGACCGGGTTTACGGACGGAAAAACGTAAAGGGACACTAGTCGGTATTCGGTAGGATTCCTACCTTTTTGTAAGCCATGGATTGTGTGATGGTTTCTTTGATTTATTTTGGAAATTATATGGTTTGTTTTATGATGAGTTTTAAGATCATGATTTATGTATCTCATATGGCATAATACAAGGCTATGAATTATATGCTAAGTTATGAACTTTATATTAAGACTATGGATTATATATATTACATAGCATAATGCACCTACATCTCATGCATGGCATGGGCGGGAAAATAAAGGAACCGGAGTCCATGCTCCATCGGGGCGACCGAGAAGCAAACATGGGGATAGCCTGATGCGCTATAACCAGAGTCCATGCTCTGTCGGGGCGACCGAGAAGCAGACATGGGGATATCTTGATATGTGGAGATATAACCGGAGTCCATGCTCCGTTGGGGCGACCGAGAAGCAAGCATAGGGATATCATGATGGTATGGATGATGGGTGGGACTCATGACATAGACACCCATGGCATGGCATTCATTTTATGGTTTTCATATATTATTACCTGTACGTTTGTTATCACTAATCCATGTGTTAGTCCTACTCGGAGTCCTACTGGGCGCGTTGTCTAATGCCCTACTTCTACCCTAGCTGATGACGCAGGAAACGGAGGAGCAGAAGGACGAGACGGGAGCCAAGCTTAGGAGCTTGGGGAAGGCGGCTACTTAATTTATTTAGATTTATTTTGGAAATGTATTTGAGTAGCCTAGCTTGTCGGAAATGTAATATTTTAGATTACTTGCTATGTTTTGGTTTTTATTTTTGGACATTGTGACGTTGAGGTATTTTGGTAATTAAATGAATGTTATCTTCCCTGCTATCTAAATTGGTAGGTTAGTCTCTATTTTAACTCCGTACTTAGTTTAAAATTCCTCGAGCTTACGTCTACGTGCGAACCATCCTCGTGGACTTCGTTCCATGCATGCGTAGGGTTGGCTAGTTAAGGGCCGGGCTTTAGAAGCTAGGAACTTAACTCGGGTCGTGACGTCCCGCGCCTTTGTCACTCTTATTTCAAAAAAAAAAAAAAATAGGCTCTGATTTCGGTGAAAAGGGGCGGGCGTTACAAATTATTTCCATGGGGTTCGGCCCTCCAAGGTGGCCGAACCCAATGATTCCTTTTTATAATTTTTAAACCTCCATTACCCATGGTTTAAACCTTGATGCATTCGGCCATACCCATGGCCCAAGACATGTTCCATTTGTTCCATCTTAATAAACAAAATACCCATGGGAATACTTACCAAATTCCAAGATTTTCTTCTTGCCTTTGCCCTTTACTTCCTATCTTTCTTAGCCTCCCTTACTTTGCTGGTTTATGCCTGATCAATTGGTGCAAACACCACTGCTGGTTCAGCCAAGAGAAAGAGTTTGGAGAGAGGGAGAGAGAGATGGGGATTCTTAAGATTTTCTATGTGAAAATCGGCCAAATGAGGTGGTCTATCCCTTTTGTAATTCAGCCACAACATCCATTCATTTCCCTCATTAAACCTTGATAAAACCAAGGAGGCATTGGGTGCCATCCAAGGCACCCCTTGGCACCAAACGTTTCATCCATTCATTTCAACCCATGCATCTCATGAGATGAGATGCATGCCGCCCAAGCTTGGTGTCCCTTGGCTTTGGCCAAAGTACCCCTTCATCCAACAGCTAGGATCTGTCTATCCAAGAGTTGTGTGAGATTAGAACTCCTTTCCACTTCCTCTTGAATCACTTGACTCATGATCTTTTTATTCCAACTCAACTCATCCAACTCAACACATTTGATGCCTCAAATTTGAGTCAACTCATTTCTTAATTAAAACTCAATCCAAATCAGTCCAACTCGAGCTGCACTAAGTGATACTTGAGCTCAATTGAGAGCCCACACGGTCAGCCATGGTCAACCTGGTCAACCCGACCCATTGGGTCCCCAATTAGTCCCTTGACCCGTTTTGACAACATGACCCATTAATGGGCTGATTTTGCCATTTTTAAATGGTTTTCACTTGTGCATCAAGCCTACCCATTTTTGCTCCACTTGATTTCCAATCAATTCAGTTTAACCCCATTTAAATTGAGCTCACCAAATGGTCAAATAATCCATTATGACCCATTGGGTCCCAATTGAGCCCTTTGACCCATTTAGCCATTTTTGACCCAATTGTTGTACATTATCCGTTCCCTTCAATCTAACCCTTATAATATGCTCTTAGGATCTTAGTTTGAGCAATGGGCCCCACCACTTCCTTATTTAACATCACAAACATTTAATTTAATAAACCAGGGGTATTTTCGTAATTATCCATTTCATTGAGAAATTGGGGTGTTACACGGATGGCATCAATAGAGATGTCCGAGTTAAAGAAGCAAATTGATGAACTGCTCAGACTAGGGCGCATTCGGAATAGTACATCGGCTTGGGGAGCTATAGTTTTATTTGTGAAGAAAAAGGATGGTTCACTCCGTATGTGAGTGGATTATCGAAAACTGAACCAGCTGACGGTCAGAAATAAATACCCTCTACGTAGGATCGATGACTTATTTGATCAACTTAGAGGTTCCAGTCATTTCTTTAAGATTGACCTGATGTCTGGATACCATCAAATCCGGGTTAGGGAGGAGGACATAGAGAAGACAACCTTCAGAACGCGGTATGGACTATTTGAGTTTGTAGTCAAGCCGTTTGGACTCACCAATATACCGGCTGTGTTCATGGATCTTATGAATAGGATTTTTCGTTCTTATTTTGACCAATTTGTCATTGTATTTATTGATGACATTTTGATTTATTCCAAAACTCAGGAAGAACATGCTGAGCACCTGAGCATTGTTTTGGACACTTTGAGGAAGAATAAGTTATATGCAAAAGCCAGCAAATGTGAATTTTGGCTACCCAAGGTCAACTTCTTGGGATGTGTTATATCAGAAGATGGTATAGCCATGGATCCGGCTAAAGTGGCGCCAGTGGGAGAATGGAAAGCACCAAAGAATGTAACCGAGATCCGTAGCTTCTTGGGATTGGCTGGTTATTACAGAAAGTTTATTATGGATTTCTCGAAGATTGCATCTCCACTGACTCGACTCACTCAGAAAGGAGTCAAATTTGAGTGGTCAGATCTGTGCAACAGCAGATTTGAAACGCTAAAAGAGAGACTTACAACGGCTCCTATTTTGATTTTGCCAGAAAGAGGCAAGGGTTATGAAGTACAATGCGACGCTTCAGGAGAAGGACTCGGGTGTGTCCTTAGTCAAACTCATCGTGTGGTGGCTTATGGCTCAAGACAACTGAAAATACATGAATGTCTCTATCCTAAGCATGATCTTGAACTAGCCGCAATAGTCTTCACTCTCAAAAGCTGGAGACATTATCTTTATGGTGAGAAATTTGAAATGTTTTTAGATCATAAGAGTTTGAAATATTTGTTTGATCAGAAAGAGCTCAACTTGAGGCAGCACAGATGGATGGAATATCTGGCAGATTATGAGTTCGCACTTCGTTATCACCCTGGCAAGGCGAACAAGGTGGCAGATGCACTCAGCCGCATATCACATGCATCAGTGGCATGTTTGATCAGGACAGAATGGGACATGTTGAACACCATTTGAGAATTCAACTTGTATATCAATAACCATGGGAGTATGTACAATTTGATCATACGGTCCAACATGGTTACTAAGATTGAGCAGGAACAACGGACAGATCTGGAAGTGGAAGAAATTTGGGCCAAGATGTCTACTGGTGAAGTCATACCGGAATGGGAGTTAAGACCAGGACAAGGTCTCATATTCCTAGGAAGGATTTATGTACATAAGAGCTACAGAAAAGAGTTATTGGTTGAGGCACATCGGACCAAACTCTCTATTCATCCAGGAAGCACTAAGATGTATCACGACCTGAAGAGACATCACTGGTGGCAGGGACTCAAAAGAGATGTGGCCGAAATTGTGGCACATTACTTAACTTATTAGCAGGTTAAGACGGAACATCAGCAGCCACCACCGTTACTCAAACCCTTACCAGTACCGGAATCGAAATGGGAGCACATCTCCATGGATTTTGTTATAGGGTTGCCAAGGTCTTCAAAGGGCAACGATGCGATATGGGTCGTGGTAGACCGACTGACCAAGTCTACACATTTCATGCCTATTAAGACGACAGAATCATCTGAGACTTCGGGTCGCGGTATATAAGGGATATCATCAGATTGCATGGTATTCCTCGGACTATTGTGTCTGACAGAGATGGTCGATTCACCGGCAGAGTATGGCAGAGCATTCAAGCAGCCATGGGAACAAATTTGTTGATTCGTACAACATTCCATCTATAGATTGATGGACAGTCTGAGAGGGCAATACAAACACTAGAAGACATGCTAGATTTCAAGGGTGGATGGGAGGATCACTTGCCGTTGGTAGAATTCTCGTACAACAACAGTTACCAGGCAAACCTCCAAATGGCACCATTTGAGGCATTTTATGGTAGACCATGTAGGTCACCAGTGTGCTGGACAGAGGCCGGTGAGCCTGTACTGATTGGACCTGAGTTGGTTCCAGAGACTACAACGCAGATACAGTTGATACGGCAACACCTACTGACTACGCAGAGTCGTCGAAAGAGTTATGCTGACAAGAGGAGGAGGTTCCTTGAATTTGAAGTGGGAGACATGGTGTTCTTGAAAGTCTCGCCACGAAAGGGACACATGAGATTTTGAAAGAAAAGGAAATTATAGACAAGATACGTGGGACCGTTTTCAATTATAAGAAGGATGGGGGATGTGGCTTATCAATTGGCACTCCCATCATAGTTGGCATCTTTAAACGATGTGTTCCATATATCGATGTTGAGAAAGTATAATCCTGATCCTTCTCACATACTGAATGTACAAGATATAGAGGTTCGGAGCGACGTGGCATACGTTGAGAAGCCTGTCCGAGTGGTGGACACAGAACAAAGGGTGTTACGGAACTGAGCGATCCTGTTTGTCAAAGTGGTATGGGATCGACATGGCATTGAGGAAGCTACATGGGAACTCGAGTCGGAAATGAGGAAAGCTCATCCTGAGTTATTTAGGTAAATGCTTGAAACCCTACTTCACTCGATTTTCTGGATGAAAATTTTAAAACGAGGGTTGTATTGTAACACCTCGGATTTTCAATTAAATATTTTATATGAAAATACTCCTTTTAAATTTGTGAATTATTAAATAAATGTTTATGGCCGAATTTTTAGATTTTAAAATCTATGTTTACAAACATAGATGAATTGAGATATCTAAGAATTAAATAAAAGAGTGCATGGCCGATTATAGGGATTTCCCATATCTATCATATGCACATAAAATCATCTAGAAAAGGGTAATACAAGGCATTGCTATATTTATTTTTAGCATTGGCCGATTGGGAGGTTACTAATCTAAGCAAAAGAGGTCGGCAATTGCTAATCTAAGCAAGAGAGGTCGGCAATGTCTAAATTAAACACAAGGGGCGTACGGTTTAAGGTAAGTAAGTACACGGCATTAGCACCTTCTAACTTGGGATTAAGAGGAAGATTATAAAAGGAGAGGAGAGCAAGGTACACGGTTTTTACAACCCATAGCCGAATTTTATTTTCCTCTCTCTCAATCTCTCATCCTCTCACACGGCAAAGAGCAAGAGAAGAAAAGGCAGCAACAAGAAGGTGTTCTTGGTTGGAGAAAAATTAAGAAGAAAGGAGAAAGATTAGAAGAGCCTAGAATCAGAAAAGGTTAGTATCTAATTGTTGAATTTATTTTGAAATAAAGAACCATAGGGTTCGGCCAAGGTGTTGGGCCGAATCCCATGGAAGAGGATGGAATGATGGATTTTTTGATTTTAATGGAAAGACATGATTTATTTGGTTGGATCGAAACCATGGAAAGCCATGGAAAATTATGGGTTTATCTTCTTAGATTTTAAATAATGGAAATCTTGGACAGTTGGGTGGTTTTGGATTTAAAAGAAGATTTCAAATGGAGATATGGATAGGGATGTAGGTCGGCCATGGCATGGCCGAACCATGATTGCTTTATGGCTAAGTTGATTGGATCAAAAGAATGGGAAAGAAAGGGGTGAGGTTCGGCCATAGTGTATGGCCGAACCCCATCAATTATATTTATGTTTTTAATTGATTATAATGGATGGTAATCGGTTAAATTTAATAAGAGGTTAATGTTATTGAGATGTATCTTTTCAAGGGACTAAATATCAAGATCATGAACCATAGGGTTCGGCCATGGTGTATGGCCGAACCCCATGGGGTTATTTTGGATTGGTAAATGCATTTTGTTGCTAAGTTTGGAAAGCTTCCAATTAAGGAAGGAGGTTGCCAAATTAAGAAGTGGTATTTATGGAAAGTTTCTATTCTTGGAAGGTGGACATTGAAATTAGAAAGTATCTAATTATAGACCATGGAAGATTAATTTGGAAAGCTTCCAATTATAGAAAGGTAGAAATTTTTTTTATGGAAACCTTTTAATTAAGGAAATGGTATGTTAAATTTAGAAAGTTCCTAAATTTGGAAAGCTTCCAATTATTGAAGGAGTTGCTAAAACTAGATTTGTTTCTATAGGTGAGGTTCGGCCATGGTGTATGGCCGAACCCCACTAAAGTCCATTTATGGAAGTTTGTCTAATATTGGAAAGTTTCTATTCTTACAAAGTGGACATTGAAATTAGAAAGTATCTAATTATAGACCATGAAGATTATTTATGGAAACGATCCAAGAATGGAAGGTGGAGATTAATTATGGAACTTAGATTAAATGGAAGGTGATTCTAAGTTTGGAAACCTTCTATTTATGGAAGGTTGACCATGAATGGCAATTTTGGTAATTATGGAAGTTGGATGCCAAAATAGGAAACTTTCTAAGTATGGATTATTAATGTTATTTTCGAAACATAGAAGGTGAAGATAATTGGAAACAAGGACATCATGGGTTTGGCCAAGAGTATGGCCGAACCCCATGAATCAAATTTATGAGTTGTGTTTTATGGAGTTGATTTGATTAAGAAATTCTTAAAGGGTTTAATTATGTAGATTTAAAGGAATCCATGGCATTTTCGTAAATAGGTGTAAAAATGGTAAGCCATGGGTTGGGCCGTGGTGTATGGCCGAACCCCATGGGGTTTTGTTTATGGACTTAGAACCTTGTAAATCAAGTGGGACTTGTGTTGATTTATTATTACATTATAAGGTAACGGGATCTCGCAAGTGGTGTGCGATCGGTGATCAATTCTTGGAAGAAAGACGCAAGCACACGTTAGCGGTCTTTGGTAGGATTCCACCTCTTTGAAACCATGGATTTATGTACATTTGTTTTATCTTATGTTTGGTGAAATTTAGGTTTTCAAATGATATGCTTTATATGAATTTGGAATGCTATGTTTATTTGTTTAAAATAGCATGTGTTTGAATATGTTTCAAAAGGGATTTTCAATGCTATGTTCATGTTATAAATAGCATTTGTTTCATTCGCATCTCATGCATGGCATGGGGTGGAGGATTTATAACCGGAGGGGTCACACTCCGTCGAGGCGTCTGAAAAATCTATGTGTGTTACCTTGATGTGATTTCCATCAAGATTCCGGAGAGTCCACACTTCATCGGGGCATCCGGAAGACTTATGTGGTGGGTACATTTATGTACATGTGATGGGTGGGACTCATTACATGGCATCGATTTTATATGGTTTTGAGATCACTATATTATTATATATGGTTTGTACTAACCATGTGTTACCGTAACTAGAATACCTACTGGGCGCGTTGTTCTAATGCCCTACTTCTACCCTAGTTGATGATACAGGTAATCAGGGGAACGATGAACGTAAGATGGACTAGGCATAGGAGCTTGGAAGACTTATTTTACATGTTTTGAATAAAGTTACTTATGGACTTGTAATTGAGTAACTAGTTTCAGAATGTAATAACTTAGATGGCCGGATGTTTAGTTTGATGATTATGACATTTTTAATAATGATTAAAGACTTGAAGTATTTTGCTATCTGAATGGAATAGAAGTTGGTTCTATTATGATTCCGCAGGTTATGATTTTATTCCGCAAGTTGATATTGCTATGTGTGAACCGTTTGATTGGACTGAGTCCATACACACATAGGATTGGCCAGTTAAGGGTCGGACTTTGGAAGTTCGGACTTAGCTCGCGTCGTGACATCCCGCGCACTATCACTTTACCTGTTATAAAAAAATATACTCTGAATTTATAAGAAAAAGCAAGTGAAAAAGGGTAGGGCGTTACAAGATATTCTAGCACAAACCTCAAGAAAAGGGAGTTTGTACGAAGTCAGTAGTGATTTTGACGTTAAGTTAGCGATCGCAAACCAAACAAAAAAAGTTGACTCATTAGTGATGACTCAGGAGATGAATCCATCAATAAGAGCAAATGCTGAATTTTGTACTATGTGTTCTAGTCCAAGACACGCCGCTCAAAATTGTTCTTCCCTAGAATCAAATTCTGAGTGTTCAATTGAACAAGTAAATGCAGTCAATAATTTTACCCCGTTCTCTGCTTCATATAATCCTAATTGGTGAAATCATCCCAATTTTCCTCAATATCTAAATCAATCATTTCAACCACCTCCATATTAGCCACCACCTCAAAATCAATCATATCATCCACCCCAGTCAAATCAGTCAAATCATTTACAACAACGTAAACCTTGATTGAGGATACATTGTAGCAATTCATGAAATCTACCCAGCAGGATATGCACAAGCTTGAGACACAGCTTGAACAATTAGGCACTGCTATTGGTGATAGGGAACAAGGCAAATTTCTCAGTCAACCTATTCGTAATCCTAAGGGACAGTATGAAGTTTCATCATCCAAACTAGGTCAATTATTTCCTTAAGATCAGGGAAACTGGCAGATAACAAAGTGGAAATGCCTAAATAATCAATCAATGGTCAATCAAAGCAATCAGATAACTCCCTGAGTTCATCCCCTGTCCAAAATCCATTAAATTTATCTGCTAAGAAAACATTTTCACCAAGGGTTCCATATCCTCATGAGTTATCCGCAAAACAAAAGATACCTTATGGCGACATACTAGAGGTTTTTAAACATGTCAGCATCAATATCCCTTTATTAGATGCCATCAATCAGGTACCTTCGTATGCCAAATTTCTCAAAGACCTATGTACGGTGAAACGGAGAACCAATCTTCCCACAAAGGTTTTTCTAGCAGAAAATGAGAGTGCACTACTCCAACAAGCATTTCCAATCAAATATAAGGATCCTGGATGTCCAAGTATTGCTTGTATAATTGGTACATACACAATTGACAGGGCCTTATTAGATCTTGAAGCTAGTGTCAGCCTACTGTCATATTCTCTCTATAAACATTTAGGTTTGGGAGAATTGAAACCTACTTCTATCTCAATACAGTTAGCTGATTGCTTAGCAAAAATTCCCAGAGGTGTGATAGAAGACGTTCTAGTTAAGGTTGACAATTTCTTCTTCCCTGTAAATTTTATGATATTGGATACACAATCAACTCAGGACGATAATGGACAGTTGGACAACCATTTCTGGCCACTGCAAAAGCAGTGATCAATTGCCAAGATGGTAAGCTTCGATTATCATTTGGAGATTTAACAATTGAACTCAATGTTTTTGGCCTTTGTCAATAACCTCTCTGCACGGATGATCCATGCGAGGTTAACTTAATTCAGAGTTATGTTGATGAATTTTCCTTAACTCCATTTGCAATGATCAGTTCGAAAAATCACTGTCTAACTTAGACAAGGATTTCAATTTCAATAAAGTGAATCTTATCTCCAAATCTGAACCTCTTTCTTTTAATCCATCAGTGTCAATCCCATCTATCGTGAAGTAAGAAAAACTAGAACTCAAAGCCTTTCCTGAAACTCTCAATTATTCATATCTTGGTTCATTGCCGATCTTAAATGAATTAGCCCTTCTGTGGTCATGCACAAAATTTATCTGGAAGAAAACTCCAAAACATCTAGGGAACCATAGAGACGGTTAAATCCAGCAATGTAGAAAGTAGTGAGAGCTAAATTTTTGAAACTTCTAGAAGCTTGTAACACCCCGCCTGTAATAGCCCGGAATTTTTAAATCAATATATATGTGTCTATTATTTAATTTTAATGATAGAAATTGGGAAATATGATGGAGTAAATGTTAAGTGGATCAAAATTTGGGCAAAGGCCCAAGTGTGGTCCAATGGGCCAATAATTAGAATGAGTTCATTTAATTGGGCCAAGGATTGTCAAATTGGGCCCAATACCCATTTGGGACCCAATGGGCCAAGGGGATTTAAGCTTTAAGGTAAATGGATAGGAGGGAATGTAATTGGGCCATGGGCCCAATGGAGATCCAATTAGTTGGAAGGGATTGAATTAATTAATGTGAAAAATCACCTTAGTTAATTGTAATTAGATCAAGGTGACATGGCCAAATGGGACCCACCTCCACCTCACCAAGTGAGGTGGCGTGTGGACAAAGGATTGGTGGGACCGGCCACCATGGTTGAATTGGTCAACCATGGGTAGATACATGGAGGGAATTTAAGGAAATGGAATTAAATTAAAATGGGAATTAATTAACCTAAGTAAGGATCTAATTAAGTAATTAATTAGGTGGGTCAAATTGGGTCAATGAAATAAGTCAAATGGTGGTTTTATCTAACCCAAACCACTCAAAGAAGGCACAAAATAAACCATGGGCTTAGGGTGGTGGTTTTATCCCAACCACCACCACTAAGCACATAAACCCATGTGTGGTAGGTGGGGGACTTAATGATGGAGTGTAGCAACCCAATGAGATAGTTTTTCATCTCATTCTTCAACCTCTCTCTCATTTCACTCTCTCCCACTCTTGCTTTCTCCAAAAAATGTCCCAAACCAAGGAGAAAAAGAAGAAGAAAAACCAAGAAGAGATGAAGAGAAGAAAAGAGAGGAGAAGTGCAAGCATAAGCCCATCATTCAAGACCAAACCTTGGAATAATCCTTCCCATCCCCTCCTCCTTTCTCTCTCTCAAAACCAATCCATCATTGGCCGATCCACACATTGGAGGATTTCATCTTGATCAAGCACCTTGGCCGAACAACAAAGGAGAAGAGGGAGAAAGAAGGCTAAGGAAGTCAAAGGGAGAAAGAGAAGCCGGAGGAGCCGTCAGATCTGTAAGTATTTCTAAACAAGAGGTTGGATTTGTTTAAGGTTTAAGATTTGGGGTCCATTTCTTGGATTTAATGGTGGCCAAATTATCATGGGCCTTGCATCTCAAATCCATCCAAAAATGAAGTAAGAAATGGACAAAATGGGTAGGAGAGATTAAGAAAAATAAATGGAGGTATTATGGACATTATGTAATAAGGTTTATTTAAACATGGAAGTGTGGATTTTTGAAGGGATCATAGACCATAGGGTTCGGCCATGTTGTATGGCCGAACCCCATGGTAGATGACTAAGAATTTTAATAGGGTAAAGGATTTTAAACCATGGAAGAATGATTATGATTTTTAAGGTTAAAATGGTTAAATGTTAAGGAATTTTTGGAGAAATGTAAATGATTTTTTTTTTATGGCCCCAAAAAAATGGTAGATGGGAATGTTTTTGAACCCCATGGTAGGTAATTTAGGAATTGTAATGGGGTTTTTAGGATTAGAATCATGAAAGGAGAATTTATGATTTTTAGGGTTTTTTATGATTAAATGTAGGGATTTAAAGGGATCTTAAATGAGAAAATCATGGGACATAAAAATGAATTTTTATGGCCTCAAAAATGGTAAATGGGAATGTTTTTGAACCCCATGGTAGGTGATTAAATGATTTAATTAGGTTATAAAGAATGGAAGCCATGGAATATGTGAATGAATTTTGTGGCCTTAAAAAGGGCATGAATGAATGATGGATCATGAACTTATGGTGATGGTGTTAGAATTTTAATGGGTTTAGAGAATGGAGGCTATGTTAAGTGGTTAATGATTTTTAAAGTTTTAAATGAATGAATGATTAAGAATGTTGATGGTTTGAATGGATTTTTAAGCATAGTTTATAAGGTTTTAAAGGGGTGGAAATAATGTTCTAAAAATAAAACCATGGAGAGATTTTATGGAGGGAATACTTTTGAACCCTATGGTGATGTATGTGTAATGATGGTGAGTGTAAAAGATGGGAAAATAATGGGGGATGTGTTGGTAGTTTTGATGGACCAAAATGTACCAAATTGATGATCAAAGATTGGTGATTTAAATGCATGGTGTGAACCTCCTCATGGTGGAGCATATGATGGATCTAAATGATGTAAAATGGACCCAAGAAAAATGGGAAAAAGGCATCATGGGTTCGGCCATGGTGTATGGCCGAACCCATGACCCATTTGTAGGTCATGCTATGGGCTAAACTTGGGATTAAGTATGGGATTAGATGATTGGAAATTTGATTAAATTAAGTGGCTGATTTTAGGGATATTATGTCATGGCTAATGAATCATTAATGGGTCTAAGTATGTGGATGAATTATGGACAAAAAATGTACATGGAGGGAGGACGTATTAAACCATGGAAGTATAGTGGCAAAACCGTAAATAATGGCTAAAATGAAGAACCATGGGTTCGACCATGTATGGCCGAACCCCATGGAGGATGAACTTGGACTTAGGCATTTTTATTATGACCTTAGGTATGATTAAATGAAGCCTAAGTGTTGGCTTCTAAATCACAAAATTAATATGGTTAAAGGATTAAATGGGACCCACAAACCTAACTAGTAGGGTTCGGCCATGGTGTATGGCCGAACCCCACTAAGGTTTGGATAATGGACTTAGATATGATAAAACATAGACTGATTATTAATATGTAATAAGGTATCGGACGTCGCAAGCCGTGCGCGATCGGCGACTGGGTTTGTGGACGGAGAAACGCGAAGGAACGTTAGTCGGTATTCGGTAGGATTCCTACCTTTTTGTAAGCTATGGATATGTGATGGTTCCTTTAATTTATTTTGATAATTATATGATTTGTCTTATGATGGGTTTTAAGGCTATGAATTTTATGTTAATGCTATGAATTATATTTTAAGGTTATGCATTATGTGTTAAGGCTATGTATGATATATTAAGATTATGAGTTATATATATTACATAGCATAATGCATTTACATCTCATGCATAGCATGGGCCGGAAAATAAAGAAACCGGAGTCCATGCTCCGTCGAGGCGACCGAGAAGCAAACATGGGGATAGCCTGATATGCTATAACCGGAGTCCATGCTCCGTCGGGGCGACCGAGAAGCAAACATGGGGATACTTTGATGTGTTGAGATATAACCGGAGTCCATGCTCCGTCGGGGCGACCGAGAAGTAAACATGGGGATATCATGATGGTATGGCTGATTGGTGGGACTCATGACATAGACACCCATGGCATAGCATTCATCTTATTATTTTCATTATATTATTATCTGTATGCTTGTTACCACTAATCCATGTATTAGCCCTATTCGGAGTCCTACTGGGCGCGTTGTCTAACGCCCTACTTCTACCCTAGCTGATGACGCAGGAGATGGCCGAAACGAAGGACGCGACGGGAGACAAGCGTAGGAGCTTGGGGAAAAGGGCTACTTAGTTTATTTAAATTTATTTTGGAATATGTAATTGAGTAGCTTAGTTCGTCGGATTGTAATAGTTTCTATTTCTTGCTATGGTTTAGACTGTACTCTGGACGTTATCATTTTGAGATATAATTATGAATATAGGGGTATTTCAGTAATTTAAGCGTCGTATTTCCTTGCTATCTAAAAACTGGTAGGATAGTCTCTATTATAATGTTCCGCATGTAATTATATTCCGCGAGCTTACTTCCTACGCGTGAACCGTCCTCGTGGATTTCGTTCCACGCACGCGTAGGGTTGGCCAGTTAAGGGCCGGGCTTTTGAAGCTCGGAACTTAACTCGCGTCGTGACGTCCCGCGCCTTTGTCACTCTTATTTAAAAAAGAAAAAAAATAGGCTTTGAATTTCAGTGAAAAGGGGCGGGTGTTACACCGCCCTTTTTCACTCGCTTCTTTCGAAAAATCAGAGTCTATTTTTTTTAATAAACAAAGAGTGATAGAAAGCGGGACGTCACGACACGAGCTAAGTTCGAACTTCTAAAGTCCGACCCTTAACTGGCCAAACCTATGTGTGCATGGACTAAGTCCATGAAAATGGTTCACACATAACAATATAAACATGAGGAATAAAATCATAACTGCGGAATTATAATAGAAACACAATTCTATTCCATTTCAGATAACAAAGTACGTCAAGTCTTTATCCATAATTAAAATATCATAATTATCCAAATAAACATCCAACTATAGCAAATCATCTAAATTATTACATCTCCAAAGTCTAGTTACTCAAATACAAGTCCATAAGTAACTTAATCAAAATATAAATTTAAAGCATCCAAGCTCCTATTCTTGGCCCTTTTGGCGTTCATCGTTCTCCTTGTTTCCTGTGTCATCCACTAGGGTAGAAGTAGGGCTTTAGAACAACGCGCCCAGTAGGTATTCCAATTAGGGCTAACACATGGTTAGTAGTACAAAACATATATAATAACATATAGTCCAAAAGCCATATAAACCATGCCATGTCATGATGTCAAATGCAATGAGTCCCACCCATCACATGTACATAAAAGTACCCTCACATAGGTCTTTCAGACGCCCCGACGAAGTGTGGACCCTTCAGTTTCTTCTTGATGGAAAAGCACATCAAGGTATCCCACATAGGTTTTTCGGATGCCCCGACGGAGTGTGGCCCCTCCGGTTACATATCCTTCACCCCATGCCATGCATGAGATGCTAATGAAACACATGTTATTTTATAAAATAAACATAGCATTAAAACTCACATTTGAAACATAACCTTTTACAACATAAATTCATCAAAATAAGATAAGAAACGTTGTACATAAATCCATGGTTTCAAAGAGGTGGAATCCTACCAAAGGCCACTAACGTGTCCTTGCGTCTTTCGTCCGGTAATCGGTCACGATCGTATACACCTTGTGAGGTCCCGTTACCTTATAATATAACAATCAATTAAAAAACCAAGTCCCACTTGATTTACAATAATGTCCAAGTCCATAAAACAGTCCCCATGGGGTTCGGCCATACACCATGGCCGAACCCATGATCTTTCATTTTTACTTGTATTTACAACAATGCCATTCATACCACTTTTATTCATTAATCTAATGATAAACAAATTAATCATCTTAGATACATCAAACTTTAAGTTCAACAAACATTCCCCTTGGGGTTAGGCCATACACCATGGCCGACCATGGTCCATTGATTTCACTTAATTACATCCTTGCCATTCATGGCTAACATAACCAAAAACCCATAATCCAATCACATGATCCATAAACATACATTTGCATCCACCAATTAATTCTTCATTCATTTATTTACTACTCCAAGTCCAAGAGTGATCCATACATAAAACTCATCATAAAACCCCCAAGTTTACTAAATATTTCTTCATGAGGTTCGGCCATACACCATGGTCGAACCCATGATCCATTATAATTCCTTAACAATACCAATACACCTCCATGGGGTTCAACCATACACCATGGCCGAACCCTATGGTTCAGAATGTTCTCTTTTAAATGCAATCCAAACATCATAACCATCCATGGTTTTTCATGATCTAATTGCATCTAAAACCATCAAACCTTCTATCCATTTAAAATAAAACATAAATAACATTTCCCATCATTTTCCATGTTCCAAGTACATGAACATAATTCCATAAATATTTATGGGGTTCGGCCATACTCCATGGCTGAACCCATGGTCTAGGATCTTCACCAAAAGCATCCATTAAAGCCCATATAAATGTATTAACCAACTCCCATAGTTTTCCTCATTAAAAATTCAACATTAAACCATGTCTTTCCATGGGGTTCGGCCATGCACCATGGCCAAACCCTATGGTCCATTCTTTCCCTTAAAAATACTATATTCATCTCCCAATTCTCTTCCATGGGGTTCGGCCATACACCATGGCCAAACCCTATGGTTCTTTTCTTTAAACCGAAATTATCGAAACTAGTTACCGGTTCCGCGACTCCTCCAGTTCTCCTTCGCTTGTTCTTGCTCTTCCAATCCTTCTCCTTGATCTTTAGCCGAGAACACCTTCTTGCCAATGTGCAAACCAGCGTCAATCCTTCTTTGAATTGTGTAATGCCATGAGATATAGTTTGAGAGAGAGAGAGGAGATGCTTTGGAATAGAAAATACTCCAAGCTCTTGTCTTGTGCGCCTCTCTTTTATAGAAAACTTCCACACGGCACTATCAAATATTAGAAGATGCGTCCCTTTTTCATGCTGCCCCTCTTCTAATAATACTTCTTCTTGATCCTAAATAGAAGGTGCAATGCGCCCCTCTTGCCTTTCCTTTATAAAACTTCCTCTTGATCCTAAATAGAAGGCGTCATGCGCCCCTCTCCCTTTCCTTTATAAAACTTCCTCTTGATCCTAAATAGAACTGCCATGTGCCCCTCTCCCTTGTCTTATAAAACTCCACACGGTCCTACATATTTTTAGAAGATGCCAAGCCCTTTCATTTAGCAATTTCCATAGTATCTCTCTTAATAAAAGAAAGGACTCCTTTTAAAGATACTCCACACATCATGCGCATATCTCATGGATGCGCATGTCACACATACACGGCCATAAGCAATCTTTATTTAATCTTAGATATTTTCTTAAGATATTCTAGCATATAATCATGGATATGGATATCTAAAATTCGGCCATGCACAATTATCCCAATCCGAATCCCTTATTTATAGATATTGTATTACCAATTAAATTCAGCCCCATTTAATTTATTTGAAACCATTTCCAAAATCCGTTGGGGCTTAATTGGGCAATGACCCAACACTTTACCCATCTAAAGTCCATATCTAATAATTCACAAATAAATGGGTAATTTTCATATTTAATAATAACTTGAAAAATCCGGGGTGTTACAAAGCTTGAATCATTTACCCTATTTATATAGTGCATGGGTGAGTCCAATCCAAGTTGTCCCGAAAAAGTCTGGTGTCATGGTAATAAAAAATGAGGAAAATGAATTAGTTCCAACACGAGTTCAAACGGGTTGGTGAATTTGTATTAGTTACCAGAAGCTGAACACTGCCACTCGAAAAGATCACTTCTTTCTTCCATCCATTGATCAGATACTTGAACGTTTAGCCGGTCATGTGTTCAATTGCTTCCTTGATGGTTATTTCGACAATAACCAGATCTATGTTGCTCATGAGGATCAGGAGAAAAAAACATTCACCTGTCCATTCGGTACGTTTGCCTATCGTCGTATGCCTTTCGGACTGTGTAATGCACTTGTCACTTTTTAGAGGTGCATAATCAGCATTTTCTCCGACATGGTAGAACGTTTCCTTGAAGTTTTCATGGACGATTTCTCTTTCTTTGGATCAACTTTTGATCAGTGCATGCACCATCTGACCCCTGTGTTAGTCAGGTGCAAAGAAAAGAACTTAGTACTCAATAGGGAAACATGCCACTTTACGGTGAAATCAGGCATAGTACTTGGGCACATCATCTCAGAAAAAGGAATTGAAGGTTAACCTAATCTCTAATTTTGCCAAAGCCGCAAGCTGATAAAGATATTAGGTAATTCTTAGGTCACGCTAGATTTTACCGAAGATTTATCAAAGGATTCAGTGACATATCAGGACCTCTCTGTGGACTCCTGACCAAGGATGTCGTTTTCAATTTTGATGAAAAATGTGTCATAGCCTTTGAAAAATTGAAAACTGCTTTGACTTCTGCTCCAATCATACAGCCACCTGATTGGTTTGTAACTTTTGAAATTATGTGCGATGCCTCTAACTGTGCAGTAGGATAAAGAATGAACATATTACCTCATGTTATCTATTGTGCTAGCAAAACGTTGAAGACTCTCAACTTCATTATTCCACAACGGAAAAAGAGTTGTTAGCAGTTGTATTTGTGCTAGACAAATTTCGATCGTACTTAGTAGGTTCAAAGGTCGTTATCTATTTAGATCACGCTGCACTCAAGTATTTTCTTTTTAAGAAAGATGCTAAGACCCGCCTGATCCGATGGATACTTTTGCTATAAGAATTTGATATTGAAATTGGGGATAAGAAGGGTTCCCAAAATGTGGTAGCAAACCCTTTGTCTGCATAAGTAACTGAGATCACTGAAGATAACCGTCTTATCACTGAGTCCTTCCTTGACGAGCAACTCATATCCCTTTCCCAAGTACCATGGTTCGCAGGCATTGTTAATTATCTTGTGACTAGTCAAATGCCTCCTCATTGGACTAAACAGATAGAGTTAAATTTCTTGCACAAGTAAATAATTTCATCTGGGATGATCCATATCTGTTTAAGAATTGTGCGGACCAAATTATTCATCGTTGTGCTCCTGAAAAAGAACAACAAAGTGTCATAAGTTTCTGTCATGATCAAGCCTGTGGAGGCCATTTTAGTGCTAAAAAGATAATTGAAAAAATTTTGCAGTGTGGATTTTACTGGCCCTCCATGTTTCGTGATACCTATACCTTCTGTGTTTCATGCGATAGATGTAAAAAATTAGGAAGTATTTCCTGCTGGAACATGATGCCTTTAAGCCCAATCTTAACTGTTGAACTTTTCGATGTTTGGGGCATTAATTTCATGGGACCTTTTTCCTAAGTCTTTTGGCAAATTATATATCCTCGTCGGAGTTGACTATGTATCAAAGTGGGTAGAAGCAGTGGTATGCAAAACCAAAGATCTCAAGGTTGTCACTCATTTCTTGAAAGAAAATATCTTCTCTAGATTTGGTGTTCCACGAACTATCATCAGTGATGGTGGTAAGCATTTTTGTAATCTCCCATTCAAAAAATTGAAGAAGTCATATGGGGTGATTCACAAAGTAGCTACCCCCTATCACCCTCAAACAAGTGGACAAGTGGAAATATCAAATAGAGAAATCAAACATATCAATGAGGAGACAGTCAATCCATCTCGGAAAGACTTGTCTTCTAGACTCACTGATGCACTACGGGCTTATCGAACTGCATTCAAGACACCCTTAGGAATGTCACCCTATCACTTACTGTATGGAAATGCTTGTCATCTTCCAGTCGAAATAGAACACAAAACCTATTAGGCAATCAAGCGTTTCAATTTTGCTCGAGACTCAGCTCGACAACTCAGAAAGCTTCAATTAACTAAGTTGGAAGAAATTAGAAATGAAGCTTATGATATAGCTAGAAAGTACAAGACAGAATGAAAATCTTTCATGACAAACACATTCTTCGGAAAATGTTTACTATTGGTCAAAAGGTCCTATTGCACAATTCTAGGTTGCATCATTTTCTTGGAATATTGAAATCCAAATGGTCTAGTCCATTCATAGTCACAGCCATATTCCCACATGGTGCCATCCAGATCAAGCATCCTAAAAATGGTCATCCTTTCAAAGTCAATGGCCATCGTTTGAAACCATTTTTAGAGCCCTACACTCTAGATGGAACAGAGGAAATCCTGCTCATTGATCCAATTTTACCAAAACTGATTTGCACCTCCATTATCCTCCCATTTACCCAATCACACTTACCCTTACCCACTCATCTTTATCCTGACCCACCAGTCCAATTGTCTAAGTCTGAGTTTGTCTAAGTTCATCAGAGTTGTCAACGTCTAGTTTTCATTGAGTCTAGTTTTTCATTGAATCAATCTAGCCTAGAAGTCAGCCATTTCATACCACGGTACAGCTCATATTTAGATAGTTCATTTTTCTAAGATATTTCTTCATTTACACGAGACCAATGTAGATTATGGAACATTAAGGACACTGTTCAATTTGAGTTTGGGGTACTGAGGTCATCATGTGTCATTTTCCATAAAAATCTCTTAGGGGAGAATAAGTTTAAAACTGAGCCCCCCTGAAAAAAAAAAATTAGCATCCATCATCCATCTTTGTCTTTGTGACCAACAAACATTAATAAACTGGATAGAAGTCATGCACGTAGGTAGTCGAGTTTTTATTTTTGCATTGTGTCTGTCTAGAACACAAGTTCCCCCAGACTTGTGTAGGAAAATCATTTCCTTAGCTATTATGGTGAGGAAGTTGGACATCAAAGAGGAGCAACCTAGACCTCTCTGTGAGCGAAGCACTCTGGCTGCAAAGAGGAAAGCTAAGAGGCTAGCGAGGTGTCACAAATGTGGATGTAGAAACTGAAATGGAATAATATCAGATCAAGGAGTCCGTTGTGTGATAGTAGCACAACATAGACCAGTAAGTACGAATAGGCAAATATTTTTGGATGTAATCAAGGGTAGAGTAAGTCCAGAAAGACTGGGACGCCTTGAACTCTAGAGAATTGTTGACTTCCGACTAAGTACTTACAAACGTCTTGACAATCTGACGTTAAACGAGTCATAATCTTATTTAGACAAAGATAGGCATAATCATTTTAGAGAAGAGTAAGTGAGGCGTGAAACTTCTGGAGCTTAAACATTTTGTTTGAAAAAGATTACCCGCGTCTTGACAATCTAAGGTAAAAAGAGTCACATTTTTAGCATTAATACTTAGAGATCTTTATATCATACTTTTCCGGAAAGATTTTTATAGGATTTATATTTGGAAACCATTGTACACAACCATATTAAGTTTAGTCCGAAAACGAAAAATATTCACGAGTCAAGTAATCACTAGAGGAATACTAGTGGAGACTTAGCCGAGTGAGATTTAGAGCCAATATTTTCTTCTAAGGGTTATAAGTCAATTCCATTTTCTTTGGTAGCGCAAATAAGTCATTTTTTATCTCATTATTCTTCATCTTGGTCATATTACTGAGAACGCCATCAAAATTGAGTTATTATACCTAAAATTTTTTGGAATTTATTTGAAGCAAGGAAACCACCTGTTGAAACTTAGGATATGATTTAGGCCATTTTTGGATCGTGTGAGCCTAAAGGTCCACCTATAATTGGCCATCTTATCTTAATAGTTCCCCAACTGAGCCTTCAAAATAACCTATTTTCTTGACCAACCATGTCTACGATACCCAACTCCAGTCCAGGAGTATGAGCCAATTGAAAAATTATCCATGACCTATTCTTAGAAAAGGTTAGAGATGAAAAACTAAGGGATGGTACTCTAAAAACAAGGGTACAAGAAAAAAAAACAAAAACAAAAAAGAAAGAAAATAGCATCCAAAAAGGGAAACATCCAGATACCAAAAGAAGGATGTGAAAAAGAAAAGAAAAATAAAGAAAAAGAAAATACTTTGAAAAGTGCCTAAAAGAAAAATAGAAGAAAAATATCCCATTGAAAACAATGAAGACCTCTAACCATTCAAAGTATTTATCTTTAGAGTCGTCTACCTTCTTTGATTTGACCTGATCCTAAGCCACTTTCGTCTTAATAGGAAGTCCTATTCATCTTAGGTCTAAATAGGGTGTTTCAAGTAGAGAATAAAGGAAGAAAAATGCTGGTATTTGACTCAACGTTCTTAGGAAAGTGGCACTTATTCATGAGATCACTCATTTTCTTTGAATTAAGCCGTCTTCGTTAATATATACGTGAGATACTTTGATTTTGAACACATAAATTCTGCTCACATATTTCTTGAGAGAATGAAACCAAACCTCTGAGTGTTAATTTTTTCGAGAGATATATCCATTGAAGTTTGCAGTCAAAGCGCATTTTACAATAGTGTGAGCAAAACTTTGGTCTATTTGGCAAAAGAAGTCTATCTTGATATTGGCTAAAGCGCACACCACACTCCAAGTATAAGCCTTATAAAATGAATTTTGGAGTTGTATGATGTCTAGACCTCTCATCCTTGTGTTCCTATTAAACATGTTGATATTTGTGGGTATTATCACTGAAAGCCCTCCCGTGACTATAACTCATCCCCTAATGGTGAGTTAGGGGTTTAAAGGCTGTTGCATACGCTAAATGCGATCGAGAGTACCAGCGAAAGTGGTTTAGTTTAGGATTTTAAATTTATTCAGCTGGTCTAGAATATGATTTTCTTTGTGTCTTTAAAATGTTTTTAGTGTTGCTCGAGGACTAGCAAAATCTGAGTTGGGGGTATTTGTTGAGCATTGAAATATTACTTTTTTACCCCTGATTATTGGGTCAGTTAATCCTCAATTGTGTATGTAATGATGCATTTAATGTAGTTTGTCAGTTTTGTAGTCAGAACGTATTTTCCAATAGTGCGAACAAAACATAGGTCTATTTGTAAAAAAAATAAAATCTATCTTCATATTGGCTAAAGCATACACCACACTCCAAGTATAAGCTTTGTAAAATGAATTTTAGAGTTGTATAATGTCTAGACCTCTCATCCTTGTGTTCATGTTAAACATGTTGATATTTGTGGGTATTATCACTGAAAGCCCTCACGAGACTTTAACTCGTCTACTAGTGGTGAGCTAGGGGTTTAAAGGCTTGTTGCGTACACCAAATGCAATTGAGAGTACCAGGGAAAATGGTTTTGCTTAGGATTTTAAATTTATTCAGTTGGTCTAGAATATGATTTTCTGTGTGTCTTTAGAATTTTTTTACTTTTGTTTGAGGACTGGCGAAATATGAATTTGGGGGTATTTGTTGAGCATTTATCACATTTTTACCCCTCATTATTGGGTCAGTTAATCCTCAATTTTGTATATAGTGATGCATTTAACATAGTTTGTCAGTTTTGTTGTAAAAAATGGGAAGTTCAGGAAAATCAGGTTAAAACAACAAAAGATTGCAAGTTTAGAGCTTTAAAGAGAAGACCTAGAATTATTATATTTATTTTATGCCACTTTCTAGGATTTTCATGTAAATTAATTAATCTAGATCCAATTATGAGAGTCTATGATTAATTAATAATTTTTAGATTTAAAGTGGCTGAATAATTATTTAATTCTAGAGGATAAAAGCTGCAATGCAAGTGCCAAAGCCTGAATTTCAAGTCATTGGGCCAAGACTCAGTTTAAATGGGCCAAGCTATGCTCCACAAAGCTTAAATGGGCCAAGCCACATGCAAGCCCATGCGCATTCCACACTTTGGGCCAGGCCAGTGTACAAGCTTAGTCCAACTAAGGCCCAAGCTCTCAAATCTAATTCAAATGGGCTTGAGTTGAGGTCTAGATCCAAATCCAAAGCACAAGTCCATTGAACACCATGGTCCATGTTTGAATTTACCTAAGTCCAACCCAACTCCAAAACCATAACCCAACTTCACCTCCACACCATCCATGTAACATCCCGGATTTTCAATGCATCATTATATTGGATTTTACCTATTTTAAATTGTTAAATTTAAGATTTATAGATGAAATGAATGTTAGATGGGTAAGAATTGGGGCAATGGCCCAATTATGATCCAACGGATCATGGATAGGGTTTGACTCTAATTAATTGGATAAATGTAGTTAATTGGGTCAAATACCCAATTGGGACCTAATGGGTCAAGATGAATTGATGTTTAAGGTAAATGGGTAAGGAATTGATTTAACCGGGTCATGTACAAAATTAAGATCTAAGGAATGGGATCCACTTCATCAAGTGAGGTGGCAAGTGTATGAGGTGACATGGAAGTGGCATAGCTAAGTGGGACCCAAATCCACCTCATCAAGTGAGGTGGCGTGTGGTCTAAGGTAACTTGTAGGGCCGGCTACGATGGTTGAATTGGTCAACCATGGGTGAGTTCAAATATGGTGAGTGGAATTATATTGAATTAGGAATTAAAATCACTTGAGTTAGATGGAAATGAATTCAAGCACTTGAGTTATGGGAATGAGTTTCATTTAAGTGAAGTGAGTTGAATGGGAAGTGAGTCAAAATAAACAAGTGAGTCACATGGAAGTTGAAGAGACTTAAGTGAGTCAAAGAGGGAGGTGGAGGGTTTCGATCTCATGGAAACCCTAGACAAAACCGTTGGGAGTGGGGAATGGCTCCAAGTGTAAGCCATGTGTCCTCTTGGTTAACCAAGGGACACATGGGAAAGACCAAGAAGTGATGAGGGTGGTTGGGAGGTTAGGGCTTACACAAGACACCCTCCTTGGCCGATCCTCTCTAGACAAAAAAAACTGAGAGAGTTTCATCTCATCCTCTCCCTCTCTCTAAACCCTAAGGTCGATCCCCTCTTTGAGACAAAGAGAAGTTAGAGTTTCATCTCATCCTCTCTCTCTCTCCCTCTCTCAAACTACACCACCTTGGCCGATCCTTCCATTGAGACTTTCCTCTCATTTCCTCTCCCTCTCAAGCAACCTCTTTGGCCGAACCCTCCATTAGGGGTTTTCATCTCAAACCCTCTCCCTCTCTCAATCAACACCTTGGCCGAATACTCCATTAAAGATCAAGGAGGCCTTCAATCTCTCTTCCTCCCATTTCGGCACTAAACTCGGAGAAACCGAAGAACGAATGAGGAGGAAGAAAGGACTAAGGAAGGAGAAGGACGAAGGAGCAAAATCAGACCTAAAGAAACGGAGGAGTCGGGGAATAGGTATGTATTGTTTAATAAGGGTTATTGATTAAAAAGAGGCTAAGGAAAACATGGTTTCGGCTATGGAATGGCCGAAACCATGGGGTTCCATTTCGGATTGAAAAGATTGGCCAAAATGTTATGGGCCATAGAATGTAAAAGAAAAATCCATCCAAGAAGATGGTTAAGCATTTGGAATGAAAGGAATATACCCTGACCTTGTTGGTGGGTAAGATATGTTGTACAAATGAAGTTATGATAATGAGACTATGGTAATACATGATTAAATGTTTGACAACATGTATGTTAAGTATAAGGAATGAAGTTCATAAGAAAATGATCAAAGAACATGGTTGGTTGCATGGCCGAACCCTATTTTTGATATATAAGGACCATTGAGGACTCAAAGTTCGGCCATGTTGTATGGCCCGAACCCCATCAAGTGATAAAACATGTTGGATGTAAATACCCATAAGATGGGAAGAAGATGAAATGGAAGGACCAACATGGCCGAACCCCATCAAATGACCTAACCTTGTTGTATGTAATTTCTAAGAAAACCTATCCTCAAGGTGATATAAAATGGAAAGAGGATGAAGATTAGGAACCAACATGGCCGGACCCCATGGAGGAATTTTTACGGATCTAAATATGTTTTAAATGATTTAACTACGGACTATCAAGTTAAGAAATAAGAAGATGGAAATGAAGAACCATGGGTTCGGCCATGTTGTATGGCCGAATCCCATGGATCATTTCATGGATCTAAGTATGTGTAAAAGTTAAGTGATTAACTATTGATTATCAAGCTAAGAAATAAAAAAAATTAAAAAAATGATGGCTAAGATGGGAAGATGATGAAAAGAGAGAACCATGGGTTCGGCCATACAATATGGCCAAACCCCATGGATGATTTTTTTTATGGATCTAAGTATGATTAACTATGGAATATTAGATTAAGAAATAAAGAAATGAATGATGATTAACTTGGATTGGTTAAAATAAACAAGGACTAAAAGAACGGTAAAAAAACCAAAAAAATGAGGTTCGGCCATGTTGTATGGCCGAACCCCATTGATGGGTTTTTATGGACTTAAAACACTTTTTAGCCATGATGTATGGTTGCTTGGGGGTCTTAACCGGCTTAAGCACTATGTTCATGAATGGAAATGAATATGGGATGATGGAAATTAAATGGATCACCAAATTGATTTATATATGTGTTAAATGTAATAAGGTAACAGGATTTCACAAATGGGTGTACGATCGGCTTTGACGCGATTGGTGATAGGGTTTGACGAAAATGCAAGGATACAATACTTGGACGTTGGTAGGATTCCTACCTTGTTGAAACACTTGGACATATGTATATGTGATGGTTTTTATTTCTATGTGTTATGATCTATTTTTGGTATCAAAGTGCCATGTTTTAAGAATGGAATTTCAATGCTATACTGTCTAATATGAAATAGCATGTTTACACTTACATCTCATGCATGGCATGGGAGGGATCATATGAGGGGAGTCCATGCTCCATTCGGATATCCGATCAACAAACGTGGGGAGGGATCCGCAATGATTCCGATTATGATGTTTGAAATGAAAGAGGAGTCGACTCTCCGTTCGGTGGGACCGATAAGGCATACGTGGGGAGTCATGACAAAGGATACCTTGATGTAGCTTGTATATCAAGAGGATTATTTATATGATTGAGATATGGTTGATGAGTGGGAAATCATGGCATATGACACCCATTGCATGGCATTGACTTGCATGATTTTGACATTATGTATCTATTATGATTTTTATACTAATCCATGTCTTTGACCCTACTCGGAATACCTACTGGGTGCGTTGACTAACGCCCTACTTCTACCTTAGATGATGATACAGGGAATGGACCGAACGAAGGACCCGAAAGGAGCCAAGCTTAGGAGCTTGGATAATTTTAGACTTACTTTATTTTAGTTTTATTTCGGAGAATGTAATTTGAGTTATTTGCATTTTGGGACTGTAATAACTTAGAACTATCTTGCTATGGTTTGGTTTTATTTTTGGACATTGAACTTAAGTTAATTATTTGTGGTGCACTTCCTTGCTTAAAAATGGATAGGGTTAGTAATTTTAATCTCATATTAATTCCGCGTTACGTTTATTCCGCATGTAAAGCCTTATTGCGTGTGAACCGTTTTAGTGGACTTAGTCCACGTACACGTGTGGTTAGCCAGTTAAGGGCCGGGTTTGGAAGCTCGGACTTAGCTCACGTCGTGGTGTCCCGCTCTCTCTCACTCTTTATTTAAAAATAAATAAATAAATAAATAGACTCTGATTTTCGGCGAGTGAAAGGGCGGGGAGTTACAATCCATCTTCCATCTTAGATCTTAACCCTCCATCTTACATACCAAATTAGGTCAAACCTTAGATCCACCATCAAATCCGACCCGTCCATTCATCTATCATTTGTCTAGGTCATCCATCATCATCATGATCATATTAACCTTAGATTAGTGTTCATCCATGCATCACCTATTAATTTTTGCATTCAGTTCATGCATTGAACATCTTAACCTTTAGATATTAGGTCATCTAATTTCATCCACTCATTTATCTCTTAAAAACCCTAGAACTCCACATGCGTCCATTACATAAACTATAACACCTAGGATTTTCATTATAAGTATATTGGATTGGTCCATTTGAATTGCAAATTGATTGAATTTAAGATTAAATAGTTGAAATGGACCTTAAATGGGTAAGGAATTGGGTCAATTACCCAATTAAGACCCAATGGATCATGGGTAAGCTTGATTTTAAATAAATTGGGTAAATCTAATTAAGTGGGTCAAATTATCCAATTGGGACCCAATGGGTCATAAGTGAGCTGATTTTAAAGTAGATGGGTAATTAATAAATGGGTCAACTTCACAATTAAAATTCAATGCATAAAATCCACCTCATCAAGTGAGGTGGCATGTGGGTGATGTGGCATTGCCATGTGCATGCATGGAAGCCAACTAGACAAGGTGCCACATCATTAAATAATATGGCTAAGATAGGACCCACATGCCATGTGGTGACCAAGTCACCACATGCGTGGTCGACTAAGTCATGGTTGACTTGGTGAACCATGAGTGAGTTAAATTGAGTTAATTTAATGCTGAGTTGAATTGGGAAGATGGTGAGTTTCCATCTCAATGGTTTTGAAGTCCAGAGACTCGATGGAAGTCAAAGAGTCTCCTTGGTTAAACCAAAGGACACATGGGTTAGACAAAAACATAATGAGGGAAGTTGAAGAGTTGAGGCTATTACTTAAAAGATACAGCCCAAGTGGCACACCACACCCCTTGGCCGAACCCATCTCTTGGACACAAGAGATTTCTCTTCTCTCCCTCTTCCATTTCCATCTATATACTTGGTGAATCAGTGAAGAACAAAGGAAGAAAAAGGATTAAGGAAGAAAAACAGAGCAAAAATGAAAAGAAGGAGACGGGAAAGAAGGTATGTATAAAGTTTAACGATATGGGATTAAGACTAAGCGAAACCATAGTTTTGGCCATGGTGTGGCCAAACCTATGGATTCCACAATTGGTTGGAATGGATGGCCAGATTGTGTTAGAGCCATGGAATTGATAATCCATTCAAGGAATGAATAGGTGTTGAAATAAACAACCTAAGGTTTGAATCCAAGACCATGTTATAATGGTGCAAAGATTGAATGTATTATGGAGAAGATCCTAGCCTTGACTAGAGAGTAGAGTAAACTCACTAAGAGTTATATGAATGATGAAATTTATGTTTGAAAATGATAAGGAATGGATTTCATGAGGAAGGATCGAGCCATACATGCAAACAAAGAAGACTGACAAACAGTCAGTCACTGAATCTAGGATTCAGTCGACTGAACTGGTGTTGGCCGAACAGGAAAAGGGTATCTGGGAGTTTCAGCACTGGATCTTATGATTCAGTCGACTGAACATGGTCTGGATTAAAATATATGGGGTTTATTGACGTTTCAGCCGACTGAATCTCATATTTAGCCAATTGAATATAGACGTAACAAACAAGTAAAGTGATCTGGTGTGTTTCAGCTGATTGAATCTGTGATTCAGTCGACTGAAAGTGGATTGACTGAGAACACAGAAGGTTTGACACAAAGTCAGCCGATAAAATCTATGATTCAGCCGCCTAAAAGGTTGTGGGTCAAATATATATAGTACTGAGTTGGGTTCAGCAGACTGAATATTGCATTCAGTCAACTGGAAGTCTATGGGTAAGGCAGAGAACAGTAAGTGGGCATGATTCAGTCAACTGAATTGAAAAGTAAAATTTTGAAATGATATTCCAGATGCTTCAGTATATCTGGAAGGATATAAGGAGTAATTAAATTTAAATGGAAAATCAAATTTATTTATATATGTGATTGAATTTAATAAGGTACGAAGATTCGCAAAGGGTTTGCGATTCGTTTCGATATGATCGTTGAACGTTATCTTCACAAAATAGCAAAGATAATATACTGGACATTAGTAGGATTCCTACCTTATTGAGACACTATAGATTATATATGATACTGGTTTTTATTCCAATATGATGTTTATTTTGGTTAATCAAATGGTATAAGTTTTATGAACTGATTTTCAATGATAACATGTGATTTGAAATGAAATGGCATACTTGCATACATTATCTCATGCATTGCATGGAAGGGAATACATGGGACAACAAGCCAAGTTATGAACTGTCCGGACATAACTTTGGGCTTGAGACTAGCTTGTATGAAGCTATGTGAACTATTGATATGTTGGCCTTATCCGAAATTGCTAGGAATGGGTACGGCGTAGTTTTGGCCAAAGAGCTCCTAAGTATATAGTCCCGAAACCCTGCGCAGAGGGAGGAGTCCACACTCCATCAATTCCGATTAACATATGTGGGGAGGTATAACAGTGACCTGGTGGTGCCGTCACAAAATACCGCGGACGTAATTGGCCAAGGAACACCTTGATATGGTATTTTATCAAGGAAACTATCTATGTATGATCTGGTTGAATATGGGATTGAGTGAGTGGTCATTGGCATTGACACCCATGGCATGATGTATAAGTAAGCATGATTATGTTTTGGATATCATACATTGTATTTACTGGTTATGAGATATTTTTACAAATATGATGAGATGTTTTTTATAATGATTTTATATTGATCCTATGTGTACATAACCTTACTTGGAATTCCTACTGGGCGTGTTGACTAACGCCCTACTTCTACCCTATCGATGATGGAACAAAGAATGACAAGGACATGGGACATGAAGGGAGTCAAGCGTAGGAGCTTGGACAGTTATATGTTATATTACTTAGTTTGATTTTGAAAGATGTATTGGGATGACTGATATTTTGGATTGTAATAACTTAGAATTATTTTGCTATGGTTTGATGATAATTAAGTTTCAGTTAATTATATGGTGATTGGCTTCCTTACTTAATAATGATAACATATATATGAAGGGTACCTTAGTCATATAATAATTCCGCAAGTGTAACACTTCGGAATTCCATCTTATCAATATTTACAGAATTTGCCATTTTAATTGTGAATTAACGGATATGAACCTTAGATGGGTAAGGTGTTGGGTCAATGGCCCAATTAGGACCCAACGGTTATGGTATAAGGTTCAATTTAAATTAGATGGGGCTGAATTAAAATGGTAATGCAATATGTCTGTAAATAAGGGATCTAAATTAAGTGGCATGCGCATAGAGGGAATTTGGACGATTGCATACGGTTGTAGGGATTATGAATGGGATATTGTACATGGCCGTGTATGAGATATGCAATCCATGATTATGTGCATGGATAGAATTATAGATAGATCACTTTGCCGTGTAGGGATATGCTGTAACACCTCGCCCTTTTCACTCTTATTTTCAGAGTTTATTTTTTATTTTTTAAATATAATAATCAAGTGATCGGGGCGGAGTGTCACGACGCGAGTTAAGTTCGGACTTCTAACGTCCGACCCTTAACTGGCCAAGCCCATGTGCGTATGGATTAAGTCCATAAGAATGATCCACACATGGTACAAATACAACTTGCGGAATTAACTTAATCTTAATCTAACTGAGGTTATAATAGAACCTATGACTATTCCAATTTTCCATTCTTAGATAGCAAAGTACATAATTTATTCTCCAAAATTACTAAACAAACTTAATAATCTTTCAATCAAACCATCCAAAATAAATCAAATCATAGCATCTAACTTAACTACTTATTACATACCAACACATCTAATTACCAAATTACATTGTCCAAATAATTCAAATAACAAATCCATAAATAGTCCTTTCAAGTCCATTCAAAGTGCCCAAGCTCCTATGCTTGGTTTTCTTCTTGATCCACGTTCTTCCCTTTCCCTGCGTCATCCACTAAGGATATAGATAGGGCGTTAGATCAACACGCCCAGTAGTGTTTCTGAATAGGGCTACCACGTGGTTAGTCAAAAACATGCAAATAGTATAATAATAATACATGTGTGACAAAATTCCATAAAAACATGCTATGTATGAAATGAACATGTAATGAGTCCCACCTATCACCATTCAACATAGCCATCACTTGACGGGATTCTCATCGTCGAGGTAACCCACAGTGGTCTTTCAGACACCCCGACGGAGTGTGGCCTCCGGATTCCTCCTGATGGGATTCTCATCATCAGGGTACCCCACAGTGGTCTTTCGGACACCCCGACAGAGTGTGGCCTTCGGTTACAACACCATCATCCCATGCCATGCATGAGATGTCTATGCAAATATGTCATTTAGAAACATAACTTTACAATCATATAAGTTATCAAAATCAACATAAAACAGCATATGAAATTGTGGTTACAATAAAGGTAGGAAACCTACACTAGTTTACTTTGTTCGACCCTTCCTTTGAACCGTCTTCCGATCACGACTTGTACACCATTCTAGAAATCCAAATACCCTATGTACATAGCAGCAAGTTAATCAGTTGACCATAAGATTATAATTTCATCTAAATCCCAAAAATCCATTTTGTGGGGTTCGGCCATACCCCATGGCCGAAGCTCACCCATTTAAACCTTGGTCACTCTTTTATTTAATTAAAACCATCTAAGTGTCCCAAACTTTCAAATGAACCTTGGTAGGGTTCGGCCATACTACATGGCCGAACCTTACCACCTTGGGTTTTGGCTCATAAGTCCATTCTTTTGATCATTTCATCTTTTCATCCATATTTACGATATCGCCACTATACTAACCCTTTGTTTAATTTTTGTTTAAAAAACCAAAGTCCATCAAATAACAATTGGTGGAGTTCGGCCATACAACATGGCCGAACCTCACCCTAGAGATTTTAATCCTATGTTCCATCATCCTTCATGTTTAATCACTTTAATACTAAGTCCATAATTGACATAATAACACCATAATTTTATATGGTTTTTATCTCACAAAACCATCAAACACTTTCATGGAAATGTCATACCATTTCATGGGATTCGGCCAACCCAATTGGCTGAACCTCATGGCCTATGGTTTAGATCCATTTATCCAATTATAAACTTAGCACTAAGTCCATAGATAAACCTATCTTATTCTTAAATCAAAGCACATTATGTTTACATAAAATCTATCCTACACTTAACCCAAACAACCACCAAAAATAGTCCATGGGGTTAGGCCATACACATGGCCGAACCCCAAGGTTTCCTTGATGTAAATCTCCTCATCCTACTTACTTATTTTGGCCACAAGATGACCCATTTGACATATATAAAATTTACCATGTTTTGACATGATTTTTGTCCTTTAAAACATCAAACCTATCCACTCTTATCATGGGGTTCGGCCAACCAAAATGGCCGAACCCAATGATGTATTTTCTTTCCTTTTTGAACAATCTTATACAAGATTAAATTCCTTAATGTGTTCGGCCAATCCATAGCCCAACACATGACACTTAAAACCATAATTTTAGAACTTTTCAAAGCATGCAATCAATCTAACTTAGCATCCAAAAACAGTCCATGATTTTGTTCCAAAAGACCATGCAAATTAGCCCATTCTTTTCATGGGGTTCGGCCATCCCAAGTGGCCGAACCCTATAATCCATTTTTCATCTTATTCATGCACTTCCAACCAATATCTAACCCTTGTTAGATTCGGCCATCCAATAGCCGGATCATGATTCTTTATATAAAAAAATAGTTTATCGAAAACCTACTGTTTCCGCGACTCCTCCAATTGATCTTCACTCCGGCTTGTTCCTTCCCTTTTGCTGAACTTGTCTTGATGAAAAGGGATCAATCCAAGGACTGATTAAGCAACCAGCTGCTGCTCTTGGTCTAGAAAGATAGAGGACGTCCAAGAGAGAGAGATAGTGATAGAAAAAAATGAAACTTCTTTGGCTAAATTCCATTCAGCCCATGTGATCTCTTTGGTACCATAAATTGTAACTCTTATTGCATTTATCTTCAACTCTTATTTCATTTGGGGGTTTCATCCTTGAGATGAAACCCTCCAACGTTTTAACCCTTGACCTTCCATCTAAGGTGATTAATCCTCATGGTTCCAACGTGTGTAACAATTTTGATATATGAAACCTTTGTGTAACGTTCATTTCTTAATACCTCCCTTGGGGGTTTCATCTTTGAGATGAACCTCCAAGGGTACCCAACGGCTTCTTGCTGTATGCATTGGTGTAACCTCCTCCTCTCATTAACAACTCATATGGGGGTTTCATCTTAAGATGAAACTGTAACACCCCAATTTTTCAATAAAATGGAAAATTACGAAAATGCCCCTAAATTATTAAATTAATTATTTTGTGATGTCAAAATAAGAAATGTTGGGGCCCATTGCTCAAATTAAGGTCGTATGAGCACATTATATATATATCAAGTTGATTTGGATGGGTTATGTACATCAATTGGGTTGGAAATGGCTAAATGGGTCAAAGGGCTCAATTGGACCCAATGGGTCAAAATGGATGATTTGACCATTGTGTAAGCTTAAATTAAATAGGGTTAAGCCTATTTGATTGGAAATCAAGTAGAGAAGAAATGGGTAGGCATGATCCATATGAGAAAACCACTTACAAATGACCAAAATACCATAATTGGGTCATAGAGTCAAAAACGGGTCAAGGAGCTAAAGGGGGGACCCAACGGGTCGGGTTGACCAGTTTGACCACGGATGACCGTGTGGGCCCTCAATTGAACTCAAGTGTGAGTTAATTCAACTTGAGTTGGGTTGATTTGAAATGAATTGGATTTAAGAAATGAGTTGACTCAAACTTAGTGCATTAAAAGTGATGAGTTGGATGAGTTGGTTTAGAATAAAAATATTCTGAGTTAGGTGAGTCAAGAGGAGATGGAAATGAGTTGTATTCTCACACAACAATTAATCTGAATTAATCTCAGCCGTTGGTATGAAAGGGTGCTTTGGCAAAGCCAAAAGACACCAAGGTTGGGCGGCACCTCTTCATGAAGGGTTGCATTGGTTCATTTCCCATGTGATACAATGTTTGGCACCAAGGGGTGCAATGTTTGGCACCAAGATGTGTCTTGGTTAACACCCTTTGCCCCATCATTTTTAACAACATTAATGAGGGAGGATGAATGGGAGTTGGGGGGCTGAAACTATAAAAGAAAACCTAACCATACATGGCCGTTTTTCACACCAAAGAATCCAAGAATTCCCATCTCTCTCTCCCTCTCTCCAATTCGTTTTCTTGGCTGAACAGCAGAGGTTTGGCATCAGCTAATCAAGCCTAAACCAGCAAGGAATTAAGGAAAGAAAGAAGAAATAAAAGGGAGAAATCAAGGATCAAAGACAAGAAGAAAACTTGGAAAATTTGGTAAGTATTTTATGTGTTATTTGGTTTAATAACATGGAATGAATGGGGATGAATTGGGCCATGGTTATGGCCGAATACACCAAGGTTTTAACCTTGATTAAGAGAGGCTTTAAAATGGTAAAGATGACCATTGGGTTCGGCCACCATGGAGGGCCGAACCCCATGTAAAAGTTAGGTTGGTTTTCATATTTTGAAACATGGAAACCATGGAGTTTTTGGTGGACTGTTTTTGAGTTTTATTGAGACTCAAATGCATGTTTTAAACAGGGTTAAAAACATGGATCTGAATGATATAAGGACTGAAGGTACCATGGGTCTAAATCAATGGTTTAAAATTGATGAATTGGACCATCAGGATCGGCCATCTTGGATGGCCGAATCCCACGAAGTTTGATGGTCATTTGGACAAATTGATGAACTTAGTTGGATGGTCTTGAGAGGTAATAAGGCAGCAAAATTATACTGATACTATGACACCTAAAAACATGTTTGAAAGAACAAAACATAGACATGAGGTTCGGCCACCTTGGATGGCCGAACCCCATGTTAGTATTTGATGATTTTGATGAGTTTAAAACCATATAAAATATGGTGTTTGATGTAATTTGGTGAAGTTTAACTTGTTATTATTGGTTGGCCAATGTAGGGCTGAACCATGTCAATATTAGGGTTAAGATTACTGATTCAAATTATGGGTAATTGATGGATCAATCAGATCAAGAGAACCATTGGGTTCGGCCATGTGCATGGCCGAACCCCATGGGCTGTTTTTGGAATAAATGGACTAAGTTCATAGTTTGTGTTTGATATTATTCCCATGATTTTGTAAAGGGTTTAAAGTATTGTAATGGAGAACCATTTGATGATGGAAGAGTGGGAATACAAGATTCGGCCAAGTATAGGGCCGAATCCCATAAAATGACAAACTCTAAGTTAATGATGTTCGGCCATGGGCATGGCCGAACCCCACATGATGTGGATGGGTCGTAGATGTGATTGAATAAGTTATGACTTGCTGATTGATATATGGATAAGGTACCGGAAGTCGAACGACGCGCGAGTCGTGACCGGGTGACGCGAAAGAAAGATCAGTTACTGAAGTGATTCTTCAGTAGGTTTCCTACCTACTTGTAACCACGGTTTTTACCCAGTTTTCTTATGATACTCTTGTTTTAATATATGTGTTTCAAATGATATATTATGCATTAACAAATGGCGTACAGGCATTGGCATGTCATGCATGGTCATGGGATGATGAATGAGGTTCTACAGTGTTACAATTATGGGTTACGTCCTCCTTAGGCGATGAGAGTTCCGCCAGGAAGAGTAACATGATGATCATAGTCACAATGGTCTCCTTGGGCGAAGAGAGTCCCGCCAGGAGGACTAATACGTGATATGAATCAGTCAGTGATGAAGAGATGGAAGTTGTATTGTGATTTATCTTGTCGGTGCATGGCACGACAAGTGATGGCTATGGATGTACATGATGGGGGAGGCTCATTGCATGTGCATACATCATAGCATTGTTTTACCTGTTTTGATGATCATATATTATGATATGTATATGCATGTTTTATATGCTAACATGTGGTAGCCCTGATTCGGGAACCTACTGGGCGCGTTGATCTAACGCCCTAATTCTATCATCAGAGGAGATTGCAGGTACAAGCAAAGGGAAAGGAAAGGTCGTTGACCGGGAGGGGAGCCAAGCCTAAGTGCTTGAATGAAGGACTGAACTACTTTATATTACTGTCTTTTGAATACTTTTGTGGGACATGTAATAATTCACTACTTGCTATGGTTTGAGTAGGTTGATAACATTTGGATGTTTGATCTATGATAAGTAATATTTAGGACTGTTACTTGCTATCTCGTCTTTCTATTCCGCAATTAATCTAGATTATTCCGCATGTTGATGTTAGCTCCATGTGTGATTCATTATCGTGGTCTATTCCATGTACACATGGGTGGCCAGTTAAGGTTCAGACTTGGGTAGTCTGAACTTAACTCGCGTCGTGACGCCGCCCGCTCTCTTTTGATGTTTTATTATTGCTTTTAAAAAAAAAAAATGGACTCTGAAATTCTCAGAGAGGGCGGGGCGTTACAGAAACTCTTCCCCTTCTCCAACGTGTTTAGACTAAAATTTGAATTTAAAAAGCCATAAACTATTGTGTGTAACTCCTCCAATCAGCAACCCATTTATTCTCCAACCTTGGAGTTACATGCCTGAATTAACAACCCATCTATTGGCTGTCCTTTGAAGACCCAAACCATGTACTCCAACGTGCATACAATTTGCATTTGAAATAATCCTCTCACCTTTGTAACTCCCAAAAACGCCACCTCCATTAATTTCTTATCTTGGAGTTACATGCATGAAGTACCTCTCCCATGCAATTCCAACGTTTTTCATTGTTTAAAAACTTGTAATCATCACACACCACTCTCATACACTCACTTAAAATATTTATTCATCCAACTCATTTATTTAACTCACCCAACCTAACTCATTCATTTATTTTAACTTAACTAATAAATTCAACTCAACTAAACCCATCATTCATTTCAACTCAAACCAAACTCAAGCAATTAATAAACTTAAATTAACTAAGCTTGAGCTCAATCCATGATTAATCATGCCATTCACGACCTATTGGGTCCCATTTAGCCATTTTGACCCATTTAACGAAATTTGACCCAATTATGATTCTTGGCCCGTTTAAGTTCATCTTATCCATTTATTTGTTTTGTAATCAAAACTACTAACCACTGGGTCTTGATTGAACCATTGACCCATTTAAATTCAAGTCAAATATATCACAATGGCAATTCCGTAAATATGAATAAATTCATATAAATTGCTAACTTTGAAATTCCAGAGTGTTACATATGCGCAATCTATGAAGATATGTTAGAGTATCTCTAAAAAGGGGTCCTCTCCTTGTTAAAAACGGTACTAAGGAATAGAAAGTGCAATCTATGCACACGACTGAAAGGTGTTTATTTCCTTGTTAAAAATGGTACTAAGGAATAGAAAGTGCAATCTATGTACACGGCTGAAAGGTGTCTATTTCCTTGTTAAAAATGGTACTAAGGAATAAAAAGTGCAATCTATGCACACGGCTGAAAGGTGTCTATTTCCTTGTTAAAAACGGTACTAAGGAATAGAAAGTGCAATCTATGTACACGGCTGAAAGGTGTCTATTTCCTTGGATAAGATCGGTATTAAGGAATTACTAAATTGAAGGTCAAGGCATCTTCTAATATAGGATCAGTGGAAGTATTTTCCTATATATAATATAGTCGTGTGTGGAGCCAGAAGAAAAGGAACCACGGGAATTGAGAGGTAGAAAAGGTGATTCCAGCGTGAAACAAGCCAATGGGAAGTGCTGAAAAGTGTGAGCAGCAAGACAAAGGGGCGCACGGCATACACAAAAGAGGCCATGGAAAAGGATCGGAAGAACAAATCGGAGTGAAGGAAAACCGGAGGAGTCGCAGAACCGGTAAGTATTTTGATAATTTTGTATAGAGAAAGGAACCATAGGGTTTGGCCATGGTGTATGGCCGAACCCCATCGAAGAAAATTGGGAGATGAATATAGTAATTTTAATGGAAAGGATGAACCATAGGGTTTGGCCATGCATGGAAAGACATTGGTTATTTTATGGGTTTTTGAGGGATGAAAACCATGGAATATTATAAAGATGTTAAAGGGTTTAAATGGAACGTTGTTGGTGAAGAACCTTAGACCATGAGTTCGGCCAAGGGATATGGCCGAACCCCATAAATGATTATGGATATCAAGAACTGAAAGAAGGGCACAGAACCAAAGGGTGAGGTTCGGCCATGTGGTATGGCCGAACCCCACCAAGGAGTATATATGGACTTAGGGTTTTAGATATTGAATTTAAGTGGACTATTTTAATAATTTTAATGGATGAAAATAATAGATGAAGGTTAATGATTTAAATGGTCTTAAACATTGCAAATGGCGAAGAACTATGGACCACCACATGGCCGAACCCCATGAAGAGTTATTGGTGGACTTAGATGTTTATGAACTTATGTTTTGAAGCTAAACATAAAGTGATGGAGGAAATGGCAATATTGTAATTTAAATGGAAATAAGGGACCATGGGTTCGGCCATGGTGTATGGCCAAACCCTATGGGAATTATTTGGTGGACCTAAGGTCTATGTATGGTAGATTAAAATGAATGAAAGGTTAACTAAGGATTAGACCAATGACAAAGTTGTAAATAGGAGGAAATGATAGACCATGGGTTCGGCCATGGTGTATGGCCGAACCCCATGGGGAATGATTTATGGATTTTATGGACTTGATAAGGTTAGACGATTAATCTATAAGTGTTTGGTTTCATGAATCAAGGATGTCATGGTTGGGGAATTAATTGAATAAATCAAAGGAGGGACTAAACAAAAGAAGTGAGGTTCGGCCATGGTGTATTGCCGAACCCCACAAGTTGGGTTTATGGACTTGGACATAATTGTAAATCAAATGGGACATGGTTTTAATTGATTGATATATTATAAGGTAACAGGACCTCACAAGGTGTGTACGATCTTGAGCGGTTACCGGACGAAAGCGCAAGGACACGTTAGTGGTTTTTGGTAGGATTCCACCTCTTTGAAACCATGGCTTTATGTACAATGTTTCTATTTTATTTTTGATGAATTTACGTTGTAAGAGATATGATTCAATTGTGAGTTTTAATGCTATGTTTATATGATAAAATAACATGTGATTCATTAGCATCTCATGCATGGTATGGGGTGAAGGATATGTAACCGGAGGGGCCACACTCCGTCGGGGGGTCCGAAAAACCTATGTGGAATACCTTGATGTGTTTTTCTATCAAGAAGAAACCGGAGGGGCCACATTCTGTTGGGGGGACCTATGTGGGAGTACTTATATGTACTTATGATGGGTGGGACTCATTGCATTTGACATCATCACATGGCATGGTTTATATGGTTTTTGACATTATGATATTATTATATATGTTTTGTACTAATCATGTGTTAGCCCTAATTGGAATACCTACTGGGTACGTTGTTCTAACGCCCTACTTCTACCTTAGTGGATGATACAGGAAACGAGGGGAACGATGAACGCGAAAAGGGCCAAGCATAGGAGCTTGGATGTGTGATTGGATTATATTTTATTTAAGATACTCATGGACATGTAATTTAAGTAGCTAGACTTCGAGCATGTAATAATTTAAATAATTTGCTATGGTTGGATGTTTATTTGGATAATTATGTTATGTTAATTATGGATAAGACTTGGAGTACTCTGCTATCTAAAAATGGAATAAAATTAGCTTCTATTATAATTCCGCATTTATGATTTTAATCCACATGTTTATATTGTTATGTGTGAACCGTTTTCATGGACTTAGTCCATGCACATATAGGGTTGGCCAGTTAAGGGTCGGACTTTAGAAGTTCGGACTTAGCTCCCGTCGTGACGTCCCGCTCTCTACCACTCTTTGTTTATAAAAAAAAAGGACTTTAATTTTCGGAAAGGAAAGCGAGTGAAAAAGGGCGGGGCGTTACAACAATTATTCTTAGAGCGTGTGAAATGTTCTAGTGGACTTTGTCCACGCACACGTAAGGGTGGTCAGTTAAGGGTCGAGTTGTGGAAACTCGTGTAATACCCCAGATTTTGCAATATATCAATATTTACGAAATTGCCATTGAAATTATGAATTAAAAGGATATGACAGTAGATGAGTAAATTGTGGGGTCCATTGTTCAAATAAGACCCAATGTACATGTTATAAGGATCAAATTAAAGTAAATGGGTATTGTGCATCTAATTGGGTCAAGGTGGTTAATTGGGTCAAAGGACACAATTGGGACCCAATGGGTCGTGGTGGACATGTTTGACCATTGGGTGAGCTCAAGTTTAATTGGGTTAGGCTGAATTGAATGGGAATGTTAACAAGTATTTAAGTTAACTCAAATTAAATGAAGGAGTTGAGTTTAGTGTGGAATTGAATTTATTGTTTGAGTTGCATTAAAATGATGAGTTAAATGGGTGAGTTGAGTCACATGAGTTGGATGGGAAATTATGGAGATATTTATCTCAAAGGAGTGAAGTGTGAAGTTGAAGGGTTGTATTTCAAATTTAAAACCACTCCACACGTTGGAGTGCATGGGAGGTCATCTCATGCATGTAACTCCTAGATAAGAAATGAATGGAGGTGGCGATTTTGGGAGTTATATATGTGAGTGTTTGTATTTCAAATTCAAATCCTTTTTACACGTTGGAATTGCATGGAGGCTTTATGCTATGCATGGGACACCAAATGGACAGCCAATGGAGGGACGGTTTAACACATGGGAGTTTCATTTTAAGATGAAACCCCCACATGAAGATTTGAATGTAGAGTGGCAGTTACACAAGGACAACAAAGGCTAGCCGTTGGAGCCTATGGGAGTTTCATTTCAATATGAAACTCTCACATGGAATGTTAATGAGAGGAGGAAGCTTGGGGGGAAGGATACATCAAGATAACCAAGGAAAGGCGTTGGCTGGCTTGGGAATTGCATCTCAAGGATGAAACCCCAAGGGAGACATTAAGAATGGAGTTACAAAATGGGTTCACACATGGAGAAGTGATGGAGTAGGTTGCATCCAGGACAGCTCAAGAACCAAAAACCGTTGGAGGGTTTCATCTCAAGGATGAAACCCCCAAGCGGAATGATTGAAGGAAATGAATGGGGAAGGGAGTTACAAGTGGTGCCAACCTTAGGCTGAATTTGATTAACCAAAGGAAGAGTTTTGTTTTACACTCATTCTCTCCCTTTCTCCCTCTCTTAGCCGACCAGCATTCTAAGGAAAGGAGATCAAACATTTTGAGAAATCTATCTCATTCTCTCCCTCTCTCTCTCAAGGCCGTTTCTCCTCCCAAAGATCAAAAAGGATTTGAAGGTTTGAAGCATTGTGCTAAGCTTCTCTTTCAATTCATCTTGGCCAAACCAACCTTTGATAATCTCATCTTGATCAAGCTCATCTATTGGCCGAAGATCAAAGAGAAGAGGAAGAAAGAAGGCTAAGGATCAAAGAAGAGCAAAAGGAAGGACTAAGAAAGGAACTGAAGAACAAGCTGGAGCAAAGATCAAATTGGAGGAGTCGCGGAAACGGTAGGTGCTCAATAAACTTTTATTAAGTAAGATAGCCAAGGGAACATGATCCGGCCATTGTATGGCCGAATCTATCCAGGATTTAAATCAAGGATAATGATGTTTAAAAAGGGTAGAAAATGGATCATAAGGTTCAACCACCTTGGATGGCTAAACCCCATGGATCATAGGGTTTTAAATGGAGATAAGATTGATGTTTTGGATCGGCTATTGCATGGCTGAACCATGTGGTTTTTATGGCTAAGTTGCTGATCATAAACCATGGATAAATATTGGAATGTTTGAATCAAGAAAACCATAGGGTTCGGCCATACATGGACCATTTTTATGGGTTAATTGGAAGGTTATTGATGTTTAAAAGGTTTAAAATGTATGGAAAGTGATGGTCCTGGATGTATTATGTTTATCAACAAGAATGGAAAAGAGTAGCACCAAAACCAAAGGGGTGAGGTTTGGCCATGTTGTATGGTTGAACCCCACCAAGTCCTATGTATGGTATTTTGTTTTAAAAGGTTTAAAAATATTCAAATGGATAGAATTATGAGAACCATTCATAGATGGATAAAGGTTTTAATGGAAATAAGGAACTATAGGGTTCGGCCATGTGTATGGCCGAACCCCATAGAGTGACAATGGTGGATGGTTATGGGCTAGATAATTAGATGGATGGATTGGTAATTAGATTTATGCATGAAGGATAAAATGACCAAATTTGAGATGGTGATGTTCGGCCATGTTGTATGGCCGAACCCCACTAAGGTGGATTGGTTATGGACATTGGCTAGCGATGTTAACCAAAGGTTAAACCAATGGCAAAACCGTAAATACAAGTTATTTTGTAAATATGGAATGAAATGATCAAAGGACTTGAAAGAGGGGTCAAAACCAAAGTGGTAAGGTTCGGCGCCGAACCCCACAAAGGTATGTTTGGTAGATTGAGGTTTTTAATTAAGTTATTTGGATGGTTTTGGTTAAATGAAAAGAAAGATCAAATTCAAGTAGGTGAGGTTCGGCCATGGGGTATGGCCGAACCCCACAAGGTGGTTTTTGGGACTTAGACTTAATTGGAAATCACATGGTTATGTGTTTTGACTTATTGTTATATAAACAAGGTAACTGGACTTCTTGAACGGTGCTCAAATCGTGAACGGGTGACGATTTAAGAAGAGTGGACCATTTAAGTGATCATTGTGTAGGTTTCCTACCTTTTTGTAACCACAATATATACTTGCTGGTTTTTATGTTGGTTTTTTTGAGATATGGGTTTAACTAATATGTTTCGAAGTGGATTTGAATGTTATGATTTATTTACAAATGGCATGTATTCATGGACATCTCATGCATGGCATGGGGTGATGGTTATGTAACCGGAGGCCACACTCCGTCGGGGTGTCCGAAAGACCACTGTGGGGTACCTTGATGATGAGAATCTCATCAAAAGGAAACCGGAGGCCACACTCCGTCGGGGTGTCCGAAAGACCACTGTGGGGTACCTTGATGATGAGAATCCCGTTAAGATGAGGCTATGTATATTGTGATGGGTGGGACTCATTACATTTGCATACATACATAGCATTGTTTTTGTGAGTTTTGATGATCATGTATTACTATGTTAAATGCATGTTTTTATACTAACCTTGTGGTAGCCCTAATCGGAAGACCTACTGAGCGCGTTGATCTAACGTCCTATTTCTATCCTTAGTGGATGACACACGAAAGGGGAAAGTCGAGGAGCGCGAAGGAAACCAAGCATAGGAGCTTGGGCTTTTGATTGGACTTATTTATGGACATTTTATTTAAGTTTACATGGACATGTAATTTGTTAATTAGATGTCGGCATGTAATAACTTAGTTAAATATTTGCTATGGTTTGCTATGGTTGAATGAATGTTTAGTTTAAGGTAACATTGGATTAAGACTTGTACTTTGCTATCTAATTTGCTTTCTAAAATGGAGTAGTTCTAGGTTCTATTATAACCCTCAGTTAGATTAGGCTTATTCCGCAAGTTTAAATTAGTACCATATGTGAAACGTTTCTCATGGACTTAGTCCATGCACATATGGGTTTGGCCAGTTAAGGGTCGGACATTAGAAATCCGAACTTAACTCACTTCGTGACACTCCGCTTCGATCACTTGTTTATTATTATTAAAAAAAAAAATCTGATTTTATAGTGAAAAAGGGTGGGGTGTTACAACTCGGACTTAGCTTGCGTCGTGACGTTCCCACACTCTCTCAGTCTTTTATAAAAAAAATATATATACTCTGATTTTTGGCGAGTGAAAAAAGGCGGGTCGTTACATAAACACATTAACTTAGATTTAGGTCATGTATTTCATCATCCATTTAGATCCACCTGTGCATCTAAACCCTCCATCAACCATCTATCCATTCCTATATTTAGTTTACCCAAAATAACTTAGAGCCATTAGATCAAAACCCCATTTAATCTAAGCCCTCCATTCATAAACCCTAAGCAATGAACAACTTGTACTTCAAGCTAGCCTCCATGCGCGTTTTAGCGTTTTAAACATCATCATCCCCATGATTTTTGCAATCTAAAACATCTCCATGCACTTAGACTAAAACCATCTTGATACACTCCTAGGATCTTAACACACCTCATCATCCCAATGACCACACCTCACACGATTTTTCTCAATCTCAATCCAATCCATTCGAAATTCACAACTAGTCAACCCTCCATATCATCTTCCTATCATCCAGCCTTTCATTCATCTCGTCTTTTAATCTCATCCATTCATTCATCATCTCATTGCACAAACCCTAAAAGTACATATCAAACTCGAATTTCACATTGCCAATTCCAAACCTATTTTCACTCCTAATCTCCTATCTTCCCTCCACATTGACTTAACCTCCAAGCCAAACCACCTACACGCACACCAAATTCGTGTGACCTCTCTTTAGTAACCCTAAAACCGAAGCTTAAGTCTCTATCATCCATTCCCAATTATATCCAATCCAGTCCTTTGATTTCCCAACTTAAACCTTGATTTAATCCAAGCCATCCATCTCCTTTTTAAACCTATAAATACCCCATAACCCCCAGCGTAAAATTTGAATATGACCTGGAATTCAAGAGGACTGAAGGCTGAAGAAAGGACCAGAAGGCAGAGCACCACACGATTTCCAAGTGAGCAATTAATTTTTCCATTTTAATTTTATTTATTCTATGTAATTTCTTCCAAAGCCTTGTACTTTAATTCTTCCATTTAATAAAGTAAGGCATTCATTTAGAATCCTAGAACATTCAATTTTTAAAATTATGTTATGATTATCTTACTTTTAATAGTTAAGATCTTGATTGTAAATTTTGAATCATGATTACTAAGGTTTGATTAATTAAATTAAAAAGTTGTGGATCTTGTTTTATTAGTAAATATGAATTGCATTTTAGATCTTTACGTGAATTTCAAATCTACACCTTTGCTTTATTTACATATCTTGGGTAATGAATGGTCTATTCCAAACAACCAACCTTTATGTTACTGCACATTTAATTTCAGTCATTTATTTTCATGCAATTTTTAATTCTCTGGCTTTTAATTATGTTCAATCTCATGTTTGTTATTTAATATTTACTTTGACCCAAATATTGTATGATTTAACCTTTTAATTCTTTAATTTATGATCCATTCTTTAATTATTTAATTTCTCTTTAATCATGGTCTCTCAAAAATTCATTCAATTAAAGTTAGGAAGATGTGTTAAATAATTTTGCAACATGAATTTCTAGTCATGATTAATGTTATAATTTAATTCACCGTGTAAGAATAAGAAATCACATCTTATTTGCTAATTTTCCAAGTTAGATACATGACTCATATAATGATTCAATTTTTTAAAAACAATTCTTTTTTAGAGGACATAAATTTAAATTCATATACTTTGAGATTTTCCATTGGGTTCGACCTCGCTCTCACATTGCTATTCTATGAATGGTTCGTGCGCTTGCGAGATTTAAAAATTTAAAACATCAACAAGTTTTTGGCGCCGTTGTCGGGGAAAATCATTAAATTATGTTCTCTTTAAAAATTAATTATTTTTAAGAAAAATTGTTATTTTTGGAAAGTTCTATTTTTGGCAACTCTTTAAAAATGGAAAGTTTTTCTACTTTTAGAAAGTTACCTTAAATAAGAAAGTCTTGAAAATCTCAATAATTTGAATCAATTTATTTTTGGAAAGTTTTCTATTTTTAGAAAAATCCATTTTGGTAATTGATCTATTTTTGCAAACCTTCCAATTTTAGAAAAATTTCCAAACTTAGAACTTCTATCTAACTTATGAAATCTTCAGAATAAGATGTCAAATCTTTGGAATCATGGAATAAATTTTTAATTTTGTGAACTTTGATTTAACTTTCATAGTCTTATCATAGTTTGGAATTCTTGTTTATAGATTCATCTCCTTCTTTAAGGGAAGTAATTTGTGCACCCCCCATTTTACCCATGGTGCATTCCTTCAATTTTTTTTTTCCAATTTTGCCCTCCACCCACCTTTTCTCTATTTCCATCATTTTTTAGGTGGGGGGGCAAAATTGGAAAAAACAATTGAAGGAGTGCACCATGGGTAAAATGGGGGGTGCACAAATCATTTCCCTTCTTTAATTATATATTAGGAACAATTCTTTTAGTTTAGGTATCATGTATTATTTGATTTAGACTCTACACCATAGTTTATTGGTGTTGTTTTGTAGGATTTTTTTTTTTTAATGCGCGCTTGAAAATCACTTGCAAAGTGCTTGAAAATGCTAAAAAATTGTTTAATAATTGCTGGAAATCATGCATGCTAGGCTAAGGTGAGTGCCTAATCATTTTATTTTAATTTTCACTTTTATCATGCATAGAAATTTTCTAGGATGTTCTTTAATTTAATTGCACATTTAAATTGTTCATGCATAATAGGATGTTAGATCCATGCATTAGTTAGATTTGTTTATTATTGCTTTGCATATTTACTTGAATGTTTGTGTGGTAAAGTATGATTGCATTCACGATATCTAGAAAAGCAAGATAGTAAAATGATTCATGCATCTCGTAATAAAATCAATTAAGGAACCATTAGGCTAGATTTTAGGGCTTCATGCTCAATAAAAACCTTTTTAATTCAAATCAATTTTCGGAACCAATGACTAGTCCATCTTCAAGAATGGTGTCTAAGGCTAGTTCTGTCACAAAGGCATGTGGTCGACCATGACCTAAGGATAAGCTGGGATGAGATGCCATGTGCTCCCCCACTTATCTGGGAACTTACCTGGCCATCTTATGGTTGAACTGTCATTAGAGACTTAGATTGTTTGGAGAAAAAAGTAGGAGCAAGTCTAGAGACAATTTTTAGGGTCATGTTAGCCAATAAAAAAATTTGATTGTATTAGTGCAATTTAAATTTAGATCTAGGAATTTTCTTGTGTGAATTTATTTTAGCGTTAATGATCCTGTCTGTGTATGCATCATTAGTCACATAACTCCTCCAATTGCTTGGTTAGAGTTACACTTCCCGTCGGTACATCGATTGTTGCATCCGGAGCTCAATCATAGGCAGAGACGATTCACCTATTTCACCATCATCATCAACCCCATCTACTCCTCCATCATCACCCATCGTAGAAGAAGTTGCGGAGAAAACGCTCCAAGATTACTTCTCACCAGTCACAGCCAATACACCATTAGGTATAGTTGTATCTGCAACCAATGTTACCTTTGAAATTAAGCCAGGAATTTTACATCTACTAGCAGCCTTTCATGGTCTTGATAGAAAGGATCCATACCTTCATGTGAAAGAATTCTTAGAGATCTGCTCCACCATTAAAATCCAAGGAATCACTGATTAATCTATTCGACTTTGATTATTTTCATTTTCAACCAAAGAAAAAGAGAAATCATGGTTAAATTCTTTACCTGGAAATACCATCACCACTTGGGATCAGCTAGTTAATAATTTTTTGAATAAGTCTTTCCTAGTATCAAAACGCTCTTAAGAAAGAAATGATAAACTACAATCAGAATGAGAGTGAACAATTCTGTGATGCATGGGAAAGATTCAAGCAAATATTAGCAAAATACCCCCACTATGGTTTTGAAACCTGGAGACTTGTCCAATTTTTTATGATGGTTTAACCACACCTACCCGTCAAATGGTCAACTCTATGAAAAATGGGGACTTTTTGAAGCAAACTGAAAACAATGGGCGGAAATTTTTGGAAACATTGGCGGAAAATTCTTAGCGATGGGATTTTTCCAAGAAAGATATTCTAGCACAAACTGAAACGCCCCGCCCTTTTTCACTTGCCGAAAATCAGAGTCTATTTTTTTTTTAAATGAAGAGTGAGAGAGCGCGGGACGCCATGACACGAGCTAAGTTCGAGCTTTCAAAGCTACCCTTAACTGGCCAACGATACGTGTGAGTTGACAAGTCCACTAAAACAGTTCACACGCTTTAAAACTATACTTGCAGAATAAACGCATAGTAGAAATATCATATGATTAGAGTTACTATCCCTATCCATTTTTAAGTAACGAAGTCCATCACATAAATTAACTTAAGTTCAAATGTCCAAATATATCCAAACCATAGCAAGATAGTTCTAAATTATTACAGTCCCAGAATACGAATAACTCAAATTACATTATCCGAAATAAAACTTAAATAAAGTAAGTCTAAATTATCCAAGCTCCTAGGCTTGGCTCTTTTCGCATCCATTGTCCCGTCCATTCCTTGTACCATCATCTAAAGTTGAAGTAGGGAGTCAGTCAACGCGCCCAGTAGGTATTCTGAGTAGGGTCGAACACATGGGATTAGTATACAACAGAATGGATACATAATATCAAAATCATGCTAAATCAATGCTATGCCATGGGTGTCATATGCCAATGATTTCCGACCCATCAACCATATCTCAAACACATAGATAATCCTTTTGATGGACAAGCCACATCAAGGTATTCATTGTCATGACTCCCCACGTATGCCTTATCGGTCCCACCGAACGGAGCGTGGACTCCTCTTTCTTTTCAAACATCATATACCATTTCTCAATCGAAATCAGTGCGGATCCCTCCCCACATTTGTTTATCGGATACCCCGAATGGAGCGTGGACTCCTCTCATATGTCCCCTCACATGCCATACATGAGATGTGAATGCAAACATGCTATTTCATAATAAATTACGTCATAGCATTGAAATTTCATTCTTAAAACATAAGCATTTTGATCCCAAAAATAGATCATCAATTATGGAAATAAAAACCATTGCATGTACATAATTCAAGTGTTTCAACAAGGTAGGAATCCTACCCATGTTCAAGTATTGTATCCTTGATGTTTTCGTGAAGATATAGATCACCGATCACGCCAAAGCCGATCGTACACCCGTTTGTGAAATCCCGCTACCTTTAATTAATTCCATCATATAAAATAGTCAAATTAATTATCCAATTAATTTAAATCATTCCTTACATCCTTCCATTTAAACTTAACCATTTGGAAAAGGAAATTCATATAAAAACTTCACTTTTAAAAATCAATCGATCACTTGTCCGCAGCCCATCTTGCGGAAGACAGGAGCCCGTCCGTGGATGGTAGAAACCTGTCCCGCGGACTGCAGTAACCCGTCCACAGACAGTACAATACATAAGTCTGTTACCTGTCCACGGACTGTAGAAACCCGTCCCGTAGACGATAGACACCCGTCCTTCGGCCACAGCGTGGTCAGATACCCGCTGTCTGCTACCCACTGTCCACTACCCGCGGACAGTGCACACTCGTTACCCTTCCTGCGGATTGTCCACACCCGTCCGCGGACTATAAAAACCTGTCCTGTTACGGTAGACACTCATCCCACAGAGAGTGTAACCCGTCCTACTGTAACGGCCGCCCCTTTTCACTGAAATATCAGAGTCTATTTTTTTTTTAAAAAGAAAAGTGACAAAGGGTGCGGACGTCACGACGCGAGTTAAGTCCAAGCTTCTAAAGCCCGGCCCTTAACTGGCCAACCCTACGCGTGCGTGGAACTAAGTCCACGAGTACTGTTCACGCGTAGAAAGTAAGCTCGCGGAATATAAAATTACATGTGGAATGATAATAGAGACTATCCCACCAAATTTCAGATAGCAGGGAAGAAACATCCGTATAATTACTAAAATGCCATTAAACTGTATTGTCAAAAAATACAATCTAAACATAGCAAGCCATCTAAGTTATTACATTCCGACAAGCTAATTTATACAAGTATACATTTTCCCAAAATAAACTTAAACAAAATAATTAGTCCGCCTTCCCAAGCTCCTAAGCTTGACTCTCGTCCTGTCCTTCCGTTCCGCCATCTCCTGCATCGTCAGCTAGGGTAGAAGTAGGGCGTTAGACAACGCGCCCAGTAGGACTCCGAGTAGGGCTAACACATGGATTAGTGATAACAAAGCATATCAAAATATTATATCAAAATCATGCCATTTGGTACAATGTAATGCAATGGGTATTTTATGTCATGAATCTCACCCATCAATCTCATCATCATTGTACAATGCCCCTTTTTCATCCATCCATAATGTTCAAAATATAATCCATACCATCATCGTGCCGTGACCCTCTTGATGGAGAAACCTCATCAAGATGTGATCCAATCGTAAAATATCCCCCTTGACGGCAAAGCCTCGTCAAGGTGTCCCCATGCCTGTTCTCGGTCGCCCCGACGGAGCATCGACTCCGGTTTCATTTCATCCTTCCCCTGTCATATGCCTCCCATGTCATGCATGAGATGTAGATGCCATATACCATGTAATATATAAAATTCAATAGTAATAAAGCCCATCTTAAAACAATTACAAGATTACCAACTAAATCAAAGGGAAACCATCCCACAATATTTAATCCAAAACCCATCATAAGCATTCACATAATTTCTAAAACAATTTAGAGTAAAACATCACATGATACATAATCCAAAACTTATCTTAAAGACAACCACATGATTTCCAAAATAGATTAAAGAAGACATCACTCAAATCCATGGCTTACAAAAAGATAGGAATCCTACCGAATACCGACCCGCGTCCTTTTACGTTTTCCGTTCGATAAACCCGGTCGCCGATCGCGCACCACCTGCGATGTCCAGTACCTTATTACACATTAATCATTAGTCCATGTTTTACCCATTTCTAAGCCCATATAAAAAAAACCGGTCACTATTTAGGTTTTGTGGGTCCCATGTCATCTATTAAACCTTTTAATCCCATAAATCTTAAAATTCGGCCACCCTAGGCTTTATTAATCATTTACAAGGTTATTACATTAGATCCCCTAAGTCCATGATCAATTTCCATGGAATTCTTGAATTTGGCCACTAATTACGGTTTTGCCACTACCTCATTTTTCATGATTAATCACTCATTTATCCATGCATGATTAAGTCCATAATTGATCATAAACTTAGATCCCCAACTTAGGTCCATTAATGACCCATTGAACCATGTCACATAGCCATTAAAATTAACCCTTTAATTAATCCAACCCCCCATTAACTAATCACATACCTACATCCTTCATTAGCCCATAAAATTTGACCTTCCATTAAATCATTACTCTTAGTCATACCTTGAGTCCATAATTGATTCATCTACCACATTACAAGATCACTTACCTCAACCATCTTACTGACCTAATTCCATTAATTTAAACTTATACATACACATTTAACTTTAGACCCATTAATGATCTAAAATTTGGGTCATGGGATCGGCCATACACCATGGCCGAACCCATGATGTTTCTTTCTCCATTTTTCTTGGATCCATTCATAACATTTTAGATCCACCAATAATCCTTTCTTGAGGGGTTTAAATCATGCATCTAAACCATATTCTCTTATTCATTTCATTGCTCCCAAATACCTACATTCACCAAAATATTAAACCCATCTTTTCTATCCTTTAAACCCATCATTTGATCACCATTTCATCACCATAGGGTTCGGCCATACACCATGGCCGATCCCATGGTTCATGATCCATCATTTTCTATGCCTCTTGAGGCCACAAAAATTATTCCCACACTCCATGATTTTTCTTTATTTAAACCCCTTTAATTTTTCCAACATTTACCATTTACAACCCTAAAAATTCATTAGCTACCTTCATTATCTTCCATCCCTTAAAACCCTAACCAATTAAATCCAATACCAAATCACCCACTATGGGGTTCGGCCATACTACATGGCCGAACCCTATGGCTCATGATTTTATTCCAATTACCTACTTCCATGCTCAATTTAATAAATTACACCATACATTTAATACTTTTACTTATTTCTTTTCCCTAACCCTAATTCACTCATTTAGGTTTTCTCCATCTTCCACCTTTCCATTTGATGGACTTACATTCCATAGCATAGAATTATCTAACCACCATTAAATTCACAAAAATAAATTCCAATTCTTAAACCCTAAAAATCCAAAATTTCTTGTTTAAGAAACTACTCACCATCCGTCGTCTCCTCCGACTTCCGCCGCTCCCGTCGGTTTCCTTAGCCTCCTCTCTCCTTCCTCTTGATCTTTGATACGTCAAGATCTTTAATCAATGGTGGCAACCCCCAACCTTAGGATCGGCCAAAGTAGAGCTTAAATTAAGAGAGGGAAAGGGAGAGATGATGAGAGGGGAGGTGATAACCTTAATCTTAGAGTGATCTCCCTCCAAATTCCACTTCTTTCTTCTCTCCTTGAGCTCCTCTCTTTCCTTTCTTTCTCTCCTTCACTTGGACATGGGACGGCAATGGAGAATGAGAATGGAGTGAAAATGAAGAGATAAAAAAAATGGGAAAGAAACTCATGACTTATCCCCATTTTTCTTTACATTAAAGACCCCACCAACCCTAAGATATTTAAAAGATCTTTTATTTGCTTTATGGTGGTGAGATAACCACCACCAAGTCCAACGTGTTTCATACTTGAGGTGGGAATGAGGTGGGTTTTCACCTCTTGGCCCCACTTTGACCACTTTCAACCACCACTTTAAATAATTTAATTATTTAATTAATTATATAATTACCTTAGGTTAATCCATTTGTACTTAACCTAACTCCATTACTCCACCCATGGTTGACCAAATCAACCATGGTGGCCGGCCCCACCAAACCTTGGCCCACACGCCACCTCACTTGATGAGGTGGAGGTGGGTCCCACTTGGCAACATCACCTTGGTTTAATTCCACATAACTTAGGTGATTTAAATTTTATTAAGCCCACTATAACCAATTGGATCATCATTGGGCCCATGGCCCAATTATATTTCCATCTTACCCATTTACCTTAGAGCTTAACCATCTTGACCCATTGGATCCCAAATGGGTATTTGACCCAATCTGACCATTCTTGACCCATTTAACCCTCATTGTCCCTTTAAATGAATTTAAATCAACTCCAAAGTCCATTGGGCCATACTTGGGCCTTTGTCCAAATTTTGGCCCATTTACTCTTTACTTCACCAATTTTCCAATTTCCATCACTAAAATAACTTATATCAACATTTTTATTAACTTATAAATTCCAGGCCCTTACAATACAATCCTCTTTTAAAATTTTCGTCCCGAAAATTCGAACGAAGTAGAGGTTCAAAACATCTCACATAAAGAGTTCCGGATGAGCAGCTCTCATCTCTGATTCGAGTTCCCAGGTGGTCTCTTCATTGCCATGTCGTTCCCATACCACCTTGACGAACTGAATAGCGTGGTTCCGCAGTACCCTTTGTTCGCTCCCGATCACTCTGATCGGCATCTCCACATACATCACGTCGCTTTGTACATCGACGTCTTGTACACTCAGGACATGTGAAGGGTCAGGGTTGTACTTTCCTCAACACTGACAAATGGAATACGTCATGCAAAGATGATAACTGTGGAGGAAGTGCTAACTAATAGGTCACCTCCCCCACCCTCTTTAGGATTGGAAACTGCCCCAAAACCTAGGTGACAGTTTTCCCTTCTTTCCGAATCTCATGTGTCCCTTCCGTGGTAAAACTTTCAAAAGTACCAAGTCTCCCACTTCAAACTTGGGGAAACTTGGGGAGCCAAGCGTAGGAGCTTGGGGAAGTGGGCTACTTAGTTTATTTAAATTTAATTTGGAATATGTAATTGAGTAGCTTAGCTCGTCGGACTGTATAATTTATATTTCTTACTATGGTTTGGTCTTTACTTTGTACATTATCACTTTGAGGTATAATTATGAATTTAGGGGTATTTTAGTAATTTAAGCACCGTACTTCCTTGCTATCTAAAACTGGTAGGATAATCTCTATTATAATGTTCCGCATTAAGTCATATTCCGCGAGCTTACGTCTACGTGTGAACCGTTCTAGTGGACTTCGTTCCACGCGCACGTAGGGTTGGCCAGTTAAGGGTCGGGCTTTAGAAGCTCAGACTTAACTCGTGTCGTGACGTCCGCTCCCTTTGTCACTCCTTATTTCAAAAAAAAAAAAAAAATAGACTCTGATTTCGGTAAAAGGGGCCGGTGTTACAAGAAGAGGCGATGCAACCTCTTGTTCCACCTTGAGAATTTGGCCAAGGATGTTGAGAGAGGGAGAGAGAGACTGAGATAAAAAACTCCCTATGGAGGGTTCGGCCAAAGAGGTGAAGGTAGAGAGAGAGAGACAGGGATTGAGATGGAAAACTCTCTATCTTTTTTTCCAAAAGAGAGGATCAACCAAAGGGTTGGTGGTGTATCTTGTGTAACTAGCCCTACCCTCCCAACGACCCACATTACTCCTTGGTCTTTCCCATGTGTCCCTTGGTTAACCAAGGAGACACATGGCTTACACTTGGAGCCTCCCCCCCCCTTCCCAACGATTTTATCCAGGGTTTCCATCAGGTGGAAACCCTCCATCTCCCCCTTTGACTCATTTAAACCTCTTCCACTTCCATGTGACTCACTTACTTATTTGAACTCACTTCCCATTCAACTCAATCCAAATTCACTTTAGCTCACTTAATTTTTTTGAACTCATTTCTATATAACTCAACTCAAGTGATTTTAATTCCCAACTCAATATAATTCCACTCACCATATTTGAACTCACCCATGGTTGACCAAGTCAACCATGGTAGCCGACCCTATATGTTACCTTAGACCACTCGCCACCTCACTTGATGAGGTGGATTTGGGTCCCAGTTGGCTATGCCACTTACATGCCACCTCATTTGATGAGGTGGATCCCAAGCCTTAGTTCGTAAGTGGGTACATGACCCAATTAAATTTTAATTCCTTACCCATTTACTTCCCAAAATCCATTCACTTTGACCCCTTGGGTCCTAATTGGATAATTGACCCAATTAACTACATTTACCCAATTAATTAAAATCAAACCCTATCCATGATCCGTTGGATCATAATTGGGCCATTGACCCAATTCTTACCCATTTAAAATCCATTTCAACCATAAATCTTAAATTCAACAAATTAAACAATTTAACTAGACAAAATCCAATATATTATTGAATTGGAAAATCTGGGATGTTACACAAACCTCAAGAAAAGGGGTTTTGTACGAAGTCAATAGCGATTTTGACGTTTAGTTAGAAGTCGCAAATCTAACGAAAAAATTTGACTCAATAGTGATGACTCAGGCGATGAATCCATAATTATGAGCAAATGTTGAATTTTGTGCTATGTGTTCTAGTCCAAGACACACAACTCAAAATTGCTCTTCTTTAGAATCAAATTCTGAGTGTTCAATTGAACAAGTAAATGCACTCAATAATTTTGGAAGACAGCAAGGAACTCCGTTCTTTGCTACTATAATCTTAATTGGCAAAATCATCCCAATTTTTCTTTGCGACAGAATCAACTTCCAATGAATCAAAACTTTCCTCAATATCAAAATCGGTCATTTCAACCACCTCCATATCTGCCACCACCTCAAAATCAATCATATCATCCACCCCAGTCAAATCCTTCACAACAACATAAACCTTCGATTAAGGATACGTTGCAGCAATTCATGCAATCTACCCAGCATGTAACGCCCCGCTCCTTTTCACTATGCCGAAAATCAGAGTCTATTTTTTTTTTTTTATAATAAAGAGTGAGAGAGAGCGGGAGCGTCACGACGCGAGCTAAGGCCGAGCTTCTAAAGCCCGACCCTTAACTGGCCAACCATACGTGTGCGTGGACCAAGTCCACTAAAATGGTTCACACGTACTCAAGTTAACTGCGGAATAAATCATACATGCGGAAATATAATAGAATAATCATTCTATTGCATTTTAGATAGCAAGGAGTCCATCACTTAATAATAATTATCTTAAGTTAACATATCCAAAGTTAACATTCCAAACCATAGTAAATAATCTACGTTATTACAGTCCCACGAACCAATTACTCAAATACATTATCCATGAGTAACTTAAACAAAATGGAACTTAATCATCCAAGCTCCAAGCTTGGCTCCGATCACATCCTCGTTCAGCCCATTCCCTGTGCCATCAATTAGGGTAGAAGTAGGGCGTTAGACAACGTGCCCAGTAGGTATTCCAATTGGGGTCAAACACATGGGTTAGTACAAAAAATCCAGATATAATATATCATACCATACTTATAAGGCATTGTATCCAAAACAGTGTATGATAATAGAGATCCAATCATATAGATAAAACCAGAAACAGTGCATGATAATAGAGATCTTAATCATGCTGAATCAATGCCATGCCATGAGTCCCACCCATCAGCCAAAACACAATCACAAAACATCCTCTTGATGGAAAGCTCCTCATCAAGGTATCCCCACAGTTGTCTTACGGACGCCCCGAATGGAGTGTGGTCTCCGATTACCTCTTGATGGAGTAATGCACATCAAGGTACCCCTCACGACTTACGGACGCCCCGATGGAGAGTGGGTCTTCGGTTACCTCTTGATAGGATAATGCACATCAAGGTACCCCCACAGTTGCCTTACGGACGCCTCGACGGAGTGTGGTCTCCGGTTACATATCATCCCTCCCATGCCATGCATGAGATGCAAATGCCAACATGCTATTAAATAATACAAACCATAGCATTAAAAATCCATATTTGAAATATAACATTTGATACAAAATAACTCATCAAAATATAAATTAAAACCATCATACATATCCCATGGTATCAATGAGGTGGAATCCTACCAATGACAAACTTATGTGTCCTTGCTTTTTTGTCCGAAACCTCTCACCGATCGCGTCAAGCCTATCGTACACTGCTTGTGAGACCTCGTTACCTTATTGCATATAAATAAGTCAAACCAATGACCCCTTTGATTTCCAACCATGTTTAAGTCCATAAACATAACTTAGTGGGGTTCGGCCATACAACATGGCCGAACCTCACTCACTTGGTTTGGGTCCCTCTTTTTAATCCTTTGATCTTTTAATTAAGTCCAAGATCATGCCATCTTTGATTCGTTAATCCAATCACATATAAGTTAGTCATTTAGCATCAATAAAAGCTTAAGTCCACAAAACTTTCTCCATGGGGTTCGGCCATACACCATGGCCGAACCCATGGTCCATCATTTTCACCCATATTTACCTCTTTGCCATTAATCTTTCCATGGCTACTCACTTAGCTTATATATACATGACTTAAATCCCAAAATCATTCCATTAGTTTTACGTTAATGGAAGCCCTAAATCCATAAAACATTTTCTATGATTCAGTCATTCACTTAAGCCATTTATGCATGTCTAGAACCAAAACATGATCCACACCATGGCCGAACCCATGGTCCTTTAATTTCACCTTTTGGCCATTCTTTCCTTCCATGGTAATCACATATTTAAGTTACCCATACTTAGGTCTATATCTGATCCATAATTCTAGTTCCATAAATGATTCATCAAATCATGACATAATACACCCATTAAAATGGTTCATGGGGTTCGGCCATACACCATGGCCAAACCCATGATGTTTTATTTCCCATCTTCTCCTTTGTCCATTATCAAGTCCCTCCATGGGGAAGTTTAATCATACCCTTAGGTCATCATTTACAACCCAAAGTCCATCAACATGACTTATATTATTTTCATGATCCAATTGCATCTAAGTCCATCAGCAATACATCCTTTTAAAACCTTTTAAATCATTAATAACCTTCCATGGGGTTCGGCCATGCTATGGTTCAACATCTTCTCTTAAAATCATTTACTTATGATTATATCCTTTGATGGGGTTCGGCCATACATCATGGCCGAACCTCATCCAACCTTTTTTGTTGTCCTTGATGGTTCTCATACATATAACTTAGGGTTTGGCCATGCAAGGGCCAAACCATGATCCTTGGTCATTCACCATTCCATACATGGTTCATGCATAAAGTCCTTAGCCATAAGAATTAGGGTTCAGCCATTGCATATCCTTGACCATCTTACTTAATAAAATCTCATGGAGTACTTACCGATTCCGTGGCTCCTCCGGTTTCTTTCACTCCTTCTTGTTCCTTTGATCTTCTTCTTTCTTAGCCTATTCTTCCTCCTTGATCCTTGGCCGAGTGTGAACTTGAGAGGTCTTGAGATGAAACTTCAAGGAGAAGGTTCGCCCAAAGAGTGTAGGTTTGAGAGAGAGAGAGAAGCTTGGGATAGAAAATACTCTAAGTCCTTTGTCTTTTGTCAATGAGAGAGGGCCGGCCTTGTGTGAGAGCTTGAGAGTGAAATGAAGCAAAGAATCCTCTTTGTTTGTCCAATATAATTCAGCCAAGGGTGGTGTCCTTTGGTTGATGCCCTTTTATAACTCCCATGACTCTTCACCTCCTCATTGATAATTCCTTTGGTTGATGCCCTTTTGTAACTCCCATGACTCTTCATCTCCTCATTGATAATTCCTTTTCGGGGTTTCATCCCATGAGATGAAACTCCAACCATATGCCCTTGGGTTTCCATCATGAGATGGAAAACCTCCATGTTCCAACGTGTATGCAAGGGTATACCTTGAGTGACAACCAAAAACCCTTCATCTCCCCATTAATGATCCTTTTGGAGTTGCATCCAATGAGATGAAACTCCCACATCCAACGTGTACACCTTGATTGTACCTTTTGGGTTTCCTCCTTTGAGATAGAAACCCTCCATCTTCCCACTCCACTCATTTTAATTCAACTCAACTTAAATGAACTCATTTTCCAACTCAAGCACTTGAACTCACATTAATAAATTCTCAACTCATGTGAATTCACTTTCCAACTCAAGTATTATTTATTCCACTTGAGCTCATTCATTAATTCAACTCTATTGAACTCACCCATGGTTGACCAAGTCAACCATGGCTTAGCCGACTATGAACCATATAGTATTTAGGGTCCCACTTAGCTATTTCATTTACATGCCACCTCACTTGATGAGGTGGATATCATGTCTTGTATCTTAATTGGTTATTAGACCCAATTATCAAACCTTACCCATTTACTTCTAACTAGCTCATATATGATCCATTGGGTCCCAATTGGACTTTTGACCCAATTGACAACGTTGACCCAATTAAATAAATCTTACCCATTTATTTCAATTGAACCTTATTCATAATCCGTTGGGTCTTAATTGACCAATTGACCCAACTCCTTACCCATCTAAGGTCCATCTCCATTAATTTACAAATTAAATGGACAATTTCCATATATATCCATAGCTTGAAAATCCGGGGTGTTACACAGCAGGCTATGCATAAGCTTGAAACACAGGTTGGACAATTAGCCACTGCTATTGGTGATAGGGAACGAGGCAAATTTCCCAGTCAACCTATTCCAAATCCTAATGGACAGTATGAAGTTTCATCATCCAAACTAGATGATGTTAAATCAATTACTACCTTGAGATCAGGGAAACAAGTATAAAACAAAGAGGAAATGCCTAAAGAATGAATCAATGGTCAATCAAAGCAATCGGATAACTCACTGAGTTCATCCCTTGTCCAAAATCCATCGAATTTATCTGCTAAGAAAACATTTTCAGCAAGGGCTCCATATCGTCATAAGTTATCTGCAAAATAAAAGATACTTTATGGTGACATACTAGAGGTTTTTAAACATGTCAGCATCAATATCCCTCTATTGGATGCCATCAATTAGGTACCTTCGTATGCCAAATTTGTCAAAGACCTATGTATTGTGAAACGGAGAACCAATGTTCCCACAAAGGCTTTTCTAACAGAAAATGCGAGTGTACTACTCCAACAAGCATTTCCAATCAAACATAAGGATCATAGATGTCCAACCATTGCTTGTACAATTGGTACATACACAATTGACAGGGCCTTATGAGATATTGGAGCTAGTGTCAGCCTACTACCATATTCTCTCTATAAGCAGTTAGGTTTGAAAGAATTAAACTGTAACGCCCCGCCCTTTTTCACTTACTTTCCGAAAATCAGAGTCTATTTTTTTTTTTAAAAGTCATAGAGAGCGGGACGTCACGATGCGAGCTAAGTCCGAGCTTGTAAAGCTCGACCCTTAACTGGCCAACCATACGTGTGAATGGACTAAGTTCACTGAGATTGTTTACACGTATTAAGTTTATAATTGTGGAATATAACATAGACTGCGGATTATAATAGAACCTAACTCTAGTCTATTTCTTTTAGATAGCAAAGTACTTAGTCACTTAACCAAATTAACTTAAATTAAATATCCCTATCAAACTATTCACAAACCATAGCAAATATCTAATTACATGCCGAAATATAACTACTCAAATTACATGTCCTTGAGTAACTTAATAAAATAACACTAAACATTTCCAAATTTTGATGCTTGGCTCCGTTCACGATCATCATTTCCTTCATTTTCTGTTTCATTCACTAGGGTAGAAGTAGGGCGTTAGAACAACGCGCCCAGTAGGAATTCTAAATAGGGTTAACACATGGGTTAGTAACAAAATCATATATAATATCATATCATCAAAACCTTATGAAATCATGCCATGCCATATGACTTGTAATGCCCGCCCCTTTTCACTATGCTTAATTAACCGAAAATCAGAGTATATATATATATATATATATATTTTTTTTTTTTTTTAAATAAAAAGTGACAAAGGAAACGGGACGTCACGACTCGAGTTAAGTCCGAACTTCCAAAGCCCGGCCCTTAACTGGCCAACCCTACGTGTGCGTGGAACTAAGTCCACGAAGAACGGTTCACACGTAGAAAGTAAGCTTGTGGAATTATATTTAATGCGGAACTATTATAGAATCTATCCTACCAATTTTAGATAGCAGGGGATTACATCGCTAATTTAATAATAATATCTCAAAATTATAATGTCCAAAAGTAAAGTCCAAACCATAGCAATAGTCTAAATTATTACAGTCCAACGAGCTAAGTTACTCAATTTACATTTCCAAAATAAATTTAAGTAAAACAACTAGCTCGCTCCCCCAAGCTCCTACCCTTGACTCCCGTCACGTCCTTCATTTCCTGCGTCATCATCTAAGGTGGAAGTAGGGCGTTAGACAACGCGCCCAGTAGGTACTCCGAGTAGGGCCAACACATGGATTAGTGATAATAAAACACATAGATAATATTATATCAAAACCATGCAATTAAGTGCAATGTCATGCAATGGGTGTCCTATGTCATGAATCCCACCCATCATGCTCATCATCATTGTACAATGTCCTTTTTCAATCATACATAATGTCCCCCTTGGTGGAAAAGCCTCATCAAGATAAAATCAACACAAAGTATCCCCCTTGATGGCAAAGCCTCATCAAGGTATAATAATAAATACAAATATCCCCTTGATGGAAAAACCATCATCAAGGTATAATAAACACATAGTAACGTTCTTGTTTGAATAACTTCATCAAGATAATCATAACCCCTAGTAACCTTCTTGTTTGAATAGCCTCATCAACAAAGTAACCTTCTTGATGGATAAAGCACATCATGATATCCCCATGTTTGTTTATTGGTCTCCTCGACGGAGCATGGACTCCGGTTTCATTTCATCCCTCCCATGCCATATCCCTCCCATGCCATGCATGAGATGCAAGTGTTAATATGCTATATGATATTACAAACCATGGCATTAAAATCCCATCATCAAAACATATAATTTGATTACCAAAATAAATCAAGTAAAGCATCAATATACACATAATCCATGGCTTACAATGAGGTTGGAATCCTATCAAATATCGACTAGTGCTCCTTAGCGCTTCCGTCCAAGAATTCGGTCACCAAACGCGCACCGCTTGCGACGTCCCGATACCTCATTACATATTAACAATTAAACCCATGTTTTAATCATGCCCATGTCCCTAACACATGCCTTAGTTGGGTTCGGCCATACACCATGGCCGAACCCTACTAATTGGGCTTGTGGGTCCCATCTTAATCCATCATACATTCCAATTATGTGAGTCTAAAAATCAGCCACCCTATGCTTCATTTAACCACACATAAGGTCATCTTAAAATGCACCTAAGTCCATGACCAACCTACATGGGGTTTGGCCATACACCATGGCCGAACCCATGGTTCTTCATTTTGGCCATATTTACGTTTTATGCCACTCCTCTTCCATGGTTAATTACCTCTTCTATCCATGCCCACTCATGTCCATAACTGATCCATAAGTTTGGATCCATTAATGACCCATCAACCATGTCACAAGATCATTAAAAATCAGCCATTTAATTAACCTATTCCCCATTCATTTAAACACATGCATAGACCTAACCCTAGCCCACAAAATGACTCATAAAATGGGTCATGGGTTCGGCCATACACCATGGCCGAACCCATGATGTCTTTTCCCCATTTTTTTCTTGGACCTATTCACAACATTTTGATCCACCATAAGTCCCTCCATGGGGGGGTTTAAATTACACATTTAAATCATCATTCTTAATCATCATTAGGTACATTTTAGGTCCATTAATACCACTAACATTCTCTCATTATCTCCATGATCCAAGTACACTTAAATCCACCAAAATCTCTCCATGGGGTTCGGCCATACAACATGGCCGAACCCATGGTCCATTGTTTTATCATTATTTCCACCCCTTTAAAAATAACATTATTTATAACACTTAAAATCCACTTAAAAACTATCAACCTTCTCCATCATTTTCCATCTTTTTACACCCATTAAAATTATTAATACATCACCATAGGGTTCGGCCATACACCATGGCTGAACCCATGGTTCATGGTTCCTCCCATCTACAACTTTTGAGGCCATAAAAATCATTAATCAACTTCCATGATTTTTCCTCATCAAAACCCCTTTAAAATTTACAAATGTTTAACCATTTAAAGCCTCAAAATCATTAACCATCCCCTCATGGTTTCTATCCTTAAAACCCCATTAAAATTACTTAATCATCTTCCATGGGGTTCGGCCATTCCACATGGCCGAACCCTATGGTCCATCATTCCTCAAAAATATCATATTTCCATGCTTAATAAACCTTAAATACATAATGTCCTTAATATTCCTTTATTTTTTTCTTACCTATCTTACCCATTAGGGTTTGTCCATTTCTCATCCCTTCCTTGGATGGATTTTAGATCCATGGCCCATGACATTTTGGCCACCAATTGATCCAAGAAAATGGACTCCATTTTAATCCTTAAAAAAACATAACATCTTGTTTGGAGATACTTACCAATCCGTGGCTCTCCCGGGTTGTCTCTTGCTCCTCTTGATTCCTTAGCCTTTCTCCTTTCTTCTTCTCCTTGATCTTCGGCCAAGGTGTGGGCTTGATCCAATAAAATCTTCAAGGTTTGGTTCGGCCAAGGTGTAGTAGGTTTGAGAGAGGGAAAAGAGGAGAGGATGGGAAAATCTTCTAAGTCTCCTTGGTTCCAAAGAGTGGTCGGCCAAGCTTGAGGTCCCCTCTTTTTTTTCTAAGTCTTTTTCCTTCTTTGGTCTTGGAAGAGAGGGGAGGACGGTTTTGGGAGAGGGAGTGAGAGATGGAGAGATGAGATGACAATGAGATGGAGAAACCCTAGTTTTCCCCATCTCATCTATTGGTTTGCTTGGGTTACACTCCTCCATGATTCCTTTTGACCAACCAACATGGGCGGGGGTATGGGCTTACATGCTCTTAGTGGTGGTGGTTGGGATGAAACCACCACCATGCCAACGGTTTTGGGTCTTAAGATGGGTGGTTTGGTCTTCCCATCAAGTCCATTGACCAACATCATAGGGAGGGGTATGGGTTCTCATGCCTTTGGTGGTGGTGGTTGAGATGAAACCACCACCCCTTGCCAACGGGTTTTGGCGTCTTGAGATGGGTGGTTTGGGTGGTTTCTATGAGATGAAACCACTCATTGAACCACCCTTTTGACTCATCCATTTGACCCATTTGACTCTCCTAATTATTTAATTTATTGGATCCTTAATTTAGGTCACTTAGTTACTTAATTTAATTACATTTTATTTCCTTAAATTCCCTCCATGAATCCACCCATGGTTGACCAAGTCAACCATGGTGGCCGGCCCCACTAACTCCTTAGCCTACCCGCCACCTCACTTGATGAGGTGGAGGTGGGTCCCACTTGATCATGTCACCTAAGTTTATTCAATATTAACTTAGATGATTTATATTAATTAATTCAACTTAATTTACTTTGATCCTCCTTAATTCCCTTTGACTTAACCATGGTTGACCAAGTCAACCATGATAGTCGGCCCCACCTATGTCTTGGTCCACAAGCCACCTTACTTGATGGGGTGGAGGTGGGCCCCACTTGGTTATGCCATCTTGATTTATTCATAACTAACTTGGGTGATTTAAACCAATTCAATCCATTTCAACTAATTGGATCACCATTGGGCCCATGGCCCAATTACATTCCACTTCCTACCCATTTACCCCTATGCATAAATCATCTTGATCCATTGGGTCTCAAATGGGTATTTGACCTAATTGACCATCCTTGGCCCAATTAATCATCATTGACCCAATTAAGTGAATTCATTCCAATCCATGGTCCATTGGACCATACTTGGGCCATTGTCCAAATTTTGATCCATTTACCATTCATTCCGTCCAAATTCTAATTTTCAACCATCAAAATAAATAATAGCCAATATATGTATTGATTTAAAAATCCGGGCTATTACATGACTTATGCAATGAGTCCCACCCATCACAATACTTGTAACCTCTTGATAGAATTCTCCTCATCAAGGTATCCCCACAGTGGCCTTTCGGATGCCCCGACGGAGTGTGGCCTCTGGATTCTTTTTGATGGGATTATACACATCAAGGTCTTCCCACGATTGCCTTACGGACGCCCCGACGAAGCGTGGCCTCCGGTTACAAACTTCCCTCCCATGCCATGCATGGAATGTACATGTCCATATGTTATGTAATATAAGTAACCATAGCATTAAAAACTCCACATTTGAAACATAATATATTTACAACATAAATCAGCAAAATAAAGATAAAAACATATTACATAACCATGTTCCAATGATGTCGAATCCTACCCAAGACCACTAAATGTCCTTGCTCTTCTATCTCTCCCTCTCAATCCACACCTCTCAAGGCTGGTTCTCCTCTCAAAGACCAAAAAGGACTTAGCATGATTTGATCTCAAGTTTCTTTCTCAAACTACCCTTTTTGGCCGAACCACTCCAAGTGTGTTATCAAGATCAGTCTCGGCCAAAAGAAGCAAGAGGAAGGAGGAAAAGAGGCTAAGGAAGAAAGGAAGCAAGAAGGAGCAAAAGAAAACAGGAGGGGTCGCGGAACCGGTAGGTTTTTCTTCATGGATTGTATTTAAAGTAAAGAACCATAGGGTTCGGCCATGGTGTATGGCCGAACCCCATGGAAGAAAGATTAAGAGATGTTTATGATTTTTAATGGAAAAGAGGAACCATAGAGTTCGGCCATAATGCATGGCCGAACCCCATGAAGGATCGTTGGTTTCATTTTAAGGGATCCTGAGAGATAAAAATCATGGACATATGAGTATGTGTTAAAAGGTTTTCAAAGGGTTAAAATGGAAGATGTTTAATATTGTAGAAAGGTTTTAATGTTGGAGGGTTGGATAAAAAAGAATGGAAAGGAAGGGCCAACTTAATTATTTGATTTCCTTTCCAACTTAAATCAGTCCGAACTTAATTAAGCTTGGACTCACTTTGATGGTCAACCAAGTCAAACATGATCCATTGGGTCCCAATTGAGCCTTTTGACCCAAATAGCCACCTTGACCCAATTAAGTGTAAGTTACCCATTTACCCTACATTGAACACTCATTCGATACCCGTTGGGTCTTAATTGAGCCATTGCCCAACATCTTACCCATCTAAGGTCCATGTCCATTAATTCATAATTTAAATGGACAAAATTCATATAAATTGGTATCTTGAAAATCCGGGGTGTTACATAAACCTACTTCCATCACACTACAGTTAGCTGATCACTCAGTAAAATTTTCCAAAGGTGTGATAGAAGACGTTCTAGTTAAGGTTGACAATTTCTACCGTTCTGTAGATTTTGGTATTGGATACACAATCAACTCAGGACTATAATGGACATATTCCAGTCATTCTTGGACGACCATTTCTGGCCACTGCAAATACAGTGATCAATTGCCAAAATGGTATGCTTCAATTATTATTTGGAGATTTAACAACTGAACTCAATATTTTTTGCCTTTGTCGACAACCTCTCTGCACGGATGATCCATGCGAGGTTAACTTAATTCAGAGTTTTGTTGATGAATTTTCCTTAACTCCATTTGCAATGATCAATTCGAAAAATCACTATCTGACTTAGACATGATTTCAATTTCAATGAAGTGAATGTTATCACCAAATCTGAACCTCTTTTTATTAATCCATCAGTGTCAATCCCATCTATCGTGAAGCCACCAAAACTATAACTCAAAGCTCTTCCTGAAACTCTCAATTATTCATATCTTGAACCTTCAAACACATTGCCAATTATCATAGCTTCAGACTTAACTTCTAAACAAGAGTCTAAACTTCTAACTATTTTAAGAGATCATCGTGAAACTGTAGGATGGTTCATTGCCAATCTCAAAGGAATTAGCCTTCTATGGTCATGCACAAAATTTATCTGGAAGAAAACTCCAAAACATTTAGGGAACCACAGAGACGGTTAAATCCAACAATGCACGAAGTGGTGAGAGCTGAAATTTTGAAACTTCTCAAAGCTAGAATCATTCACCCAATTTTAGATAGTGCATGGGTGAGTCCAATCCAAGTTGTCCCAAAAAAGTCTGGTGTCATGGTAATAAAAAATGAGGAAAATGATTTTTTTCCAACAAGCATTCAAACGGGTTGGAGAGTTTGTATTGATTACTGGAAGCTATGTAACGCCCCGCCCCTTTTCACTATGCTTTCCGAAAATTAGAGTCTATTTCCTTTTTAAAAGAGTGATAGAGAGCTGGACGTCAAGATGAGAGCTAAGTCCGACCCTTAACTGGCCAACCCTATGTGTGCATGGACTAAGTCCATGAAAACGGTTCACACATAACAATATAAACATGAGGATTAAAATCATAACTGTGGAATTATAATAGAACCTAATTTTATTCCATTTTAGATAGCAAAGTACTTCAAGTCTTTAATCATAATTAAACTTAACTTAAAATATCCAACAAACCATTCAGACCATAGCAAAGTTATCTAAGTTATTACATGCCGAATTCTAGCTACTCAAATTACAAGTCCATGAGAATCTTAATAAAAACTATCAGCATCCAAGCTCCTATGTTTGGCCCATTTCGCGTTCATTGTTCCCCTCGTTTCCTGTATCATCCACTAGGGTAGAAGTAGAGCGTTAGAACAACGCGTTCAGTAGGTATTCCATTTAGGGCTAACACATGGTTAGTACAAAACATGCATATAACATAATAATAAATCCATGTAAAAACAATGCCATGACATTTGTCGTATGCAATGAGTCACACCCATCATAAACACATGTAAGTACCCCCACATAGGTCTTTCGGATGCCCCGATGGAGTGTGGTCCCTCCGGTTACCTCTTGATGGGATTCTCATCATCAAAGTACCCAACATTGGTTTTTCGGACGCCCCAAAGGAGTGTGGCCCCTCCGGTTACATATCCTTCACCCCATGCCGTGCATGAGATGCTAATGGAACACATGCTATTTTATATTGTAAACATAGCATTAAAACTCACAATTTGAAACATATCTTTTAAAAAGTAAATTCATCAAAATAAGATAAAAACATTGTACATAAACCCATAGTTTCAAAAAGGTAGAATCCTATCAAAGACCACTAACGTGTCCTTGTGCTTTCGTCCAGTAACCGCTCACGATCGTACACACCTTGTGAGGTCCCGTTACCTTATAATATATCAATCAATTAAAACCATGTCCCATTTGATTTACATTAATGTCTAAGTCCATAAACCCAACTTGTGGGGTTCGGCCATACACCATAGCCGAACCTCACTTACTAGGTTTTAGTCCCTCCTTTGGTTTATTAATCAATCACCCCTAACTTAATCATTTACTCACTTAGTCCACAAAATACACCTTAGTGGGGTTCGGCCATACAACATGGTCGAACCTCACCATCTTGGTTTTGTGCCCTTCTTTGAGTTCTTTGATCTTTTAACTAAATTCCAAGATCATACCCCTTTTATTCATTAACCTAACATACATAAACCCTAAGTCCATCAAAAACATTCCTCATGGGGTTCGGCCATACACCATGGCCGAACCCATGATCTTTCATTTTACCCATATTTACTTCTTTAAATGGTTTACACTCTTAGGTCCATATTCAAAGTCCCTCCATGGGGTTTAACCATACATTTAGGTTCATCCTTTTGGATCATCATTTACCATGTTTAAAATCAATTAAACTTATCACCTTTCCCCATCATTTTCATGATCTAAATACATGAACATAATTCCATAATTCTTTATGGGGTTCGGCCATACTCCATGGCCGAACCCATGGTCTAAGATTCTTCACCAAAAACATCCATTTAAACCCTTTAACATCTTTAATACTCACAAATATCCTTTCCATGGGGTTCGGCCATAAAACATGGCCGACTATGGTTCATCATCTTCTCTTAAAAATCATTTAGGCCCATATAAATTCCTTAATACCTTTCCATGGGGTTCGGCCATACAACATGGCCGAACCCTATGGTTCATCATTGAGTCTTTAGCCATAATAAAATTAGGGTTCGGCCATCATATCCTTAATCATATATCCATTTTAAACCCTTTTGAAAACATTCATAACATTCCATGGTTTTCATTCCTCAAAAACCCATAAAATAACCAATGTCTTTTCATGGGGTTCGGCCATATATATGGCCAAACTTTATGGTTTATCCGTCCATTAAATTACTATATTCATCCCCTAATTTTTCTTCCATGGGGTTCGGCCATACACCATGGCCGAACCCTATGGTTCCTTTCTTTAAACAAAATTATCAAAATACTTACCGGTTTCGCGACTCCTCCGGTTTTCCTTCGCTCCGACTTGTTCTTCCGATCCTTTCCTTCCTTAGCCTCTTTTGTATGTATTCCTCTTTCTACTTGATCTTTCACACAGATTATGCAACCTGTTGTATCTCTCTGTTTGGCTGACCTGAGTATACTCCCAGCAGAACCCTCCAACGTTGAACAGTGCTCACAATCTATTTCTTGATCGTCTTCAACCTTCAGACTTTACCTCTCTGCTGCAGACTGATGAGTTCTCTTGAACACCCTTGTTGTTTAACGCCCTCTGTTTTGCTCACACCTTTCAGCACTTCCTACTGGCTTGTTTCATGCTGGAATCACCTTCTCTACCTCTCAATACTCGTGGTTCCCTTCCTTCTGGCTCCACACACGACTATATTATATATAAGAAAATACTTCCACCGATCCTATATCAGCTTCCTGTCGAAAGACCCCAATCTTCAATAGAAATTGCCATGCATATGCTTCCCACTTTGGAGAGTCCTTTGCTGATAAATCGATGGTCCCTCCAATAGTAATTGCCATTCCTCCTTTTCAGACGATGTAATATACATAGAAGTTGCCACTGAAACCACATGCAACCATATCTACATACAGCCAATCACCGTCCAATGTAATGTTCGAATATCAAACCCAATCTTTAGGATTTCCAGCCAATATATTATCTACCATATCAGCTACATCCTAATCTTGTTGTGATCCCTCCTTGATTTGTGTATGCGTGTGTGTCATCTTCATCTATAGACATATTGCATTACCAATTTAATTCAGCCCCATTTAATTAGGCTTGAACTCACTTGGTGGTCAACCAAGTTAACCATGACCCATTCGGTCCCACTTGAGCATTTTGACCCAAATAGCAACATTGACCCAATTAAACGCGCTTTACCCATTTACTTTAAATTGAACCTTATACCATAACCGTTGGGTCCTAATTGGGCCATTGACCCAACACCTTACCCATCTAAGGTTCATATCCGTTAATTCACAATTAAAATGGGAAATTCCGTAAATATTGATAACATGGAATTCCGAAGTGTTACAAGCTGAACACTGCCACTCGAAAAGAACACTTCCCTCTTCCATTCATTGATCAGATGCTTGAACGTTTTGCCGATGATGCGTTTTATTGCTTCCTTGATGATTATTCCGGCTATAACCAGATCTATGTTGCTCCTAAGGATCAGGAGAAAACAACATTCACCTATCCATTCGGTACATTCGTCTATCGTCGTATGCTTTTCAGATTTTGTAATGCACTTGCCACTTTTGTAGGTGCATGATCAGTATTATCTCTGACATGGTAGAACGTTTCCTGTATGTTTTCATGGATGATTTTTTAGTCTTTGGATCAACTTTTGACCAGTGCCTGAACCATCTGACCCTTGTGTTATTCAGGTGCAAAGAAAAGAACTTAATACTCAATTGGGAAAAATGTCACTTTATGGTTAAATCAGGCATAGTACTTGGGCACATCATCTCAGAAAAAGGAATTGAAGTGGATAAAGCCAAGGTTATCCTAATCTCTAATTTGTAAAAACCACAAATTGTTAAAGAGAGTAGGTAATTCTTACGACACACTGGATTTTGCAGAAGGTTTATCAAAGGATTCAGTGACATATTAAGACCTCTCTATAGACTCCTGACCAAGGCTGCCGTTTTCAGTTTTGTTGAAAAATGTGTCATAACCTTTGAAAAATTGAAAACTTCTTTGACTTCTGCTTCAATCATACAGTCACCTGATTGGTCTATACCTTTTGAAATTATGTTCGATGCCTCTGACTATGCAGTAGGAGCCGTGTTAGGACAAAAAATTGAATAGATTACCTCATGTTGTCTATTATGCTAGCAAAACGTTGAATGACTCAACTCCATTATTCCACCACAGAAAAAGAGATGTTAGCAGTTGTATTTGCGCTAGACAAATTTTGATCTTACATATTAGGTTTGAAGGTTTTCATCTATTCAGATCACGCTGCACTCAAGTATCTTCTTTCTAAAAAAGATGCTAAGTCCTGCCTGATCCAATGGATACTTTTACTATAAGAATTTGATATTGAAATTCGGGGTAAGAAAGGTTCTGAAAATGTGGAAGCAGACCATTTGTCTTGATAGGTAACTGAGATCACTGAAGATAACCGTTTTATCACTGAGTCCTTCCCTGACAAGTAACTCATATCCCTTTCCCAAGTACCATGGTCGCAGACATTGTTAATTATGTTGTGACTAGTCAAATGCCTCCACATTGGACTAAACAAGATAGAGTGAAATTTCTGGCACAAGTAAAAAAATTCATCTGGGAAATTCCATATCTGTTTAAGAATTGTGCAGACCAAATTATTCTCCGTTGTGTTCCTGAAGAAGAACAACAAAGTGTCATAAGTTTCTATCATGATCAAGCCTGTGGAGACCATTTTAGTGCTAAAAAGACAACTGCAAAAATTTTACAGTGTGGATTTTACAGGCCCTCCATGTCTCGTGATACACATGCCTTATGTGTGTCATGCACTAGATGTAAAAAATTAGGAAGTATATCCCGCCAGAACATGATACTTTTAAACCCAATCTTAATTGTTGAACTTTTTGATGTTTGGAGCATTGATTTCAAAGGACCTTTTCCTAAGTCTTTTGGCAATCTATATATCCTCATAGGAGTTGACTACATATCAAAGTGGGTAGAAGCAGTGGCATGCAAAACCAATGATCACAAGGTTGTCACTCCTTTATTGAAAGAAAATATCTTCTCTAGATTTAGTGTTCCACGAACTATCATCAGTGATGGTGGTAAGCATTTTTGTAATCGCCCATTCGAAAAATTGATGAAATCATATGGGGTGATTCACAAAGTAGATATACCCTATCACCCTCAAACAAGTGGACAAGTGGAAATATAAAATTGAGAAATCAAACATATCCTTGAGAAGATAGTCAATCCATCTCGGAAGGACTGGTCTTCCACACTCACTGATGCACCATCGGCTTATCGAACTACATTCAAGACACCCGGCTTATCGAACTACATTCAAGACACCCATAGGAATGTCACCCTATCTCTTAGTGTATGTAAATGCTTGTCATCTTCCAGTCGAAATAAAACACAAAGCCTATTGGGCAATCAAGCGTTTCAATTTTGCTCTAGACTCGGCTGGACAACTCAGAAAGCTTCAATTAGCTAAGTGGGAAGAAATCAGAAATGAAGCTTATGATACGGCTAGAAAGTACAAAGACCAAATGAAAATCTTTCATGACAAACAAATTCTCTGGAAAGTGTTTTGTAATACCCCAGATTTTCAGTTTATCAATATTTACGGAAATTGCCATTGAAATGGTGAATTAAAAGGATATGACCTTAGATGGGTAGGTGGTGGGGTTCATTGTTCAATTAAGACCCAATGTTCATGTTATAAGGATCAATTTAAAGTAAATAGGTAAGGTACATTTAATTGGGTCAAGGTGGTTATTTGGGTCAAAAGGCCCAATTGGGACCCAATGCGTTGTAGTTGACTTCGTTGACCATTAGGTGAGCTCAAGCCTAATTAGGTTAAGGCTGAAGTAAATGGGAATGCAAACAAGTGTTTTAGTTGATTCAAATTAAATGGTTGAGTTGAATTAAATGGTTGAGTTGGATTAAATGGTTGAGTTAGATTAAATGGTTGAGTTAGATTAAATGATTGAGTTGGATTAAATGGTTGAGTTGAATTAAATGTTTGAGTTGGATTAAATGGTTGAGTTAGATTAAATGGTTGAGTTGGATTAAAGGGTTGAGTTGAGTAAAGTGAGTGAAGTGTGAAGGTGAAGGCTTGTTGTTTCAAACCCCAAACCAAGGTAAACACACGTTGGATGCATGGGGAGTTTTTTATCTCATGCATGAAACCCCCATGTGAATCATTAATGGAGAGGTGAGGGGTTATGTCTAATTCAAATTTAAACAAGGGGTTCACACTTGGAGGAGGGAGTTTCATCTTATGGATGAAACCCCCAAAATGGTCACCAATGAGAGAGGATGGTTTTGTGGTCCAAGCCAAGCAAGACTGTTAGCTACATGGGAGCTTCACTCTATGGATGAAACCCCCAAAAGGTGAAGTAAATGAAAGGGACGGTTTTGTAAGCCAAGACACCCCATTGCAGCCGTTGGAGCTTTGGGAGTTTCATCTCAAGGATGAAACCCCCAAGGGAAGCATTAAGGAGGGAGGTTAAGGAGATGGGAGTTACACAAGGGTTTAACCAAAAGGCATTACTTTGGCAGACCATCTCATTGGATCTTCATCTCATACTCTCCCTCTCCCTCTTGGTTGTTCTTCTCTCCCTCAAAATCATCTCTTGGCCGATCACTTCTCAAGGTATGGACTTAGAAAAGAGTTGTGATTTCAAACCATCACACAAAGCCAACCACTCTCAAGACAAGGATTTGGACCATTGTTCTAAGCTTCTCCCTCAATCCATATCACTTGGCCGAATTATTCCAAGGGGTTTGCAGCAAGGTTAGTCTCGGACAAAGAATCAAGAAGAAGGAGAGGCTAAGGAAGGAAAGGAACAAGCCGGAGTGAAGAACAAATTGGAGGAGTCGTGGTATTGGTAAGTGCTCAATAAACTCTTGTTAAATAAGATGGTTAAGGAAACATGATTCGGCCATTGTATGGCTGAACCTATCAAGGGTTAAAATCATGGCTATTGAATTTAAAAGAGGAGATAAGGAATCATAGGGTTCGGCCATGATGTATGGCCGAACCCCATGGAAAGATATTGGTTATTTTTGGAGGTTTTGAGGGATAAAGATCATGGAACATTATGAATATCTTAAAAGGTTTTTTAAATGGATATATGGGTAAAGCATGGGTTGGCCATTGCATGGCCAAACCATAATGTTATAATGGATTAGATGTTAAAGGGGGACAAAAGCTAAATGAGTGAGGTTCGGCCATGGTGAATGGCCAAACCCCACTAGAGTGTATATTATGAACATGGAAATGGAGGATGCATGTTAAAGAATGTTAATCATTCTACATGGTATAAAAATGATATGGGATGAAAGAACCATGAACCATGGGTTCGGCCATAGTGTATGGCCGAACACCATGGAAGGTTGCCAAGGACTTGGAAGGGATTAAATGGAGTAATGCTTAAATGGACTTAGATTATTATGTATGTTAAACAATTGGTGCATAAGTAATAAGATTAATGAATCAAGAAGTCATGATCTTATATTTAAGTTAAAAGAGCAAAGGACTTGAAAGAGAGACCAAAACCAAAATAGTGAGGTTCGGCCATGATGTATGGCCGAACCCCACTAAGGAGTAGTTGGTGGATTTAAGGTTTTGTTCATGTTAATGAATTTTTTAGTCATGAACACAAGTTTTGGACTTAAAAATGGTATTGAAATCATGGGGGTAATGGATTTTTGATATCATAGGGTTCGGCCATCGTGTATGGCCGAACCCCATGAAACATTTTGTGGATCAAAATGGGGACTTATGTATGCTTAGATGAGGGATACGTTGGTTATTGAATTTTATGGACTGTTTTATAATAAAATTAATGGGTGGAAATAATAGATCAAGGATTAAAAGGGGACCCAAGTTAAATGAGTGATGTTCGGCCATGGAGTATGGCCGAACCCCACTATGGTTTATTTTATGGACATATGAATGAAATGGAAACTAAGATTGGATCAATGGCAAGATGGTAAATAAATGAAAATAATAAACCAAGGGTTCGGCCATGTTGTATGGCCGAACCCCATGGGAAATTTTTTATATATTTAAAGTGTTGATAAGGTTGGATGGCTAATTTAAAAGTGTTGAGTTTTATGAATCAAGAATGGCAAGGATTGGATTTGAAAGATCAAAAGGTTGAAAAGAAAGGACCAAAACCAAGATGATGAAGTTCGGCCATGTTGTATGGCCGAACCCCACCAAGGTGTATTTGGTGGATTGAGGGTTTTTAAATGGGCCACTTGGATGAGATCGGTTAAATAAAAGGGACTAAATTAAAAAGGGTGAGGTTCGGCGATGGTGTGTGGCCGAACCCCACAAGGTTGAGTTTTGGACTTAGACATTGATGTGAATCAAATGGGTTGTTGGTTTGATTGATTGTTGTATAAATAAGGTAACCAGACCTTACAAGTGGGACGTGATCGTGAGCGGTCGACGGTTTAAGAAGCAAGGACACTTAGTGTTCTTGGTAGGATTCTACCTTATTGAAACATGGATATTTATATGGTTTTATCTTTATTTGATGGTTTATGTTACAATTTATGTTACGTTTCAAAAGTGAAGTTTTTAATGCTATGGTATTTACATTACATAGCATATGGACATGTACATCTCATGCATGGCATGGGAGGGGAATTCATAACCGGAGGCCACGCTCCGTCGGGGGGTCCATAAGGCAATCGTGGGAAGACCTTGATGTGTATAATGCCATCAAGTAGAATCCGGAGGCCACACTCAGTCGGGCGTCCGAAAGACCACTGTGGGAATACCTTGATGAGTAGAATTCCATCAAGAGGTTACATGTATGTGATGGGTGGGACTCATTGCATAAGACATATGGCATGGCATGATTTTATATGATTTTGATGATATAATATTATACATGTTTTTGTGATACTAACCCATGTGATAGCCCTACCTAGAATTCCTATTGGGCTCATTGTTCTAACGCCCTACTTCTACCCTAGTGAATGACACAGGAAAGGAAGGGATCGAGGATCGTGAAAGAAGCCAAGCATAGGAGCTTGGATATATGAATGGATTTTATTTATTATATTTTGTTAAGTTACCATGGACATGTAATAACTTATATATTATTGCTATGGCTTGGAATGGTTTGATTGAATGATTAAGTTAAGGTAATTTTGGATAAATGACTAAGTACTTTGCTATCTAAAAGAAATGGACTAGAGTTAGGTTCTATTATAATCCGCAGTTAGATTAAGTAATATTCCGCAAGAATTATAAAGTATTATGTGTGAACCATTTTCATGGACTTAAGGATCGGACTTTAGAACTCCGGACTTAACTCGCGTCGTGACACTCCGCTCTTATCACTTGTTTATTATTTTAAAAAAAAATAGACTCTGATTTCGAGTGAAAAAGGGCGAGGTGTTACATGTTTACTATTGGTCAGAAGGTCCTATTGTACAATTCTAGGTTGCATTTTTTTCTTGGAAAATTGAAATCCAAATGGTTCGGTCCATTCATAGTCACAGCCATATTCCCACATGGTGCCATCCATATCAAGCATCCTAAAAATGGTCATCCTTTCTAAGTCAATGGTCATCTTTTGAAACCATTTTTAGAGCCCTACACTCCAGAAATAACAGAGGAAATCCTGCTCATTGATCCAATTTACCAAGACTGATTTGCACATCGATTATCCTCCCATTTACCCAATCCCATTTACCCTTACCCACTCATCTTTACCCAGACCCACCAGCCCAATTGTCTATGTATGAGTTGATCAAAGTTCATCAGAGTCGTCAATGTCTAGTTGTCCTTGAGTCTAGTTTTTCATTGAGTCAATCTAGCCTAGAAGTTACTCATTTCATACCATGGTACAACTCATATTTAGATTGTTCGTTTTCAAAGATATTTCTTTATTTACACCTGGCCAGTGTAGAATAGGGACCATTGAGGACAATGTTCAATTCAAGTTTGGGGGTACTAAGGTCATCATGTGTCATTTTCCATAAAAATTTCTTAGGTGAGAGTAAGTTTAAAACTGAGACTGCCTAAAAAAAAAAAATTAGCATGCATCATCCATCTTTGTCTTTGTGACCAGCATATGTTAATGAATTAGATAAAAGTCGTACACGTACGGTCGAGTTTTCATTTTTGCATTGTGTCTGTCTAGAATACAAGTGCCCCCAGACTTGTGTAGGAAAATCATTTCCTTAGCTATGAGCGTGAGGAAGCTGGAAATCCAAGAGGAGCAACCCAGACCTCTCTGTGGTCGAAGCACTCTGGCTGCAAAGAAGAAAGCTAAGAGGCTAGCCGGGTGTCACAAATGTGGATGTAGAAACTACAATGGAATAATATCAGATCAAGGAATCGGTTGTGTGACAGCAGCACAACATAGACCAGTAAGTACGAATAGGCATATATTTTTTGATGTAATTAAGGGCAGAGTAAGTCCAGAAAGACTGAGACGCCTTGAACTCCAGAGAACTGTTGACTTCAAATTAAGTGCTTACAAACGTCTTGACAATCTGACGTTAAACGAGTCATAATCTTGTTTAGACAAAAATAGGCAGAATCATTTTAGAGAAAAGTAAGTGAGGACTAAGACTTCTCGAGCTTAAACACTACCAATTTTTGTTTAAAAAAGATTACCCGCATCTTGACAATCTAACGTAAAAAGAGTCACATTTTCTGCATTAATACTTAGATAGAGATCTCTATATCATACTTTTCTGGAAATATCTTTATAGGATTTATTTTTCGAAACCATTGTACACAGACATATTAAGTTTACTCTGTAAATGAAAAATATTCATTAGTCAAGTAATAACTAGAGGAATACCAGTGGACACTTAGGCGAGTTAGATTTAGAGTCAATCTTTTCTTCTAAGGGTTATAAGTCAATTTCATTTTCTTTGGTAGCGCAAATAAGTCATTGTTGATCTCATTATTCTTCATCTTGGTTATATTACTGAGAACGCCATCAAAATTGAGTTATACTTAATTTTTTTTTTTTTGAAACAAGGAAACCACTTGTTGAAATTTAGGATATGATTTAGGTCATTTTTGGATCGTGTGAGCCTAAAGGTCCACCTATACTTAGTCATCTTATCTTGATAGTTCCCAAGTTGAGCCTTCAAAATAGCCTATTTTCTTGACTAGCCATGTCTACGATACCCAACTCCAGTCCAGGAGTATGAGCCAATTGAAAAATTATCCATGACCAATTCTTAGAAAAGGTTAGAGATGAAAAATTAAGGGATGGTACTCTAAAAACAAGGGCACAAGAAAGAAAAAGAAAGAAAATAGCATCCAAAAAGGGAAACATTCATATACCAAAAGAAGGATGTGAAAAAAAAGAAAAAAAATAAAGAAATGAAAACACTTTGAAAAGTGCCAAAAAGAATAGAGGAAAAATATCCCATTGAAAACAATGAAGACCTCTAACCAATTCATAGTATTTATCTTTAGAGTTATCTATCCTTCTTTTATTTGACCCGATCCTAAGCCACATTTCGTCTTAATAGGAAGTCCTATTGATCTTAGGTCTAAATAGGGTGTTTCAAGTAGAGAATAAAGGAAAAAAATGATGGTATTTGACTCAACGTTCTCAGGAAAGTGGCACCTATTCATGAGATCACTCATTTTCTTTGAATTAAGCTGTCTTTGTTAATACATATATGAGATACTTTGATTTTGAACACATAAATTCTGCTCACATATACCTTGAGAGAAAATGAAGCCAAACCTCTGAGTGTTAATTTTTTCCAAGAGATATATCCAATGAGGTTTACTGTCAAAGTGCATTTTTCAACGCTGTGAACAAAACTTGGGTCTATTTGGAAAAAAAGTCTATCTTGATCTTGGTTAAAGCACACACCACACTGCAAGTATAAGCCTTATAAAATGAATTTTAGAGTTGTATGATGTCTAGACCTCTCATCCTTGTGTTCCTATTAAACATGTTGATATTTGTGGGTATTATCATTGAAAGCCCTCACGAGACTATAACTTGCCCACAAGTGGTGAGTTGGGGGTTTAAAGGCTTGTTGCATACACGAAATGCAATCGAGAGTACCAGCGAAAGTGGTTTAGTTTAGGATTTTAAATTTATTCAGTTGGTCTAGAATATGATTTTTTGTGTGTCTGTAGATTTTTTTTAGTTTTGCTCAATGACTAGCAAAATCTGAGTTTGGGGGTATTTGTTGAGCATTGAAACATCACATTTTTACCCTTGATTATTTGGTCAGTTAATCCTTAATTTTGTATATAATGATGCATTTAATGTAGTTTGTCAGTTTTGTAGAAAAAAATTGAAAGTTTAGGAAAATCAATTTAAAACAACAGAATATTGCTAATTTAGAGCTTTAAAGAGAAGATCTAGAATTATTATAATTATTTTATGCCACTTTCTAGGATTTTCATATAATTTAATTAATTTAGATCTAGTTATGAGAGTCTATGATTAATTAATAATTTTTATATTTAAAGTGGCTGAATAATTATTTAATTTTAGAGGTTAAAAGCTGCAATCCAAGTGCCAAAGTCTGAATTTCAAGTCATTGGGCCAAGACTCAGTTCAAATGGGCCAAGTTATGCTCCACAAAGCTTCAATGGGCCAAGCCACATGCAAGCCCATGCACATTCCACACTTTGGGTCAGGCCAGTGTGGAAGCTCAGTCCAACTAAGGCCCAACCTCTCAAACCCAATTCAAATGGGCCTGAGTTAAGGTCTAGATCCAAATCCAAAGCCCAAGTCCAATGAACTCCGTGGTCCATGTTTGAATTTACCTAAGTCCAACCCAACTTCACATCCACACCATCCAACTTCCATCTTAGATCTTAACCCTCCATCTCACATACCAAATTTGGTCAAACCTTAGATCCACCATCAAATCTAAACCATCCATTCATCTATCATTACATCTAGGTCATTCGTTATCATCATGATCATCTTAACCTTATATTAGTGTTCATCCATGCATCACCTATTAATTTATGCATTCATTTCATGCATTGAGCATCTTAACCATTAGATATTAGGTCATCTAATCTCATTCACTCATTCATCTCTTAGAAACCCTAGAGCCTCCAGATGCATCCATTACATAAACACATTACCTTAGATTTAGGTCATGCATTTCCTCATCCATTTAGATCCACCTGTGCATCTAAACCTTCCATCAACCATCTACCCATTCCTATATGTATTTGGCCCAAAATACCTTAGGGCCATTAGGTCAAAACTCCATTTAATGTAAGTCCTCCAATCATATAAACCGTAAGCAATGAACAACTTGTAGTTCAAGCTAGCCTCCATACACATTTTACACATCATCATCCCCATGATTTTTGCAACCTAAAACCTCTCCATGGACTTAGACTAAAAACCATCTAGATACACTCCTAGGATCTTAACACACCTCATCATCCCAATCACCACACCTCACATGATTTTTCTCAATCACAAACCAATCCATTCACACCTAGTCAACGCTCCATGACATGTTCCTATCATCCATCCATTCATTCATCTCATCTCTTAATCTCATCCATTTATTCATCATCTCATTGCACAAACCCTAAAACTACATAGCAAATTCGAATTTCACATTGCCAATCCCAAACCTATTTTCTCTCCTATCTCCAATCTTCCCTCCACCTTGACTTAACCTCCAAGCCAAGCCACCTAGACACACAAAATTCGTGTTACCTCCCTTTAGCAACCCTAAAATCCAAGCTTAAATCTCCATCATCCATTCCTAATTATATCCAATCCAGTCCTTCGATTTCCCAACTTAAATCTTGATTTAATCCAACCCATCCATCTCCTTTTAAAACCTACAAATACCCTATTATCCCAAGGGTAAAATTTGAATATGACTTGGAATTCAAGAGGACTAAAGGCTGAAGAAAGGACTAGAAGACAGAGCATCACACGATTTCCAAGTGAGCAATTAATTTTTCCATTTTAATTTTATTTCTTCTATGTAATTTCTTCCAAAGCATTGTACTTTAATTCTTCCATTTAGTAAAGTAAATGATTCATTTAGAATCCTAGAACATCCAATTTCTAAAGTTCTGTAATTATTATTTACTTTTAATTTCAAGATCATGAATTTTATTTATTTCATTGAACATGAGCGTATGCAATAGTTAGGATCTTGATTGTAAATTTTGAATCATGATTAGTAAGGTTTGATTAATTAAATTAAAAAGTTGTGGTTCTTGTTTTATTAGTAAATATGAATTGCATTTTAGATCTTTACGTGAATTTCAGATCTAGGCCTTTGCTTTGTTTACATATCTTATATAATGAATGGTCTATTCCAAACAACCAACATTTACGTTACTGCACATTTAATTTCAGTCATTTATTTTCATTCAATTTAATTTTATGCCTTTTAATTATGTTAAATCTCATCTTTGTTGTGTACTATTTGTTTTAACCCAAATCTTGTTAGGTTTAACCTTTTAATTCTTTAATTTATGATTAATTCTTTAATTCTTTACTTTCTCTTTAATCACTCTCTATCAAAAATTCATTCAATTAAAGTTAGGAAAAATGTGTTAAATAATTTTGCAACTTGAAATTCTAATCATGGTTAAGGTTATAATTTAATTCACCATGTAAGAATATGAAATCACACATCTTATTTGCTGGTTTTCTAAGTTAGATACTTGACTCATATAATGATTCAATTTCTTAAAAAAAATTCTTTTTAAGAGGACACAAATTTAAATTCATATGCTTTGAGAGTTTCAATTGGGTTCGACTTCGCTCTCACATTGATATACTATGAATGGTTTGTACGCTTGCAAGATTAACAAATTTAAAACATCAACACCAACCATGTATCATAATACATTTCACTATGAAGATACCGTATTGATAATTCGTTCTTAAAGCTTTCACAAAAACCATATTCGTTTCATCATTTCAAATGCCATGCTTAATTCATGTAAATGTTCATCAATATAGAACATATTATGCCATGGGTGTCATGATTCATGCATACCCTTATCATGCCCCATGCGGTGTTTCAATATTTCATGTAGAACAACGGGGCATTTAATCCTCCTGTATACTCATTTCATATTCATCTTTTTGGAGTGTCCTCGTACATGTCATCATAAAACTCAACCAGTTCCACAGGTGTAATATTCTTTCTTGGCCATACATACACGACATCAAAGCATGCCCGGGTCAATTCAACACTTTGATTTGTCAATTCACTTTTCATAAATACGACACCAATGCCCGTAAGACATTAGCTACTTTTGTTCGTTGACTGTCAACCCCATAACAATAATCATGATACTAAGGTCTATTTGGACTAACTAGCCCATTGTTTTCACTCCAAGTATTTCCCCATCCCATGCTTCATGCATGAGGAATATGAATGCAAATGATGCCAATGATCTCATGTCATGTGTTGTCAATCATTCTCATGAACTTAAAGGTACTCTTTTCACAACACATATGATATACATGTATTTCTCAAGATAAATTAGAAACCCATTTACTTGAAATTCACAACAATCTTTCAAGTAAAATATCATACTTTTCAAAATACCTGCAAATACCTTTAATCGAGATAGCATCGTTTTCTTTATGTCATAAATCCTCCAAAAAATTTATTCGATATCACATACTATAATGTACATTTCAAAACATCTCATCTATCATATAATTCTAAATGGTGAAATATTCCAAAGTAATTCAATTGAAAATGAACTCCATTTCCTGAATCAAGAATTCATGATTTTTAAAGGGACTCCAATCATCATTTTCTTATTGTTAACAATGTTAACCTACCTAATATTTGGTCAATTAGCAAATAAAAACACTCCGCGAGTTAGCTCAGTCTATCCCAGGTTTACTATTTGACCCTACATTCGTTCACATGTGTCAACATATAATCCTCACGTCATTATAGTGTAAAAACCCTCTAATTATATTTATGAAAATCTTAATTAAGCTTTAGGGTCATTTGGCTAAGGTCATTAGATTTTAAATGACTTGACATGTGTGTTTTGTTCTAACCAAGGGTAAAATGATCATTTCACCCATAGTACTCCATTTAAACATAATTCATAAAACTCCAAATTATTTAAAGTCACTGATATATTCTTTAACGAATCAGAATTTTGGAATAAAAGACTCATGAATAGAAAATAAAAATTCAGATCTAGTGAAGATGTCCAAAACTAGTCTTTTGAGTTTTGAAATACAAACTGTGCACTGTTTTTGTAAAAATCATTTCGGGTTCTTTTCGGTATTGGAATAACTCGAGTAAATACTCTTTGGAAATCTGTTTGATAGTAGAATACACAAAAGATATTAAAAAATATCTAGAAAATCTTTTTGAAATGGTTATAGGTCCATTTTCGGGCCTGATATGTAAATATAATTTTCTAACTTAGAACTGTCCAGTTTTTACAAAATTATTTCAGGTACCTTTCGATATCCAAAAATTACGAATAAATACTTTTTGAAAACCACTTTCTTAGTAGAAGATCTGAAAAATAGTTACAAATTCCCAGAAAATCATTTTGAGATGTTTAAAGGTCCATTTTTTGGACTGATTTGTAGAAACAATTTTACAATGAATCATTTTTTCCAAAGGTCATCATAAGATATCATTTTCTTAAACCCTTTTTCTTACAAAAACCGGTAAATAAAGACATTCAAATATTCTAATGGAATTATAAAAATTATTTAAAAGAAAATATCTAAATTGTAATGCCCATCCCCTTTTCACTCGTCAAAAATCAGAGCCTATTTTATTTTGAATAATAAAGAGTGAGAGAGAGCGGAATGCCACGACATAGCTAAGTCCGAGCTTCCAAAGCCCGACCCTTAACTGGCCAACCATACGTGTGCGTGGACCAAGTCCACTAAAACGGTTCACACGTACTCAAGTTAACATGCGGAATAATCATAGATGCAGAATTATAATAGAATAACAATTATATTCCATTTTAGATAGCAAAGTAGTCCAACACTTACCAATAATTATCTTAAGTTAAAATATCCAAAATTAACATTCAAACCATAGCAAATATATCTACGTTATTACAGTCCCACGAACTAATTACTCAAATACATTATCCATGAGTAACTTAAACAAAATGCCACTTAATCATCCAAGCTCCTAAGCTTGGCTCCGATCACGTCCTTCGCTTTGCTATCATTCCTTGTTACTCTCAGATTGAATGTTTCAGTCTGAGTCTAGAGAAGTAAATTAATCCGGCCCCCGTGTAGCCGACTCTGAAGAGTCGGTCAGTTGGGATTCTTATCTGTCAGTGAGACATGATACCGTCTTAATCTTATTTCGAAAGATTCATCCTTCCCGTTTCGTTCTGATACCAACTGTAACGCCACGCCCTTTTTCACTCGCAAAAAATCAGAGTCTATTTTTTTTCGTCATTAGTCTCTTCTTCCTCCTTGATCCTTGGCTGAGATTGATCTTGACAAAATCTCTAGGAGTGGTTCGGCCAAGAGGTGTAGGTTTGAGAGAGAGAGAGAGAAGCTTGAGATAGAAACTCCAATTCCATTCTTCTTTGTCAATGAGAGTGGGAGTGAGAGCTTGAGATCTAAATTACTCTAAGTCCTTTGTTTTGGGAGGGGGATCGGCCTTGAGAGAGAGAGGGAGAGAGTGAAATGAAAACTCCACTCCTTTCTTGATTAATGAGGGTTAATGGGGAGGTGAAGAGCCATGGGAGTTACAAAAGAGGTATCAACCAAAAGGACACCACCCTTGGCTGTAATGATCCGTCCCGAATTTTTCTAATTTTAGAAGAGATTTTCGGATCTCTGAGTTGTTTTAGGGACCTTGGTAACAGTGAAGAGAGTGTGGACGCCATGGTGGCCCAATTTACCTGTTTTCAAGTTCGGGGACTCGAAGGGCATTTTGGTAATTTTCCTAAATCATTGAGTATTTGTCATGAAAACTCGTTTAAAAGTCACACGTTTTCTCCCCCGAGATCTTTCGGATCCTTTCTTTGAGTTTTTTCTTTCTCTTCTGAAAAAAAAAAAAAAAAAAAAACTGAAACCCTAAACCCTTACCCTTATAAACTTCCTCTTTTTCGTGGCACTGTAGCCGCTCACGCTACAATGCTGCCGTCCCACCAAAACCGCAGCCCCTTTTCTTCCTCTCCCGATCAACGTGCGGTTCCCCCTTTTCTTCTTTTTCTCCCGGCGTTCATGGTAAGCTTCTCCTCCATTCTCCTTCTTTTTTTCTCTCTCTCTCTCTCTCTTTCTCTCTCTTTCCCTTGGTTCTCTCCTTCTCCTCTTTCTCCAACCCGACCGATTCCACCTCCGTTTTCCCCTATTTTCTCTTTCCCTTTTCTTCTTTTTTTTTTTTGGAATTTCTCCCGGTTTTTCCCTATTCTTCCTTCCCCTTTCCTCGAATTTCTCTGTTTTTCCATGAAATCCTTTTTTTTTCCCTCTTTTTTCCTTTTCCTGGATTTCCTGGTTTTTTCCCCCTTTCCCTCCAACTCGGCTGAGTACTGAGTCGCTCGACCGAGTGCCAGGTCGACTCAGTTGAGTTTTGGTGCTGAGTCAACCCGGCCCTTGGGCTGGAGTGGCAACCCAGCCACTCGGCTTAGACCCGACCCGAGCTAGACTTGGTCCGACCCGACCCTACCCAGGCCCAATCCAGCCCAACCAAGCCCAAACCCGGTCCAGACCATGTCTAGCAAGCCCACGCTTTCGGCCCAATCCACCTTGGCCCAGTTTCCAGACCCGGCCCTTTTTCAAAGCCCGTTTTTCAAGCCCGGCCCTTTTTAGACCCGATCCAGTTCGGCCCCTTTTGGGCCCGGCCCAGTTTTAGGCCCGTTTTCTCCTGGCCTCTTTTTCTGACCTCTTTTGTCTTGATTACTTATCTGTTATTCCTTTTTTCTACAGATTGAACTCCCTTCAGCTCAAACAAGTCGCTTGCTCGCTTTGGACTTTCGATTCCGCACACGCGGTGAGGGGACTTATCACTGTTTTAGCATGCATTTGAATTCTTAACCTTTAACCTTGGACATCGAGTGACCTGGACGAGACCCTTTCGTTTCTTAAGCCACTCGGTAAGGGAACCATTGAAATGAATATGTGGCAAGGGATCCGTTCGGGTTCACCCATGTCAATTGTATGTGATTAATGGAAAATTTGATTGAACGAATGATTATTGATGCTTGAAGGTTGTTGGAAATATGTTTGTGATTAATCATAACGCATATGTGATATTATGATGGATGTGAACATGATAGTTGGAAGATGTTGTGATTTATTATGTGTTTATGCATAAGATGTAAATGTAATCGTATGTTGGATATAGAATTATGAGCCTAAGCATTGTTATGTGTCGTTAACCGCATGATGATGCATGTTGTTGATATTGATGTCATGTCAGAACATGTTTGTGTTGTCATACATGATCATGATACTATGTGCATGCATGGGAGGTTTGTTTATGTGTATACATTTATGATGATGAGATGAGCTTGGTGGTTGGAAGGACTTCCCCGTTATACTCTGGCGGTCGAAACCCCCATAAGGGATGTGGGTTGCCCCGTTGTGTTCCGAAGGTCGAGGTACCTGCCCTAGAGTTTGGTTCCCTCGGGCGTGGTCGAGGTAGTTTCCGACACGACTCGTGTGGGTGAGGCAGTTGTGTATTCTTTAGTCTCCAGATGATACTGGTAGGGAGACCGGGGTTTGTTGGAGGAGCTAATGTGGACTATGGGGATGATTTCTTGGATTTGGTTAATGGAATATCGGTTAATATAGCAGTTGAGTATGGTAGGCATAGATGTTTTATTCACTTGTGATATTTACTGCCCATTTCATATGTGATCTATATCTATCTTGTTAAAATGTGATATGTTCTTTCACTGGGCTGTTTTGCTCATCCCTTACCTTTCAGGTGCCCCGATCGCGGAGGGGCCAGGCGGTCCCCTTGAGCAAGTACCAGGAGAGGAGTAATAGAGAATAAAAGCTTATGTTTATGCTTTGTGTGATGTTTGAGAACTATAGTCACATAGTTTCAATCACATGTTTGTTTGGATGACTGTATAACCTGTTGATTAGCTTACATTTGTAGTTCGTTATGTTTATTCTAGTTTGATCTTGTGGGCTGTTGGACGGGATGTAGTTACCCCGCTTCAAAAAAAAAATTGCTGCTATTCTTGTACCCGATATCTGGTTTTTATAACTTTCTAAGGTTTTTCAGAGATAACACGCTCGTAACGGGACGGGGTGTTACAGTTGGTATCAGAGCACAGTTCAACTCTCGGACTGTGCATGGGTTAGAGATGGACGAGATGACAACTAGAGATTTGGTTCATCCCCTGTGTGGTAGGGTGGATGGAACCGGGTTCTTGGGTAACGCGTCGATATTTTAGGTTTGTGTGATGTACCTAGTACACTTCCCTTGAGATAGTATGTTTGAGATATGTACTACTTTGGATTTCCGCATGTTAAGGTGTTTGACCTTCAGTATCTTTATGGAACAGGCAATGTCGAGATACAACACCCGTTCGAATGGGGAAAACTGTGGCAATGGCGATGCCGGTGCGACTAAGGTTCCTCTAGCAGGGGAGGGACCAGTGGTTTAGGATGGACTGGAGAGTTCGGCAGAGACGTCAGCTTTGAGACCCAGACCTGCGCAGGCGCCCATCAATCAGGGATAGCTGATGGAGATGTTGACTGGGATGGTGACCAACTTTGAGAGAGAGCCATGGAGAGGACGGTGGAGAGGACTGTACAAGCCTTGTTGGAGCGGTAGGCAGCAGCACCTCCTCCGCCTCCGCCTCCACCTCCACCTCCGCCCCCTCCACCACCACTTCTGCCACCACCTCCACCTGGTGAGGTCCACCGCGAGACTAAGGAGATGGTTGCATTAAAAGAGTTTAAGCGCCATTACCCCCATGTGTTCAGAGGAGGGCCTGACCCGATTGCAACAAAGGATTGGATTGATGAGACCGACAATCTCCTAGATACGCTGGCCGTCAGGGAGGGAGATCTACGGGTGACCTTGGCCGCACATCACCTCACGGCAGAGGCAGCCCGTTGGTGGACCCAGGAGCTCCTCCGAGCCACAACCTTGAGGGATTGGGACATCTTTCGTCAAGTGTTTCTGGCCAAGTATTTTCCAACAGTAGTCAAGGAAGTTAAGAGCATTGAGTTCGCCAACCTAATACAAGGTGATGACACAGTTATTCAGTATGAGGCCAAGTTCTTTGAGTTGTACCTCTTCGCGCCAGAGATGATTGCTACTGATCTGTTGAAAGCACGCCGTTTTGAGTAAGGCCTTCACCCAGTAGTCGTCCATGTGGTGGTTACTGCGAGGAGCACTACTTATGCTGAAGTGGTACAGAAGGCAATCTTGGAAGAGAGCACTGCCCTTCAGAGCAGCGGGATGGTTTATCAGCCGGCATCGATTTTTGCCCCTAGGCAGAGCAGAGGTTTTGATAAAAAGAGGAAGAGGCCACCCCATCCACTCAAGTCAGAGGTTACCTTTAGGCTCACCTCAGCAGGTTCAGACTGTGCTAGTGTCAGGTGGCCAGCCTAGACAGTATGTGTGCTTCCATTGTCAGCAGGCAGGCCACACTAGGAGGGATTGTCCTCAGCTTCAGGGACAAGTTCAGGGCCAAGCTCGGGGCCTTCAGTGCTACACTTGTGGTGGGACAGGGCATTTCGCCAGAGATTGTCCTCAGGGCAGAGGTGTAACGCCCCGCCCTTTTCCACCCTTCCGAAAATCAAAGTCTAATTTTTTTTTTTTAAAGTTAAAGTAAAGTGGAAGAGAGCGGGGAGCGTTACGACGCGAGCTAAGTTCGGACTTCTAAAGTCTGACCCTTAAGTGGCCAAACATATGTGTGCATGGACCAAGTCCATGAAAACCAAACCACACATAGAACTAAATAAAACTTGCGGAATAAATCAAATATGCGGAATAACAATAGGATAACAATCCTATTCCAAATGAGATAACAAAGTACAAGTCCTATCCAAAATAACTTAAATCAAATATCCAACTCAAACAAACCAAACCATAGCAAATCCAAATCAAACCATAGCAGTATTACTAAGTTATTACATGTCCATATAAAAGTATTCAAATGTCAATAAATAATTTTATTCCATATCCAAGCTCCTATGCTTGGTTTCCCTCACGATCCTCGACCTTTTCTTTTCCCTTTCCAGCGTCATCCACTAAGGATAGAAATAGGACGTTAGATCAACGCGCCCAGTAGGTCTTCCGATTAGGGTTACCACAAGGTTAGTATAAAAACATGCATATAACATATAATACATGATCATCAAATACTTACAAAACAATGCTATGTATGTATGCAAATGTAATGAGTCCCACCCATCACAAATATACATAGCCATCACTTGACGAGACTCTCATCGTCAAGGTAATCCACAGTGTTCTTTCGTTTCCTCTTGATGGGACTCTCATCATCAAGGTATTCCTCCTGGTGGGACTCTCATCACCTAAGGAGGCCCCACAGTTGCATCACGGACATTCTGACGGAGTGTGGGCTCCGGTTTCGATATCCATCACCCCATGCCATGCATGAGATGTCAATGAATACATGATACATGCCATTTGTAAATGAATCATAGCATTCCAATTAACTTGAAAACATAATACTTTATCAATAGCTCATAAAAATCAAGATAAAACCATATGTAAAATGTGGTTACAAGGAGGTAGGAAACCTACAGAAAAGTTACTTAAATCGTCTGCTCTTCTTAACCGTCTCCCATTCACGATTTGAGCACTGTTCAAGTCAATCACATATCCTTTTGATTTCTAATTAAGTCTAAATCCCAAAAACCACCTTGTGGGGTTCAGCCATACCCCATGGCCGAACCTCACCCACTTTAATTTGATTTTTCTTTTTATTTAATCAACATTAAAACATCTCATACTACAAACATACCTTGGTAGGGTTCGACCATACAACATGGCCGAACCTTACCACTTTGGTTTTGGACCCCTCTTCCAAGTCCTTTAATCTTTCATTCCATTTTTACATTATAACTTGTATTTACGGTTTTGCCACTAGACTAACCAATGTTTAATATTTCTAACCATTAATATCCATAAACATCCATCTTAGTGGGGTTCTGCCATACAACATGGCCGAACCTCACCATCTCAAATTTTAGTCCTTTTATCCTTCATACATAATTCTAATTTCCAATCCATTCATCTAAGAATTCACATATTAATCATCTAACCTTTAATCCACCATTGTCACTCTATAGGGTTCGGCCCTATACATGGCTGAACCCTATAATTCCTTTTATCCATCAAAACCTTTATCCATCAAAGAATGGTTCTCATAACCCCATCCATTGAAATATTTTTAAACCTTTTTAAAACCAAACACCATACATAGCACTTGGTGGGGTTCGACCATACACCATGGTTGAACCTCACCCCTTTGGTTTTGGTTCTCCTTTTTGCCATTCTTTTTGATAGACCTTAACCATCCAATTTATCATTTTTCCATCTATGTTAACCCTTTAAAAACATCATAGAACCCTCAATGATTTCTAAACATATTCTTAAATCCAAATACCCATAAAATGGTCCATGGGGTTCGGCCATACACATGGCTGAAACCCTATGGTTCTCTTGACTCAATCGTTCCATCATTTGTGTATGGTTCATACCCAATATTTTCACCATAACAACATTATGGTTCGGCCATGTAATGGCCGACCCAAAACATCAATTTTATCTCCATATAAAACAACTTAAAACCTTCAATCATTGTATGGTTTTTATCTCTCAAAAACCATACAATTATCAAATCATTTTCAAGGGGTTCGGCCATCTAAAGTGGCCGAACCCTATGATCCATTTTCTACTCTTTTTAAACACCATCTTCCATGGTTTAAACCTTTGATAAATCCGGCCATACCATGGCCAAATCATGTTCCCTTAACTCATTTTTTTAACAAAGATTCATAGTGCACTTACCAATCTTCTTAGCCTCTCTTCTTTCCTTTGATCCTTCCTTCCTCCCTTCTTGCTCCTTTGATCCTCTAGCCAATTATGAGATTTGATCAATGATGAAATCACCAAGGCTGGTTCGGCCAAGGAGATAGGCTTTGAGAGAGGAAAAGAGATGAAAGTTTCTTAGCTTTTTGAGATGGAAAATTCGGCCAAATGGTGGTGTGCATCTCTTTTGTATATCAGCCCTTAAAACCTCTCATTTACCCTCATGAATGTTGGTCTAACCAAGGAGTCCTATGGCTTAACTATGGGACACTTGGCTTGAGATCATGCAACCTTTCCATCTCCCCAACGTTGGGCCTTGGGTTTCCATTATGAGATGGAAACCCCATGTAAATCTTATCTCATTCCATTAACTTTTATGCATGGGATACCACTCCCAAGTACCCAATGTGTGGAACTTTGCCTTGGGGTCTTTGAGATCAACACAACTCCTCACCTCCCCACTTGACTCATTTGAATTCAAGGTCCCCATGGCTTCCAATCTAACTCATTCAACTCATTAGCTCAACTCACCCATTTAATACCACTTATTTAATGCACTTGAGTCAACTCAATTGTTTGATTCATTTCCAACTCAATTCAGCCCCAACTCAACATAATTTAACTCAATCTTTTTAGCTCACTTGATGGTCCACATGGTCAACGTGGTCAACATGGTCAAGCTAGACCCATTGGGTCCCACTTGATCTTCTTGGCCCAAATAGGTGCCATGACCCATTTAAATGTCAATTACCCATTTAAATGTAGCTTTCCCATTTAAATGTCAATTACCCATTTAAACTTGAGCTTACCCAATGGTCGAACAAGTCCACCACGACCCATTGGGTCCCAATTGGGTAGTTGACCCATTTAATCACACATACCCAATTATTTCTAACTGAATTCTATCCTTGATCCATTGGATCATAATTGGGCTATTGACCCAATATTTACCCATCTAAGATTCATATCTTTTTAATTCACCATTCCAATGGCATTTTCGTAAATATGGATATATTGAAAAATCGGGGTGTTACAATACAATCCTCTTTTTAAAATTCTCGTCCCGAAAATCAGTCGAAGTAGGATTCCAAAATAATTTACATAAACAATTCAGGGTGAGCTGTTCTCATTTCTGACTAAAGTTCCCAAGTGGCCTCCTCAATACCATGTCGATCCCATACAACTTTGACGAACTGAATCGCTCGGTTTCGCAACACCCTTTGCTCAGTCTCCATTATTCTGACAGGCCTCTTGACGTATGTCACGTCGCTTTGCACCTCTATATCTTGCACATTCAAAACATGAGACGGATCGGGATTGTACTTCCTCAACATTGATACATGAAACACATCGTGTAGAGATGCCAATTGTGAAGGAAGTGCTAACTGATAAGCTACATCCCCCATCCTTCTTATGATAGGAAACGGTCCCACATATCTTGGTTGATAAAAAGAGGAAGAGGCCACCCATCCACTCAAGTCAGAGGTTACCTTTAGGCTCACCTCAGCAGGTTCAGACTGTGCCAGTGTCAGGTGGCCAGCCTAGAGAGTATGTGTGCTTCCATTGTCAGCAGGCAGGCCACACCAGGAGGGATTGTCCTCAGCTTCAGGGACAAGTTCAGGGCCAAACCGGGGCCTTCAGTGCTACACTTGTGGTGGGACAGGGCATTTCGCCAGAGATTGTCCTCAGGGCAGAGGTCAGGCCGTAGCAGTGGTACCCCAGTGACCGATCATGCCAGTCCCCACCCATGTGCAGGTGATGCCCGACGCCCCCACGGACCGGGGTGTAGCACCTCCTCAGAGAGGCAGAGGTCGTGGCAGACCTGGACCAGTGACCCGTGGCAGAGCTTACGCCATAGCCCAGCATGCAGAGGAGTAGGCACCACCGGCAGTGATGCAGGGTATGTTAGTCCTTCAGGGTGCGTGGTGTAGAGTTTTATTTGATTCTGATGCTTCACACTCCTTTATTGCCTTGAGTTTTGTTGTTAGTTCTGGTTTAGTAGTAGAACTGGCAAGGGCCCCTATCTCTGTCAATACACCGTTGGAGGTAACGGAAGTCGTAGATCTGATTTGTCGGTCGTGTGCTTTGACCATTGGAGGTGTGGTGTTGGAGTTTGATCTGTGGGTTTTGGATATGTCAGGTTTTGACGTCATCTTGGGGATGGACTGGTTGTCCTTCCATCAGGTCACCTTGGACTGTTATCATAGGCAAGTAGCGGGTCGTACGCTCAACGGTGATGTGTTCGTTGAGAAGCTTAGCCAGCCTTCAGCCCGAAAGTGGAGGAGTTGTGTAGTTTGGTGGAGAGTTTGAGTTGGGAAGGTTCGGGGCCAGCAGGAGTCGAGATGCCTCTCATGGTTCGAGAGTTTCCGGACATTTTTCCAGAGACGCTCCCTGGTTTACCACCATGCCAAGAGGTGGAGTTTGTTATTGACCTGCTACCCGGTACATCACCCATCACCATCACTCCTTATCGGATGGCACCACCAGAGACTTTGGAATTGGAGAGACAGCTCACGGAGCTAGAGACCCTTGACTTCATTCGGCATAGCACTTCATCTTAGGGTGCACAGGCGTTGTTTGCCAAGAAAAAAGATGGCTCCATGAGACTGTGCATCGACTATCGGCAATTTAACAAAGTTACAATGAAGAACAAGTATCCTTTGCCAAGAATTGATGATCTGTTTGACCAGTTGAGAGGGTTTAAATGCTTCTCCAAGATAGACCTTCGTTCAGGTTACCATCAAGTGAGGGTACGAGAGTGTGATATTGAGAAGACTGTTTTCCGCACTCATTTTGGACTTTTTGAGTTCGTGGTGATGCCTTTTGGGGTGACTAATGCCCCGGCGACATTCATGGCCCTGATGAACAGAATTTTCAAGCCGTATCTAGATCGGTTTGTAGTGGTGTTCATCGACGACATCTTGATATATTCAGCGTCGGAGGAGCACCATGAGCAACATCTGAAGACAGTACTCCGAGTCTTGAGGGATCACAAACTTTATGCGAAGTACAACAAGTGTGAGTTTTTGTTACCAGAGGTTCAGTTTCTTGGACACGTGGTGTCAGCTGATGGTGTGACCGTGGATCCAGCTAAAGTTGAGGTTGTTCTGAGTTGGGAGCGACCACGAAGTGTGACCGAGATCAGCAACTTTTTGGATCTTGCGGGCTACTGCAGACGGTTCATCAAGGATTTCTCCAAGATTGCCACACCCATGACAAGGTTGACCCGCAAGGATATGGAATTCATTTGGGACGAAGCCTGTGAGACAGCCTTTCAGAGATTGAAGAAAAGTTTGACTACCGCTCAAGTGTTGATAGTGCCAGAGAGGGGTCGTGGTTATGCGGTCTACTGTGATGCCTGCGGTGATGGTTTGGGTTGTGTTTTGATGCAGGATGGAAATGTGGTAGCTTACGGTTCAAGACAGCTTAAGACCCATGAGCAAAATTATCCTACTCATGACTTGGAGTTAGCGGTTGTAGTTTTTACGCTTAAGGTCTTGTGACAAAGACGGTGGGTGGAATACCTTGGTGATTACGACTTCGTGTTATCTTACCACCCGGGTAAGGTGAACGTAGTTGCGGACGCCTTGAGTCGCAGGACGAGGGCGGCCTTGTCAAGTTTGATCAGCGAATATAGAGCATCTAGACTTTGTAGCATGGTGGTTCAACCAGGGATTTACGCTAGAGTTTTGAGAGCTCAACAAACGGATGAGAGGTGTGTTGCATTGAGGAACGCTATGGCCAGTGGCAGTGGACTTTTTGGATGGTCTATTAGACGAGATGGTGGTTTGACCTTTCAGGGCAGGCTTTTTGTACCCTTATCGGGGCAGTGTCGCGAGGAAGTATTATGACACTTTCACCACTCCAGGTTCGCCGTACATCTAGGCCGTACAAAGATGTATCACGACTTGCATCAACAGTTCTGGTGGAGGAATATGAAGAGAGCAGTAGCCGAGTTTGTGACCCATTGTTTGACTTGCCAGCAAGTCAAAGTAGAACATTTGAGACCACTGGCAAGTTGCAGCCACTCCCGGTCCCGGATTGGAACTGGGACCACATCACTATGGATTTCGTGACTGGTTTACCGAAATCTTCTCGGAAGCATGATGCAGTGTGGGTCATAGTGGATCGATTGACTAAGTCGGCCCATTTTATTGGTATAAAGACAATTGATTCTCTCGAGACTTTGAGTCAGATATATTTGACGGACAATGTCAGATTGCATGGTGTGCCTAAGTCAATTGTTTCAGATCGGGACTCGAGGTTTGTCTCTCAGTTCTGGCAGAGCTTGCAGCAAGAGTTGGGCACGCAGTTATGTTTTAGTACAGCTTTCCACCCCCAGACAGATGGTCAGTCCGAGCGGACCATTCAAATCTTAGAGGATATGCTCCGAGCTTGTGTTTTGGATTATGGCGGTAGTTGGGAAGACCATTTACATTTGGTTGAGTTTGTATACAACAACAGTTATCAGTCCAGTATCAAGATGGCACTACATGAAGCCTTGTATGGCAGGCCGTGCAGATCACCCTTGTGTTGGGTAGAGACTAGTGGTACAGTGATGTCAGGACCAGAGATGATCCGGGAGGCTACTGAGCAAGTGAGACAGAACAGGCAGAGGTTGTTGACTGCCCAGAATCGACGAAAGAGTTAAGCCGATCGTCGGAGGAGGGCACTTGAATTTGTGGTTGGAGACCGCGTCTTCCTTCGGGTTTCGCCCCGTCATGGGATTCAGAGGTTTGGGTGGGGAGGGAAGCTGTTGCCTCGTTATGTTGGTCCGTTTGAGGTGATAGAGAGGATCGGAGAAGTGGCTTATAGACTTGCACTTCCTCCGAGTCTCGCCCGAGTGCATAACGTCTTCCATGTTTCAATGCTCCGGAAGTATCATCAAGATCCGTCTCACGTGATTAACTTAGAAGATGTGGAAATCAATGAGGATGTTACCTATGAGGAAGGACTAGTGTGGATCGAGGGTTCCAGAGAGCAGAGGGTTCCAGAGAGCAGAGGCTTCATGGCAAGACCATCCACTTGGTTTTAGTGGTTTGGCAACGCAAAGGCAGGGAGACTCTTATTTGGGAAAATGAGGCAATGATGCTGAAACAATTTCCAGCCTTATTTGAGACTAGAGGTATGGGTTCAGTTTGAAATTCGAGGATAAATTTCTTTAAAGGGGGTAGTGTTGTAGTGACCCGTCCCGAATTTTTCTAATTTTCGAAGAGATTTTCGGATCTCTGAGTTGTTTTAGGGACCTTGGTAACAGTGAAGAGAGTGTGGACGCCATGGTGAGCCCAATTTACCTGTTTTCGAGTTCGGGGACTCGAAGGGCATTTTGATAATTTTCCTAAATCATTGCGTATTTGTCATGAAAGCTCGTTTAAATGTCAAACATTTTCTCGCCCGAGATCTTTCGGATCCTTCGAGTTTTTCCTTTCTCTTCTGGAAAAAAAAAAAGAGCTGAAACCCTAAACCCTAACCCTTATAAACTTCCTCTTTTTCGCGGCACTGTAGCCTCTCACGCTACAGTGTCGCCGTCCCCCCAAAACCGCAGACCCCTCTTTTTCCTCTCCCGACCGACGTGCGGTTCCCCTTTTTCTTCTTCTTCTCCCAGCGTTCTCGGTAAGCTTCTCCTCCATTCTCCTTCTTTCTCTCTCTCTCTCTCCCTTGGTTCTCTCCTTCTCCTCCTTCTCCAACCCGACCAATTCCACCTCCGTTTTTCCTCTATTTTCTCTTTCCCTTTTCTTCATTTTTTTTGAAATTTCTCCCGGTTTTTCCCTATTCTTCCTTCCCCTTTCCTCGAATTTCTCTGTTTTTCCATGAAATCCTTTCTTTTCCTTCTTCTTTCCCTTTTTTCTTCTTTTCCTGGATTTCTTGGTTTTTTCCCTCTTCCCCTCCAACTCAGCTGAGTACTGAGTCGCTCGGCCGAGTGTCCAGTCAACTCAGTTGAGTTTTGGTGCAGAGTCAAACCGAACGTTGGGCTGGAGTGGCAACCCAGCCACTCGGCTCAGACCCGACCCGACCTAGACTTGGTCTGGCCCGACCTGACCCAGGCCCAATCCAGCCTAGCCAGGCCCAAACTAGGGACCCATGTCTAGCAGGCCCACATTTTCGGTCCAATCTACCTTGGCCCAGTTTCAAGACTCGGCCCTTTTTCAAAGCCCGTTTTCAAGCCCCGGCCCGTTTTTTAGACCCGGCCCAGTTTGGGCCCAGCCCAGTTTTAGGCCCGTTTTCTCCCGGCCTCTTTTTTTGACCTGTTTTGTCTTGAGTACTTATCCGTTCTTCCTTATTTCTACAGATTGAACTCCCTTCAACCCAAACAAGTTGCTTGCTCGCTTTGGACTTTCGACTCCACACACGCGGTGAGGGGATTTATCACTGTTTTAGCATGCATTTACATTCTTATCCTATAACCTTGGACATCGAGTGACCTGGATGAGACCATTTTGTTTATTAAGCTACTCGGTAAGGGATCCATTGAAATGAATATGTGGCAAGGGATCCGTTCGGGTTCACCCATGTCGATTGTATGTGATTAATGGAAAATTTGATTAAACGAATGATTATTGATGCTTGGAGGTTATTGAAAATATGTTTGTGATTAATCATTATGCATATATGATATTATGATGGATGTGAATACGATAGGTGGAAGAGGTTGTGATTTAATCCGTGTTTATGCATAAGATGTAAATGTAATCGTATGTTGGATATAGAAGTATGAGCCTAAGCATTGTTATGTGTCGTTAACCGCATGATGATGCATGTTGTTGATATTGATGTCATGTCAGAACATGTTTGTGTTTTCATACATGATCATGATACTATGTGCATGCATGGGAGGTTTGTTTATGTGTATACATGTATGATGATGAGATGAGCTTGGTGGTTGGAAGGACTTCCCTGTTACACTCCGGATGTCGAAACCCCCATAGGGGATGTGGGTTTCCCCGTTGTGTTCCGGCGGTCGAGGTGCCTGCCCTAGAGTTTGGTTCCCTCGGGTGTGGTCGAGGTGGTTTCCGACACGACTCGTGTGGGTGAGGCAGTTGTGTATTCTTTAGTCTCCCGATGATACTGGTAGGGAGACCGGGGTTTGTTGGAGGACCTGATGTGGACTATGGAGATGATTTCTTGGATTTGGTTAATGGAATATCGCTTAATATAGTAGTTGAGTATGGTAGGCATAGATGTTTTATTCACTTGTGATATTTACTGCCCATTTCATATGTGATCTATATCTATCTTGTTAAAATGTGATATGTTCTTTCGTTGGGCTGTTTTGCTCATCCCTTACCTTTCAGGTGCCCCGATCGCGGAGGGGCCAGGCGGGCCCCTTGAGTAAGTACCAGGAGAGGAGTAGTAAGAATAAAAGCTTATGTTTATGCTTTGTGTGATGTTTGAGAACTTTAGTTACATAGTTTCAATCACATGTTTGTTTGGATGACTGTAAAACCTGTTAATTAGCTTACATTTGTGGTTCGTTATGTTTATTCTAGTTTGAACTTGTATGCTGTTGGACGGGAAGTAGTTACCCCGCTTCAAAAAAAAATTGCTGCTATTCTTGTACCTGATATCTGTCTTTTGTAACTTTCTAAGGTTTTTCAGAGATAACACGCCCGTAACGGGACGGGGTGTTACAGTGGCCGACCCTCATTAATCAAGAAAGGAGTGGAGTTTTCATTTCACTCTCTCCCTCTCTCTCTCAAGGCCGATCCCCCTCCCAAGACAAAGGACTTAGAGTAATTTGGATCTCAATCTCTCACTCAAGGCCGACCACACTAATTGGCAAAGAAGAAGGGAATTGGAGTTTCTATCTCAAGCTTCTCTCTCTCTCAAACCTACACCTTCGCCGAACCACTCCTAGAGATTTTATCAAGAACAATCTAGGCCAAGGATCAAGGAGAAAGAAGAGACTAAGGAAGAAAAAAAAATAGACTCTGATTTTCGGCGAGTGAAAAAGGGTGGTGCGTTACATAAACATCAAGGCATTTTAAGTAAAACTTCTCATGTAAGTCTATTTTATGAAAATATTTACTACTTTCCATTATCTCTTCATTACACTCCAGTTCTTAGATTCTCTCCATAATTTTTTTGATGTAAGAACTTAGATGAAGAGATAAAACATTTTAACATTTAAATCAAATAACCAAGAGGGTTAGAGAACCTATTTGTCCAAGCTCTAATTAAGTCTTCAAGTCTTCCTTTCTCTTTCCAAGGTCCACGCTTTCAAGAGAGATTTGCACTAAAGAGAGGAAGAAGAAGAGAAATTTCCAGCTATCTCTCTTTCTAGATTTTTAGAGAGGAAGAAGGAGGAGGAGGAGGATAGAATAAGAAAATGGAGGAAAAGAGGTAGAGATGGAGCCCTAGCTTTTCCTCCTCTCATTTTTGTTTTTTCCTCTACCTTATCCTCCTTAAAGGTGGTGAGGTGGAGAGTACTCATTGGTCCAAACTAAAGGTGAGGTGGTGATGTTACTTTCATCCTTATCTTGTCATGTGGCATGCCACCTCATCATGCCTTGCCACGTCATTGCTTATGTGGTACCTTCGCCACATCATTAATTAATTTCTATTAATTAAAAATCCATTCCATCGAGTATTATCAAATTAAATTAGTAACTTAATTAAATCACCCTTAATCCCTCTTAATTAACTAATCAATAAAATTTCCATTAATTAATTTAATTAATTATATTCCACTCCATTTTCAAAATTATTTAACTAAATCATCCCTTAATGTAGTCTTTCTTAAATCTCACTTAGTTACTCCATCATCCCTTTAATCTCACATTCTTACTTAATTATTTATTTCCTCATTTGACCTAATATATAGTATCAGCCCTATTTATTCCTCATCATTAAAGGAAATTATATTGATTTACTAGATTCAAATTCTGGGGTGTTACAATGATAGTATCTACCTGAGTGTAAAAAGAAAATACAGAGCCTTCCATCCAGAACTCAAACAAGCCCAGTCGACACATCGAGTGAGTCGATGTGGTAGATTATGTCCTGATCAATGTATCGACGGAGTCGATGTGTCGACTCTATTCAACACCTGTTTTCCAAATTTAGTTTACATGGCTTAATATCTAGTCCAATGGTTTCAAACTTGATTCCTATGCATATTAAAATTACAAAAATAAAGATTAGAAACTAAAGACAATTATTAGATTTAATTTTAATGATGTGATTGTTATATTTTTTCATGCATGAAAATGAACAAAGAACCGATAGTAACGCCGACATTGTTCGTGCTACTTGGTGATTCATTTCCCTCCGCTGATCACCTTCAATCAGGTAGGCTCTCCTACATTATTGGAGCACTAGGGTGTGACCCTAAATACTTTGTTATTATTATGACAATTATGATCTGGTTTTAGTTATGTGATATTTGAGTTGGTTTTGAAATATATGTTATACATGGAATGAGAAGAGCGTTTCACATTGGAGGCTTTCACTTTTTAGACATACTTTGGTATCGTGGATAAATTGGGTCGTAGAGCTCCTGGGTCAGAGAAGTTTCGAAACAGAAATGATAATTCGGCTGTAGAGCTTCTGGGTTCTAGAAGTCTGAAAAACAGAAATGACATTGAATTGGGCCAAGAAAATGCTCTAGGTTCAAGAAGAAGTCCTGAAACCTATGCAGTGAGGGAGACAACACTCCCCGGGTAGTTCCGGTTAAGGTGTTGGTATAGGGAACAATCCCCTGTCGGTTGCTACCGGAAAGACAGAGTATTGGAGGCAACACTCCACCTGGGATTCCAGTTAAATTGTTGGATGCATATCATGGGACATAGAAAGGCATACATTCCTCATAGCACTCATGACATGGCAATTCATGAAAAGCATTGATGATGACTTGAGTATGAGATTTTTCATAATAAAATGATTATGAATTGAATATGAGATTTCTAGTATGATATGGATATGAGAAAAGTATTATGTTTATGCGATGTGATTTTCTAACCATGAAATTGTAAGTATTTTCTTATCTTATTATAACACTCCTTGTGTATTTCCCCTATGATTGGAATTCCTACTGGTCGCGTTGACTAAGCCCATAATTTCCCCTTTAGATGCAAATGCACTTCAAGGGAACGAAGAAGGAGTCGGACAAAGCGACGGCAGAGTGTGAAAGAAATTAAAGAAGAAAGTATGTTTCAAATTAGTTTTTTTTTCAGTTGTTGAGAAAATGTATTCGTAGGAGTATTCAGTTGGGAATGTAATAATGTAACTCTAGATCTTTACCTTATGTATTTGGTTTGATGTATTTGACTTTGGAGGATCCTTAACTTTCTTTCATGTACGATCTTATATAAATGTTTTAAATTTCCGCTGATTATTCAAGTGTGCGTAAATATTATCATGGACATCAGTCCATGCACACCCTAGATTGGGCCAGTCGAGGTCCGAGTCTCCGGACTCGGAATCGGCTCGCGTCGTGGCACTCCATCTCTCTCTTGTTATTACCATTTTACTCTGATTTAAAAAGACGGGAGAGGGCAGGTGTCACACATGAGACCCCTCCTCCCTCCCTCTAAGACAATCGTGTTCTAGCACTGGGAATTTTCAATCCAAACCTACCTTAATCTGACCAATGGGATAAACCAAAATTCCAAAACTTAAGGTTAAGAAACTAGAAATTAAGTCTAAGAAATTTCTCAACCAATTATGTAAAATTCGTAATATTGTAGATTTTTGTGGGAACGATACGAAAATCAAATAATTCTATTATTTTTACAGTAGATGGATCTGTGAATGAGAATTCCACTAATATCGGTGTTTTACTGAGACAATTATCGGTGTTTTACTGAGACAATTATGAACTGTCAAACAATTTGTAATTTAGCATGCATGTTCAGATTGCAGGCGACTTTTGACCCATCTATGCAGATCGAACAATTCCCAAATTTCAGCCACATATAGGTCTATTTTGTACTTAAGATTGAGCTCAATTTTTGCATGGTTCCGATCTACGGAGACTGAGATATGACCGTTCTAATCCAGCTCTTATATTCTACCCAACAGTTAGTAATCTCTGCTCTAAATCTGAATTACGGGATTTTATTAACTTATCAAATCAAATCGAATTAATCTGGAGTTCTATCTATTTGTTAGCTACGTACAAATTTTTTTTCACGTCAATCAGATGTCATTAAGGTTTGTCAATGCTACAATCTCTTAATAATGGTGCTCAGGCTAATTTAATGCAGATAATTTCAGTGTTCATTTCTATCATTAGGGATAGAATCCATCGGAAAGTCGGCATGTTTCGAAGAAGCTCTGGGATATTGCCAATGAGGGGCCAGGGTGACGGGCCAGGGGGGAGCAGCGGTATCTGACGTCCCTTGGGTCTTTCGTGTCGAGAGAGCAAGAAGAAGAGGGAAAGCAGGAGGAGCATTGCAGTGGCTGGTTTAGTGGAGTTGAAAAGAATCTCTGCAATGCTTGAGATGGGCCAATCATGGAGGGTGATGAAGGATAGGAGGTTGGAAGTGCTATTCATACTGGCAGAATCTGTATAGAAAGATATTTAGGAAGTTGTAAGATATAGTAGTTGTCTTTTCTGTATTTTGAAGGTTTCTCTGTTGGTGTTTTATATCAGAAGGAAAAAGAGTGGCACGTACGAAGTCGGGATAAGATATTCAGTTTGGTTGTTTTGCTAGATGAATTATGGGAAGGAAAGAAGAAATACCCTTTCCACATGAAAGAGACCTTAATCTCCGCATGCCATGGCAGTTGTCATTAAGGAACGTCAAAAAAATCTTTTCCGGGAAATATGCTGCAGCCGAGGTTGACCTGTTTTGGGTGAGCTTCTTCTCCCCAAGTAAGGTTAGAATGGATAAATCTGCTTTCAATAATGATAATGGTTTGTAACAGCTAATTTAATATGGGAATGATCTGTACTCCGTATTTTTCTCAACCTAAATTTAGTCTTCCAACCGAAGGGCAAAATGAGAAATGTCGCATATTTAGGTTCACTTGTTGAAAGAAAGTATTGATGCTCAATTTCCATTTAACATCTCATATGTCTTTGAAAAGACTAATGCAGGTGTTGTAGATGTGGATTCCATGTCACGCTTCGCCCTGCCAGGGTCAAAGTGCGACTTTGGTCAAAAAAAAAAAATTCCTAACACTAAGCATTCAATATTCAATGGAAATCTAAACTCAATACAGTTCCTGAGCTTGAACTATTCAATTACTCAGAAACTCAGACACAACATTAGATAGACTCAAATCCAACCATCACATGGACGATTAAGTTCCCAGGCAACTGGAACGGTCACAACGGTCTCGGTTAACCGCTAGATCCTTAGACATAACCCACCCAGACACTGCTGTATGAAGGATACACCACTAGTCAGAATGCAATCTACGACGTTGATTTCCATCTATCGTAAGCCCTAAAAGAAAATGTCACGCATGCTTTTCCATGTGGACTATAAACAAGCACTATAGCACTCATTAAGAATATTAACTCATACTCATCAGAATTGCACATAAGAAACGCAAAACTTTTATTACATGTTTAACTGTGCCTCAAACAGGTACCTAAAAGGTTTATTACAACACCAAGGTTCATATAACAAATACTCAAAATAAGACATAATATTCCCATTAGCGGGGAAATATAAAGAGTTCTCCACACTTAATGCAATTGAGGATCGTCCATTCCTTCCTCATCTAAATTGCCTGCAACATAAGGGATGTGAGCTAACTAGCCTAGTGAATAGAAGACAACAAAAAATAAAACATATTATCAAATAAACATGTCATCACACAATAGTTTATGCACTCAGAAAATCATTCAACTCTTTTCATGATTTAAAACTGTTAGTGCCTCGGCTTGGCCAAGTCCCTATATTTGTCAATTTCATGACTCAGAAAGAAGCACTTGCCAGAAGCTTGAAAATCAATGTGATCAAGAATGAAGTGCACACTCCACCGGATTGAAGCTCATCGTTATGGCAATCACAAAATAGGTAATATGGCCATAGATGACTTTAGGTGGTATCCACACCGTAGAGAGGACTATCCCTAGGCTTAGTGGAACAAATGGTTAAACCATAAAAAGCCTAGAGAGGAAGGTTGACAGTGAATTGGAACCCAACTTGGAAATATGTATTTGGTTTCACTGTCAGTTCGACCAGTCGTTCTCACCGACCCCTCGATGGAGATAGGATCGACCCATTATGGTCAAAGACTGGTCGACCAGATTGACATAGGTTCTAGATCATTGAACTGTCACTCTGGAAAAGCCTTTGATCGAGAGTCTCGTATTCATCGACTCCTCACTGAAAGGTTAAAACGACCCCTCGTGGTCAACGACTCCTCAATCAAAATTTATGAGTTCTGGAACTTAGAATTCAGGTGGGCACTTGAGGAAACAGACATATCGGTAGTTCAAAATCGAGCGAGAGTAGCAAGGACTGACCCCTCGGTAAAGGGCGACGGGTGGTTCTGGGTAACAGGTTTCTAGACATGAAACTACTGCCAGCATGTTTTTTGCCCCAGACCAAGCCTCTCCTAGTCACGGACCCCTCGGTGTGCCCGACCTGTCGGTACATTACCGTTGCAGCAATTGGTTGCCTTCTCTATATAAAACAATTTTTATGCAACCAGTTGGTATCCTTCGAAAGGATCAGTTGGACGCTCATCATTATTAGTGAGTTTAAACGAGGGTGGTCAACAGAAGGATCACTCTCTCTCGTGCTTACACTTGGAGAATCAAATACAACCAATTTATGGATTGAGTTTGTGAAAGAGATAGAGGAAAAAATGAACATTATCTTGGAAACCTTTGGTAAAGCCAGTTTTCCTGTCACCCTGGATTGTGATTGTTATACGACAGCTACGAGGTGGAGCGTCAGCACACATAGGGTGTGATCTTCATGAAGCACACATCAAGATAAAGAGCTCAAAAGGAAAGTGCTTCTTGGTTTTAATTTTATTTTAAAACCTTTGTTCCGAAAGTGGATTAACGAAGCTTGATTCTGGAACCACTATAAAAAATCTGGAGCGGTGTATCCGGCACAGTTATGGGTAGAATTCTCAACCATCACTGTTTGGAATTCCGCTTCACTATCAGTTGGGAATTTCACCCACGACTATAGAATAAGAATTCCACCTATCCAATCAGCAAGGAATTCCACCCACCATTGCCTGAGACGACACTCTAAAGTTTTTTATAGTGGTTTCGGAGCAAATCCCCCTTAATCCATTTTCTGGTTAAAGGTTTTAAAAGCAAAGTTAAAACCAAGAAATACTTGCCTTTCAAGCTCTTTCTCGCTGATGTGTGCTTCTTGAAGATCCCACCCACTGTGTGCCGATGCTCCTACTTGTAGCCGTCGTAGAGCAATCACAATCTCAGGGAGACAAGGAGACTGGTTTCACCACAAGTTTCCTAGTTTATGTCTCTCCTCTCTTTCTCACTTTCAAACTCAATCAACAAATTAGTTGTTTATGATTTTTCTTTCCTCCACTCTTTCTCACTTCCAAACTCAATCAATAGATTGGTTGTTTATGATTCTCATTTCAAGAGCGTTGATCATTTCTTAGAGCGTATCACTCTTTTCAGCTGAAGGAAAGCTAGTAAAAGGATCACCCAACACACATATATATAGGAGTCTTAATGGTTTTTCCGACTGTCCAGTACCAACAGGTCGGTGGCACCTATGGGGCGGTGTTCATATTTATTACCGTTCAACCACCTGACCATTGGGCATTAACTACACTCCTAGCGACTTTATTATTTCCCTGTCGACAGGTCGGCGTAGCCGATGGGTCGACAGTTATGGCACCAAGGTGTCGATGCTTGAGGCCAGGCCCTAAAGAGCCTGATCCAAGTGAAACTGGGTGTAACACCCCGCCCTTTTCACTCTAAAATCAGAGTTTATTTTTTATTTTTAATAATAATAAACAAGTGATCGGAGCGGAGTGTCACGACGCGAGTTAAGTTCGGACTTCTAATGTCCGACCCTTAACTGGCCAAACCCATATGTGCATGGACTAAGTCCATGAGAAATGTTTCACATATGGTAATAATTTAAACTTGCAGAATAAACCTAATCTAACTGAGAGTTATAATAGAACCTAGGACTACTCCATTTTAGATAGTAAATTAGATAGCAAAGTACAATTCTTAATTCAATGTTCCCTTAAACTAAACATTCATTCAACCATAGCAATCCATAGCAAATATTTAACTAAGTTATTACATGCCGACATCTAATTAACAAATTACATGTCCATGTAAATTTAAATAAAATGTCCATAAATAAGTCCAATCAAAAGCCCAAGCTCCTATGCTTGGTTTCCTTCGCGATCCTCGACCTTTCCCTTTCCTGTGTCATCCACTAAGGATAAAAATAGGGCGTTAGATCAACGCGCCAAGTAGGTCTTTCGATTAGGGCTAACACAAGGTTAGCATAAAAACATGCATTTAACATAGTGTAATACATGATCATCAAGACCCACAAAAACAATGCTATGTATGTATGCAAATGTAATGAGTCCCACCCATCACAATATACATAGCCTCCTCTTGATGGGATTCTCATCATCAAGGTACCCCACAGTGGTCTTTCGGATGCCCCGACGGAGTGTGGCCACCGGTTTCCTCTTGATGGGATTCTCATCATCAAGGTATCCCACAGTGGTCTTTCGGACGCCCCGACGGAGTGTGGCCTTCGGTTTCCTCTTGATGGGATTCTCAGTATCAAGGTACCCCACAGTAGTCTTTCGGATGCCCCGATGGAGTGTGGCCTCAGGTTATATAACCATCACCCCATGCCATGCATGAGATGTCCATGAATACATGCCATTTGTAAATAAATCATAACATTCAAATCCACTTCAAAACATATTAGTTAAACCCATATCTCATAAAAACCGGCAAGTATATATTGTGGTTACAAAAAGGTAGGAAACCTACTCAATGATCACTTAAATGGTCCACTCTTCTTAAATCGTCACCCGTTCACGATTTGAGCACCGTTTAAGAAGTCCCGTTACCTTATTTATATAACAATAAGTCAAACACATAACCATGTGATTTCTAATTAGGTTTAAGTCCCAAAAACCACCTTGTGGGGTTTGGCCATACCCCATGGCCGAACCTCACCTACTTGAATTTGATCTTTCTTTTCATTTAACCAAAACCGTCCAAATAATTAAATTAAAAACCTCAATCTACCAAACATACCTTGGTGGGGTTCAGCCATACAACATGGCCGAACCTTACCACTTTGGTTTTGACCCCTCCTTCAAGTCCTTTAATCATTTCATTCCATATTTACAAAATAACTTGTATTTACGGTTTTGTCATTGGTTTAACCTTTGCTTAACATTGCTAACCAATGTCCATAACCAATCCACCTTAGTGGTGTTCGGCCATACAACATGGCCGAACCTCACCATCTCAAATTTGGTCCTTTTATCCTTCATGCATAAATCTAATTACCAATCCATCCATCTAATTATCTAGCCCTTAACCATCCACCATTGTCACTCTATGGGGTTCGGCCATACACATGGCCGAACGCTATAGTTCCTTATTTCCATTAAAACATTTATCCATCTATGAGTTGTTCTCATAATTCTATTCATTTGAATATTTTTAAACCTTTTTAAAATAAAACACCATACATAGGACTTGGTGGGGTTCGGCCATACAACATGGCCGAACCTCGCCCCTTTGGTTTTGGTGCTACTCTTTTCCATTCTTTTTTATAAACATAATACATCCAAGTCCATCACTTTCCATACATTTTAAACCTTTTAGACATCAATAACCTTCCAATTAACCCATAAAAATGGTGTATGGCCGAACCCTATGGTTTTCTTGATTCACATTCCAATATTTATCTATAGTTTATGATCAGCAACTTAGCCATAAAAACCACATGGTTCAGCCATGCAATAGCCAATTCAAAACATCAATCTTATCTCCATTTAAAACCCTTTAAAACCTTATAACATTGTATGGTTTTTATCCCTCAAAAACCCATACAAATAACCAAGTCCTTTCATGGGGTTCAGCCATCCAAAGTGGCTGAACCCTATGATCCATTTTCTACCCTTTTAAACATCATTATCCTTGATTTAAATCCTTGATAGATTCGGCCATACAATGGCCGGATCATGTTCCCTTGGCTATCTTACTTAATAAAAGTTTATTGAGCACCTACCGTTTCCGCGACTCCTCCAATTTGATCTTTGTTCCGGCTTGTCCTTCCGTTCCTTTCTTAGTCCTTCCTTTTGCTCCTCTTTGATCCTTAGCCTTCCTTCTTCCTCTTCTCTTCGATCTTCGGCCAATAGATGAGCTTGATCAAGATGAGATTATCAAAGGTTGGTTCGGCCAAGATGAATTGAAAGAGAAGCTTAGCACAATGCTTCAAACCTTCAAACCCTTTTTGATCTTTGGGAGGAGAACCGGCCTTGAGAGAGAGAAGGAGAGAATGAGATAGATTTCTCAAAATGTTTGATCTCCTTTCCTTAGAATGTTGGTTGGCCAAGAGAGGGAGAAAGGGAGAGAATGAGTATAAAACAAAACTCTTCCTTTGGTTAATCAAATTCAGCCTAAGGTTGGCACCACTTGTAACTCCCTTCCCCATTCATTTCCTTCAATTATTCCCCTTGGGGGTTTCATCCTTGAGATGAAACCCTCCAACGGTTTTTGGTTCTTGAGCTGCCCTAGATGCAACCTACTCCATCACTTCTCCATGTGTGAATCCATTTTGTAACTCCATTCTTAATGCCTCTCTTGGGGTTTCATCCTTGAGATGAAACTCTCAAGGCACCCAAGTTTCCTCCTCTCATTAACATTCCATGTGAGAGTTTCATATTGAAATGAAACTCCCATAGGCTCCAACGGCTAGCCTTTGTTGGCCTTGTGTAACCGCCACTCTACATTCAAATCTTCATGTGGGGGTTTCATGTTAAAATGAATCTCCCATGTGCTAAACCGTCCCTCCATTGGCTGTCCATTTGGAGTCCCATGCATAGCATAAAACCTCCATGCAATTCCAATGTGTAAAAAGGATTTGAATTTGAAATACAAACACTCACATATGTAACTCCCAAAACCGCCACCTCCATTCATTTCTTATTTAGGAGTTACATGAATGAGATGACCTCGCATGCACTCCAACGAGTGGTTTTAAATTTGAAATACAACCCTTGAACTTCACACTTCACTCCTTTGAAATAAATATCTCCATAATTTCCCATCCAACTCATGTGACTCAACTCACCCATTTAACTCATCATTTTAATGCAACTCAAACAATAAATTCAACTCCAAACTAAACTCAACTCCTTCATTTAATTTGAGTTAACTTAAACACTTGTTAACATTCCCATTCAATTCAGCCTAACCCAATTAAACTTGAGCTCACCCAATGGTCAAACATGTCCACCACGACCCATTGGGTCCCAATTGGGTCTTTTGACCCAATTAACCACCTTGACCCAATTAAATGCACATTACCCATTTACTTTAATTTGATCCTTATAACATGTACATTGGGTCTTATTTGAACAATGGGCCCCATAATTTACTCATCTACAGTCATATCCTTTTAATTCATAATTTCAATGGCAATTTCGTAAATATTGATATATTGCAAAATATGGGGTATTACAATACAATCCTCTTTTTGAAATTTTCGTCCCGAAAATCGAAAGAAGTAGAATTCCAAAATAAATTACACAAATAATTCAGGGTGAGCTGTTCTCATCTCCAATTCGAGTTCCCAACTGGCTTCCTCAATACCATGTCGATCCCATACCACCTTGACGAACTGAATCGCTCTGTTTCGTAACATCCTTTGCTCAGTCTCTATTATTCTGACAGGTTTCTCGACGTATGTCACGTCGCTTTGCACTTCTATATCTTGCACATTCAATACATGAGACGGATCGGGATTGTACTTCCTCAACATCGATATATGAAACACATCGTGTAAGGATGCCAATTGTGAAGGAAGTGCTAACTGATAAGCTACATCTCCCATCCTTCTTAAGGTGGAAAACAGTCCCACATATCTTGGTGACAGTTTCCCCTTCTTTCCAAACCTCATGTGTCCCTTTCGTGGCGAGACTTTTAAGAACACCATGTCCCCCACCTTGAATTCAAGGAACCTCCTCCTCTTGTCGGCATAGCTCTTTTGCCGACTCTGTTCAGCCAATAGGTGCTGATGAATCAACTGAATATGTGCTATAGTCTCTGCGACTAGCTCGGGTCCAATCAACGCAGACTCACCGGCCTCTGTCTAGTACACTGGTGACTTACACGGTCTACCAAATAAAGCCTCGAATGGAGCCATCTCTTTCCTGGAAACTGTTATTATATGAGAACTCTACCAGCCGCAAGTGATCCTCCCATCCACCCTTGAAGTCTAACATGCATGCTCTCAGCATGTCTTCCAATGTTTGTATCGTCCTCGCCGATTGTCCATCAGTCTGTGGATGGAAAGCTGTGCTAGCCAGTAGATCTGTTCCCATTGTTGACTGCGTACTCTGCCATACTCTATCGGTGAAATGGCCATCTCTATCAGACACTATAGTACGATGAATACCATGCAATCTAATGATATCTCTAATATACCGCCGACCAAAACTCTCAAATGAGTCTGACATCCTAATAGCAAGAAAATGTGCAGACTTGGTCAGTCGGTCCACCACGACCCATATTGCATCATTGCACTTTGAAGACTTTGGTAACCCTGTTACAAAATCCATGGAGATGTGTTCCCATTTCCATTCTGGCACTGGTAAGGGTTTAGGCAACCTTGGTGGCTTTTGATGTTCTGTCTTAACCTGCTGACAAGTTAAGCAGTGTGCGACAAATTCCGCCACATCCCTTTTGAGTCCGTGCCACCAGTAATGCCTCTTCAGGTCGTGATACATCTTGGTGTTGCCCGGATGTATGGAGAGCTTGGTCTGATGTGCCTCAATCAACAACTCTTTTCTGCAGCTTTTTGGCACATATATTCTACCCCGGAATACAAGACCCTGTCCTGGTCATAATTCCCATTCTGGTATGACCACGCCAGTAGACGTCTTGGCCCATATCTCCTCCACTTCCGGATCTGTTCGTTGCTCTTGTTCAATCTTAGTAACCATGTTGGACCGTATGATTAAATTGTACATACTCCCACGGTTTGTGATATATAGATTGAACTCTCGAATGGTATTCAGCATCTCTCATTCTGTTCTGATCAAACATGCCACTGATGCATGTGATATGCGGCTGAGAGCATCCGCCACCTTGTTTGCCTTACCCGGATGATATTGGAGTGCGAAGTCATAATCCGCCAGATATTCCATCCATCTGCGCTGCCTCTGGTTGAACTCTTTCTGATCAAACAAGTACTTCAAGCTCTTGTGGTCTGAAAACACTTCAAATTTCTCACCATATAGGTAGTGTCTCTAGCTTTTGAGAGCGAAGACCACTACGGCTAGTTCCAGATCATGTGTAGGATAGAGGCATTCATGTACTTTTAGTTGTCTTGAACCATAAGCCACCACACAATGACGTTGCATGAGTGAACACCCCAGTCCCTCTACTGAAGCATCGCATTGTACTTCATAACCCTTGCCTCTTTCCTGTAAAATTAAGATAAGAGCAGTTGTAAGTTTATCTTTTAGCTCCTCGAACCTTCGATTGCACAGATATGTCCACTCATATTTGACACCTTTCTGAGTAAGTCGAGTCAATGGAGATGCAATTTTGGAGAAGTCCATGATGAACTTCCAATAATAACCGGCCAAACCCAAGAAGCTGCAGATCTCGGTTACATTCTTTGGCACTTTCCATTCACTCACTACCGCCACCTTAGCCGGATCCACGGCTATACCATCTGCTGTTATGACATGCCCCAAGAATTTGACCTAAGTTAGCTAAAATTCACATTTGCTTGCTTTGGCATACAACTTGTTCCTCCTCAAAGTGTCCAAAACTATTTTCAGGTGTTCAACATGGTCTTCCTTACTTTTGGAATAGATCAGGCTATCATCAATAAACACAATCACAAACTGGTCCAAGTAAGGTCGGAAGATCCTGTTCATTAGATCCATGAACACAGCCGGTGCATTGGTGAATCCGAATGGCATGACTACAAACTCAAATAGTCCATACCGCATCCTAAAGGTTGTCTTCTCTATGTCTTCCTCCTTAACCCGAATTTGATGATAACCAGACATCTGATCAATCTTCGAAAAATAACTGGAACCCCTTAGTTAATCGAATAAATCATCGATCTTGGGTAAAGGGTACTTGTTCCGGACAGTAGCTGATTCAGTTTCCGGTAATCCACACACATTCGGAGTGAACCGTCCTTGTTCTTCACAAACAACACCGGAGCTCCCCAAGACGATGTGCTGTTCCGGATGCAACCCAGCCTAAGCAGTTCATCAATCTGCTTCTTTAGCTCAAATATCTCCGCTGGTGCCATCCGATAATGTGGTAATGACACTGGTGAGGTGCCAGGATACAGCTTGATTTCAAAATTGATCACCCTCATAGGCGGCAAGCCAGGGAGTTCTTTTGGAAAAACGTCTGCATATTCGTTCACTATTTCCAGGAGTTTAGCCACCGGTGTCTTGTTGATTCTGATACTATTCAGTACCAGATGATTTAACCCTTCCTGCAGTCCGCTTTGCTTGTCTGTACGAACCACATATTGTTTTCCTTCGGGTGACCAAAATGTCACTCTGTGGCGATAACAATCAATGTTGGCCTGAAAGCTAGCCAACCAGTCCATGCTGAATATCATATCATACTCAGTCATATCGAGTACCAGATAATTGAACTCAAATCTAAGTCCAGCGAGTTCAGTATTCACTGCCGTGCATATAAGTCCCAAAGACGTGTCTCCAACAGGGGATACAATTGTGAGTGATGTGGACAATTTTTGAACTAATGTTTTTGAACTAATGTACCAGTAGCAGTTATGAATACAGCAGATATGAAGGAATGTGAAGCTCTAGAATCAGATAGTGCATAGGCATAGGAACTACTGACTACAACCATACCTTGAATCACAGAATGATCCACATCCGCTGGAGGTGCTAGAGTAAACAATCGTCTAGATCCAGTAGGGCTAGGCGCCTGTCCCGCCTGATTATATGTCCTGCCTCCTCAGGAGTTAGCTGGCCTAGCTGGTGGACGGAATGATCCTCTGGAATAAGAGAGTTTATTAAGCTTTGGGCAATCGCTCTTGAAGTGACCCAGCTGATCACAATGGAAACAGTTGTTCACTCATCTGAGAGCCTGAGTGACCGATGTAGATGGGGAGGGATAATTGGGACGAAAGCCCCCTGTGGACCTAGTAGATGGTGAGGGTCTGCTGAAGTTCGGTTGAAACTTCTTGTTGGGCTGGAACGCACCCCTCCCACTCTGAGCTCTGCAGTTGTCAAACAGTACCATCTCAGCCATTTCTTGCTCGGTTATGGTGGCCCTGCTGACCACGTCAACCAGTGTGGTTGCCTTGAATATGGATACTGTGGCCCTAATGTTTGGCCGTAGGTCCCGCTCAAATTTACGTGCCCTTCGGTGCTCTGTATCCACCATATAAAATGCATAACAAGACAGGCTAAGAAATTCTCGGTGATACTCCGCCACCATCATAGAGCCTTGTACCAGGGATAGGAAAATACTGATCTAGAAAGGTAGCTGAGAACCATTCCCACGTCATTGTAGTCATTTCCCTTTCTGGCACAAGTGCTTGCTGTTTTTCTATAACCTCCCACCATTTACGGGCATCCTCGATCAGTTGGGATGTAGCCAGCAAAATCTTGTCAGCATGCCTCGAGATCTGGAGTAGGGTCAAGATCTGAGTGATCTTCTTCAGCCAATGTTCTGCTCCGACAGCCCCTTCCTTTCCCTTAAGTAGGGAGGGCGTTGTTGCTGGAAATCTCTGACCATGTTCCAATTACTGGCGTCACTAGTGCTTCCACCTCCATTCAGATGCTGTTGGAGGACAGAAGTAATTACTGCTTGAACCAAGCTTTGTAGTTTAGGAGGTACCACCGGTATGCTCACGCTGCTTTGCTCCTCTTTCTCTCGTTCACTATAGTGAGAATATCGCTCTTCCTATTCCGGTCGTGAGTGTCGTTCATCTTCCCCACTTTGAGATTGCTCTTTCTCATGTAGAGATTGCTCCTTCCCATGTTGAGATTGCTCCTTCTCATGTAGAGATAGCTCCTTCTCATGTAAAGATTTTTCCCTCTCTTCCTGTTGAATGAGTAGTATCTCTTTTTCCTTCCCTTTCTTGCTTTACTGGATCTTTTTCTTTGGAGTCATTTTCGCTAAGTCATAAAAAAAAAAATTATTGACTTAGTTTCCTCGTACAGTATGTGTTATCACTATTTTGGGGAAATTTCAAAATAAGCACTCTTGGTTTTTCTTTGTTTTTTGGGGAAAATTTCTAAATACCTATTATTTGTTTCTCAATTTGGGGATATCGGGGAAGTGTATCCTATTTTGCCATGTTTGGTATATCCAATTATGATGACTGTACTTGCTTTGCTATCTTTCATTATTGTTCTCAGATTGATTGTTCAGTCTGAGTCTAACGAAGTAAATTAATCCGGCTCCCGAGTCAGCGGACTTCGAAAAGTCGGTCAGTTGGGATTCTTATCTGTCAGTGAGACATGAAACGGTCTTAATCTTACTTCGAAAGATTCAATCTTCCCGTTTCGCTCTGATACCAACTGTAACACCCCGCCCTTTTCACTCTAAAATCAGAGTTTATTTTTTACTTTTAATAATAATAAACAAGTGATCGGAGCGGAGTGTCACGACGCGAGTTAAGTTCGGACTTCTAATGTCCGACCCTTAACTGGCCAAACCCATATGTGCATGGACTAAGTCCATGAGAAACGTTTCACATATGGTACTAATTTAAACTTGCGGAATAAACCTAATCTAACTGAGGGTTATAATAGAACCTAGGACTACTCCATTTTAGATAGCAAATTAGATAGCAAAGTACAATTCTTAATTCAATGTTACCTTAAACTAAACATTTATTCAACCATAGCAATCCATAGCAAATATTTAACTAAGTTATTACATGCCGACATCTAATTAACAAATTACATGTCCATGTAAACTTAAATAAAATGTCAATAAATAAGTCTAATCAAAAGTTACAGGTTTGCCACTAGACTAACCCATATTTAAATACTTCTTCCATTCATGCACATCTATGTCCATAATTGATCCATAATCATGGATCCATCATTGACTCATCAATCATGACATGAAATCACTTCACACCATTCATTTCCTTAACTTAATACCCATTCATTTTAGTACATGCATAGACCTAAACTTAGCCCATAAAATGACTCATAGAATGGTCATGGGGTTCAGCCATACAACATGGCCGAACCCATGATGTTATTTTCCTTGAATCTTTTTAAACCATTTTGATCCACAACAAGGTCCCTTCTTAAAGGAGATTCCATCATACATTTTGGTCATCATCTTTATCCACTTTTAAACCTTTTAGACTCAGCCATATTCTCCATCATCTTCATGGTTCCAAAAACACTTACATCCATCAAAATCTCTCCAAGGGGTTTGGCCATACACATGGCCGAACCCCTATGGTTCCTTATTTCCATCTATTTACACTTTAAAACATCATAGAACAAATAATAATTTCTAACATAATCTTACTCCAATTAACCCAAAAAAATAGTACATGGGGTTCGGTCATGCACATGGCCGAACCCTATGGTTCTCTTGACTCAATCCTTCCCATAATTACTCATGGTTTAATACCCAACATTTTAACCATAATCATAGTATGGTTCAGCCATCCAATGGCCAACCCAAAACATCCATCATATCTCCATATTAAACACCTTAAAATCTTAAATCATTGTATGGTTTTTGTCTTTAAAAAACCATACAAATAACCAAATTATTTCATGGGGTTCGGCCATCCAAAGTGGCAAAACCCTATGATCCATGTTTTCTACTCTTTTTAAACTCATCTTCCATGTTTTAACCCTTGATAGATTCGGCCAAACCATGGCCAAATCATGCTCTCTTTAACCCATTTATTTAACCAATTTTCATTTAATACTTACCAATCTTTCTTAGCTTTTCTTCTTGCCTTTGATTTTTCCTTGCTCCCTTCTTGCTCCTTTGGTCCTTAGCTGATTGTGAGCTTTGATCAATGGTGAAAACACCAAGGGCTGGTTCAGCCAAGTGATATGGATTGAGGGAGAAAAAGAAAGAAGAACTTGGGATAAACAATACTCCAAGTCTTTGTCTTGAAGGTGGTCGACCTTGTGTGAGAATATTTGGAGATGGAACTCTATTTCTTTGGTCTTCTTTCTCCTTGAGTGCTGGCCGGCCAAGAGAGGTTTGTGGAAGAGTCTAACAGCCAAGGCTTCTTGTCTTTGAAAGGTGAAAAACGGTCAAGGGAGGGAGAGAGTGAAAATGCAACTCCTTTGGTTAATCAGCCCTTGAAATCCTCTCATTACCCTCATGAATGTTGGTCTAACCAAGGAGTCCCATGGCTTAACTATGGGACACTTGGCCTAAGCTTAGACCACCCTTTCATCTCCCAACATTGGTGCTTGGGTCTCCATCATGAGATAGAAATCCTCCAAGTTCCCAATGCAAATCTTATCCCATCCCATTAAATTTTATGCTTGGGATACCACTCCCCAAGTACCCAACGTGTGGGACTTGGCTTTGTGGTGTTTGAGATCAAGGCAACTCCTCACCTCCCCATTTGACTCACTTGAATTCAAGGTCCCTTTGGTTTCCAATTTAACTGACCCAACTCATTAGCTCAACTCACCCCATTTAATGTCATTCATTTAATGCACTTGAGTCAACTCCATTATTTGATTCAAATCCAACTCACTTCAGCCCCAACTCAACATGATTTAACTCAACTCTTTTGGTTCACTTGATGGTCCACTCGGTCAACCTGGTCAACATGGTCAACTCGACCCACTGGGTTCCATTTAAACCTCTTAACCCAATTAGGCGCCATGACCCATTTATAGGTGGTTTACCCATTTAAACGTGGTTTACATATTTGCATCAAGCCTACCCATTTATCCTCCATTTTAATTCCCAATCAATTCAGCCTAACCCAACTAAAATTGAGTTCACCCAATGGTCAAATAAGTCTATCATGACCCATTGGGTCCTTTGACCCAAATAACCATCTTGACCCAATTAGATGTTCATTACCCATTTAATTTAATTTGATCCTTATAATATGTACCTTGGGTCTTAATTTGAACAATTGACCCCACCATTTTCTTATCTACGATCACATCTTTTTAATTCACCATTCCAATGGCATTTTCGTAAATATTGATATCTTTGAAAAATAGGGGTGTTACACATTTAGGCCACTTATACAAACCTAGATCCAAAAGCATAATCCCTGGGGTTCGGCCATACACCATGGCCGAACCCATGGTCCTTTAATTTTACCATTTGGCCATTAATTGCTTCCATAGGCAATCACCTAATTTACTTACCCATACGTAGGTCCATAACTGATCCATAAACATAGATCCGTAAAAGATTCATCAAATCATGACATAATGCAAAATGACCCATTAAAATGGTTCATGGGGTTCGGCCATACACCATGGCCGAACCATGATGTCTCATTTTCCATCTTCTCCATTAAATCCTTTATAATCTTAGGTCCATAACAAAGTCCCTTTATGGGGGTTTAATCATACACTCAGGTTCATCCTTTTAGATCATCATTAACCATATTTAAAACCTATTAAAATTACCAACATTCTCCCATCATTTTCATGGTCCAAAACATCTAAGTCCATCAATATCTTCCCATATGGTTCGGCCATACACCATGGACGAACCCATGGTCCATGATTCTTCTCCAATTTCAACATTTGAGACCATTTAAAAATCAATAACCTTCCTCCATTATTTCTCTCCTTTAAAACCTTTTTAAATCACTAACACGCTTCCATTTAGAACCTCTTAACATCATTAACACCCTTCCATTTAGAACCTCTTAACATCATTAACACCCTTCCATGGGGTTCGGCCATACAACATGGCTGAACCCTATGATTCATTATTTTCTTTAAAATAAAACATACATCCATGATTGATCCTTTGATGGGGTTCGGCCATACATCATGGCCGAACCTCATCTAGCCCTTCTTTTGTCTTTAATGGTCCATGCATATCAACCTTAGGGTTTGGCCATGCAAGGCCAGCCCATGATCTTTGATCATAATACCTTATCTTAGGCATGCATGAGATCTTTTCCATATATACACAACAATTAGGGTTCGGCCATGCAAGGGCCGAACCATGATCCTGGACCATTCTTTTCTTACTTATTAAAATCTCATCAAGTACTTACCGATTCCGTGACTCCTCCGGTTTCCTTCGTTCCGATTTGCTCCTCCGCTCTTTTCCTTCCTTAGCCTCTTCTTCCTTCCTTCTTGATCCTTGGCTGAGAGTGATCTTGATTAAGATAAAATCTCTAGGAGTGGTTCGGCCAAGAAGTGTAGGTTTGAGAGAGGGAGGGAGAGAGGAGATTTAAGATAAAAACTCTAGGTGTTCTCTCCTTTGTTCAATGAGAGTGGTTGGCCAAGGTTGAGATAGAAAAATATTCTAAGTGTTTCTTGTCTTGAGAGGGGGATCGGCCAAGAGAGAGAGGGAGAGAGTGAAATGAGACTCCAAGTCTCTCCTTGTCTTGTTCAATGAAATTCGGCCAAGGGTGGTGTCCTTTGGGTGATGCTCCTTTGTAACAACTATGACCCTTCACCTCCCTCATTAATATTTACTTTGGGGGTTTCATCCCATGAGATGAAACTCCCAACCGTATGCCCCTTGGGTTTCCATCATGAGATGGAAACCCTCCATGTCTCCAACGTGTACTCATGGATAAACTTTGTGTAACAACAAAAACCCTTCACGTTCTCATTAATGTTCCTTTTGGAGTTTCATCCGATGAGATGAAACTCCCACCTCCCCAACGTGTGTACCCTTTGGGTTTGGTTTTATGAGATGCAACTCTCCATCTTCCCACTCCACTCACTTAAAATGAAAGTCTCATTAACTTCCCATTCAACTCATCTCTTTAACTCAACTCATATATTTAATTCAACTCCATTTAACTCACTTAAAATCAACTCAATTCCTTGATTCCATTTCCAATTTAATTCAGCCACACTTTAATTGAGCTTGAAATCATTTGGTGGTCAACCAAGTCAACCATGACCCATTGGGTCCCAATTGGGCATTTGACCCAATTGACAAGCTTGACCCAATTAAATAATTCTTACCCATTTATTTCAATTGAAACTTATCCATAGTCTATTGGGTCTTAATTGGGCAATTGACCCAACACCTTACCCATCTAAGGTCTATCTCCATTAATTCACATATTAAATGGACAATTTTCATATATAATCATGAATTGAAAATCCGGGATGTTACAATACAACCCTCTTTTGAAACTTTTAGTCCCGAAAATAGAGCGAAGTAGGGTTTCAAACAGATTACATAAATAGCCCAAGTGGCTTCCTCATTACCATGTCGTTCCCATACCACCTTGACGAACTAAACTGCTCGGTTCTGTAACACTCTTTGTTCTGCCTCCACCGCTCAGATAGGCTTTCGATGTATGTCACGTCGCTTTGCACCTCTATGTCTTGTACATTCAGTACGTGCGAGGGATAAGGATTGTACTTCATCAACATAGATATATGGAATACATCGTGCAAAGATGACAATTGTGGAGGAAGTGCCAATTGGTAAACTACCTCCCCCACCCTCTTCAGGATCGGAAACAGCCCCGCAAATCTAGGCGACAGTTTCCCCTTCTTCCCAAATCTCATGTGTCCCTTTCGTGGCGAAACTTTCAAGAACACTAAGTCTCCCACCTCAAACTCAAGGAACCTCCTTCTCTTGTCAGCGTAGCTCTTCTGACGACTCTGTGCAGCAAGTAGGTGCCACAGTATCAACTGAATCTGAGCTGTAGTTTCTACAGCTAACTCGGCTCCCCCATCATTTTCATGGTCCAAATACATCTAAGTCCATCAATATCTCTCCATGGGGTTCGGCCATACAACATGGCCTAACCCATGATCCATGGTTCTTCACCATTTACAACATTTGAGACCATTTAAAATCATTAACATTCCTCCATTATTTCCCTCATTTAAAACCCTTTAAGATCACCAACATACTTCCATGGGGTTCGGCCATACAACATGCCCAAACCCTATGGTTCATCACTTGCCCTTAAAAATCACATACCTATGATTATATCCCTTGATGGGGTTCGGCCATACATCATGGCCGAACCTCATCCAACCCTTCCTTTGTCCTTAATGGTCCATGCATAAAATCTAGGGTTTGGCCATGCAATGACCAAACCATGATCCTTGATCATATTCCTTATCTTAGACATGCATAAGGTCCTTAGCCATATATACATAACAATTAGGGTTCAGCCATGCAAGGGCCAAACCATGATCCTTGACCATTCTTCATGTTTAGCCATGCATGTTGACATAAACCATATATACATAGTGTCCTCAGTAATCCATCTTACCCATTAGGGTTTTGTCCATCTTTTCCATCTCATTTCTTCGATGGATTTTAAATCCAGGCCCATAATATTTTGGCCAACTCTCTAATCCAAAAATGGGATGTTCTTTTAACCTCTTTTCTTACTTAATAAAATCTTATCAACTACTTACCGATTCCGCGACTCCTCTAGTTTATTTCTTTCCGACTTGCTCCTCCGCTATTTTCCTTCCTTAATCTTTCTTCTTTCTTCCTCATTGATCTTCGGCCAAGAGTGAGTTTGAGAAGGAGAGAATTTAAGTCTTCTTCCTTTGTCTTTGTGAGAGGGTCGGCCCTAGTGTTCTTGTGAGAGGGAGAGGAGCTTGAGATGGAAAACTCTAAGTCCTTTCTCCTTTGTCTTAGAGGGAGGGTCGGTCTTGAGTGAGAGGGAGAGAAGCTTGCAATGGAAAATACTCTGTTTCTTGTCTTGAAAGGGGGATCGGCCAAGAGAGAGAGGGAGAGAGTGAGATGAGATGAATGAGATCAAAAGCCTTCTTTCCATCTTGTCTTGGGGTTCCTTGGGTTAGACTCCACCCTCATCAATGTGGAGTCTTCCCCATGAGCCCTTTGACCAAACAAGGGAGTGCATGCCCTCCACATGGCACATACCACTCCCATCCAACGGTTTTGGCTTGTGGTTTCCTCTTGGTGGTTTGGTGGTTTGCATGAGATGGAACCACCACCTCTCCTTTGACCAATCCATGATCTTGCATGCCTCCACATGGCACACACCACCCTTCCAACGGTTTTGGGCTTGGTGGTTTCCTCTTGGTGGTTTGGTGGTTTGCATGAGATGGAACCACCACCTCTCCTTTGCCCAATCATGGTCCTTGCATGTCCTCCACTTAAGCTCTTTGTCTAGCCAAGGGGGTGCATGCCCTCCACATGGCACACACCACCCTCATCCCAATGGTTTTGGTGGAGTGGGTTCCATGAGATGAAACCACCTTCTTGACTCACTCCATCTTTTGATCTTTTATGTGACTCACCCCCATTTGACTCACTCCATTTAAATGTAACTCATTTCCCAACTCAGTCATTTGAATTTATATCTAAGTTAGGTTATTACAATTAAATAATTTAATTCCACTCACTACATTTAATCTTCTTTAATTTATCTTTGACTCACCCATGGTTGACCAAGTCAACCATGGTGGCCAGCTCCACTTGTGCCTTAGCCCACACACCACCTCACTGGATGAGGTGGAGTTGGGTCCCATTTGGTTATGCCACTTGGATTTCCACTCCTACACTTGCCACCTCACTTGATGAGGTGGACCCCATGTCTTTGATCTAAATTGGGTCCATGACCCAATTAAATCCATTCCTTACTCATTTACCCTAATGCTCAATCATCTTGACCCATTAGGTCCCAATTGGGCATTTGACCCAATTGACCATCATTGAGTCAATTAAATGGAATTGATCCTATCTATGGTCCATTGGAGCATACTTGGGCCATTGCCCCAACTTTGATCCATTTAACATCCACTCCATCTATAATTCTTAATTTTTTACAATTAAATCAAATAATAGCCAATATATTTATTGTATTAAAAATTCGGGCAATTACAATATTATCCTCTTTTGAAATTTTCGTCCTGAAAATCGAGCAAAGTAGGGGTTCAAATGACTTATACAAAAAACTTCGGATGAGCTGTTCTCATTTCCGATTCAAGTTCCCAGGTGGCTTCCTCATTACCACGTTGATCTCATACCACCTTGACGAACTGAATGGCGCGGTTCCGTAGTACTCTTTATTCTTTCCCGATCACTCTGACCGGCTTCTACACATATCTTACGTCGCTTTGCACATCCACATCTTGCACGTTCAACATGTGTGAAGGATCAGGGTTGTATTTTCTCAACATGGACACATGGAACACATCGTGCAAAGATGATAACTATGGAGGAAGTGCCAACTGATAAGCCACCTCCCCCACCCTCTTCAGGATTGGGAACGGTCCCACAAATCTAGGCGACAGTTTCTCTTTCTTCCCGAATCGTATGTATCCCTTCCGTGGCAAGACTTTTAAGAACACTAAGTCTCCCACCTCAAACTCAAGGAACCTTCTCCTTTTGTCAGCATAGCTCTTCTGACGACTCTGCGCAATAAGTAGGTGTTATCATATCAACTTAATCTGCGTCGTAGTCTCAGCAGGTAGCTCGGGTCCAATAAGTGCAGGCTCACCGGCCTCTGTCCAGCACACTGGTGACCTACATGGCCTACCATACAAAGCCTCGAATGGAGCCATCTGGAGGCTTGCCTGGTAACTGTTGTTGTAAGAGAACTCCACTAGTGGCAAGTGATCCTCCCATCCACCCTTGAAGTCTAGCATACATGCTCTTAGCACATCCTCCACTGTCTGTATTGTCCTCTCCGACTGTCCATTAGTCTGTGGATGGAAAGTTGTGCTAGTCAATAGATCCGTCCCCATAGCCGATTGCATGCTCTGACACACTCTACCGGTGAATTGGCCATCTCTGTTGGACACATTAGTCCGGGGAATACCGTGTAGCCTGATGATATCCCTGATATACCGTCGAACCAAGGTCTCAGATGAATCTGTCATCTTGATGGGAAGGAAGTGTGTACAGTTGGTCAATCGATCTACCACGACCCATATTGCATCGTTGACCTTTGATGACCTTGGCAACCCTGTCACAAAATCCATGGAGATGTGTTCCCATTTCCACTTCGGCACTGGTAAGGGTTTGAGTAAGCCTGGTGGCTTCTGATGTTCCATCTTAACCTGCTGACAAGTTAGGCAGTGAGTAACAAACTCTGCCACATCTCTCTTGAGTCAATGCCACCAATAGTGCCTCTTCAGATCATGATACATCTTGGTGCTGCCCGTATGGATAGAGAGTTTGGTGTGGTGTACCTCGATCAACAACTCTCTTCTACAGCTCTTAGGCACATATGTCCTACATCGGAATACAAGGCCTTGTCCTGGTCGTAATTCCCAGTTTGGTATAACCTCACCAGTAGACATCTTAGCCCATATCTCCTCCACCTCTAGATCTGTCCGTTGCTCCTGTTCAATCTTGGAGACCATGTTGGACCGTATGATTAGATTATACATACTCTCATGGTTTTTGATATACAAGATGAATTCTCGGATGGTATTCAGCATCTCCCATCCTTCCTGATCAAACTGGCCACTGTCTCATGTGACATGCTGCTGAGGGCATCCGCCACTTTGTTCGCCTTGCCAGGATGATATCGAAGTGCAAAATCATAGTCTTTTAGATATTTCATCCATCTGCGATGCCTTATGTTGAGTTCCTTCTGATCAAACAAATATTTCAGACTTTTGTGATCTGAAAACACCTCAAACTTCTCGCCACAAAGATAGTGTCTCCAGATCTTGAGAGCGAAGACCACTGCGGGTAGTTCCAGATCATGCGTGGGATAGAGGCGTTCATGAACTTTCAACTGTCTTGAACCATAAGCCACCACATGATGACTTTGATTGAGAGCACACCCAAGTCCCTCTCCTGAAGCATCGTAATGTACCTCATAGCCCTTGCCCCTTTCCAGCAAAATCAGAATAGGAGCGGTTGTAAGCCTCTCATTCAGCTCCTCAAATCTTCGGTTGCACACATCTGACCACTCAAATTTGACTCCTTTCTGAGTGAGTCGGGTAAGTGGAGATGCAATATTGGAGAAGTCCATGATGAATTTCCTATAATAACCTGCCAATCCCAGAAAGCTGCGGATCTCGATCACATTCGTTGGTGCTTTCCATTCTCTCACTGCCGCCACCTTAGCCGGGTCCACGGCTATACCTTCTGCTGATATAATATGCCCCAAGAAGTTGACCTCAGATAGCCAGAATTCACATTTGCTGGCTTTGGCATACAGTTGGCTTTTCCTCAGAGTGTCGAGGACTATCCGCAGGTGCTCAGCATGTTCCTCCTGACTTTTGGAATAGATCAGGATGTCGTCAATAAATACAATCACAAACTGGTCCAAGGACGGAAGATCTTGTTCATCAGATCCATGAACATAGCCTGTGCATTAATAAGTCCAAACGGCATGACCACATACTCATATAGACCATACCGTGTCCTGAAAGTTGCCTTCCCTATGTCCTCCTCCCTAACCCGGATTTGATGGTAGCCGGACATCAGATCAATCTTAGAGAAGTGAGTGGAACCCCTAAGTTGATCAAATAAATCATCGATCCTGGGTAGAGGGTACTTGTTCCTGACCGTCAGTTGGTTCAATTTTATTTAATCCACACACATCTGAAGGGTACCGTCCTTCTTCTTCACAAATAATACTGGGGCTCCCCATGATGATGTCTTGTTCGGATGAATCCCAGTCTGAGCAATTCATCAGTCTGCTTCTTCAACTAGGACATCTCAACTGGTGCCATCCGGCAGTGTGGTAATGACACTGGAGTAGTGCCAGGATACAACTTGATTTCAAAGTCAATCTCCCTCTTGGGTGGCAAGCCAGGGAGCTCTGTCGGGAATACCTCCGCGTAGTCTGTCACTACCGCCGGAAGCTCAGCCACCGGTGCCTTATCTAATCTGATGATGTTCAATACCAGGTGGTTCAGTTCTTCATGCACCCTTCTAGTCATAGGGATGCTCTGACTGTCAGCATGTACCACATACCGCTTTCCCTCGGGTGACCAAAATATCACCCTGCGGAGATGACAATCAATGTTGGCCTGAAAGCTAGCTAACCAGTCCATGCCAAAGATGATGTCGTACTCAGTCATATCGAGCACCAGATAGTTGAACTCAAATCTGAATCCAGCGAGTTCAGTGTTCAGTGCTATGCATATAAGTCCCAATGATGCGTCTCCGACGGGGGATACAATAGTAAGTGACGATGACAATTTATGTACTAATGTGCCAGTAGCGGATATGAATGCAGCAGATACAAATGAGTGGGATGCTCCAGAATCAAATAATGCAAAGGCATAGGAACTACCGATTACGGCCATACCTTGAATCACGGAGTGATCCACCGCCACTGGAGGAGCTAAGGTATATAGCCGTCCAGATCCTGTAGGGTTAGGTGTCCGTTTCGCCTGGTTGTACGCCCTGGTTCCTTGTGAATGAGCTAATCTGGCTGGCGGGCGAAAGGAATCCCTGGGGTGAGAGGGTATGCTGTTCTGTGGACATTCCCTTTTGAAGTGGCCCTGTTGGCCACACTGGTAACAAGTGTTCACACCTCGGGGGCAGAGAGACTGATGTTGATAGGGAGGGCTGATTGGGACAAAAACCCCCTGTTGACCCAGTGGAAGGTGAGGGTCTCCCAAGGTTAGGTCGGAACCACTTGTTGGGATGAAACGTACTTCCCACACTCTGGCCTCGACGGTTGTCCACAAACCACATTGTCTCGGCCATCTCCTGCTCTGCTATAATGGCTCTACTGACCACCTCTGCCAGTGTAGGTGCCTTGAAGATGGTCACCTTGGCCCTGATGCTCAGTCGAAGGTCCCGCTCAAACTTGCGAGCCCTTCGGTACTCCTTGTCCACCATATATAAGGCATAACAAGATAGGCGGAGGAACTCCTGGTGGTACTCTGCCATAGTCATTTGCCTCGCACCAAAGATATGAACGCTTGGGTGTGGCGTTCCTTCTCCTCCTCTAGAAAGTAGTGGTCTAAAAACATAGCTGAGAGCTGCTCCCACGTCATCGCAGTCCTCTCTCCTTCCGGAATGAGCTCCCTCTGTCGCTCTATCACCTCCCACCATTTGGCGGTATCGTCAAACAGTTGTGAGCTATCCATCAATATCTTGTCTTCATCACTTGATATCTTTAGTAGGGTCAAGATCTGAGTAATTTTCCTCAACCAGTTTTCTGCTCCGACAGGCCCTTCTTTCCCTTTGAAGTAAGGGGGCACTGCTGCTGGAAATCCTTGACTAGCCTCCGGTCATTGGCCTCGCTGGTGGTCGCATTTCTGTTTCCGTTCATGTGTTGTTGAAGAACGGAAGTGACCACTGCTTGCACTAAATTCTGCATCTCGGGAGGCACTACGGGAATGTTCACGCTATTTTGCCCCTCCTCCTGTTGAGGTTGCTACACCTCTTCCTGGGGTGGTTGCTGTACCTCTTCCACTACACGTGGGTTTTGTCGGGTTCTTCTCGTCAGAGGCATTTTCCTAAGTCATTGAAAACATCATTGACTTAGTTTCTTCGTAAAGTTCCGTGTTTACATATTTTTTTTGGGGAAAAATTGCCAAATAAGCAACTTATTTTTGGAGAAAACTTCCTAAGTATCAAGTGTTATTTTTCAATTTGGGGAAATCGGGGAAATGTCACTTATTTTGCTATGTTCGATAAATCCATCACTGTTTCTCAATTTGGGGAAAAATCCAAATGTTTCTCATTTTCGGGGAAATTTTCCTATGTATCAAATGTTGTTTCTCATTTTCGGGGAAGTATGCCCTATCTTGCTATGTTTGATAAATCCAATTTATAGTGACTGTCCTTCCCTTGCTATCATTCCTTCTCGTCAAATGTTGCTCTCAGATTGAATGCTTCAGTCTGAGTCTAACGGAGTAAATTAATCCGGCCCCCGTGCAGCGGACTCCGAAGAATCGGTCAGTTGGGATTCTTATCTGTCAGTGAGACATGATACCGATAAGGTTAAGCTTGCGGAAATAAATTTTATGTGGAATTATAATAGAGTTCTATCTTACCAATTATTAAATAGCAAGGAAGTACATCACTTAACGATAATTACCATAAATTAAAATGTCCAAAATAAAAGTCCAAACTATAGCAAATAGTCTAAGTTATTACAGTCCCAACAATCTAATTACTCAAATTACATTTCCATAAATAAAACTTAAATAAATCAATCTAGCTCCTCCAAGCTCCTAAGCTTGGCTCCGATCACGTCCTTCGCTTCGTCCATTTCCTGTGTCATCATCTAAGGTGGAAGTAGGGCTTAGACAATGCGCCCAGTAGGTACTTCGAGTAGGGTCAACACATGGATTAGTATAACAAAAACACATAGTTATAAATAATATCAAAACTATGCAAGTCAATGCCATGCCATGGGTGTCATATGCCATGAGTCCCACCCATCATCCATATCACAATCACATAGTATCCCTCTTGATGGAAAATCCTCATCAAGGAATCACAATCACATAGTATCTCTCTTGATGGATAATGCACATCAAGGTATCCCCACGTTTGTTTATCGGTCGCCCCGACGGAGCGTGGACTCCGGTTACATCTCCAATCATAGTACCCCTCTTGATGGATAATGCACATCAAGGTATCCCCACGTTTGTTTATCGGTCGCCCCGACGGAGTGTGGACTCCGGTTACATTTGATCCCTCTCATGCCATGCATGAGATGCAAGTGCAAACATGCTATGTCATAATACAAATCATAGCATTAAAATCCCATCATTAATACATATCATTTGATACCAAAATAATTCAAGTAAAACATTCACATATACATATTCCATGGTTTTCAATGAGGTAGGAATCCTACCAATGTCTAAATACCGGGTCCTTGTGTTTCCATCCAAAAATCGATCACAGATCGCGTCGAGCCGATCGTACACCGTTTGTGAGATCTCGTTACCTCATTACATATAAATAAATCAAAACAATGGTCCCTTTGATTTCCAACCATCCCTACATCATCCTATGTCCTTTTCATTTACAACCATAGTGTTTCATTTTAACCTAAGTGGGTCCAACATCATGCCATCTTTTGATTCATTAATCCAAACGCACATAAGTTAATGATTTAACATTAATAAAACCCTAAGTCCACAAAACATTCTCCATGGGGTTCGGCCATACACCATGGCCGAACCCATGGTCCTTTCATTTTCACCATTTTTCCATCTTAGCCATTATTCTTTCAGTAGCTAATCACTCCTTTTATTTATACATGCTTAGGTCCATAAATGATCCATAAACATAGATCCATAAATGATTCATTAATCATGACATAAATCCCTAACAAATCCCTCCATTCCTTAGCTTGATCATTCATTCATTTAAACATGCATAGATCCATAAATGACCCATTAAAATGGTTCATGGGATTCGGCCACCATGGTGTCCCATTTTCATCCTCCCTTCAAATCATTTACAACATTAGGTCCACACATCAAGTCCCTCCATGGGGGGGGGGGGGGGGGGGGGGGGGGGGGGGGGGGGGGGGGGGGGGGGGGGGGGGGGGGGGGGGTACCGACATTCCCCCATCATTTTCATGGTCCAAATACATCTAAGTCCATCAATATTTCTCCATGGAGTTCCGCCATACAACATGGCCGAACCCATGGTCCATGGTTCTTCACCATTTACAACATTTGAGACCATTTAAAATCATTAACAATCCTCCATTATTCCCTCATTTAAAACCCTTTAAGATCACCAACATGTTTCCATGGGGTTCGGCCATACAACATGGCCAAACCCTATGGTTCATCACTTACCCTTAAAAATCACATACCTATGATTATAACCCTTGATGGGGTTCAACCATACATCATGGCCGAACCTCATCCAACCCTTCCTTTGTCCTTAATGGTCCATGCATAAAATCTAGGGTTCGGCCATGCAAGGGCCGAACCATGATCCTAGACCATTCTTCATGTTTAGCCATGCATGTTGACATAAACCATATATACTTAGTGTCCTCAGTAATCCATCTTACCATTAGGGTTTTGTCCATCTTACTGATTCCGCGACTCCTCTGGTTTCTTTCGTGTAACACCTGCCCCTTTTCACTACATGCTATTAGCCGAAAATCAAAGTCTAATTTTTTTTTTTTGAAATAAAGAGTGACAAAGAGCGCAGGGCGTCACGACGCAAGTTAAGTCCGAGTTTCCAAAGCCCGGCCCTTAACTGGCCAACCCTACGTGTGCGTGGAACAAAGTCCACGGGAACGGTTCACACGTAGAAAGTAAGCTTGTGGAAAATAACTTAATGCGGAATTATAATAGAATCTATCCTACCAATTTTAGATAGCAAGGAAGTTACATCACTTAATTAATAATAATACCTCAAAATTATAATGTCCAAATAAAAGTCCAAACCATAGCAATAGTCTAAGTTATTACAGTCCAATGAGCTAAGTTACTCAAATTACATTTCCAAAATAAACTTAAGTAAATAAACTAGCTCGCTCCTCCAAGCTCCTATGCTTGGCTCCGGTCGCGTCCTCCATTTCCTGCGTCATCATCTAAGGTGGAAGTAGGGCGTTAGACAACGAGCCCAGTAGGTACTCCGAGTAGGGTCAACACATAGATTATTGATAACAAACACATAGATAAATAGTATAGCAAAACCATGCAATCAATGCCATGCCATGGGTGTCATATGTCATGAGTCCCACCCATCATGCACATCATCATTATACAATGTCCCTCATCAATCATACATATTGTCCCCCTTGATGGAAAACCCTCATCAAGGTATTACAATCTCATAGTACCCCCCTTGATGGATGATGTAACACCCCGATTTCTCAATGAAGTGGATAATTACGAAAATGCCCTTGATTTGTTAAATTAATTATTTTGAGATGTCAAATAAGGAAATGGTGGGGCCCATTGCTCAAATTAAGGTCATATGAGCACATTATAAATATCAAGTTTGATTGGATGGGTTATGTACATCAATTGGGTCGAAAATGGCTAAATGGGGCAAAGGGCCCAATTGGACCCAATGGGTCATAATGGATAATTTGACCATTGTGTAAGCTCAAATTAAATGGGGTCAAGCTGAACTGATTGGAAATCAAGTATAGCAAAAATGGGTAGGCTTGAAACATAAGTGAAAACCAATTAGAAATGGCAAAATCAGCCCATGAATGGGTCATGTTGTAAAAAACGGGTCAAGGAGCTAAAGGGGGACCCAACGGGTCGGGTTGACTTTGTTGACCACAGCCGACCGTGTGGGCCCACAAATGAGTTCAATGGTGAATTAAATCAGGTTAAGTGGAACTGATTTTATTTAATTTGAATTAAGAATTAGTTGAATGCATTAAAATGAGATGCATTAAGTGTGTTAAGTGGTGTGAGTTGAGTTAGAATAAAAGGGCCTTGAGTCAAGTGAGTTAAATGGATATTGAAAGGTGTTGTTAATCACACACAACCCTTGGAGAATCAATCCCAACCGTTGGGAGTGAAAGGGTGCTTTGGCAAAGCCAAAAGACACCAAGGTTGGGCGGCATCCATCCATTGAATGGATACAACGTTTGGCACCAACGGGTGCTACGTTTGGCACTAAGGGGTGTCTTGGTTGACACCCAATGCCCCATCGGTTTTTGCAAAATTAATTGAGGGAAATAAATGGGAGTTGGGGGCTGAAACTATAAAAGGAGAATGTTACCATTCTTGGCCGATTGTCACTTTGGAAATCCAAGAATTCCCACCTCTCTCCCTCTCTCCAATTCGTTTTTCTTGGCTGAACAGCAGAGGTTTTAGGCACCAGTTAATCAAGCATAAACCAGCAAGGAATTAAGGAAAGAAAGAAGAAATAAAAGGGAGAAACCAAGGATCAAAGACAAGAAGAAAGCTTGGAAAATTTGGTAAGTTTTTATGTGTTATTTTGGTTTAATAACATGGAACAAATGGGGCGTGTATTGGGCCATGGTTATGGCCGAATACACCAAGGTTTTAACCTTGATTAATAGAGGTTTAAAAATGGTAAAGATGACCATTGGGTTCGGCCACCATGGAGGGCCGAACCCCATGTAAAAGATAGGTTGTTTTGATGTTTTGAAACATAGAAACCATGGAGTTTTTATGGACTGTTTTTGAGGTTTCTTTAAGATTCAAATGCATGTTTTTAAAGAGGGTTAAAAACATGGACTTAGATAACATAAGGACTGAAGTTATCATGGGTCTAAACAGTTGAGTAAAATTGATGAATTGGACCATTTGGATCGGCCATCTTGGATGGTTGAATCCCATGAAATGTTATGGCCATTTGGACAAAGTGATGAACTTATTTGGATGGTTTTGATAGGTAAAAATGCAGTAGTATTATACTGATTAATACTTGGCTAAATGAGACTTAAAACATATACATAAGGACCAAGACATGGACATAGGGTTCGGCCACTCTGGATGGCCGAACCCCATGATAGTTTTTGATGATGTTGGAGAGTTTAAAACCATATAAAATATGGTGTTTGATGTGATTTGTTGAAGTTTAACTTGCTGTTATTGGTTGGCCAACATAGGGCTGAACCATGTCAATATTAGGGTTAAGTTATGGATTCAAATCGTGGGTGGATGATGGACAAAATAAATCAATAGAACCATTGGGTTCGGCCATGTGCATGGCCGAACCCATGGGGTTGTTTTTGGGATGAATGGACTAAGTATATGGGTTAAGTTTGTTATTTTCCATGATTTCATAAAGGGTTTGAAGTATTTTAATGGAGAACCATTTGATGACAGATAAGTGTGGAACAAAAATCAGATTTGGTGAGGTTCGGCCATGAGGTATGGCCGAACCCCACTAAGGGTCTTTGGTGACTCTATTGTGTAGCCGATGTTCTGACTGAATTATGGGAAAGAATGATTTATTGATCAAAGGTGGAATAATCATGTGTATGGTTGTATGAACCCTACCAAGACATGTTTAAAGGGTTAAGTATTTAAGAGTTGATTAAATAAAGTAGGAAGTTAAATCCTAAGTTGGTGATGTTCGGCCAAGGGCATGGTCGAACCTCACATGATGTGGTTGGGTCTTAGATATGAATGAACAAGTAAGTGATAGTATGATTTGCTGATTGTTATATGGACAAGGTACCGGAAGTTGACGACGTGAGAGTCGTGACCTGGTGACGCTAAAGAAAGATCAATTACTGAAGTGAATCTTCAGTAGGTTTCCTACCTACTTGTAACCACAATTATGATTGGGTTTTATTTATGTTCTTATGAGATATGTTGCATTTGATTTACGTTACAAATGTGGTTTTGATGGGCTAAGTATTTACAAATGACATACAATGCATAGACATCTCATGCATGGCATGGGATGATGATTGTGGAAATCGGAGCCCACACTCAGTCGGAATATCCGAGATGCAACTGTGGGGCCTCCTTCGGTGGTGCAAGTCACGCCAGGAGAATTGGCAGGTGATTATGGAAACAGGAGCCCGCACTCCATCGGGATGTCCGAGATGCAACTGTGGGGCCTCCTTCGGCGGTGAAATGTCACGCCAGGAGAATCCAACAGGTTTATATGAGACACGACAAGTAAAGGCTATATTTATGTGTGATGGGGTGGGACTCATTACCTTTGCATACATACATAGAATGATTTTTATATGTTTTTGGATAATCAAATATTATGATATATGTGCATGTTTTTATATGCTAACCATGTGGTAGCCCTGATCGGGAACCTACTAGGCTCGTTGATCTAACGCCCTAATTCTATCCTTAGAGGATAATGCAGGATCAAGGAAAGGTAAAGAGCAAGTCGATGACCGGGAGGGGAGCCAAGCCTAAGCGCTTGAATGTTGAACAGGATTACTTATTTACTGTCATTTGATTTATACTTTGATGGACATGTAATAAGTTAATACTTAGCTATGGTTTGATTAGACTATTGACTATGGATGGTTGTTTACCTTAATTGCAATTGAGACTGTTACTTGCTATCTATTCATATTATTCCGCAATTAGTTAGTTTATTCTGCATGTTGTTGTTAGTTCCATGTGTGATTTATTATCATGGTTTAGTCCATGTACACATGGGTGGCCAGTTAAGGTTTAGACTTGGGTAGTCTGAACTTAACTCGCGTCGTGACGCCCCCCGCTCTTGTTCACTCTGTGTTTCTTTCAAAAGAAATTTTCAGACTCTGATTTTAAGAAGGGTGAAAGGACGGGACTTCACAGATGAAGCACATCAAGGTATCCCCATGTGTGTTTATCGATCGCCCAGACGGAGCATGAACTCCGGTTTCATTTCATCCCTCCCATGCCATGCATGAGATGTAAATGCAATATGCCATATAAAATACAAATCATAGCATTAAAACCCATCATAAAACCTGTCATTTGATTACCAAAATAAATCAAGAAAAACATCCATATACACATAATCCATGGCTTACAACAAGGTAGGAATCCTACCAAATACCAACTAGTGTTCCTTTGCGTTTCCATCCACGAATTCGGTCACTGATCGCGCACCGCTTGCGAGATCCCGATACCTTATTACACATCAACCAATTAAACTCATGTTTCAACCATGCCTAAGTCCATTACTCATACCTTATTGGGGTTCGGCCACACACCATGGCCGAACCTCACTCACTTGATTTCGGGTCCCATTTTAATCCTTAGATTATTTTAGTCATATGAATCTAAAAACCAGCAACCCTATGCGTCATTAACTAACACATAAGGTTATCATAGAGGTCCTTAAGTCCACAACCATCCTCCATGGGGTTCGGCCATACACCATGGCCGAACCCATGGTTCTTCATTTTTGGCCATATTTACACTTTTGCCATCCCTCTTTTCTATGGTTAAACACTTCTTCCATCCATGTACATTTATGTCCATAACTGATCCATAAGCATGGATCCATTGATGACTCATCAACCATGACATAAAATCATTAAAAACCAGCCATTTACTTAACCTAACTCCCATTCATTTAAACACATGCATAGACCTTAACTTAGCCCATAAAATGGCTCACAAATGGGTCATGGGATTCGGCCATACACCATGGCCGAAGCCATGATGTCTTTTCCTCATTCTTTTCTTGGATCTTGTACAACACTTTAGAACCACAACAAGCCCCTTTATGAGGGGGGTTTGATCACACATTTAGATCATCACTTTTGATCATCATTAACCACATTTTGAGTCCATTAACTTAACCACATTCCCCATCACCTCTAGGGTTCCAAACACATCTAAGTCCATAAAATCTCTCCATGGGGTTCAGCCATACAACATGGCCGAACCCATGGTCCATGGTTTATCATTATTTCCACCCTTTTAAAACATTATTTACAATACTTAAAATCCATTTAAAACTACCAACATTCTTCATCATTTTCCATCTTCACCCATTAAAGTCACTAACACACCACCATGGCCGAACCCATGGTTCATGGTTCATCTTTAGTTGTAAGGTTTAGGACCATAAATATCATCAATATTTCTCCATGGTTTCCTTCACTAAAACCCCTTAAAAATTTACTAACATTTAACCATTCTAAGCCTCAAAATCATTAATACATCTCCATGGGGTTCGGCCATACATCATGGCCGAACCCTATGGTTCATCATCTTCCTTAACAATCCACATCCAATGGTTAGATTCACTTGATGGGGTTCGGCCATACACCATGGCCGAACTTCATCCAATCCATTCTTTGTCCTTATGATCCACATGCATAGAAACCTAGGGTTTGGCCATGCAAAGGCCAAACCATAATTCTTAGACCATACACCTTATTTTAGTCATGCATGGGGTCCTTTCCACATCTCCATAACAGTTAGGGTTCGGCCATGCAATAGCTGAACCATGATCCTTGAACCCTTCTTGCCATGCATGCATGCATAATCCATATACATACATAGTGTCCTTATTTGTTCCATTATTCATAGCCTACCTTACCCATTAGGGTTTGTCCATTTCTCATCCCCTTTCTTGGATGGATTTTAAATCCATGGCCCATAATGTTTTGGCCACTTTTCAACCGAAGAAAATGGACCTTCATGACTTCCTTTAATTCCTAAAAAAAAATAACATCTTGTTGAGTGCCACTTACCTATCCCGCGGCTCCTCCGGTTTCCTCTTGCTCCTCTTGATCCTTAGCCTTTCTCCTTCCTTCTTTCTCCTTGATGTTCGGCCAATGGGTGAGCTTGACCCAATGAAATCTCCAAGGGCTGGTTCGGCCAAGATGGAGTAGGTTTGAGAGAGGGAGAGGAGGAGAGAATGGGAAAAATATCTCAAGTCTTGGGTCTTTGGAGTGTGGTCGGCCAAGCTTGGAATGTTCTTGTTTTTCTTCTAAGTCTTTTCTTCTTCTTGGTCTTGGAAGAGAGGGGAGGACGGCTAGGAGAGGGAGTGAGAGATGGAGAGATGGAAATGAGATGGGGAATGGGATGGGAACCCTAGACTTTTCCCATCTTGCCTTGGGTAGCTTGGGTTAGACTCCACCCTCATTAAGGTGGAGTCTTCCCCATGAGCCCATTGACCAAACGAAATGGGTGCATGGCCTTGGATGCCCTTAATCCTAGGCCCCTTGTCCCTTAGTGGTGGTGGTTGGGATGACGTGGAACCACCACCCCACCATGGGCCAATGCATGCCCAAGCTAGACCCCCATTTCATGGATCTTGTCTTAGCCATACCACTCTTTCATGGCCAATGGTTTTGGTGGGTCTTATCTTGGTGGTTTGTGTGGGTCAAGTGAGATGGAAATCACCCATTTGACTCACTCATTATCTAAGTGACTCACCCCATTTAACTCACCCCATATAATGTAACTTATTTGATTAATTTGTTATTTAACTTAGGTCATTTAATTACATAGTTTAATTCCATTTATTTGTCTTTACTTTCTCCATGAATCCACCCATGGTTGACTCAACCATGGTGGCAGGCCCCAATGCCTTAGCCCACCCGCCACCTCACTTGATGAGGTGGAGGTGGGCCCCACTTGATCATGCCACCTTGATTTTATTCCCACTTAACTTAGGTGATTTAAATTAATTTAACTCAACTTATTTTACTTTGATCCTCCTTAATTCCCTTTTGACTCATCCATGGTTGACTTGGTCAACCATGGTGGTCGGCCCCACCTGAGTTCTGGTCCACACGCCACCTCACTTGACGAGGTGGAGGTGGGCCCTACTCGGCTATGCTATCTTGATCTATTCACAACTAACTTAGGTGATTTGAATTAATTAATTCCATTCCATTTACTTTGATCACCATTGGGCCCATGGCCCAATTAAATCTACTTCCTACCCATTTACCCTAATGTTCAAACCATGTTGACCCATTGGGTCCCAAATGGGTATTTGACCCAATTGACCATCCTTGACCCAATTAACTATCATTGACCCCTTTAAATGAAATTAATCCAATCCATGGCCCATTGGACCATACTTGGGCCATTGTCCAAATTTTGATCCATTTACCATTCATTCCATCAAAATTCTAAATTTCAACCATTAAAATAAATAATAGCCAATATATGTATTGATTTAAAAATCCGGGCTATTACAATTAGTTCCGACTTGCTCCTCCGCTCTTTTCCTTCCTTAGTTTCGTTCTTTCTTCCTCCTTGATCTTTGGCCAAGAGTGAGCTTGAGAGGGAGAGAATCTAAGTCTTCTTCCTTTGTCTTTGTGAGAGGGTCGGCCCTAGGGTTCTTGCGAGAGGGAGAGGAGCTTGAGATGGAAAACACTAAGTCCTTTCTCCTTTGTCTTAGAGGCAGGGTCGGCCTTGAGAGAGAGAGAAGCTTGAGATGGAAAATACTTTAAGTGTTTCTTGTCTTGAAAGGGGGATCGACCAAGAGAGAGAGGGAGAGAGTGAGTTGAGATGAATGAGATCAAATGTAATACCTCGGATTTTCAGATTATTATTTATATGAGAATTATTCTTTTAAATTGTGAATTTTAGAATTGGATCTTATATGGATAAGGAATTGGGCCATGACCCAATTAAGACCCAATTAATGGTAGGATTGGTTTCAATAAATCAAATAGGGTTAAAACTAATTTCGTATGAAATCCAAGATTATGCATGGCCGAATTTAGATGTAAAAATATATGCTTATGCGCATGAGATCTTTTAAAAAAAAAGGTGTACATATTTTCTTAAAATAAATAAGGGAAATATCTAAATTAAAAGGAGGGCTCACGGCATTGCTATAAGTATTTTAGCATTAGCCGATTGGAAGGTTACTAATCTAAGGAGGAGAAGTCGGCCATGGCTAATTAAAGCAAGGGAGGTCGGCATTGCATCTAAGGCAATGACTAAAATTACACAAGGGGCGCACGGCCCCAAGGGGGTAAGTCTATCTTAAGAACATTCTCAATTTGGATTAAGGAGAGCTTATATAAAGGAGAGAAGGACAAAGGGGCAAGGTTTACAACCCATAGCCGAATTTTATTTTCCTCTCTCCCAATTTCTCATTCTCTCACACGGCAAGATCAAGAGCAAGAAGAAAGCAATCAACAAGAGGTAGTTTGGCCAGCAAAGGGAAAGGGGAAGAAGATTGGAAGAGAAAGATCAAGTGGGAGAAGAGCAAGGAATTGAAAAGATGTTAGTATCTAATTGTTTAAATAATTTTATTTTGAAACAAAAAGAACTATAGGGTTCAGCCATGGTGGTTGGCCGAACCCCATGGAGAAAGATTGGAGATGATTTGATGATCTTAAATGGAGAGAAAGAACCATAGGGTTCATGGCCGAACCCCATGGAAAGATTTTATTTAATTGATGGTTGTTAAGAATGAAAACTATGGAGATGGTTTGGTGTAAATGATATGTGAATTTGAATGGATTAAATGGAAGATCTAAGATTGATTAATGGAGACATGGATAGGAATGTGGATCGGCCATGGCATGGCCGAACAATGATTACATTATGGCAAAATTGATTTGATCAAAGTAATGAAAAGAAGGGGTGAGGTTCGGCCATGGTGCTTGGCCGAACCCCACCAAATATTTTATGGTATGATGATCAATTGTTATTGGATCTAAACTTATGGTCAAAAATCATGAACCAAGGGTTCGGCCATGGTGTATGGCCGAACCCCATGGGGTGGCTTTGGATTGGTAAAGGCATTTGGATGGCTAATTAGAAAGCTTCTAATTAAAGAAAAGGGTTGCTAAATTTAGAAAGGTTCAATTGTGGAAGGTGTGTGCTAAATTTAGAAAGGTTCCAGTTGTGGAAGGTGGTTGCTAATTATGGAAACCCTCCATGTATGGAAAGTTGGAGTTTGATTTACGGAAACCTTTCAATTATGGAAAGGTGTAGGTTATTTATGGAAACCTTCTAATAATAGAAGGTGGAGTCTAATTAAGGAAGGTTGGATTTAAAAAGGGAAATCTAGACATCATAGGGTTCGGCCATGGTGCATGGCCGAACCCCATAAATTAATTCTATAGGTTAAGCTTACTTTATGGACCTATGATGGAACTAAGATGTCGCCGAACCCCATGAATCGAGTAGAATGTATTGTATGGATTTAATATGAGGTTTGGATTAATGAGACAACATAAACCTAAGCTAGTGGCAAAATGGTAATTACATGCCAAAGTGGAGGAACATGGGCTCGGCCATAGTGTATGGCCGAACCCCATGAGTTGTGTTTAATGGACTTATTTGGTTAAAGAATTAATACAAGGTTTAAGTATGGTAAATTTAAATGAATGAAGGAACAATGGCATTTCCGTAAATAGTTGTGAAAGTGGTAATGGTATATGGCCGAACCCCATGGGGTTTTTGTTTATGGATTTGGAATTTTGAAAATCAAGCGGGACGTGGTTTTGATTTACATTATATTATAAGGTAACGGGATCTCGCAAGCGGGGCACGATCGGTGAGTGAATCTTGGACGGAAAGGCAAGGACACGTAACGGTCTTTGGTAGGATTCCACCTCTTTGAAACCATGAGTTTATGTACTTTGTTTTATCTTATGTTTGATGAAAATATGTTTCAAAGGATATGCTTTATTATTGAATTTCAAATGCTATGTTTAAATTGTTTAAAATAGCATGGATTGATTATGTTTCAAAAGGTGATTTTAAATGCTATGTTATGTTATTAAAATAGCATGTGCTTCATTGGCATCTCATGCATGGCATGGGGTGGAGGATTTATAACCGGAGGGGTCACACTCCGTCGGAGCGTCCGAAAAACCTATGTGGTGGGTAAATTTATGTACATGTGATGGGCGGGACTCATTGCATATTTGTCATCATTGCATGGCATGGATTTTACCTGGTTTTATATATTATGTTATAATATATGTTTTGTACTAACCATGTGTTAGCCGTAATTGGAATACCTGCTGGGTGTGTTGTTCTAACGCCCTACTTCTACCCTAGTTGATGTTACATGTAATGAGGGGAACGATGAATGTAAGACGGACCAGGCATAGGAGCCTGGAAGATTTATTTTATATGTTTTGAATAAATTTACTCATGAACTTGTATTTGAGAATTTGGATTTCGGAATGTAATAACTTATATGGTTGGATGATTTATTTGATAATTATGACGTTTTAATTATGGACAAGGACTTGACGTACTTTCCTATTTGAATGGAATAGAACTTGATTCTATTATGTTTCCGCATTTTGATGTTATGATTCCACAGGTTATGGTTTTTATTCCGCATCTTGATATTGCTATGTGTGAACCGTTTTATTGGACTGAGTACATACACACATAGGGTTGGCCAGTTAAGGGTCAGACTTTGGAAGTTCGGACATAGCTCGCGTCGTGACGTCCCGGTCTCTATCACTCTACTCTGTTATAGAAAAAAATATATATATATATACTCTGAATTTACGGGGATAAACGAGTGAAAAAGGGCGGGGCGTTACATCAAAAGCCTTCTTTCCATCTTGTCTTACGTTCTTTGGGTTAGACTCCATCCTCATCAATGTGGAGTCTTCCCCATGAGCCCTTTGACCAAACAAGGGAGTGCATGCTCCCCACATGGCACATACCACTCCCATCCAACGGTTTTGGCTTGTGGTTTCCTCTTGGTGGTTTGGTGGTTTGCATGAGATGGAACGACCACCTCTCCTTTGACCAATCCATGATCTTGCATGCCTCCACATGGCACACACCACCCTTCCAACGGTTTTGGGCTTGGTGGTTTCCTCTTGGTGGTTTGGTGGTTTGCATGAGATGGAACCACCACCTCTCCTTTGCCCAATCATGGTCCTTGCATGTCCTCCACTTAAGCTCTTTGTCTAGCCAAGGGGGTGCATGCCCTCCACATGGCACACACCACCCTCATCCCAACGGTTTTGGTGGAGTGGTTTCCATGAGATGAAACCACCCTCTTGACTCACTCCATCTTTTGATCTTTTATGTGACTCACTCTCATTTGACTCACTCCATTTAAATGCAACTCATTTCCTAACTCAGTCATTTGAATTTATATCTAACTTAGGTTATTACAATTAAATAATTTAATTCCACTCACTACATTTAATCTTCTTTAATTTATTTTGACTCACCCATGGTTGACCAAGTCAACCATGGTGGCCAGCCCCACTTGTGCCTTAGCCCACACGCCACCTCACTGGATGAGGTGGAGTTGGGTCCCACTTGGTTATGGCACTTGGATTTCCACTCCTACACTTGCCACCTAACTTGATGAGGTGGACCCCATGTCGTTGATCTTAATTGGGTCCATGACCCAATTAAATCCATTCCTTACTCATTTGCCCTAATGCTCAATCATCTTGACCCATTGGGTGCCAATTGGGCATTTGACCCAATTGACCATCATTGACCCAATTAAATGGAATTGATCCTATCCATAGTCCATTGGACCATACTTGGGCCGTTGCCCCAACTTTGATCCATCTAACATCCACTCCATCTATAATTCTTAATTTTTCACAATTAAATCAAATAATAACCAATATATTTATTGTATTAAAAATCTGGGCTATTACAGGGGAAGTTGTGCATAAAACTCTCCAAGACTAGTTCTCACCAGTCACAACAAACGCTACATCAGGTATAATCATACTTGTAACCAATGTTACCTTTGAACTTAAGGTTGCACTGGTGAATCTATTCGACTTCGATTATTTCCTTTCTCTCTCAAAGAAAAAACGAAATCATGGTTAATTTCCTTACTTGCGAATACCATCACCACTTGGGATCAGATAGTTAATAAATTTTTGAATAAGTTTTTCCCAGTATAAAAAACAAATGCACTCAAGAAAGAAATGATAAACTTTAATCAGGAGGAAGGTGAACAATTCTGTGAAGCATGGGAAAGATTCAAAGATAAATTAGCAAAATGCCCTGTAACGCCCGCCCTTTTCAACGAAATCAGAGTCTATTTTTTTTTTAATGAATAGTGACAAAGGGAGCGGACGTCACGACGCGAGTTAAGTCCGAACTTCTAAAGCCCGGCCCTTAACTAGGCAACCCTACGTGTGAGTGGAACGAAGTCCACGGAGAATGATTCACACGTAGAAGTAGCTCGTGGAATATTAAACTACGTGCAGAATTACAATAAAGATTGTCTTACAAATTTGAGATAGCAGGGAAGATACATTCATTTAATTACCAAAATACCTCAACAACATAATATCCAAAATAAAATCCAAAACAAAATCCAAAACATAGCAATTAATCTAAAATATTACATTCCGACGAGCAAAGCTATCAAATACATTTCCAAATTAAACTTGAATAAACTAAATAGTCTGTCTCCCCAAGCTCCTAAGCTTGGCTCCCATCTCGTCCTTCTGCTCCGCTGTCTCTTGTGTCATCAGCTAGGGTAGAAATAGGGCGTTAGGCAACGAGCCCAGTAGGACTCCGAGTAGGGCTAACACATGGATTAGTGATAACAAGCATACAGAAAATCATATAATGAAAACTAGAAAGTGAATACCATGCCATGGGTGTCTTATGTCATGTATCCCACCCATCATCATTACTATCATGATGCCATATCCCCCTTGACGAAAAAACCTCGTCAAGATATAATCAATCACACTGTATCCCCCTTGACGGCAAGGCCTCGTCAAGGTGTTCCCATGCTTATTTCTCAGTCGCCCCGACAGAGCATGAATTCCGGTTGTACCTTATGGTACCTCCTTGATGGATGAATCACATCAAGATATCCCCATGTTTGGTTCTCGGTCGCCCCGACGGAGCATGGTCTCCAGTTATAGCCTATCAGGCTATCCCCATAGCTGCTTCTCGGTCGCCCCGACGAAGCATGGACTCCAGTTTCATTTCATCCTTCCCCTACCATATCCCTCCCATGTCATGCATGAGATGTAGATGCCATATACCATGTAATATATGTAACTCATAGTCATAAAACCCATCTTAAACCAATCCCATGATTATCAAAATAAATCAAAGGAAACCCATCACATAATACTAAATCCAAAACCCATCTTAAAAACAACCATATGATTTCCAAAATAAATTAAAGGAAAACATCACATGATACTTAATCCAAAACCCATCTTAAAAACAACCACATGATTTCCAAAATAAATTAAAGGAATGCATCACATAATACTTAATCCAAAACCCATCTTAAAACAAACGATATAATTTCCAAAATAATTCAAAGAAACCATCACTCAATCTATGGCTTACAAAAAGGTATGAATCCTACCGAATACCGAGTAGCGTCCTTTCTCGCTTCCGTCCGATAATCCGGTCGCTGATCACACATCGCTTGCGATGTCCGATACATTATTATACATATCAATTAGTCCATGTTTTTAACCTTTTAAGTCCATTAATCATACCTTAGTGGGGTTCGGCCATACACCATGGCCGAACCTCACTATGTAGTTTTGTGGGCCCCGTTTAATCCATTAAATATTTTAATCTCATGAGTTTAAAAACCAGCCACCTTAGGCTTTATTAGTTATACATAAGGTTATTACTTAAATCCTCTAGGTCCATGATCATCTCCCATGGGCTTCTTCATTTTTGCCAATATCTACGGTTTTGCCACTACCCTTTTTCCATGACTAATCACTCATTTATCCATGTACATTATCGTCCATAATTGATCCATACCTTAGACCCATTAATGATCCATAAATTAGGTCCATTAATGACCCCTCAACCATGTCATAATATTATTGAAACCCACCATTTAATTAACCTAATCTCCATCCATTTAAACACATTCATAATCCCATACCTAGCCCGTCAAGTAGCTTATAAAAGTGGGTCATGGATTCATCATTCATTGGTGACATTTAAGACCATAAAAACATTAACCTTCATTCATGGATTCCCTCATTTAAAAACCCCTTTTAAAATTACCATTATTTTTTCATTCAAAAACTTCAAAATCATTAACCCCTTTGATCAACATTATGTTTATCACTTTGAGTTCATCAACATTACCAACCTTCCCCATTGAAATCACTTAACCACCTTCCATGCTTTTCTTCACTAACATCCCTTCAAAACTTACAAACACTTGACCCTTTTTAAGCCTCCAATACAGTAACACCTTACTCCACATTTTCTATCCTTTTAAACCCATTTAAAAAACCACCATTACACTACCATAGGATTTAAAAATATTCCATCCCTGAAATCTCTCCATGGTTTTATTTTTAAAACATTATTTCCCACGCTTAAAAATCCATTTTAAACTATCCCATTCTCAACCATTCCTCCCTATTTTTACACCCTTCAAATTTACAACCACATAACCCTAAAAATCATAAATTATCCTCCATAGCTTCCATTTTTTAAAACCCTCATAAATCACCTAATCACCTACCATTTCATCACCATAGGGTTCAGCCATTCACCATGGCCGAACCCATGGTTCATGATCCATCATTTTGGTACATTTTCTTGAGTCCATTAATGACTCATTTAGTCATGCCATACTTCCCATTCTTTTCATGGTTTCCAAAACACTTAATTCATCAAAGTTTCCCTATGCCTTTTAAGGCTACCAACACCATTCACACCCCCCATGCATTTCGTCATTTAAGCCCCTTTAAAAATTTCCTACATTTAATCACTAGAAACCCTAATAATCCTAATCATTTCTTCCATGAATTTCTTCATTTAACAACCCTTTACAAATCACCATATTTAATCATTAGCACCTTAAAAAAAAAAAAACATAAGCCATCTTTCCATGATTTTCATTCAAGATCCCTTTAAAAAGAACTACCACATTTAATCAATAAACACTTACAAACCCTAAATCATCCTCCATTCTTTAAAACCCTAAAAAAATCATACATCACCTAATCACCCACCATGGGGTTCGGCCATACTACATGGCCGAACCTTTTTCTTCCAATTTACATAATCCCATGCTTAAATAATTTAAATCCATTATATCTTTAATCCATTTATTTTTCCTTTCCCTAACCCTAATTTACCCATTAGGGTTTTGTCCACTTTCCATCCTTCCATTTGATGGATTTGAGATCTAATGCCTATGATTATTTGGCCACCATCAAATTTAACAAGAATGGATCCCAAATCTTAAACCCTAAAAATCCAAATCTCTTGTTTAGGAATTACTTACAATCCGACGCCTCCTCCGAGTTTCGTCACTCTCGTCGGCTTTCTTGGCCTCCTCTCTTCTTCCTCTCCTTGTTTGATCGGCTAAGATGCTTGATCCATGGTGAAACACTCAAGGCTTGGGTTTGGCCGAGGTAAGGTTAGATTTGAGAGTGAGAGGGGAAGAGTGGAGATGAGAAAGGTGTCTCAAGGTTTTTACCTTGAGGTGGTGGGCCAACACTTGGGCTTTTCTTCCTCTCCCTAAGCTCTTCTCCTTCTTCCTTAGTTTTCTTCTTCTTCTCCCTTGGGTGTGGGACGGTTTTGAGAGTGAAAGAGATGAAATGAGTGAAATGAGGATGGAATTTGAGAGATGAGATGAAGTCATCTCCTTTTGATTGGTTAAGATACACTTTACCATTAATTTCTCACCAACCAACAAGATATTTTCCATGCTTTATGACCCAACCACCTTTACCCAACGTTTTTTGATGCCTTAAGATAAGATGGCTTTTGGTTTTCTACCTTTTGACCATTTGACCCTCATTTGAATAATTTAATCATTTAATTAATTAGATAATTACCTTAGGTTAATTAATTTTCACTTAACCCAATTCCATCATTCCACCCATGGTTGACCAATTCAACCATGGTGGCCGGCCCCACCAATCCCTGGGTCCACACGCCACCTCACTTGGTGAGGTGGAGGTGGGTCCCAATTGGCCATGTCACCTTGGTCATATTATCATTAACTTAGGTGATTTAACTTAATCCATTCTAACTAATTGGATCACCATTGGGCCCATGGCCCAATTACATTTTCCTCTTACCCATTTACCTTAGAGCTTACATCATCTTGATCCATTAGGTCCCAAATGAGCATTGGGCCCAATTTGACCATCCTTGGCCCAATTGATCATCATTGACCCTTTAAATGAATTACAAATCCAATTCATAGTCCATTGGGGCCTACTTAGGCCTTTGCCCATATTTTGACCCATTTACCATCTATTCCATCAAATTTCCCAACTTCCATCATTAATATAAACAATATCCACATATATATCGATTTACAAATTCCGGGCCATTACATGCCCCCACCATGGCTTAGAAACATGGAGACTTATCCAATTTTTCTATGATAGCTTAACAACATCAACCCCGTCAAATGGTCGAGTCTATGAAAAATGGGGACTTTTTGAAACAAACTGAGAACAATGGATGGACATTCTTAGAAACATTTTCGGAGAATTCTCAGCAATGGGATTTCTCTAAACAATATAATTTACGGCAAACCTCAAAGAAAGGGGGGTTTGTACGAAGTCAATAGTGACTTTGATGTTAAGTTTGCAATCGCAAACCTAACAAAAAAAGTTGACTCATTAGTGATGACTCAGGCGATGAATAGAACACAGAGGGGTAGCATGGTAATTTCACCTGATTTTTTTGAAATCAGGTGTGTAGAGGCAGAAAAATCGAGTGTCTGTATGGCCCGCCTTTTTATAATATATATATATATATATACATATATACATATACACATATATACATATGTATACATATACACATATATACATATGTATACATATACACATATATACATATGTATATACATATGTATATACATATATATACATATGTATATATATATATATATATATACGGTTGGGCCATTACATAACCGAGTGTCTGTATGGCCCGTTTTTTATTATGTTGATTGATAATCACTATTGCTAACAAACAAACACCCGCTGCATAAAATCTAATCAATCAAATTGTTTTAAATGGACCAACGATTTTTGAGATTGACCTATTCACCCCCCCCCCTCTAGGGTCAATCTTGTTTTAGCACCTAAGGGAAATCTTTCAATTGGTATCAGAGCCACATGCTCTTTATAAAGGATTTAACTATCCGAGTTGGATCCGTACTAGAACAATGGATATGAGAGATAGCCATGATATTTCCAAACCTCCATTTGTGATGAAAAATGAAAAGTAAAAATGAAAAATGATAATTGTTTTCATCAATAAATATGTTTGGAAATAAGTGAATTGAAAGTGGTCTAACCTATGGAAGAGGTATTTGATTAACCCTCAAATTTCACAACCACTCAGTCCAAAAACAAGTAGCTTGAATTTGTGATGAAATGTCTGCACTTTTATTTAAAACACTGGTAGCTTTCGTCAATGTTGTTTCATAAAATGGTTATGAGAGACTAATGAGATATGAAACATTATAAGAGGTTGAAAGAATCCACGAAGAAATTGACTCTTCTAGTCCAATGGATGAAATCACCTATCCAGAGCAATCAATGTACCAAGAACAAAAGGTGACTGATTAAGTTCATCTATTGAAGAAATCCAAGTTGAATCTTCTAAAGAAAAAGATGATGGAGTTAAAGAACTTGATGAGGGTGATGACCTCCAAGTATCCTATAAGGCCGTGTACCAAGAGAGTTTAAAATAGGCTAAGGACCTTCACACTGCAAATTTTAAGAATGCATAACTCTCTAATCAACTTCAAAATAGCTAATGAAGTTGGAAAATGTCTTGAAGTTAATAATCTGAATTTGGGATCAGATTTGAAGTTGTCTCAAGACATGGTTGCCCAAGGTGATTGTCCTCTCATGTTGGGATAACCCCACGGTACAAAATCTGGTGTTTTGACTCACAAAGTTAAGTGGGAAGGCATCCAAGATCAAAACTAAATTTGATAAAAGGCCGTCATGGTGTTGTGGACTTAGATTCCAAGTCCCACAGTAGTTGTTCAAATGTGTGGAGATAGGATTTGGTACATAATGATTGCACATCAATGGAGTTTGGGGGAGCACAAAATAGCCTTTTAGCACCTGTCACTGGTCATGACAGTGGATGGAGGATGATTGATGAAAGCTTGAAAAAAAACTTGGAGAAAAATAATCTTAGAGGCAGCTAAGTTTATGGGGGAGTTAAGTCAAAGAACTAAAAAAGATAGCTTGGAGAATAGGGGAGAAGACTCCAAAAAGGCAAGCTAGGTAACTTAGCTTGACCCCATTGGGAGGACACTTGGAAGACAACACAACTCATAAAGGGGAAGAAGAACAAAAATAGTAATGCAACGGCAATTTTCATTGTATTTTGGGGGAGATCAATGTTTAAGTGCATGAGAAACATGCATTGATCAATGGAAAGATTAAATGAGTTGGAAGTGAACTCATGGAAGCACAAAATGCAAGAAGCATGGGGGAGTGCTTGAAATCCAATTCCTTCAAAAATGAAAGGAAAATCGATGTTTGCCTTCTAAACCTTTGTCAATTGTATGACGAAATGGGGGAGAAATTAGTAAAACCTGTTAGACATCAAATCCAATTATGGAGGAGTTATTGGTAAGACGGGAAGAAGCCTAAGTGCTTGGGCCTCTAGAAAGAGAGAGCCATGAAGGGGAGGAATATTCAAAAGCCAATGGACATAAGAGAATGTCTATGTTTGGAGTTTGGGACTATGGGTAGTGTTGGTGGACAAGAAATCATGGTATTTGGGGGAGCATGAATTCAAATCTACTTTAGTTCATGGATGCATATTTATGTTTTAGACTAACCCCTCTAACGATTTTCTAGTGTTGCTCGTTTATGTGCTGAAACAGGTAAACATGAATTGAAGCAAGCTGAACATGAATATGCGAAGATCATAGTCTTGTTTTCCATTTGAATATGTACATGTAATCAATGTAATATTTTTGTATTCAGATGTGATGTAATAAGGGTGAGTTCCTAATTGGGCTAGCTTCTAGGTTTTTTTTTTAAATTGACAAAGGGGGAGAATGTTAGTGCCCTGGTTTTGCTGAGTCCCTAAGTTTGTCAATTCCATGACTCGGGAAGAAGCACTTGGTAGAAGTTTGAAAAACTCAAGGTGACCAAGAAAGAAGATCATGCTCCACCAGATTGAAGCTTCTCGTTATGGCAATCACAAAAAACAGGTAGGTGGCCATAGATGACTTTAGGTGGAACCCACACCTTAGAGTGGACCATCCCTAGGCTTTGTAACGCCCTACCATTTTTCACTCTCTTCTTCCGTAAAATCAGAGTCTATTTTTTTTTTTTTTTTTAACAGAGTAGAGTGATAGAGAGCGGGATGTCACGACGCGAGTTAAGTCCGAACTTCAAAAGTCCGATCCTTAACTGACCAACCCTATGTGTACATGGACTAAGTCCACGAAAATGGTTCACACATAACAATATCAACATGTGGAATAAAAATCATAACATGCAGAATAAAATCCATAACATGCGGAATTATAATAGAACCAAGTTCTACCATTCAGATAGCAAAGTACGTTAAGTCCTTAATCATCATTCAAATATCATAATTATCCAAATAAACAACCAACCATCTAAGCTATTACATTCCGAAATCTAGATCTCAAAGTACAAGTCCATGAGTAACTTTATTAAAAATATAAACTAAATCATCCAAGCTCCTATGCCTGGCTTGTCTTGAGTTCATCGTTCTCCTGATTTCCTGTGTCATCCACTAGGGTAGAAGTAGGGCGTTAGAACAACGTGCCCAGTGTAACACCCCAATTTCTCAATGAAGTGGAAAATTATGAAAATGCCCCTGAGTTATTAAATTAATTATTTTATGATGTCAAATAAGGAAATAGTGGGGCCCAATGCTCAAATTAAAAACATATGAGCACATTATGATTGTTAAGTTTGATTGGTTGGGTAATTTACATCAATTGGGTCAAAAATGGCTAAATGGGTCAAAGGGCCCAAATGGGACACAACGGGTCTTACTGGATTATTCGACCGTTTTGTGAATTTAAATTAAATGGGGTTAAGTTTATTTGATTGGAAATCAAGTGGAGGAAAAATGGGTAGGCTTGACCCATATGTAAAAACCAATTGCAAATGACCAAAACACCATAATTGGGTCATGGAGTCAAAAACGGGTCAAGGAGCCAAAAGTGGACCCAACGGGTCGTGTTGACTAAGGTTGACCGTGTGGACCCTCAAGGGAGCTAAAACACGAGTTAAATCAGTTGAGTGGGACTGAGGTGTGTTGGAATTAAATCAAGTAGTGAGTCAACTCAAGTGCATTAAATGAAATGCATTAAGTATAGTGAGTTGGACATGTGAGTTGGGTGAGTCAAAAGGGAAATTGAAGGGGCTGTAAACTTAGTGAGCTAAGTGGGAATTGGAAGAGGTTGGCTCAGCTTTAACCACCAAAACAAGTCCCACACGTTGGGGACTTGTTTGGGGTGATTTCCATGGTGTATGTTAAATGAGATGCATGGGAATGAGAAAAGATTGCTTGGGGTTGCCAAATGGTGTGTTGGAAGTGCCAAGGGGTGCTTTGCTTGGCTGCAAGTGACTCCTTGGTTTGCGCAAGGTTTGATGAGGAGTAAATGGGTGATGTGGGGCTGTTTAAACAAAAGCAGCCAGCACCCTCACTTGGCCGATTTTATCATTGCAAAGCCTTGGAATTTCATCTCCTCTCCCTCTCTCAAGAACACCTCTCTTGGCCGAATTTTATCTTGGTGATTTCACCAGTGGTTCATGCTTCTAACCAGCTGAGACAAAGGAAGAAAGAAGGAAGGAAACAAGAGGGAAGAAGGCAAGGAGCAAAGGCATAAGAAAAGCTTGGAATTTGGTAAGTATTTCCATGGACTTTTGGTTAATAAAATGGGTGCGTGTTGGGCCATGGTGATGGCCGATTACACCAGGGTTTTAACCTTGATTAGTGGAGGATTTAAAATAGTAAAAATAACCATTGGGTTCGGCCACCATGGAGGGCCAAACCCCATGTAAGAGATTGCTTGGTTTTCATGTTTTGAAACATGAAAACCATGGATTTTGTGGACTGTTTTTGGGTATTGATTTAAGATTTAAATGCATGTTTTAGAATGGGTTAAAAACATGGATCTAAATGACATAGGGACTGAAGGTATTATGGGTATAAAACAGCGGTTTAAAACTGATAAGTTGGACCATTGGGTTCGGCCACTTTGCATGGCCGAACCCCAGGGAAACAAATGGTTGATGTTGATGGTTTTTGGAAATTAAAACCATATAAAAGTGGGACTAATAGTCGGGGAGGTCGAAGGTCTGACCCTGCTGGTTCTGGATGATTATTTACTCTAACTTCTCAGGAAGAAGACGACCATACTGTGATACAAGGTATGGCGGTAGTGAATAGTTCTTATGCATATGCACTATTTGATTCGGGAGCATCACACTCCTTCATAGCTGCATCATTTATTACTGCTACGGGTACATTAGTTCAAAGATTAGCCACAACACTCACTATTGTATCCCCTGTCGGAGATTCAGTATTGGGACTTATATGTACGGCGGTTAACACTGAATTAGCTGGACTCAGATTTGAGTTCAATTATCTAGTGCTGGACATGTCAGAGTATGATATTATATTCGGTATAGATTGGTTGGTTAAGTTTCATGCCAACATCGACTGTTATTGTCGAAGAGTGACATTTAAGTCACCCGAGGGCAAGCAATATGTAGTCCGTTCAGATAAACAAAGTGGATTACAGGTAGGGTTAAATCACGTGGTATTGAATAATATCACCATAAACAAAGCTCCAGTTACTGAACTTCCGGCAATTGTGCAAGAATTTGCTGATGTATTTCCAAAGGAACTCCTTGGTTTACCGCCTAGGAAGGAGATTAACTTCGAGATCAAGTTATACCCTGGCACAGCACCAGTGTCGTTACCACACTATCGGATGGCACCAGTAGAGATGTCGGAGCTAAAGAAGAAGATTGATGAACTGCTTAGGCTGGGTTGCATCCAGAACAGTACGTCATCATGGGGAGCACCAGTGCTGTTCGTGAAGAAGAAGGATGGTTCACTACGGATGTGCGTGGACTACCAGAGCTGAATCAGCTAACAGTCCGGAACAAGTACCCTCTACCCAGGATCGACGATTTATTTGATCAATTGAGGGGTTCTAGTCATTTTTCAAAGATCGACTTGATGTCTGGTTATCATCAAATCCGAGTTAGAGAGGAAGATATAGAAAAGACAGCTTTTCGGACGCGATATGGACTGTTTGAGTTCGTAGTCATGCCATTTGGACTCACAAATGCGCCGGCTGTGTTCATGGATTTAATGAACAGAATCTTCCGTCCCTATCTGGACCAGTTTGTAATCGTATTCATTGATGATATCCTGATCTATTCTAAGAGTCAGGAGGAACATGCAGAGCATCTACGGATAATTTTGAATACATTGAGGTAGAATAAACTGTATGCCAAGGCCAGTAAGTGTGAATTCTGGCTATCTCAAGTGAATTTCTTAGGACATGTTATATCCGAGGAAGGAATAGCCGTGGATCCGGCTAAGGTGACAGCAGTGAAAGACTGGAAAGCGCCAAAGAACGTAACCGAGATCCGCAGTTTCTTAGGATTGGCGAGTTATTATCTGAAATTTATTATGGATTTTTCCAAAATAGCGTCTCCATTGACTCGACTCACTCAGAAAGGAGTCAAGTATGAGTGGTCAGATCTGTGCAACCAAAGGTTTGAAGAGCTAAAAGACAGACTTACAACCGCTCCTATTTTGATTTTGCCGGAAAAAGGCAAGGGTTATGAAGTAGAATGCGATGCTTCGGGAGAAGGACTGGGGTGTGTCCTCAGTCAAGATCATCGTGTAGTGGCTTATGGTTCAAGACAACTAAAAATACATGAACGCCTCTATCCTACGCATGATCTTGAACTAGCCGCAGTGGTCTTCGCTCTCAAAAGTTGGAGACATTACCTTTATGGCGAGAAGTTTGAAGTGTATTCTGACCATAAGAGTTTGAAATATTTATTTGATCAGAAGGAGCTCAATCTAAGGCAGCGTAGATGGATGGAGTATCTGGCGGATTATGAGTTTGAGCTTCGATACCATCTAGGCAAGGCGAACAAGGTGGCTGATGCTCTTAGCCGCATATCACATGCATCCGTGGCATGTCTGATCAGAACCGAGTGGGAGATGTTGAATACCATTCGAGAGTTCAATCTATACATTACAAACCGTGGAGTTTTGCACAATTTAATCATACGGTCCAATATAGTCACCAGGATTGAACAAGAACAAAGAGCAGATCCGGAAGTGAAGGACATATGGGACAAGATGTCCACTGGTGTGGACATACCGGAATGGGAATTACGACCCGGGCAAGGTCTTTTATTTCGGGGAAGAACATATGTGCCAAAGAGTTGTCGGAAAGAGCTACTGATTGAGGCACATCAATCCAAGCTCTCTATTCATCCGGGTAGCACCAAAATGTATCACGATCTGAAAAGGCATTATTGGTGGCATGGACTAAAAAGGGATGTGGCAGAGTTCGTGGCACATTGTTTAACTTGTCAGCAAGTTAAGACTGAACACCAAAAGCCACCAGGGTTACTCAAACCCTTAGCAGTGCCAGAATGGAAATGGGAACACATTTCCATGGACTTTGTATCGGGGTTACCGAGGTCTTCAAAGGGCAATGACGCTATATGGGTCGTAGTCGACCGACTGACCAAGTCCGCACATTTCATTCCTATCAAGATGACAGATTCATCTGAAACGTTGGGTCGGCGTTATATTAAAGAGATCATTCGACTACATGGCATTCCCCGAATGATAGTATCGGACAGAGATGGCCGTTTTACCCGGCAGAGTATGGCAAAGCATGCAGTCAGCCATGGGGACAGACTTATTGACTAGAACCGCTTTCCATCCACAGACTGATGGACAGTCTGAAAGGACAATACAGACCTTGGAAGACATGTTGAGAGCATGCATGTTAGATTTCAAGGGTGGATGGGAGGACCACTTACCACTGGTGGAGTTCTCGTATAATAACAGCTATCAGGCAAGCCTTCAGATGGCTCCATACGAGGCATTATATGGTAGACCGTGTAGGTCACCGATATGTTGGACAAAGGCAGGAGAGCCTGCATTGATCGGACCAGAACTAGTCGCAGAGACTACTGCACAAATTAAGTTGATACATCAACATCTACTGACTGCACAGAGTCGGCAGAAGAACTATGCTGATAAAAGGAGACGGTTTCTGGAATTTGAAGTGGGAGACATGGCGTTTCTAAAAGTCTCACCACGGAAGGGACATATGAGGTTTGGCAAGAAAGGAATACTGTCACCAAGATTTGTGGGACCGTTTTCGATCATAAGAAGGATGGGGGATGTTTCTTATCAGTTAGCACTCCCATCACAATTAGCATCTTTACACGATGTGTTTCACGTGTCGATGCTAAGGAAATACAATCCGGATCCGTCCCATGTTTTAAATGTTCAAGATATTGAAGTGCAAAGCGACGTGACGTACGTCGAAAAGCCGGTCAGGATAGTGGAGACCGAACAAAGGGGGTGTTGCGAAATAGAGCGATTCAGTTCGTGAAAGTGGTATGGGATCGTCATGGTGATGAAGAGGCCACATGGGAACTTGAGTCGGACATGAGAACAGCTCACCCCGAACTATTTATTTAATTACTTGAGAACCCTACTTCGCTCGATTTTCGGGACGAAAATTTCAAAAGAGGGTTATATTGTAACACCCCAATTTTTCAATAAAATGGAAAATTATGAAAATGCCCCTAAATTATTAAATTAATTATTTTGTGATGTCAAAATAAGAAATGTTGGGGCCCATTGCTCAAATTAAGGTCGTATGAGTACATTATATATATATCAAGTTGATTTGGATGGGTTATGTACATCAATTGAGTTGGAAATGGCTAAATGGGTCAAAGGGCCCAATTGGACCCAATGGGTCAAAATGAATGATTTGACCATTGTGTAAGCTTAAATTAAATAGGGTTAAGCCTATTTGATTGGAAATCAAGTAGAGAAGAAATGGGTAGGCATGATCCATATGAGAAAACCACTTACAAATGACCAAAATACCATAATTGGGTCATAGAGTCAAAAACGGGTCAAGGAGCTAAAGGGGGGACCCAACGGGTCGGGTTGACCAGTTTGACCACGGATGACCGTGTGGGCCCTCAATTGAACTCAAGTGTGAGTTAATTCAGCTTGAGTTGGGTTGATTTGAAATGAGTTGGATTTAAGAAATGAGTTGACTCAAACATAGTGCATTAAAAGTGATGAGTTGGATGAGTTGGTTTAGAATAAAAATATTCCAAGTTAGGTGAGTCAAGAGGAGATGGAAATGAGTTGTAATCTCACACAACAATTAATTTGAATCAATCTCAGCCGTTGGTATGAAAGGGTGCTTTGGCAAAGCCAAAAGACACCAAGGTTGGGCGGCACCTCTTCATGAAGGGTTGCATTGGTTCATTTCCCATGTGATACAATGTTTGGCACCAAGGGGTGCAACGTTTGGCACCAAGAGGTGTCTTGGTTAACACCCTTTGCCCCATCATTTTTAACAACATTAATGAGGGAGGATGAATGGGAGTTGGGGGGCTGAAACTATAAAAGAAAAACCTAACCATACATGGCCGTTTTTCACACAAAAGAATCCAAGAATTCCCATCTCTCTCTCCCTCTCTCCAATTCGTTTTTCTTGGCTGAACAGCAGAGGTTTGGCATCAGTTAATCAAGCCTAAACCAGCAAGGAATTAAGGAAAGAAAGAAGAAATAAAAGGGAGAAATCAAGGATCAAAAAAAAGAAGAAAACTTGGAAAATTTGGTAAGTATTTTATGTGTTATTTTGGTTTAATAACATGGAATGAATGGGGGTGTATTGGGCCATGGTTATGGCCGAATACACCAAGGTTTTAACCTTGATTAAGAGAGGCTTTAAAATGGTAAAGATGACCATTGGGTTCGGCCACCATGGAGGGCCGAACCCCATGTAAAAATTAGGTTGGTTTTCATGTTTTGAAACATGGAAACCATGGAGTTTTTGGTGGACTGTTTTTGAGTTTTATTGAGATTCAAATGCATGTTTTAAGGAGGGTTAAAAACATGGATCTGAATGACAAGAAGACTGAAGTTAATATGGGTTTAAACAGTAGATTTAAATTGATATTATGGACCATTTGGATCGGCCATCTTGGATGGCCGAATCCCATGAAATGTTGTGCATTCGGACAAAGTGATTAACTTATTTCGATGGTTTTGAGAGGTAAAAATGCAGCAGTAATATACTGATTAATACTTGTCTAAATGAGGATTTAAAACACATACATAAGGACCAAGACATGGACATAGGGTTCGGCCACTTTGGATGGCCGAACCGCATGTTAGTTTTGATGATGTTGGTGAGTTTTAAACCATATAAAATATGGTGTTTGATGCGATTTATGGAAGTTTAACTTGCTGTTATTGGTTGGCCAACATAGGGCTGAACCATGTCATTTTTTTTAGGGTTAAGTTATGGATTCAAATCAGGGGTAAATCATGGACTAGTTGAACCAAGAGAACCCCACTAAGGGTCTTTGGTAACCCTATTGTGTAGCCGACTTTGTGATTGAAATTATGGGAAAGAGTGATTATTGATCAAAGGTGGAATAATCATGTGTATGGTTGTATGGACCTTAGCAAGACATGTTTAAAAGGGTTAAGTGTTTAAGAGTTGATTAAATAAAGTAGGAAGTTAAATCCTAAGTTGGTGATGTTCGGCCAAGGGCATGGTCGAACCCCACATGATGTGGATGGGTCGTAGATGTGATTGAATAAGTAAATGATGTTATGACTTGCTGATTGGTATATGGATAAGGTACCGAAAGTCGAACGACATGCGAGTCGTGACCAGGTGACGCGAAAGAAAGATCAGTTACTGAAGTGATTCTTCAGTAGGTTTCCTACCTACTTGTAACCACGGTTTTTACCCAGTTTTCTTATGATACTCTTGTTTTAATATATGTGTTTCAAATGATATATTATGCATTAACAAATGGCATACAGGCATTGGCATCTCATGCATGGTCATGGGATGATGAATGAGGTTCTACAGTGTTACAATTATGGGTTACGTCCTCCTTAGGCGATGAGAGTTCCACCAGGAAGAGTAACATGATGATAATAGTCACAATGGTCTCCTTAGGCGAAGAGAGTCCCGCCAGGAGGACTAATACGTGATATGAATCAGTTAGTGATGAAGAGATGGAAGTTGTATTGTGATTTATCTTGTCGGTGCATGGCACGACAAGTGGTGGCTATGGATGTACATGATGGGGGAGGCTCATTGCATGTGCATACATCATAGCATTGTTTTACCTGTTTTGATGATCATATATTATGATATGTATATGCATGTTTTTAGATGCTAACATGTGGTAGCCCTGATTCGGGAACCTGCTGGGCGCGTTGATCTAACGCCCTAATTCTATCCTCAGAGGAGATTGCAGGTACAAACAAAGGGAAAGGAAAGGTCGTTGACCGGGAGGGGAGCCAAGCCTAAGTGCTTGAATGAAGGACTGAACTACTCTATATATTACTGTCTTTTGAATACTTTTGTGGGACATGTAATAACTCACTACTTGCTATGGTTTGAGTAGGTTGATAACATTTGGATGTTTGATCTATGATTAATAATGTTTAGGACTGTTACTTGCTATCTCGTCTTTCTTTTCCGCAATTAATCTAGATTATTCCGCATGTTGATGTTAGTTCCATGTGTGATTCAGTATCATGGTCTATTCCATGTACACATGGGTGGCCAGCTAAGGTTCAGACTTGGGTAGTCTGAACTTAACTCGCGTCGTGACGCCGCCCGCTCTCTTCCGATGTTCTATTATGTTTATTTAAAAAAAAAAATTAGACTCTGAAATTCTCGGAGAGGGCGGGGCGTTACAAATAAAATGTGCAGACTTGGTTAGTCGGTCTACCACAACCCATATCGCATCGTTGCCCTTTGAAGACCTTGGCAACCCTGTCACAAAATCCATGGAGATGTGCTCCCATTTCCATTCCGGTACTGGTAAGGGTTTGAGTAACCCTGGTGGCTTCTGATGTTCCGTCTTAACCTGCTGACAAGTTAAGCAATGTGCCACAAATTCTGCCACATCTCTTTTGAGTCTGTACCGCCAGTAATGTCTCTTCAGGTCGTGATACATCTTGCTGCTGCTCGGATGAATAGAGAGTTTGGTATGATGTGCCTCAACCAATAACTCTTTTCTGCAGCTCTTAGGTACATAAATCTTTCCTCGGAATAGAAGACCATGTCCTGGTCGTAACTCCCATTCCGGTATGATTTCACCAGTAGACATCTTAGCCCATATCTCTTCCACTTCTGGGTCTGTCCGCTGTTCCTGTTTAATCTTAGTAACCATGTTGAACCTTATTATCAAATTGTACATACTCCCATGGTTATTGATATAAAGATTCAACTCTCGAATGGTATTCAGTATCTCCCATTCTGTCCTGATCAAACATGTCACTGATGCATGTGATATGCGGCTGAGGGCATCCACCACCTTGTTCGCCTTGCAAGGGTGATAACGAAGTGCGAACTCATAATCTGCCAGATACTCCATCCATCTGCGCTGCCTCAGGTTAAGCTCTTTCTGATCAAACAAGTATTTCAAGCTCTTATGATCTGAAAACACTTCAGATTTCTCGCCATATAGATAAAGCCTCTAGCTTTTGAGAGCGAAGACCACCGCGGCTAGTTCAAGATCGTGCGTAGGATAAAGGCGTTCATGTATTTTCAATTGCCTTGAACCATAAACCACCACACGATGATCTTGACTGAGGACGCACCCCAGTCCCTCTCCTGAAGCGTCGCATTCTACCTCGTAACCCTTGCCTCTTTCTGGCAAAATTAAGACAGGTGCCATTGTAAGTCTCTTGTTCAGCTCCTCCAATCTCCGAGTGCATACGTTTGATCACTCAAATTTGGCTCGTTTCTGAGTGAGATGAGTCAGTGAGAGGCAATCTTGGAGAAATCCACAATAAACTTTCTATAATAACCTGCCAACCCCAAGAAGCTACGGATCTCGGTTACATTATTTGGCGCTTTCCATTCTCCCACTTCCGCTACTTTAGCCAGATCCACGGCTATACCTTCTTCTGATATAACATGTCCCAAAAAGTTAACCTTGGGTAGCCAGAATTCACACTTATTGGCTTTAGCATATAACTGGTTCTTCCTCAAAGTGTCCAAAACTATCCTCAGGTGCTTAGCATGTTCTTCCTGAGTTTTGGAATAAATCAAAATGTCATCAATAAACACAATAACAAATTGGTCCAAGTAAGGATGGAAGATCCTGTTCATTAGATCCATGAACACAACCGGTGCATTGGTGAGTCCAAATGGCATGACTACAAACTCAAATAGTCCATACAGCGTTCTGAAGGCTGTCTTTTCTACGTCTTCCTCCCTAACCCGGATTTGGTGGTATCTGGACATCAAATCAATCTTAGAGAAATGACTGGAACCTCTAAATTGATCAAATAAATCATCAATCCTAGGTAGAGGGTATTTGTTTCTAACTGTCAGTTAATTCAATTTTCGATAATCCACACACATACGGAGTGAACCATCCTTCGTCCTCACAAATAAAATCGGAGCTCCCCAAGCCGATGTACTGTTCCGAACGCACCCCAGTTTAAGCAGTTCATCAATCTGTTTCTTTAGCTCGGACATCTTTGCTGGTGCCATCAGGTAATGTGGTAATGACACTGGTACAGTGCCAGGGTACAGCTTGATTTCAAAATTAATCTCCCTCATGGGAGGCAAGCTGGGGAGTTCTGTTGGGAATACGTCCGTAAAGTCCTTTACTATTGCTAGAAGTTCAGTCACCTGTGCCTTGTTGATTCTGATACTGTTCAATACTAGGTGATTCAACCCTTCACGCAGTCTGCTTTGCTTGTCAGTACGCACCACATGTTGTCTTCCCTCGGGTGACCAGAATGTCACCCTTCGGCGATAACAATCAATGTTCGTAACACCCCAATTTCTCAATGAAGTGAAAAATTACGAAAATGCCCCTGAGTTGTTAAATTAATTATTTTGTGATGTTAAGTAAGAAAATAGTGGGGCCCATTGCTCAAATTAAAATCATATGAGCACATTATGAATGTTAAGTTTGATTGGATGGGTAATTTTCATCATTTGGGTCAAAAATGGCTAAATGGGTCAAAGGGCCCAAATGGGACCCATCGGGTCTTACTGGATTATTTGACCGTTTAGTGAATTTAAATTAAATGGGATCAGGCTAATTTGATTAGAAATCAAGTGGAGGAAAAATGGGTAGGCCTGACCCATATGTAAAAACCAGTTACAAATGACCAAAATACCCATAATTGGGTCATGGAGTCAAAAACGGGTCAAGGAGCTAAAGGGAGACCCAACGGGTCGGGTTGACTTTGTTGACCACAGCCGACCGTGTGGGCCCACAGATGAGTTCAATGGTGAGTTAAATCAGGTTAAGTGGAATTGATTTTATTTAATTTGAATTAAGAATGAGTTGACTCAAGTGTAATTAATATATGGTGTTTAATATGGTGAGTTAAGCCATTGAGTTGAGTGAGTCAAAGTGGAAGTCAAATGGGCTGTAAATTCAGTGAGTTAAGTGGAATATGAGGAGGTGTGGTGATCTCAAACAAACCCAAAACAAGTCCCACACGCTGGGGACTTGTTATGGTGAGTTTCATGCAAAACATTAAATGGGAATATGGGGGGTTTCTATTCCATTTGGAAACCCCAAGCCTTCAACGTTGGAATGCCAATGGGTGCATTTGTTGGCAACAAGTTTCCCATTGGTTTAGGTAAGAATTGATGAGGAAGCGGAGGGGTTTTGAGGGCTGAATTATTAAAGGAAACAAACACCATCTTGGCCGTTTTTCACCATTGAAAAGCTAAGATTCTCCATCTCTCTCTCCCTCTCTCCAATTCGTTTTCTTACGTGGAACAGCAGAGATTTTTGGCACCAATTATTCAAACTTAAACCAGCAAGGAATTAAGGAAGAAAGGAAGAAATAAAAGGAAGAAGGCAAGGAGCAAAGGCAATAGGAAGAGCTTGGAATTTGGTAAGTGTTTCATGGACTTTTGGATTAATAAAATGTGTGTGTATTGGGCCATGGTTTTGGCTGAATATACCAAGGTTTTAACCTTGATTAATGGAAGTTTAGAAATGATAAAGATGACCATTGGGTTCGACCATCATGAAGGGCCGAACCCCATGTGAAAGATTGCTTGGTTTTCATGTTTTGGAAACATGAAAACCATGGGTTTTATGGACTGATTTTTGGGTTTGATTTAAGAATCAAATACTTATTATTGAAAGGATTATAAACCTGTATCTGAATGTCAGAAAAGGCTGAAGTTTTTATGATCTAAATCAGTGGATTAAAAGATGGAAATGGACCATTGGGTTCGGCCACTTTGGGTGGCCGAACCCCATGGAAAAAGTTGGTTAATGTTAATGGTTTTTGAAATTTAAAACCATGCAAGTTGGGACTGTTTTTACATGTTTTATTAGATTTAAAATACATGTTTTAAAAGAGGGTTAAAACATGGGTTTGGATATCAGAAAAGGCTAAAGTTTATGTGGTCTAAATCAGTGGATTAAAATTGGAAAAAATGGACCATGGGGATCGGCCATCTTGGATGGCCGAATCCCATGAAATTGTGTTGGTTTTTGGATGTTTGTTTGAAAGGTAAAACCTGATAATAATATACTGTTATTACATGATTATTGGAGGTTTAAAAAAAGTAAACATAACCATTGGGTTCGGCCACCATGGAGGGCCGAACCCCATGTAAAAGAGTGTTGGTTTTCATGTTGGGAAACATGGAAACCATAGACTTTCATGGACTGTTTTTGGATGTTTTTTTGAAAGGTAAAACCCGATAATATTATGCTGATTGTTACATGATTTAATGGACATGTGATGTAAGTCACAAAGGGTCCAAAACATCGGCATAGGGTTCGGCCACATTGGATGGCCGAACCCCATAAAAATGTTTGATAAGTTGGTATGGTTTTGAAGAGATAAAACCAAACCAAATGGTGGAGATTTTTATGTAATTAAAATGAAAGTAAGATTGCTGTTTTGGGTTGGCCATAGGATGGCTAAACTATGTGTTTAACATGGCTAAGGGATAGAGCCAATTGGTATTTAAATAATGGACATTATTGAACAAAAGAACCATAAGGGTTCGGCCATGAGTATGGCCGAACCCCATGGACTGTTTTCATGGATCATTTTATGGATACGTATGTGATTTAAGATGGAATTATGTTTACTGATTTGGTCGGCTAAAACATGACTGAACCATGTTAAGGTTGTGGGTAAGTTGTAGAGTGTAATCAAGGTATTGGTAGCAATGGCATGTTTGTAAATAAGGGTCACAATCATGAATTGGTGGACTTAAACTCAAAAATGGGAATCAAATAAAGTAAGAGATTAAAGTTGGTCCATGATTTATGTGAATAAGGTGACGGATCTCTGTGACGGTGCACGACGGCGAACGGTGACCGGATAAAGCCTAAGAAAGAACGGACGCTGAAGTGATTCTTTAGTAGGTTTCCTAGCTACTTGTAACCACAGATTTACCCCAGTTTTCTTATGAGATTCTTGTTTTATTATATGTGTTTCAAATGATATATTATGTATTAACAAATGGCATACAGGCATTGGCATCTCATGCATAGACATGGGGTTATGAATGAGGTTCTACAGTGTTTCAAGTTATGAGTTACGTCCTTCCTTGGTGGTGTAAGTCACGCCAGGAGGAGTAACATGATGATCATAGTCACAATGGTCTCCTTAGGCGATGAGAGTCCCTCCAGGAGGACTAATACGTGAAATGAATCAGTCGATGATGAAGAGATGAAAGTGTGTTGTAATTTACCTTGTCGATGCAAGGCACGTCAAGTGATTGCTATGAATGTACATGATGGGGGATGCTCATTACATGTGCATACTTCATAGCATTGTTTTACTGTCTTTTGAATGAAGGACTGAACTACTCTATATTACTGTCTTTTGAATGAAGGACTGAACTACTCTATATTACTGTCTTTTGAATACTTTTGTGGGACATGTAATAACTCACTACTTGCTATGGTTTGAGTAGGTTGATAACATTTACAAATGTAGCAAATATGAAAGAGTGGGATGCTCCTGAATCAAATAATGCAAAGGCGTAGGAGCTACTGACTACTGCCATACCTTGAATCACAGAGTGATCCTCTGCTGTTGGAGGTGCTAAGGTGAATACCCGTCCAGATCCTGTAGACGGTCGTCCCGCCTGATTAGATGTCCTACCTCCTCGTGAATTAGCTGGCCTAACTGATGGACGAGATGATCCTCTAGAATATGAGGGTCCATTGAGTTGTGGACATTCCCTCTTAAAATGGCTAGGCTGATCACAATGAAAACAGGTGTTCACCCTCTTGGAGCCTGAGTGACTGATGCAGATGGAGAGGGATGATTGGGACGAAAGCCCCCTATTGACCTAGTAGATGGTGAGGGTCTGCTAGAGTTCGGTCGGAACCTCTTGTTGGTCAGAAATGTACCCCTCCCACTCTGAGCTCGGCGATTATCAAAACGCGTTAACTCAGCCATCTCCTGCTCTGCTATGTGGCCCTACTGACCACCTCTGCCAATGTGGCCACTTTTAATATGGTTACCTTGGCCCTTATGCTAGGCCGAAGGCCCGCTCAAACTTGCGTGCCCTCCGATACTCTGTATCCACCATATAAAATGCATATACAAACAAACTGAGAAACTCCTGGTGGTACTCTGCCACCGTCATGGTACCTTGTACCAAAGATAGAAAAGCCTGTGTCTGGCACTCCTTCTCCTCCTCAGGGAAATAATGTTCCAGGAAGGTTGTTGAGAACTGCTCCCAAGTCATTGCAGTCCTTTCCCCTTCCGGAATAAGTGTTTGCTGCTTCTCTATCACCTCCCACCATTTACCGGCATCGTCGATTAGTTGTGACGTGGCCAGTAAAATTTTGTCAACATGACTCTTGATCTTGAGTAGGGTCAGGATCTGTGTAATCTTCTTAAGCCAATTTTCCTCTCCGACAGCCCCTTCTCTCCCTTTGAAGTAAGGAGGGCACTACTGCTAGAAGTCCCTGACCATGCTCCTGTCATTGGTTTCTTTGGTGCTTCCATTCTCATTCAAATGTTGTTGAAGCACCGAAGTGAGCACCGCTTGAACCAAGTTTTGCAATTGAAGAGGCACCACCGGTATGTTCACGCTGCTTTGTGCCTCCTCCTCGTGGAGGGATGGTTGTTCTTCCTCTTGATGGGATGGTTACTGTTCCTCTTCATGATGAGATTGTTGTTCCTCCTCATTTCGAGGATGTTCTACCTCATCTTCACCCCCATTTGGGTTTTGTCGGGTATTTCTCCTTGGTCTTCCCCTTGGAGGCATAGTTCCCTAAGCCATTGAAAAAAATATCATGACTTAATTTCCATCATAAAAATTTGTATTTCCTACTTGTTGGGGAAAATTTCCAAATAAGCACTCTTGTTTTTTGCTTGGTTTCTGGGGAAATACATCCTATGTTGCTATGTTTGATAATTCAAATTTTTTTACTGTACCTCTTTTGCTATCATACGTCTGAGTCTAAAGAAGTAAACTAATGCACGGAGACCGGATTAATTTACTCCAAAAGATTCAATGTTTCTGCTTCGCTCTGATACCAACTGTAATACCCTGCTTTCACTTGCTTCTTCTGTAAAATCAGAGTCTATTCTTTTTTTTTTATAACAGAGTAGAGTGATAGAGAGCGGGACGTCACGACGCGAGTTAAGTCCTAACTTCTAAAGTCTGACCCTTAACTGGCCAACCCTATGTATGCATGGACTAAGTCCACGAAAATGGTTCACACATAACAATATCAACATGCAGAATAAAAATCGTAACATGCGGAATAAAATCCATAACATGCGGAATTATAATAGAACCAAGTTCTATGCCATTCAGATAACAAAGTACGTCAAGTCCTTATTCATCATTCAAATATCATAATTATCCAAATAAACAACTACCAACTAAGTTATTATATTTCGAAATCTAGATACTCAAATCACAAGTCCATGAGTAACTTTATTAAAAATATAAACTAAATCATCCAAGCTCCTATGCCTGGCTCGTCTTGCGTTCATCGTTCCCCTGATTTCCTGTGTCATCCACTAGGGTAGAAGTAGGGCATTAGAACAACGCGCCCAGTAGGTATTCCAGTTAGGGCTAACACATGGTTAGTACAAAACATATATTATAACATAATATTCCAAAACCATATAAAACCATGCCATGCAATGATGACAAATGCAATGAGTCCCACCCATCACATGTACATAAAAGTACCCACCACATAGTTCTTTTGGACGCCCCGACGGAGTGTGGACCCTTCGGTTTCTTCTTGATGGAAAAACACATCAAGGTACCCCACATAGGTTTTTCGGACGCCCCGACGGAGTATGGCCCTCCAGTTACAAATCCTCCACCCCATGCCATGCATGAGATGCCAACGAAACACATGTTATTTCCTCATATAAACATAGCATTTAAAATCATCATTTGAAACATATCCTTTGCAGCATAAATTCATCAAAAATAAGATAAACACAATGTACGTAAACCCATTTTTTCAACGAGGTGGAATCCTACCAAAGATCGCTAACTTGTCCTTGCGTCTTTCGTCCGGTAACCGCTCACGATCATAAACACCTTGTGAGGTCCCATTACCTTATAATATGATAACCAATCAAAACCAAGTCCCACTTGATTTACAATTATTTTAAGTCCACAAACCAATCCCCATGGGGTTCGGCCATACACCATGGCCAAACCCATTGCCTATCATTTTCACGCTTATTTACCAAATTGCCATTGGTCTAATCTTTAGTTAATATTGCATTTTAATATGCCAAACATAGTCCCTATGTCCACTGGACTATGTCCACCAAAACAATCCCCTTGGGGTCGGCCATACACCATGGCCGAACCCATGGTCTTTCATTTTTTTACCGTATTTACAACAATGCCATTATACATATCCAATGACATAAAAATCCCAAGTCCACCAAATAATTTTCCATGGGGTTCGGCCATGCCACATGGCCGAGGTCCATAGTTCTTCTTCATTTAAATTACAATATTGCATTCATGGCTAACCTTCCATTTTAGCATGTATTTACAACTTTGCCATTACCTTAGGTTTATGTCCAAAACCCATCCATGACATTAACACATAAACTTAATAGATCCAAAATTGGTTCATGGGGTTCGGCCAAGCACCATGGCCGAACCCTATGATGTCTAAGTTTCCATTTTCATCAACTTCCATTATTAGATAGTTTCCAAATTTAGCATGCATCCTTCCATAATTAGATACTTTCCACATTTAGCATGCATCCTTCCATAATTAGATAGTTTCCAAATTTAGCATGCATCCTTCCATAATTGGATAGTTTCCAAATTTAGCATGCATCCTTCCATAATTAGATAGTTTCCAAATTTAGCATGCATCTTTCTTGATCTTCATTTAATCAATCACCAAAATAAGTCCAATAATTAGAAACTTTGTAAATCTAATAAAACATCTTCCATGGGGTTCGGCCATACCCATAGCCGAACCCTATGTTTCCATTTCTTTCCTCTTTTTAATTGCAATCAAAATAACATAACCCTCCATGGTTTTCATGATCTAATTGCATCTAAAACCATCAAACCTTAGACCCATTTAAAATAAATCACAAGTAACCTTTCCCATCATTTTCCATGATTTAATTTCATGAACATAATTCAATAATTATTTATGGGGTTCGGCCATACTCCATGGCCGAACCCATGGTCTACAATCTTCACAAAATTCATCCATTAAGAATCCATACATTAAACCATGTCTTTCCATGGTTTCTAACCAATAAAAATAATCAAATCATCTCCCAATTTTCTTCCATGGTGTATGGCCGAACCCTATGGTTCCTTATCTTAAAAAAAATTATCAAATATACTAACCGGTTCCGCGACTAATTCTTGTTCTTCCAATCTATCTCCTTTCTTCTTGATTTTTCCCAAGCCGATGTAATACCCGCCCCTTTTCACCGAAAATCAGAGTCTTTTCTTTTTTTAAAAAAAAAAGTGACAAAGGGCACGGACGTCACGACGCGAGTTAAGTTCCGAGCTTCTAAAGCCCGACCCTTAACTGGCCAACCCTACGCGTGCGTGGATCATAAGTCCACGAGTACGGTTCACGCGTAGAAAGTAAGCTCGCAACACATAAAAATCAATGCGGATGATAATAGACACTATCCTGTCAATTTTCAGATAGCAGGGAAGAAATATCCATTTAATTACTAAAATGCCCTTATGCTGTACTGTCCAAAATAATTTATAAAACATAGTAAGACATCTAAGCTATTACATTTCCGACAATCTAAATTATACAAATACACATTTTCCCAAAATAAACTTAAACAAAATAATTAGTCCGCCTTCCCAAGCTCCTAAGCTTGGCTCCCATCTCGCCCTTCCGGTCCGCCATCTCCCGCATCGTTAGTTAGGGTAGAAGTAGGGCGTTAGAACACGCCCCCAGTAGGACTCCCAGTAGGGCTAGCACATGGATTAGTAATAACAGAATGCAGATAATATTATAGAAAAACCATGCACTTTGGGCAATGTCAAGCAATGGGTGTTCTATGTCATGAATCCCACCATCAATCTCATCCTCATTCTACAATGTCCCTTTTTCAACCATCCATAATGTCCCAAATAAAATCCATACTATCATCGTGCTATGACTCTCTTGATGGAAAAATCTCATCAAGATGCGGTCCACACTAGGCATCCCCCCCCTTGATGGAAAAACCATCATCAAGGTATCATAATTACAAGAGTCCCCCCTTGATGGCAAAGCCTGATCAAGGTATAATAATACATAATGAACATCCCCATGCGTTTATCGGTCGCCCCGACGGAGCATGGACTCCGGTTTCATTTCATCCTTCCCCTGTCATATCCCTCCCATGCCATGCATGAGATGTAGATGCCATGTGCCATGTAATATACGTAGTTCAATAGTAACACAAAAACCCATCTTAAAACACTTACTTGATTATCAAATAAATCAAAGGGAAAAACATCCCATAATATTTAATCCGAAACCCATCTTAAGACATTCACATGATTTCCAAAATAATTTAAAGGAAAATATCACAAGATACATAATCCAAAACTCATCTTAAAGGCAACCACATGCTTTCCAAAATAAATTAAAGAAAACATCACCCAATCCATGGCTTACAAAAATGTAGGAATCCTACCGAATACCGACTCGCGTCTTTATTTCGTTTTCGTCCGACAATCCGGCTACCTACTCGCGTATCGCTCGTTCTATCCTGTACCTTATTAAATTACCAAATCAATTCAAGTTTTAATCATTTCCAAGCCCATAAATCATAACTTAGTGGGTTTCTTCATTTTAGCCCATATTTACCATTTTTGCCACTACCCTTCACATAAACATTTTTTTCATTAATTCATGCCTACTTAAGCCCAAAATTTAATCCACAACTTAGGTCCTTAACTTAGGTCCATTATTGACTTACCAAAACATTAAAATTTGTCATGTAATTAATCTAACCATTACTCATTTAAAACCCATTCAAACCCCATACTTAATCACATATATACCCATTGACCTTAAACCCAAATTGATTTACAATTTGGGGCATGGGTTCGGCCATACACCATGGCCGAACCCATGATGTTCCTTTCTCCATTTTTTTCTTGGGTCCAAAAACATCAAATTCATCAAATCTTTTCATGGGATTTACCTCATGCATTTAACTACTATGAGTGCATTATTCATTCATTTCATTTGGAGACCACAAACACCATTCACCATTCAATTTAAATCATTCGTTAGGTCATCCTAATGCACCCAAGCTCATGTCCAATATACATGGGGTTCGGCCATGGTTCTTCAATGTGGCTAATAATTACCATTTTGCCACTCTCCCTTCCATGTTTAATCATTCACCCATTCATGTATATTTTAAATCTAAAATTCATCCATAACTTAGATCCATTAAGGATTCACTAATCATGACCCAACATGAAACAAAATCAGCCATCTAATTTAATAAAATTTTCCATCATCTAAACACAAACATGGACCCAACCTTAGCTCATGCAATGACTTACAAAATGGGTCATGGGTTCAGCCACACACCATGGCTGAACCCATGATGTCTTGTTCCCCATTTTCCTTGAATCTTTTGGCGCATTTTAGATCTATCACAAGTCTTCCCATGAGAGGTTTTAAATCATGCATCTAAACCATATTCTTAACCCCATTTGGATCATTACACTTGTTCATTTAAAAAAAAACCCTAAATTCATCAACACATTATCCTTTAAACCCACCATTTAATCATCATTTCATCACCATAGCGTTCAGCCATATACCATGGCCGAACCCATGGTTCAAGGCTCATTTCCTCCATGCATTTCAAAGCCATAAAACTCCATTACATTTTTATCATAAAATCATTTTTAAACTTACCCACACTCACTCATTTAAAACCCTAATTTTCATTAGCTACAAACCCTCATTGTCTTCCATCCATAAAACCCTAACCGATTAAACCAACCACCAAATCACCCACCATGGGGTTCGGCCATACTACATGGCCGAACCCTATGGCCCATGATTCTTATTCCAAGCACCCCATTCCATGCTCAATTCCATAAATTATACAATGCACATACTACATTTACTTATTCTTTTTCCCTAACCCTAATTCACCCATTTAGGGTTTTCTCCATCTTCCACCCTTCCATTTGATGGATCTAAATTCCATAGCATAAAATTATCTATCCACCATTTATTTCACAAAAGTAAATTCCAATTCTTACACCCTAAAATCCAAAAATTTCTTGTTTAAGAAATACTCACTATCCGACGTCTCCTCCAATTTCCGCCGCTCCCGCCGATCTCCGTAGCCTCCTCTCTCATTCCTCTTGATCTTTGATAGGTCAAGATTCTTGATTAATGGTGGCAATCCCCAACCCTAGAATCGGCCAAGGTAAGTTTAAATTGAAAGAGGGAATAGGAAAGGATGATGAGAGGGGAGATGATCACCTTGACCTTAGAATGATTTTGTGTAAATTTCCACTTCTTTCTTCTCTCCTTCTCTTCTTAGCTTCCTTTCCTTAATTTTTTTTTTCTTCTCTTCTCCTTCCTAGTGTGGGATGGCCATGGAGAATGAAAAATTACAATGAGAATGAAAAGAGAGGGAGAAAGGAAAAGATGAGACTTAACTCCCTTTGGTAACTTAACCTACACTTTACATTAACTAACTCACCAACCTTATGAGATATTTTCTTAGATATTTTAATTGCTTTATGGTGGTGGTTATCTAAACCACCACCAAACCCAACGTGTTTTACATTTGAGGTTGAGATGAGGTATTTTGGTTTTCACCTCTTGACTCCAATTTGACCACTTCACTTAAATAATTTTAATCATTTAATATTTAGATATTTAGGTTACTTTAATTTCCACTTATTTATTTAAATCACCTTTATATACCCACCCTTGGTTGACCAATTCAACCATGGTGGTCGGCCACCAAACCTTGGCCCACACGCCACCTCACTTGATGAGGTGGAGGTGGGTCCCACTTTGCCACATCACCATTGTTTAATTCCAATTAACTTAGGTGATTTAAAAATCATTGAATTCACTCTAAGTGGATTACCATTGGGGCCTATGGCCCAATTACATTTCCATCTAGCCCATTTACCTTAGAGCATAACCATCTTGACCCATTGGGTCGCAAATGGGTATTTGACCCAATTTGACCATTCTTGACCCATTTAACCCTCATTAACCATTTAAATAAATTTAAATCCAAACATTAGTCTATTGGGCCATACTTGGGCCTTTGTCCAAATTTTGGCCCATTACCTTTTATCCCACCAATTTCCCAATTTTCATCATTAAATTAACTTATATCCACATTTTTATTAATTTAAAAATTCTGGGCCCTTACAGCCGAGAACACCTCTTGCTTGCTGCCTTTTCTTTATTCTCTTGGTGTATTGCCGAGAATGAGAGCTTGAGAGAAAGAGAGAGAGAGAGAGTTCGGCTATGGTGTACCCTGTGCCCCTCCTTATTCCTCTATTTTATAAATCCTCCTTGGTCCCAACTTAAAAGGTGCTTAAGATAACATACACCCTTAGGGCCGTGAGCCCCTTGCTTTGTCTCAAATAGAAAGTGCCATACGCCCCTTCTTCCTCTCTTTTATCAACTCCCATTCGATCCTATTAAGATAACAGTTGCCGACTTGGCTTCCCACTTGAGAGAGTTCTAAATAAAATATAACATGCGCCCATTGTAATTTTGTAATTTAGCAATTACCCTAATATTATTCCTAACAAAGAAAGGACACCTTTCCAAGATTCACTAGCCTATCTTATCTTATATGCATATGTCATACTCGGCCATGCACAATCCTTCTCTAATTTTAGACATAATGCATGATTAATTTAAATCTGTAACGCCCGCCCCTTTTCACCGTAAAATCAGAGTAAATTTTTTTTTTTTAATGAAAAAGTGACAAAGGGCACGAACGTCACAACGCGAGTTAAGTTCCGAGCTTCTAAAGCCCGGCCCTTAACTGGCCAACTCTACGCATGCGTGGAACATAAGTCCACGAATACGGTTCACGCGTAGAAAGTAAGCTCGCGGAATATAAAATTACATGCGGATGATCATGTAATTATCCTACCAGTTTTTCGGATAGCAGGGAAGAAATAACCATTTAATTACAAAAATGCCATTAAACGGTACCGTCCAAAATAAAGTATACACATAACAAGTCATCTAAGTTATTACATTTTCGACAAGCTGAATTATATAATTACACATTTCCAAAATGAATTAATTCAGCTTAAACAAAATCACTAATCCGCCTTCCCAAGCTCCTAAGCTTGGCTTCCGTCTCGTCCTTCGGGTCCGCCATCTCCTGCATTGTCAGCTAGGGTAGAAGTAGGGCGTTAGAACAACGCACCCAGTAGGACTCCGAGTAGCGCTAGCACATAGATTAGTAATAACAGCATACTGATAATAACCCAATGAAAATTGATAAACCACGTATAGTGAAAATATACGATGTATGCCATGCCCTAGGTGTCTATATTATGAATCCCACCCATCATTCCTGACATATATTGTCATATCCCTCTTGACGGAAAAGCCTCGTCAAGACATGTCCTACCGCAAAATACCCCCCTTGACGGCAAATCCTCGTCAAGGTGTCCCCATGCCTGTTCTCGGTCGCCCCGACGGACATGGACTCCGGATCATTATGTATATACGTTTCTTTTTCATATCATTCGCCCATGCCATGCATGAGATGTAATGCATTATGCTATGTAATATATACGTTTCATAACTTTAGTTTATCATACATAGCCTTGGCATATAATGCATCATCTTAAAATATAAATCATAGTATTAACATAACATTCATAATCGTAAAACAAACTCATCATAAGATAAATCCCATAGTCCATAAAATAAGATAAAAATACCATACGTATCCATGGCTTACAAAAAGGTAGGGATCCTACCAATTACCGACTCGCATCTTTACTTCGTTTTTGTCCTACAATTCGGCTACCGATTCGCGCTATCCGGTACCTTATTACACATTTACCGTATTAGTCCGTATTTTATCTCATGATTAAATCTCTAACTGATCACAAACCTAGGTTCATTAATGATCTTTAATCATGTCACAAGATTATAAACCAACCCTTATCTTAGCCTCTTTTTCCATTGATTTAAATCACATCCATAAATCCAATTTTGGCCATTTTAAATATTCCGATTTGCGAGCCTAAAACCCAGCATCTATCCGTTTCATTTATGTACATTCTAAGTCCAAAAATTCATCCCTAACTTAAATCCATTAAGGATTCATTAATCATGATCTAATATTATAAACTCAGTCCCTTTAATGTACATACTCTCCATTCCTCCTACCGGATTAACAACGACCTCTGAAGATGTTCAAAAACTGTACATTTCAATTCAGTCGACTGAATTACCAGTTCAGTCGACTGACTTCGAATCCGAGTGTCTGTTTGTCCTGTCAGTTCAGTTTCAGTCGACTGAATTACACATTCAGTCGACTGAAACATGGTTCATACCCTTTCAGTCGACTGAATCACAGATTCAGTCGGCTTATTTTGTACCAGATCATCTGTTTGTTCTGTCAGTTTATTTTCAGTCGACCGAATCATAGATTCAGTCGGCTGAACTTTCAATCATCCTTTTACACGTTCAAAAAATCATCCCTTTAGTCGACTTAATCATACATTCAGTCGGCTGAAACTTCCAGAACCCTTTTCTTATCTGAGAAGTTTGTGTTCAGTCGACTGAATCATGAGTTCAGTCGACTGAAACTCCCAGAAACTCATTTTTATTATCAGCCATCACTAATTCAGTCGACTGAATTGGGGATTCAGTCGACTGAAGCTCCCAGAAATTTGTTTCTGATTCGTTTATCGCCAGTTCAGTCAGTCTTCTCCATTGCATATTTTGTATATTTTTCTTCATGGTTTCCCTTATTTAAATTCCTTAAAATTACCCACTTCTTAATCATTAAAAATATATATATATAAACTCTTGTTTAAGAAAATACTTACCATCCAACGTCTCCTCCGATTTCTTCTTTCCTCTTTGCTCTCCTTCCCTTTTATCTTTGATAGGTTAAGATCTTTGATCAAGGGTGGCAATCCCCAACCCTAGAATCGGCCATGGTAGGTTTTGTGTGTGAGAGAGAAAAAGAGGGGGAAGATAATGAAAAACAAGATCCAACCTTTGATCTTAGAGTGGTGAAATAATGCTTTACTTCTTTTCTTCTCTCCTTCTTTTCTCTTTTCCTTAACTCTCTTTCTCTTCTCCTTCCTTGTGTGGGACGTCCATGGAGAATGAAAAATGGAGAGAAAGTTGAATGAGAGAAGGATGGGAAAAGATATCAAGGCTTATCCCATTTTTCCTCTTTACTTTGCATTTAATTACCCCCCACCAACCTTGAGATATTTTCAAGATATTTTTATTTGCTTTATGGCTTATGTCTCTACCCTCCCTAAGTCCAAACGTGTTTGACCTTGGAGGTGGGGTAGCTTGGTCTCCCTTTTGGCTAATTTTAACCCACTTAACCACCAATTTACTAATTTAATTATTTAATTAATTAGCTACTTTAATTCCCATTTACTTATTTAAATCACCTTAGGTTAATTCATTATACTTAACCTAATTCCATTATTCCACCCATGGTTGACCAAATCAACCATGGTGGTCGGCCCCACCAACTTTGGGTCCACACTTGGCCACATCACCATTATTTAATTCCAAATAACTTAGGTGGTTAAATTCTATTGAGCCCCCCTCTAAATGGATCAACATTGGGCCCAATTACATTTCCATGTAGCCCATTTACCTTAGAGCATAAGCATCTTGACCCATTTAAATAAATTTAAACCCAAACCATAATCTATTGGGTCATACTTGGGCCTTTATCCAATTTTGGCCCATTTACCATTTACTTCACCAATTTTGTAATTTCCATCATTAAAATAAGTAATATTCATATTTATATTAATTCCAAAATTCCGAGACCTTACAATACAATCCTCTTTTAAAATTTTCGTCCCGAAAATTCGAGCAAAGTAGAGGTTCAAAACATCTTACACAAAGAGTTCCGGATGAGAGGCTCTCATCACCGACTCAAGTTCCCAGGTGGTTTCTTTATTACCATGTCGTTCCCATACCACCTTGACGAATTGGATGGCACGGTTCCGCAGTACTCTTTGCTCGCTCCCGACTATTCTGACCGGCTTCTCCACATATGTCACATCGTTTTGTACATCGATGTCTTGAATATTCAATACATGTGAAGGATCAGGGTTGTACTTCCTCAACATAGACACATGGAACACATCATGTAATGATGATAATTGCGGAGGGAGCGCCAACTGGTAAGCTACCCTCCCCATCCTCTTCAAGATTGGAAACGGTCCCACAAATCTAGGTGACAGTTTCCCCTTCTTTCTAAATCTCATGTGTCATTTCCGTGGTGAGACTTTCAAAAACACCAAGTCTCCCACCTCAAATTCGAGGAACCTTCTCCTCTTGTCGACATAACTTTTCTGACGGCTCTGTGCAGTGAGTAGATGCTGCCGTATCAATTTAATCTGTGCGGTAGTTTCTGCGACCAACTCCAGTCCAATCAGCGCAGGCTCACCAGCTTCTGTCCAACACACTGGTGATCTACACGGCCTACCATACAAAGCCTCAAATGGAGCCATCTGTAGGCTTGCCTGATAGCTGTTATTGTAGGAAAATTCCACCAGTGGTAAGTGATCCTCCCATCCACCCTTGAAGTCTAGCATGCATGCTCTCAACATATCCTCCAATGTCTGTATTGTTCTCTCCGACTATCCATCAGTCTGTGGATGAAATGCTGCGCTAGTTAATACGTCGGTCCCCATGGCCGACTGCAAACCCTGCCATACTCTGCCGGTGAATCGGTCATCTCTGTCGGACACAATAGACGGGGGAATGCCATGTAACCTGATGATCTCCCGGATGTACCGTCGACCTAAAGTCTCTGATGAATCCGTCATCTTGATGGGAAGGAAATGTGCAGACTTGGTCAACCGGTCCACTATGACCCATATTGCATCATTGCCCTTGGATGACCTTGGTAACCCTGTTACAAAGTCAATGGATATGTGTTCCCATTTCCATTCTGGCACCGGTAAGGGTGCGAGTAAACCCGGTGGTTTCCGATGTTCTGCCTTAACCTGCTGACAGGTTAAGCAATGAGCAACAAACTCTGCCACGTCTTTCTTAAGTCCATGCCACCAATAGTGCCTCTTAAGATCATGGTACATCTTGGTGCTGCCCGGGTGAATAGAGAGTTTGGTTTGATGTGCTTCAATCAACAACTCTCTTCTGCAATTCTTAGGTACATATGTCCTGCCTCGGAACATAAGACCCTGTCCTGGTCGTAATTCCCACTCCGGTACTACCTCACCGGTAGACATTTTAGCCCAAATCTCCTCCACTTCTGGATCTGTCCATTGCTCCCGTTCAATCTCGGAGACCATGTGGGATCGTATGATCAGATTAGATATAGTCCCATGATTATTCAGGTAGAGTTTAAACTCCCTAATGGTATTCAACACCTCCCATTCTGTTCTGATCATACTGGCTACTGTCGCATGTGACATGCGGCTGAGGGCATCCGCCACTTTGTTCGCCTTGCCAGGATGATACCGAAGTACGAACTCATAATCTGCCAAGTATTCCATCCATCTACGTTGCCTCATGTTGAGTTCCTTCTGATCAAATAGGTACTTTAGGCTCTTGTGGTCTGAGAATACCTCAAACTTCTCACCATAAAGATAGTGTCTCCAGCTTTTAAGAGCGAAGACCACCGCTGCCAGTTCCAGATCATGTGTGGGATAATTGCGCTCATGAATTTTCAACTGTCTTGACCCGTACGCCACCGCCCTATTACCTTGACTGAGTGTACACCCCAGTCCCTCTCCTGACGCATCACAGTACACCTCATAATTTCTGCCTCTTTCCAGCAAGATTAGAATAGGAGCGGTTGTAAGCTTCTCCTTTAGTTCCTCAAATCTCTGGTTGCACAGATCCGACCATTCAAATTTGACTCCTTTCTGAGTGAGTCGGGTGAGTGGGGCTCCAATCTTGGAGAAGTCCATAATAAATTTCCTGTAATAACCGGCCAATCCCAGAAAACTGCGGATTTCGGTCACATTTGTCGGTACTTTCCACTCCTTCACTTCCGCCACTTTAGCCGGGTCCACGGCTATACCTTCCTCCGATATAACATGTCCCAAGAAGTTAACCTTAGATAGCCAGAACTCACACTTGTTGGCTTTGGCATACAACTGGTTCCTCTTCAGGGTGTTCAGAACTATCCGCAGGTGTTCAGCATGTTCCTCCTGACTCTTGGAATAAATCAGGATGTCATCAATAAATACAATTACAAACTGATCTAAGTAAGGCCGGAATATCCTGTTCATCAGGTCCATGAACACAGCTGGTGCATTGGTAAGCCCAAACGGCATGACTACATACTCATATAGACCATACCTTGTTCTAAAGGCTGTCTTCTCTATGTCCTCCTCTCTAACCCGGATTTGATGGTATCCGGACATCAGATCAATCTTGGAAGAGTGAGAGGAACCCCTAAGCTGATCAAACAAATCGTCAATCCTGGGTAGGGGATACTTGTTCCTAACAGTCAGCTGGTTCAATTTTCTATAATCCACACACATCCGAAGGGTACCGTCCTTCTTCTTAACAAACAATACCGGGGCTCCCCATGCGGATGTGCTATTCCGAATAAAGCCCAGCCTGAGCAGTTCATCAATCTGCTTCTTCAACTCAGTCATCTCAACCGGTGCCATTCTGTAATGAGGTAAAGATACTGGAGCTGTGCCAGGATATAACTTGATCTCAAAGTTTATCTCCCTCTTGGGTGGCAAACCAGGGAGCTCTGTTGGAAATACTTCGGCAAACTCTGCTACTACCGCCGGAAGTTCAGTCCCTGATGCCCTGTCTAACCTAATGCTGTTCAAGACAAGGTGGTTCAATTCTTCCTGCAGTCTTCTAGGAATACCTTGTCTATTAGCGGGCACTATATACCGTTTTCCCTCAGGTGACCAAAATATCACTCTACGAAGATGGCAATCAATATGGGCCTGATATGTAGCCAACCAGTCCATACCAAATATAACATCATACTCAGCCATGTCGATTACTAAATAGTTGAACTCAAATCGGAATCCAGCGAGTTCAGTGTTTAATCCAGTGCATATGAGTCCCAAAGATGTGTCTCCGACAGGGGATACAATAGTAAGTGAGGTGGACAGATTCTGTACTAATGTGCCCGTAGTAGATATGAATGCAGCATATATAAATGAATGGGAAGCTCCAGAATCAAATAATGTCACAGCATAGGAACTACCAACTACGGCCATACCTTGCATCACCGAGCGATCCACCACTACTGGAGGAGGTATGGCAAAAAGTCGTCCAGATCCTGTGGGGTTTGTCGCCCGCTCCGCTTGGTTGTATGCTCTGCCTCCTCGCGACTGAGCTGGCTTAGCTGGAGGACGAGAAGAACCCCTGAAGTTAGAGGGTCTGCTGAGCTGTGGACATTCCCTCTTGAAGTGACCCTGTTGGCCACACTGATAGCAAGTGTTCCCACCTCTAGGGACCTAAGTAACTGATGCTGACGGGGAGGGCTGATTGGGGTGAAAGCCCCCTGTAGATCCAGTAGAGGATGAGGGGTCTGCTGAAACTCGGGCAGAACCTCTTATTGGGTTGAAATGCGCCCCGCCCACTCTGCCATCGGTGGTTGTCATGCCGCGCTGTCTCATTCAATTCCCGCTCCACTATAGTGGCCCTGCCGACCACCCCTGCCAATGTAGGTTCCTTGAATACTGTCACCCTAGTTTTGATGCTCGGCCGAAGGCCCCGTTCAAACTTACGGGCCCTCCGGTACTCAGTATCCACCATGTAGAATGCGTAAACCGATAGTCGAAGGAACTCCCGGTGATATTCTGCCACTGTCATATTGCCTTGTACTAATGATATAAAAGCTTCAGTCTGGCTCTCCCTTTCTTCCTCCAGGAAAAACTGCTCTAGAAAAGTGGTTGAGAACCATTCCCAATTCATAGCAATTCTTTCCCTTTCCGGCACCAGTGATTGCTATTTTTCTACCACTTCCCACCAATTACCGGCATCCTCAATCAGTTGAGATGTTGCCAGTAAGATTCTGTCAGTCGGACTGGAAACCTGAAGCAAATTCAAGATCTGAGTGATCTTCTTTAACCAATGATCTGCGCCTACAGCCCCTTCTTTTCCTCTGAAGTAGGGAGGGCGCTGTTTCTGGAAGTCTTTGACCATCTTCCGTTTACTTAGTGGATTTAAGGATAGCTCAAGGTTGAGCTAGTCCTAACAGTAGATGTAGGTTGGCTAACCGAACTACTATAAATCTTGTGTCCTTGTTCTTATGGTGTTAGAGCTAATTTATTATGTTAATTGATAATCACTATCACTAACAGATAAACACTTGATTGCAGTATCCGCTGCATAAAATCTAATCAATCAAGTAATTTTATAAGGACCAACGATTTTGGGATTGACCTACCCCACCCTCCCCCGCAACCCATAGGGTCAATTGTGTTCTAACACCAAAGTGAGAAAACTCTTTTTCAAATTACTACCTTGAGATTAGGGAAACAGGTAGACAATAAAATGGAAATGCCTAAAGAAAAAATCTATGATCAATCAAAGCAACTGGATAATTGATTGCGTTCATCCCATGTCCAAAATTCATCAGATCTATTTGCTAAGAAAACATTTTCACCTAGGGCTCCATACCCTCATAGGCTATCTGCAAAACAAAAGATACCTTATGGTGACATACTATAGGTGTTTAAACATGTAGGAATCAATATCCCTCTATTGGGTGCCATCAATTAGGTCCCTTCGTATGCCAAATTTCTCAAGGACCTATGTACAGTAAAGCGGAGAACTAATGGGAACAAAGGCTTTTCTAGCAGAAAATGCGAGTGCACTTCTCCAGCAAACATTTCCAATCAAACATAACGATCCTGCATGTCCAGCCATTCCTTGTACAATTGGTACATACACAATTGACAGGGCCTTATTAGATCTTGGAGCTAGTATCAGCCTACTATCATATTCTATTTATGAGCAATTAGATTTGGGAGAATTGAAACCCACTTATATCACCCTATAGTTAGCCAACCGCTCTATAAAAATTACAAGAGTTGTGATAGAAGATGTTCTAGTTAAAGTTGACAATTTTTACTTTCCTATAGATTTTGTGGTATTAGATACACAATCAACTCAGAACAACAATGGGCATATCCCAATTATTCTTGGACAACCATTTTTGGCCACTGCCAAAGCTGTAATTAATTGTCAGAATGGTATGCTTAGTGTTGATCGTTTTAAATTTGTAATTCTCGCAAGTGCACGAACCATTCACAGTATAGTATTGTGAGAGCGAGGTCGAACCCAATGGAAAATCTCAAAGTATATGAATTAAAATTTATATTCTCAAAAAATGAATTGTTTTTAAGAAACGGAATCATCAAATGAGTTATGTAACTAACTTGGAAAATCAGCAAATAGGATGTGTGATTTCTTATTCTAATATGGTGAATCAAGTTTTATTCTTAATCATGTTTAGGATTTCAAGTTAAAAATTATTTACACATCTTCCTAACTTTAATTGAATGGATCTTTGAGAGAGAGAGTGATTTAAGAGAGAGAGAATCAAAGAATTAATGAGTGAATTAAATAATTAAAGAATGGATTAAAGAGTTACAGAATTAAAGAATTAAATATTAGATTACACAGGATTCGGGTTAAAACAACTATTGCACAACAAACATGACATTTAACATAATTAAAAGGCAAAAAATTTAAATTGCATGAAAATAAATGACTGAAATTAAATGTGCAATAAAGGAAAAGGTGGTTGTTTGGAATAGACCTTTCATCACCCAAGATGTGGAAAAAAAGTAAAGGTCTCGATTTTAAATTCGCGTAAATAACTAAAATACAATTCATACTTATTAATAAAACAAGATTCACAACTTTTAATTTAATTAATCAAAACCTTAGTAATCATGATTCAAGTCTTACAATCAAGATCCTAACTATTGCATATGCTCATGTTCAATCAAATAAATAAAAGTTTTGTTATTGAAATTAAAAATAAAGTAACATAATACTATTTTAGAAATTGGATGTTCCATGATTCTAAACGAATGTTTTACTTTATTTAATGGAAGAACTGAATAACAAGGCTTTTCTAAATTAAATATGAAAAAGACAACATAAAAGAATAAAAATCTACACTCTCACTTGTAAATTTGCATGGTGCTCCTTGTCTTCCTGTCTTTTGCTCCAACCTTTAGTCCTCTTGAATTCCAGGCCATGTTCGAATTTTATCCTCGGGGTAATGGGGTATTTATAGGTTTTGAAAAGTGATTGATGGCTTGGATTAAATCAAAGTTTAAGTTGGGAAATCAATGGACTGGAATGAATTTAGATGGGAATGGATGATGGGGATTAAAACTAGGCTTCTAGGGTTACACAAGGAGGGTCGCACGATTTTTGTGGCTTTCGTTGGTGGCTAGGTCAAGGTGGAAAGAAGATAGAAGATTGGGAGAAAATTTAGAAATTGCATTTTTTTGGATTGGAAAAAATCGTGTGGGATGCTTGAATATTGGATTATGTTGTGTGATTGGATATTAGGGATGTATCTAGATGGTTTTTAGTCTAAGTGGATGGAGAGATTTTAGGCTACAAAAATCATGGATGATGAGATGTGATCTACGCATGGGGCTAGCTTGAACTACAAGTTGTTCATAGCTTAGAGTTTTATGGATGGAGGGCTTAGATTAAATGGGTTTTGATATAATGGCTCTAAGGTATTTAGGATCAAATAATTATAGGAATGGGTAGATGGTTGATGGAGGGTTTAGATGCATAGTTGGATCTTAAATGGATGATGAAATGTATGCCCTAAATCCAAGGTAATGTGTGTATGTGATGGATGCATGTGGAGGTGCTAGGGTTTCTAAGAGATGAATGGGTGAATAAGATTAGATGACCTAATATCTAATGGCTAAGATGATCAATGCATGAAATGAATGTAAGGATTAATATGTGATGTATGGATGAACACTAATCTAAGGTTAAGATGATCATGATGATGATGGATGACCTAGATCTAATGATAGATGAATGGATGGGTTAGATTTGATGGTGGATCTAAGGTTTAACCTAATTGGGTATATGAGATAGAAGGTTAAGATCTAAGATGGAAATTGGATGGCGTGGATGTGAAGTTGGGTTTATGAGTTTTGGACATGGGTAGTTGGGTTGGACTTAGGTAAATTCATACATGGACCATGGAGTTTATTGAACTTTGGGCTTTGGATTTCGATCAAGACCTCAACTCAAGCCCACTTGAATTGGATTTGAGACCTTGGACCTTAGTTGGACTGAGCTTGCACACTGGCCTAGCCCAGAGTGTGAAATGCGCATGGGCTTACATGTGGCTTGGCCCATTAAAGCTTTGTGGAGCATAGCTTGGCCCACTTTGGACTGAATCTTGGCCCAATGACTTGAAATGCAGCCTTTGGCTCTTGGATTGCAGCTTTTAACCTCTAGAATTAAATAATTAGTGAACCACTTTAAATTTAAAAATTATTAATTAATCATAGACTCTCATAACTGGATCTTTACATGAAAATCCTAGAAAGTGACATGAAGTAATTATAATAATCCTAGGTATTCTCTTTAAAGCTCTAATCTTGCAATCTTCTGTTGTTTTAACTTGATTTTCCTGAACTTTCCATTTTTTACTATAAAACTGACAAACTACATTAAATGCATCATTATATACACAAGTGAGGATTAACTGACCAATAATCAGGGGTAAAAATGTAAGATTTCAGTGCTCAACACTTAGATTATCATTCAGAGACTTGACAATTGAGCTCAATATTTTTGGCCTTTGTCGACAACCTCATGGATGATTTCTCAGTCTTTGGATCAACTTTTGACCAGTGCCTACACCATCTGACCCTTGTGTTAGTCAGGTGAAAATAAAATAACTTGGTACTCAATTGGGAAAAATGTCACTTTATGGTGAAATTAGGCATTGTAACGCCCCGCCCTTTTTCACTCGCCGAAAATCAGAGTCAATTTTTTTTTTTTTACAAAAAAAGAGTGAAAGAGAGTAGGAACGTCATGAAGCGAGCTAAGTCCGAGCTTCCAAAGCCCGACCCTTAACTGGCCAACCATGCGTGTGCGTGAACAAGTCCACTAAAGCATTTCACAAGCGATACTACGACTTACGGAATATCCATTGCGGAAATAACATCGGATTACAACATGTACTTAGCAAGGAAGGCAATCAATATAAATTAACTTAATCCAGATTAATCATCATTCGATCCATAGCAAATAGTCTAAGCTATTATATTCCCAAATACTAGCTACTCAAATAACATTGTCCATGAATAAACTTAAATAAAGTGAAACTAAATTATCCAAGCTCCTAAGCTTGGTTCCGATCGCGTCCTTCGTTCTGTCCATTTCCTGTGTCATCATCTAAGGTAGAATAGGGCGTTAGACAACGCGCCCAGTAGGTACTCCGAGTAGGGTCAACACATAGGTTAGTATAAACAAAATCAAACAGATATAAATAATATCAAAACCATACAAGTCAATGCCATACCACGGGTGTTATATGCCATGAGTCCCACCCATCATCCATAACACAATCACATAGTATCCTCTTGATGGAAAATCCTCATCAAGGTATCCCCACGAATGCCTTATTGGTCGCCGAGAACGGAGCGTGGACTCCGGTTACATTACAACATAGTATTCCTCTTGATGGAAAATCCTTATCAAGGTATCCCCATGAATGCCTTATCGGTCGCCCTGAATGGAGCGTGGACTCCGGTTACAAATCCATAGGAATCAGTGTAGATTCCTCCCCACGATTCTTTTTCAGTCCCACCGAACAAAGTGTGGACTCCGTTTACATCACAATCGTCATAACCAGGAATCAGTGTGGATTCCTCCCCACGATTGTTTTATCAGAAACCGAATGGAAGCGTGGACTCCCCTCATTTGATCCCTCCCATGCCATGCATGAGATGCAAATGCCAACATGCTATGTAATATTAAACATCATAGCATTTAAAATTCCATAATTGAAACATATCATTTGATACCAGAATAACTCATCAAAAACATGAATTAAAATCATCATATATACATATTCCATGGTTTTCAATAAGGTAGGAATCCTTCCAACGTCCAATTATCGGGTCCTTGTGTTTCCGTCCAAAAATCGATCACCGATCGCGTTAAGCCGATCGTACATTGTTTATGAAATCCCGTTACCTTATTACATTTAACACATACATACATCAATTTGGTGATCCATTTAATCCCATAAAATAACCAAATTAATTATTCCAATTGATTTAAATCATTCCCTTCATCCTTCCAATTTAACCTAACCATTTGGAAAATCATATAAATATTTCATTTCTAAAATCAGTTGGTTACCCGCTGTCCACTACCCATTGTCCATTGTCCACTGTCCACCAAAACTCACTTGTGGGGTTCGGCTATACAACATGGCCGAACCTCACTCTTTGGTTTTGACCCCCTTTTTAACCCTTGTTTTATTTTGCACAAAATGGGTCCAACACCATCCATCTTTTGATTTATTTATCCAATCACATAAGTTAATCATTTAGCAACCTAAGTCCATAAAGATGTCATCTTCATCATACACCTAGATTGATGATAAACCCTTCATGGGGTTCGGCCATGTTGGTTCCTTCTTTTGTCATTTCCCATCTTAGCCACCATTCATTTTCATAGTTAATCACCTAACTTATTTACACATAACTTAGGTCCATGAATGATTTATTAACATAAAATAGATCCATAATAAATTTCCTCCATTTCTTAGCTTGATCATTCATCCTTTAAACAAGCATATATCTACCAAAAGATCCATCAAAATGGTTCATGGGGTTCGGCCATACAACATGGTCGAACCCATGGCCCTTTGTTTCCATTTTTCCATGGTCTAAATACATGTAAATCCATCAATATTTCTCCATCATTTCATCCTTTAAAAACCCATTAAAATTAATAACCTACTTCCATCCTTTTCATCCTTTAAAACCCCATTAAAATTAATAATATACTTCCATGGGATTCGGCCATACAACATGGCCGAACCCTATGGTTCATCTTTTCCTCTTAAAAAAATCACATCCCCATATTTAAATCACTTAATGGGGTTCGGCCATACCTCATGGCCAAATCCCTTCCAATCACTTTTGAGTTCTCAAGGGTCCTTGTACATAACAATCTAGGGTTTTGTCCATTTTTCCATCTCATTCCTTGGATGGATTTTGAATCCATGGCCCATAACATTTTGGCCAACCATTTCCAATCTATATGGAATGTTCCCTTTAATCTCTTTTTACTTAATAAAATCTTGACAAGTACCACTTACCAATTCCACGACTCCAATCTTCTTTCGTTCCTTGGTCTTTTCTTTCTCTTCCTTGATCTTCTTTCATTCCTTAGTCTTTCCTTTCTTCCTCCTTGATCTTCTGCCAAAGAGTGGTGCTTGCTTAAGATGAAAATCCTAAGAGTGGTTCAGCTAAGGAAGAGGTTTGAGAGAGGGAGAGGATTTGAGAATGGAAAACCCTAAGTCTTTTCCTTGTCTTGTGAGAGATTGGCCAAGGGGTGGTGTCCCTTGGGTTATGCCCCTCTGTAACAACCAAAACCTTTCATCTCCTTCATTAATGTTTCCTTTGGAGTTTCATCCCATGAGATGAAACTCCCACTTCCCCAACGTGTATGCCTTTTGGGTTTCCTCCTTTGAGATGGAAACCCTCCATCTTCCCACTCCACTCAATTAAAATGAAAGTCCCATTAACTTCCCATTCAACTCACCTTAACTCAAATATTTTTAATTCTTTTAAACTCAAGACTTGTACTCATTCATTAACTCAATTCCTTGATTCCATTTTGAACTCACTCAATTGAACTTAATCCAATTTAATTCAGCCACACCTTAATTGAACTTGATCTCATTTGGTGGTGTCTTTTGAGATGAAACTCCTCATTTCTTTCATAATGGTTGTCTTTAACCCATGAGATGAGACCCTCCATCTCCCCCAACGTTGGTGCATGTCTTCATCCCAAGAGATGAGACCCTCCATCTTCCCCAACGTGTGGATCATGATGGTGTCCCTTGAGATGGAACTCTCTATCTCCTTATTTAACTCATCTCTTTAATTCAACTCTATTTAACTCACTTAAAATCAACTCAATTTAATTCAATTTGGATCCATTTCCAACTCAAAATAATTCAACTCAATAGTTGGGTTCACCCATTTATTTAAAATCAGCTCATAAATGACCCATTGGGTCCCAAATTGGCAATTGGCCCATTGAAGTACATTTACCAATTGTTTTCAAACCAAACCCTAATCATCAATTCATCTTGACCCATTGGGTCCCAATTGGGCATTTGATCCAATTAAATCACACTTATCCGTGTATCTTCATTCAAACTCTATCCATGACCCGTCGGGTCTTAATTGATCCAATAAAATATATTCTAACCGTATCCATTATCTATTGGATCCTAATTGGGCTATTGACCCAATTAAATTTATCCTCTACTCAATTACATTCCAAACCCATTTACCTTGACTCATCTTAATAAATTAATCACCCTTTAATTTAACTCTTAAGAGGGAATTTCCTTTATGTTCTGGGTTAAGATCTCGGGGTGTTACAGGCATAGTACTAGGGCACATCATCTCAGAAAAAAGAATATAACTGGATAAAGCCAAGGTTAACCTAATATCTAGTTTGCCAAGACCACAAACTATTAAAGTGATTAGGTCATTTTTAGGTCACGCTGGATTTCACAGAAGGTTTATCAAAGGATTCAGTGACATATCCGACCTCTTTATAGACTCCTGACGAAGGATGTCATTTTCAATTTTGATGAAAAATGTGCCACAACATTTGAAAAATTGAAAATTGTTTTGACTTCTGCTCTAATCATATAGCCACCTGACTGGTCTGTAACCTTTGAAATCATGTGCGATGCCTCTGACTATGCAGTAGGAGTTGTGTTTGGACAAAGAATGAACATATTACCGCATGTTATCTATTATGCTAACAAAACGTTGAATGACGCTCAACTTCATTATTCCACCACGAAAAAAGAATTGTCAGCTGTCGTATTTGCACTAGAGAAATTTCGATCATACTTGGTAGGTTCGAAGGTCATTATCTACTCAGATCACACTACACTCAAGTATCTTCTTTCCAAGAAATATGCTAAGTCCCGCCTGATCCAATGGATACTTTTGCTATAAGAATTTGACATTGAAATTCGGGACAAGAAAGGTTTCGAAAATGTTGTAGAAGACCATTTTTCTAGATTGGTTACTGAGCTCACTAAAGACAAACGTCCTATCACTGAGTCCTTCCCTGATAAGAAACTCATGTCCCTCTCCCAAGTACTATGGTTTGCGAGTATTGTCAACTATCTTGTAACTAGTCAAATGTCTTTTCATTGGACTAAACAAGATAAAATTAAGTTTCTGGCACAAGTAAAAAATTTCATCTGGGATGATCCATATTTGTTTAAGCATTTTGAGAACCAAATTATTTGTCGTTGTGTTCCTAAAGAAAAATAACAAAGTTTCATAAGTTTCTATCACTAACAACCATGTGAAGGCCATTTCAGTGCTAAAAAGACAACTGCAAAAATTTTACAGTGTGGATTTTATTGGCCCTCCATGTTTCGTGACACCCATACCTTCTTTTGTTTCATGCGATAGATGTCAAAAATTAGGAATTATATCCCGACGGAACATGATGCCTTTAAACTTAATCTTACCTATTGAACTTTTTGATGTTTGGGGCATTGATTTCATGGGACCCTTCACTAAGCCTTTTGGCAATCTATATATTCTTGTATGTGTTGACAATGTATCAAAGTGGGTAGAAGCAGTGGCATGCAAAATCAATGATCATAAGGTTGTCACTCTTTTCTTGAAAGAAAAAATATTTTCTATATTTGGTATTCCACGAACTATCATCAGTGATGGTGGTAAGTATTTTTGTAATCGTCCATTCGAAAAATTGATTAAATCATATGGGGTGATTCACAGAATAACTACCCCCTATCACCATCGAACGAGTGGACAAGTGGAAATATCAAATAGAGAAATCAAACATATCCTTGAGAAGATAGCCAATACATCTTGAAAGGACTAGTCTTCGAGACTCACTGATGCACTACGGGCTTACCGAACTGTGTTCAAGAATCCCGTAGAAATGTCACCCAATCGATTAGTATATGGAAAGGCTTGTCATCTTCCAGTCGAAATAGAACACAAAGCCTATTGGGCAATCAAGCATTTCAATTTTTCCTTCGACTTGGCTGGACAACTTAGAAAACTCCAAATGGCTGAGTTGGAAGAAATCAGAAATGAAGCTTATGATACAGCCAGAAAGTACAAGGACCGAATGAAAATCTTTCATGAAAAACACATTCTTCGGAAAGTGTTTACTGTTGGTCAAAAGGTCCTATAGTACAATTCTTGGTTGCGTCTTTTTCCCGGAAAATTGAAATAAAAATGGTTATGTCCATTCATCGTTACGGCATATTCCCACATCGTGCAATCCATATCAGGCATCCTAAAAATAGTCATGCTTTCAAAGTCAATGGTCATTGTCTGAAACCATTTTTAGAGTCTCACACTTCAGAATGACAAGAAAAAGTTTTGTTCATTGATCCAACCTACCAAGATGATTTGTACATCCAATACCCTTCCATTTACCCACACCCAATCACCCTTTCCCATTCATAATTCTTTACCCAGACCCACCAGCCCATTTTCTATGTCTGAGTTGGTTTGAGTCGTCAGTGACTAGTTTTTATTTTCTTTAGTCTATTTTTTCATTGAGTCAGTCTATCCTAGGAGTCAGCCATTCATCATTTCATTCCAAGGTACAATTCATATCCCGATTGTTCATTTTCTAAGATATTTCTTCGTTTACACCTACCCAGTGTAGATTAGGAAACATTGAGGGCAATGTTCAGTTCGAGTTTGGGGTAACAAGGTCATCATGTGTGATTTTCCATAAAAAATTCTTAAGGGGAGAGTAAGTTTTAAGTTGAGACCCCTTAAAAAAAAATTCAACATTCAGCATCCATATTTGTCTTTGTGACCAGACGTTAAAGAACTGGATAGAAGTCATGCACATAGACAGCCGAGTTTTCATTTTTGCTATGTGTCTGTCTAGAACACAAGTTCCCCCAGACTTGCGTAGGAAAATCATTTCCTTAGCTATGAGGGTAAGGAAGCTGGACATCCAAGAGGAGCAACCCAGACCTCTCTATGGTCGAAGCAATCTGGCCGAGAAGAGGAAAGCTAAGAGACTAGGTATCTGTCACAAATACGGACGTTGGAATTGTAATGGAATAAGATCAGATTATGGAGTCCGTTGTAAGAAAGCAGTGAGTAGACTTATAGGAAATAAGCAGATCTTTGTAGATCTATGCAAGGGCAGAGAATGTCCAGAAAGACTGAGACGCCTTGAACTACAGAGAACTAAAGATTTCTGACTAAGTGCTTACAAATGTCTTGACAATCTGACGTCAAACGATTTCATAATCTTGCTTAGACAAAAATATGTAGAATCATTTTCGAGAAGAGTAAGTGAGGACTGAGACTTCTGGAGCTTAAACACTACCAATTTTAGTTTGAAAAATATTACATGCTTCTTGACGATCTAACGTAAAAAGAGTCATATTTTTAGCATTAAACTTAAATAGAGATCTTTATATTATACTTTTCCAGAAAGATTTTTATAGAATTTATACTTGGAAACTCTTGTACATAGCCGTATCGAGTCTTGTCTGAAAAGGAAAAATATTCTCGAGTCAAGTAATCACTAGAGGAATACCTGTGGAGACTTAGCCCAGTGAGCTTTTGAACCATTCTTTTCTTCTGAGGCTAATAAGTCAATTCCATTTTCCTTGGTAGCGCAAATAAGTCGTTGTTGATCTCATTATTCTTCATCTTGGTCTTATTACTGAGAACGCCATCAAAATTGAGTTACTATAGATGAATTTTTTTTGGGATTTATTTGAAACAAAGAAACCGTTTGTTGAAGCTTAAGATATGATATAGGCCATTTTTGGATCGTTTGAGCCTAAAAGCCCACCTATACTTGGTCATCTTATCTTTATAGTTCTCCAGTTGAGCCTTATATAGCCTATCTTCTTGACCAGCCATGTCTACCATACCCAACTCCAGTTCAGGAGTATGAGCCAATAAAAAATATCCATGCCCTATTCTTAGAAAAGGTTAGAGATGAAAAATTAAGGGATGGTACTCTAAAAAAAAAAGGCACAAGAAAGAAAAGAACAAGAAAAAGAAAAAGAAAGAACATAGTATCCAAAATGGGAAACATCCAGATACCAAAAGATACTTTGAAAAGTTCTGAAAAAGAACAGAGGAAAAATATCCCATTCAAAATCATAAAGACCTCTAACCATTTCTATTCGAAGTATTTCTAGAGCCTTATATCCTTCTTTAATATAACCTGATCCCAAGCCACTTTTCGTCCTATTAGGAAGTTGAAAGTTCTCCCTTTTGGTGCTAGAACACGATTGAGCCTAGGAAAGAGAGAGAGAGGGGGGGGGGGGTGTGAATAGGCCAATCCCAAAATCGTTGGTCCTTTTAAAATTACTTGATTGATAAGATTTTTTGTAGTGGATATTGCAATGAAGTGTTTGTGTGTTAGCAATAGTGATTATCAAACAACATAATAAATTAGCTCTTACACCATAAGAACAATAACACAAGATTTATAGTGGTTAGGTTAGCTAATCTACATCCACTGTTAGGACTAGATCAACCTTGAGCTATCTCCAAATCCACTAAGTGGGGGCTTACACCCTTACATTTAGAGTAGGAATTCCACCTCACTCGTTTGCCTGTGAATTTCACCCACCACATGTAGAATAGGAATTCCACATATTCATTTTGTAACATCTCGGATTTTCAAGTTATAAATATTTAGGAAGTTATCTATTTATATTATGAATTTTAGATATATATCTAAGATGGGTAAAATGTTGGATCTTTGCCCAATTAAGACCCAACGATTTTGATAAATGGTTTCAAATAAATTTAAATGGGATTGAATTAAAAGAGTATGCATTATGACTAAATTAAATGAATGAGATAGACGCATGGCCGTGTATAGAGATTTCATGGCCGTATGTGACATGGTATATCCAAGATATGCGCATGTGCTAGATTTATTTTAATGAGGGCCTTTCCAAGATTAAAATGGCATTAAGGCAATGGCTAAGTAAAGAGTCTTAGTACCTTCTAAATTGGAACCAAATTGATACCTTCTAAGTTGGGATCAATTGAAGTTTTTTAGGACAAGGGAAGGGATACACAGCATTCACATTCTAAAAGAGGCAACAAGGATGGGGCACCTAGCATTTTCTATTCTTGATTAAGTGAAGTTTTATAAGGAGACAATAAGGGGCTCTTGGCTAATTCTAAAATTGGGAAGACTCTCCAAAATGGGAAACATGTACACGGCAATTGCTAAGCATGGAATTGTAAGTTGCCATCTTAGCAAGTAAGAACTGAATGGAAATTATAAAGGAGTCAAGAAGAGGGGTTGTTCTGTTTGAGGAGCAGTATCTTGAAGGACAGTTCTACTGTTTGAAGGGGTTTACTATATACAAAAGCAGGAGTTGCTGTCTTAGAGAGAACACACAGCAACACCAACACAACAACAAAAAGAGAATGCATCATGAAGCAGAGACTGTTCGAGATAGAGAACAGAGGAGTTTTCGGCTGGAGAAAAGAGAAGGGCCAGTCTCGACTGACGTGGTAAGCAATCAAATCTGCTACAAAGGGGTCTTCTCGGTCAAGATCTGAGAAGCAAATCTGGGAACAGCAGCGCCAATCAGAGGCATCTGCTGTATGGAAAGAGAACTGCATTGCAGAGCAGCGAGCGTGAGGCAGCAACACAAGGAGCATCATCTCCTACATCGCTGCTGAGAAAAGACCAGAGACGTGTTGCAGCAAAGCATTGTTGCTAGGTATCAAGGACTGGTTTGGCCATAGTAAGATTTAGAGTTGTGTAGCAGAGAGGTACAGGAAGAGACAGAGGGGTCTTTAAAATTGGTACATCTGAGGGACTGCATGTGATCCAGCTGGACAGACAGAGAGTAGTTTCTCGGTGGTGGGAATAACACAAGGAAGAGGAGATAGAAGCTTGCAGACCAGCGTGTGTGATGGCTGTAAACAGCAGAGCAAAGGCTGGCGGACCCTTCAGCCGCATCGGAGTGATATTTGTAGAGAAGACAGCAGAGAAATCGGTTTACAGCAGAGTTGCAGGAGATTCTTTGCTTGAAAACTAGAAGTCAAGGACGTGAGGGTGATTTGAAGACAAAATTCCAAATACCCAGATCAAGCTCAAGTATTGTTGCTAATTTGCACATCTACTTCGGGAACCGGGTAAGCCCATATTCTCTTAAGACTTTGGGTTTAATTTAATAAAGGGTTTTGAAGGATAAATGATATTTTAATGGATAGAAGGTTTAATGATTTTAGATACAATTAGATCATTAAATTAATGGAAGCTTGTTGCTTATGAGTTATGGAGTTTTAATGAGGAAAAATATGGGAGTTGATTAATAAATTTTAAAGATGGAAACCATGGAAAGATATGGTTTGATTTATGGGTTTTTGGACGTTGAACTCCATGAAAGATTATTCATATCTTAAAAGGTTTACATGGAGATGATCATGGATGAACCATAGGGTTCGGCCATGGTGTATGGAAGAACCCCATAGAAGGTTATTGGCTAATTTTTAAATGGGAGTTTGATGTTAATGATATATGGTTTTGAAAGGATCATGAACCATAGGGTTCAGCCATGGTGCATGGCCGAACCCCATGGAGTTGTATTTGAGTGGTTATGGTAATTTTAATGTATGATAATTATTTATGGAAGGTGGAGATTATTTTTGGAAACCTTTCAATTATGGAAGGATGGGCTCTAAATTGGAAACTTTATAAATATGGAAGTTGGATATTAATTTAGAAAGGATCTAAGCAAGGTGATTAAATAGGAAGGTTTCTAATTATGGAAAGTGGATGATAAAGTTTGATATAGAATTTAGAAAGCTTCTAAATTTGGACCTTCTAATTATGGACTTGTTAATTATGGGTTTAAGGGTATGTATTAATTATAGAAGGTTGGAAATAATTAGGCCAATGGTAATTTTGTAAATAAGGTCTAGAAAGAAGGACCATGGGTTCGGCCATGGTGTATGGCCGAACCACATGGGGAATATTTTGAGAATAATGGAATTTTAGCCTTGGATGGCAATATGGTAATTATGTAGAATTAATGGAACTATGTTTTGAAACTCAAACATAAGTTGATGTAATCGATTATAAATTATTTGGGATGTTATGAAATGTTATGAATGGCAAAAGAGTAATTAAAGGCCACAATGGAGGATCATGGGTTCGGCCATGGTGTATGGCCGAACCCCATGAGGGTATTCAGGGACTTAAGTGGTTAAGGTATTTTTTTTAGGATTCATGTATGGACCTAACATGTTTAAAATAAATAAATGGACCTATGTGTTGGAACCTAAGCCTAAGTTGTTGGAGGCAATGGGAAGGTTGTAAATACTTGCTAAAACGGGTTATATTAGCCATGGATGGCAATCTTGTAAATATATGAAAAATAAGGAAGGTAAGGCTATGGATAAGTATAATGGCAATCTTGTAATTAAAATGAATAAGTTGTTAATTAAAGATTAGACCAATGGCAATTTGGTAATATCGGCTAAAAATGATAAACCATGGGTTCGGCCATGGTGTATGGCCGAACCTCATGGGGATTGGTTTGTGGACTTAAAATATTATAAATCAAGTGGGACTTGGTTTTAATTGATTTTATATTATAAGGTAATGAGACCTCACCAGGTGTTTACGATCGTGAGTGGTTACCGGACAAAAGACGCAAGGTCACGTAGCGGTCTTTGGTAGAATTCCACCTCTTTGAAACCATGGGTTTATGTACATTGTTTTTATCTTGATTTAATGAATTTATATTGCAAAGGTTATGTTTCAAATGGTGATTTTTATATGCTATGTTTATTTGATAACATAGCATGTGTTTTAAATATGAGCTTTTGAATGCTATGATTTTGTATAATTGCATAGCATGTGGTATTTTCATCTCATGCATGGCATGGGAGGGATGACATGTAACCGGGGACCTACACTCCGTCGGGGCGTCCGTAAAGCACTAGTGGGGGATACCTTGATGATGAGAATCCAATCAAGAGGATACTATGTATGAAGACCCTGGTGATGAGCATTCCATCAGGGGATACCTTGATGATGAGAATCCCATCAAGAGGATACTGAGTAACCGGAGCCCACACTCCGTCGAAATGTCCGTAAGGCAACTGCGGGGAATGCCTTGATGAGGATAATTCCATCATGAGAGAGGACATTGGTGATGAGAATTCCACCAGGAAGATACCTTGTTGAGGAGAATTCCATCAAGAATATACCCTATGTTTTATGATGGGTGGGATTCATTGCATATGATAGCATGGCATGGCATTGAATCAGCATGATTATGATCTTTATTATCATGCAAGGTTTCTTGTTTTATCGGTATGATTGGATCTCTATTATCATACACTGTTTTGGATACAATGTTTTGAAAGTATGGAATGATTTATTATAACTGGTTTTGAGATATATTATATCTGGATTGTTGGTACTAACCCATGTGTTAACCGTAATTGGAATACCTACTGGGCGCGTTGTACTAACGCCCAACTTCTACCCTTTAGTGGATGATGCAGGAAACGAGGGAAACACTGAATGCGGAAAGGGGCAAGCATAGGAGCTTGGAACGCTTTTACTTTTATATTTGTTTTAAGATACTCAGGGATTTGTATTTAGAGTATCCAGATTTCGGAATGTAATAACTTAGATGAATTGCTATGGTTGGATGTTTTATTTGGATAATGATTAAAGTGATGTATTGACTAAGTACTTTGCTATCAATGGAATAGAACTTGGTTCTATTATGATTCCGCAAATTGATGTTATGATTCCGCATGTTATGACTTTTATTCCGCATGTTTATATTGCTATGTATGAACTATTTTCTTGGACTAAGTCCATACACACATAGGGTTGGCCAGTTAAGAGTCGGACTTTAGAGGTTCGGACTTAGCTCGCGTCGTGACGTCCCGCGCTCTATCACTCTACTTTGTTATAAAAAAAATATATACTCTGAATTTACAGGAAAAAAAAAGTGAAAAGGGCAGGGTGTTACAGTTGGTATCAGAGCGAACCTGAAACACTGAATCTTTCGGAGTTAATTAATCCGGCTCTCGAGCATTAATTTGCTTCGTTAGACTCAGACGCATGATAGCAAAGGAAGTACAGTCAAATTAATCGGATTTTTCCAACATAGCAAAATAGGATATATTCCCCGAAAACAAAGAAAAATCAAAGAGTGCTTATTTGGAAAATTTTCCCCAAGGATAAGAAACACAAGTTGGTCATTTGGCAATTTTTCCTCAAACAAAGATTTAGTTTGATTAGAACAGATATTGGCATTAACATACTTCGGTTGCTGTGATACAGATATGACATGCAACACAGAGTATACAGAGTTGTGGGACAGAGGGACACCTAGCTGTCCGATAGATCTGATTTCTTCCGATGATTCCAGCGTACCAAACTTCAACAATGAAGTTGAAATCAGTCAGGACATGGAAGTAGAATCGCCAGAGTACAATGTTGGGGTTGATTCAGCCTTTGTACTTGAAGTGGACGAAGAAGATGTCTCAACCTTAAAGGAATCAGTAGGGGAGGTAGCGCCTGGGTATATGTGCGAAGTATGCAATCAGGAGGGGCACAACTATATTTATTGCCCCCACCCTATCAAGGTCATTTGCCCTATTTGTGGACTTCAAGGGCACGGGAAAGAGAGGACCAACTGTCCATATATTGGGGGACCAGGACTAATACCCTGTCTGACTTGTAGAGTGTTGGGGCACACGTCGACAACATGCCCTGACAACTTCTTGGATTTTTATGATGATGCAGGGTCTTCTACGGAAGATTAGGCTAAGAAAGGGTAAGGAAATGTCTGGAACAGGGGAAAGTTTTTGTAAGAGTTGTGGATACGTTTTGGAGGGTTTGTTCTAACCCTACCAACCCTTGTAACCTGATGAAAGTTCGAATAATTTTCAATAAAGTATGCAAATTTAAGAGTTTATGAGAATTTTGGCACTGAGATGTGTGTGACGGGGTCACTTGTTTTATTGAGACGTGGTATGGGTATGTCCCTCACAGGATATTGATGAGATAAGTAGATAAAATTCTATGAGTATGGCTTAGTGTAGCAATGAGACTGTGGGAACCTCGAAATAAAATAAGGAGACTAGGTCCCGTAGGGTTACCGTTGAGGAGTGGGTCCCTAGCAGGCTACGTGTTGGAGGGCGCTCTCACGGTTTTTTCGCACACTTGACGTGCATGGATGCGCAGAGCTAGGTACTATTTTACCCCGTGAGGGTGGTACTAGCCAAGCGGTCTGACCACCTTAGAGCTTGACTATACCACCCTTGGGGTGAAGGGATGCAGGGCGGGGTAGACATGATCACGTTGGACGTGGGTCTTCCGCTTGGTAAGTCATGGGCTTTAAGTTTTGCTAAAGGGTCGAGGTGTGTTTATGTTCTAATATGGTTGCCACAGTCAGGTACTGACTCATTCGAGTGTTGTTTCTATGGATAAAATATTCCATGGTAGATGATGGGTCTGGATTAATTATGATCAAGGATGGATTAGTTATGCCATGAATGGATTATACCTAGAAGGAGGGTTATATTCATGGATGGTTATTAACCATGGATGAATGATACTCATTAATAGAGTGGTACCAGAGATGGATGTGTATAACCGCGGATGGTGATTTCCGTAGTGGTTTGGATTAATGTCAGGAATCGGTACCATGGAAGACATGTCGATAGTTTGACAGGCTTGTTGATCTCATAGATGACATATAAATCTAAGGATTGGAACATGATTCACATTCCACGGTATAAGAAAGAGGTGTTAGTCGTATTACGACTTGTATCACAAGAAAGTTAGTGTGAGAGATACTCGGTATCATAGAAGTTAGGAACAGAAGGTGTTAGTCACATAGTGACTTATATGCAAATAAAGGTATGATTACTTTTGAGAGATAGACCTAAGGGAAAAGTTAAGAGTCTAGTGAAACTCGAATGGGAAGTTATGGGCGACTGCCGAGTGAGAGTGATCACCTGACTCTGTAGTTAGCCGATGGAGTTCCAGGAGAGTGAAGCTAGAAACCTAGTCAAAATGGAATCAACAAAGGACTTGAGCATAGGCTCTATAATACCCTAGATTTTTGCAATATATCAATATTAACGAAAATACCACTGGATTTATAAATTGAAGGGTTATGATCATAGATGAGTAAATTGTGGGGTTCATTGTTCAATCTAGATCCAATGTACATGTTATGTGGATTAAACTAAATTAAATGGGTATTGTACATTTATTGGGTCAAGATTACTAATTGGGTCAAAGTTTGTGAAATGGGTCAAAATGGCCAATTTGGACCCAATGGGTCGGGTTTGACTTAGTTGACCCTCAAGTGAGTCCAAGCTTGATTAAGTTGGGGCTGATTGGAGTTTGAAAATAGAATTAAATAGTTGAGTTAAATGAGTGAGTTGGTTGGAAATAAATTATAAGTGAGTAAGTTGATTATGAGTGAGTGAGTTGTTTTAAATGATAAATGAGTGGAGTATGAAGTTGAAAGGCTAGTGTTTCAAATTCAAATAAGTGGTCCACACGTTGGAGGGAAGGAATGGGTGAGTTTCATCTCAAAGATGAAACCCCCACATGGGGCATTAAGGAGTATAATGGAGAGATGGCGGTTATTTAAGCCAAACAAAGGCTACAACGTTGGGAGCATGGGGATTATGGCTCATGCATGAAACTCCAAAAAGGGCCAATAATGGAGAGGTGGCTGTTATACATGCCAAGGCAATGAGACACCGTTGGAGCCTTGGGAGTTTCATCCCAAGGATGAAACCCCCAAGTAAGCATAAAGAGATTTGGTTAAGGCAAATGGGAGTTACAAGTGGTGCCACCAAGAGACACCACCCCTTGGTCTGAATTTGATTAATCAAAGAGGTTTCATTCCACTCTCTCTCATCCTCTCTTAGCCGACCAGCACTCAAGGAGAAATAAGATCAAAGAAATAGAGTTCCATCTCCAAATATTTTCACACAAGGTCGACCATCTCCAAGACAAAAACTTGGGTATTTTCATCCCAAGTTTCTCTCTCAAATCTATATCTTGGCTGAATTATTCCAAGGAGTTTGCAGCAAGTTTAGTCTCAGCCAAAAGAACAAGAAGGAAGAAGGAGAGGCTAAGGAAGTAAAGGATCAAGAAAGGAGGGAAAGAACCGGAGGAGTCGCGTTATTGGTAAGTGCACTATGAACCCTTATTAAATAAATTGGTTAAGGGAATATGATTCGACCATACAATGGCCGAATCTATCGAAGGTTTGGATCATGGTTTATGCTGTCTAAAATGGGTAGAAATTGGATCATAGGGTTCGGCCACTTTGGATGGCCGAACCCCATGAAAAAACTTGGTGATTTTTATGGTTTTTGAGGGATAAAATCCATATTATGTAATGAAGGTTTTAAAGGATTTAAAATGGAGATAAGCTTACTGTTTTGGAGCAGCTGTGGCATGGCTGAACCATGTTAATGTTATGGCTAATTTGCTGATCAAAACCATGGACAAATATTGGAGGGTTTACATCAAGGAAACCATAGGGTTCGGCTATGTGTATGGCCGAACCCCAGGGACTGTTTTTATGGATTAATTAGGTTAAGATCATGGTTGAAAATTATGGATGATGAAATGATTATCTATGGATTTAGTGTAAGTAAATAACTAAACCATGGATAGATGATGGACTAATTGAATTAAGAGAACCACAGGTTCCATGGACTGTTTTGATGGATGATCGGATTAAGTTTATGATGGAAATTATGTAATAATTATATGCTTTGATTTAAGAATTATGTATGTCTATCTATGGATTTAGTATAGGTAAATAATCAGCCATCATGGATGATGGAAAGAGGAACAAAAAACCAGTTTGGTGAGGTTCGGCCATGAAGGATGGCCGAACCCCACTAATGGTTATTGGTGGCTTTAGTGTATAACTATCAATGTGATTGAAGATGTATGTAAGAATGATTTAAAAGGACCAAATTAAGATGGTGAGGTTCGGCCATGTTGTATGGCCGAACCCCACCAAGGTGGATTAGTTATGGTTATTGGTGTTTAAGGAAATTAAACAGAAAGTTAGTCTAAATGGCATAATGGTAATTATGGATGAAATGATCATAGGATTGGATATATGGGCCAAAGCCAAAGTGGTAAGGTTCGGCCATGTTGTATGGCCGAACCCTACCAAGGTTCATTTGGAGGATTTGGTTATTTGGATGCTTTTGGGTTAAATAAAAAGAGACCAAAGTTTTAGTGGGTGAGGTTCGGCCATGGAGTATGGCCGAACCCCACAAAGTGTTTTTTGGAACTTAGGTTTAGTTGACAATTAAATGGATTTATGTTTAACTTGATGTTATGTAAATAAGGTATTGGGATTGCTTGAACGGTGTACAAAGTCGTGATCAGTTGACGATTTAAAAGAACGGTCAAACTAAGTGAACATTGTGTAGGTTTCCTACCTTTTTGAACCACATTTATATTTGATGTTTTATCGTAATTTTGATGAGTTATGTTCTATGTTATCATGCTTCAAAGTAGTTTTGTATGGTGATGTATATTTACAAATGGCATGACATCATGGACATCTCATGCATGGCATGGGGGTGGTGATTATGGAAACTGGAGGCCACACTCCGTCGGGGCATCCGAAAGACCACTGTAGGGTACCTTGATGATGAGAATCCCATCAAGAGGAATCCGGAGGCCACACTCCTTCGGGGCATTCGAAAGACCACTGTGGGGTACCTTGACGATGAGAATCCCGTCAAGAGGAGGCTATGTATAATGGTGACGGGTGGGACTCATTACTTATTCATTTCGTACATAGCATTGTTTTTATGAGATTTCGATGAACATGTATTATTATATATTTGCATGTTTTTATACTAACCTTTTGGTAGCCCTAATTGGAAAGACCTTCTGGGCGCGTTGATCTAACGCCCTATCTCTATCCTTAGTGGATGACGCAGGAAAGGGGGAAGAACGAGGAACGTGAAGGAAACCAAGCCTAGAAGCTTGGGCTTTGAATGGACTTTTAATGGATTGATTGATGGACTTTTTATTTTAGTTAGTTGGACAATGTAATTTGGTAGTTAGATATTGTTGGCTTGTAATAATGTAGTTAACTATGGTTTGGATGGTTTGGTATGGATGTTTAGTTTAAAGCTATGTTAGTAATTTTGGAGATAATATTTATATGATTTGTTATCTAGAAATGGAAAATGGAGTAGTCTTAGGATCTATTATAACCATCAGTTAGACTAAGTAATTTCCACAAGTTCATTGAACATGTGCGGATCGATTCTTATGGACTTAATCCATACGCACATGGGCTTGGCCAGTTAAGGGTCGAACTTTAGAAGTCCGAACTTAACTCGCGTCGTGACACTCCGCCCCGATCACTTGTTATTATTATTATAAAAAAAAATAAACTCTGATTATTAGAGTGAAAAGGGTGGGGTGTTACAGGCTCGTATTGGCAGGCTACCTCACACAGAGAATAGACGAATGAATGTATTGAGCAAGTACGTATGGAAAATATCTGGGTAGCAGATAAAGTGAAACAGAGTACATTGGTCCACATAAGATCGTAGATGGGTTCACGAGGAAAAAAGATAATGTGAAGCAGAGTAAATTCTGAAAGAATGGAAGTCATAAGATTAATATGAATAACTATGATGTAGTCAAGTGGTACTTGACAAGATTGAACAAGAACAACAGATGGATTCAGAAATGGGCCAAGATGTTATTGGCAAAGTCATACCGGAATGGGAGTTAAGAACGAAATGAGGTCTTGTATTCCAAGAAAGGGTATATGTGCCAAAAAGCTGCAGAAAAGAGTTACTGGTTGAGGCATATTAGACCAAACTCTCTATTCATCCGGGCAGCACCAAGATGTATCACGACCTGAAGAGACATTACTGGTGGCACGGACTCAAAAGAGATGTGGCAGAATTTGTAGCACATTGCTTAACTTGTCAGCAGGTTAAGACGAAACATCAGAAGCCACCAGGGATACTCAAACCCTTACCAATGCCGGAATGGAAATGGGAACACATTTCCACGGATTTTGTTACAGGGTTGCCAAGGTCATCAAAGGGCAACGATGCGATATGGGTCGTGGTAGACCGACTGACCAAGTTTGAACATTTTATTCTCATTAAGATGACAAATTCATCTGAGATTTTGGATCGGCAGTATAATTAGGATATCATCAGATTTCATGGTATGTCTCGGACTATTGTGTTCGACAGAAATGGTCGATTTACCGGTAGAGTATGGCAGAGCATGCAGGCGGCCGTGGGAACAGACTTATTGATTAGCACGGTATTCCACCCACAGACAGATGGGCAGTCTGAGAGGACAACACAGAACAAGGGGTATTACGGAACCTGTAACACCCCAATTTCTCAATGAAGTGGAAAATTACCAAAATGCCCCTGAGTTGTTAAATTAATTATTTTGTGATGTTAAGTAAGGAAATAGTGGGGCCCATTGCTCAAAATAAAATCATATGAGCACATTATGAATGTTAAGCTTGATTGGTTGGGTAATTTTCATCATTTGGGTCAAAAATGGCTAAATGGGTCAAAGGGCCCAAATGGGGCCCATCGGGTCTTGCTGGGTTATTTGACCGTGTTGTGATTTTAAATTAAATGGGGTTAAGCCTATTTGATTGGAAATCAAGTGGAGGAAAAATGGGTAGGCTTGATCCATATGTAAAAACCAATTAGAAATGACCAAAATACCATAAATGGGTCATGTTGTCAAAACGGGTCAAGGAGCTAAAAGTGGACCCAACGGGTCGAGTTGACTATTGTTGACCGTGTGAACCCTCATGGGAGCTCAAACACGAGTCAAATCAGTTGAGTGGGACTGAGGTGAGTTGGAATTAAATCAAAAGGTGAGTTAATTCATGTGCATTAAATGAATGCATTAAATGTGATGAGTTGGGTTGGAATAAAAATACCTTGAGTTGGGTGAGTCAAAGTGGAAGTCAATGGGACTGTAAATCACTGAGTTCAGAGGGAATAGGAGGAGTTTGGCTTAGTCTTAACCACCAAAACAAGTCCCACACGTTGGGGACTTGTTTGGGGTGATTTCCATGATGTATTAAATGGGAATACATGGGATTGTGATGAGATGCTTGGGGATTTGAATGGCTGCATAGGTAGCTGCCAAGGGGTGCCTTGGATGGCACCCAATACCCATTGGTTTGTGCAAGAAGTTATGAGGGAGTGGAGGAGTTTGGGGGCTGAACTACAAAAACAATAAGCACACAAGGTTGGCCATTTTTCACATTGGAAATCCAAGAATTTCCATCTCTCTCTCTCTCCCTCTCTCAAATTCGTTTTTCCTAGCTGGAATAGCAGAGGTGTTTGCACCAGTAGATCAAGCACAAAACAGCAAAAGAAAGGAAGAAATAAAAGGGAGAAACCAAGGACCAAAGGCAAGAAGAAAGATTGGAAGTTTGGTAAGTATTTTTATGTTATTTTGGTTTAATAACATGGAACAAATGAGGTGTGTATTGGGCCATGGTTATGGCCGAATACACCAAGATTTTAACCTTGATTAACAGAGGTTTAAGAATGGTGAAAATAACCATTGGGTTCGGCCACCATGGAGGGCCGAACCCCATGTAAAAGATTGGTGGTTTTCATGTTTTGAAACATGAAAACCATGGAGTTTTATGGACTGTTTTTAAATGATTTAAACTATATGCTTTAAAAAGGTTTAAACATAAGTAAGTCTGATTTAGACCTAGAAGAAGATTAAGAAATTCAAAAAACTAAAGGTCATAGGGTTCGGCCACCATGGAGGGCTGAACCCCATGCAAATGATGTTTGGTTTTGATGTTTTTGAAACATGGAAACCATAGAGTTTTGGTGGACTGTTTTGGGTTTTATTTAAGGTGCAAATGCATGTTTTAGAAAGGTTTAAAACATGGATCTGAATGATGATGGCTGAATGTATCATGGGTCTAAAACCTTGGGTATCAAATGATGAAAGGGTTCATTGGGTTCGGCCATCTTGGATGGCCGAACACCATGAATTGATGTTGGAATTTTGAGGATTTTTGTAAGATAAAACCATGCAAATGTCTTTACTGTTTTGGATGATTAGATTAGACATAAGATGACATGTTTAAGTGGTTCAAACCAAAGGCCATAGGGTTTAGCCAATGAGCATGGCCGAACCCCATGAAATGGTGTGATCATTTTTATGGTTAATGGTGATGGTTTTGAGAGATAAAAACCATACATTACCATGGGGTCTTTATGTGATTTACATGAAGATATTTACTGATTTTGGTTGGCCAATATATGGCTGAACCATGATAATGTTATGGTTAAGTTACTGATCTAAAACAGTGGATTAAAACTGGAAAAATGGACCATGGGGATCGGCCATCTTGGATGGCCGAATCCCATGAGGTGTTATGGTTATTTGGACAAAATAATGAATTTATTAGATGGTTTTGAGAGGTTAAAGTGCAGCAATGATGTGCTGATTTTTATATGAATAAGTGACACCAAAATATGTATGAAAGACCAAAACATGGACCTAGGGTTTCGGCCACCTTGGATGGCCGAACCCCATGTAAGTCTTTCATGTTTTTGGTGAGTTAAAAACCATATGAAGATATGGTGTTCTTATGGTAATAATGGATTAATATGTTACTGTTTTAGTGGATTAATATGTGGCTGAACCATGTTTAATTCATGGTTGAGTTAGCATGATTAAACCATGAGTGATCATGGTGATGATTGGATCAAGTGAACCCTAGGGTTCGGCTATGAGTATGGCCGAACCCCATGGGGCTGTTTTGATAATTAATGGACTGTTTCATGGGTCAATTTATGGATGTATATGTAATTTTAAATAGAATTATGGTTGCTGTTTTTATGGCTAAGATGTATGATAAATGATGAGAGATCATTAGGAGAATTGGACTTTATGCTAATTCATAATGAATGGGTTAAATAGCCTAAGCTTATGAGTAGTAGTTGGTAATGGTTCTATGTTGTTTTAAAAGGTTTAAAATACCCAAATGAAGAGATTGATCAAAAGGACTTATAAGATGTCTTAGGTCTCATATGTGAATGGACATGTAAATAAGATTATGATTTACTTATTGTTGCATAATAAGGTACCGAAAGTTGAACGACGAACAAGTCGTGACAGGTGAAGCTCAAAAAGGAACGGACACTTAAGCAAAGTTTCAGTAGGTTTCCTACCTACTTGTAACCACGGTTTTTACCCAATTTTCTTATGATACTCTTGTTTTAATGTGTTTCAAATATATATTATGCATTAACAAATGGCATACAGGCATTGACATCTCATGCATAGTCATGGGATAATGAATGAAGTTCTACAGTGATGGCTACGATTGTATATGATGGGGGTTGCCCATTGCATGTACATATTGTATAGAAGAGATGAATGTTGTTGTAATTTACCTTGTCGGTGCAAGGCACGTCAAGTGATGGCTACGATGGTACATGATGGGGGTTGCTCATTACATGTACATCGCTTATAGAAGAGATGAAGGTGTGTTGTAATTTACCTTGTCGGTGCAAGGCACGTCAAGTGATGGCTATGGAAGTACATGATGGGGGATGCTCATTGCATGTGCATATTTCATAGCATTGTTTTTACCTGTTTTGATGATCATGTATTATGATATGTATATGCATGTTTATATGCTAACATGTGGTAGCCCTGATTCGGGAACCTACTGGGCGCGTTGATCTAACGCCCTAATTCTATCGTCAGAGGAGATTGCAGGTACAAGCAAGGGGAAAGGAAAGGTCATTGATCGGGAGGGGAGCTGAGCCTAAGTGCTTTAATGATGGATTTTGGATTACGTTATATTACTGTCATTTGAATACTATTGTTGGACATGTAATAATTAGTTATTTGCCCTGGTTTGATTAGGATAATAACATGTGGATGGTTGATCTATGTTATTTAATATTTAAGACTATTACTTGCTATCTCGTCTTTCTATTCTGCAATTATCTAGATTATTCCGCATGTTGATGTTAGTTCCATGTGTGATTCATCATGGTCTATTCCATGTACACATGGGTGGCCAGTTAAGGTTCAGACTTGGGTAGTCTGAACTTAACTCGCGTCGTGACGCCGCCCGCTCTCTTCTGATGTTTATTAAAAAAAAAAAAAAAAATTAGACTCTGAAATTCTCGAAGAGGGGGGCGTTACAGTTGGTACCAGAGCGAAACGGGAAGTTGAATCATCGAAGTAAGATTAAGACGGTTTCATGTCTCACTGACGGATAAGAATCCCAACTGACCGACTCTTCGGAGTCCGCTGCCTGGGGGCCGGATTAATTTACTTCGAGTGACTCGGACTGAACAATCAATCTGAGAACGACAATGAAAGATAGCAAAGTAAAGTACAGTCATCATAATTGGACAAATCAAACGTAGCAAGGTAGGATGTACTCCCCTGGAATCCCCACACTGAGAAACAAACAATAGGAAATTAGAGATTTCCCCAGAAAACAAAAGAAAACAGAGAATGTTGAATTGGTAATCTTCCCAAACAAAGTACATGACTTTATGCCTGATCAAATTCCCCTGAAAACCAAGGTTGGTTTATTAGAATTGTTGTTAAATATGCTTGTGTTCTATTGATATGATACAGATGTCGAGTAATGTGGAGTACTCGGAATGGCACAGCGGAACTCCTAGCCATCCCATAGACTTGGTATCTGCTTCTAACAACACCGACGTAGAAGCTCAAGTGGACCTTCAGGAGGGACCTCCTGAAGAAGTTGAGATGGACTTAGCACCTATTGCAGAGGATTTGAGGGATGATATTCCTGGGATGGTGGAACCTCCTGAGGAAGAAGAGGAGGAGGATCTGGGATTTTTCTTTTATGAGGATCCGATGGAAGACTTTCCTATAATACTGGAATCGGCGGGGGAAGTAGATCCCTATGATACCTGTGAGTTGTGTAATCAGGATGACCACAATAGGTTGTATTGTCCTCATCCATTGGGAGTTGTATGTCCGGTTTGTGGACTACACGGGCATGGAGAGGCGAGGACTAATTGTCCTTGTATTGGAGGACCTGGAATAATCCCCTGCACGACATGTGAAGTATTGGGGCACGGCGATGACGTGTCCTGATAACCGATTCAAGTTCGCTTTTGATGCGGAGTCTTCTACGGAAGACTAGGATAGGAAGTAATAGTAGGGGTATTAAAAAGAGGGTTATTTTTGTAAGGGGGTATATTTTGTTATACATAGGGTTTGTTTCACCCTACCCACCTTTGTACAAAGATGCAGTTTGAATTTATATAAATATGTGATTTCATGTTTTTATGAGGATTCATGGCATGTGTTGCATATTGTTAATGGAAACTAAGTCTATGATGTTTCCATGAATTAGGAATAAATGGCGCCACAGAAAAAGGTGGTAAAAGATCCGAAGGGAAAAGAGAAAGTTTTACAGATCGGACTAGGTGAGGGGGTGTCAAAGAGAAGGACTCGTCAGGACGATAAAAAGAAGGATGACGTGCTCATTATCACACCACAAGGGAAGGTGGTACCCCGACGCAAGAAGGCGTCATCGGAACCTGAAAGAGAGCCGTCCGTTCATGACAAAGAGAGATCTGTTCATGAACGATCTCACAGTGAGGAAGAGTCTCACCACTCTAGGCGGGAAGAAGAAGAGAGTGACCCTACATATCAACAGGACGAAGAGGAGGGATATGACTCGTCATATCGATGCGAGGAGGATGAGAACAGTAACATGACTGTACCCTTTGTGCCTCCTGAACTGCACAGCTTGGTGCAAGCTGTGGTTACATCCGTCCTCCAACAACATTTGAACGGAGGGGGAAGTACGAGCGAAAATAATGACCGTAACATGGTCAGAGATTTTCAGCAACAGCGGCCACCTTACTTTAAGGGCAGAGAAGGGCCAGTCGGAGCCGAGAACTGGTTGGAGAAGATTTCCCACATATTGACTCTTCTGAACATCAGGAGTCATGCTCATAAAATATTATTGGCCACGTCACAGCTGGTAGATGACGCTGCCAAATGGTGGAAGGTGGTGGAGAAACAGCAGGCACTTGTGCCAAGAAGAGAAGGAGTTGCTATGACCTGGGAGCAATTCTCAGCGACATTCTTAGAGCGCTACTTTCCAGAGGAAGAAAGAGAACGACAAATTCAGGCCTTTATGACTTTGGTGCAAGGCTCAATGACGGTGGCTGAGTATCACCAGGAATTCCTCAGCCTGTCAATCTATGCATACTATATTGTGGACACGGAATATCGAAAAGCTCGCAAGTTCGAGCGTGGGTTACGGCCAAACATTAGGGCCAGGGTAACCGTGTTCAAAGCAACCACACTGGCAGAAGTGGTCAGCAGGGCCACCATTGTGGAACAGGAAATGGCGGAATTTGCCAGAGTTGACAACCGCCGAGCTCCAAGTGGGAGGGGTGTGTACCAACCCATCAAAAAGTTCAGATCGAACTTCAGCAGACCCTCACCGTCTGTTGGACCAAGTGGGGGCTTTCGCCCCAACCAGCCCACTCAATCTGTTGCGGTCACTCAAGCATCTCGAGGAGTGAATACTTGCTTTCACTGTGATCAACCTGGTCACTACAAAAAGGACTGCCCAAAGCTCAACAGGCTGTCTAACTCAAGAGGATCATTTCGTCCGCCAGCTAGACCGGCATACTCCAGAGGAGGCAGAATGCAGGGCCGGGGAGGTCGAAGGTCTAACCCTGCTGGAGCGGGAAGATTATTCACTCTAACTTCTCCAGAGGAAGAGGAGGAGGATCATCCTGTGATACAAGGTATGGCGGTAGTGTAGTAGCTCATATGCATATGCACTATTTGATTCCGGAGCATCACACTCCTTTATAGCTGCATCGTTTATTACTGCTACTGGTACATTAGTTCAAAGATTAGCCACAGAACTTACTATTGTATCCCCTGTCGGAGATTCGGCATTGGGACTTATTTGTACTGCGGTTAACACCGAATTAGCTGGACTCAGATTTGAGTTCAATTATTTAGTGCTGGACATGTCAGAATATGATATTATATTCGGAATGGATTGGTTGGCAAAGTTTCATGCCAACATCGACTGTTATGGTCGAAGAGTGACATTTAAGTCACCCGAGGGCAAGCAATATGTAGTTCGTGCAGATAAACAAAGTGGATTACAGGAAGGGTTAAACCACGTGGTATTGAATAATATCACCATAAACAAAGCTCCAGTTACTGAACTTCCGGAAATTGTACAAGAATTTGTGGATGTGTTCCCAAAGGAACTCCCTGGTTTTACCACCTATGAGGGAGATTAACTTCGAGATCAGGCTGTACCCTGGCACAATACCAGTGTCGTTACCACACTATCGGATGGCACCAGCGGAGATGTCGGAGCTAAAGAAGCAGATTGATGAACTGCTTAGGCTGGGTTGCATCCGGAACAGTACGTCATCATGGGGAGCACCAGTGTTGTTTGTAAAGAAGAAGGACGGTTCACTACGGATGTGCGTGGACTACCGGAAGCTGAATCAGTTAACAGTCCGGAACAAGTACCCTCTACCCAGGATTGACGATTTATTTGATCAATTGAGGGGTTCTAGTCATTTTTCAAAGATCGATTTGATGTCTGGTTATCATCAAATCCGAGTTAGAGAGGAAGATATAGAAAAGACAGCTTTTCGGACGCGATATGGACTGTTTGAGTTCGTGGTCATGCCATTTGGACTCACAAATGCGCCGGCTGTGTTCATGGATTTAATGAACAGAATCTTCTGTCCCTATCTGGATCAGTTTGTAATCGTATTCATTGATGATATCCTGATCTATTCTAAGAGTCAGGAGGAACATGCAAAGCATCTACGGATAGTTTTGAATACTTTGAGGCAGAATAAACTGTATGCCAAGGCCAGTAAGTGTGAATTCTGGCTATCTCAAGTAAATTTCTTAGGACATGTTATATCTGAGGAAGGAATAGCCGTGGATCCGGCTAAGGTGACGGCCGTGAAAGACTGGAAAGCGCCAAAAAACGTAACTGAGATCCGCAGTTTCTTAGGATTGGCGGGTTATTATCGGAAATTTATTATGGATTTTTCCAAATTAGCGTCTCCATTGACTCGACTCACTCAGAAAGGAGTCAAGTATGAGTGGTCAGATCTGTGCAACCAAAGGTTTGAAGAGCTAAAAGACAGACTTACAACCGCTCCTATTTTGATTTTGCCGGAAAAGGGCAAAGGTTATGAAGTAGAATGCGACGCTTCGGGAGAAGGACTGGGGTGTGTCCTCAGTCAAGATCAGTGTGGTGGCTTATGGTTCAAGACAACTAAAAATACATGAACGCCTCTATCCTACGCATGATCTTGAACTAGCCGCAGTGGTCTTCGCTCTCAAAAGCTGGAGACATTATCTTTATGGCGAGAAGTTTGAAGTGTATTCTGATCATAAGAGTTTGAAATATTTATTTGATCAGAAGGAGCTTAATCTAAGGCAGCGTAGATGGATGGAGTATCTGGCGGATTATGAGTTCGAGCTTCGATACCATCCAGGCAAGGCGAACAAGGTGGCTGATGCTCTTAGCCGCATATCACATGCATCCGTGGCATGTCTGATCAGAACCGAGTGGGAGATGTTGAATACCATTCGAGAGTTCAATCTATACATTACAAACCGTGGAGTTTTGCACAATTTAATCATACGGTCCAATATAGTCACCAAGATTGAACAAGAACAAAGAGCAGACCCGGAAGTGGAGGACATATGGGCCAAGATGTCTACTGGCACCATTGTACCGGAATGGGAATTACGACCGGGACAAGGTCTTTTATTCCGGGGAAGAACGTATGTGCCACAGAGTTGCAGGAAAGAGCTACTAATTGAGGCACATCAGTCCAAGCTCTCTATTCATCCGGGTAGCACCAAAATGTATCACGATCTAAAGAGGCATTATTGGTGGCATGGACTAAAAAGGGATGTGGCGGAATTCGTGGCACATTGTCTAACTTGTCAACAAGTTAAGACTGAACACCAAAAGCCACCAGGGTTGCTCAAACCCTTAGCCGTGCCAGAATGGAAATGGGAACATATTTCCATGGACTTTGTATCTGGGTTGCCGAGGTCTTCAAAGGGTAATGACGCCATTTGGGTCGTAGTCGACCGGCTGACCAAGTCTGCACATTTCATTCCTATCAAGATGACGGATTCATCTGAGACGTTGGGTCGGCGGTATATTAAAGAGATCATTCGACTACATGGTATTCCCCGAACGATAGTATCGGACAGAGATGGCCGTTTTACTGGCAGAGTATGGCAAAGCATGCAGACAGCCATGGGGACTGAGCTATTGACTAGCACCGCATTCCATCCACAGACTGATGGACAGTCTGAAAGAACAATACAAACCTTGGAAGACATGCTGAGAGCGTGTATGTTAGATTTCAAAGGAGGATGGGAGGACCACTTACCACTGGTGGAGTTCTCGTATAATAACAGCTATCAGGCAAGCCTTCAAATGGCTCCATACGAGGCTTTATATGGTAGACCGTGTAGGTCACCGGTATGTTGGACAGAGGCAGGTGAGCCTGCATTGATCGGACCGGAACTAGTCGCAGAAACTACTGAACAAATTAAGTTGATACGTCAACACTTACTGACTGCACAGAGTCGGCAGAAAAGTTATGCTGATAAAAGGAGACGGTTTCTGGAATTTGAAGTGGGAGACTTGGTGTTTCTAAAAGTCTCACCACGGAAGGGACATATGAGGTTTGGTAAGAAAGGAAAACTGTCGCCAAGATATGTGGGACCGTTTTCCATCATAAGAAGGATGGGGGATGTAGCTTACCAATTAGCACTTCCATCGCAATTAGCAGCTCTACGATGTTTTCCACGTGTCGATGCTAAGGAAATACAATCCGGATCCGTCCCATGTTTTAAATGTTCAAGATATTGAAGTACAAAGCGACGTGACGTACGTCGAGAAGCCGGTCAGGATAGTGGAGACCGAACAAAGAGTGTTGCGAAACAGAGCGATTCAGTTCGTAAAAGTGGTATGGGACCGTCATGGTGATGAAGAGGCCACATGGGAACTTGAGTCGGAGATGAGAACAGCTCACCCCGAGTTATTTGTGTAATTTAATTTGAGAACCCTACTTCACTCGATTTTCGGGACGAAAATTTTAAAAAGAGGGTTATATTGTAACACCCCAATTTCTCAATGAAGTGGAAAATTACCAAAATGCCCCTGAGTTGTTAAATTAATTATTTTGTGATGTTAAGTAAGGAAATAGTGGGGCCCATTGCTCAAAATAAAATCATATGAGCACATTATGAATGTTAAGCTTGATTGGTTGGGTAATTTTCATCATTTGGGTCAAAATGGCTAAATGGGTCAAAGGGCCCAAATGGGGCCCATCGGGTCTTGCTGGGTTATTTGACCGTGTTGTGATTTTAAATTAAATGGGGTTAAGCCTATTTGATTGGAAATCAAGTGGAGGAAAAATGGGTAGGCTTGATCCATATGTAAAAACCAATTAGAAATGACCAAAATACCATAAATGGGTCATGTTGTCAAAACGGGTCAAGGAGCTAAAAGTGGACCCAACGGGTCGAGTTGACTATTGTTGACCGTGTGAACCCTCATGGGAGCTCAAACACGAGTCAAATCAGTTGAGTGGGACTGAGGTGAGTTGGAATTAAATCAAAAGGTGAGTTAATTCATGTGCATTAAATGAAATGCATTAAATGTGATGAGTTGGGTTGGAATAAAAACCTTGAGTTGGGTGAGTCAAAGTGGAAGTCAATGGGACTGTAAATCACTGAGTTCAGAGGGAATAGGAGGAGTTTGGCTTAGTCTTAACCACCAAAACAAGTCCCACACGTTGGGGACTTGTTTGGGGTGATTTCCATGATGTATTAAATGGGAATACATGGGATTGTGATGAGATGCTTGGGGATTTGAATGGCTGCATAGGTAGCTGCCAAGGGGTGCCTTGGATGGCACCCAATACCCATTGGTTTGTGCAAGAAGTTATGAGGGAGTGGAGGAGTTTTGGGGGCTGAACTACAAAAACAATAAGCACACAAGGTTGGCCATTTTTCACATTGGAAATCCAAGAATTTCCATCTCTCTCTCTCTCCCTCTCTCAAATTCGTTTTTCCTAGCTGGAATAGCAGAGGTGTTTGCACCAGTAGATCAAGCACAAAACAGCAAAAGAAAGGAAGAAATAAAAGGGAGAAACCAAGGACCAAAGGCAAGAAGAAAGATTGGAAGTTTGGTAAGTATTTTTATGTTATTTTGGTTTAATAACATGGAACAAATGAGGTGTGTATTGGGCCATGGTTATGGCCGAATACACCAAGATTTTAACCTTGATTAACAGAGGTTTAAGAATGGTGAAAATAACCATTGGGTTCGGCCACCATGGAGGGCCGAACCCCATGTAAAAGATTGGTGGTTTTCATGTTTTGAAACATGAAAACCATGGAGTTTTATGGACTGTTTTTAAATGATTTAAACTATATGCTTTAAAAAGGTTTAAACATAAGTAAGGAAGTCTGATTTAGACCTAGAAGAAGATTAAGAAATTCAAAACTAAAGGTCATAGGGTTCGGCCACCATGGAGGGCTGAACCCCATGCAAATGATGTTTGGTTTTGATGTTTTTGAAACATGGAAACCATAGAGTTTTGGTGGACTGTTTTGGGTTTTATTTAAGGTGCAAATGCATGTTTTAGAAAGGTTTAAAACATGGATCTGAATGATGAATGGCTGAATGTATCATGGGTCTAAAACCTTGGGTATCAAATGATGAAAGGGTTCATTGGGTTCGGCCATCTTGGATGGCCGAACACCATGAATTGATGTTGGAATTTTGAGGATTTTTGTAAGATAAAACCATGCAAATGTCTTACTGTTTTGGATGATTAGATTAGACATAAGATGACATGTTTAAGTGGTTCAAACCAAAGGCCATAGGGTTTAGCCAATGAGCATGGCCGAACCCCATGAAATGGTGTGATCATTTTATGGTTAATGGTGATGGTTTTGAGAGATAAAAACCATACATTACCATGGGGTCTTTATGTGATTTACATGAAGATTATTTACTGATTTTGGTTGGCCAATATATGGCTGAACCATGATAATGTTATGGTTAAGTTACTGATCTAAAACAGTGGATTAAAACTGGAAAAATGGACCATGGGGATCGGCCATCTTGGATGGCCGAATCCCATGAGGTGTTATGGTTATTTGGACAAAATAATGAATTTATTAGATGGTTTTGAGAGGTTAAAGTGCAGCAATGATGTGCTGATTTTTATATGAATAAGTGACACCAAAAATATGTATGAAAGACCAAAACATGGACCTAGGGTTTCGGCCACCTTGGATGGCCGAACCCCATGTAAGTCTTTCATGTTTTTGGTGAGTTAAAAACCATATGAAGATATGGTGTTCTTATGGTAATAAATGGATTAATATGTTACTGTTTTAGTGGATTAATATGTGGCTGAACCATGTTTAATTCATGGTTGAGTTAGCATGATTAAACCATGAGTGATCATGGTGATGATTGGATCAAGTGAACCCTAGGGTTCGGCTATGAGTATGGCCGAACCCCATGGGGCTGTTTTGATAATTAATGGACTGTTTTCATGGGTCAATTTATGGATGTATATGTAATTTTAAATAGAATTATGGTTGCTGTTTTTATGGCTAAGATGTATGATAAATGATGAGAGATCATTAGGAGAATTGGACTTTATGCTAATTCATAATGAATGGGTTAAATAGCCTAAGCTTATGAGTAGTAGTTGGTAATGGTTCTATGTTGTTTTAAAAGGTTTAAAATACCCAAATGAAGAGATTGATCAAAAGGACTTATAAGATGTCTTAGGTCTCATATGTGAATGGACATGTAAATAAGATTATGATTTACTTATTGTTGCATAATAAGGTACCGAAAGTTGAACGACGAACAAGTCGTGACAGGTGAAGCTCAAAAAGGAACGGACACTTAAGCAAAGTTTCAGTAGGTTTCCTACCTACTTGTAACCACGGTTTTTACCCAATTTTCTTATGATACTCTTGTTTTAATGTATGTGTTTCAAATATATATTATGCATTAACAAATGGCATACAGGCATTGACATCTCATGCATAGTCATGGGATAATGAATGAAGTTCTACAGTGATGGCTACGATTGTATATGATGGGGGTTGCCCATTGCATGTACATATTGTATAGAAGAGATGAATGTTGTTGTAATTTACCTTGTCGGTGCAAGGCACGTCAAGTGATGGCTACGATGGTACATGATGGGGGTTGCTCATTACATGTACATCGCTTATAGAAGAGATGAAGGTGTGTTGTAATTTACCTTGTCGGTGCAAGGCACGTCAAGTGATGGCTATGGAAGTACATGATGGGGGATGCTCATTGCATGTGCATATTTCATAGCATTGTTTTTACCTGTTTTGATGATCATGTATTATGATATGTATATGCATGTTTTATATGCTAACATGTGGTAGCCCTGATTCGGGAACCTACTGGGCGCGTTGATCTAACGCCCTAATTCTATCGTCAGAGGAGATTGCAGGTACAAGCAAGGGGAAAGGAAAGGTCATTGATCGGGAGGGGAGCTGAGCCTAAGTGCTTTAATGATGGATTTTGGATTACGTTATATTACTGTCATTTGAATACTATTGTTGGACATGTAATAATTAGTTATTTGCCCTGGTTTGATTAGGATAATAACATGTGGATGGTTGATCTATGTTATTTAATATTTAAGACTATTACTTGCTATCTCGTCTTTCTATTCTGCAATTATCTAGATTATTCCGCATGTTGATGTTAGTTCCATGTGTGATTCACTATCATGGTCTATTCCATGTACACATGGGTGGCCAGTTAAGGTTCAGACTTGGGTAGTCTGAACTTAACTCGCGTCGTGACGCCGCCCGCTCTCTTCTGATGTTTATTAAAAAAAAAAAAAAAAATTAGACTCTGAAATTCTCGAAGAGGGCGGGGCGTTACAGAACCAAGCGATCCAGTTGGTCAAAAGTGGTATGGGATCGACATGGAATTAAGGAAACCATAAGGGAACTCGAGTCGGAAATGGGGACAGCTCATCCTAAGCTATTTATGTAAAGATTTGAAACCCTACACTCGATTTTCGGGAGGAAAATTTTAAAAAGAGGGTTGTATTGTAACATCTCGGATTTTCAAGTTTTAAATATTTACGGAAGTTATCTATTTATATTATGAATTTTAGATATATATCTAAGATGGGTAAAATGTTGGGTCCTTGCCCAATTAAGACCCAACGATTTTGATAAATGGTTTCAAATAAATTTAAATGGGATTGAATTAAAAGAGTATGCATTATGTCTAAATTAAATGAATGAGATAGACGCATGGCCATGTATAGAGATTTCATGGCCGTATGTGACATGGCATATCCAAGATATGCGCATGTGCTAGATTTATTTTAAAGAGGATCTTTTCAAGATTAAAATGGCATTAAGGCAATGGCTAAGTAAAGAGTCTTAGTACCTTCTAAATTGGAACCAAATTGATACCTTCTAAGTTGGGATCAATTGAAGTTTTATAGGACAAGGGAAGGGATACGCGGCATTCACATTCTAAAAGAGGCAACAAGGATGGGGCGCGTAGCACTTTTTATTCTTGATTAAATGAAGTTTTATAAGGAGGCAATAAGGGGCGCATTGGCTAGTTCTAAAATTGGGAAGACTCTCCAAAATGGAAAACATGTACACGGCAATTGCTAAGCAAGGAATTGTAAGTTGCCATCTTAGCAAGTAAGAACCGAATGGAAATTATAAAGGAGACAAGAAGAGGGGCTGTTCTATTTGAGGAGCAGTATCGTGAAGGACAGTTCTACTGTTTGAAGGGGTTTACTATATACAAAAGGAGGAGTTGCTGTCTGAGAGAGAAGACACAGCAACACCAACGCAACAATAAAAAGGGATTGCATCATAAGGCAGAGACTGTTCGAGATAAAGAAGATAGGAGTTCTCGGCTGGAGAAAAGAGAAGGGCCAGTCTCGACTGACATGGTAAGCAATCAGATCTGCTACAAAGGGGTCTTCTCGGTCAAGATCTGAGAAGCAAATCTGGGAACAGCAGCGCCAATCAGAGGCGTCTGCTGTATGGAAAGAGAACTGCATTGCAGAGCAGCGAGCTTGAGGCAGCAACACAAGGAGCATCATCTCCTACATCGTTGTTGAGAAAAGACCAGAGACGTGTTGCAGCAAAGCGTTGTTGCAAGGTATCAACGACTGGTTTGGCCATAGTAAGATTTAGAGTTGTGTAGCAGATAGGTACAGGTAGAGACAGAGGGGTCTTTAAAAATGGTACATCTGGGGGACTGCATGTGATCCAGCTAGACAGACAGAGAGTAGTTTCTCGGTGGTGGGAATAACACAAGGAAGAGGAGATATAAGCTTGCAGACCAGCGTGTGTGCTGGCTGTAAACAGCAAAGCAGAGGGTGGCGGACCCTTCAGCCACATTGGAGTGATATTTGCAGAGAAGACAACAGAGAGATCGGCTTACAGCAGAGTTGCAGGAGATTTTCTGCTTGAAAACTAGAAGTCAAGGACGTGAGTGTAATAGCCCGAATTTTCGAATCAATATATATTTGGCATTTATTGATTTTAATTTGAATTTTGACATGATGGAATACCAAATGGATCAAAAATTGGGACAAGGGTCCAAGAATGGTCCAATGGGCCATGGATTGGATGAAATCCATTTAATGGGTCAATGAGGACTAATCGGGTCAAGGATGGTCAAAATGGGCCCAATCCTCATTTGGGACCCAATGGACCCAATTGAGGTAAGCCTAAGGTAAGGAGGGGATTTAATTGGGCCATGGGCCCAATGTCTACCCAATAAACCATGAATTGGAATTAATACAATTAATGGGTCAATGGTAAGTAATTGGGTCAAGATAGTCAATTTGGGTCAAAGGGCCATATGAGACCCAATGGACCAAAGTAGGTAAACCCTAAAATAAATGGGAAAGACAAAATATAATTGGGCCATGGACCCAATGGTGATCCAATTAAGATAAATTAAATAGATTAGATAATTATAAAACTATCTAAGTTAAGATGTATCAAGATTAAGTAATATGGCCAAATGGGGCCCACCTCCACCTCACCAATTGAGGTGGCGTGTGGACCAAGGAAAAAGTGGGGCCAACCATCATGGTTGACTTGGTCAACCATGGATAAATTTAAGAAGACTAAGGTGGATTAAGGTAAATTAAATTGATTAAAATTATTGTAAAATTATCTAAGTTAAAATCAATGGAATTAAAATAACATGGCCAAGTGGGGCCCACCTCCACCTCATCAAGTGAGGTGGTGGGTGGGGTAGGTATAGGTGGGGGGCGTCCACCATGGTTGACTTGGTCAACCATGGGTGGATTTATTAGATAGATAATTTAATGGAATTAAATTGGATGGAAATTAATTAACCTAAGTGAGGACTTAACTTAATTAATTAGGTTGGCTAATTAGGGTCAACATAGACAAGTCAAAGAGGACATGGGAGCCATGCTTGGTGGTTGGGTCTCAACCACCACCACCAAAGTCAAGCTAGCCCATGTTGGTTGGTGAGCAAAAATTAATGTGGAGTCTAGGTTACTCCACCCACCTCCATCTCCTTCCACACTAACCCATTTCACTCTAGCTCTTCTCACACACAAAGAAAAACCATCCCTCCGTGTTGCAAAGGAAAGAGGGAAGAAAACTTAGAAGAAAACTTAGAAGAAAAAGAAGAGAAGAAGAGAAGAAAAGAGGTAAAACTTTGGATTCACCACTTGAAGATCAAGAGCTACCATCTTCATCATCTTCCCCTCTTCCCCTCTCCCAAACCTAACTCTACCTTAGCCGATCCAAGCATGTCCCACCATTGATCAAGCTCATCTAGCCGATCAAACAAGGAGAGGAAGAAGAAAGGAGGCCAAGGAAGTCGACCGGAGCGACAAAGACCGGAGGAGTTGTCGGATCGTAAGTATGTTCTAAACAAGAAATCTAATTTTTGGGGTTTTAAGTTTTGGAATCCATTTCCTTGGATTGGATGGTGGCCAAACCATAATAGGCTTTGAATTTAAAAATCCATCCAAAGGTAGGATAAGGAATGGATTAAGTAATGGATTAGGGATGTTAAGTATCTAAAATAATGGATTTGTGAGGAAATTTTTCGGCCATAGGGTTCGCATGGTGGGTGATTAGAAGATGTATGCAATTAATTAGGGTTTTGTAAGTAGGAAAAATGGTTTAGAGTTTTTACGTACAAAAAATGATTAATGGTTTTTTTTATGAAGATCTTAAAGTTGGTGATAGATAGTAATTTTAATCGATGAAAAAGGATAGAAATTAATGGAGGAAATAATAGTTGCAAATGGATTTCCAAAGTATATGATATAAGCTTTAAATGGACCAAATGAATGATATTATTGATTTTAAATGGAATTTTTAACAAAGAAAAATCATGGACAAATATTCATAGAACTTTGGTCTTAAAAGGCTCTAAGAAAGGTGGGCCATGAACCATGGGTTTGGCCATGGTGTATGGCCGAACCCTATGGTAATGGTTTGGGATTTCTAAGCATGGAAAATAATGTAGAGGAATGGAAATTTGAATAGATTGGTTAGTATGGTATATAGTATTTTTTTTTTATGGAAATGAGGATTTAGATGGATGATTTAATCTTCATTGGAAGTATGTTAAAATGGGTAAATGAAACCAAAAAAAATGGAGAAAGAAACATCATGGGTTCGGCCATGGTGTATGGCCGAACCCATGACCCAATTTTGGATCAATTTTAGTCTAAGATTAATGTATGTATCAATGCTTAGGAGTTTGTTCTAAAGGGCCAAAATGAATGAAGGTTAGTGATTTTAAATTGGATTATTTTGGGACAAAACGTTGGTCTTTAAAATGACATCCATAAAGGTGAGCCATGAACCATGGGTTCAGCCATGGTGTATGGCCGAACCCTATGGTGGTGATTGGTAATTTTAAAATGGAGAAGAATGATAGAGGTTACAGGATTTTGTATGATGTTTTAAAAGGATGAAAAATGGGGACTTGAATGGATAATTTAAATTCATTAGAGATAGGAATTAAAGGGGGTAAAATGAACCTAAGGAAATGAAATTTAGGTATCATGGGTTCGACCATGGTGTATGGCCGAACCCATGACCCATTATGTGGACCACATCTTAGGCCAAATATGGAATTAAGTATGGGATTTAATTTTTACAAAATTAATTAAAATAGGTGATTGATGTTATAACGCTAGGTCATGGTCAATGAAACCCTAGTGGATCTAAGTTAGGGATGAATTTTGGACTTAGAAGATACATAAATGAATGGATGATTGAATCATGGGAGAGGAGTGGCAAAACGGTAAATAAGTGCCACATTGAAGAACCATGGGTTCGGCCATGTACCATGGCCGAACCCTATGTGGAATAGACATGGAATCGAATGCATTATGAATGTTTAATTGAAACGTATAGATGCTGCGTTTTAGGCTCACTCAATGTAATATTTGAAATGGCCAAAATCGGATTTATGTATGTGTTTTAACCAAATGAATAATGGGCTAAGTTAAGGACCGATTTTTAATAAACTTGTAAAGGATCATTGAATGGATCTAGGGTTATGACTAGATAGGAATTTAATCATGGATAACGTATGGACTAATCTGGTAAATGTAATAAGGTATCGGGACGTCGCAAATGGTATGCGATCGGCGACCGGATTATTGAACGGAAAACGTAACGGGACGCTACACGGTATTCGGTAGGATTCCTACCTCTTTGTAAGCGATGGATATGTGATGGTATTTTAGATTATTTTGATTTGGCTTATGATGGATTTATGATTATGATTTACCTTATGATGAGTTTTAAGTTATGAATCATATGTTCTATTGATGAGATTTTTAAAGCGATGGTTTGTACTATCATATTTATTACATGGCATATGGCATCTACATCTCATGCATGACATGGGAGGGATATAACAAGGGAAGGATGAAATGGAACCGGGGTCCATTCTCCGTCGGGACAACCGAGAAGCAGCCATGGGGATAGCCTGATAGGCTATAACCGGAGACCATGCTCCGTCGGCGCGACCGAGAACCAAACATGGGGATATCTTGATGTGATTCATCCATCAAGGGGGTACCATAAGGAACAACCGGAATTCATGCTCCGTCGGGGCGACCAAGAAATAAGCATGGGAACACCTTGATGAGGCCTTACCGTCAAAGGGGATGATTTGTGATTGTTTGTATCTTGACGAGGTTTTGCCATCAAGGGGGATATGACAGTATGATCATACGGATGATGGGTGGGACGCATGACATAGGCACCCATGGCATAGCATTCATTACATGCTTATTTTGTTATATGTTATTTTATCGGTATGTGTGTTATCACTAATCCATGTGCTAGCCCTACTCGGAGTCCTACTGGGCGCGTTGACTAACGCCCTACTTCTACCCTAGCTGATGACGCAGGGGATGGCGGAAGTGGTGGACATGACAGGAGCCAAGCTTAGGAGCTTGGGCAGCGCAGTCGTAGTTTATTTACGTTTACATTTTGGAGATGTAATTTTAAAGTAACTTAGCTTGTCGAGTTGTATAAGTTTACATTTCTTGCGATGGTTTGGACGTTACTTATGGACGATTACATTTTGTGATATAAATATGAACATAGGGGCATTTTGGTAATTCAATGTTGTATCTTCCCTTCTATCTAAAAACCGGTACGATAGACTCTATTATCATGTTCCGCAATAATTATAAGCCGCGAGCTTACTTCCTACGCGTGAACCATTCTCGTGGACTTAGTTCTGCGCACGCATGGGGTTGGCCAGTTAAGGGTCGGGCTTTAGTAGCTCGGACTTAACTCGCGTCGTGGCGTCCGCGCCCTCTCTCACTCTTCTATTTAAAAAAAAAAAATAGACTCTGATTTTCGGAAAGCGGGTGAAAAAGGGCCGGGCGTTACAGTGAGGGTGATTTGAAGACAAAATTCCAAATACCCAGATCAAGCTCAAGTATTGTTGCTGATTTGCACATCTACTTCGGGAACCGGGTAAGCCCATATTCTCTTAAGACTTTGGGTTTAATTTAATAAAGGGTTTTGAAGGATAAATGATATTTTAATGGATAGAAGGTATAATGATTTTAGATACAATTAGATCATTAAATTAATGGAAGCTTGTTGCTTATGAGTTATGGAGTTTTAATGAGGAAAAATATGGGAGTTGATTAATAAATTTTAAAGATGGAAACCATGGAAAGATATGGTTTGATTTATGGGTTTTTGGAGGTTGAACTCTATGAAAGATTATTCATATCTTAAAAGGTTTACATGGAGATGATCATGGATGAACCATAGGGTTCGGCCATGGTGTATGGCAGAACCCCATAGAAGGTTATTGGCTAATTTTTAAATGGGAGTTTGATGTTAATGACATGTGGTTTTGAAAGGATCATGAACCATAGGATTCGGCCATGGTGCATGGCCGAACCCCACGGAGTTGTATTGGAGTGGTTATGGTAATTTTAATGTATGATAATTATTTATGGAAGGTGGAGATTATTTTGGAAACCTTTCAATTATGGAAGGATGGGCTCTAAATTGGAAACTTTACAAATATGGAAGTTGGATATTAATTTAGAAAGGATCTAAGCAAGGTGATTAAATAGGAAGGTTTCTAATTATGGAAGGTGGATGATAAAGTTTGATATGGAATTTAGAAAGCTTCTAAATTTGGACCTTCTAATTATGGACTTGTTAATTATGGGTTTAAGGGTATGTATTAATTATAGAAGGTTGGAAATAATTAGGCCAATGGTAATTTTGTAAATAAGGTCTAGAAAAAAGGACCATGGGTTCGGCCATGGTGTATGGCCGAACCACATGGGGAATATTTTGAGAATAATGGAATTTTAGCCTTGGATGGCAATATGGTAATTATGTAGAATTAATGGAACTATGTTTTGAAACTCAAACATAAGTTGATGTAATCGATTATAAATTATTTGGGATGTTATGAAATGTTATGAATGACAAAAGAGTAATTAAAGGCCACAATGGAGGATCATGGGTTCGGCCATGGTGTATGGGGTTCTTCAGGGACTTAAGTGGTTAAGGTATTTTTTTTAGGATTCATGTATGAACCTAACATGTTTAAAATAAATAAATGGACCTATGTGTTGGACTTAAAATATCATAAATCAAGTGGGACTTGGTTTTAATTGATTTTATATTATAATGTAATGGGACCTCACCAGGTGTTTACGATCGTGAACGGTTACCGGACGAAAGACGCAAGGACACGTAGCGGTCTTTGGTAGGATTCCACCTCTTTGAAACCATGGGTTTATGTACGTTGTTTTTATCTTGATTTAATGAATTTATATTGCAAAGGTTATGTTTCAAATGGTGATTTTTATATGCTATGTTTATTTGATAACATAGCATGTGTTTTAAATATGAGCTTTTAAATGCTATGATTTTGTATAATTGCATAGCATGTGGTATTTTCATCTCATGCATGGCATGAGAGGGATGACAGGTAACCGGGGACCCACACTCCGTCGGGGCGTCCGTAAAGCACTAGTGGGGGATACAATGATGATGAGAATCCCATCAAGAGGATACTATGTATGAAGACCCTGGTGATGAGCATTCCATCAGGGGATACCTTGATGATGAGAAAGGATGATAAAGTTTCTAATTTAGAAAGGATCTAAGCAAGGTGATTAAATAGGAAGTGTAACACCCCAAATTTTCAATGAAATGGAAAATTACGAAAACGCCCCTGAGTTATTAAATTAATTATTTTGTGATGTCAAAATAAGAAATGTTGGGGCCCATTGCTCAAATTAAGGTCATATGAGCACATTATAAATATCAAGTTTGATTGGATGGGTATTGTACATCAATTGGGTTGGAAATGGCTAAATGGGTCAAAGGGTCCAATTGGACCCAATGGGTCAAAATGGATGATTTGACCATTGTGTAAGCTTAAATTAAATGGGGTTAAGCCTATTTGATTGGAAAAAAGTGGAGAAGAAATGGGTAGGCTTGATCCATATGTGAAAACCATTTACAAATGACCAAAATACCATAATTGGGTCATGGAGTCAAAAACGGGTCAAGGAGCTAAAGGGGGACCCAATGGGTCGGGTTGACCAGTTTGACCACGGATGACCGTGTGGGCCCTCAATTGAACTCAAGTGTGAGTTAATTCAGCTTGAGTTAGGTTGATTTGAAATGAGTTAGATTTAAGAAATGAGTTGACTCAAATTTGGTACATTAAAGATGATGAGTTGGATGAGTTGGTTTAGAATAAAAATATCATGAGTTAAGTGAGTCAAGAGGAGGTAGAAACGAGTTGTAATCTCACTCAACACCTGATCAAACTCATCACAGCCGTTGAGTGTGAAGGGGTGCTTTGGCAAAGCCAAAAGACACCAAGGTTGGCAGCACCTTTTCATGAAAGGTTGCAATGGTTCATTCCCAAGTAATGCAATGTTTGGCACCAAGGGGTGCAACGTTTGGCACCAAGGGGTGTCTTGGTTGGCAACATCCCTTCGTTTTTGGCAAAGAGTAAAGAGGGAAATAAATGGGTGTTGGGGGCTGAAACTACAAAAGGCAAAGGTTGCCTTTCTTGGCCGTTTTTGTCAAAGGAAACCCAAGTGTTCCCATCTCTTTCTCCCTCTCTCCAATCGGTGTTCTTGGCTGGAACAGCAGAGGCTTTTGGTACCAAATATTCAAGCTTGAACCAGCAAGGAATTGAGGAAGAAAGGAGGAAATAAAAGATAGGAAACAAAGATCAAAAGTCAAGAAGAAAGGCTTGGGAAAATTGGTAAGTATTTCATTGAGTTTTGTTGAAAAACATGGAACAAATAGGGTGTAGATTGGGCCATGATCATGGCCGATTACACCAATAATTAACCTTGATTAATGGAGGTTTAGAAATGATTAAGATGACCATTGGGTTCGTTCACCATAGAGGGCTGAACCCCATCTAAAGAGATGGCTTGGTTTTCATGTTTTGAAACATGAAAACCATGGATTTTGTGGACTGTTTTGGGTCTTGATTTAATATTTAAATACATGTTTTAGAATGGTTAAAAAACATGGATTTGAATGACATAAGGACTGAAGTTAATATGGGTTTAAACAGTAGATTTAAATTGATATTATGGACCATTTGGATCGGCCATCTTGGATGGCCGAACCCCATGTTAGTTTTGATGATGTTGGTAAGTTTAAAACCATATAAAATATGGTGTTTTGATGTGATTTGTGGAAGTTTAACTTGTTGTTATTGGTTGGCCAACATAGGGCTGAACCATGTCATTATTAGGGTTAAGTTATGGATTCAAATCAAGGGTAAATCATGGACTAGTTGAACCAAGAGAACCATTGGGTTCGGCCATACACATGGCCGAACCCCATGGACTGTTTTTGGATGCCATATTTGGATTGAATCCCATTGGAAACTATGATTTGTTTCATGCTTTTGATCTAAGAATTACCTAGGTTGAGTTATGGATTTAATACTAAGTTGACCAACCATGATATAAGATGGAAAGTGGAGACAAAAGATAGATTTGTGAGGTTCGGCCATGTGTATGGCCGAACCCCACTAAGGGTCTTTGGTAACCCTATTGTGTAGCCGACTTTGTGATTGAAAATATGCGAAAGAGTGATTATTGATCAAAGGTGGAATAATCATATGGTTGTATGAACCTTAGCAAGACATGTTTAAAAGGGTTAATTGTTTAAGAGTTGATTAAATAAAGTAGGAAGTTAAATCCTAAGTTGGTGATGTTCGGCCAAGGGCATGGTCGAACCTCACATGATGTGGTTGGGTCTTAGATATGAATGAACAAGTAAGTGATAGTATGATTTGCTGATTGTTATATGGACAAGGTACCGGAAGTTGACGACGTGCGAGTCGTGACCGGGTGACGCAAAAGAAAGATCAGTTACTGAAGTAAATCCTCAGTAGGTTTCCTACCAACTTGTAACCACAGTTTTACCCTAGTTTTTCTTATGATACTCTTGTTGATTTTATGTGGTTTCAAATGATACATTATGCATTAACAAATGGCATACAGGCATTGGCATCTCATGCATGGTCATGGGATGATGAATGAGGTTCTACAGTGTTACAATTATGGGTTACGTCCTCCTTAGGAGATGAGAGTCCCGCCAGGAAGAGTAACATGATGATCATAGTCACAATGGTCTCCTTAGGCGATGAGAGTCCGGCCAGGAGGACTCATACGTGATATGAATCAGTCAGTGATGAAGAGATGAAAGTGTGTTGTAATTTACCTTGTTGGTGCAAGGCACGTCAAGTGATGGCTATGAATGTACATGATGGGGGATGCTCATTGCATGTGCATACATCATAGCATTGTTTTACCTGTTTTTGATGATCATGTATTATGGTATGTATATGCATGTTTTATATGCTAACATGTGGTAGCCCTGATTCGGGAACCTACTGGGCGCGTTGATCTAACGCCCTAATTCTATCCTCAGAGGAGATTGCAGGTACAAGTGAAGGGAAAAAGAAGGTCGATAACCGGGAGGGGAGCCAAGCCTAAGCGCTTGAATGATGAATTGAACTACCTTATATTACTGTCATTTGAATACTTTTGTTGGACATGTAATAATTCATTACTTGCTATGGTTTGATTAGGTTAATAACCTTTGGATGGTTGATCTATGTTAATTAATGTTTAAGACTGTTACTTGCTATCTCGTTTTTCTATTCCGCAATTAATCTAGATTATTCCGCAAGTTGATGTTAGTTCCATGTGTGACTCATTATCATGGTCTAGTCCATGTACACATGGGTGGCCAGTTAAGGTTCAGACTTGGGTAGTCTGAACCATTGGTGGAGTTCTCCTATAATAACAGCTATAAGGCAAGCCTTCAAATGGCTCCTTATGAGGCTTTATATGGTAGACCGTGTAGGTCGCCGGTATGTTGGACGGAGGCAGGAGAGCCTGCATTGATCGGACCAGAACTAGTCGCAGAGACTACTGCACAAATTAAGTTGATACGTCAACACTTGTTGACTGCACAGAGTCGGCAGAAGAGCTATGCTGATAAAAGGAGACGGTTTCTGGAATTTGAAGTGGGAGACTTGGTGTTTCTAAAAGTCTCACCACGGAAGGGACATATGAGGTTTGGCAAGAAAGGAAAACTGTCACCAAGATATGTGGGACCGTTTTCCATCATAAGAAGGATGGGGGATGTAGCTTACCAATTAGCACTTCCATCGCAATTAGCAGCTCTACACGATGTGTTTCACGTGTCGATGCTAAGGAAATACAATCCGGATCCGTCCCATGTTTTGAATGTTCAGGATATTGAAGTACAAAGCGACGTGACGTACGTCGAGAAGTCGGTCAGGATAGTGGAGACCGAACAAAGGGTGTTGCGAAACAGAGCGATTCAGTTCGTGAAAGTGGTATGGGATCGTGATGGTGATGATGAAGAGGCCACATGGGAACTTGAATCGGAGATGAGAACAGCTCACCCCGAGTTATTTATGTAATTTAATTTGAGAACCCTACTTCACTCGATTTTTGGGACGAAAATTTTAAAAAGAGGGTTATATTGTAACACTCCAAATTACCAAAATGCCCCTGAGTTGTTAAATTAATTATTTTGTGATGATAAGTAAGGAAATAGTGGGGCCCATTGCTCAAAATAAAATCATATGAGCACATTATGAATGTTAAGTTTGATTGGCTGGGTAATTTTCATCATTTGGGTCAAAAATGGCTAAATGGGTCAAAGGGCCCAAATGGGACCCATCGGGTCAAAATGGATGATTTAACCATTTTGTGAACTTAAATTAAATGGGGTTAAGTTTATTTGATTGGAAATCAAGTGGAGGAAAAATGGGTAGGCCTGATCCATATGTGAAAACCATTTACAAATGACCAAAATTCCATATTTGGGTCATGGAGTCAAAAACGGGTCAAGGAGCTAAAAGTGGACCCAACGGGTCGAGTTGACTATGGTTGACTGTGTGGACCCTCAAGGGAGATAAAACATGAGTCAAATCAGTGAGTGGGACTGAAGTGAGTTGGAATTAAATCAAGTTATGAGTCAACTCATGTGCATTAAATGAAATGCATTAAACGTGAGGAGTTGGGTTGGAATAAAAATATCTTGAGTTGGGTGAGTCAAAATGGAAATCCAAGGGACTGTAAAATCAGTGAGTTGAGAGGGAATTTGAAGAGGTTGGCTGGTCTTAAACCAACCAAAACAAGTCCCACACGTTGGGGACTTGTTTTGGTGATTTCCATGGTTAATGTTAAATGAGAATACATGGGATTGAGTTGTGATTGCATGGGCTGAAGTGAACGGTTGCAATGGTTGGTATCAAGGGGTGCCTTGGATGGCACCCATCATCTCCTCGTTTTTGACAAGAAATTATGAGGATTAAGGAATGAGGTTTGGCTGATTTAACAAAAGGATTAGACCACTCATTTGGCCGAATTACATTACCAAAATTCTTGGAAATCCTCATCTCTCCCCCTCTCAAGAACATCATCTTCTTGGCTGAACCAGCTGCTGGTGTTTCACCAGTAGATCAAGCATAAACCAGCTGAGACAAAAGAAGAAAGAAGGAAGGAAACAAGAGGGAAGAAGGCAAGGAGCAAAGGCATAAGAAAAGCTTGGAATTTGGTAAGTATTTCTATTGAGTTTTGTTGAAAAACATGGAACAAATGGGGTGTTGATTGGGCCATGATCATGGCCGAATACACCAGTGTTTAACCTTGATTATGGAGGATTTAAAATAGTAAAAATAACCATTGGGTTCGGCCACCATGAAGGGCCGAACCCCATGTAAGAGATGGCTTGGTTTTCATGTTTTGAAACATGAAAACCATGGAATTTGTGGACTGTTTTTGGGTTTTCATTTAAGATTTAAATACATGTTTTAGAATGGTTAAAAAAATGGATCGGAATGACATAAGGACTGAAGTTTATATGGTCTAAAATTAGTGGATTAAAAGATGAAAATGGACCATTGGGTTCGGCCACTTAGCATGGCCGAACCCCATGGAAACAAGTGGTTAGTTTTGATGGTTTTTAGAAGTTAAAAGCATATAAGTTAGGACTGATGTTAGATGGTTGTAATAGATTTAAAATGCATGTTTAAAGAAGGTTAAAACATGGATTTGGTTGTTTGGTTCAGACCCAAGGTGAATGAGTAAATGTTTCAAAAACCAAAGGTCATAGTGTTCGGCCAATGAGCATGGCCGAATCCTATGAAATTGTGTTGGTTTTTAGATGAATTTCTAAAGGGTTGAACTTGGTAATAATATGTTGTTTATTACATGAAGATTGGAAGTTTAAAAATAGTGAAAGAAATCATTGGGTTCGGCCACCATGGAGGGCCGAACCCCATGCAAAGTATTGTTGGTTTTCATGTTGTGAAACATGGAAACCATGTATTTTATGGACTGTTTGGATGAATTTAATTAGATGGTTTTTAAGTGGTTTAAACGCAGCAATATAATACTGATATTGCATGGTTAAATAACACCTAAAGCATGTATGAAAGACCAAAACTTGGACATTGGGTTTGGCCACCTTGAATAGCCGAACCCCATGTAAGTAATTGGTATGATTTGGTGAGGTTAATTTACTGTTTTGGTTGATGTTTATGCGGCTAAACCATGTGTGGTAACATGTTAAAGGGTTAACATGTTAAATCATGAATAATCATGGGAAGTTGAGGGATTAATCAGATCAAGAGAACCATTGGGTTCGGCCATGTGCATGGCCGAACCCCATGGGGCTAGTTTTGGGATTAATGGACCAAGATTTATGGGTTTTCCTATGTATGTTAAATGAAATAAGCTTGCTGTTTTGGGTTGGCCATGGGATGGCTGAACCTTGTAGTTTATATGGCTAAATGGTAGAGCCTAACTTGTAAACAAATGATGGGATCATTGTGTAGGAGGATCATAGGGTTCGGCCATATGAATGGCCGAAAAACCCCATAGATTGTTTTGTTGGAGATTATGACTTGGTTGTATGAGTTGGATTAAGTAAACATATGGATTTATCTTTGGACTTAGTGATAAGTAAATAACCAACCACTAAGGTAGATTACTTTTATGAACTTTGATTATGAGCAAGATTAGACATTGGTTATACCAAAGGCAAATCTGTGAATACAAGTCAAACGAAGGGATTGATCAAAGGACTCACATGATGTGGTTGGGTCTTAGATATGAATGAACAAGTAAGTGATAATATGATTTATTGATTGTTATATGGACAAGGTACCGGAAGTTGAACGACGTGCGAGTCGTGACCAGGTGACGCGAAAGAAAGATCAAGTACTGAAGTGAATCTTCAGTAGGTTTCCTACCTACTTGTAACCACGGTTTTTACCTAGTTTTTCTTATGATACTCTTGTTTTAATATATGTGTTTCAAATGATATATTATGCATTAACAAATGGCATACAGGCATTAGCATCTCATGCATAGTCATGGGATAATGAATGAAGTTCTACAGTGATGGCTACGAATGTACATGATGGGGGTTGCTCATTGCATGTACATATTTTATAGAAGAGATGAAAGCGTGTTGTAATTTACCTTGTCGGTGCAAGACACGTCAAGTGATGGCTACGAATGTACATGATGGGGGTTGCTCATTGCATGTACATATTTTATAGAAGAGATGAAAGTGTGTTGTAATTTACCTTGTCGGTGCAAGGCACGTCAAGTGATGGCTATGAAAGTACATGATGGGGGATGCTCATTGCATGTGCATATTTCAAGCATTGTTTTACATGTTTTTAATGATCATGTAATATGATATATATGCATGTTCTATATGCTAACATGTGGTAGGCCTGATTCGAGAACCTACTGGGTGTGTTGATCTAACGCCCTAATTCTATCCTCAGAGGAGATTGCAGGTACAAGCAAAGGGAAAGGAAAGGTCATTGACCGGGAGGGGAGCTGAGCCTAAGTGCTTTAATGATGGATTTGGATTACGTTATATTACTGTCATTTGAATACTTTTGTTGGACATGTAATAATTCGTTATTTGTTATGGTTTGATTAGGATAATAACCTGTGGATGGTTGATCTATGTTATTTAATGTTTAAGACTGTTACTTGCTATCTCGTCTTTCTATTCCGCAATTAATCTAGATTATTCCGCATGTTGATGTTAGTTCCATGTGTGATTCACTATCATAGTTTATTCCATGTACACATGCGTGGCCAGTTAAGGTTCAGACTTGGGTAGTCTGAACTTAACTCGCGTCGTGACGCCACCCGCTCTCTTTTGATGTTTTATTATTACTTTTAAAAAAAAAATTAGGCTCTGAAATTCTCGAAAAGGGCGGGGCGTTACAAAAATAACACATAAATACTTACCAAACTTCCTTTGCCTATGATCCTTGCCTTCTCCCTTCTATTTGTTCCTTTCTTCCTTAATTCCTTGCTGGTTTATGCTTGTTTAAGTGGTGCCAAAACTTCTACTGTTCCAACCAGGAAAAACGAATTGGAGAGAGGGAGAGAGAGGTGGGAATTCTTGGATTTCCAATGACAAAAACGGCCAAGAAAGGTAACCTTTGCCTTTTGTAGTTTCAGCCCCATCTCCCATTCATCCTCCCTCATTTAATCTTGGCAAAAACGATGGGACATTGGGTGTCAACCAAGGCACCCCTTCACCCAAACGGTGCATCGATTCACATCAGCCATTGCATCTCATTCAATGAGATAATGCCGCCCCAACCTTGGTGTCTTTTGGCTTTGCCAAGGCACCCTTTCACTCCCAACGGTTGGGATTGATTCTCCAAGGGTTGTGTGTGATTAACAACACCTTTTAATATCCATTTAACTCACTTGACTCAAGGCCCTTTTATTCTAACTCAACTCACACCACTTAACACACTTAATGCATCTCATTTTAATGCATTTAAGTCAACATATTTTCTTAATTAAAACCCAATGCAATTCAGTCCCAACTCAGCCTAAATTAACTCACACTTGAGCTCAATTGAGGGCCCACACGGTCATCTGTGGTCAACCTAGTCAACCCGACCCATTGGGTCCCCAATCAGCCCCTTGGCCCGTTTTGACAACATGACCCATTCATGGGCTGATTTTTGCCATTTTTAATTGGTTTTCACTTGTGTTCCAAGCCTACCCATTTTTGCTATACCTAACTTCCAATCAGTTCAGCTTGACCCTATTTAATTTGAGCTTACACAATGATCAAATCATCCATTTTGACCCATTGGGCCCTTTGACCCATTTTTCCATTTTCGACGCAATTGATGTTCATTACCCATCCAATCAAACTTGATATTTATAATGTGCTCATATGACCTTAATTGGAGCAATGGGCCCCACCATTTCGTTATTTGACATCAGAAAATCATTAATTTACCAAACCAGGGGCATTTTCGTAATTATCCACTTCATTGAGAAATCGGGGTGTTACAATATAACCCACTTTTTAGATTTTTCGTCCTGAAAATCGAGTGAAGTAGGGTTCTCAAATTAAATTACATAAGTAATTCGGGGTGAGCTGTTCTCATCTTCGATTCCAGTTCCCATGTGGCCTCTTCATCACCATGTCGGTCCCATACCACTTTTACGAACTGAATCGCTCTATTTCGCAACACCCTTTGTTCGGTCTCCACTATCCTGACCGGCTTCTCAACGTACGTCACGTCGCTTTGTACTTCAATATCCTGGACATTTAAAACATGCGACGAATCTGGATTGTATTTCTTTAACATCGACACATGAAACACATCGTGTAGAGCTGCTAATTGTGATGGGAGTGCTATCTGATAAGCCACCTCCCCCACTCTTCTCATGATGGAAAACGGTCCCACGAATCTTGGTGACAGTTTTCATTTCTTTCCGAACCTCATATGCTCCTTCCATGGCGAGACCTTTAAAAATACCATGTCTCCCACTTCAAATTCTAGAAATCTTCTTCTTTTGTCAGCATAACTCTTCTGCCGACTCTTTACAGTCAATAAGTGTTGACGAATCAACCTAATTTGTGCGGTAGTCTCTGCAACTAGTTCCGGTCCAATCAATGCAGGTTCACCAGCCTCTGTCCAGCATACTGGTGATCTACAAGGCCAACCATATAATGCCTCGTACGGAGCCATCTGAAGGCTTGCTTAATAACTATTGTTATACGAAAACTCCACCAGTGGCAAGTGATCCTCCCATCCACCCTTGAAATCTAACATGCATGCTCTCATCATGTCTTCCAAGGTTTGTATCGTCCTTTCTGACTGTCCATCAGTCTGTGGATGGAAAGCGGTGCTAATCAATAAATTTGTCCCCATGGCTGACTGATGCTTTGCCACACTCTGCTGGTAAGTCGGCCATCTCTGTCAGATACTATAGTTCGAGGAATGCCATGAAGCTGAATAATGTCCTTGATGTACCGTTGACCCAATGTCTCAGATGAATCCGTCATCTTAATAGAAATAAAATGTGCGGACTTGGTCAGCCGGTCGACTACGACCCATATGGCGTCATTTCCTTTTGAAGATCTCAGCAATCCGGTCACAAAGTCCATGGAAATGTGCTCCCATTTCCATTCTGGTACTGATAAGGGTTTGAGTAACCCAGGTGGCTTTTGATGTTCAGTCTTAACTTGCTGACAAGTTAGACAATGTGCCACGAATTCCGCCACATCCCTTTTTAGTCCGTGCCACCAATAATGCCTTTTCAAATCATGATACATTTTGGTGCTGCCCGGATGAATGGAGAGCTTGGATTGATGTGCCTCAACCAATAGTTCTTTCCTACAACTCTTTGGCACATATACTTTTCCCCGGAATAATAGACCTTGTCCTGGTCGTAATTCCCATTCCGGTATGTCTACGCTAGTGGACATCTTGGCCCATATCTCCTCCATTTCCAGATCTACTCTTTGTTCTCGTTCAATCTTGGTGACTATATTGGACTGTATGATCAAATTATACATACTTCCACGGTTGTTGATATAAAGATTGAACTCTCGAATGGTGTGCAACATCTCCCATTCCGTTCTGATCAAGCATGCTACCAACGCATGAGATAGGCGGCTGAGGGCATCCGCCACCTTGTTTGCCTTGCCTGGATGGTATCGAAGCCCATATGCCACCACACGATGATCTTGCATGAGTGAACACCCTAGTCCTTCTCCTGAAGCATCGCATTGTACTTCATAACCTTTGCCCCTTTCCAGCAAAATTAAAATAGGAGCTCTTGTAAGTTTCTCTTTTAGCGTTTCAAATCTCCGGTTAACTGATCTGTCCATTCATACTTGACTCCTTTCTGACTGAGTCGAGTCAACGGAGACGCTATTTTGGGAAAATCCATGATAAATTTCCGATAATAACCCGCCAATCCCAAGAAACTGCGGATTTCGGTTATATTCTTTGGCGCTTTCCAGTCTTTTACTGCCCCCACCTTAGCCGGATCCACAGCTATTCCTTCCTCAGATATAACATCTCCTAAGAAATTCAATTGAGATAGCCAGAATTCACACTTACTGGCCTTGGCATACAGTTTATTCTGCCTCAAAGTATTCAAAACTATCCTTAGACGCTCTGCATGATCTTCCTAACTCTTGGAATAGATCAAAATATCGTCAATGAACACTATTACAAACTGATCCAAATATGGACGGAAGATCCTGTTCATTAAGTCCATGAACACAGCCGGCGCATTTGTGAGTCCAAATGGCATGACTACGAATTTGAATAGTCCATATCGCGTCCAAAAGGCTGTTTTCTCTATATCTTCCTCCCTAACCCGTATTTGATGATAACCAAACATCAAATCGATCTTTGAAAAAGGGCTAGAACCCCTCAATTGGTCGAATAAATCATCGATCCTGGGTAGAGGATACTTTTTCCGGACTGTTAACTAATTCAGCTTCCGATAGTCAACACACATCCGAACTGAACCGTCCTTCTTCTGCACAAACAGTACTGGTGCTCCCCATGACGATGTACTGTTCCGGATGCAACCCAGCCTAAGCAGTTCATCGATCTGCTTCTTTAGCTCCGACATCTCTGCTGGTGCCATCCGATAGTGTGGTAACGATACTGGTGCAGTGCCAGGGTACAACTTGATTTCGAAGTTAATCTCCCTCATAGGTGGTAAACCAGGGAGTTCCTTTGGAAATACATCTGCAAATTCTTGTACAATTGCCGGAAGTTCAGTAACTGGAGCTTTATTTATGGTGATATTATTCAATACCACGTGGTTCAACCCTTCCTATAATCCACTTCGTTTGTCTGTACGAACTACGTATTGTTTGCCCTTGGGTGACCAAAATGTCACTCTTCGCCGATAACAATCGATGTTGGCATGGAACTTAGCCAACCAATCCATGCCGATTATTATATCATACTCAGACATGTCCAGCACCAGATAATTGAACTCAAATCTGAGTCCAGCTAATTCAGTGTTAATCGCAGTGCATATAAGTCCCAGTGCCGAGTCTCCGACAGGGGACACAATTGTGAGTGTTTTGGCTAATCTTTGAACTAGAGTACCAGTAACAGTTATAAATGATGCAGCTATAAAGGAATGTGAAGCTCCTGAATCAAATAGTGCATATGCATAAGGACTACTCACTACTGACATACCTTGTATAACTGAGTGATTCTCATCCTCTGGTGGTACTAAAGAAAACACTCGTCCAACTCCAGAAGGGTTAGGCCCTCGACCTCCCCGACTTTGCATTCTGCCACCTCTGGAGTTTACCGATCTAGCTGGCGGTCGGAATGATCCTCTGGAGTATGACAACCTGTTGAGTTTTGGGCAGTCCCTTTTGACGTGACCAGGTTGATCACAGTGGAAACAGTTGCCCATCCCTCTAAATACCTGAGAGACTGCTACAGATTGAGAAGGTTGGTTGGGGTGAAAGCCCCCAGTAGATCCAAGAGATGGCGAGGGTCTGCTGAAGTTCGGTCGGAACTTCTTGTTGGGTTGATAAGTACCCCTCCCACCCGGTGCGCGGCGGTTCCTGCTCCACAATGGTCGCTCTGCTGACTACCTCCTCCAGCGTGGCTGCTTTGAACACGGTTACTTTGGCCCTAATGTTTGGTCGTAAACCACGTTCGAACTTACGAGCCCTCCGATATTCCGTGTCCACAACATAAAATGCATAAATTGACAGGCTGAGGAATTCTTGGTGATACTCAACCACCGTCATCAAGCCTTGCACTAATGTCATAAAAGCCTGAATCTGACGTTCTCTCTCTTCCTCTGGAAAGTAGCGCTCTAAAAATGTCGCTGAGAATTGCTCCCAGGTCATAGCAATTCTTTCTCTTTCTGGCACAAGTGCCCGCTGTTTCTCCACGATTTTCCACCATTTGGCAGCGTCATCTATCAGCTGCGAAGTGGCCAATAGAATTTTGTGATCATGACTCTTGATATTCAACAGAGTCAGTATGTGAGAAATCTTCTCCAACCAGTTCTCGGCTCCGACAGGCCCTTCTCTGCCCTTGAAGTAAGGTGGGCGCTGTTGTTGAAAATCTCTGACCATGTTACGGTCATTATTTTCACTCGTGCTTCCCCCTCCGTTCATATGTTGTTGGAGGACATATGTTACTACAGCTTGCACCAAGCTGTGCAGTTCAGAAGGCACATAGGGTACAGTCAGGTTGTTGTTCTCTTCTTCCTCTCGTTGATATGAAGAGTCATATTCCTCCTCCTCGTCCTGTTGATATGTAGGGTCACTCTCCTCCTCTTCCCGCCGAGAATGGTGAGACTCTTCCTCATTGCGAGATCGTTCATGAACTGATTTCTCTTCGTCATGAACGGACCGCTCTCTGTCATGTACCGATGGCACCTTCTCATGTACCACCTTCTTGCGTTGAGGTACCACCTTCCCTTGTGGTGTGATTATGAACACCTCATCTTTCTTTTTACCGTCCTGACGGGTCTTCATTTTTGAAGTTCCTTCAACTAATCCAATTTATAAAACTTTTTCTTTTGCCTTCGGATCCTTTACCACCTTTTTCTGTGACGCATTTCTTCCTAATTCATGGAAACTTCATAGACTTAGTTTCCATCAACAATATGAATTAAATGCCATAAATCCTCATAAACTCATGAAATCGCATACTTAATATAATTTCATAATTCATTTTTGTACAAGGGTGGATAGGGTTAAACAAAACCCTATAAGGAACAAAATGCACCCATACAAAAATAACCCTCTTTTTAATACCCCTACATATTACTTCTAGCCTAGTCTTCCGTAGAAGATCCTGCATCATCAGCGAACTTGAAACGGTTATCAGGACATGTCATCGCTGTGTGCCCCAATACTTCACATGTTGTGGAGGGTATTAATCCAGGTCCACCAATATAAGGACAATTAGTCCTCGCCTCTCCATGCCCATGCAGTCCACAAACCGGGCAAACAACGCCTAGAAGATGAGGACAATACCTACAGTTGTGGTCGTCCTGATTACACAACTCACATGTATCGTAGGATCTACCTCCCCCACCTATTCCAATATTATAGGAGTATCTTCCATAGGATCCTCATGAAAGAATCCTAGATCCTCCTCTATTTCCTCAAAAGGTTCCATTAACCAAGGAATATCTTCCATAAGATACTCTGGTAATGGTGCTAGATTCACCTCATCCATTGGTGCTAAGTTCAATTCTTCCAATGGTGCTAGATTCCATTCCTCCTCCTCGAGAGGCCCTTCCTGAAGGTTCACATTAGCCTCCACATTGGTGTTGTTAGAAGCAGACACCAAATCTATGGGATTGCTAGGAGTTCCACTGTACCACTCCGAGTACTCCACGTTACTCGACATATCTGTATCACATCAGTAGAACACAAGAATATTCAACAACAATTCTAAATAAACCACTCTTTGTTTTTAGGGGAATCTGATCATGCATAATATCATGTACCTTGTTTGGGAAGATTACCAAATCATCACTCTTTGTGTTCTTTTGTTTCTAGGGAAATCTTTGAATTCCTGTTGTTTGTTTTTCAGTGTAGAAGTTTCAGGGGAGTGCATCTTACTTTGCTATGTTTGATATATCCAGTTATGATGACTGTACTTTACTTTGCTATCTTTCATTGTCGTTCTCAGATCGATTGTTTAGTCTGAGTCACTCGAAGTAAATTAATCCGGCCCCCAGTCAGCGGACTCCGAAGAGTCGGTCAGTGAGACATGAAACCGTCTTAATCTTACTTCTATGATTCAACTTCCCGTTTCGCTCTGATACCAACTGTAACGCCCCGCCCTTTCACCCTTCTTAAAAATCAGAGTCTGAAAATTTCTTTTGAAAGAAACACAGAGTGAACAAGAGCGGGGGACGTCACGACGCGAGTTAAGTTCAGACTACTCAAGTCTGAACCTTAGCTGGCCACCCATGTGTACATGGACTAGACCATGATAATAAATCACACATGGAACCAACAATAACATGTGGAATAAACTAGACTAACTGCGGAAATAATATGAAAAGATAACAAGTAACAGTCTCAAAAGATAATTAAGGTAAACAACCATCCAAAGTTGATAGACTAATCAAACCATAGCAAGTAATAACTTATTACATGTCCATCAAAATATAATTCAAATGACAGTAAATAAGTAATCATGTTCATCATTCAAGCACATAGGCTTGGTTCCCCTCCCGGTCATCGACCTTCTCTTTTCCCTTCCTTGATCCTGCATTATCCTCTAAGGATAGAATTAGGGCGTTAGATCAACGAGCCCAGTAGGTTCCCGATCAGGGCTACCACATGGTTGGCATATAAAAACATGCACATATATCATAATATCTGATTATCAAAAACATATGAAAACATGCTATGTTTGTATGCAAATGTAATGAGTCACACCCCATCACACATACATATAGCCTTTACTTGCCGTGTCTCATATCAACCTGTTAGATTCTCCTGGCGTGACTTTCACCGCCAGAGGAGGCCCCACAGTTGCATCTCGGATATTCCGACGGAGTGTGGGCTCCGATTTCCACAATCATCATCCCATGCCATGCATGAGATGTCTATGCATTGCATGTCGTTTGTAAATACTTAACTCATCATTCAAAACCACATTTGTAACGTAAATCAAATACAACATATCTCATAAGAACATAAATAAAACCCTATCATAATTGTGGTTACAAGTAGGTAGGAAACCTACCGAAGATTAGCTTCGGTGATTGTTCTTTCTTAAAGCGTCACTTGCTCACGACTTGCACGTCGTTCAACTTCCGATACCTTGACCATATGACAATCAGTAAATCATAATATCATTTACTTGTTCATTCACATCTAAGACCCAACCACATCATGTGGGGTTCGGCCATGCCCATGGACGAACATCACCAACTTAGGATTTAACTTCCTTTTTCATTTAATCAACTCTTAATTACTTAATCCATTCCATCAAATAATTGTTGATGGGGTTCGGCCATACTACATGGCCGAACCACATCCTATGGGTTTTTATCCCACTTTCCTTCATCGACCATGATTTGTTATTTGCTTACACTAAGTTCACTAAATCCATAACTTAGAAACTTTTCAACCATATAAAATGGTCCATGGGGTTCGGCACTATACTTGGCCGAACCTTGTATTCCCACTCTTCCATCATCAAATGGTTCTCCATTACAATACATTAAACCCTTTATAAAATCATGGGAATAATATCAAACACAACCCATGAACTTAGTCCATTTATTCCAAAAATAGCCCATGGGGTTCGGCCATACTCATAGCCGAACCCTAGGGTTCACTTGGTCCAATAATCACCATGATTACTCATGGTTTAATCATGCTAACTCAACCATGAGTTATACATGGTTCAGCCACATAATAATCCACCAAAACAGTAAACATGTTATTCCATTAATTGCCATAGAAACACCATAACTTTGTATGGTTTTTAACTCACCAAAATCATCAAATACTTTACATGGGGTTTGGCCATCCAAAGCGGCCGAATCCTATGTCCATGTTTTGGTCTTTCAAACATGTTTTAGGTCATTTAAACATATAATATCAGTATAACGTTGCTGCATTTTTATCTCTCAAAATCATCCAAATAAGTTCATCTCTTTGTCTAAATGACCATAACACTTCATGGGATTCGGCCATCCAAGATGGCAGAGTCCAATGGTCCATTTCATCAGTTTATCTCCACCGTTTAAACCCATGACACCTTCAGTCTTTATGTCATTCAGATCCATGTTTTTAACCTTCTTTAAAAACATGCATTTGTATCTTAAAGAAACCTCAAAAACAGTCCATAAAAACTCCATGGTTTCTATGTTTCATAACATCAAACCAACCTATCTTTTACATGGGGTTCGGCCCTCCATGGTGGCCGAACCCAATGGTCATCTTTACCATTTTAAAACCTCTATTAATCAAGGTTAAAACCTTGGTGTATTCGGCCATAACCATGGCCCAATACACACCCCATTTGTTCCATGTTATTAAACCAAAATAACACATAAATACTTACCAAACTTTCCTTGCCTTCTCCCTTCTATTTCTTCCTTTCTTCCTTAATTCCTTGCTGGTTTATGCTTGCTTAACTGGTGCCAAAACTTCTGCTGTTCCAGCCAGGAAAAATGAATTGGAGAGAGGGAGAGAGAGGTGGGAATTCTTGGATTTCCAATGACAAAAACAGCCAAGAAAGGTAACCTTTACCTTTTGTAGTTTCAGCCCCATCTCCCATTCATCCTCCCTCATTTAATCTTGGCAAAAACGATGGGACATTGGGTGTCAACCAAGGCACCCCTTCACCCAAACGGTGCATCTATTCACATCAGCCATTGTATCTCATTCAATGAGATAATGCCGCCCCAACCTTGGTGTCTTTTGGCTTTGCCAAGGCACCCTTTCACTCCCAACGGTTGGGATTGATTCTCCAAAGGTTGTGTGTAATTAACAACACCTTTCAATATCCATTTAACTCACTTGACTCAAGGCCCTTTTATTCTAACTCAACTCACACCACTTAACACACTTAATGCATCTCATTTTAATGCATTTAAAATCCCATCATTAAAACATATCATTTGATACCAAAATAATTCATTGCAATAGAACTAAAATCATCACATATACATATTCCATGGTTTTCAATAAGGTAGGAATCCTACCAACGTCCAAATATCGTGTCCTTGCGTTTTCGTCCAAAAAATCGATCACTGATCTAGTCAAGCTGATCGTACGCCTGTTTGTGAAATCTCGTTACCTTATTACATATAAATAAATCAAATCGATGACCCATTTGATTTCCATCAACCCCTACATCATTCCATATTCCTTTCTATTTACGATCATAGCCCTCAAGCCGGCTAAGTTCCCCAAGGGGTTTCGGCCATACATTAGGGCTAAAACATGTTTAAGTCCACAAAAACTCATTAGTGGGGTTCGACCATACAACATGGCCGAACATCACTCTCTTGGTTTTTGTCCCATTCCTTTAATCCGTGTTTCATTTTAGTTCATGCGCGTCATTCCTCATTCATTCTTTTAACCTAATGTTCCATAGTTAATCATTAAACACACCTAGGTCCATAGAATCCTCCATGGGGTTCGGCCATACAATGTAACACCCCATATTTTCATGTTATAAATATTTATGGAAATTGCCCATTTAATTTGTGAATTAATGGATATGGAACTTAGATGGGTAAAGTGTTGAGTCAATTGCCCAATTAATACCCAACGGATTGTGGGTATGATTCAATTGAAATAAATGGGTGAGATTTATTTAATTGGGTCAAGATTGTTAATTGGGTCAAATGCCCAATTGGGACCCAATGGGTCATGGTTGACTTGGTTGACCACCAAGTGAGTTCAAGCTTAATTAAATTGGGGCTGAATTAAGTTGGAAATGGAATAAAGTAATTGAGTTGATTTGAAGTGAGTTAAATGAGTTGAATTAAAGAGGTGACTTGAGTTAAAGAGATGAGTTGAGTGGAAGTTAATGGGACCTTGATCTTAAGTAAGTGGTGTGGGAGGTGGAGAGATGCATCTGTAACGCCCCGCCCTTTCCGTGAAATTCAGAGTCTAATTTTTTTTTTTAAAAATAAGAAACATCAGAAAAGAGCGGGCGGCGTCATGACGCAAGTTAAGTTCAGACTAACCAAGTCTGAACCTTAACTGGCCACCCATGTGTACATGGACTAGACTATGATAATGAATCACACATGGAACTAACATCAACATGCGGAATAACCTAGATTAACTGCGGAATAATATGAAAAGATAGCCAGTACCAGTCTCAATTAATAAATAACATAAATCAACCATACATTGTCAATATCCTAAGCAAACCATAGCAAGTAACTACTTTATGACATGTCCATAATAAAGTATCAAATAAACAGCAATTATAAATTCATTCCAGCATTCAAGCACTTAGGCTTAGCTTAGCTCCCCTCCTGGTCAATGACCTTTCATTTTCCTTTACTTGTACCTGCATTCTCATATGAGGATAGAATTAGGGCGTTAGATCAACGCGCCCAGTAGGTTCCCGAATCAGGGCTACCACATGTTAGCATATAAAACATGCATATAAATATCATAATTCATGATCATCAAAAACAGGTAAAACAATGCTATGATGTATGCACATGCAATGAGCATCCCCCATCATGTACATTCATAGCCATCACTTGACGTGCCTTGCACCGACAAGGTAAATTACAACACACCTTTATCTCTTCATCATTGACTGATTCATATCACGTATTAGTCCTCCTGGCGGGACTCTCATCGCCTAAGGAGACCAATGTGACTATGATCATCATGTTACTCCTCCTGGCGTGACTTGCACCACCGAGGCAGGACGTAACTCATAACTTGAAACACTGTAGAACCTCATTCATAATCCCATGTCTATGCATGAGATGCCAATGCCTGTATGCCATTTGTTAATGCATAATATATCATTTGAAACACATATAATAAAACAAGAATCTCATAAGAAAACTGGGTAAATCTGTGGTTACAAGTAGGTAGGAAACCTACTGAAGATTCACTTCAGTAACTGATCTTTCTTTCGCGTCACCCGGTCACGACTCGTACGTCATTCAACTTCCGGTACCTTGTCCATATAACAATCAATAAATCATACTATCACTTACTTGTTCATTCATATCTAAGACCCAAAACATCTTGTAAGTCCTTTGATCAATCCCTTCATTTGACTTGTATTCACAGATTTGTCATTGGTCTAACCAATGTCTAATCTTGCTCATAAACAAAAATCATAAAAGTAATCTACCTTAGTGGCTGGTTATTTACTTATCACTAAGTCCAAAGATTGTGTTTACTTAATCCAACTCATATAACCAATTCATAACCTCCAATAAAACAATCTATGGGGTTCGGCCATTCATATGGCCGAACCCTATGATCCTCTTACTCAATGATCCCATCATTTGTTTACAAGTTAGGCTCTACCATTTAGCCATGTTAACTACAAGGTTCAGCCATCCCATGGCCAACCCAAAGCAGCAAACTTATTTCATTTAACATACATAAGAAAACCCATAACTCTTGGTCCATTCATCCCAAAACTAGACCCATGGGGTTCGGCCATGTGCAGTTTTCTTGATCTGATTAATCCCTCAACTTCCCATGATTATTCATGATTTAATATGTTAACCCAACCATGAATTACACACGGTTCAGCCGCATAAACATCAACCAAAACAGTAAATTAACCTCAACAAATCATGCCAATTACTTACATGGGGTTCGGCCATTCAAGGTGGCCGAACCCAATGTCCAAGTTTTGGTCTTTCAAACATGCTTTAGGCGTTAATTAAACATGCCATATCAGTATCATATTGCTGCCTTTATACCTCTTAGAAACTATCTAATTAAATTCATCCAAACAGTCCATAAAAGTCCATGGTTTCCATGTTTCACAACATGAAAACCAACAATATTTTACATGGGGTTCGGCCCTCCATGGTGGCCGAACCCAATGATTATTTTCACTATTTTTAAACCTCCAATCATCATGTAATAAACAACATATTATTACCGAGTTCAACCCTTTAAAAATTCATCTAAAAACCGACCCAATTTCATAGGGTTCGGCCATGCTTATTGGCCGAACACCATGCCCTTTGGTTTTGAAACATTTAATCATTCATCTTGGGTCTGAACCAAACATCCAAATCCATGTTTTAACCTTCTTAAAACATGCATTTTAACTCTATTACAAACATCTAATATCAGTCCCAACTTATATGGTTTTAACTTCCAAAAACCATCAAAACCAACCACTTGTTCCCATGGGGTTCGGCCATGCTAAGTGGCCGAACCCAATGGTCCATTTCCATCTTTTAATCCACTGATTTTAGACCATATAAACTTCAGTCCCTATGTCATTCAGATCCATGTTTTTTAACCATTCTAAAACATGTATTTAAATCTTAAATCAAAACCCAAAACAGTCCACAAAATCCATGGTTTTTATGTTTCAAAACATGAAAACCAAGCCATCTCTTTACATGGGGTTTGACCTTCTATGGTGGCCGAACCCAATGGTCATCTTAATCATTTCTAAACCTCCATTAATCAAGGTTAACCATTGGTGTAATCGGCCATGATCATGGCCCAATCCACACCGTATTTATTCCATGTTTTTCAACAAAACTCAATGAAATACTTACCAATTTTCCCAAGCCTTTCTTCTTGACTTTTGATCCTTGCCTTCTATCTTTTATTTCTTCCTTTCTTCCTCAATTCCTTGCTGGTTTAAGCTTGAATATTTGGTACCAAAAGCCTCTGCTGTTCCAGCCAAGAACACCGATTGGAGAGAGGGAGAAAGAGATGGGAACACTTGGGTTTGAAATGACAAAAGTCGGCTAACCTTGGTGTTCATTGCTTTTGTATTTTCAGCCCCCAAAACCCCTCCACTTCCTCATTAAGTTTAGCACAAAATGATGGGTCTTGGGTGCTATCCAAGGCACCCTTTGGCAGCTACCCATGCAGCCATTCAGTTTACCACTCATCTCATCTCAATCCCACTCAACTGATTTAACTCGTGTTTTAGCTCCCTTGAGGGTCCACACAGTCAACCTTAGTCAACACGACCCGTTGGGTCCACCTTTAGCTCCTTGACCCGTTTTTGACTCCATGACCCAATTATGGTATTTTGGTCATTTCTAATTGGTTTTTACATATGGATCAAGCCTACCCATTTTTTATCCACTTGATTTCCAATCAAATAGGCTTAACCCCATTTAATTTAAAATCACAAAGCGGTCAAATAATCCAGTAAGACCCGATGGGCCCCATTTGGGCCCTTTGACCCATTTAGCCATTTTTGACCCAATTGCTGTAAGTTACCCAACCAATCACACTTAACATTTATAATGTGCTCATAGGATATTCATTTGAACAATGGGCCCCACTATTTCCTTATTTACAATCACATTTATTGAATTCACCAATCTAGGGGCATTTTCGTAATTATTCCAATCATTGAGAATTCTTTGACCCAATTAACCATTTTGACCCAATTTGATGTACATTACCCATCCATTATAATTTGACCCTTATAATATGTTCATAGGATCTTAATTTGAACAATGGGCCCCACCATTTTCTCATTTAACATCATAATTATTAAATTTACCAATCTAGGGGCATTTTCGTAATTATCCATCTTATTGAGAAATCGGGGTGTTACAGCATCTCACAAGACCAAATCAAGGCTACACGTTGGAGACATGGGAGTTTCATCTCATGAGATGAAACTCCAAATGGATCATTAATGAGGAGGTGAAAGGTTTTTGGAGGTTACACAAGGCATACACGTTGGAGAGATGGAAGGTTTCCATCTCAAGATGGAAACCCAAGGGTCATACGGTTGGAGTGTTTCATCTCATGGACGAAACCTCCAAATGTAACATTAAGGAGGGAGGTGAAGGATTATGGGAGTTACGAAAGGGCATCACCAAAGGACACTACCCTTGGCTGACCCTCATTGATCAAGAAAGGACTTGGAATTTCATTTCACTCTCTCCCTCTCTCTCTTGGCCGAACCACCTATCAAGACAAGAAACACTTAGGATATTTCTACCTCAAGCTTTTTCCTCTCACTCAAGGCCGACCACTGTCATTAAGAAAGGGAGAGTACTTTGAGTTTTTATATTAAATCTTCTCTCTTTCTCTCTCTCTCAAACCTATACCTCTTGGCCAAGCCACTCCTAGAGATTTTATCAAGATCAATCTCGGCAAAGGATCAAGAAGGAAGGAAGAAGAGGCTAAGGAAGGAAAAGATCGGAGGAACAAGAAGGAGTGAAAGAAATCGGAGGAGTCGCAGAATCGGTAAGTACTTGATAAAATGTTATTAAGTAAGAAAAGGTGGTCAAGGAACATGGTAAATTGTATATACAAGAACCATCAAGGACCAAAAAGGGGTTGGATGAGGTTCGGCCATGATGTATGGCCGAACCCCATCAAAGGATCGATCATGGATTAATGATACATTTTAAGGAAAATAATGAACCATAGGGTTCGGCCATGTTGTATGGCCGAACCCCATGGAAAGGTATTAAGGATTTTAAATGGGTCTAAATGATGTAAAGGGTGGAGAATCATGGACCATGGGTTCGGCCATGGTGTATGGCCGAACCCCATGTAGAAATACTGAATTATTTACATGTATTTAGATCATGGAAATAAGGAGGAATGTATTGATCTTTAAATAGTCTCAAATGTTATAATGATGAAGAACCTTGGACCATGGATTCGGCCATGTCGTATGGCCGAACCCCATGGAGAAGTATTAATGGTTTTAAAAGATGGTTAGACCATGGTAGGATGGAACAAAGGACCATGGGTTCGGCCATGTGTATGGCCGAACCCCATGAACCATTTTAATGGGTCATTCATGGATCTATCATGTTTAGATGAATGGATTATCAAGTTAAGGAATGGAGGGAATTATTAGGGTTTTATGTCATGAATTATGAATCATTTATGGATCTATGTGTATGGATCAATTATGGACCTAGGTGTGTATAAATAAAAGAAGTGATTAGCTATGTGGCAAAGAGGTAAATATGGTGAAAATAAAAGGACCATGGGTTCGACCATGGTGTATGGCCGAACCCCATGGAGAAGGTTTTTGTGGACCTAGGTTTTATTAATGTTAAATAATTAACTCATGTATGATTGGCAACTGAATTAAAAGAGGGACCTAAAACCAACTGAGTGAGGTTCGGCCATGTTGTATGGCCGAACCCCACTAAGGTGTGTTTATGGACTTAGACATGATTGGAAATCAAATGGAACATGGGTTTGATTGATTGATATATAATAAGGTGATGGGACCTCACAAGTGGTGTACGATCGGTGATCGTTTTTCGGACAAAAACGCAAGGGCACATTAGTTGATCATTGGTATGATCCTACCTCATTGATACCATGGGATATGTATGATGGTTTTAATTCATATTTTGGTGAGTTATTTTGTATCAAATGTTATGTTTCAAATATGGGATTTTAATGCTATGATTTGTATTATTACATAGCATGTGTTCACTTACATCTCATGCATGGGATGGGAGGGATGATTTGAACCGGAGACCATGCTCTGTCGAGGCGTTCGTAAGGCATTCGTGGGAAGACCTTATAACACCCCGCCCTTTCACCCTTCTTAAAAATCAGAGTCTGAAAATTTCTTTTAAAAGAAACACAGAGTGAACAAGAGCGGAGGGCGTCACGATGCGAGTTAAGTTCAAGCTACTCAAGTCTGAACCTTAACTGGCCACCTATGTGTACATGGACTAGACCATGATAACAAATCCCACATGGAACCAACAATAACATGTCGAATAAACTAGACTAACTGCGGAAATAATATGAAAAGATAACAAGTAACAGTCTCAAAAGATAATTAAGGTAAACAACCATCCAAAGTTGATAGACTAATCAAACCATAGCAAGTAATAACTTATTACATGTCCATCAAAATATAATTCAAATGACAGTAAATAAGTAATCATGTTCATCATTCAAGCACATAGGCTTGGTTCCCCTCCCGGTCATCGACCTTCTCTTTTCCCTTCCTTGATCCTGCATTATCCTCTAAGGATAGAATTAGGGCGTTAGATCAACGAGCCCAGTAGGTTCCCGATCAGGGCTACCACATGGTTAGCATATAAAAACATGCACATATATCATAATATCTGATTATCAAAAACATATGAAAACATGCTATGTATGTATGCAAATGTAATGAGTCCCACCCCATCACACATACATATAGCCTTTACTTGCCGTGTCTCATATCAACCTGTTAGATTCTCCTGGCGTGACATTTCACCGCCGAAGAAGGCCCCACAATTGCATCTCGGACATTCCGACGGAGTGCGGGCTCCGGTTTCCATAATCACTTGTCAATTCTCCTGGGGTGACTTTCACAGCCGAAAGAGGCCCCACAGTTGCATCTCGGATATTCCGACGGAGTGTGGGTTCTGATTTCGACAATCATCATCCCATGCCATGCATGAGATGTCTATGCATTGTATGTCATTTGTAAATACTTAACTCAATTCAAAACCACATTTGTAACGTAACTCAAAAACAACATATCTCATAAGAACATAATAAAACCAAATCATAAATTGTGGTTACAAGTAGGTAGGAAACCTACCGAAGATTAGCTTTGGTGATTGTTCTTTCTTAAAGCGTCACTTGCTCACGATTTGCACGTCGTTCAACTTCCGATACCTTGACCATATGACAATCAGTAAATCATACTATCATTTACTTGTTCATTCACATCTAAGATCCAACCACATCATGTGGGATTCGGCCATGCCCATGGTCGAACATCACCAACTTAGGATTTAACTTCCTTTTTCATTTAATCAACTCTTGATTACTTAACCCATCCCATCAAATAATTGTTGATGGGGTTCGGCCATACTACATGGCCGAACCACATCCTATGGGTTTTTATCCCACTTTCATTCATAGCCGAACCCTAGGGTTCACTTGGTCCAATAATCACCATGATTACTCATGGTTTAATCATGCTAACTCAACCATGAGTTATACATGGTTCAGCCGCATAATAATGCACCAAAACAGTAAACATGTTATTCCATTAATTGCCATAAGAACACCATAACTTTGTATGGTTTTTAACTCACAAAAAGCATCCATGTTTTGGTCTTTCAAACATGTTTTAGGTGTCATTTAAACATATAATATCAGTATAACATTGCTGCATTTTTACCTCTCAAAACCATCCAAATAAGTTCATCTCTTTGTCTAAATGACCATAACACTTCATGGGATTCGGCCATCCAAGATGGCCGATTCCAATGGTCCATTTCATCAGTTTTAATCCACTGTTTAGACCCATGCTAACTTCAGTCCTTATGTCATTCAAATCCATGTTTTTAACCCTCTTTAAAAACATGCATTTGAATCTTAAAGAAACCTCAAAAACAGTCCATAAAAACTCCATGGTTTCTATGTTTCAAAACATCAAAACCAACCTATCTTTTTATATGGGGTTCGGCCCTCCATGGTGGCCGAACCCAATGGTCATCTTTACCATCTTAAAACCTCTATTAATCAAGGTTAAAACCTTGGTGTATTCGGCCATAACCATGGCCCAATACACACCCCATTTGTTCCATGTTATTAAACCAAAATAACACATAAATACTTACCAAACTTCCTTTGCCTAATATCCTTGCTTCCTCCCTTTTATTTCTTCCTTTCTTCCTTAATTCTTTGCTTGTTTATGCTTGAATAACTGGTGCCAAAACTTCTGCTATTCCAGCCAGGAAAAACGAATTGGAGAGAGGGAGAGAGAGGTGGGAATTCTTGGATTTCCAAAGTCAAAATCGGCCAAGAATGGTAACATTTTCCTTTTGTAGTTTCAGCCCCATCTCCTATTCATCCTCCCTCATTTAATCTTGGCAAAAATGATGGGTCATTGGGTGCCATCCAAGGCACCCCTTCACCCAAACGGTGCATCTATTCACATCAGCCATTGCATCTCATTCAATGAGATAATGCCGCCCCAACCTTGGTGTCTTTTGGCTTTGCCAGAGCACCCTTTCACTCCCAACGGTTGGGATTGATTCTCCAAGGGTTGTGTGTGATTAACAACACCTTTCAATATCCATTTAACTCACTTGACTCAAGGCCCTTTTATTCTAACTCAACTCACACCACTTAACACACTTAATGCATCTCATTTTAATGCATTTAAGTCCATTAAAACCCAATGCAATTCAGTCCCAACTCAGCTTGAATTAACTCACACTTGAGTTCAATTGAGGGCCCACATGGTCATCCATGGTCAACCTAGTCAACCCGACCCATTGGGTCCCCAATCAGCCCCTTGACCCGTTTTGACAACATGACCCATTCATGGGCTGATTTTTGCCATTTTTAATTGGTTTTCACTTGTGTTTCAAGCCTATCCAATTTTGCTCTACCTGATTTCCAATCAGTTTAGCTTGACCCCATTTAATTTGAGCTTACACAATGGTCAAATCATCCATTTTGACCCATTGGATCCAATTGGGTCCTTTGACCCATTTAGCCATTTTCAACCCAATTGATGTACATAACCCATCCAATCAACCTTGATATTTATAATGTGCTCACATGATCTTAATTTGAGCAATGGGCCCCACCATTTCCTTATTTGACATCACAAAATAATTAATTTACCAAACCAAGGGCATTTTCGTAATTATCCACTTCATTGAGAAAATGGGGTGTTACAATATAACCCTCTTTTTAAAATTTTCGTCCCGAAAATCGAGTGAAGTAGGGTTCTCAAATTCAATTACAGAAATAATTCGGGGTGAGCTGTTCTCGTCTCCGATTCCAGTTCCCATGTGGCCTCTTCATCACCATGTCGGTCCCATACCACTTTTAAGAACTGAATCGCTTTATTTCGCAACACCCTTTGTTCGGTCTCCACTATCCTGACCGGCTTCTCGACATACGTCACGTCCTCACGTCGCTTTGTACTTCAATATCCTGGACATTTAAAACATGCGTCGGATCCGGATTATATTTCCTTAACATCGACATGTGAAACACATCTTATAGAGCTGCTAATTGTGATGGGAGTGCTATCTGATAAGCCACCTCCCCCACTTTTCTCATGATGGAAAACGGTCCCACAAATCTTGGTGACAGTTTTCTTTTCTTTCCGAACCTCATATGTCCCTTCCGTGGTGAGACCTTTAGAAATACCATGTCTCCCACTTCAAATTCTAGAAATCTTCTTCTTTTGTCAGCATAGCTCTTCTGCCGACTCTTTACAGTCAATAAGTGTTGTCGAATCAACTTAATTTGTGCGGTAGTCTCTGCAACTAGTTCCGGTTCAATCAATGCAGGTTCACCAGCCTCTGTCCAGCATACTGGTGATCTACAAGTCCTACTGTATAATGCCTCGTATGGAGCCATCTAAAGGCTTGCCTGATAGCTATTGTTATACGAGAACTCCACCCGTGGCAAGTGATCCTCCCATCCACCCTTGAAATCTAACATGCATGCTCTCAGTATGTCTTCCAAGGTTTGTATCGTCCTTTCTGACTGTCCATCAGTCTGTGGATGGAAAGCGGTGCTAATCAATAAATCTGTCCCCATGGCTGACTGCATGCTTTGCCACACTCTGCCGGTAAACCGGCCATCTCTGTCGGATACTATTGTTCGGGGAATGCCATGAAGCCGAATAATTTCCTTGATGTACCGCCGACCCAGTATCTCAAATGAATCCGTCATCTTAATAGGAATAAAATGTGCGGACTTGATTAGTCGGTCTACCACAACCCATATGGCATCATTGCCCTTTGAAGATCTCGGCAATCCGGTCACAAAGTCCATGGAAATGTGCTCCCATTTCCATTCTGGTATTGATAAGGGTTTGAGTAACCCAGGTGGTTTTTGATATTCAGTCTTAACTTGCTGACAAGTTAGACAATGTGCCACGAATTTCGCCACATCCCTTTTTAGTCCATGCCACCAATAATGCCTTTTCAGGTCATGATACATTTTGGTGCTGCCCGGATGAATGGAGAGCTTGGATTGATGTGCCTCAACCAATAGTTCTTTCCTACAACTCTTTGACACATATACTCTTCCCCAGAATAATAGACCTTGTCCTGGTCGTAATTCCCATTCCATCAAGAGGTAACCGAAGACCACACTCCATCGGGGCTTCCGTAAGGCAATTGTGGGGATACCATGATGAGGAGATTCCATCAAGAGGATGTTTTGTGATTATGTTTTGGCTGATGGGTGGGACTCATTGCATATGACACCCATGGCCTGACATTGTTTTAAATGGTTTTGATATTATGTTATCTATGTGATATTTTTACTAACCCATGTGTTGACCCTACTTGGAATACCTACTGGGCACGTTGTCTAACGCCCTACTTCTACCCTATTTGATGGCACAGGAATGGACGAGACGATGAACGTGATCGGAGATAAGCTTAGGAGCTTGGATGTTTTAGTTTCATTTTACTTAAATTATACATGGCCAATGTAATTTGAGTAGCTAACATTCAAACTGTAATAACATAGATTATTTGCTATTGTTTGGAATGTTTATTTTGGATATGTGAACTTAAGAAAATCATTGTTGAGTAATGGATTACCTTGCTATCTAAAATGGAATAGAATTAGGATTCTATTATAATTCCGCATCTATGTTTTATTCCGCATGTTTAACTTGAGTACGTGTGAACCATTTTAGTAGACTTGGTCCACATACACGTATGGTTGGCCAGTTAAGGGTCGGACTTTGGAAGCTCGGATTTATCTCGTATCATGGCGGCCCACTCTCGCTCACTCTTTTATTCAAAAAAAAAAGATAGACTCTGGTTTTAGGCGAGTGACAAAAGGCGGGGTGTTACAGTTGGTATCAGAGCGAAACAGGAAGGTTGAATCATTCAAAGTAAGATTAAGACGGTATCATGTCTCACTGACAGATAAGAATCCCAACTGACCGACTCTTCAGAGTCTGCTGCACGGGGGCTGGATTAATTTAGTTCGTTAGACTCAGACTGAAACATTCAATCTGAGAGCAACATTGGATGAAAAAAGAATGATAGCAAGGGAAGGATAGTCACTATAAATTGGATTTATCAAACATAGCAACTTAGGAAATATTTCCCCAATATTCCCAAATTGAGAAACAAACAAGTGGTACTTAGGAAATTTCCCCAAAAACAAAGAAATACAAAGAGTGTTTATTTGACAATTTCCCCAAAAGAGTGAAAACACAAACTTTAAAAAGAAACTAAGTTAATGATGTTTTCAATGACTTAGGAAAAATGCCTCCAAGAAGAAGAAGAACCCGACAACACCCACATGGGGATGAAGAGGAGGTGCAACAACCTCATCCATTAGAGGAACAAAATAACGTGAACATACCCGTGGTGCCTCCCGCACTACAAAACCTGGTCCAAGTTGTGGTCACTTCTGTTCTTCAACAACACATGAACGGAAATGGGACCACCAGCGAGGCCAATGACAGGAAGATGGTCAATGATTTTCAGCAACAGTGGCCCCCCTTACTTTAAAGGGAAAGAAGGGCCTGTCGGAGCAGAAAACTAGTTGAAGAAAATTACTCAGATCCTGACCCTACTAAAAATCTCGAGCTACGAAGACAAAATATTTCTGGCTACATCACAACTGATTGATGATGCCGGTAAATGGTGGGAGGTGATAGAGCAACAGCGAGCGCTCATTCCGAAAGGTGAAGGACTGCAATAACATGGGAGTAGTTCTCAGCTACGTTTTTGGACCACTACTTCCCCGAGGAGGAGAAGGAGCGCCACACCCAAGCGTTCTTATCTTTGGTACAAGGCACCATGACGGTGGCAGAGTACCATCAGGAGTTCCTCAGTCTGTCCTGTTATGCCCTATATATGGTGGATACGGAGTACCGAAGGGCTCGCAAGTTTGAGCGGGGCTACGGCCAAGCATTAAGGCCAAAGTGACCATCTTCAAAGCATCTACAGTGGCAGAGGTGGTCAGCAGGGCCACTATAGCGGAGCAAGAGAGAGTGCGGTTTGTGGACGACCGCCGAGGTCAGAGTGGGGGGGTACATTTCGTCCCAACAAGAGGTTTCGACCTAACATTGGGAGACCCTCACATTCCATTGGGTCAACAGGGGGCTTTCATCCCAACCAGCCCTCCCCATCAGCATCAGTCTCTCAGGTTCCCCGAGTTGAGGCTACCTGTTTCCATTGTGGCCAGTAGGACCATTTCAGGAGGGAATGCCCACAGCTTAGCAGACCCACTCATTCCAGGGGTTCCTTTCGCCCACCAACCAGACCAACTCATTCATGAGGGACCAGGGCATACAATCAGGCGGGACGGGCGCCTAACCCTACAAGATCTGGACGACTGTTTACCTTAGCTCCTCCAGCAGCAGTGGATCACTCCGTGATTCAAGGTATGGCAGTAGTCAGTAGTTCCTATGCCTTTGCATTATTTGATTCTGGAGCATCCCACTCCTTTGTATCTGCTGCATTCATATCCGCTACTGGCACATTAGTACAAAAACTGTCCACATCACTTACCATTGTATCCCCCGTCGGAGACACGTCAATGGGCCTTATATGTACAACAGTGAGCACTGAACTCGCTAGACTCAGATTTGAGTTCAACTATCTGGTACTTGATATGACTGAGTACGATATCATCTTTGGCATGGACTGGCTGGCTAGCTTTCGGGCCAACATAGATTGCCATCTTCGTAGGGTGAAATTTTGGTCACCTGAGGGAAAGCAATATGTGGTACATGCTGAAAACTAGAGCACCCCTATAAGAAGAAGACTGCATGAAGGGTTGAACCGCATGGTATCGAACAATATCAGATTAAACAAGGCACCGGTCACTAAACTTCTGGTAATAGTGAAAGACTACGCAGATGTATTCCCAACAGAACTCCCTGGTTTGCTACCCATGAGGGAGATTAATTTTGAGATCAAACTGTACCCTAGCACTGGTCCAGTGTCATTGCCACATTACCGGATGGCACAAGCAGAGATGTCCGAGTTAAAGAAGCAGATTGATGAACTGTTCAGACTGGGATGCATCCGGAACAATACATCGTCTTGGGGAGCTCCGGTGTTATTTATAAAGAAGAAGGACGGTACACTCCGGATGTGTGTGGATTACCGAAAATTGAACCAGCTAACTGTCAGGAACAAATACCTTCTACCTAGGATCGATGATCTATTCGATCAATTTATGGGTTCCAACCACTTCTCAAAGATTGATCTGATGTCCCACTACCATCAAATTCGGGTTAAGGATGAGGATATAGAGAAGACAGTCTTCAGGACACGGTATGGACTATTTGAGTTTGTAGTCATGCCGTTTGGTGTCACCAATGCACCGGTTGTGTTCCTGGATTTAATGAATAGGATCTTCCGTCCTTACTTGGACCAGTTTGTGATTGTATTTATTGATGACATCCTAATCTATTCCAAAAGTCAGGAGGAACATGTTGAGCACCTGCGGATAGTCTTGGACACCTTGAGGAAGAAACAACTATATGCCAAAGCAAGCAAGTGTGAATTTTGGCTATCTGAGGTCAACCTTTTGGGGCATGTTATATCAGCAGAAGTTATAGCCATGGACCAGGCTAAGGTTGCGGCAGTGAGAGAATGGAAAGCACCGAAAAACGTGACTGAGATTCGTAGCTTCCTGGGTTTGGCTGGTTACTAGAGGAAGTTTATCATGGACTTCTCCAAGATTGCATCTCAACTTACCCAACTCACTCAGAAAGGGACACATAGTTGTTTTGTCAATGGACCATGGGTTTGGCCATGGTGTATGGCCAAACCCCATGGGGATTGTTTTGTGGACTTTGTTGTTATCAAGGTTAAGTAATTATTGTAAAGGTGATTAGATTTATGAATCAAAGATGGCATGATTTTGGATTTAATTTAAAGATCAAAAGACTAAAAGAAAGGCACCAAATTAAGGAAGTGAGGTTCGGCCATGTTGTATGGCCGAACCCCACAAAGTTATATCTTGTGGACTTAGGGTTTGTGAAATGATTTACTTGGATGTAGATGATTAATTGCTAAGTGGTTAAATCAAAAGAGGGACAAATTCAAGTGGGTGAGGTTCGGCCATGTTGTATGGCCGAACCCCACTAAGGTGCTTTTGGACTTAGATTGTAACACCCCAATTTCTCAATGAAGTGGAAAATTACCAAAATGCCCCTGAGTTATTAAATTAATTATTTTGTGATGTTAAGTAAGGAAATAGTGGGGCCCATTGCTCAAATTAAAATCATATGAGCACATTATGAGTGTTAAGCTTGATTGGATGGGTAATTTTCATCATTTGGGTCAAAAATGGCTAAATGGGTCAAAGGGCCCAAATGGGACCCATCGGGTCAAAATGGATGATTTAACCGTTTTGTGAATTTAAATTAAATGGGGTTAAGCTTATTTGATTGGAAATCAAGTAGAGAAGAAATGGGTAGGCCAGACCCATTTGCAAAAACCGATTACAAATGACCAAAATACCCATAATTGGGTCATGGATCAAAAACGGGTCAAGGAGCTAAAAGTGGACCCAACGGGTCGAGTTGATTATTGTTGACCGTGTGAACCCTCAAGGGAACTCAAACACGAGTCAAATCAGTTGAGTGGGACTGAGGTGAGTTGGAATTAAATCAAAAGGTGAGTTAACTCATGTGCATTAAATGAAATGCATTAAATGTGATGAGTTGGGTTGGAATAAAAATACCTTGAGTTGGGTGAGTCAAAATGGAAACTCAAGGGACTGTAAATCAGTGAGTTCAAGTGGGAATTGGAAGAGTTTTGCTCAGCTTTAACCACCCAAAACAAGTCCCACACGTTGGGGACTTGTTTGGGGTGAGTTCCATGATCAATGATAAATGAAATGCATAGTTTGAGGTGAGTTGCTTGGGAATCTGAATGGCTGCATGGGTAGCTGCCAAGGGGTGCCTTGGATGGCACCCAATACCCATTGGTTTGTGCATGAATTGATGAGGGAGTGGAGGAGTTTTGGTGGCTGAATTACAAAAACAATGAGCACCCATGTGTGGCCGATTGTATCATTGTGAAAGCCTTACAATTCCAACTCTTTCTCCCTCTCTCCAATTGGTGTTCTTGGCTGAAACAGCAGAGGCTTTTGGTACCAAATATCCAAGCATATAACCAGCAAGGAGTTAAGGAAGCAAGGATTAAAAGACAAGGATCAAAGGCATAAGAAAAGCTTGGAAAGTGGTAAGTTTTTCCATTGATTTATGTTTAATAAAATGGGAAAAATAAGACATGATTCGGCCATGTGATGGTCAAATCTATCAAGGGTTAAAGTAGGATTCTTTTATGCCCAATTAGGTGGAAAACATGGACATAGGGTTCGGCCACTTTGGATGGCCGAACCCCATGAAATATTATGGTTAAACTTGATGGTTTTGTAAGATTTAAACCATGCAAGTATAGGACTGATTTTAGAGGTTTAAGATACATACTTTGGAAAGATTGAAAGCATGAATTTGAATGTCATAATTTGGCCATGCTATGGCCGAATTTGACAAGGGTCTAAACCATGTAAGAGATGGCTTGGTTTTCATGTTTTGGAAACATGAAAACCATGGATTTTGTGGACTGTTTTGATAGTTTTGGAAATTAAAACCCTATGAAAATGGGCAAATTTTTGGAGGTTTGTTTGAAAGTTAAAACTTGATTTAATATATTGTTATTACATTATTATCTGAGGTTTAAAAACAGTAAACCTAACCATTGGGTTCGGCCACCATGGAGGGCCGAACCCCATGTAAGAGAGGATTGGTTTTCATGATTGGAAAACATGGAAACCATAGACCTTTGTGGACTGTTTTTGGGAGATTTTTATGTGATAAGGTTACTGATTTTGGGTTGGCCATGGGATGGCTAAACCATGGGCTTAATATGGCTAAGGGGTAGAGCCAATTAGTATTTAAACAAAGGACATCATTGAGCAAAGAACCATAAGGGTTAGGCCATGAGTATGGCCGAACCCCATGGACTGTTTTCATGGGCCATTTTATGGATGTATGTGTGATTAAAAATGGAATCATGTTTGCTGTTTTGGTAGTCCAAAACAAGACTGAACCATGTTAAGGTTACGATAAAGGTTGTAGAATTTAATCAAGGTATTGGTGGCAATGGCAAATCTGTGAATACAAGCCAAATGAAGAGATTGATCAAAAGTACTTATAAGATGTTTTAGATCTCATATGTGAATGGACATGTAAATAAGATTATGATTTACTTATTGTTGCATAATAAGGTACCGAAAGTTGAACGACGAACGAGTCGTGACCGGTTAAAGCCTAAGAAAGAACAAACGCTGAAGTGATTCTTCTATAGGTTTCCTACCTACTTGTAACCACGGTTTTACCCAGTTTTTCTTATGATACTCTTGTTTTAATATATGTGTTTCAAATGATATATTATGCATTAACAAATGGCATACAGGCATTGGCATCTCATGCATAGTCATGGGATAATGAATGAAGTTCTACAGTGATGGTTGCGAATGTACATGATGGGGGTTGTTCATTGCATATACATATTGTATAAAAGAGATGAATGTTGTTGTAATTTACCTTGTCGGTGCAAGGCACATCAAGTGATGGCTACAATGGTACATGATGGGGGTTGCTTATTACATGTACATATTTTATAGAAGAGATGAAAGTGTGTTGTAATTTACCTTGTCGGTGCAAGGCACGTCAAGTGATGGCTATGAAAGTACATGATGGGGGATGCTCATTGCATGTGCATATTTCATAGCATCGTTTTATCTGTTTTTAGTGATCATATATTATGATATGTATATGCATGTTTTATATGCTAACATGTGGTAGCCCTGATTCGGGAACCTATTGGGCGCGTTGATCAAACGCCCTAATTCTATCCTCAGAGAAGATTGCAGGTACAAGCAAAGGGAAAGGAAAGGTCATTGACCGGGAGTGGAGTTGAGCCTAAGTGCTTTAATGATGGATTTGGATTACGTTATATTACTGTCATTTGAATATTTTTGTTGGACATGTAATAATTCGTTACTTGCTATGGTTTGATTAGGATAATAACCTTTGGATGGTTGATCTATATTATTTATTGTTTAAGACTGTTACTTGCTATCTCGTCTTTCTATTCCGCAATTAATCTAAATTATTCCGCATGTTGACGTTAGTTCCATGTGTGATTCACTATCATGGTCTATTCCATGTACACATGGGTGGCCAGTTAAGGTTCAGACTTGGGTAGTCTTAACTTAACTCGCGTCGTGACGCCGCCCGCTCTCTTTCGATGTTTTATTATTACTTTTAAAAAAAAAATTAGACTCTGAAATTCTCGAAAAGGGCGGGGTGTTACATAGATATGATAAGAAATCAATTGGAACATGGGTTTAATTAATAGTTATATTATGAGGTAACGGGACCTCACAAGGTGTGTACGATCGTGAACGGTTACCGGACGAAAGCGTAAGGACACGTTAGTGGTCTTTATTTGGATTCCACCTCTTTGAAACCATGGATTTATGTTCAATGTTTTTATCTTATTTTGATGAATTTACGTTGTAAAAGATATGTTTCAATTGTGAAGTTTTAATATTATGTTTATAATATAAAATAGCATGTGTTTCATTAGCATCTCATGCATGGCATGGGGTGAAGGATATGTAACCGAAGGGGCCACACTCCGTCGGGGCGTCCGAAAAACCTATGTGGGATACCTTGATGTGCATTTCCATCAAGAAGAAACCGGAGGGGCCACACTCCGTCGGGGCATCCGAAAGACCTATGTGGGGGTACTTATATGTACTTGTGATGGGTGGGAATCATTGCATTTGACATCATGACATGGCATGGTCTATATGATTTTTGACATTATCATATTATTATATATGTTTTGTACTAACCATGTGTTAGCCCTAAATGGAATACCTACTGGGCGCGTTGTTCTAACGCCCTACTTCTACCCTAGTGGATGATACAGGAAACGAGGGGAACGATGAACGCGCAAAAGACTAAACATAGGAGCTTGGATGCTTTTAGTTTATATTTTGATTAAGTTACTTATGGACTTGTAATTTGAGTAACTAAACTTCGGGTATGTAATAATTTAGATAATTTGCTATGGTTGGATGTTTATTTGGATAATTATGTTATGTTAATTATGATTAAAGACTTGACGTACGTTGCTAGCTAAAATGGAATAGAATTAGGTTCTATTATAATTCCACAATTATGATTTTAATCCACATGTTTAAAATGTTATGTGTGAATCGTTTTCATGGACTTAGTCCATACACACATAGGGTTGGCCAGTTAAGGATCGGACTTTAGAAGTTCAGACGTACCTCGCGTCGTGACGTTCCGCTCTCTATCACTCTTTAAAAAAAAATAGACTTTGATTTTCGGAAAGCATAGTGAAAAAGGGCGGGGCATTACAACAATGGGGATGGGCTAGCATGATTGAGAATGTATGGAATACAATGTAAATGCAAAGAAAGCCTTGTTTGATTTCCCTAAAGTAAAAGTATAACACACTCCCCAATGTCAACCCAAACGTGAAAAAAATGAATTAGGTTGATCTGATCCACTATGTGGTACGTAGGCAATTGAGAGCATTGTGCCTCAACTAGATCAAAAGATGGGTTGTGTCTCATCCATTTATATTAAGGATGATGGACAAATTGTGTTTATTGTCGAAAACCCTTAGGAAGGGTTGAGATGAATTATTGTTGAATGTAATTATGTTAATGTTGTGAAAAAAGGAGTAATTAGACTTAGGATGATAAACCACTATGAGACGGGTTGAATGAATTGCAATGACTGAGAATATGTTAAATAAACCAGATGTGTGTATCTCAGGGTTGGTGTGCAGTCCATGTCCCTCAAATAACCCAATGTGATGAATATGTTGAATGTATGAAACATAATGGAATGTATTATGCTGCTATCCTTGTGAAATTATGGTCATGATGTGATATGCCATATGTTGCCCATGTAATTGTGAATATGGTCATTTTTGCATTACTCACTGATATGTGCCTAGGAGGTTATCTAGGATGTGAGTATGGGATATTGTGTTAATGGGCATGATGATATTGAGAATTACTAGTGTTGGGATGAGATCAAAGAATTTATAGGACTTGATGATGTACATTTCTCTTGTTTGGGCCCCACTAATATGAGTCCCCACTCCCTAGAGAAGGTTGGTGTGATAGGATAATGGTTTTGTTTAAAGAACCCTATTAGAACGGTGGCATCAGCTGTGGGACTTGGTCATGTAGGGTTGTCGTCAAAGAGTATAGTTTTTTATCATGCTTCGCGTTGTAGGTCACTCTCACGGCTGTATGTGGTTGTCGTTGAGGAGTATAGCTTCTATCATGCTTCGCGTTATAGGTCGCTCTCACGGCTGTATGTGGTTATCGTTGAAAAGTATAGCTCCTATCATTTTTCGCGTTGCAGGTCGCTGTCACGACTGTTTGTGGTTGTCATTGAGGAGTATAGATCCTATCATGCTTCGCGCTGTAGGTCGCTCTCATGAGTATTTTATTCACTTGGTGTACAGTTTGAACAGGGTTAGATACTTGTGAGCCCTACTTCTACGGTACTAACTTGGTAAGTCGTATATTGATCACCTTAGAGCTGACTTAGTCACCAGAGTGGTGAAGGGACGCAGGGTGAAGTAGATTATCTATGTTGTATGGATATTATCCATAGAAGTGTCCTTGGGTGGACATTGAGTTCACACTGATGAGATTGGTGTCCTTGAGTGGACATTGTGTTCACAATGATGAGGTTGATAGCAAGACAATGTTGCATAGCATGATTTTATATTCCATTTCATACATTATTATTATGTGGGTGCGTCCCTCACGTGATATTGATATTGAGACGTGCTATGGGTACGTCCCTCATATGATTATGATGTTTGACTGCCCTTTCTAGAGAGATATTCTGGACAGTGGGGTCGGGTACCGAGACCTGGTCCCGTATGGCTGCCGTCGAGAAGTGAGTCCCTCACATGCTACGTAATGGAATGTGTTATCTACTATCCTTATGAAATTATGGTCATGATGTGATATGCCATATATGTTGCCCATGTAATTATGAATATGATCCGTTTTGCATTACTCACTATGTGCCTAGGAGGTTATCTAGGATGTGAGTACGGGATGTTGTGTTAATGGGCATGATGATATTGAGAATTATTAGTGTTGGGATGAGACCCAAAGAGTTTATAGGACTTGATGATGTACATTTCTCTTGTTTGGGCCCCACTAGTATGAGTCCACACTCCCTAGAGAAGGTTGGTATGACAGGATAATGGTTTTATTTAAGGAACTTTATTGGAATAGTGGCGTCGGCTATGGGACTTGGTCATGTAGGGCTGCCGTTGAGGAGTATAGCTCCTATCATGCTACGTGTTGTAGGTCGCTCTCACGGCCGTGTGTTATTGTCGTCGACGAGTATAGCTCCTACCATGATTCGCAATGTAGGTCACTCTCACAGCTGTTTGTGGTTGTCGTTTAGGAGTATAGCTCTTATCATGCTTCGCGTTGTAAGTCGCTCTCACGACTAATTTGTACACTTGGTGTACAGTTTGGCCAGGGTCTTGTGAGCCCTACTTGGGCGGTACTAACTTGGTAAGTCATATAGTGATCACCTTAGAGCTGACTTAATCACCAGAGTGATGAAAAGATACAGGGTGAGGTAGATTATCTATGTTGTATGGAGATCTTCCACTTATAAGTAGCGGCCTATGTCTTTCAAGGGATCATGATGTTTGACAGCCCGTTCCATAGAGGTGTCCTTGGGTGGACATTGAGTTCATGTTGATGAGATTGGTGTCCTTAAGTGGACATTGTGTTCACAATGATGAGGTTGATAGCAGGACAGTGTTGAATAGCATGATTTTATATTCCATTTCATACATTATTATTATGTGGGTGCGTCCCTCACGTGATATTCCCCTCTAGGGTCAATCATGTTGTTCTAAGCACATTAAAAGGGGAACTTTTAGTGTATTATAAAAGGTGTACTCTAGAACCACTATAACAAATAGAGGGATAAAGACGTAGACGGGTTTTGGTCGAACCTTTCAAAAAACTTAGGGGATTAGGTGAAATTCTCATTCAATCGAGTTAGGTGGAATTCGTACTCTATTTGTGAGGGTGTAATTCCCCACATAATGAATTGGGATAACCCAAGGTTGAGTGAGTCCGTCAGTGGATGTAAGAGGGTTTACTCAGAACCACTATAAATCGGGTGTTTTGGTCTTTGCTTGTGTGATTGGATTTTTCATCTTGTACACTCTTAAATCACACAAACACTTTGTATCTTGATTAATTTGTTTAATTCGTTGCAAATCATTTTAATTAATCAAGAAACTTGTGAAGATCAACAAATTTGGAGATTATTCACCCCCCCCCCCCCCCCCCCCCTAGGGTCAATCTTTACTCGTTTTCTAGCACCCCCAAAACGTTCATCATTAATATCACCAGAAGTGTGAGATTCAATGAACATTTACCAATTATATTAGCCATATTTCCATCACCAAACACAATTGCTCCCTTGAAATCAACCAAATTTGACATATAGGAATTGTTTCCAGTCATATGTCGAGAGCATCCATTATCCAAGTGCCATTTGGATTGCCTTTCAACATTTAAGGAACTATGAAACATGAAGCTCTTAGCCTTCGAAACCCACTGAAATGAAGAAGAATTCATGGCCTTTTGATATGCATTTTGGCCAAATTTGTTATACGTCTTCCTATGAATATTCTTGAGCCTTTGGTTACCCAATTCCTTTAAGATATTGTTCAATTTTTTATTTAGGAATTCATAGCTTGAGTTTCTTGTTTTCTTTTGTCTTTCATGATTCAATTTTGGATTGAGAGACAAGGGAATGCTTTCTCAAATGGTTCTTTCTAAGGAGGGATTCAAATCTAAAATGTCCAATCTTTCCACAGTAATAACACAATTTGTTTGAAAGATTAGAGGATTTACTTTTGACAGGATTTCTGGGTTTTTTTAAGATTCCCCACAATATCCAAGGCCAGATTTATCCTTGTACTTCTTACAGTAGTTAAGAAGTTTTCCAATGTTTGCTCACCTTGAGTAAACTTATCTTGAAATTTAATTTTGTGATTCTTCAATTTTTCCAAATCTAAGGTCAACCTTAGAACATTTTCTTCAAGACATCTCTTGATTTCCAAAAGCTCTTTACAGTCCTTTTCATATGTGATAATTTTGCCTTGAAGGGATTTTTTATTTTCTCTCAACATTAAGATCTCATCATTGGAAGTTTTCAACTTTGTTAAGAGAGATTCTTTCTCAGATCTTTCAGTTTCAAAATTGTTTGAGAGTTTGGCATTTTTCATTCTCATTTTGTGAAGCATTTTAGCCAAATTTAAACTCTCTTGATACAAAGCTTCATATGACTCTTGTAGATCATCAATGTTATCATCCTCTGTTTCACTTGTGGTTTCTTTTAGATCAAATGTGATGGAAGCAATAAAAATATTTAGAGACTTATCTTTTTCATGATGCTCCATATGTGAGTTCATATTTGATCTTTCAAGTCTAGAGCGTGTAAGCTCCTTTTCTCAATTGTAAGTGCCACAATCTCCTTGAGTGCAAGTGGAATAACCTGACATAGAATTCATGGAAGCAAGTGCATCTATAGAATTGCGTGCATCTAGATAATATGGGAAGTTTGAACCATCCATAGAAATATTTTCAATAAAATCAATTTTGCATAGAGGTCCAAACATCTTCATCAAAGGATGCCAATTTATTCTCTATTTTTGTTTTAAAAAAGACCAAGATAAAGTGCACAAAAATAGAGAGTAGTAGATAAATTTTCTGGCATCCATACTTGGTGTTCTAGCACAAAGATCAACTCGGATGGTTCGATCCTTTATAAATGTGTGAACAAGATATGTGCAAATTAATTTAACAGTCACACAAGCATTCCATCAGACACATGAACACCTTATGTATAGTGGTTCGGTTTAAACAAACCTACATCCACTGTTGGACTCACCCAATATAGATTATCCCAAATACACTATGTGGGGAATTACACCCTCACTAATAGAGTAAGAATTTTACCTACACAATCCTAGTATTTGAAGACCTACCGTGGTCTACTTCATTTTCCCTTTATTTTTTATAGTGGTTAAAGCACTTTACTTTAATCCACTTCACAATATGACATTTAAAATAAAACAAGAAAAAGCATTTGCCTTTGTAGTTCGCTTGATGTAGATGTGCTTCTTTGAAGAGTTCTCCCTAGCTTTGATCTCTCGATGAAGAAGATGTACCAGTGTATGCACAATCACAAGTTTGAGAGGGTTTCTAGGATTCAAGTTATGCCAATGTTATCCTAGACAAGTATTTTCCTCTCTCTTGACCTCAATCAAATAGTTGATTGGATTTCAAAATGATTTGCCAAAATGTAAAATACAAAGAGAGATAGAGAGTGAGAGAGTTGGGTATCCTCAGATGTTTGCCTCTGTTTTTCCAATTTCAAAAAGCTCTACACTTTCATACAATTTCGGGTCTAAATAAGCAAACCCAAATTTTTTATAACTGAACTTACCAATGGGTCAGCCAGACTGATGGGTCGGTGAACTTGAAAGTGATTTCCCAACAATGAGACCGTTGTGCATTAATTGCACCTCAACGGATAGATTACAATCACAATCGATAGGTCGAGTTCCTCGATGGGTCGATGAGCCCAATCTTGATGTTCGATAGGTACGATAGTATCAACTTGAGAGCAACTGTAAAATACAAATATTTTCAGACCAGAACTCTGACTATCTTCACTGATGTATCGTGGCTAACGATGGGTCTTGTGACGCCCCGCCTTTTTTCACTCTCCGAAAATCAGAGTATATTTTTTTTTTAATAAATAAAGAAGAGTGAAAGAGAGCGGGTAAACGTTATGAAGCGAGCTAAGTCCGATTTCCAAAACCCGATCCTTAACTAGCCACCTCTACGTGTGTGTGGACTAAATCCACCAAAACAGTTCACAAACTTTACAAATAATTGCAGAATTATTATATGAATAAAATATTATCTATATCCATGATATTAATAAGCAAGGAAGCCAATCACTATTAAATTAACTGCAACTTAAATATCCAAATATTTCATCAAACCATAGCAAAATAAACTAAGTTATTACAATCCCAAAATTAATAGTTCTCCGGATACATCAATTCAAAATTAATTAAGTAAAATCAGCATAAACATGAATCTGCCCAAACTCCTAAGCTTGACTCCCGTCGTGCCCCATGTCCTTGTCATTTCCTGTTCCATCATCTATAGGGTAGAAGTAGGGCTTTAGTCAACGTGCCCAGTAGAAATTCTAAATAGGGTTATGTACACATATGATCAATATAAAATCAAGATAAGTGCATCATATCAAAACTATAAAACAAATCATAGTACTAAATACAACGCATGATACTCATATAAAAATCATGTTAATGCATGTGTCATGTCATGGGTGTCATATGCCAATGATCTCCCACCCAACCTCCATATCCAAACATAACACAAATCATATCAAAGTATTCCCTTGGCCAATTACTTCCACAATGTTTTGTGATGTACCACCAGGTCACTGTTATACCTCCCCACGTATGTTAATCGGAATTATCGATGGAGCATGGACACCTCCCCACATATGTTTATCGGAATCACCGAATGGAGTGTGGACTCCTCCCTACATATGTTAATCAGAATCATCGAATGGAGTATGGACTCCTCCCTTGTGTTCCCTGCCATGCCATGCATGAGATAATGAGTGCAAAATGCCATTTCATATCAAATTACATAATATCATTGAAATTCAGTTCATAAAACATAACCACTTGTTTAACCAAAGTAAATCATCATATAAGGAAACAAAACCAGTACATATATATAATCCACAGTGTTTTCAATAAGGTAGGAATCCTACCAACGTCCAATCTATTTTCCTTGTTGTTTTGTGAAGACTGTAACACCCCAGATTTTCAAGTTATAAATATATATGGAAATTGTCCATTTAATTTGTGAATTAATGGATATGGACCTTAGATGGGTAAGGTGTTGGGTCAATTGCCCAATTAAGACCCAACGGATTGTGGATATGGTTCAATTGAAATAAATGGGTGAGATTTATTTAATTGGGTCAAGATTGTCAATTGGGTCAAATGCCCAATTGGGACCCAATGGGTCATGGTTGACTTAGTTGACCACCAAGTGAGTTCAAGTTTAATTAAATTGGGGCTGAATTAAATTGGAAATGGAATCAAAGAAATGAGTTGATTTTAAGTGAGTTAACTAGAGTTGATTTATTGATATGTAATAAGGTAACGGGACCCACAAACGGGTACGATCGGCTTGATGTGATCAGTGAGTGGTTTTCGGACGAAAACGCAAGGACACATAAGTTTGTCATTGGTAGGATTCCTACACCATTGAAACCATGGGATATGTATGATGTTTTTAATTCATATTTTGATGAGTTATTTGGTATAAATGATATGTTTCAAATTATGGGATTTTCTTGCTATAATTTGTAATATTCCATAGCATGTTGGCATTTGCATCTCTTGCATTGCATGGGAGGGATGAAACGTAACCGGAGATCCACACTCCGTCGGGGCGTCCGTAAGGCAATCGTCGGGGATACCTTGATGTACATTATCCCATCAAGAGGTAACAAGAGTCCACGCTACCTCGTGGCGTCCGTAAGGCAACCGTGGGGGATATCTTGATGAGGAGTTTCCATCAAGAGGATACGATGTGTTTATGATATGGGTGATGGGTGGGACTCATGGCATATGACACCCATAGCATGGCATTGAATCGGCATGATTATGATCTCTATTATCATGCACTGTTTCTGGTTTTTATCTGTATGATTGGATCTCTATTATCATACACTGTTTTGGATACGATACTTTACAATTATGGTATGATGTATTATATTTGGATTTTTATACTAAACCATGTGTTTGACCCTATTTGGAGTACCTACTGGGCGCGTTGTCTAACGCCCTACTTCTACGCTAGTTGATGACAAGGGAATGGACGGAACGAGAAACGAAATCGGAGTTAAGCTTAGGAGCTTGGATGTTTTAGTTTCGTTTTATTTAAGTTATTCATGGACTATGTATTTGAATAGCTAGCATTCGAGAATGTAATAACTTAGATTATTTGCTATGGTTTGAATGTTAACTTTGGATATGTCGACTTAAGATAATTATTGTTAAGTGATGGACCTCCTTGCTATCCAAAATGGAATAGAATTATCATTCTATTATATTTCCGCATCTATGAATTATTCTGCATGTTTAACTTGAGTACGTGTGAACCATTGTAGTGGACTTGGTCCACGCACACGTATGGTTGGCCAGTTAAGGGTCTGGATTTGGAAGCTCGGACTTAGCTCACGTCATGGTGTCCCGCTCTCTCTCACCCTTTATTTTTAAAAAAAAAATAGACTTTGATTTTCGGCGAGTGAAAAAGGTCGAGGCGTTAAAAAGACGTCTTTTAGCAATCACGTCGAAACAAATCGCAAACCCTTTGCGAAAACTCTTTACCTTATTACATTTAATCACACATATAAATCAATCTGACTATTTAATTTCATCATTCCTCCCATCCTTCTAGATAGACAGAAACAACTGGAAATTTATACAAATTTTAAACTTTTTAATTCAGTGGACTGAATCCATGATTCAGTCGACTGAATCTGTAACGCCCTGCCCTTTTTCACTCGTTTTCCGAAAATCGGAGTCTATTTTTAAAAAAAAAAAATAGTGACAAAGAGCGGGACGTCACGACGCGAGCTAAGTCCGAACTTCTAAAGTCCGACCCTTAAGTGGCCAACCCTATGTGTGCATGGGCTAAGTCCATGAAAACGGTTCACACATAACAATATAAACATGCGGATTAAAATCATAACTGCGGAATTATAATAGAACCAAATTCTATTCCATTTTAGATAGCAAAGTACCTCAAGTCTTTGATCATAATTAAACTTAACTTAAAATATCCAACAAACCATTCAGACCATAGCAAAGTTATCTAAGTTATTACATGCCGAATTCTAGCTACTCAAATTACAAGTCCATGAGTATCTTAAGCAAAATAAAAACTAAAAACATCCAAGCTCCTATACTTGGCCCTTTTCGCGTTCATCGTTCCCCTCGTTTCCTGTATCATCCACTAGGGTAGAAGTAGGGCGTCAGAACAACGCGCCCAATAGGTATTCCATTTAGGGTCTACACATGGTTAGCACAAATCATATATAATAACATAAAGTCAAAACCATATAAAACGATGCCATCTCATGATGTAAAATGCAATGAGTCCCACCCATCACAAGTACAAATAACCTCTTGATGGAATTCTCATCATCAAGGTACCCCCACATAGGTCTTTCGGAGGCCCCGACGGAGTGTGGCCTCTCCAGTTTCTTCTTGATGGGAAATGCACATCAAGGTATCCCCACATTGGTCTTTCGGACTCCCCGACAGAGTGTGGCCCCTCCGGTTACATATCCTTCACCCCATGCCACGCATGAGATGCTAATGAAACACATGCTATTTTGTATTGTAAACATAGCATTAAAACTCACATTTGAAACATATCTTTTACAACGTAAATTCACCAAATTAAGATAAAAATATTGTACATAAACCCATGGTTTCAAAGAGGTAGAATCCTACCAAAGACCACTAAGTGTCCTTGCTTCTTAATCCGGCAACCGCTCAATATCTCGTACCGTTTGTGAGGTCCCGTCACCTTATTACACAACAATCAATCATACCATGTTCAATTTAATTTCTATTTATATCTAAGTCCATAAACCCAACTTTGTGGGGTTCGGCCATACACTATGGCCGAACCTCACCCCTTTGGTTTTTGTTCCCTTTTTGCTCATTTAACTTAAGTGCAAGATCATATCACTTCCCATTCATTTAATCCAACATACATAAACCCTAAGTCCATCAAAACATCCCCATGGGGTTCGGCCATACACCATGGTCGAACCTATGGTCCATTATTTCCACTTAATTACAATATTGTCATTCTTCTATCCATGGCTAACATTCCATTAATCTAACCATTCATACATTAAATCCATAAATCATTTCCCATGGGGTTAGGCCATACACCATGGCCGAACCCATGGCTATCATTTTCACTCTTATTTACAATTTTGCTATGGTTTCCATCACCTCATGTTTAAGTCCAAAATTGATCCATTACATAGATTCATGATTGATTCATAATTCATAAAATAAAACCCTAATCATTCCCTTCATCCCTTGGTTTGGTGAACCATTCATTAAAAATATACATAGACATATTAGATCCATAATTGACCCATAAATTTGGTTCATGGGGTTCGGCCATACACCATGGCCGAATCCTATGATGTCTAACTTTCCAATTTCTCCATTGCATCCATTACCATTTTCAAGTCCATAAAATAAACCCTAGTGGGGTTCGGCCATACACCATGGCCGAACCTCACTCATTTGACTTTGGTCCCCCTTTTAATCCTTGATCTTCCACCTATTTCATAGATGGTTCATGCTTAGCATCTTAGCCATAATAAAATTAGGGTTCGGCCATTGCGTCCTTAACCATATATCCATTTTAATCCCTTTTAAAACATTCATAACATTCCATGGTTTTCATCCCTCAAAAACCCATAAAATAACCAATGTCTTTCCATGGGGTTCGACCATATGGTTCATCCTTCCATTAAATTACTATATTCATCCCCTAATTTTTCTTCCATGGGGTTCAGCCATACACCTTGGCCGAACCCTATGGTTCCTTTCTTTAAACAAAATTATCAAAATACTTACCGGTTCCACGACTTCTCGATTTTCCTTCGCTCCGACTTGTTCTTCCGATAATTTCCTTCCTTAGCCTCTTTTGTATGTATTTCTGCTTGATCTTTCACACAGCTGCTTGCCCTCTGCAACGTTTGGCTAGAATCTGGCTGCCAAGATCGAACACCTCTTGTTCACACTGCCGAGAACTCCTTATTGCCAGAGCACATAGCATCAAGCCCTCCCTTGATTTGTGTATGCCAAGCGCCCCTTTTTTCTTATGCTGCCTCTCTTTTATAATACTTCCACTTGGTCCTATCTTTAGAAGATGCCGAGACCCTTCAATTTAGCAATTCCCTAGTATCGCTCTTATCAAAGGAAAGGACACCTTTTAAAGAAACTCTAGCACATCAACGTGGATGCGCATATCTCATGTATGGCCAAGTAACCTATATTAATTTTAGACATCTTCTTTATTTGGATTAGGCAATCAGATGTCATTGCCTAATCCAAACTCATCTACACGTGTTGCCCATTTTAGGACACTCCTTGATTTTCTGAGAGGAAATCTCAGCCTTAGTTGTGGTGTATGCGTGTGTGTCATCCTCATCCAGACAGTCCCTTATTTATAGATATATTGCATTACCATTTTAATTCAGCCCCATTTAATTAGGCTTGAACTCACTTGGTGGTCAACCAAGTTAACCACGACCCATTGGGTCCCAATTGGGCATTTTGACCCAAATAGCAACATTGACCCAATTAAATGCGCCTTACCCATTTATTTTAAATTGAACCTCATACCATAACCGTTGGGTCCTAATTGGGCCATTGACCCAACACCTTACCCATCTAATGTTCATATCCGTTAATTCATAATTAAAATGGCAAATTCCGTAAATATTGATAACATGGAATTCCGAAGTGTTACAGAATCACGTCTAGTTACTGTTCTTTCCCATTACCGCAGGCTTTCAGTCGGCTGAAATCCAACTCGGAACTGTTTTAACCCTGATTCGCAATCTTTCAGTCCACTGAATCACAGATTCAGTCGGCTGACTCTGAGTCAAACCCTTTTGTATTCTCGGTCAATCCTCTTTCAGTCGACTGAATCACGGATTCAATCGGCTGACTTTGGATTAGATCAACTGTGTGTTCAGCCAGTATAGATTCAGTCAGCTGAATCAAGGATTCAGTCAGCCGAATCATCAACCAACAATTTATGTGTTTGATAAGTAAACATTCAGTCAACAGATTCAGTTGGTTGAAACACGTCAGATCACTTTACTTCTTCGATACATCTATTTTTAGTCGACTGAATCCTAGATTTAGTCGGCTGAAACACCATTATATCCCATATATTTTAATCCAACCTTTGTTTAGTCGACTGAATCACAAGATTCAGTCTGCTGAAACTCCCAGAAATTGATACTGTTTCGACCAACTCTAGTTCAATCAATTAAATCCCAAATTCAGTCGGCTGAAACTCTCAGAAACTCTTTGCCTTCTTTGGCCAGCACCAGTTCAGTTGACTGAATCCTAGATTCACTCGACTGACTATTTGTCAGTCACTTTTGTTTGCTTACTTGGTTCAACCCTATAACATCCCAGATTTTTCAATGCAATTATATATTGGATTTTGACTATTTAAATTGTTTAATTTGTTGAATTTAAGATTTATGGATGAAATGGATTTTAAATGGGTAAGAATTGGGTCAATGGCCCAATTATGATCCAACGGATATGGATAGGGTTTGATTTTAATTAATTGGGTAAATGTAGTTAATTGGGTCAATTACCCAATTGGGACCGAATGGGTAAAAGTGAATGGATTTTGGGAAGTAAATGGGTAACGGATTAATTTAATTGGGTCATGTACCCAATTTAGACCCAAGACATGGGATCCACCTCATCAAGTGAGGTGGCATGTAAGTGACATGGCCAAGTGGGACCCAAATCCACCTCATCAAGTGAGGTGGCAAATGGTTAAGATAACCTACATAGTCGGCTAAGCCATGTTGACTTGGTCAACCATAGGTGAGCTCAAAGGGTGAGTTAAATCATGTTGGGTTGGAAATCAAAATCACTTGAGTTAAGTGGTCAATGAGTTCAAGTAAATTAAGTGAGTTAAAGTGAGTTAGAGTTGAGTAAGAATTCATTAATGTTGAGTTCAAGGGCTTGAGTTGGAGAAATGAGTTCAAAAAGATTACATGGAGTGAGCCGAGTTGCATGGAAGAGGAAGAGGCTCTAAGTGAGTCAAAGGGGGAGTTGGAGGGTCTCCATCTCATGGAAACCCTAGACACACACATTGGGAAAGGGGGGGAAAGCCCCAAGCTTAAGCCATGTGTCTCCTTGGTTAACCAAGTGACACATGGGAAAGACGAAGGAGTAATGAGGGTGGTTGGGAGGTCAAGGGCTAATGGACACAAGGGACACACACCACACCTAGGACCAATCCTCTTCCTTGGAAAAAGATAGAGATTTTCATCTCATTCTCTCCCTCTCTCCCCCTCTCAACCTACACCCCTTTGGCCGATCCTTCCATAGAGATTTTCATCTCATTCTCTCCCTCTCTCAATCAACACCCTTGGCCGAATGCTCCATTGAAGAACAATGAGATTTTTATCTCTCTCTCTCTCACACACACATTTTTGGCTCTAGACTTAGAGAAACCGAAGAACAAAGGAGGAAGAAGAAAGCACTAAGGAAGGAGAAAGACCAAGGAAGAAATTCAGACGTTAAAGAAACGGAGGAGACGCAGAAAAGGTATGTAATGTTTAACGAGGATTAAATGATTAAAAGAAGCTAAGGGAACCATGGTTTCGGCTATGGAATGGCCGAAATCATGGGGTTCCATATTTGATTGAAAAGTTGGCAAAGAAATTATGCTAAGGCCATGAACTGAAAATCCATCCAAGAAAATGGTTAAACGTTTGGAATGAAAGGAAAAGACCCTAACCTTGTTTGGTGGGTAAGATAAGTTGTAGAAATGAGTTGTGATGATGATGACTATGTTTATACATGATTAACGGATGAACTTTATGAAGAAGGGCCGAGCCAAAACATCAAACAAACAATCAAGGACTTAATACATGTTTATAATGAATAAGGGTGATAGCAAACAACCAAGGGTTACACTGTCTGCGGACGGGTTTCTGCAGTCCGCGGGACGGGTTTCTACCATCCTCGAATGGGTAATAGTCAGAAAGTGTATACTACTGTCTGCGGACGGGTTGGATAGTTGTAGGACGGGTTTCTGCCTTCCGTGGGACGAGTTTCGACCATCCGCGGATGGGTAACAAACATAATATGGTACTGTCTGCGGACGGGTGATATGTATATAGGACGGCTTTCTGCCGTCCGCGGGACGAAGTTTCGACCCTCCGCGGAGGGGTAACAAACATAATATGGTACTGTCTGCGGACAAGTGATATGTATGTAGGACGAGTTACACTCTTTGTGGGGCGGGTGTCTACCATCCGCGGGACGGGTTTTTATCGTCCGCGGACGGGTGTGGACCGTCAGCAGGACAGGTAACGGGTGTGGACTGTCCGCGGGTAGCGGACAGCAGGTATCGAACCACGTCTGTGCACTTTCTGCGGACGGGTATCACCTTCCGCAGATGGGTTTCTATCGTCCGGGGGACGGGTTTCTATCGTCCGGGGGACGGGTTTCGATCGTCCGCGGACGGGTAACAGACTTGAGTATGGTGCTGTCTACGGACGCGTTCACTGTCTATAGGACGGATTTCTGCCATCCGCGGGACGGGTTTTTACTGTCCACGGACGGGTTTCTGTCGTCCGCAGGATGGGCAACGGACGAGTAACCGACTGATCTTAAAAGTGAAGTTTTTATATAATTTTCCTTTTCCAGATGGTTAAGTTTAACTGGAAGGATGTAAGGAATGATTTAAATCAATTGGATAATTAATTTGATTATTTTATATGATGGAATTCATTTAAGGTAAAGAGATTCCACAAGCGGGGTGTGATTGGTTTTGACGAAATCGTTGTACGTCACATCACAAAACAGCAAGGATACAATACTTGGACGTGGGTAGGATTCCTACCTTGTTGAAACACGTTGGATTATGTACATGTAATGATTTTATTTCCATGTTTGATGATCTATTTTGGGTATCAAAATGCTTATGTTTTAAGAATGGAATTTCAATGTTATTATGTAATTTAATATGAAATAGTATGTTTGCACTCACATCTCATGCATGGCATAGGAGGGAACATATGAGAGGAGTCCACGCTCCATTCGGAGTATCCGATAAACAAACGTGGGGAGGGATCCGCATTGATTCCGATTGACATACGGGAAATGGTATATGATGTTTGAAACGAAAAAGGAGTCAACGCTCCATTCGATGGGACCGATAAGGCATACGTGGGAAGTCATGACAATGAATACCTTAATGTGGCTTGTTCAACAAGAGGATTATTAATGTGTTTTGAGATATGGTTTGTAACACCTCGCCCTTTTCACTCTAATTTTCAGAGTTTTTTTTTTTTAAATATAATAATCAAGTGATCGGGGAGGAGTGTCACGACGCGAGTTAAATTCGGACTTCTAAAGTCCGACCCTTAACTGACCAAGCCCATGTGCATATGGATTAAGTCCATAAGAATGATCCAAACATGGTACAAATACAACTTGCGAAATTAACTTAATCTTAATCTAACTGAGGTTATAATAGAACCTATGACTATTCCAATTTTCCATTCTTAGATAGCAAAGTACATAATCTTATTCTCCAAAATTACTAAATAATATTAATCTACCATTCAATCCAACCATCCAAAATAAACCAATCCACAGCATCTACTTAACTACTTATTACATGCCAACAAATCTAGTTACCAAATTACATTGTCCAAATAATTCAAATAACACATCCATAAATAGTCCATTCAAGTCCATTCAAAGTGCCCAAGCTCCTATGCTTGGTTTTCTTCTCGATCCACGTTCTTCCTTTTTCCTGCGTCATCCACAAGGATATAGATAGGGCGTTAGATCAACGCGCCCAGTAGTGTTTCCGAATAGGGCTACCACATGGTTAGTCAAAAACATGCAAATAGTATAATAATAATACATGTGTGACAAAATTTCATAAAAACATGCTATGTATGAAATGAACATGTAATGAGTCCCACCCATCACCATTCAACATAGCCATCACTTGACGGGATTCTCATCGTCAAGGTAACCCACAGTGGTCTTTCGGAAGCCCCGACGGAGTGTGGCCTCCGGATTCCTCCTGATGGGATTCTCATCATAAGGGTACCCCACAGTGGTCTTTCGGACGCCCCGACGGAGTGTGGCCTCCGGTTACATCACCATCATCCCATGCCATGCATGAGATGTCTATGCAATCATGGCATTTGTAAATATAACATTTCACTCAAATAACTTATTCAAATAAACATAAAATAGCAATTAGCATATGTTGTTACAACAAGGTAGGAAACCTACTCTAGATTACTTTGTTTGACCATTCTCTTGAACCATCTCCCGTTTACAACTTGTACACTGTTCAAGCAAGTCTGATACCTTATTTACATAGCAGCAAATCAAACATTCATCCATATCATTCCAACTTGGTCTATGTCCTAAAAATCCACTATGTGGGGTTCAACCATACCCCATGGCCGAACCTCACCCATTTAAACCTTGGTCACTCTTTTATTTAATTAAAACCATCTAAGTATCCCAAACTTTCAAATGAACCTTGGTAGGGTTCGGCCATACAACATGGCCGAACCTTACCATCTTGATTTTGGCCCATATTTCAAATTCTTTGATCATTCATCTTTGATCATTTCACCTTTGATCAATTAATTCATATTTACAATAATGCCACTATACTAACCCTTTGTTTAATTTTGTTTAAAAACCAAAGTCCATAAACAAACCACCTTAGTGGGGTTCGGCCATACAACATGGCCGAACCTCACCATTTACTTTGGTCATTTAAACCCTTTAATCATATATCTCATTTGCCCAAATTCATTATGAATGAATCACCAAGTCCATCAAATGACAATTGGTGGGGTTCGGCCATACAACATGGCCGAACCTCACCCTAGAGATTTTAATCCTATGTTCCATCATCCTTCATGTTTAATCACCTTAATACTAAGTTCATAATTGACATAAGAACACCATAATTTTATATGGTTTTTATCTCACAAAACCATCAAATACTTTCATGGAAATGTCATACCATTTCATGGGGTTCGGCCAACCCAATTGGCTGAACCTCATGGCCTATGGTTTAGATCCATTTTTGTCAAATAAATATCTTTATTTAAAACATAAAAGCTCTCCACAATTGATATGATTTCCATCTTCTTGAAAGCCATAACAATCGAATACTTACATGGGGTTCGGCCATCCAAGGTGGCCGAACCCTAGGTCCATGTTTTGGTCCTCTTAAACATGTTTTAGGTCTCATTTAGACATATGATAACAGTATAATGTTACCATGTTTTTACCCTTCAAAACCATCCAAATAAGTCCATCACTTTGTATGATTTCCATTTTGTAAAACTCAATCCAAATAACCATAATACTTCATGGGATTCGGCCATTCAAGATGACCGATCCCAATGGTCCATTTCATCAATTTAAATCTATGATTTGGACCCATGATACCTTCAGTCCTTATATCATTCAAATCCATGTTTTTAACCCTCTTTAAAACATGCATTTGAGTCTTAAAGAAACATTAAAAACAGTCCACAAAATTCATAGTTTCTATGTTTCAAAAACATCAAAAACAACCAATCTTTTCCATGAGGTTCGACCATCCAATGGGGCAGAACCCTATGGTCCATATTTTATCATTTTAAACATCATAATCCTAGATCTAAACCATTGATGGATCTGGCCATGCAATGGCGAGATCTCATTTTCTTAACCAATCTATTAAACAAGGGTTCAAAATGCACTTACTAATACCGTGTCTCCTTCGGTTCTTTTGACTCCTTCTTTGACCCTTTATTTCCTTGACCTCTCCTTCTCTCTTACTGTTCTTTGGGCTGAGACTGATCTTGTTGCAAGCTCCTTGAGATAATTCAGCCAGATGTCAAGGATTTGAGAGAGAGAGAGAGAAAGGGAACCTTGGTCTTGAATGAAATTGATAACCTTGTTGCCAAAACCCTTTTGCTGATTTTTGTCTTGATGAAAGGATTCAATCCAAAGACTGATTAAGCAACCAGTTACTGCTCTTGGTTTTGGAAAGATGGAGGACGTCCAAGAGAGAGAAATAGTGATAGTAAAAATGAAACTTCTTTGGCTAAATTCCATTTTGCCCATGTGATCTCTTTGGTACCATAAATTGTAACTCTTATTGCATTTATCTTCAACTCTTATTTCATTTGGGGGTTTCATCCTTGAGATGAAACCCTCCAACGGTTTTGACCCTTGCCTTTCCATCTAAGATGGGTAATCCCTCATGGTTCCAACGAGTGTAATAATTTGAATGTGAAACCTTTGTGTAACCTTCACTTCTTAATACCTTCCTTCTCTCATTAACAATTCAAATTAGAGTTTCATCTTAAGATGAAACTCTTCCCCTCCTCCAACGTCTCCCATGCAACTTCAAAATGTAACTCTCATTTGTTTAATACTTCCCTTGGGGTTTCATTTTTTTGAAATGAAACACACCATGTTCCAACGACTCCATGCATGTCCTTGTGGTTTAAATCTTCCCCCTCATTCATCTCTCATTAACAATTCAAATTGGAGTTTCATCTTAAGATGAAACTCTTCCCCTCCTCCAACGTCTCCCATGTAACTTCAAAATGTAACTCTCATTTGTTTAATACTTCCCTTGGGGTTTCATTTTTTTGAAATGAAACACACCATGTTCCAACGACTCCATGCATGTCCTTGTGGTTTAAATCTTCCCCCTCATTCATCTCTCATTAACAATTCAAATTGGAGTTTCATCTTAAGATGAAACTCTTCCCCTCCTCCAACGTCTCCCATGCAACTTCAAAATGTAACTCTCATTTCACTCATCACTTAGATGGGAGTTACATGCATGGTAAAGCCTCCCATGCAGCCAACGTTTTCATTGTGTTAAAACTTACAACCAGCCCACACCACCATCTTACACACACTTCACTCATTAAAATAATTATTCCATCTACCTCATTTATTTAACTCACCCAACTCAACTCATTCATTTAATGTAACTCAACTAAACCCATCATTCATTTCAACTCAAACCAAACTCAAGCAATTAATAAACTTAAATTAACTAACCTTGAACTCAATCCATGATTAATCATGCCATTCACGACCCATTGGGTCCCATTTAGCCATTTTGGCCCATTCGACCCAATTACAACTCTTGACGCATTTGAGTCCATTTCATCCATTTATTTGCCTTGTAAATAAAACTACCATCCTTTGGGTCTTGATTAAACCATTGACCCATTTAAATTCAAATCACATATATCACAATGGCAATTCCATAAATATGAATAAATTCATATAAATTGTTATCTTTGAAATTCCAAGGTGTTACATGGTTGATGGGTTGGAAATCATTGGCATATGACACACATGGCATGGCATTGAATTAACATGATTTTGATATTATGTATCTATTTTGTTTTTATACTAATCCATGTGTATTACCCTATTTGGAATACATACTGGGCGCGTTGACTAACTGTAACGCCCCGCCCTTTTTCACCCGTTTTCCGAAAATCAGAGTCTATTTTTTTTTTTTTAAATAGAAGAGTGAGAGAGGGCGCGGACGCCACGACGCGAGTTAAGTCTGAGCTTCTAAAGCCCGACCCTTAACTGGCCAACCCCACGCGTACGCGGAGCTAAGTCCACGAGAACGGTTCACGCGTAAGAAGTAAGCTCGCGGATTATAATTATTGCGGAACATGATAATAGAGTCTATCCTACCGGTTTTTAGATAGAAGAGAAGATACAACATTGAATTTACCAAAATGCCCCTATGTTCATGATTATATCACAAAATGTATCGTCCATAAGTAACGTCCAAAACCATCGCAAGAAATGTAAATTTATACAACCCGACAAGCTAAGTTACTTATAATTACATCTCCAAAATGTAAACATAACATAAACTAGGACTGCGCTTTCCAAGCTCCTAGGCTTGGCCTCCGGTATGTCCACCGCTTCCTGCCTCTCCTGCGTCATCAGCTAGGGTAGAAGTAGGGCGTTAGTCAACGCGCCCAGTAGGACTCCGAGTAGGGCTAGCACATGGATTAGTGATAACACATATACCGATAAAATAACATATAACAAAATACGTATGTGATGAATGCTATGTCATGGGTGCTTATGTCATGTGTCCCACCCATTGTCCGTATGATCATATAATATCCTGTTTCCCCATGTTTGCTTCTCGGTCGCCCCGACGGAGCATGGACTCCGGTTATAGCCCTCAGACTATCCCCATGTCTGATTCTCGGTCGCCCCGACGAGCATGGACTCCGGTTATAGCCCTCAGGCAATCCCCATGTCTGATTCTCGCCCCGACGGAGCATGGACTCCGGTTTGTTTATTTTTTCTACCCATGCCATGCATGAGATGTAGGTGCATTATGCTATGTAGTATATAGATAGACCATAATCGATATACCATACATAGTCATATGATGCATAATATTAAAATATAATCCATGATACTATCATGTAACTCATAAGTTAAAACTCATCATAGTACAAGTCCCATAAATCATAAATTATAATCATAAATCCATAATAAGCCAAGTCAAAGTAATTTAAAACACCATCACATATCCATCGCTTACAAAAAGGTAGGAATCCTATCGAATACCGTGTCGCGTTCCGTTACGCTTTCCGTTCGATAATCCGGTCGCCGATCGCGTACCGTTTTGCGACGTCCGATACCTTATTACATTTACCGAATTAGTCCATACGTCATCCATGGTTAAGTTCTTAACTAATTATAACCCTAGATCCATTCAATGATCTTTAAATACATTATAAGTTTATCGAAAATCGGCCCTTAACTTAGCCCATTATCCATTGGTTTGATCACATACATAAATCCGATTTGGACCATTTTAGATATTTCCAATTTGCGGCCTAAAACGCAGCAACTAATCGCTTCACTTAACCATTCACAAAATATCCGATTTTTATGTCTAATCCCTATAGGGTTCGGCCATGTACCATGGCCGAACCCATGGTTCTTCAATGTGGCCACTTATTACGGTTTTGCCACTCTCCTTCCATGGTAAATCATCCATTCATTTATGTGCATTCTAAGTCCAAGATTCATTCATACTTAGGTCCATTCAATCATGACCTAACATCATAAAATCAGCCATCTAATATTTAATTTTGAAAAATATTTACTCCCACACCTAATTACACATTTTGGCCTAAGGTGTGGCCCACATATCATTTTATAAATCCATCAAAATCTAGTATTCTTCTACATTATTTTCCATTTATTAAATCCACTAATCACTACCCTAAGGTTCACCTTTATGGATACCATTTTCAAAGACTAAGTTTTGTCCCAAAATAATCCATCTAAATTTTCATTTCCATTAAAAAGATTACCACACACCATACTTACTCATCTATCCAAATTCCCATTCTTCCATGTTATTTTCCATGCCTAAAAATCTCAAACCATTACCATAGGGTTCGGCCATACACCATGGCCGAACCCATGGTTCATGGCCCACCTTTCTTAGAGCCATTTAAGACCAAAGTTCTATGAATATTTGTCCATGATTTTTTTCTTGTTAAAAATTCCATTTAAAATCATTAATATCATTCATTTGGTCCATTTAAAACTTGTGTCACACATTTTGGAAATCCATTTACAACTATCATTTTCTCCATCATTTTCCATCTTTCTATTCTTATAAAATAATTAACCATCACCATAGTTCCATAAAAAAATTCTAAAACATCATCCATGGATTTCATCATAAAACTTTTTCCAAAAATTTGCCTACATTTATCCCTTGAAACCCTAACCATTCTCCATCATTTTCCAACCTTAAAAACCATTATTTAAGAACCCTAACCCTCATAATCACTAACTATGGGGTTCGGCCACCTTGTATGGCCGAACCCTATAGTCCATGATTTCCTAAAAATGTCATGCCTCCATTATTTAAAATCATAAATCACTAATGTTTTCTCATTTAAAAACCTAAGTCTCATTAACCATTCTTCAAAATTTCAAACCTTAACATCTTAATAAATTCATCACCATTTACCATGGGGTTCGGCCATGCTACATGGCCGAACCCTAAGGTCTATCCAATCCATCAAAATTTCCATTTTCCTATGCTTAATAAAGACTTATAACAATTCCATTTAAAATTTCCATGCTTCCATTTCTTAATCCATTCCTCCATTTTTCATCCATTTCTTATCTTATCTTTTGATGGATCTTAGATCCATGGCCCACAACATTTTTGGCCATATTTAGTCTAAGAAATGGATTCCACATCCTATCTTTAAAAAAAACATAAACTCTTGTTTAAGAAATTCTTACCGCACCGACGACTCCTCCGGTCCTTCTTTCTTTTTCCTTAGCCCTTTCTCTTCTCGATGATCGCTAGATGAGCTTGATCAATGGTGGGACATGCTTGGATTGGCTAAGGTAAATGAGGTTAGGTTAAGAGAGAAAGAGAGTATGGAGATGAGGGAGAGATCTTCAAGGTTCTTGATCTTGGGGTGGCCCAAGACCTATCTTTTTCTTCTCTTTTCCTCCTCTTTCTTTCTAAGTTTTTCTTCTAAGTTTCCTTTCCTCCTCTCTTGCAAGGTGAGGGACGAATTTCATGTGTGTGTGGGGAGATAGAGTGAAAGTGGTTAGTTTGACATGAGATGGAGGTGGTTGGAGTGGTCTTCATTCAAGCATTAACTTTCCCAACAACCAAGCATGGGTTGGCTTGACTTTGGTGGTGGTGGTTGAGACCCAACCACCATTCAAGCCCATGGTTTTAATTTGTGTTTTCTTGAGGTGGTTTGTGTTTGTTGGAGTGGTTTTGACCATTTAACCATTTGACCATTTTAATCTTAGGTTGATTAACTTAGATCACCTTAATCCCTTGATTAATTTATTTAATCACTTTCTATTTAATTTACTCCCATTAATTTCCCTCCATGATCCACCCATGGTTGACCAAGTCAACCATGGTGGTCGGCCCCACTATTCCTGGGTCCACACGCCACCTCAATGGGTGAGGTGGAGGTGGGCCCCATTGGCCATGTTGCATTGGTCCATTTATCACCTAACTTAGGTGATTTAAATTTTATTAATTGTATCCCTTTTATTGGATCATCATTGGGCCCATGGCCCAATTTGATTCTTGTCTTACCCCTTTATCTTAGAGCTTAGTTACCTTGGCCCATTGGGTCCCACATGGCTCTTTGACCCAAATTGACCATCTTTGACCCGATTACTTACCATTGACCAATTACATGTATCAATTCCAATTCAAGGTTTATTGGGTAACCATTGGGCCCATGGCCCAATTAGATCCCCTCCTTTTCCACTTACCTTAGGGTTTGAACCGATTTTGATCCATTGGGCCCCACATGGCTATCGGGCCCACTTTGACCATCGTTGACCTGATTAGTCCTCATTGACCCCTTTAATGGATTTCATCCAACCCATGGCCCAATTGGGCCATCCTTGGGCCATTGTCCCAAAATTTGGTCCATTTGGCATTTTATTATATCAAATTTCAAATTAAAATGAATAAATGCCAATATATATATTTATCAAAAATTCGGGTTATTACAATAGAATCCTCTTTTGAAATTTTCGTCCCGAAAATTCGAGTGAAGTAGGGGTCCAAAACAACTCATGCGAAGAGCTCCGGGTAAGCGGTTTTCATCACCGACTCAAGTTCCCAGGTGGTTTCTTCACTGCCATGTCGTTCCCATACCACCTTGACGAATTGAATGGCGCGGTTCCGTAACACCCTTTGTTCACTTCCAATAACTCTGACCGGCTTCTCCACATATGTCACATCGCTTTGTACATCGATGTCTTGAACATTTATCACATGAGAAGGGTCAGGATTGTACTTCCTCAGCATGGACACATGAAACACATCATGTAGAGATGACAGCTGTGGAGGGAGCGCTAATTGATAAGCTACCCCTCCCACCCTCTTCAGTATCGGAAACGGCCCCACAAATCTAGGCGACAGTTTCCCTTTCTTTCCGAATCTCATGTGCCCCTTCCGTGGTGAGACTTTCAGAAATACCAAGTCTCCCACCTCAAACTCGAGGAACCTTCTCCTCTTGTCGGCATAGTTTTTCTGACGGCTCTGTACAGTGAGTAAATGTTGCCGTATCAGCTTAATCTGTGCTGTAGTCTCTGCAACCAAATCTGGCTCAATCAACGCAGGCTCACCGGCCTCTGTCCAACATACTGGCGATCTACACGGTCTACCATACAAGGCCTCAAATGGAGCCATTTGAAGGCTTGCCTGGTAACTGTTATTGTAAGAGAACTCCACCAGTGGTAGATGATCCTCCCATCCGCCTTTGAAGTCTAGCATGCATGCTCTCAGCATATCCTCCAATGTCTGTATCGTTCTTTCTGACTGCCCATCAGTCTGTGGGTGAAACGCTGTGCTAGTTAATACGTCGGTCCCCATAGTCGACTGCATGCCCTGCCATACTCTGCCGGTGAATCGTCCATCCCTGTCGGATACAATAGACCGGGGAATACCATGTACCCTGATGATCTCTCGGATGTATCGTCGACCCAAAGTTTCTGATGAATCTGTCATCTTGATGGGAAGGAAATGTGCGGACTTGGTTAATCGGTCCACTATGACCCATATCGCATCGTTGCCCTTTGATGACCTTGGTAACCCTGTTACAAAGTCCATGGTTATGTGCTCCCATTTCCATTCTGGTACCGATAAGGGTGCAAGTAGGCCCGGTGGTTTCCGATGTTCTGCCTTAACCTGCTGACAAGTTAGGCAACAAGCAACAAATGCTGCTACATCTTTCTTAAGTCTATGCCACCAATAGTGCCTTTTCAGATCATGATACATCTTGGTGCTGCCCTGGTGGATAGAGAGTTTGGTTTGGTGTGTTTCAATCAGCAACTCTCTTCTACAATTCTTAGGTACGTATGTCCTGCCTCGGAACATAAGACCTTGTCCGGGTCGTAACTCCCACTCTGGTACAACCTCACCTGTAGACATCTTGGCCCAAATTTCCTCCACCTCTGGATCTGTCCGTTGCTCCCGTTCAATCTCGGAGACCATGTTGGATCGTATGATCAGATTATATATGGTTCCATGATTATTGAGGTAGAGTTTAAATTCTCTGATGGTATTCAGTACCTCCCATTCCGTCCTGATCATGCTGGCTACTGTCGCATGTGACAAGCGGCTGAGGGCAACCGCCACTTTGTTCACCTTGCCCGGATGATACCGAAGTGCGAACTCATAATCCGCCAGATATTCCATCCATCTACGCTGTCTCATATTGAGTTCTTTCTGATCAAATAAGTATTTCAAACTTTTGTGATCCGAGAACACCTCAAACTTTTCACCATAGAGGTAGTGTCTCCAGCTTTTGAGAGCGAAGACTACCGCTGCTAGTTCTAGATCATGTGTGGGATAATGGCGTTCATGAATTTTCAACTGTCTTGATCCATACGCCACCGCACGATTACTTTGACTGAGTGTACACCCTAGTCCCTCACCGGAGGCATCACAGTACACTTCATAATTTTTGCCTCTTTCCGGTAAGATCAGAATAGGAGCGGTCGTAAGCCTCTCCTTTAGCTTCTCAAGTCTCTGATTGCACAGGTTGGACCACTCGAACTTGACTCCTTTCTGAGTGAGTCGGGTAAGTGGAGCTGCAATCTTGGAGAAGTCCATGATGAATTTCCGATAGTAACCGGCCAATCCCAGAAAACTGCGGATCTCGGTCACATTTGTCGGCGCTTTCCATTCCTTGACTGCTGCCACCTTAGCCGGGTCCACGGCTATACCTTCCTCTGATATGATGTGCCCCAAGAAGTTGACCTCAGATAACCAAAATTCACACTTCCTGGCTTTGGCATACAATTGGTTCTTCCGCAAGGTGTCTAGGACTATCCGCAGGTGCTCGGCATGTTTGTTCTGACTTTTGGAGTAGATCAGAATATCATCGATGAATACGATCACAAACTGATCTAAGTATGGACGGAATATTCTATTCATCAGATCCATGAACACCGCCGGTGCATTAGTAAGTCCAAACGGCATGACTACATATTCATATAGACCATACCGTGTCCTGAAGGCTGTCTTCTCTATGTCCTCTTCTCTAACCCGAATTTGATGGTATCCGGACATCAGGTCAATCTTAGAGAAATGAGAGGAACCCCTAAGTTGATCAAACAGATCATCAATCCGGGGTAGGGGATACTTGTTCCTGACAGTCAACTGATTTAATTTCCTATAGTCCACACACATTCGTAGGGTACCGTCTTTCTTTTTCACAAATAACACTGGGGCTCCCCATGCGGATGTACTGTTCCGAATGAAGCCTAGTCTGAGCAGTTCATCAATTTGCTTCTTCAGTTCGGTCATCTCAGCTGGCGCCATCCTATAATGGGGTAGTGATACTGGAGCGGCGCCGGGGTATAATTTTATTTCAAAGTCTATCTCCCTCTTGGGTGGCAATCCAGGGAGTTCTATCAGGAATACCTCGGCAAAATCTGCTACTACAGCCGGAAGTTCAACCGTTGGTGCCTTATCTAATCTGAGGTTGTTCAAGGCAAGATGGTTCAATTCTTCCTGTAGTCTTCTAGGGATACCCTGCCTGTCAGCGTGTACCATGTATCGCTTTCCTTCGGGTGACCAAAATGTTACCCTACGGAGATGGCAGTCAATATGGGCCTGATATGTAGTCAACCAATCCATACCAAATATGACATCATATTCCGCCATATCGATTACTAAATAATCAAACTCGAATCTGAATCCCGCGAGTTCCGTGTTCAATGCCGTACATATTAGTCCTAATGATGTGTCTCCGACGGGGGATACAATGGTGAGTGATGTGGACAAGTTTTGTACTAGTGTACCCGTGGCAGATATGAATGCAGCAGATATGAATGAATGTGATGCTCCAGAGTCAAATAAAGTAACAGCATAGGAACTACCAATTACAGCCATACCTTGCATCACTGAACGGTCCACTGCTACTGGAGATGGTATGGTGAATAGTCGTCCAGATCCCGCAGGTTTTGGTGCCCGCCCCGCCTGATTATATGTTCTGCCTCCCCGCGACTGTGTCGGTCTAGTTGGAGGGCGGAAAGGGCCCCTAAAGTTGGAGGGTCGGCTAGTTTGTGGACACTCTCTCTTGTAGTGGCCCTGTTGGCCACACTGATAGCAAGTGTTCCCACCCCGGGGAACCTGTGTGACTGATGTTGATGTAGAAGTCTGACTAGGACGAAAGCCCCCGGTAGATCCAGTGGAGGGTGAGGGCCTGCTATGATTCGGGCGGAACTTCTTGTTGGGTTGGAATGTTCCCCGCCCACCTAGCCCTCGGCGGTTGTCGAACCGCACTATTTCATTTAGTTCCTTTTCTGCGATGGTGGCCCTGCTAACCACCCCTACCAGTGTGGGCTCTTTGAAAATGGTTACTCTATTCTTGATGCTTGGCTGAAGGCCCCGTTCAAACTTACGGGCCCTTCGGTGTTCAGTATCCACCATATAGAACCCATAGATAGACAGTTTAAGAAATTCTCTGTGATACTCCGCCACTGTCATGTTGCCCTGTACCAGTGAGATGAAAGCTTCAGTCTGGCTCTCTCTTTCTTCCTCCGGAAAGAATTGTTCTAGGAAAGTGGCCGAGAACCACTCCCATGTCATGGGTATCCTTTCTCCTTCCGGTATCAATGCTTGTTGCTTTTCTACCACTTTCCACCAACTACCGGCATCCTCGATCAGTTGGGATGTGGCTAATAAAATCTTATCAGCAGTACTGGAAATCTGGAGCAAATTCAAGATTTGGTTGATCCTCTTTAACCAGTGTTCCGCTCCCACAGGCCCTTCCTTTCCCTTGAAGTAGGGAGGGCGCTGTTGTTGGAAGTCCTTGACCATCTTTCGTTTATTGGAGTCGTTGGCGGTCGCATTGCTGCTTGAATGTTGTTGTAGAGCAGAAGCGATTGCCGCTTGAACTATGTCTTTCAACTCGGGAGGTACACCTTCTACGTTGATACTATTTTGTCCCTCGGCTGTATGAGGTGGTGGTACCTCTTCTTCCTGTCGAGGGGGTGTTACCTCTCTCTCCACTCGGGGGTTGCGACGGGTTCTTCTCTTTGGCGGCATTTCCTAAGTCATTGCATAATATTCATTGCCTTAGTTCCTTCATAAAATTGTCATGTTCATAACTTAGAACATTTTTCCTAAGTATCAATTATTTCCTTCATTTTGGGGGAGAATTATTGATTAAGTATACTTCATTCTTGGGGAAAAAAATTCCTACGTATCGAATATCGTTTCTTTCATTTGGGGAAGGTTGCCAAATAAGCATACTTGGTTTGGGGAAAACTTCTCATCTAGCTATGTTTGTCCATTTTTGTGAAATTGGGGGAAAATTTTCCTATGTTTGATAAATCTATCAATGTTATGTTTATTGTACTTCCCTTACTATCATTTTCTTACGTCAAATGTGGCGCTCAGATTGAATGTTTCAGTCTGAGTCAATCGAAGTAGATTAATCCGGCCCCCGTGCAGCGGACTCCGAAAAGTCGGTCAGTTGGGATTCTTAGCTGTCAGTGAGACATGCAACCGTCTTAATCCTACTTCGAGAGATTCATTCTTTCGATTTCGCTCTGATACCAACTATAACGCCCGCGCCCTCTCTCACTCTTCTATTTAAAAAAAAAAAAAAATAGACTCTGATTTTCGGAAAACGGGTGAAAAAGGGCGGGGCGTTACACTAACGCCCTACTTCTACCTTAGATGATGGTACAGGGAACGAAACGGACGATGGACGCGAAAGGAGCCAAGCTTAAGAGCTTGGGCAGCTTATTACTTATTTTATTTAAGTTTTAATTTTGGACAATGTATTTGAGTTAATTGCATTTTGGGACTGTAATAACTTAGATATTATTTTGCTATGGTTTGACGTTACTTTCAGACATTAAGTTCAGTTGAGTTATGAGTGATTGACTTCGTTGCTAAGTAAAAAGTTATGGTCGGTTTTTATAATCAAACATTATTTCCGCAATGTGTTTATTCCGTAAGTATAACTTTAAAGCGTGTGAACTGTTTTTGTGGACTCGATCCACGCACACGTATCGTTGGCCAGTTAAGGGTCGGGCTTTGGAAGCTCGGACTTAGCTCGCGTCATGGCGTCCCGCTCTCTCTCACTCTTTATTTTAAAAAATAAAAAATAAACTCTGATTTTCGGCGAGTGAAAAAGGGCGGAGCGTTACAGACCCTTCCTTATGGAATTCACTCCTAATATTATTTAAACATAAATAATATCATTCACATAACTTTTAGTGAGTTTACTCTACCCTCTAGCCAAAGCTAGAGTCTTTTCATATTTCTTTCAATCCTTGGTTATAACTTGGATTTGGACATCAACTTTGTTTCCAACACATATCCACTTCAAAGTTTGGGAGCCGGCCAAGGGGTGTGGTATCCCCCTTTGTATACCAGCCCAAACCTTTCAACCACCCTCATTATGATTTGTCCAAACCAAGGAGTCCCTTGGTTTAACCAAGAAGACTCTTGGCTTAAACCAAGAAGTCTTTCCACGTTCCATCGAGTTTGCCTTGAGATGGAAACTTTCCATCTTCCACTTCAACTCACCTTGACTCAATCATTACTTAATTCCGTTGAACTCACTCATGGTTGACCAAGTCAACCATGACTTAGCCGACCATGCACCACATGGAATTTAGGTCCCACTTTGGCCATATCACTTGATGATGTGGCTCTTTGCCTAGTTGGTTTCCATGCATGTTGTAACACCCGGATTTTTCAATTCATAAATATATTGGATTTGTCTATTTAAACTGCTAAATTGGTTGAATTTAAGATTAGAAATTGGAATGGACCTTAAACGGGTAAGGAGTTGGGTCAACAACCCAATTAAGAATCCAATGGATCATGGAAAGGATTCAATTTGGAAGTAATTGGGTAAATGTAATTAAATGGGTCAATTGCCCAATTGGGACCCAATGGGTCATAGATGAACTGATTTGAAGGTAAATGGGTAGGATTAATTTAATTGGGTCAGCTAGCCAATTGAGACCCAATGCATAAAACCACCTCATCAAGTGAGGTGGCTTGTATATGAGGCGGCATGTAAGTGACATTGCCAAGGTAGGACCTAAAATGCAACGTGGGGCATGGTCGGCTAAGGTCATGGTTGACTTGGTCAACCATGAGTGAACTCAATGGAGTTCAAGATTAAAGTGAGTTAAATATTCAATTGAGTTAAATTGGCTTGAATTGGAAAGTGAGTTCAATACTAATTACTTGAGTTGAGTTAAATAAGTAGAGTGGGAAAATGAAGGGTTTTCATCTCATGGGACTTGGAACCCATGAACCCGATGGAAGGTGGAGAGTGTAATAGCCCGGATTTTCAATACAATAATTATATTGGCTATTATCTATGTTTATTGTTAAAAATTAAGATTTATAGATGGACTGGATGTTAAATGGATAAGAATTGGGGCAATGGCCCAAGTATGGTCCAATGGATCATGGATAGGGTTAATTCTAATTAATTGGGTAAATGTGGTCAATTGGGTCAAATGCCCAATTGGGACCCAATAGGTCAAGATGAATTGATGTTTAGGGTAAATGGGTCAAGAAGAATTGATTTAATCGGGTCATGTACCCAATTAGGACCTAAGACATGGGATCGACCTCATCAAGTGAGGTGGCAAGTGTAGGAGATGACATGGAAGTGGCATAGCCAAGTGGGACCCAAGTCCACCTCATCAAGTGAGGTGGCGAGTGGTCTAAGGTAGCTTGTGGGGTCGGCTACCATGGTTGACTTGGTCAAGCATGGGTGAGTTCATGGGTGAATTCAAGAGGGTCAAGTGAAGTGAGTTGAGTTAAATTAATTAATTAAAATCACCTAAGTTAGATAGAAATGAATTCAAGTGCTTGAGTTAGGGGAATGAGTTTCATTTAAATGAAGTGAGTTGAATGGGAGGTGAGTCACATGGAAGATGAAAGGACTTAAGTGAGTCAAAGGGGAGGTGGAGGGTTTCCATCTCATGGAAACCCTAGACACAAAACCATTGGGTAGAGGGAGAGTGCCATGTGTAAGCCATGTGCCCTCTTGGTTAGCCAAGGGACACATGGGAAAGACTCCATCTTAATGTGGGTGGTTAGGAGATTAGGGTTACACAAGACGAAGGGCTCTCACCCAAAACAAATTGGCCAACCCTCTCCTTGAGACATTCATCTCATTCTCTCCTTCTCTCCCTCTCTCAAACCTTCACCTAGGCCGAACCCTCCTTTAGGGTTTCACCTCAAACCTTCTCCCTCTCAAGCAACCTCTTTGGCCGAATACATCAAGAAGGCTCTCAATCTCTCTTCCTCTCATTTCAGCACTAAACTTGGAGAAACCGAAGAACGAAGGAAGAAGAAGAAAGAACTAAGGAAGGAGAAGAACGGAGGAGAAAGACTGAATGAAAGAAAACGAAGGAGACGCGGAGAAGGTAAGGTTTATGTTTCATGTTACTAAAAATGTAAAAAACCATGGGGTTCCATTTCGGATTTGGAAAGATTGGCCGAATGGTTATAAGGCCATGGATTTGAAATCCATCCAAGGAATAGTAATAAGATGAACATAAAGCAATGTATTGTTCAAATCCAAAATGTGGTCTTTGAGATTGAAAAATGGACAAAACCCTAATCTTGTTGATGGGTAAGATGGGTTGTACAAATAAAGTTGTTAAGGACTATATGTATACATGATTTATGGAGGACTTCATACATGTTCAATATAAGGGATAAAACTTCATAGGAGAATGATCAAAGATCATGGTTTGGCCCTTGCATGGCCGAACCCTAGATTTTATGTATAAGGATCATTGAGGACAAAAAGGGATTGGATGAGGTTCGGCAATGATGTATGGCCGAACCCCATCAAATGATCTAAACATATGGTATGTAAGTTTTAAGAGAACCTATCCTCAAGGTGATGTAAAAATGAAATAGGATGAAGAGGAGGAACCATGGGTTCGGCCATATTGTATGGCCGAACCCCATTGAAGAATGGGTATGGATTTAAATAGGTTTTAAATGATGAAAAATGATGGACCATGGGTTCGGCTATGTTGTATGGCCGAACCCCATGGAGAAATGTTTATAGATCTAAATATGTTTCAAATAATTAATGTTGGACTATCAAGTTAAGAAATGAAAAGGAGGAAATAAGGAACCATGGGTTCGGCCATGTTGTATGGCTGAACCCCATGAATCATTTTTATGGATCATTTTGTAGATCTATGTATGTTTAAGAGATTGAATGATCAACTATGTTGACTTGGATTGGTTAAAACAAACAAGGACTAAAAAGAAGAGGGAATGGAAGAACCATGGGTTCGGCCATGTTGTATGGCCGAACCCCATGGATGACCTTTGTGGACCTAGGGATGATTAGATTAATAAATCAAAGAATGAAAATTGTTGGACTACATTGGTTAAAATAATCAAGGACTAAAAAGAGGGGCCAAAATGAAAAGAGTGAGGTTCGGCCATGTTGTATGGCCAAACCCCACTAATGAGTGTTTGTGGACTTAAACATGTTTCAGCCCTAATGTATGGCCGAAACCCCTTGGGGGTCTTAACCGGCTTATGGACCATGAGCGTAAATAGAAAAGAATATGGAATGATGTAGGGGTTGATGGAAATCAAATGGATCACCAAATTGATGTATGTACATGTGTTAAATGTAATAAGGTAACGGGTTTTCACAAACGAGTGTACGATCGGCTTGACGCGATCGGTGATCGATTTTTTGACGAAAACGCAAGGACACGATATTTAGATGTTGGTAGGATTCCTACCTTGTTGATACACTGGATTTATGTATATGGATGGTTTTTATTCCTATGTTTTATGATTTATTTTGGTATCAATATGCTATGTTTAAAAGAATGGAATTTCAATACTATATGTGCAATATGAAATGGCATGATGCACTCATATCTAATGCATGGCATGGGAGGGAACTTATGAGGGGAGTCCATGCTCCATTCGGATATCCGATAAACAAACGTGGGGAGGGATCCGCACTGATTCCGGATATGATGTTTGAGAAAAGAGGAGTCCACGCTCCGTTCGGTGGGACCAATAAGGCATACGTGGGGAGTCATGACAATACATTGATGTGGCTTGTGCATCAAGAGGAATACAATGTGATTGTGATATGGTTGATGGCTGGGATTCATGGCATATGACACCCATGTCATGGCATTGACTTACATGGTTTTGACATTATATATATCTATGTGATTTTTATACTAATCCATGTGTTTGACCCTACTCAGTGTACCTACTGGGCGCTTTGTCTAACTCCCTACTTCTACCTTAGATGATGACACCGGGAATGGACGGAGCGAAGGACGTGAGGGGAGCCAAGCTTAGGAGCTTGGATGATCTAGATTTATTTTATTTATGTTTTTATTATGGACAATGTAATTTAAGTAATTAGCATTTTTGGGACTGTAATAACTTAGAACTATTTGCTATGGTTTGTTTTATTTTGGACATTGAAACTTAAGTTATTTGATGTGATGGACTTCCTTGCTATTTAAAATTGATAAGATAGTAACTCTATTATAATTCCGCAACTATGTTTATTCTGCAAGTATAGTCTTATTACGTATGAACCGTTTTCGTGGACTTAGTCCACGCACACTATGATTGGCCAGTTAAGGGCCGGGCTTTGGAAGCTCAGACTTAAATCTCGTCGTGACGTCTCGCTCTCTCTCACTCTTTATATTCAAAAAAAAAAATATATATAGACTCTAATTTTCGACGAGTGAAAAAGGGCGGGCGTTACAGAGAGACACTTTTGTTTAAGCCAAGAGTCTCCTTTGTTAAACCAAGGGACTCCTTGGTTAGACCAAACATAAAGGGAAAGATGAATGGGTATGGGCTGTTACAAAGAGACACCAGCCTAAGGGGCACTTCACACCCCCTTGGCCGAAATTCATCTCTTGCAAACAATGAAATTTCTTTCCTCTCCTCTTTCCCTCTCAATTTCTACACTCTGGACTTAGAGAAGATTGCTAAAGAACGAAAGAAGGAGAAGGACTGAGGAACAAAGACAGATCAAAAGAAAAAAGGAGACGAGAAAAGAAGGTATGTTTTGAGTTTAAACAAGTTTAGAATATGGGATTAAGGGAAACCATAGTTTTGGTCTTGGTATGATCGAACCTATGGGTTCCATATTGGACTTCAAAGGCTGGCCAAACTATTATAGGGCCATGAAGTTGGAAATCCCTTCAGAAAGTGGATACGTGGTCAAATACAAATAGTCTAAGGAATGGATCCAAAACCATGCTGAAATGGTTTAAATGATTGGAATGATTATGAATAGATCCTAACTTTGGATAGTGAGAACAGTAAATTCAACTGACAGTTTTATGATGATAATAACCATGTATAGGAATGGTAAGAAGTGGATTTCATGAAAAGGTCGAGTCAAATAATCAAACAAAAGAGACTAACAAATAAGTCAGTCGACTCAATCAGGGATTCAGTCGACTGAACTGGTTTGGCTAAAGAGAGAAAATCATTTTTGGGAGTTTCAGCTGACTGAATCTTGTGATTCAGTCAACTGAAACAGGTCTGGAATAAAATATAAGGGATTTAATGGGGTTCAACCAACTGAACATAGACGTATCGAAGAAGTAAAATGATCTGATGTGTTTCAACCGACTGAATCTATGATTCAGTCGACTGAATTATTACTTATCAAACACGGACACGGAAATTGTTGGTTGAGGATTTAGCCGACTGAATCATGGATTCAGTAGACTGAATCTATACTGGCCGAACACATAGTCAATCTGATCCAAAGTTAGCGATTAAATCTGTGATTCAGTCGACTGAAAGGGGATTGACCTAGAATACAAAGGGTTTGACTCAGAGTCAGCCGATTGAATCTGTGATTCAATCGACTGAAAGATAGCGAGTCAAGGAGTAAACAATACTGAGCGAGTTTCAGCCAACTGAATGTTTAATTGCAGTCGACTGAAAGTCTCCGATAAGGCAAAGAATAGTAACTAGACGTGATTCAGTCGACTGAATCAGGGATTCAGTTGACTGAATTGAAAAGTTTGAATTTTTGATATTTTTCAGATATATTTGTTTATCTGGAAGGTTGTGAGGAGTATTTAAATTAAAGGAAAAATCAAATTGATATATGTATATGATTAAATTGATAAGGTAAAGAGGTGTGAATCACTTTCACACGACGGTTAGCGATTGTTCATGCGAAACAAGAAAATGTCAGTAAATCGGACTTGGGTAGGATTCCTACCTTGTTGAGATGCATATGGATCTCATATGTTACTGGTTTTTATTTTAGTACAATGTTTATTTTGGGTAAATCAAATGGTATAAGTTTTATGAACTGAATTTCAATATGATTTGATATGAAATGACATTTTTGCATTCATGATCTCATGCATGGCATGGGAGAGAGTATATGGGACAGCAAGCCGAGTTATGAGCTAGTCCAAAAACCCTGCGGAGAAGGAGGAGTCCACGCTCCATCGGTAATTCCGATTAACACACGTGGGGGGGGATAACAGTGATCTGGTGGTGCCCTCACAAAACATTGCGGACGTAAATGGCCAAGGGAACACCTTGATATGGTTTTATTATATCAAGGAAAATGTTGTTATGATTTATATAGTGTTTAATATGGAGATTGGGTGTGGGATCATTGGCATATGACACCCATGTGCATGATTTGGATATGGTTATCATGTGTTGTTTTTGATACTATGATATGTTTACAGTTTTAATATGATGTTTTTATTTTTATTCTTATATTGATCCTATGTGTGTAACCCTATTTGGAATTCCTACTGAGCGAGTTGACTAACGCCCTACTTCTACCCTTTAGATGATGGAACAGGAAATGTAAAGGACATGGGACGTGAAGGAAGCCAAGCTTAGGAGCTTGGGCAGATTATGTTTATTTTACTTGATTGAACTTGGAACAATGTATTTGAGATAATTAGCATTTTGAGATTGTAATAACTTAGTTTAATTTGTTATGCTTGGATGATGATTTTTGGATATTTGAACGTAAGTTAATTTAATAGTGATTGGCTTCTTTGCTTATTAATATCATGGATATGGATACTATTCTATTCATATAATATTTCCACAATTAATTGTAAAGCGTGTGAACTGTTTTAGTGGACTTGGTCTTCGCACACATATTGGTGGCCACTTAAAGGTGGGGTTTTGGAAACCTGGACTTAGCTCGCATCGTAACGTTCCCACTCTCTCTCACTCTTTCATTAAAAAAAATATATATATACTCTGATTTTCGGCGAGTGAAAAAGGGTGGGCCGTTACATATGCCACATGGCAATGCCACCTCATATACATGTCACCTCACTTGATGAGGTGGATTTATGCATTGGATCTTAATTGGACAGTTGACCCAATTAAATTAACCTTACCCATTTACCTTAAAATCAGTTCATCTATGACCCATTGGGTCCCAATTGCGTAATTGACCCATTTAATTACATTTACCCAATTACTTTCAAATCAAATCTTATCCATGATCCATTGGGTCTTAATTGGGTTATTGACCCAACTCCTTACCCATCTAAGGTCCATTTCAACCATTAATCTTAAATTCAATCAATTTGTAATTCAAAATAGACTAAATCCAATATATTATAAGTTATGAAAATTCGAGGTGTTACAATATTACCCTCTTTTGAAAATTTTGTCCTGAAAATCGAGCGAAGTAGGGTTTCAAACAACTTGTCCAAAAAGCTCAAGATGAGCTGCTCTCATTTTTTATTCAAGTTCCCAAGTGGCTTCCTCATTACCATGTCGGTCCCACACCACCTTAACGAACTGAATTGCTCGGTTCCGTAACACCCTTTGTTCTGTCTCAATCACTCTGAAAGGCCTTTCGACGTAAGACACGTCGTTTTGCACTTCTATGTCTTTCACATTCAATACGTGCGAGGGGGTCAGGATTGTACTTCCTCAACATAGATACATAGATCACATCGCATAGTGATGACAACTGTGGCGGGAGTATCAGTCAATAAGTCACTTCCCTCACCCTCTTTTGGATTGGAAAGGGTCCCACAAATCTAGGTGACAACTTCCCTTTCTTTCCAAATCGCATGTGCCCTTTCCGTGGCGAGACCTTCAAAAACACTAAGTCTCCCACTTCAAACTTAAGGAATCACCTTCTCTTGTCAGCGTAGCTCTTCTGACGACTCTATGCAGTGAATAAATGTTGTCGTATCACTTTAATCTGTTCTGTAGTCTCTGTAACTAGATCAGGTCCAATAAGTGCAGGCTCACCGGCCTCTGTCCAACACACTGGTGATTTACAAGGTTTACCATACAATGCCTCGAATGAAGCCATCTTGAGGCTTGCCTGGTAACTGTTGTTGTATGAAAACTCAACCAATGATAAATGATCTTCCCAACCACCCTTGAAGTCTAGCATGCAAGCTCTCAGCATATCCTCCAACGTCTGTATTGTTCTTTCTGACTGACTGTCGGTCTGTGGAAGGAAAGCTGTGCTAATTAATAAACTGGTTCCCATGGCCGACTACATGCTCTGCCACACTCTGCCGGTGAATCGGCCATCTCTATTGGACACAATAGTCTTGGAGATACCATGTAGCCTGATGATATCCTTGATATACCGCCGTCCCAAAGTTTCAGACTAATCTGTCATCTTGATTGGGAGAAAATATGCAGACTTAATCAAACGGTCCACCACAACCCATATTGCATCGTTACCCTTTGATGACTTTGGCAACCTTGTCACAAAATCCATGGAAATATGTTATCATTTCCATTCCGGCACTGGTAAGGGTTTGAGCAATCCTAGTGGCTTCTGGTGTTATGTCTTCACTTGCTGACAAGTAAGGCAATGAGCAACAAAATCAGCTACATCTCTTTTAAGTCCATGCCACCAATAATGTCTTTTCAAATCATGGTACATTTTGGTGCTACCCGGATAAATAAAGAGTTTTGTTTGATGTTCTTCGATTAACAACTCTCTTCTGCAGCTTTGAGGCACATATATCCTGCCTCGGAATAAGAGACCTTGTCCAGGTCGTAATTCTCATTCTGGTATAACCTCACCAGTAGACATCTTGGCCCATATTTCTTCCACTTTCGGATCTGTCCATTGTTCTTGCTCAATCTTGGAAACCATGCTGGACCGTACCATCAGATAATACATACTTCCATGATCCTTGATGTACAAATTGAAGTCCCGGATGGTGGTCAACCTTTCCTATTCCTTCATAATCAAGCTGGCCATTGTTGCATGTGACATGTGACTGAGGGCATCCGCCACTTTGTTCGCCTTATCAAGATGATATCGTAGTGCAAACTCATAATCTTGCAGATATTTCATCCATCTGCGTTGCCTCATATTGAGTTCCTTCTGATCAAACAGATACTTCAAACTCTTATGGCCAGAAAATACCTCAAATTTCTCACCATATAGATAGTGTCTCCAGCTTTTGAAAGTGAACACCACTGCCGCTAATTCCAGATCATGAGTGGGATAGTGGCATTCATGAATTTTCAGCTGCCTCGAACCGTATGCCACTATATGATGACTTTGAATGAGAGAGCACCGAAGTCCTCCTCCTGAAGCATCACAATATACTTCATATCCATTGTCTCTTTTCGGCAAAATCAGAATAGGAGTAGTCATAAGCTTCTCCCTCAGGTCTTTGAACCTTCAGTTGCATACATCAGACCTGTAACGCCCCGACCCGAAAGTGGGCCCGGAACGTCACTGATTTTTTTTTTTTTTTTTTAAACTAAACTCAAGAATTCTAAATAGGTCGGATCAACGGTTAGGCCCAAAAACAAAGCCACATATGAGCCCAATAGGTGGACTCAAAACATATACCATAAGCCTACCCGAAAGAAACACAATCACAAATACATAATTCCATAAATGAATTATCATTACATCACAACCAAAGTAGCTACGGAACACATAGCAGTTTAATACATAACATCAATACAAACTAAGTACCACACACGGTACTTTACAAAAACAAATGGTTCAAAGAACCAAAAGACAAAGATAGCGGAAGTCCCCTCAGTGGGAATCCCAAGGCAACGCAACAGCTTATCTATCCTAAGCTTCATAGGGAGGGTTCTCGGCACATCTCCTGAAATATGAGTGGTGTGAGCTAATTAGCCCAGTGAAGGAAATATAACAATGCAGTCTAATGAAACATTAGGTTAGTTAAATAATCAACATTTGCAATATGATATCTCATGCTTGACAATAAATTCTCAACATCATTCCATTACTGCTGTCATCCATCGTAACACGTACATACTATGCTGAGACCATTGTATTAAGTCCCGACACTGACAAAATACATTATTACAAGTACACATCCGGCCCTCACATGGCCGGTACTGACACTCTCCAAGTCAGTAACTATCGACACCCCTGGTCCAGTAGACGTAAACCATCTCACACACATGGTCGATATTGGTTCAATAGTCAAGGGTACGTGGAAGCAGTATTACATAACTCATATGATCAACATCATAAACATTTACAATCATCATAAGCACTTCTTACAACAGTGTTACAACAGTGCAACATGTCCGGGTACATGGGTGGGTTCATCAAAACTTGAAACCACTCATTGCTCAAGATCCATCTCATTAAACTTGATTTACACTTACTGCAAAGTTAAGTCCCCTCACCGAAATTGTGTGGTATCGCGGTCTCCGTCAACATGCAAACAAGTGTGCAATCAATAATTGGTCAACACACATAGCATTCAAATAAACACATACAAGTAGTATTTCAAAATCATATTGTTTTTTCCAAGAATCTCCAGGGTAAATGGAACTGAGTCTCCTACTTGATTTCTAACCATTGTAAGTTACAATAATCCACAATATAATAATAATCAGGTGCTCAAACCAAATCATATTGTCTTCTGTGCATGACCAGATTGACGTATTGAGTTAGGTTTAGAGGCTCAGGTCACTTCTAGTATTGTCTTCTGGATATAACCAGATTGACATATTGAGTTAGGCTTAGAGGTCACTCAGTGCCCAACAGATATAGCGTCGGCCTGGAAGTGAAGTCACTCAGTGTCCGACAAATAGTGTCAGCCTGGAAGTGAATACAATAGTAATACACTATAGTAATAAGAGGAGAAGGGGTTAGTATAATTTTTAAATTATCAAATGGGTATAAACATCATATGAAAACCTAGGATCTAGCACATGCATCATCAATCATCCAAGATTTAACATTCAAAACCTAGGTTTCTCAGATCATGCCTCAGAACTAGGTATTGTGGCTTCGGATCATCCGAACCACGGCCTAAACTAGTCCACAGACTACGGAACATGGATCTGTCCTCGGACCGTCCGAAGGCCAAGTCTCGGACCGTCCGAAGCTCCTTCCGACCGAAAAACAGAAAACAGGCTTCAGTGGGTCTCGGTGTGTCTCAGAACATGCCGAGAGAAGCTCAAAACGTCCGAACCTCTCGGTCCTTCCGAATAGGACTAGGAACATCCGGAGCAGAGGTGGGAGAACAGCTAGCCTCGGACGCTTAGGGACTTCGAACCGAAGCTCAAAACGTCTGAAGAGTCACTCTCAGACCGTCCGAAGGGAGTTCACCCTCGGACAGTCCGAAGAACAACTCTCAGACCGTCCGAGAGTGGTCTTCCTCCTTGTCTGCAACAACAGACAGTAACGAGCATTGACACATGAAATACGAATCCAGAAACAATGGGTTTCTAGATTGGTTTTCACATCCAATAGGTCAAATGGACTCCTCAGTGAGTCCCCTCACCTTAGGGAATAAATTAAAACTTTAACAGTGATTAAAACACCGGATTTAATATCAAAACCAAGTGGACACAAGAAATCCATATTTTTCCTTAAACTTCAAATTGGTTTTACACACTCAAAACTCAATAAAAAATGCTCTTTCTTGATTCCAAACCGACTAAAATTTAAAAAGGAACACAAAGGTTACCTTCGCTTCGGTTCCTGGGTTGAAAATCCTGACTTTTGAAAAATCTTCCTCTTAAGCTACGGGAAGCCAAAAATTGAAAAACAGACAGAAAGGGAGAGAGGGATCGGTCTGCTTTCTCAGAGCTGAGAGATGAAGACTGGCTGAGGGAGGAAACCAGCTGAAAGGGGAGGTAATTTATAGAGGAGCTGAGCAATGGGTGATGGCCAACCGACGCTGCATGCAGCGGCTGGCTGACGTCCGAATAGTAATGAATAGTGAAATTGTTCATTGCAAATAAGTCCTCCCTACAACTTCTGTTTTTTTTTGGCAAAAAGGTCCAATTTTGATAAAAATCAATTTTTAACTAAAATGTGGTTTAAAAAGCTTAAATAATTTTAATCCAACTTGACAGATAAGTTGGGTTTTAAAAACTCTAATCACCATAAAAATTTGGGGATTTAAAACCCATTAAAAACCATAGATTTAAACAAAATCCATAATTTGACACTATTTACTTAATTTAACCAATGTTAAATTAAATAATTTAAATTCTTCATTTTCGGGGTTCGAAGAAATAAATTAGACCAAAATAAGATGGTCTAAAATAATATGATTGTCTCAAAAAAATTCTAATTTCTAAAATCATTTAAAATATTTATTTCTCCCTTTCGGGGTCTTATCAAGCGGTTTTAAATACCATTTTCTGAAAATAAAATAATTCTGAAATCAGAAATAGAAATCCTTGATTAAGGAAAATAATATCATCTAATAATAATCACATAATGACATAAATAATAAAATAATATCAAAAATGGTAAATTATCATTTTCCCCTTCCAGTTGGACGAGCTAGATCACTAAGCTTTCGAGCTTCAAGTGGGCCAAACCTGGGCTTTTCTCAAAGCCCTAACCGAAATCTTCGAGATTAACCGGTCTAAGAAGGATTTATTAAATTAATTACGCCTAATTCGGGTCAGGGTATTACAAGACAATTCTAATTTGACTCCTTTCTGAGTGAGTCGGGTGAGTGGAGCCGCAATCTTGGAGAAGTCCATAATAAACTTCCGATAATAGCCAGCCAGTCCTAGAAAGCTGCGGATTACTATTCCTTCTGCTGATATGACATGTCCCAAGAAGTTAACCTCAGATAGCCAGAACTCGCACTTGCTTGCTTTGGCATATAACTGATTCTTCTTCAGGGTGTCCAAGACTATCCTTAGATGCTCAGCATGCTCTCCCAACTGGTGTAATAAATCAGGATATCGTAAATGAAAACAATCACAAACTTATCCAGATAAGGACGAAAGATTCTGTTCATCAGATCCATGAACATGGCTGGTGCATTGGTGAGTCCAAACGGCATGACCACATATTCATACAGTCTATACCAAGTTCTAAAAGCCGTCTTCTCTATGTCTTCATCCTTGACTCGGATTTGATGGTAGCCTAACATCAGATCAATTTTGGAAAAATAGCTGGAACCTCTGAGTTGATCAAACAGATCTTCAATTCGAGGTAGAGGGTACTTGTTCCTAACCGTCAGCTAATTTAATTTCCTATAATATACACACATCCGAAGACTACCATCCTTCTTTTTGACAAATAATACCGGTGCTCCCCAGGATGATGTGTTGTTCCGGATGCATCCTAATCTGAGCAATTCATTAATTTGTTTCTTCAACTCAGACATTTCTGATGGGGCCATCCGATAATGCGGCAATGATACAGGAGCAGTGCCAAGATATAGCTTGATCTCGAAGTCAATCTCCCCTTTTAGAGATAAACTAGGGAGTTCTGTCAGGAATACCTCTGCGTAGTCTTTTACTACCGTAGGTAATTCAACCATCGGCACCTTGTCTAATCTGATGCTATTCAGTACTAGGTGGTTCATTTCTTCATGCAATCTCCTGGTCATAGGAATACTCTGTCTGTCGGCATGTACCACATGTCGTTTTCCCTCCGGTGACCAAAATATCACTCTGCGGAGATGACAGTCAATGCTGGCCTGGAAGTTAGCCAACCAATTCATACCAAAAATGATGTCGTACTCTATCATCTCGAGTACCAGGTAGTTGAATTTAAATCTGAACCCAGCAAGTTCAGTGTCTACAGAAGTGCAATCAGACCCAGTGATGTGTCTCCAATAGGGGATACAATAGTAAATGCAATGGACAATTGTTGTACTAGAGTACCAGTAGCAGATATGACGGTAGCAGATATAAAGGAGTGGGATGCTCCTGAATCAAATAATGTGAAGGCATAAGAACTACCAACTACTGCCATACCTTGAATCACCGAATGATCCACTGTCTCTGAAGGAGGAACCAAAGTATATAATCATCCAGATCCTGTAGGAATAGGTGTCTGTCATGTCTGGTTATGTGCTCTGGATGCTTGTGACTGAGCTGGTCGAGCTGGAGGATGGAAGGAACCCCTGGAGTGAGCAGGTCTATTGTTCTGCTGGCCACACTGGAAACAGGTACTAACTCCTCGAGGAAGCTGAGAGACTGGTCCTGATGTGGAGGGCTGGTTGGGACGAAAGCCACCAGTGGACCCAGTAAAAGGTGAGGGTCTCCCAAAGTTTGGTATGAATCTCTTGTTCAGGCGAAAAGTATTTCCCCCTCTCTGACTTCGTCGGTTATCTACAAATCTAACTATCTATGCCAACTCTTGTTCAGCTATGCTAGCTCGGCTAACCATTTCTACCAAAGTGACTGATTTGAAGATTGTGACTTTGGCTCTTAGATTAGGTCGCAACCTTCGTTCAAACTTCCGAGCCTTCTTGTATTCTGTGTCTACCATGTACAAAGCATAACATGATAGACAAAGAAACTCTTGATAATATTCCGCAATAGTCATGGTGCCCTGGACTAGAGATATGAGCGCTTGTGTCTAGCGTTCCTTCTCCTCCTCTAAATAATGATCCAGAAACATTCCAGCGAACTGGTCCCATGTCATCTCAGTCCTTTCCCCTGCTGGAATCTATGCTTGCTGATGTTCTATAACTCTCCACCATTTGTCGGCATCATCCACCAATTGTGAAGTAGCCAACAATATCCTGTCCTCGTCACCAGTGATCTTGAGCAACTTCAAGATCTTTGTAATGTTCTCAATCTAGTTTTCCGCTCCCGCGGGTCCCTCTTTCCCTTTGAAATAAGGGGGACGCTGTTGTTGGAAGTCCCTGACCATATTCTGGTCCTGTGATTCATTGGAGGTTGCGCCTCCATTGCCATTGTGATGCTGCTGTAGAACGGAAATGACTACCGCCTGTACTAGGCTCTGTAGCTCAGGAGGTACTTCAGGAATGTTCACACTATTTTGTCCCTCTTCTTGGTTCTGTCCCTCTTCTTGGTGTGGATTTTGTACCTCTTCCTCCTGATGTGGGTTTTGTCGGGAATTTCTTCTTCTTGGAGGCATTTTCCTAAGTCATTGAAACATTGTTTGACTTAGTTTTCTCATAAAGTTTTATGTTTACATAGTTGGGAAAATTGCCTAATCATCATCTTGTGTTTCTTGTTTTAGGGAAATTTTCCTACGTATCATATATTGTTTCTCATTTTAGGGAAATCCTAATATTTCTTGTTTGGGGAAGATACATCCTATTTTGCTATGTTTGATAAGTCCATAATTATAATGATTGTCCTTCCCTTGCTGTTATTCTTCTCATCAAGTGTTGTTCTCAGATTAAATGCTTACAGTCTGATTCTCAACAAAGTAAATTAATCTGGTCCCCGTGCAGCAGATTCCGAAGAGTCGGTCAATTGAGATTCTTATCTTGTCAGTGAGACATGATACCGTATTAATCTTACTTTGCAAGATTCAACACTTCCGATTTCGCTTTGATACCAATTATGACGCCCCGCCCTTTTTCACTCGTCGAAAATCAGAGTATATTTTTTTTTTAATAAATAAAGAAGAGTGAAAGAGAGCGGGTAAACGTCACGACACGAGCTAAGTCAGAGTTTCCAAAACCCGACCCTTAACTGGCCACCTCTACGTGTACGTAGACTAAGTCCACCAAAACAGTTCACACGCTTTACAAATAATTGCATAATGATTATATGAATAAAATACTACTATATCCATGATATTAATAAGCGAGGAAGCCAATCACTATTAAATTAATTGCAACTTAAATATCCAAATATATCATCAAATCATAACAAAATAATCTAAGTTATTACAATCCCAAAATTAATAGCTCTCCCAACACATCAATTCAAAATCAATTAAGTAAAATCAGCATAAACATGAATCTGCCCAAACTCCTAAGCTTGACTCCCATCGTGCCCCATGTCCTTGTCATTTCCTGTTCCATCATCTATAGGGTAGAAATAGGGCTTTAGTCAACGAGCCCAGTAGAAATTCCAAATAGGGTTATGTACACATAGGATCAATATAAAATCAAGATAAGTGCATCATAAAAAACTGTAAAACAAATCATAGTACTAAAAACAGCGCATGATACTCGTATAAAAATCATGCTAATGTATGTGTCATGTCATGGGTGTCATATGCCAATGATCTTCCACCCAGTCTCCATATCCAAACAGTTCTTTGTCAAGACAGACCTCACCCGAACCCAGGGCGATAGGTCATGTGCCCTATGTGATATTGCCATATCCTGGCGATTGGTCGTAGGACCGACGACTCGTGTTATACCACACAAAGAGTCGTCGCCATACCCTTTGATCGTCCTGAGCCTAACCTGAATGACAATCCAGATCAAGGTGAGTCGTGTCGACAGGTCGGTGTGACCGATGTGTCGGTGGACATGTAGTCGAGGGGTTGTATAACCACGACCGGGCGTACTCTGTCAATTGTGATGGGTCGCCTAGATAATGTGTTATCCATGACAGTTTATCTACACATTTCTAAGATAGGTTCCTCTTGGTGTCAAACACTTTTTTAGGCTTGGTTACTTTCCTTGGGATGGTCCACTTAAGGTTTGGATTCAACCTAAGGTCATCTATGACCAAATACCTTCTGTGATTGCCATACATGCGTTGATCCGTTGAGTCTTCATACTTCAACCAACACTTGAGTTTTGAGTCTTGAGCTTCTCTCTTCAAGGAAGCCTTCTCCTAAGTCACGGACTTGACAAACAGGTGACTCGGTGAGCCAGGGCACTAATAGAGAGATTAGCAATATTCTTTCTAAAAATCTCCTCAAAATTATCACCTATCACTAAAACGTTATTTAGGCTTTTTTTTTTTTTTTGTGAAAAACAAATCACTATTTTGACTTCTCTTTTTGAAAAAAAACATCCTACAACAAATTCTTACAAAGTGGTCAGACCATCCAGCCCAGAGGTTCTTCAGACGGGTACATCTCCTTGTCACCGTGCAACCCAGATGATAAGCAGGTGACTCCAAAATGAGAAAGCTTATCCAGAAGTCTATATCAGATTATTTTTCTGGAGTTTAGATGATATAGTTTGTAAGGTCCTTAGTCACTTTTATAGTAATTTTGTATTCTGAATGTATGGAATAATACTTTATAAAATGATTGGGGCAATACATTTTTTATTCTGAATGTGTTGAGTACTGACTTAGAAAGACTTATTACATTTTGAATAGGCCCGAAGTCGGGACTAATTGCCAATATTATTTTATAACAGTTTTAACTTTATAAAATCTAATGTAGTTGCTACGTCATGAAATAGGATGAGCTCACGAATGGAGAGTAAAATCATTCCGTAGAAAATAAAATAATGTGGATCCCATATTCTGAGTTTTGCACTCTATGGCTGCGTTTGGATGAGGGGTAAATTTTAGAGGGGTTATCCTGAGTAGGGGTCACCTTTAAGGAGGGGTTACCTTGAACTGGGATTACTCTTATTTTGTTTAGTAATTGCACTGGTAAAGTAAAAGCTTACCCTAAGAGTAAAAAATCTTGTTTCATAACTAAAAGAAAGGGTAACTTAATATATTAATATTTTTTGATTTTTTTTATAAAACATAATTATTAAATAATATTCATGAAGTTAATTCTAATAATATAACCTATAATAATATTATCCATTTTTTTATAAATTATTTTTCATAATTATAATTTAAAATGAACACTTCCATTCTAACAATAAAAAAATAAATAAAGAATTTTTTAATATTATTATTTTAAATCCCAATAAATGAATAAAAAATATCAACATATCTCTTTATAAAAAAATATAATTTTTATTTTGTACATTATATGAATTTAATAAAAATATTAATTCTCATAAAATTGTTAATATGTCAGGTTATCCCTTCTACTTAAGGGTAACACCTGCCAAAATTACCCCTCATCCAAATGCATCACGTTGAAAATATTGACAAATTTAAAAAATAAATATTTAACAAAATAAATTTCTAATTACTCTAAAAAAGATTACTATGAACATCAAACTCTTTTGGAGTTTCGAATCCTTTTGGAATTTGGACATAATCACTCCTTAAAATAGGACATTTTGACAATTATGTTTTATAAAATTTTATTTTTATTTTTTATATTATATGAATTTAATAAAAATTATTAATTCTTATAAAATTGTTATGTCAGATTATCTTTACTTATAGTTAACCCTACTCAAGGGTAACTCCTGTAAAATTTACCCCTCATCCAAATGCATTATGTTGAAAATGTTGACATATTTTAAAAATAAACTCAAAGAGAATAAATTGCTAATTACTCCGAAAGAGATTATGATGAATCTCAAAATCTTTCGGAGTTTCGAGACCTTATCGAAATTTCGACAAATCACCCCTTAAAAATAGGATATTTTGACAATTATATTTCATAAAATTTTATTTTTATTATTTATACTAGATAGATTTAATAAAAATATTAATTCTTATAAAATTGTTAATATGTCAATTTATCCCTCCTTACAGTTACCCCTAGTCAAGGGTAATCCCTATAAAATTTACCCCTCATTTAAATGCATCATGTTAAAAATATTGACACATTTTTAAAATAAATTTTCAACAAAATCAAATTGCTAATTACTTGAAATATATTATTTTTTTAATTATATAATATAAATATTTTTAAAAAAATTTAATTTTTTAATTGATAAATAGAGGAAGGCAAGAGGTAACGAGGGATAGGGTACTATGAATACTCCAACCTCCAAAGAATATTAAAAAAAATAAGATCAGGAAAGATAAATTTTAAAATTTTTATTCTCACCCACTTTTTTTCCAAATGACGTTAAGAAAAGGCAATCGAGTTTTACCGAGTTTTACCCCCATCCAAACGCAGCCTACGCTTGACAAACACAATCCGTTTAAGCGACGTTTTTCAATTCCACATGCCTACTAGAAGAGCAAGGGGCATTTTCGGATGTTTGTAATAGCTTTATAATGGAAAAAGCAGCTTCTAGAGAAAGTTGAGATAGCCATATCCGAGCGGGGCCTTTCTCCTCCTCCTCTATCTGATCCTTTTCTGCTCCTCCTTCCATGGAACCTTCTACACCGTCCTGAGAAGACTCTTTCCATGGCCCTCTCTCTCGCCAGCTACCGTCAAAACTTCCCCCCACTCCATTTGTCTCCGTCTACCCGTTGCCTTCCTTCTTTATTCCTTTCCTCTTCCCATAAAATAAATAACCGACAGAGCAGGAGCAGGAGCATTGGTTGGAGGAATAGGAATTGGAAGAGGTTTCTTCAGAGGGGAAGACGGGGGATTTCTAGGATTTGTAGCTTTGGAGAAGAAGAGGCGGAGAGAGCAAGCGAAAGTGAGGACGATGATGAGGAAATTGAAGACATGAAGGCTTCTGTGGCACCAGAGAGATGGGATGTTTTGGGTCTTGGACAGGCCATGGTACCTTTTCCTCTATTTCTCTTCTATCGTTTTAGGGGAATGCTATTTCCTTGGAGAAACTGTTCGAGAGTTTTTAGTGGGAGAGCTCGGACAGCAATCCTTTTTGTTATTTTTTTTCGACAGCTTAGATCATGGAATGTGTTGGTAGAAAAAGATCATACTTAAATATATGCTTCCTTTCATTAAAAATCAGATTGAATGCACTGCTCTAATGATTCAACGTTTTTGGACGTTAGAATCATTCTTAATGATGAAGGAGATACCTTTGCAACTGGATAATCTGCATCCATTTGGCCTAAAAAAGGTCCTCTCGAGGTTCTCATGTTTATTGTTTACAATTGATTATTCTTCTGCTTCTTTTCCTAGATTTCTTTCTTTGATTCTCTTGGGTTTGATTGCCTCTTTTAATTCAATTGTTTGAGAGAAATTGGTAATTGCTTCAAATTTTGACTGAATTTTCTTTTTGAAGGTTACAAGAGATTTATATTGGAAGGGAGTAAGAAAAAGATACATAATACCTTTATTTTTAGAGATTATAGAGATAAAAGAAAGGAAAAAAATAAAAATGTCCCAAAAGAGTAAGGGAGGTTCCCAAGTGTGCTAAATGGTCTACTACACTGTTTGCTTATTAATGGATCTTTCGAACGGTCAAACCTCTTTCCCTCTTGCACAAATGATATCCTGGATCTCAAAAATAAAATCAGATAATTGCCCAGCAAATGAGAAATAGGAACACCAAGCATTTGCACTTCTTAAGTTGCCTTCTGTGATGGTGTCGGAGAAGGCCAAATATTGAAGAGGCTTGCAACCTCTTAATATAGCCCTAATCTCTCGATTGTATGCATTGTTTCCCAAAGAGGATTCATAGAAGGAAGCTAAAGTTGAAGAGGTTGCATCTCTAAATTTTGAGTGCTATTCTTTAGTTTTATTGATTATCAACTGCTTTAGCAATACTGTAAATGCTTTTCTAACGAGCCACCAAGTTCTAATCTCCTCTTAAAGAATGAAAAAAAGAAGTTGAGTGAATTGGAGAATTCCAAATTTTTGGTGTCATTGTTAACTGGACTCGTAGCTTCTCAGTTTTGTTTTCTCAGCAATCTGTGGAGATGGGTTATGCTAGGCAGGATCTACTCCAACAATCTTTGGAGGTTGTGGGAACCTTGGCTCCTCTATCAGTTAGTTGGGCAGACACGGTAGAAGCAGAGGGTTTGGCTCTGACAGTAAGGTCTGAACAGTTTCATGAGGAAAAGATGTTTTTGGTGGGTGCCATTCTCGGTATCTCAGCGCCACGTCAGACTACACAATTGAGAGATATTCTGCAGAATTTTTGGGAGGCGGGCCAACGAGAAATAGAGGAGGACAATCGAGTTCGTCGGAACATAAAGCGAGAGAGGGAACTCAGGAATTTGCACTCTACTGTTAATTATGACCGTTCTTTGTCGGTGGTGAAGCCGTCGGGTGAACAAGGAGGTTGTCGATGAAAGTGATGTCTTGGAATGTTGGGGGTCTGGGGGATGTGATGAAGAGAGTGTCAGTGAAAAGGGTGGTGCTCAGTTAATGGCCTGATGTGTTGTTTCTTCAGGAGACAAAGTGTCGTGAGCCAGAAGAGGGGTTTGTTCGATCTGTTTGGGGTTCAACTGGTATGGGATGGGTTGGGAAGACTTTTGAAGGGGCTTCTGGGGGAGTTTGGATGATTCTAAATTAAAATTGGTGTTTGTACATATCGGTGTTTTCTCCATTATGACGGTGCTGGAAGAGATTTCAGCTAGGAGGTCCTTCATGTTCACCAACGTCTATGGGCCAAATGATGATGCTTTTTGGAGGCAGTTTTTGGAGGAGGTAGTTGCAGAAAGGGGAAACTCGGCTCTTCCTTGGTGTCTGGGAGGGGATTTCAATGTTGCCCGTTGGATGTCCAAGAGAAAAGGTTGTCACAGAATTTCCTCTCAAATGCAGCTTTTCAATAATTGGATTGATGAGTTAAATTTGCTTGATTTACCTTTGGGTGGTGCGGCTTATACTTGGTCCAATATGCAAGATAATCCAAGTCTTGCTCATCTGGATAGGTTTTTGATTGACTAGAGTTGGGAGGAATGTTTTCACCTTACTTCGCAACGTGCTTTATCCAACCCAGTCTCAGATCATATTCCAATTCTTCTGGACTCTAGTTTGGATTCTTGGGGTCCTACGCCTTTCCGTTATGAGGTGGCTTGGCTTCAAATTGATGGTTTTAAGGAGCTTGTTGAAAGTTGGTGGAGGGAATCGAATCCTGTGGGGTACAAGGGTTATTGCTTGCAGCAGAAACTGAAGTTTGTTAAAGGGAAGATTAAGAGGTGGGCTCATGATCGTAGAGAGGCAGAATCTATTGAGGAACAGGGTTGGGTTGAGGAATTACATCTCCTTTAACTTCAGGAGGAAAGTGGTCCTCTTTCTCAAGATCAATTGTTGAGAAGGAAGGAGGTTAAATTCCATTTTAAGAAGAAAGCTTTGAGAGGAGATCAAATGGAAGCAACGCTCTCGTATTCGATGGTTGAAAGAGGGTGATAAGAATACCCAGTTTTTTCATCGAATGGCGAGTTATATAAGAAGGAATAACTTTATTCATTGTTTACATGTTGATGGAGTGAAAATTGATTCAAGATTAGACATTTGCGAGGAAGTAGTTCATTATTACAAGAACCTTTTTAAAGCTCCTACTAGGTAGTTCCCTATTCCTTTTTTGCTACCTTTTAAAATGTTGAGTGAGGAGGATCGGAATGCTTTGGAGATTCCTTTTGAGGAATTGGAGGTGAAAAATGCAGTTTGGCAATTAGGGGAAGATAAAGCTCCAGGCCCTGATGGTTTTCCTATCATTTTCTTTAAGTTTTTTTTGGGAGCTGGTCAAGGTGGATATTTTGGCTTTTGTTGTGGAATTCTTTTTGAGAGGCATTATTTCTAAAGGTTTGGGGGCTGGTTTTATCACTTTAATTCCGAAGAAGCCTGGAGCATCTGCTTTAAATGACTTTCGTCCTATCTCCTTACTTGGGAGTCCGTATAAGATCTTGACTGAGGTCTTGGCTAATCGGCTGAAGGGTGTTCTCCCTTTTCTCATTTCGTCTTCTCAAAGTGCCTTTATTGAAGGTCGGCAGATTATGGATTCGGTGGTGGTGGCTCATGAATGTTTGGATTCCCAATTCTCCTTAGGGGAAGCAAGTGTGGTCTGTAAATTGGACTTTCAAAAAGCTTATGATAATGTTTGTTGGGGTTTTATTGATTTTGTGTTGCAAAGATGGGTTTTGGGGACCTTTGGCGGAGCTGGATGCTTAGTTGTCTCTTGTCGGCTCATATGTCTGTTCTGGTGAATGGGAGTCCTAAGGGGTTTTTCAGGATGGAGAAGGGTGTTTGTCAAGGGGATCCTTTATCTCCTTATCTGTATGTGCTTGTTGCTGAGTCTCTGCATCTTATGTTTCAGGTAGTTGTTTCTCAGGGTTGGATTCAGGGTTTTGGTATTGCTCACTCTGATATTGTGATCTCTCATTTGCAGTATGCTGATGATACCGTTCTGTTTTTAAAGGCAGATGAGGAAGTGGTCAAGATGTCCCGTGCTGTTCTATTGTGGTTTCAGATTTGTTTTGGGCTGAAATTAACTTTGATAAAAGTGAGTTGATGGGAGATAATGTCGAGCATAGTCAATGCCTGCATTTGGCATCTTTGTTGGGGTGTAAGATTGCCTCTTTTCCATCTTTGTATCTGGCGGTTCCTCTTTGTAAGGGTAAACCTCGGAAGGCTTGTTGGGACAAGGTAATTGATAAAATGGAGAGAATATTATCTGCTTGGAAAGATAGATTCTTGTCGATTGGTGGTCGTATTATTTTGCTCAAGGCTGTCTTGGCTAGTCTTCCGGTCTACTTTCTTAGTGTGTTTAAGTGTCCAACAATGGTGGCGGATAAAATCGACAGGATTCAGAGACAGTTCTTGTGGAATGATGATAGAGACAGACGTAAATTTCATTTGGTCAATTGGGCTCATGTTTGTAGATCTAAGAAGGAAGGGGGCTTGGGTCTTCCCCCTATTCGTCAGGTTAATATTGCTCTATTGGGTAAGTGGTTGTGGCGGTTGGGGGAATCTTCGGAAGGTTTATGGAAGGATATTATTCGTAGAAAGTATAGCATGTCGGGTTTTGGTTGGCAGATTGTGGGTGCTAATAGGAGGACGTCAGGTTTTTGGAAGGGTGTTTGTTCGATTTTGTTGGATTATAATCGTCACATTAGGTATCGGGCATACTTAGGAGAGGACATATTATTTTGGTCAGACAAATGGCTAGGTCAAGCACCTCTGGCCTAGTTGTTCCCAGTTTTGTATTCTTTGTCCGCAGACAAACATGCTATGGTTAAGGATTGCTATGAGATCATTCAAAATAAGGTGGTTTGGAGCCCTCAGTTTCGTAGAGATTTGGAGGATTTGATGGTAGAAGGATGGTTGTCTCTCATGAAGAAAGGTGTTCTTGTTGGGGCAGGGTACTTATAACACCCCGCCCTTTTCACTCGAAATCAGAGTCTATTTTTTTTTAAAAAAAAATAAATAAACAAGTGATAAGAGCGGAATGTCACGATGCGAGTTAAGTCCGGACTTCTAAAGTCCGACCCTTAACTGGCCCAAACCTGTGTGTACATGGACTAAGTCCATGAGAATGGTTCACACATAGTAAAATAAAATCTTTGCGGAATATAACCTAAACTAACTGCGGATTATAATAGAACCTAAGTCTACTCCATTTTAGATAGCAAAGTACTTAGTCATTTATCCAAAATTACCTTAACTTAATCATTCAATCAAACCATTCCAAACCATAGCAAATATTAACTAAGTTATTACATGTCAACATCTAACTAGTCAAATTACATGTCCATGGCAACTTAACAAAATATAAATAATAGAATCCATTTATATCCAAGCTCCTATGCTTGGCTTCTTTCACAATCATCGGTTCCTTCCATTCCTGTGTCATTCACTAGGGTAAAAGTAGGGCGTTAGAACAACGCGCCTAGTAGGAATTCTAGGTAGGGCTATCACATGGGTTAGTATCAAATATCATATAAAATATCATATCATCAAAATTCATGTAAAATCATGCCATGCCATATGCCTTATGCAATGAGTCCCATCCATCACATACGTGTAACCTCTTGATGGTATTCTCCTCATCAAGGTATCCCCAAAGTGGTCTTTCGGACGCCTCGACGGAGTGTGGCCTCCGGATTTTACTTGATGGCATTATACACATCAAGATCTTCCCACGATTGCCTTACGGACGCCCCGAGGGAGCGTGGCCTCCGGTTACAAATTCCCCTCCCATGCCATGCATGAGATGTACATGTCCATATGCTATGTAATGTAAATACCATAGTATTAAAAACTTCACTTTTGAAACATAATTTAAATTGCAACATAAACCATCAAATAAAGATAGAACCATATACATATCCATGTTTCAATAAGGTAGAATCCTACCAAAGGTCACTTAAAATGTCCGCTCTTCTTAAACCGTCACCCGCTCACGATTGCGCACCATTTAAGAAGTTCTGTCACCTTGTTACATGTCAATAAGTCAAACACATATCTCATTTGGTTTCTAATTAAGTCTAAGACCAAACACACCACCTTGTGGGGTTCGGCCATACATCATGGCCGAACCTCACCCACTTGGATTTGATCTCTCTTTTTATTTAACTAATACCATCCAAATAACTCATTTAAAAACCTCAATCCACCAAATACACCTTGGTGGGGTTCGGCCATACAACATGGCCGAACCTCACCATTTTGGTTTTGGCCCCTTTTTTTTCATCATCTATCATGGCTGATTACTTACTTAATACTAAGTCCCAAGATAATCATATGTGATTCCTTAATCAAAAGCATAGAACCATTAATAATATCTAACCATGTTCTTAACTGCAATTAACCCATAAAAATGGTCCATGCATGGCCGAACCCTATGGTTTTCATGTTTTGCATACCTATAAAATAAATCAGTCCATAAAATAACCCTAGTGGGGTTCTTGCTTCAAACATTCCAATATTTATATATGGTTTATGCTCAGCACCTTAGCCATAATAACATTATGGTTCAGCCATGCAATGGCCGACCCACAACCTTAGCCTTATCTCCATTTAAAACACCTTTAAAACCTTCATAACATTGTATGGTTTTTATCTCTCAAAAACCCATAAAAATAACCAAGTCTTTTCATGGGGTTTGGCCATACATATGGCCGAACCCTATGGTTCATCTACTCCTTTTAAAAATAATCATACATTCCTTAATTTTCCTCCATGGGGTTCGGCCATACCCTTGGCCAAACCCTATGGATCTTATTTTAAATACAATCCATCAAGAAAAACCTACCGGTTCCGCGACTCCTCCGGTTATTCTTTTGCTCCAGCTTGTTCCTTTCCTTTCCTTAGCCTTTCCTTCCTTCCTTCTTCTCCTTTAGCCGAGACTGATCTTGCTGCAAACCCCTTGGAATAATTCGGCCAAGTGATATGGATTGAGGGAGAAGCTTAGAACAATGCTCCAAATCCTTGTCTTGAGAGTGGTTGACTTTGTGTGATGGTTTGAGATCACAACTCTTTTCTAAGTCTATACCTTTAGAAGTGATCGGCCAAGAGAGTGCTTGAGGGAGAGAGACAGCCAAGAGGGAGAGGGAGAGTATGAGATGAAGATCCAAGTCTTTTGTTCCCAAATGTGATGGTCGGCCAAGGTGATGGTTTTTGGTTGAACCCTTGTGTAACTCCCATCTCCTTAACCTTCCTCCTTAATGCTTCCCTTGGGGGTTTCATCCTTGAGATGAAACTCCCAAGGCTCCAACAGCTGCAATGGGGTGTCTTGGCTTACAAAACCGTCCTTTTCATTTACTTCACCTTTTGGGGGTTTCATCCATAGAGTGAAACTCCCATGTAGCCAACGGTCTTGCTTGGCTTGGACCACAAAACCGTCCTCTCTCATTGGTGACCATTTTGGGGGTTTCATCCATAAGATGAAACTCCCTCCTCCAAGTGTGAACCCCTTGTTTAAATTTGAATTAGACATAACCCCTCACCTCTCCATTAATGATTCACATGGGGGTTTCATGCATGAGATAAAAACTCCCCATGCATCCAACGTGTGCTTACCTTGGTGTTACCTTGTGTAACCTCCACAAAACACCTCCTCTCCATTTAATTCCCATTTGGAAGTTTCATGCATGAGAGAAACTTCCCATGCAACCAACGTGTTCTATAATTTGAATTTGAAGTAACTACCACTACTCACCTCTCCATTACTTCTCCATGTGGGGGTTTCATCTCAAATGCCAACGTGTACCCTTGATTTGGGGTTTGAAACAACAAACCTTCACCTTCACACTTAACTCACTTTACTCAACTCAACCCTTTAATCCAACTCAACCATTTAATCCAACTCAAACATTTAATTCAACTCAAACATTTAATCCAACTCAACCATTTAATCTAACTCAACCATTTAATCCAACTCAACCATTTAATTCAACTCAAACACTTGTTTGCATTCCCATTTAATTCAGCCTTAACCTAATTAGGCTTGAGCTCACCTAATGGTCAACCAAGTCAGCTACAATCCATTGGGTCTCAATTGGGCCTTTTGACCCAAATAACCTCCTTGACCCAATTAAATGCACATTACCCAATTATTTAAATTAACCCTTATAACATATCCATTGGGTCTTAATTAGGCCATTGCCCAACACCTTACCCATCTAAGGTTCATAACCATTATTTCACCCTTTCAATGGCAATTTCTGTAAATATTGATAAACTGAAAAACTGGGGTATTACAGTACTGATCGTAGAATTTGGGAGTTAGATCTTCTTGGTATCTTCTCGGTGAAGTATTTTGTGATCATCTTTTGACTGTTGATGAAACTCCAATTGTTCACCCTAAGATTTGGGAGGGTGTCTCTCCTTTTAAAGTAAAAGTTTTTGGTTGGCTTTCTGGGTTGCAGAAGATCTTGACTATAGATAATTTGAGGAAGAGAATGATGCTTATTGTTAATGTGTGCCCTATGTGCTTATCTGCAGACGAGATGGTTAATCATCTTCTTCTTCATTGTAGCTTCGCTACTTGTGTTTGGGAGCATTTCTTTTAGCTCTTGGGTATCTCTTTTTGTTTCCCTAAAGATTAGTGTGAGTTGTTTAATGAAGAAGTTGTGTTTTTTGGTAGCTCCTCTCGTTGGCAGTTTTAGAAGGCGACATCTTTGTCTATTTTTTGGTCAATTTGGCTTGAAAGAAATAAAAGGGTGTTTCACGGTAAGGTGGGCTCCTTTGATGGTCTTCTTGATTTAATCAAGGTGCGGGTTACGTGGTGGATAGTTGGTGTGTTGAAGTTCCGTCAGATGTCTATTTCTGAGATGTGTAGGGAGTGGGCGTCGGTGGATTATTCTAGGCATCTTGGGTTTCTAGACTGGCGATTCCTTGGTCTACTCCGTCTCCAGGGTTGCTCAAGCTTCACTTTGATGAGAGTTATATGCGAGAAGTTGGTAAGACTGGTTATGGTGGATTCATTTGTAACGAGTTTGGGAATACGCTGATTTCCTTTGCGGGTCCTATTCGTAATGGGTTGATTATTGAGGTTGAATTGTTTACTTTGTGGAGAGGTGTTTTGGAGTTGGAAGAGCTTGGGGTTCATGGGAGTTTAGTTGAAGGTGATTCGCGTGTTGTGATAGGTTGGGTGTTGGGTTCTCTTTGCCCTTGGATTTATCTTGACAAAGTTGAGAGGATTCTTCATGCTATCATTGTTTTTTATTTTAAGATTGTTTGGGTTCTTAAGTCAGCTAATTCAGCTTCTTGTTGTTTTCTTTGCGATTAATGAAGTTAACTTTAAAAAAAAAAAAAAAAAATGTATTCTCATCATTCCACTTTTCTCCTTGCTTATGGGCGTGAGTAAAAAAGTATTTGAGGACCCAAAGACCAAAAATACGGTCTTAGGCCCATATCCTACACCTTGGGCTCTTTATTTAACACACTTATAGGCTCAAATCTTCTTAATTAGACCATATTCATCCATCAAAATTCAATTCTATCCAAGCAAGATAATGTCTTGATTTTTGCAAATGCTCCCTTATCATTCTCTCCCTTTGGGAAAAACTCACCCTCATGTTTGACTCTTCTTTTATCTTTATGCGCTTTCTCTTCCTTCTTCCTATGCTTTCTATGTTTCACTTGAAATGGTGTCAAAATATAATTATAGGTATTAGGAATGACAAGCTTGTAGTTTAACCTTGACAATCTCAAACTTTCTTGGAAATCAAGAAATTGCTGAGTCATGTAAATTCGGAAGATTGTTAAAGAAATTTTCCCAAATTGGATCCATTTACGACTCATGTTCAATATCCTCTTCCACACAAACACCATCTAGTGAAGGTCTATGCTTTTAAAAAAAGAAACAATCTTCAATGCCTTTGAATCAAACAAATGATAGGACTGATCAATGGCAAAAACTGTCTCCATACAATTCTTCTTTCTAGGAGATCCAACACAACATCGACTACACTTTCCATATTAAGAGCACAATCTACTATTTTTGGAATAGTAGATTTGATCTCCGTCGCAGGGGAAAGACAATCAACGTGCATATTTACATAAAATTTCATCATCATAGATTAGCTTCTCATCATGGTAGTTGTAAAGACCAATTTACAAAAACTTCTTCGTCATCACTTTAAGCGAAAATGGAGAAGAGGTTGATGTAAAAGTGCTTACTTCAAAGTCTTCAGTCACTGCATCTTGATCATGTTCTTCCTTGGATGACAAAAACTCATCCAATGTCTCTTCAGAATCTCAACACTTTTTCGACGTGGAAGAACAACGAAATTGATCTACAATCAAGCCACCTTTTTTGATCTTCGTTTTTGTGATTATTCTATCAAGCTCGTTATATGGATTTGAATCATGAATTTTTGGATCTAGCCCATCTCCTTTGGTGCGTATCGTTTTTCCAACCATCATGTTACTTATGGAAAATGTAAATTGCCTCACTAGGAAAACTTGATCTGATTACCAATTGATGAAGGCCAAGAGTTGAAAATTTGAAGGAAAATTTGACAGGGGGTCTTTTGGGGGTTTTAGATCAAGTTTTTGCACTCGATCAAGGGGAAATCAGTCTTAGGCCCATACCCTACACATTTATGGGCCCAAACCTTCTTAAAATTAGACCATATTCATCCATCAAAATTTAATTTAATCCAAGCATGATAATGTCTTGATTTTTGCAAATGCTCCCACATCAAGATGTCTAGAAGTTGAAGTTGCTTTTATACAGGTTAATTTTTTAAGGTTTCTTTAGTTCAATTTGTCAAAATTATAAGCTTTATTTTATTTCTCATGCTGGTAGTTTTCTATTCTTCCAGGTAGATTTTTCTGGCATGGTTGATGATGATTTTTTAGAGCGGCTAGGTATAGAAAAGGGCACAAGGAAAATTGTTAACCATGAGGAGAGGGGTAGAGTTTTACGAGCAATGGATGGTTGCAGTTACAAAGCTGCTGCTGGTGGTTCTCTTTCTAACACTCTAGTGGCCTTGGCAAGGTTGGGTAGTCGATCTAAAAGAGATCCTAGTTTGAATGTTGCCATGGCCGGTAGTGTTGGAAGTGATCCATTGGGTGGGTTTTACAGGTAATTTCATTTCGTAAGGAAAAAAGAAGTTAAAAAAAGTGTTACATGGAGCACTTAAACAGCCATTTCATCCTCAAAATTATTTTTTGCATTTATTGGCATGATATCTACATTATTTCTTTTAGGGTTTATGTTTGTAATCCCTAGAAGTGAATGGAAATGATTTATTTTTTCCTAGACCTTGGAATTGCTTGACTAATGTAATGTCTTACTTGAAGTGAACCCGCCATTGGTTTTCACTTGGAATGGAGAAATGATGGAGGCATGAATAATGCAATTTATGCCCTCTACGCCATTTCATATGTCCCATTGTATCTTGGCAGCAGGGCTTCATTAGTTGTGATTTGCGTGTCTTTCTACACTCTTAAAGATGATGGCAGAGCATAGTTTAAAACCTCAAAAAACATGTTAAAGTCGGGTTGAATGTGAGTTGAGTCCGAGTTTTGAGTCCCTTAGCTTTTGCTATAAAGTGAAGAACGGATGATGTTCCTGATGTTCTACAACCTCCATTTTTTATTTATTTGATTTACATTTTAGTACATGTGACTTCTTTTTTGTATTATATTTATATATTCATGTCATTAATTTGGTCTACATAGTATTCCAGTTTGAAAAAAAGACAGATTTTGAAGAACCTATCATAAAGGAATGGCTCTTGCTATTCATGATGATAATGATTATTGTAAAGAATCAAATATAAAAGAAGGGTGCTATATTTTTGTATTCTTCGATTTGAGTTATTCATCATCTTTATCATCTTAGCCATTTTCCCATATATTTGGTTTGGTTAAAAGGCATTGTTCAAATACCGGAACCAGTCATTGCACTAGTCCCTACTAGTTCACGATGCTAACTGGGTGATATTTTCAAATATTGGTCAAACCGGTCCGAATTGATGTGAAATTACAAAACTTCATAAAAGTTCTGAAAAAGGATCTAAAAAATCTATAATATTGGAAAATATTGGATTGTAACTCAATATATGAAAAAATATTAGTCCCCTTCAAACCAAGTATGATGTCCTAAGTTGCTAAATGATCTTGAACTAAATCATGTTCTTATAAACATGACGACTTTGATTTCTAAGCATTTTGATATCTATTTTGTCTAAAGATATGTAATAACAACTAAAATTACTAATCAAACATTAAGCAAAGAAGTTTGATGTTAGGGAGTCGGAAACTGAAAAATATTGAAGCATTTCATTCGTAGAGTCATGCACTCGTGCAACAAAGAACTATGAGTCTAGATACCTATACCACATAGACTTAATAGCTTCTATAATACATATTGTTAAATAGTGAAAAATATAAAAAATTGAAAATAAAAAATAAAAAATAAACATGATAAAAATTTCTTAATAGATCTAAGAAATCTTGTTGGCAACTAACTAGATCCACATGCAAACTATTATCTTATTTCTTTTAAAAAAAATTAAAAATGATAAAAAATATAAAAAATGGAAAAAGTTAAAAAAATAAATGAAAAAATGCAAAAGAAAAATACATGTTTGGTTCCAAATCTTGTCTGTATAATGTTTTTCCTTCCTTATCAAGCAAATGATACACTTTTTAAGAGAAACTAAAATAATAGAAAAAACTCACCGCAAAAACTTTGGTCGATATATTTTCAAAATATCTTTAATATTTTATTTTCTCAGTGATTGAAAAAACCGTACTGATATTTACCAGTTCATGGTTTGAACCGACCGGTACAATATGAACTGGCTGGTTTTTGTAACCATACTAAACAAAGTATTTCTTTTGAAACTGAATCAATTTGCTGTATTTATATAAGGTATACATTAAAATCATAATGCTTCACAAGTTAAAGTGATATTTTTAATTCTTTTGGCAGTTTGTTTTTATTTTACTTAAAGTAGGGAGAATACATCATTTCAAAGTTGAGGATATATATGCTCTGATAAAACAATGCAGTTTTCTAGACTCTTTTTCTTAAAGTTACTGTGCACATCACCGATAAAATGTAGTATTATAAGCAATTTGCAACCTTGTATATCTCTCTTTACTTTAATACTTTCAGGGCAAAATTGCATCGTGCGAATGTAAATTTTCTCTCTTCACCTGTCAAGGATGGGACAACAGGGACAGTTATTGTGCTTACCACACCAGATGCCCAGCGGACTATGCTTGCATATCAGGTTAGATGTATTATATTTATTCTCATCAAAGGAACGTGCGGTCTTGGTTGCAATTTTATGTGCACTTTCAAAAATTGAATGTTTAAATCCTTCCTTGGGGATATGATTGAATGATAGATTGATAATTATCTTGTGGCTCGGTTGTGCCCACAAAATGTATCGAGGGTTATTTTTATTTATTTTTGTTTCTGAAAAGGTAACCTTAATTTTCAATATGTGTGAAGATAATTACAGTACTAAGGTATATACTGATACTAGAAAGAAAAAGGAAAAAGACAAAAAAAAGGAAAGACCCTTGAGAACCACAAGAATGTCGACTATAAAAACACCAACCCTCATAACATCTAACCTGCATTATAAAACTTTTACGAACCATCTTACTGGTCCACCCCCAACTTTAGTAAGGAAATTAGCGAATGCATTAGCTGATCTCCTTACCAGTCTAAAGGAAATGTCTTGATCCCTGCATAGTCGGGTGATATCCCTAACAACATTAAGGAACCTCCAAGGGGACCTTTTCTTGCGTGATGCCCGAACAATGGCAAGCAATGGAATTGGATGAATCTTCTTCATAATAAGTTTCCTCTCTCCCTTTCTCCCCATCAAGAAATGGTTCATTTATTTGCTAATAATTTTGCCTCACTGGAACCCTTAGACATTAAAGGCTCAGAGAAGAAAAATAACATATCCCTCCCATGATTTTGAAGCATCCTTGCTATTCGTATTTGCCTAGGATTTCCCTTGGCTGCACCATCTATGCTGAATTTCACAAATCCCTCCCGCAGTGGAAGCCATCTACATTTGATCTTACCACCCTATGATAAGATTAGTGTTTAGTCTATTTGGTAATTATTGGTTAGTCACTAATAAAAGGAATATGTTTCCCTATTTTTCTTCAATTTCCGTAAATGCCATTTTACCTCTATTTATATTGGAATTAGTCAATAATAGACTTGAGAGATTTCCCAAATTCAACCTTGAGTAGGAGGTGACTTTCTCCTCGAATTGAAACCACTTGGAGGGTTGATTTCTCCTCGGAACAAAATCCCTATCCCATTTTCCTTTCTTTTTCTATGTTATTTTTATTTTTTTTCTCTTCAAGATTCCTATTGTTTGGTATCAATGCATTGACCCCCATCTCTGTTCCTTTGTTCAAAACCTATTTTTATCCATCATTGCCTTGTTAAAAGATTTTTTTTTGATTCCATCCTTCCCTTTTTTTTAATTGGTTTTAAAAAAGAAAAAAGGAAGGAAAGAAAAGAAACTCTCGCTGCAATCTGAGAGAGAGAGAGGACTAAGGGCTCATGGGTCTGCCATATATTGATGGGTTTATGCTCGTATGCTATGGAGATATCCCTTACACTATTTTCCTACAAATTACAATCCCAACCCAATTTAAAAATATCACCAAATACCCCTTGAAGACCTTGGCAAGATGACCTTCATGCGGTATTGTCCTCTCTGGTGTCTTCTTCTTCTCGGCCGTATGTCAGTGTGTCTAGGCCGCTGTCTGCTGAATGATGTCAGATTCATCTGATGAGTGAGATGATTCGATGGAGGAGATGTGTGCTTCTCATGTGTGAAGCACTGCCACTTCTTCACTAACACTGTGATGACCTCGCTAAGCCACACACTGCTTAAAAAAAGGACTCTTGACTTCACCACACAGCCCTGTCCGTACTGGCTTTATGTGTTTCTGGAGTGACATCTAGTCCCTGCCTGAATTGTTTCGACTGTTAACCTTTTTGCACAAAAGGGGCAGTTGGAACAAGGCAAAACAGAGCACTGGAGAACCTGGAGAATGAATCCTGCATGCTGTGAACAAGGATAACTCAAACAATAACTCCCGTCAAACCACGCAAACAAATCAAGAGGGTCCTCTGTATAAAAACCAGCAAATGGTGAGAATCCCAATACACAAACACTGCCAAGACTGCTGGAGAGAAGAACTCCACAAACACTGCGATCCGGTTGTGAAACTACAACCAATCCTGGCTGCTAAACAACAACCAGACTGCTGTTCGGAAAATCTGCGCGCTGTTACAAAAATAGTAGTAACCAGGGCTACAGAAATCCAAAAATCATGTTTTGCACGTCGCTGGAAAGATCACTGGAAGGTCTATCAATTGTAAAAATTTTGAATTTTTTTTGAACTAAATGATGTGTCAAATCGCTGCTGCAATACAGTGAAAAATCAAGAACTACAGTCTCAATCTCTGCTCAATATAGTTCTGCACACTATTACGAAAATTCATAAACAGAGCTACAGACCTTGGATTCAAGCATGCCTTATATTTACAGAAAGTAGAAAGATATATAGCAATGGTCAAAATTTCAGAATTTTTAGAGCAGGTTTGATAACTCAAATACTGTTTGTAACAGAGATCACTTTCCAATTTGCAATCTGATAAATAGTTCTGTAGCAGTCCACTAATACCGCAATATCTCAGGCTAGGAAACTTGGAATGGTGCAAATAAAATATTTCTGGAATCCTCTTAGAGAGATCTATCTGCGCTAAAATTTTCAATTTTTTAGAAGTTTCCCACAAATCCCAGAAAATTATGCAAAATCACGTCTGCTCTAAGGACTGTACTGGATTCTCAATCAACTGAATCAAATACACCTGCTTATAGCAAAGGGCTTGAATTCAAAATTGCATGGTTGAACACAAAATCAATCAGATCTGCAATATTCGCAAAGCGAACAATGAATTCCCAAGAATTTCGTTTTGATTGCAAACTGAAGGTAATTCGAAGCTCTGATGACCAATTGATGGAATCAGGGGTCTTCACAAGAAAACATTGAATTCCCAAGAACTCAGGCACTTGTTTCTAGTTCAAGGACTCAAATCGTTGTTCGACGTGCAAGCAAGATCAAGTCTTTGTTGTCAGATCTCCGGATTAGGTGCGCACAAGTCGTCATTCGTGGATCAAGTCTTTGAAGACACCACTTAAGTCTTTATAAATTTGTATTTATTTTATGATCATTTGTATGCATGCTCAAAAACTTTCACTTGTAAAAGGGATAATTGATGCAGGCCTATGGTCGAATTTAGTGAGAACTCGCCAGTAGGCTTGCAGTTTCAGAGTATGGTCTCTGAAAGACCCAACGCAGCCGATTATGGTTCGTAAAAGGGTTCTGCCTTTGGTAAGGAGTTGCTCAAACAATATCCCCGCTGTTTGCACAAGTTTCCCAGGAATTCGAATTAGCCTATGGATTTCTCTAGATTAGGCCTCTTCTAATTGATTAAGATTGAGAATAACGAAAACAAATTAAAGAGAAGATGATGAATTCGATTATTGCAATATATAATCTAAGAAAACCATAGACCTAATTGAATTAAAAAGACCGGTATTTACTTGTAGAATAGAACTGATCCCAATCCAAGGATTTGGCTTTCGCCAAGGGCCGAAGCCTGACATGAATCCACACGACAACTCCAAGAGTCTTTTCTCAAAAATAATCTTATTCAATTGTGTAGAATTCTAATGGGGTACAAACCTATTTATAATAAAAAAGTGTGAAAAGACTAAATTGGCCTTGCCTCTAAGAAACTCCTAAAATAAGCAACTTACTTAAGATAGAATGTAGTCTAATTTTGACCATTCTATCTCAACCCTAGAAAATGTTACATGGCTCATTGAATGAACAAGATTAAATCTTAAAAAGAAAAACAAATAAAGTAAGGAGGCCAATTGTACCTACTCCTTCCACCTCCTTTCTCCACCTACTTGTCAACTCCTCTCCTTTCCAAGCACGTGGACTACAATCCCGTATGGAAAGGTTTTGGGTAGGTTTAGGGTAGCAAAACAAGTCAATTGAGACTGATTTAGGTGAATTTGACCCATAAGACCCATATGTAATGATTTGAGGACAATTTTGTCGCAGTTAGGTTGGCTTTTGGGCTTGTGGATGCGGGTCTTGGGCACCAATTGATTTATTATGTTCAATTGGGGCTAATTGGAATTTGGGTCAGGGTCTTGGGCACCAATTGATTTATTATGTTCAATTAGGGCTAATTGTGCTAAATGGAGCTTATTTGGAATTTGGGTCAGGCCTGGTAATATTTGGGCATGGGCTTGTTAGTGCCCCGGCTGTGCTGAGTTCCTGTTTGTCAATTCCATGACTCGGGAAGAAGCACTTGCTAAGAAGCTTAAAGACTCAAGATGATCAAGAATGAAGATCGTGTTCCAGCAAAAAAAAGGTATTTGGCCATAGATGACTTTAGGTGGTACCCAAACCTTAAAGAGGACCATTCCTTGGCTTAGTTGAACAAATGGTAAAACCATAAAGAAGTCTAGAGAGGAAGTTGGACAGTGAATTAGAACTCAACTTGGAAATATGTAATTGGTTTCACCGTTATCTCGACCAGTCGTACTCACCGACCCCTCGGTGGAGACATGATCGACCCATCGTGGTCAAGGACTGGTCGGCCAGATTGACAGAGGGTCTGGATCAAAGAATTGTTATTTTGGGAAAGCCTCTGACCACGAGTCTCGTATGCACTGACCCCTCGGTGATGAACTTAAACGACTCCTCGCGGTGGACGACTCATCGGTAAAGGTCTTAAAGAGTTCTGGACTGTGAATTCGAATGGGCTCTCGAGAAAACAGACGTATCGGTAATTCAAGAGCGATCGAGAGTATCAGGACCGACTCCTCGGTAAAGGGCGACAGGTCGTTCTGGGTAAGACGGGTTTCTGACTTGAAACTACTGTCAGCATAGTTTGCCCCAGATCGAGACACTCGTATGGACCGACCTCTTGGTGCCATAACTGTCGACCCATCGGCGACACCGACCTGTCGACCGGGAAGTAATAAGGCCGTTGGGAGTGCATTTAATGCGCAACGGTCGGGTGGTTGAACGGTAATAAATATACACACCGAACCATCGAGGCCACCGACCTGTCGGTTCTGGACAGTCAGAAAAACCGTTAAGACTCCTCTATAAATATGAGTGTTGGGTGATCGTTTTACCATCTTCTTTAAGATGAAAAGAGTTATATACTTTAAGGAACGATCAACACTCTTGTGAGAAGAATCATAAATAACCAATCTATTGATTGTGTTTGAAAGTGAGAGAGAGGAGGAAAAACTATAAACAACCAATCTATTGATTGAGTTTACAAGTGAGGAAAAGAGAAAGAAAAGACATAAAGTAGGAAAGCTTTGGTAGAACCAAGTTTCCTTGTCACCCTGAGATTGTGATTGCTATATGACAGATACAAAGAGGAGCTTCGGCACTCAGTGTGTGTGATCTTCAAGAAGCACACATCAGCGAGAAAGAGCTTCAAAGCAAGTGCTTTATGGTTTTAATTTTGTTTTTAAAACCTTTGACCTGAAAGTGGATTAAGGAAGCTTGGTTCCGGAACTACTATAAAAAACTCTAGAGCGTCGTCTCTGGCACATGTGGTGGGTGGAATTCCCAGCCAATTGCGTGAGGTGGAATTCCTACTCTAATTGTGAGGGTGTAAGTCCCCACTTAGTGAATTTGGGGATAGATCTGTAACGCCCTGCCCTTTTTCACTTGCTTCTTCCCGTAAATCAGAGTATTTTTTTTTTTTTAAAACGAAGAGTGATAGAGAGCGGGACGTCACGACGCGAGCTAAGTCTGAACTTCCAAAGTCCGACCCTTAACTGGCCAACCCTATGTGTGCATGGACTAAGTCCACGAAAATGGTTCACACATAACAATATAAACATGCGGAATAAAAATCATGACATGCGGAGTTATAATAGAACCAAGTTCTATTCCATTTAGATAGCAAAGTACGTCAAGTCCTTAATCATCATTCAAATATTATAATTATCAAAATTAACATCCAACCATCTAAGTTATTACATTCCCGGAACCTAGTTACTCAAATACATGACCATAAGTAACTTTATTCAAAACATATAAAATAAATCATCCAAGCTCCTATGCCTGGCCCTCCTTGACCTCATCATTCCCCTTGTTTCCTATATCGTCAACTAGGGTAGAAGTAGGGCGTTAGAACAACGTCCCAGTAGGTATTCCAGTTACGGCTAACACATGGTTAGTACAAAACATATATTATACATAATATCCAAACCCATATAAAATCATGCCATGCAATGATGACAAATGCAATGAGTCCCACCCATCACATGTACATAAAAGTACCCACCACATAGGTCTTTCGGACGCTCCGACGGAGTGTGGACCTTCCGGTTTATTCCTGATGGAAAAGCACATCAAGGTACCCCACATAGATTTTTCGGACGCCCCGACGGAGTGTGGCCCCTTCGGTTACAAATCCTCCACCCCATGCCATGCATGAGATGCCAATCTTAAGACCACAACAAAAGAAATCTCTCTAACTGAACAAAGCACCCTAATTTCGCTCACTATTGTGATCATCTTCTAGGGGAGTCTTTTAGCCCTGTTGCCCACTTAATTGTGTTTGTAGAGTCCCTTTGATGATTAGTTTCCCCCCTCCTAGAGAAGACCATATGGATAAGGCTTTCCTAATACTGATAAGTTCTACCTATTGCCACAGAGAAAACTATAGACGTTCTATTGTCGTAGTCACGGAACACTCCTATACCTCTTGGACCCGGTTTTCCCCTTGCTGCCTCGTCAACAATAAATTTGTGTATCTGGATGAGGGGGACACCAAGTAGCGTATACGTTGGGCTTCCTAGACAGAGGGCCTAGGCCAGCCTAGGAAACCCTCCCAAGAGTTGTAGAAGTTTGCCATTTTAAAGCCCTTGAACTTTGTCCCAAATACGAACCATATGCAGAGTCTCCACTTTGCTTTCTGAATAAGGTTGTTTTCCTCTGACTCCTTGTTCTAAAAAATCCTAGAGTTTCTGTCCTTCCACACTGTCCATAGAACAACTGCTAGAATGGTGTTCCAAGCCACTTTCATCTTAGGATTGGTGTGTTGAATGGTCCACGAGTGAACAATTCCTTCGCACGTGCGCTCAAATACCCATGATGCCCCCATCAAATTTGCAATGCTTATGCACAATTTTTTGGTCATTGAGCATTTGGCAAACAAATGATTGATGTCATCCTCCGTGTGGCCACAAAATGTGCATTATAGGTTGTTGTCTGAATTGAGTAGCCTTCTTATGTTGAGGGCTGATCTGGTCAACACTTTCCCTTTCACGACACACCACACGAAAGTTTGCACTCTTGGGGGGACGAGACCCCTCCAGGCTAGGCTCGATGTAGGGTGCTCCTCGTTCTGTTGACTAAGGGCCAAATTAGTCAGCCCTTGACTGAAAACGCTCAGGAGGAATCTCCTACCCAAAGTGTTTCATCCCCTTCCTCCATTGATAGAGGGAATTCCCTTAAAATCGCTTTCAATTCCTCAAGGCTATCCTATTTTTGGGGTTGTAGTGCTGGACAAAGCCATAGTTAGCATTACGACATCCATGGACGCATCGGGCAAGGCCATAATTGACAGCACCAGTTTTTTAGTTTTATTCATAACATTAACCAATGTTAGCATTATCTTGCCAAGTTTGGCTCCATCTGAGTTGCAAGCCTTTTGTTTGGTAGGTACTCCAAGTACTAGGCGTGGGTGAAGGTGACAACGAAATTTGAATCCATGCTCTTGATTAGGTTACCTAATGCAAGAAACTATATATTTTAGTTCTTTTATTAACTTTGAATTAAGACAATGCTTGAAAACTTAGTACTTGGGAACCGATTATGGTCCCACAGAGCCTAACAAAAAATTGTAGACCCAAATTTTGAAATTTGCATCACAAAATTTTCATTTGATATTTGAATAATGTAAAAGGGTACATAGTTCTAAAAAACAGATCTCGGCTCTCCCTAGAGAAACCAGTCCACTAGTGATGGAGGCATCAGGCCTAATGGACCATTGACAAAATTGACTTGGCTTTCATGACCCAAATTGCCTAAGGTATTCATTAGTGGACTCCATCTAATAAACCTGAACACTTTGTTAGCCTGAGCCCAATTACCTAATAGGCCTGAATGACCCAATTAAGCTTGTAAGCCCTGAAAGTTCCCTTGGATGCTAGAACAACACAATTGACCCTAGAGGGGAGAGAGAGAGAGAGAGAGGGGGGAGAGAGAGAGGGGGGGGGGGGGGGGGGGGGGGGGGGGGGGGGGGGAGTGAATAGGTCAATCCAAATTCGTTGGTCCTTTTTAAAAGTAACTTGATTGATTAATTAAATGCAGCGGATACAACAATCAAGTGTGTGTGTGTGTTAGCAAATGTGATTAAGCAATCAACACAAGAAATTAGATCTAACACCACAAGCACAAGGACACAAGATATATAGTGGTTTTGTTCGCCAACCCACATCCACTGTTAGGACTAGCTCAACCTTGAGCTTGTAACACCCCGGATTTTCAATTTATTATTTTGTATGAAAATTATCCATTTAATTTGTGAATTTTAGATATGGATCTTAAATTGGGCAAAGAGTTGGGTCATTGGCCCAATTAGGACCCAACGGTTTTGGAATTGGTTTCATTAAAAATCAAATGGGGTTGAATTTAATTAATAATGCAATATTAAATAAATAAGGAAAGGGATAATTGAGCATGGCCGATTATTAGGTTGCATATCTATGATTATGCGCATGACATATTTTATCTAGGACTATCTAAACTGGGAAGCCAAGGTCGGCAATTTCTATCTTAAATTGGGATCAATGGAAGCTTAATAAAAGAAAGGCAAGAGGGGCGCATATCATATCCTAAATTAGGACTCTCCAAAGAGAGAAATACAAGAAGGCACACGGCATTACTAAAATTAAACAAGGGGCACACGACCTAAGGGGGTGAGGTTATCTTAAGCACCTTCTAAGTTGGGACCAAGGAAAGGCTTTATAAAGAGATATATAGGAGGGGCACATGGTTTACTCTCTATAGCCGAATTTTATCCCTCTCTCAAGTCTTGCTCACGGCAAAACAAGAACAAGGAGAAGGCAGCCAGCAAGAGGTATTCTCAGTTTTGGAGAAAAAGAATCTAGAAGAAAGGAGAAGGATTGGAAGAGCAAAAATCAATCGGAACCGGTTAGTATTTTATTTGATAAATTTGTTTTAAAAAAAATAAGGAACCATAGGGTTTGGCCAACGTGTATGGCCGAACCCATGGAAGAAGATTGGGAGATGATTTGATTATTTTTGTTGGATAGAAACCATGGAAAGACATGGTCTAATTATGGATTCTTAATGGATGAAATTTGTGAAGATTCTAAACCATGAGTTCGGCCATGGAATATGGCCAAACCCCATAATCAATTATAGGTTTATATTCATAAATTTTAGATCATGGAAACCTTGGACGGTTAGGTGTTTTGGATTTAAAAGATGGATTATGAAGATGAAAATCATAGGTGTGGATTCATGATTTTAAAAGGTTTAATTGGATGCATGGTTGATGGTTTTTGGATACATGGAAAAATATGGAGGACTTTTGATAATTTTAATGGAGTTGTGGTGGTGTTATTATTGAATTTTAATGGACTTAAATTAAATGGAAGATCAAGGATTAAATAATGGCTAAGATCATGAACCATAGGGTTCGGCCATGGTGTATGGCCGAACCCCATGGAGTTGGTTATTAATTTAGAAAATAAATGGAAAGGGTTAGATTTGTTTCTATGGGTGAGGTTCGGCCATGGTGTATGGCCGAACCCCACTAAAGTTTAGTTATGGAAGTTTGTTTATTGAGAAAGTTTCTAAAAATAGAAGGAGTAGATTAAAAATGGGAAAGTTTCTATTTTTGGAAGTTGAGGACTAAATTAGAAAGTTTTAATTAGGAACTTTCTAATTATGGAATTTTAATTTGGAAACCTTCTAATTAAGGAAGGGTGGATGATTAATTTGGAAACCTTCTAATTAAGGAAAGGTGGATAATTAAGTTGGAAACCTTCTAATTATGGAAGGGTGGATGATTAAGTTGGAAATCTTCTAATTATGGAAGGATTGATAATAAATTTGGAAACCTTTTTATTATGGAAGGATGGATGATAAATTTAGAAACCTTCAAATTATGGATCATTGGTGAAGGTAATGGCAAAGTTGTAAATACATGCCAAAGGGGAGGATCATGAGTTCGGCCATGGTGTATGGCCGAACTCCATGAGGTTTATTTTATGGATTTCATTAGTTAAGGAATTTATATAGCGTCTAGTTATGGTAGATTTAAATGAATGAGGGAATCAATGGCAATCTTGTAAATATGTGACTATTTGTTAGCTCTCAAAAGAAAAAAACCCAAAACAATGCTGCCTATTTTGGCTTAGCTTGGCGAAAAATCAATTAAGGGATAAAGATATGTATCAAGTAATTGTGGTTGAGAAGTTTAATAGAGTTCATCGCTTACAATGGACTCAAGAAAGCACCATTCAAGAGGGAATCGAAGCTGCTTTGTACCGACCGTCACTTGGGGACATACTACGACCCATATGATGGTCAAAGAGTGAAGGTAACTCATAGGATCTAACACAGCCAGGGTAGGTGACTGTTGGAAAGGCTAAGGAAGACGGCCAAGATGCCAACAAGAAATTGTTTTGAAGCTTTCCATCAAACTTCAGAAAATGAGACGAGTTTTTTCCAACCTTATCAATTGGGATTCAAGCCTCGGCATAATGGACCATTAGTACCCACCTTTCTCTCTCGCTCGTCTATGCCACTGATGAAGAGTGGGAAGAAACTTTCCATTGCTTTGAGGCCCAAAAGCTCCATGAAGGCAGGGAGCCAAGAGAAAGACAGGAAAGAGAAGAAAAAAAATGCATGAATGAATATGCTCAAAGGCTCGCGGCCAGCATTTATTTGCCAGCCTTAGTAGGGAAGAAAGGTGCATTGGACCTTGAGAGCCTACATTAAAAGCAGCCTCAAGTCCATCGTCACAGGGGGCATTTTTTCAAAGAATGAGGGATTTAGTCAGCAAATCCCCAAAGAACGAGAGTTGCAGTAGTTGAAACAAGCTAAAATCAACAAGCCTGTTATTGTTGAATATAGAATAGTTGAAACAAGTTAAAATCAACAAGCCTGTTATTGTTGAATATAGAATAGTTGAAACAAGTCTAGGCCCTCTGCAATATTGGGACTTATCAGGTGAAGACAAGCCTAACTTGCTATGGTCAGATGGCTTTCGAGCTCCAAGACTCTAAAAAATAGATGGCGTCGAGCAACTTGGAAAGCAAGAAAGGTCATAGAATGAGAAAACAAGACTTCTGAAGTCCAAGCAATGACCTGGATGAAAAACGAGAGAAGCCAATCTCTAAATTGGAAAGGAGGGTACTGAAGGGAGGTGGAATTATCATCTATGTAAGTTCATATGGGCAGAGGTGGAAAAGGGGGAAAAAAAAAAAGGGAGAATCCACTAGTTGGCTGGTGGAGATGTCAAGACCCTAACGAGAGCTGTCACTAGGGCATGAAGCCTCGCTGAAGGCAGTAAGATGAGAAGATCAATTAGACAAGTCAGTGGAACGTCCTTCTTGCAAAGATTCTTTGATGACAAGAGACTTGATCGTCGTTAGATGGCCTAGAATATGCTGTATACATGGAAGGGACCCATAACCCACAAATGGATGAAATTAACAAGAGGCTAAGCAAGTCTGAGTAGAAATGAGAGCAATTCCAATTGACTCGAACTCAACTCATGAAGACCTTGCAAGAAATGCTTTTCACAACGAAACAAGTTTAACAGCTAACTGCCAGCATGACTAAAAAATAAGGCTTTTACATGATGACACTAGCAAGTAAGGTGTTGGAAAATCAGATGGTGCAAACCATTCAAATGGCGTTCATGGAAATGATCAAGGAGACAAAGATGATAGTGATAGTGATAGTTCTAGTTCTGATGAGGATAGTAAATCCATGAAGGACCAGAACGATGACAGCAAGACCCTATCCAAGGAGCTCAAGGCACTCTGGACAAACCAAAACCCATTCTCCACCCATATCCTAAGTGAATAGACGAAGTCCGTTGGCCAAAAAGAGTGAAGATTCCAGATGTTCGTCCTTCGACGACAAAGGGTCCGCCATGCAGCATATCTATCAATCTCTCTCATTGGTAAGTGGTCAAATGGAAGAAGAATCAATGAAGATGTGGTGGTTCGTCACTTCATTAAAGGGACATGCATTTCATTTGTGGAGGCTGCTCCCAGATGGTTCCACCACTTCGTCGGCAGAATTGGAACATAGGTTCTTTGCGCACTTCTTTGATGATGAGGATAAGACATCCTTGACTAAATTGACAGAAACTAAACAAAAAGAAGGTGAGTCAGTGGAGGATCACATCAACAAGTGGAAAGGTATGGCGACAAGCTATGCTTAAAAAATCTAGCCCCAAACATCCAAATGCCCATGACTGATCGAGAGTTTCAAACACTTGCACACCTTCAAGAGGTTACTATTGAGGTTGAACAAGCTATTCAAGTCTAAAGGGCCAAAAAGAAACGAAAAGAAGGAACAATTAAATCTGAGGGCAAGAAGAAGTTAATGTCATCCAGATTAAGTCATCCTTGAAAGAAGGCGAACGTTCAAGGAAGCCTGATAAGAAAGACCAACCATGCAAGATAACTTAGAAGGAATGGTTGGAGAAGAAATACGCCTTCGATAAAGAGCAATGTGAGTCTATATTCCATTTGCTGAAAGAGAGGCGTTTTGGAACTTCCACCTTGTAAAAGGCTGGAAAAAGAAAAGATGATAGACCACGCAAGTACTGTTTATACCACTGGACATTTACACCTCATAATTCAGTGCCGGGGGTTCGTAGACAAGATTGAAGAATTACTAAATTCGGGTGCTGTCACTTTGTCACATGAAGTGACCACCAAATTGGTAACAATTCAATTTGGAACCGTGCAACCAACACAACACATGGTTCAGCAAGTTGAGCCTTAAGAAGAGTTCTGGGAAACAGATAATTTGGAACCCCATATCGATACTCTCATTGCATGTGAAACTTTGGTTGGGGATGTCATATGGGTCCACCCTGTTCTCTTGGAAGAAGATGACTGGGAAATGGTAAAAAATAAGAAAAAGTCTGGACCCAAGTCACCCCAACCATCAAAGCAAGAAAACATCACCTTGCCACCAACACGGAAAAAGATGAAAGAAGAAGAATAAATGGAGCAAAAGGCATAAGCTTGTCGCAAAGGAGGAGGATCTACTCCAGCACCCACCTAGGTTCCAGTCACTCTTAAAGAATGTATTCCACCTGAGATATTAGATAGTGATAAGCAGCAAACAACCTCCGTAGATGAGTCAAACATTTCTACTCCAACATAGGATTTTTTACCAAATAGATAGAGGAATCCTACCCCAATGAACAAATTGAAGTTGTCTCCGACCATCAATTGGAAAATGCAGAAATTGTGCTCCAGGAAGAGGGAGTTGATGAGATTGGTCTACAAGACCAATTATTTGATACTTCTCATTTGGAGGAAGTGCTCAATGAAATTGATTTATCTCAGCACGTTGGAAATAATCACTCTAAGGTAACAAAATCTATCTCAAACCATGATTCAGATGATCAATATGAAGTGGAAAGTGTACAATGGCAAACCACCTGGAGATCTAGTCCTATAGATGTTATAGACAATAACCTTGACGACTTGTCTGATCATACCTCTCAACTTTCTAGTGAAGGTGAGCTGCAATATGGTCGATAAGTGCTCAGTGATCGAAGGTCCCCCATTCTTAAATGAGTGAAATCAGAAAATACCAACCTGGAATTGCAGGACCCAGTATGAGTACTTAGATTCCCGCCTAGACTAGTTTTTCGTCAATGAAATCAATTCTGAGTGGCAGGAGAAGTTGCTAAGAGATCCGACCAATTTAAAACGAAGTTATTATGACCTCCCAAAACTCAATTCTCAGGCTCATTATGTCATGCAAAGATCATGATCTTGAAGGATTAAGACTCCGATGGATATTTTGGTTGTCAGAAAGTTGGAATTGTGGGAGAATCATTTGGATCCAACCACGAAACTGAGTCTGATGAATCTTCTGAAACTGAAACTACGGGGTTGGAAGATGATGTGTGTTAGTGCCTCGGCTTGGCCAAGTCCCTATGTTTGTTAATTCCATGACTCAGAAAAAAGAACTTGCTAGAAGCTTGAAGACTCAATGTGATCAAGAATGAAGATCATGCTCCACCGGATTGAAGTTCATCGTTATGGCATTCACAAAACAGGTAATATGACCATAGATGACTTTAGGTGGTACCCACACCTTAAAGAGGACTATCCCTAAGCTTAGTCGAACAAATGGTTAAATCATAAAAAGCCTAGAGAGGAAACTAGACAGTGAATTGGAACCCAACTTGGAAATATGTATTTGATTTCACTGTCAGCTCGACCAGTCGCTCTCACTGACCCCTCGGTGGAGACTGGATCGACCCATCGTGGTCAAAGACTGGTCGACCAGATTGACATAAGTTCTGGATCATAGAACTGTCATTCTGGAAAGCCTCTGATCGAGTCTCGTATGCACCGACCCCTCGGTGATAAATTGAACAACCCTTCGTGGTCAAACGACTCGTCGATAAAAATGTTTTGAGTTCTGGACTTGAACTCATGTGGGCTCTCGAGAAAACAGACATATCGGTAGTTCAATACCGATTGAGAGTAGCTAGGACCGACCGCTCGGTAAAGGGCGACATGTCGTTCTGGATAACAGGTTTCTAGACATGAAACTACTGTCAGCATGTTTTTGCCCCAGACCAAACCTCTCGTATGGACCGACCTCTCGGTGCCATTACTGTCGACCCATCGGACGACGACACGTCTACCGAGAAAGAATATTACAATTGGAATCCATTATTGCGCAACGGTCGAGTTGTTGGACGGTAACATTTCTAGTCACCGACCCCTCGGTGCGCCCGATCTGTCGGTACATTACCATTGCAGCAACTGGTTGCCTTCTCTATATAAACCAATCTTTATGCAACCAGTTGGCATCCTTCAAAAAGATCAGTCGGACCCTCATCATCATCAGTGAAGTTAAATAAGGGCCAACAGAACGATCACTCTCTTTTCTCGTGCTTACACTTGGGGAATCTAATACAACTAATCATATGGATTGAGTTTGTGAGAGAGAGGAAGGAAGGAACATTATCTAGAAAACCTTTGGTAAAACCAGTTTTCTTGTCACCCTGGATTGTGATTGCTATACGGCGGATACAAGGCGGAGCGTCGGCACACATTGGGTAGGATCTTCATGAAGCACACATCAAGAGAAAGAGCTAAAAAAGAAAGTGCTTCTTGGTTTTAATTTTATTTTAAAACTTTAGTTCCGAAAGTGGATTAAGGAAGCTTGGTTCCGGAACCACTATAAAAAATCTGGAGCGGAGTCTCTGGCACGATGGTGGGTGGAATTCCAAGCCAAATGGATAGGTGGAATTTCTATTCGACAGTGGTGGGTGAAATTCCCAGCCGATTGAGTAAGGTGGAATTCCTACTCTAATTGTGAGAGTCCAAGTCCCCACGTAGTGGATTTTGGGGATAGCTCAAGGTTGAGCGAGTCCTAACAGTGGATGTAGGTTGGTTAGTCGAACTACTTTAAATTGGTCTTATGGTGTTTGATCTATGTGTGTTTGTATTTATTATTTAAGTACTCTTCTCAACACACATCACCTTGCATATTGATTATCTTATTTTATACATTGTGCACAAGTATCGATAATCAAACATTATGTAAAGGGTCATAATCTTAATATGATCAATTAATAAAATTATCACACTAAACAAATCTCTTGATTAATGTTCTGCTGCACTTAAAACAATCAAGAAATTTATTAATACCATGAAAAATGGGATTGACCTATTCATCTCTCCTCTAGGGTCAATCATGTTGTTCCAGCACATTGAAAAAAGGATCTTTCAATATGTGTAGGGTATTGTTTGGTAAGATATACAGAAAGCATCAACCGAATGTGCCCAGAAAAATGACCTTTCCAAGGGGCAAATGAAAACCAAGAGAATGGTATTGAGTAGCCATTTGACTATGACATCCTTGGTCATTTGGGTTGTATCCTAGCAAAGATCTCCATTTTTGATGTTTTCCATCCATTCCTGAGGTAAGGAAAGATGTGGTCTCTATGCTTCGAGAGGTTGACAAGTATATTTATGCGGAACAGCCAACTGGGCCTTGGCCCAGTCTCGAGCCAGGCCCAGTTTCGAGCCCAGCCCACAACCACAACTTAGGTGTTTTAAAATGGGGTCTTGTAACCCTAAATTAGGAGATTCGACGATTGAAGGGGAAAAAAAGGAGAAGAAGAATACGAAGGAAAGGAGCGAAGGAAGAAGGAAACAACCTCGCCGAGTACGTGAAAAACGACGGCGAAAGACAGGGAGAAGAGTGAGAAGCCATCCCTGTACATGTACCAGTTCCTCTTCCTCCTTCCTTTTCTCTTTCTCTCTTCTCTCTCTTTTTCCTTTTCTTTTTTTATCCCTATGATTCCCATGACCCTCCATAACCCACCTCTTTACTGCCGCACCACTCCAAAACCCATCCCTACTTGCCGTGACCCCGTAGTCCCCTTCCCTGGCTGTTGTCGCAGCCTGTAGACCCTCCCCTCCCTGTTGCCACCTTCCAAATTCCCTCCCTGTGTTTCCGCGACCCCCAAAAAAACCACTCCTACTGCAGTCGTTACCCTCCCAACTCCCAATCTGAACAACCGGCACTTCCAAACAGTCCCCGACTGCTGCCGTTCTCTCCTTTAACCCACCCTTATTGGCCGTGATCACCTATAAGCCCGCTCTACCCTTGCCGCAACCTTCCTACCTTCCATCCCTGATCGCCAAGCCTCACCTGCCATTTGTCTTCTCTAGTGGAACCCAATACAACCCCATTTAACCTTGCCGTTTTCCTTTCCTAGCCCTTATGCCTTCCGCCCCTCTCTATAGCCCATCACCTTGTTGCTGCAAGCCTTTCTGCTCCATTTCATTGCTTTTGTCTCTCTCCCTAGTCCATTCCACAGTTACCGTAAGCCTTAAAAACCTCTCCATTGCTTTCGTCGCATCATTTAGCCTCTACTACATCTGCCGCTGCCTCCTTTAATTTCTGTTTACAGTGTCGAACCACAACCTTTAGCCAATAACCCCAATTAAAATCCATTAAATACCCATTTCATTTAAATCCTTACCTTACCATTTCAGGAACCCATTTAATTCCCCTACTCTTACATTCTCCATTACATCATTACATTCATTGCATATAGAATTAAGTCATAGCATCTAGTCAGAGTGATGCAGGACAAGGGAATAAGTTTTTATTTAATGATTAGTGAGGATTTACAGAGGTCATATCAGTTTCTTCCAAAGGAAGGGACACTCTCTGAAGGTTGGAGGCGATCAGGGTTTTCTCTCTTAATCTCTCTCTCTCTTAATCACGATTTGAAGAAGAAAGCCGTATATTTATAATAAACTCTTAAAACGGCTAGTCTTCGATGGGTCAAGAAAGGTACCTCAGCAGGTTGATACTATCACACGAGATAGCTAGCACTAGCGACAAACTTTTGAATATAAAAACGGCACTTGGCAAGGTTCTGACAATTTCTTACGAAATTGATAACACGGACACGGATAAACCGGTGCTCTAACATCAACAATATACGTTGTCCCTCAAGAAGACATTGGACCAAGTGCCAATCAGATTCCATATGGTTCTGTTACCATTCTAAAAACAAAAAGGTCCTTGTTTAATCATGTTGGAGTATTCATAGACACTCCACTCCCTAAAGACTAAGCGTATACAGCAGATCAAATAGGTTTCCCTGGTTCAGAAGTCATGAAATTCACAAGGACGATTCCCAAGGATTGAGCAATCGGTTTGACTTGTAAGAACCTTTTCATTATTCATAACCCAATGGGGGCAGTTTTCTGGGTCTCGATGGGAGATCATTAGATCAATTTTGTTCGAGGACCCACAGATCCACTTGACCAAGTAAAGCGCAGGAAAAACAAAAGTGAACCAGTGGATTTGGCAAGATATAGCCCTGCCACTCATCAAATGATGACTAGGATGCGGTTTTACCGACCCCACAAACATGAAGCAAACTGCCATATGCTTTGATGAAAGGACCAAAATGTAGTTTCCTTCTTTGGAAGGTAGAATTGATAACTTCCCATATGACTTGGGCTATAATCCTTGTCCTACTCTATATTCAACTTCCAAAAGGAAGATGTGTGTTAATAATTGAGGAGTGTTTGAAGAATGGCCGAGTTACAAAGAATGATGATAACAGTTAATCGGAAAGAAAATCAATGAAGCTTTAGGGATCAGTATACGAAATCTTGAGGCATTAGCTATAGCCGATGACCCACCCCATCAACTAGAGATTCCTCAGCAACTTTTCCCATCTCATAGTTAGAGGTTGAGGCTAAATGAAGTAATCAAGATGAAGCTAATCAAGATGAAGCTGCCAATAATCAACAACCAGAGTTTGAAACAACATTTTAATGTTCCTCAGGAGGAAACAAAGGCCGAAACTAAACCTAGCTCACTAACTATGAAGAGAGATCTACTTAGGAACTGAAGACGATCCTTGTCCAATTTTTGTAAGTTCCTTCTTCGCATACGAGAAAGTTGTACATTATAAAATTTGCTGAAAGAATATAAAGTCTACTTCACTTGGTAGCATGCCTAGATGCCTGGTCTTGAACCAAAAATAGCACTACATCATCTTAATTTTTAAATTAGATGCAAAGCTTATAAAATTGGCCCAACGCCAATTTAATTCTAAAGTTATGGACCAGTTCGAAAATGGAAAGATGTTGGCTTTACTAGGGAAGAACAACATCCTGAATGGCTAGCCAAAATTGTTCCAAAGGAAAAATGGACAAAAAAGGGTATGTATAAACTTTAGAGACTTGAACAGAGCATTTCCAAAGGATGATTTTCTGCTTCCAATTGCAAAAATTATGGTTGTCCTTTATTGATAGATTCTTAGGGTATAATCAAATTAGGTGCTCCTTGATGATCAAAAGCACAATGTTTCAAACACCATTTGGTATTTACTGGTATGTAGTTATGCCTTTTGGGCTAAAAAACGGTGGTGCCGCATAACAAAGAGCAATGATAATCTTCAAAGATATACAACATAGAACAGTTGAGTGTTATGTTGATGATTTGGCTATGAAAAGTCAAGTCAGAGGATCACTTAAATGGTCTTCATGAGGTATTTGAAAGACTCAAAAGACATGAATTCTGAATGAATCTGCTCAAGTACTTCTTTGGAGTATTGTCTGGTAAATTTCTAGGATTTGTCGTTTGAAAAGATGGTATTGCTTTCAACTCTGCAAAGGTTAAGGCAAGGCTTGCTTATATGCGGTGGTTTATATCTAATTTATTCAGATGATGTCGACTCGTTTCTCGATTAATGAAAAAAGGAGTTCATTATGTTTGGGATCAAGAATGTGAGGAAGCATTCCAAAGTATAAAACAAATCATTTTTATACTTTTTCATTCTTTTTTAAAGAGAAATGAAAGAACGAAAAGAAAAGAAAACTATACTAGAGTTATTTTTTAATAAAAATAGAAAGAAAAAACGGTAAAAAAAGAAAAGAGAAATGATAGTGTCCACCGACACTGACGTCTACGGATGAAAATAAAAAAGAAAGAGTGAGTCCTTGTGCAAGGACCTCCAAACGAAAATGAGGAAATAAAAGAATGAAAGAAAGAGAGAAATACTTGCGGCCGAAAACTCGAAAGAAGTATAGAAAGAAAGAGGAAAACGGCATAGAAATGAAGAAAAAGAGGAAGAAGAAGAAGGCGATAAAGAGGAGGTATAAATGGAGAAGAAGAAGACGATAAAGAGGAAGAAACGAAGAAGGCGAGACGATAAAGAGGAAGAAATGAAGAAGAAGGTGAGAAAGAAGAAACAAAAACAGAGTAAGAGAAAAAAAAAGCATACCTGGAAGAAGCAAGCAGAGATGATTGCTTGGGTTGCTGAGAGACACTAGGTACACACATCTTTACACTTTTTTCCTGAATAGTACGATTTTACGATTCAGGGTTTTGAATTGTACAATTTTCGATTTCCCCAGAAAATCGAATGATTTTGAGTTAAAATCAATTTTCCATGCGATTTGAATTGCTGTACCTCTAAAACGATACAAATTGTACGATTCGTATCGTGAATCAAACGATTTTAACAACAGTAATCCTTCAAGCAATTGTTTTGGATCTCCCTGTCCATCACTAACATGGCTGGTTTCTAGCAAAGAAAGGCCCTTCTGAACTTTTAATGTTCTGTCCATTCTATTATGAGATTGGATCCTGCTTTTAGAGCTTGATGGATTTTTGGATGGTGTGATATGTAATTTTGTTTCTTGAGATTTTTCCATTGGAGCTAGTGTCTTTGGGCCATGGAAGTAGTACGAAGATTTTATTGAGGGATTGATGGTAATGAGAGGGCTGAGTGTGAAAGAGGTATTACGGATTGACCAAGAAGAATCATTTGGTTATGTCTAGGGAAGTAGGTTTTTCTTTTTTCTTTAACAGGTGTCATTAAGCTTCTTTCTCTGCATCCTTTTATCTTACATGGATGTTAATGTTTCCAACTGCATTTTTCTTCTTCCTTTTATACTTTTTAAATTCTATTTGAGAGAGGGAGGGAGAAGTCAAGCACTAATTTTCTTCACTTGCTGTTTCCAGGGTACGTCTTCAACAGTTGATTATGATCCATGCTTGGCTGGCATTATTGCCAAAACAAATATACTTGTTATAGAAGGCTATTTATTTGAATTCCCCTGTACTGCAAAAGCAATTAAGAATGCATGTGAGGATTCTCGCAAGAATGGTGCTCTTATTGCTGTTACTGCATCTGATGTGTCTTGCATTGAGAGATGTTATGATCAGTTTTGGTAAGAAATTACTTTGAGCTTCTTGTATTGTTACAGTTTTGTTCATACTATAGGAGGTGGTGGAGCAAAGTTGAAAGTTGTTCATTGTTGCGACATTAAGCCTCTTGCTTAGCTTGAACCTATCTTGAGACCCGCCTGAGACTATTATGAATGAATAGGTTTGAGCACATATATCAACCTGTTAAGCCTTGATCGGGTTAAATTCTTGAGCTAAATGGTCAGGCTTGGGCTTTTATAGGAAGCCCATGAAAGCCCATCAGGCTTGTTTGCTCATTTAGCTATTATGTGTGTTTATTTGTATACCTGTTCCAATTTCTTTAATTTTTTTTTCTTCTTTCAAACATTGTATTGAACTAATTAGAAAATTGGTTGTTTAGATTGAAAGTATATATAATAAGTTACAAGTAGACCAAATTTGAGCTCAAAATTCATTTTCTAGGCATTTGACCTATTCGTCAAAATCACAATGTGTCCTGGTTGTTTAGATTGAAAGTATATATAATAAGTTACAAGTAGACCAAATTTGAGCTCAAAATTCATTTTCTAGGCATTTGACCTATTCGTCAAAATCACAATGTGTCCTGGTGGTGTTGATTTTTAGAGACCCTTAGTGACATTGATCACTAAGATTAAGTGGCTTGAAAATGAGTTGGAGATGAAATTTAGTCGATTTGTAGCTCGTCATGTCTACTTTCAATCTGGACAGTTGAAATTTTAGTTGTTTCAAATGGGCGGGCTAGGGCTTAGTCTTGAAAAGCCTGGTGGTGTGTGGGTGAGCTCGGGCAGCCATAGAGCATAGCCCGGCCCGTGAACACCCCTATGCAATATTGAGGTTGTGATATTTGGTTCAGCTTAGGAGGTTTGCACAATATCTAGTGAGGAGCTTGTTTTCACAAGTTTGCTGATAGTAGTGAACATTTTTTTTTGTATCATACATCATCATCATCATTGATGATGTTATAACGGAGGCTCGTGGCAAACTCATTTCATGCTTAGAAATTTATCCTTTTTCTTCAATATTTCATTCCAAAAGAAATGTAATTGGCCTATAAACTTTGGTATTTTAGAAATGCAGATTGCATAATTTCTTGTTGTCATTTCTATTATGCTAGAAAAATGGAAAAATTCCATTCCAAATTTCATTCTCTTACCAAACAGAAGCAACCATTGCTTACTTGTCATGACGATAAAGCAGTTGGCATCTGGGGATGAAGTAGAAAAAATGTCACTGACATTATTTCTTTAACATGGATGAGATGAAGCTTATTATTTTAGTATGTTGTATTGATAATATTGAACTATGTTTATATTAGGAATTAAGCTGTTAAATATCCATGATATGCAATGGAAGTGTCAATGGGTTATCCATGTAGTGTATGCAAGTGAATCATGATATGCACCTAAATATCCATAGTTGATATACTCAAGTTATAAATTAGAACTATGTTAATCAATAAATATGACAAGTAATTTGTAAACTTAAACTTGCAGGTAATCAACCGTCAAGAAGAAATTAGGTGTGCACACACAAGTCTTCATTGATCTCCTTTTTGTCTTGCAATGTTGGGTTCCGTAACTGCTATTAAGATCCAGAATATACTAAATCTAGGCCTTCAAATCTATGGATCAGGTGCCAGTGGACTGAAGTAGGACTTTACTGTTCATCTAGGTTTTCAACAAAGTATTCAGGGCTTACTATTTAAAACTAATTGCAAGTAGGTATGCAATAGGTTCCAAACTGGTTAAGATTTAGGTCAAAATGAACGCCAAAATGGCCTGTTCATACTGTTATACAGGCTTGTATAGACATTTGTGTGGACAGTTACGGTTTGGGTCTCAGGTAAGGAGGTTAAGGTCACGAGATAGTTTCCATTGAAAGTAGAAAGGAAAAGAAAGAGAAGGAAAAACCTCCTATGCTGGTCCTTGTCTTTGTATGCAATTGAATAGGAACTCCATGCAGCTATGCATGGACTAACCATTAGCTTCTATCAAGACTTATCCCATTTTTTTAAATATAATTTTTTAAAGGCAGCTGCATGGACTTCCTATGCAACTGCATTTCTTCAAGATTTGATCAAGTGATCTCTTCCATACACACTTGTGCACATGCACACATACATTCTCGCGCACATGCACCCAGGCACAAAAGGTCCCCTTAAGCCACCTTGATCATGTTATATATGTTCCTACTTTCTTTATTCAGATCATTCCCCATCATCCTTTGCCTGCTCCATATTGTCATAGTGTCAAACTCAAAAAGTTTTCTATTCATTAACGGTATATTTGGCCTTAGGTTAGTTCCATAATTTTTTCTGGTACTAATGACATCTTGGCAAGAAAGTGTGTTAAAACTAATTTCTTGCCTCTTTTTGAACAAAGTTAGTAGCTTAGCCTTCAAGGTCACCTATCTATACCATATCAAAATGTTTCCGGAAACTTCCTCTCATCCTTCAAAAAATGATTTATTGATTCGGCGTGGTTCCTCCAAATGCTAACAGCAACTTCAATCATCTCTCAGGGAAATTATAGGAAACTATGCAGACATTGTTTTTGCAAACAGTGATGAAGCAAGAGCGTTCTGCCAATTATCTTCAAAGGGGAGCCCCAGTTCAGCCACTAAGTACCTGAGTCATTTCGTTCCTCTGGTCTCCGTCACTGATGGCCCAGGAGGATCTTACATTGGTGTAAAGGGTGAAGCCATATACATACCTCCTTCACCTTGCGTGCCAGTGGACACATGTGGGGCTGGTGATGCCTATGCATCGGGTATTCTTTATGGTATTCTTAGAGGAGCTTCAGACTTGAAAGGTATGGGCATGTTAGCATCTAAAGTTGCAGCTGTTGTTGTTGGCCAGCAGGGAACCCGTCTTCGGGTTCAAGATGCCACTGAGTTGGCAGAATCATTTGCCTTCCACCTTGAGAGCTCCACAATGTGCTCAGATGTTGGATCTGATCACATTTCCAGCATCTAATACTGATTTCCATGGATGTTACAAAATGAAAAATGTTCATTTGTTGCAGATTAGACTTCCCTTTGTAAATTTCAACGCCTATTCATTCAATCAGATAATCATTAAAATTATGTGCTGGTGGCCGCCTGTTTTCTGTAAAGTTGCAATTATAATTCTTTCCTTGAACTGAGATGTGAAATGACTTGAATGCTCTCACCAAAGATCAGGGTAGGCCACTACAACGAGAAATGAGAGAAATCTGGTGTGATTGGTCCATATTCTTTGTTTGTGATGTAGGTCTATGCATAAAAAGATCAAAGAAGGTTCGACCATAAGAAAAGTGAATCAATCAAAGGCTCCAATTGAAGAATTGGAGGTTAGGACCAATAGTTAAAATTCACAAAAAAGGAAAAGTTTCTCTAGAAAATCAAAGTTAGAATGAAAGTTTATTTCTCTAGAAAATCAGAGTGATCATTCAAGAACCAATCTCAATCTGGCGAATTCGATATGGAACTACAGAAATCAATTGGATGAACCAAGGAATTTCGCCCACAAAGAAAATTTTCAAAGGTCCTATACTCACAAAAGTCACAAATTTTCATTGAAATTTAAGTGACAAAGGCTTCAATTTTAATTAGAAATTTACACAAATAAATGTGTAATAATAAATTTTAAAATTTTAAAATTAATTCAAATCTACAAACAATTAATTAAAAATTGCAAACATAAAATTAATCACAGACAAATAATTTATTGAAATAAAAATAAAAATAATTTCATTCACCAAATTTTGAAAGAAGCACCAAAGCTTATATTTTTATTGGATGAAATTGAATTGTACAAAACGGTATCCCCAAATTTTCAATTTATAGTTGAGGACTAAACGAACTGAAAAATAATCCCATGAATCGTCCATGCACAACGGAATTCGTCTAAACCCTAGATTGTAGTTCTAGACCCTACATCTTTGGCATGAACATGATTTTTCTCTCAACACACGCCTATGCTAATTCAATTCTCAATTTTCTAATTACATGAGCTAATCTCATCTACTCCCTCCGTCCCATTTTAATTGTCTTATTTGAAACATTTGTATTTTTTAAAGAACTCCATGTGATCTCAACCATTTTCAATATATCTGATGCTACTCCAATATAAATGAGACAACTAATTTGAAAAAGAGGGAGTATCTATATAGATTTAATACATGAAAAGATAAAAAAATTAATATTATATAAGATTTCTAATGATTTTATTAGGATTGGTGCATAAAATTTGCTTGAAATTCTCCTAAATTTTGAATTTAGATAATTTTTTGTGCAATGCTGTCCAATCCTTTTCTAATCTTTCGAATTTCGTTGCAAACTTGTAGGATGTACGGTTGTTGGCCATGCTTGCCAAGAGAGAAAATTCCTTGGAATTAAAAGTTTGGAGAGATAAGTGTAAGATTCCCGTCACTCCTCTTTGAGGACATCAATTCAAAATTTATGCAGCATTTGAAATTTGATTTTGATGGAATAGTGAGCTGTAGATTTTTCATTAATTTAATTAGAGCCTAAGAACATAAATTCTTTGGAAACTTGCTCTACATCGACATTAATTTAGGTCGTTGTTATAATGAAACCAAATTATAGATATTTGATTGGTTTAAAGCCACACTAATCGCAAGATCGTGGACCTCAATTTTGACTCCCAATCTATGGTATACACGAATTTTGTATTTGGAAAATAAAACCTCTCCAAAAACCACACAAGGGTTGGACTCTCATTGGTAGCAATCCCCTTATATTTACATGTGAGTAGGGGTGTAAATGGATCCAGATCGGGCCCATTATGTTACTGGACTGTCCAAATCCAGCCCATTTACACAGGATCCATTAAGATATGGATCTGGACAGTCCAATAGGCTTATTGGACAGTCCGCAGCGTATTAAGGGTCCAATAAGCTTATTGAGCCCAATTTGATTGTGTAATAATCTTTAAACTTTATAATAGCTAAAAAATATTAATTAATTTGATAAAAATATTTTTTATGAACTATGTATTAAAAAATTGACATTTTTAATATATCCATCAACATCCACATGAATAATTAAAATTAATTCCTTTATCATTTTTTTTTCTTATTGAGTATTTGTTTTTGACATTAAAAATTGTAAAACTAGTACAATATCATCTATCATTATAAAACTTAAAAATAATAAACTCAATGGTGAGAGACTGATAGAGTAACCACAACCACGGTCAAGATCATCTTAGAGTCCGAAACACTAAAACAAAATAAATTGGGCTAAATACCCTTAATACAAAACAAATAAAAAAAAATATCATATGTGGTCCACTTGTTGGTGATCTCTTTCGTGGACTTCCAAAATCAGACCTGAGAAGGCAAAAGTGAGAAAATGCATTAACAAAATATTGGAAATTCATATTCCTTGTTTCTATTCAAACATTTCAACTAATAATTCACCAACTCATGAAATGCTATTGGGAAATAAAAATAAAACATTTTAAAAAGGAGGAGGAGAAGATTCACTGTTTGTGGGTCCCACTTTCTCCTGGAGAATGGATCCAAAAGGAGAAGATGGACTTCAGTGGGAAAGAGATGACGACTGCCAACCTCCCAAGCAACATATGGACACATACACCACTATGTTTCTGTTTGGATCAAGCATATGCATTCTTTCTATAAACCAACTACTTAACATCAGTTATTGTTGAGACGCAAAAGTAGAGGCATCAATGTCATCCACAACACTGCAATATCAAAAAAGATCATGTAAGTCAAACATAAGAAAAACTATAATATGAATTGACATTGATCGGTAAAATTTATTTAAAACTTAAAGGATTGCCACTCATCATTGGTAATCCATGTAGAACCCGAACTCAAATTACTATCATCAACTTCAAGCGAGCCCAACTCCCTTTCACCTATTATAACATAAGAAATATAAATGATGTCATATGCTCCTATGAAATAAATTGAAAGCAAGGAAACAAATTAAAATAAGCAATAAAAATACCTTGCATGGTATTCCGCAACCAATCTTAGCCACACACTAACGATTCAACAGTTTTTGGACACATAGAGCTGCGATACTGGTCAAGAAATCTACCTCCAGCACTAAAAGCAGATTCTGATGCAACAATCGATATTGGAATCGCTAGAATATCACGGGCCATTTTTGCAATAATAGGGTACTTGGGAGCATTACTTTTCCACCATTGCAGCACATCAAATTCATCGGAACTCAGAAAGTTGGGTTCCTCCAAATATAGATCTAGATCTGATTTATGAGCAGAACTTGAGCTTTCAGAAGGAAACTTCTCAAACCGTTTCACCCGTTTTGTTCCATCTAATGTTGGTAATCCACTACTAACATCTTGCCTAATGCATTGTCTTTTTGCACTATTATCTGGTGATTGAGCCTCATACTCTTTATGAAGATTCTTAATATCACATAAAATCTGACTTATTTGATCCTTCGCATAATCAGCCCCAAAAATCTTTGGATAATAAAATTCCAACAATTTCAGCTTATACCGAGGATCCAAGAATTGTGCAATCGCAAGAGCTAGACTACAAATGTCCCAATATTTTTCAAACTTGCCCATCATCTTATCCAATATAGGGGCAACAACATCGTCATCAACCATAGAATTTTCATATAAATGTAACCGAATATCACAAACTTCTTCAAAAAATAAATTCGAGGTGGGATATTTAGAACCAGAAAACACATTTGTAGCTTGATAAAATGGTTCTAAAAGCTTACAAATTTTTTCAGCTTTCTCCCACTCGCTCCAAGATGGCGCTCCCACTTTCTCTTTATAGTTGACATTATAATGTTCCAAACGTTGGAATGCATCTTTGTACTGCAAGGCCACAACTAACGTTTTATATGTGGAGTTCCACCTTGTAGGGACATCCATGATCAACTTCCTTTTAGAGTTTATTTTAGCATGGCTACAAATGTCATCGAATGTTTTCAACCTTGATTGTGATCCATTGACATATTTGATGCTTTCACGAATCATATCAACATCCTTATTTATTATCCGCATGCCTTCTTGGACTATTAAATTTAAAATATGTGCACAGCAACGCACATGAAATAATCTACCATCAAGCACTAAGCTCCCTCTCACCTTTTGAACAAGCTTTGTAACCAAAGAATCATTTACTCTATGGATATCGACTGTTACTGTAAATACTTTCCAGTCGATTTTCCAGTCTAACATACTCTTGAAAATAGAACTGAACAAGTTATCTCCACTATGAGGAACTTGTTCTACTTTGAAATTGAGTATTCTTTTTTGCAAATTCCATTTGGCATCTATATAGTGTGCTGTCAAACAACTATAGCCTAGGGTTTGGATTGATGTCCACATATCAGTGGTAAGGCTAATACGACTAGTGAGGGAATCCAACTCACTACATAACTTTCTTTTCATTTCTTCATACAAACCCATACAAATTCCCTGGATGGTAGTCCTTGAGACAAGCTTAAATTGGGGTTGAAGATTCTTCACAAAGTTTATAAACCCTTTGTGTTCAACGATTGAAAAAGGATATTTATGCAAAATTATCATCTTTGCAAGATCCTTTACACTACGTTGTTGATCAAATTCAAAATCACCACACACTACTTCATTGAGGCTACCAGATTGTGTTGGATCATATTTTTTACAAAAAAGTAAGTGGGGCCACAAGTGGGAAGTTCCACTAGTACTCGATCCAGTAAATAGTTTACCACAATGATTACATATTGCATTTCTAACTCCATCTATCTCTACATAATGAAAATCCTTCAAAATAGTAGATGTCTTCCTCCTATGTACAACATGTTTTGGTCTAGAAGCATTTGATGTCGCATCTATCTCATTCTCTTCAATGAAGTCATTCCTCTCATTAGAAGTAGACATTTTACTGCATAAAAAGTAGTAACTTAATAAATTTCATTTATGTTCTAATCTCACTTAAGAATAGAGTTATCCATACGAAGAATAAGGAGGATGATAGTTGATATGGGAAATATCAATGAGTTTATCACATTTACCCATTTCTAGACTATATACTAACTCACAAGAAAGGGAGAGACTTGACACTTGAAAGACTACATATAATAATCTAATAATTTAATAGTCAAAGAATATTATACACAATCTACTGCTGAAGTTGTAGATGCCTTGATTGTATTATGTTGTGCACTGGCTTTCTGGATATTAGTCTAATTGTATTCAGAATTTTCCTTTCATTGTATTTTTTGAAAGGTATTTTGGTAGAAGTTTGCACTATTAACTACTGATGATACATTGCTCTCTCTTGTAGTCCATTTTGTCCCCAAGCATGGTCGAGTATCAGAGACTACGATGCAGGGTGGCCTTCCATGTAATACCCTAGATTTTTCAAAATAATAATATTTACGAAAATGCCATTGGATTTATGAATTAAAGGGTTATGATCGTAGATGAGAAAATGGTGAGATCCATTGTTCAAATAAGACCTAATGTAGGTGTCATGGGATTAAATTAAATTAAATGGGTAATGTACATTTATTCGGGTCAAAGAGGTTAAATGGGTCAAAGGACCCAAATGGGACCCAATGGGTCGTGAATGACATGATTAATCATTGAGTGAGCTCAAAGCTTAATTGGTTTAAGTTTCATTAAATATTTGAGTTGGTTTGAGTTGAAATAAATAATGGAGTTTAGTTGAGTTGAATTTATGAGTTGGGTTACATTAAATTGATGAGTTAAATGGGTTGAGTTGAGAAAGGTAAATTAATTGTAAATGAGTGAAGTATGTGAATGAGAGTGGAGTGTCTTAATTCTAATTTTAAAACAATGAAAAACGTTGGTTGCATGGTTATCCCATGCATGTAACTCCTAAGATAGAGATGAATGATAATGGCGTTATATGGGAGTTACATATGTGAGAAATGTATTTCAAATTCAAGTATATATGCACGTTGGAATGGCATGAGGGTTTATTCCATGCTTGGGTCTTCAAAGGGACAGCCAATGGATGGTTGGGTGGTCCAAAGATTAAAGATCAAAACCGTTGGGTTCAAGGAGTTTCATCTCATGGATGAAACTCCCATTTGGGCAATTGATGATGAGTGGCGGTTACACAAGGTTAACCAATGGCTAGCCGTTGGAGCCTATGAGAGTTTCATTTCAAAATGAAACTCTCACATGCAATGGTAATGAAGGATGGATAATGTGAGGAATGCATACAGCAAGATGGTCTTGGAAAGCCGTTGGACACCTTGGGAGTTTCATCTCAAGGATAAAACCCCAAGGAAGGTATTAAACAAATGGGAGTTACAAAGTGTGTTCACATTTGGAGAGGTGATGGAGAAGGGTTGCATCTAGGGTAGCCAAGAGCCAAAACCGTTGAAGGGTTTCATCTCAAGGATGAAACCCCCAAATGAAATAAGTTATGGAAGTAAATGGGAGGGGAGTTACAAGTGGTGCCTTAGGCTGAATTTCATTAGCCAAAGGAGCTTCATTTTTACTCTCTCTCTCTCTCTCTCTCTCTCTCCCTTAGACGGTTTTCATCTCACAAGACAAAGATTATTGGCTGATTTTATCTCATACTAATCAGTCCTTGGTTGATTATTTCACCAACAAAAAATTCAGCAAAGGAGTTTGGCACCAAGGCTTATCACTCTCATCCAAGACCAAAGTTCTCTTTCTCTTTCTCTTTCTCAAATTTATACCTTGGCCAAATTATTCCAAGGAGTTGGCAGCAAGGTCAGTCTCGGCCAAAAGAACAAGAAGAAAGAAGGAGAGGCTAGGGAAGTAAAGGACCAAGGAAGGAGTCAAAGAACCGAAGGAGTCGCGGTATTGGTAAGTGCATCATAACCTTTGTTGAATAAAATGGATTAAGGATTATGATCCAGCCATTACATGGCCGAATTTACCAAAGGTTTAGATCAAGGATTATGCTGTCTAAAAATGGCAAAACATGGACCATAGGGTTCGGCCACTTGGGATGGCCGAACCCCATGAAAAGATTTGGTAATTTTTTTGGTTTGATAGATAAAAACTATACCATGTTTTGAAGGTTTAAAGGGCTTTTTAAATGAAGATAAGTTTACTATTTTGGAGCGGCTATGGCATGGCTGAATCATGTTAATGCTATGGCTAAGTTGCTGATCAAAACCATGGACAAATATTGGAGGGTTTGCATCAAGAAAACCATAGGGTTCAGCTAAGTGTATGGCCGAACCCCATGGACTGTTTTTATGGATTAATTAGGGTAAGATCATGGTTGGAAATTATGGACGATGATATGATTATCTATGGACTTAGTGTAAGTAAATAACCAACCATGGTAGATGATGGAATATGGGATAAAAATCCATAGGATGAGGTTCGGCCATGTAGTATGGCCGAACTCCATCAATGATCATTTGGTGGACATAGTGCTAAGTTATAATGTAATTGGAGATGGGTTAATGAAGGATTTAAAGGACAAAAACTAAGTGGTGAGGTTCGGCCATGTTGTATGGCCGAACCCCACTAAGGTAGTTTGGTTATGGACTTTGGTTTTTTAAACAAAATTAAACAAAGGGTTAGTATAGTGGCATTATTGTAAATATGAAGGAAATGATCAAAGGTGAAATGATCAAAGATGAATGATCAAAGAATTTGAAATATGGGCCAAAACCAAAATGATAAGGTTCGGCCATGTTGTATGGCCAAACCCTACCAAGGTTCATTTGGAAGTTTGAGTTAATTGAATGGTTTTAGTTAAATAAAAGAGAGACCAAAAGTTAAGTGGGTGAGGTTCGGCTATGGGGTATGGCCGAACCCCACAAAGTGATTTTTGGAACTTAGAATAAGTTTAAAGTGTTATGGACATATGTTTGACTTGCTGCCATATAAATAGGGTAACGGGACTGCTTGAACGGTGTACAAGTCGTGAACGAGTGACGGTTCAAAAGAACGGTTAATCTAAGTGACATTTGAGTAGGTTTCCTACCTTTTTGTAACCACACATATATGTGATGTTTTATCTTAATTTTGATGAGTTATGTGCTAAGTCATCATGTTTCAAAGTAGTTTTGTATGGTAATATGTATTTACAAATGGCATGACATCATGGACATCTCATGCATGGCATGGGGTGGTGATTATGGAAACCGGAGGCCACACTCCGTCGGGGCGTCCGAAAGACCAATGTGGGGTACCTTGATGATGAGAATCCCATCAAGAGGAATCCGGAGGCCACACTCCGTCGGGGCGTCCGAAATACCACTGTGGGGTACCTTGACGATGAGAATCCCGTCAAGAGGAGGCTATGTATAATGGTGATGGGTGGGACTCATTACTTATTCATTTCATACATAGCATTGTTTTTATGAGATTTCGATGAACATGTATTATTATATATTTGCATGTTTTTATACTAACCTTGTGGTAGCCCTAATTGGAAAGACCTACTGGGCGCGTTGATCTAACGCCCTATCTCTATCCTTAGTGGATGACACAGGAAAGGGGAAGAACGAGGGACGTGATAGAAACCAAGCATAGGCGCTTGGGCTACAAATGGACTTTGAATTATGGACTTTTTATTTAAGTTATTTGGACAATATAATTTGATAGCTAGACGTTATTGGCATGTAGTAATGTAGTTTACTATGGTTTGGATGGTTTGGTATGAATGTTTTGTTTAAGGCTATGTATAATTGTGATGGGTGGGACTCATTACATGAGCATAACATACATAGCATTGTTTTTATGAGGTTTTGATGAACATGTATTATTATATTATTTGCATGTTGTTTTACTAACCTTATGGTAGCCCTAATCGGAAACACTACTGAGCGCGTTGATCTAACGCCCTATCTCTATCCTTAGTGGATGACGCACGAAAGGGGAAGAACGAGGATCATGATGGAAACCAAGTATAGGCGCTTGGGCTTTGAATGGACTTTGAATTATGAACTTTTTATTTAAGTTATTTGGACAATGTAATTTGATAGTTAGACGTTATTGGCATGTAATAATGTAGTTAACTATGGTTTGGATGGTTTGGTATGAATGTTTAGCTTAAGGCTATGTTAGTAATTTTGGAGATAATGTTTATATGATTTGCTATCTAGAAATGGGAAATGGAGTAGTCTTAGGATCTATTATAACCATCAGTTAGACTAAGTAAATTCCGCAAGTTCATTGTACCATGTGTGGATCAGTTCTTATGGACTTAGTTCATATGCACATGGGCTTGGCCAGTTAAGGGTCGGACGTTAGAAGTCCGAACTTAACTCGCGTCGTAACACTCCGCCCCGATCACTTGTTATTATTATTATTAAAAATAAAAATAAAAATAAACTCTGATTATTACAGTGAAAAGGGCGGGGTGTTACATTCCATGCTCTTCATTTTCGACCAGAAATTAAGGAACTTGGACACCATATGGTACAGAGGTAAGGATATAGAGGCATTTGATTTTTAGTTAGAACTAGCCGATTAAGTTGGGTTTTTTTATCTAGAAGGGAAAAAAATAATTTCCGTGCATGTTTAATAAGCATCTGTTGGCTGCTGCTGCGAGATGGGTATGATGCCTCAATTCAAATTTCTTAAAATCTTTAAGAGAGAAGAACAATGAGAAATTATTCTATGTGATTGGCTTTTATATGACTTGTGTCACCTAGAGAACAAAGATTAATTTGCTGTAAAATAACATCTAGATATCAAAAAGACACCATATACAGTACTTATTTTCTCAGGAAAGTGTTTATAAGAAAACAAATTCTCTTGTTTTTCTAATTTTCTGAGAAGTACATCCCTACATCCAAACAGTCCTCAAAAGCGAAGCACTATTAAAAAATGGCCCTTTCTCCTTTCTCTTTTCCAATCATAACAAGAAAAGAAGCAAAAGAACCCAAAACCCAAAAGACGAAAGACTGCATTTAGAGCGAAGGAGAAGAATAGAAAAATAAATTAAATAAAAATTATAACAAGAACTGTAATTGCCCGGAAATTGTAAATCAATATATAGGTGGATATTATTTATTTTAATGGTGAAAATTTGGAAATTTGATGGAATAAATGGTGAATGGATCAAAATATGGACAAAGGGCCAAGTATGGCCCAATGGACCGTGGATTGGATTTAAATTCATTTAAAGGGTCAATGATGGTCAATTGGGCCAAGGATGGTCAAATTGGGCCCAATACCCATTTGGGACCCAATGGATCAAGATGATGTAAACTCTAAGGTGAGTAGGTAAGAAATAAATTTAATTGGGCCATGGGCCCAATGGTGATCCAATAAGAGGAAGGGATTTAATTAAATTTAAGTCACCTAAGTTGGTGATGAATTGGCCAAGGTGACATGGCCGGTTGGGACCCGCCTCCACCTCACCAAGTGAGGTGGCGTGTGGACCAAGGATTGGTGGGACCGGCCACCATGGTTGAATTGGCAACCATGGGTGGATACATGGAGGAAATGTAAAAAGATGAAATAAGGTTAAGTGGGAATAAATTAACCTAAGTTAATTGTCTAATTAATTAAATGATTAATTTATCTAATAGGGTGGTCAAATGGTCAAATGGAAGACCAAAACCACCCATTTCAAGACACAAAAAAAAAAAAAATGTTGGGCTTGGTGGTGGTTATCCCAACCACCACCATAAAGCATGGAAAATATCTTGTGTGGGTTGGTGGGAGGAGTTAATGTGGAGTATATCTTAAGCAACCAAGAGATGAGATGACTTTTTCATCTCATTCTCTCCATTCCATCTAACTCTTTCACACGTCCTCCCTCTCTTGCCCTCTCAAAACCGTCCCCTACACCAAGGAAGCAAGGAAGAAGAAAGCTAAGGAGAAAAGAAGAAGAAGAGAAGAAGAGAAGAAAGAGCAAGGCTTGGCCCTCCACCTCAAGACAAAGACCTTGAGACATCTTTCTCATCTCCATCCTCTCCCTCTCTCAAATCTAACCCTACCTTAGCCAAACCCAAACCTTGGAGACTCCATCTTGATCAAGTATCTTAACCCAAAGATCAAGGAGAAGAAGAGAAGAGAAGGCTAAGGAGATCAAGAGGAGAAAGAAAAGCAGGAGGAGTCGTCGGATTGTAAGTAATTCTTAAACAAGAATTCTACATTTTTTTTTAGGGTTAAGAAGAGATTATGGAATCCATTTCTTGGATTTGGTGGTGGCCAAAACATCATAGGCCTTGGATCTCAAATCCATCCAAAGTAAGGATGAAAAATGGACAAAACCCTAATGGGTAAATTAGGTTAAGAAAAAATTAATGCATTAAGGACATTGGTATTAAGAATTGTTTTAAGCATGGATGTATGTAAGATTTGAAGGAAATCATGGGCCATAGGGTTCGGCCATGTAGTATGGCCGAACCCCATGGTAAGTGAGGTATGATTTTTAGGGTTTTAACGAATGGAATACATGGAGGTTGGTTAATGATTTTAGGGTTTTAAATGAATGAATGTGAGTGATTTTTAAAGGGATTTAAATGAGGAAAAAATCATGGGGAATATTGGTGATTTCAATGGCGTCAAAAATGGTGGATGAAAGTGAACCATGAACCACCATGGCTGAACCCTATGGTGATGAAATGGTGGATTTAGTGGGTGTAAAATAATGGAAAAAAAAATGGGGAATGTTGGTGGTGTTGATGAACCAAAGTGAACCTAATGTTGATAGTTGTAATGGGAATGTGGCTAGGTTAATGGACTTAAATATGATTAAGGAATGATGAATTGAATGTATGGTTTAGGTTCTCTCAATGGAGAGACTTGTGATGGAACTAAGTGATGTATGTAGACAAAAGAAAAAATGGGGAAAAAAACATCATGGGTTCGGCCATGGTGTATGGCCGAACCCATGACCCAATTATGGATCAATTTATGGATTAAATTTGGTGTTATGTATGTGTTTAAATGAATGGAGATTAGGTTAATTAAATGGCTGAATTCTAATAATGTTATGTCATGGTTAATGAGACATAAACGGACCCATTTTGTGAACCAATTGATGGACTAAGATTAAGGTATATGCATATGGATTAATTGATGGGGATTAGATTAAATAAAGGGCTGTTTTTAATAATTTTATGTCATGGTTGATGGGTCATAAATGGATCCAAGATTATGGATCAACTATGGGCCTAATAATGAAGAAATGACATGAGAGCCTAACCATGGAGGAGTAGTGGCAAAACCGTAAATAATGGCCAAGTTTAAGAACCCATGGAAGATGATCATGGACTTAAGGGCTTAAAATAATAAACTTATGTATGGTTAAATAAAGCCGAGGCTGGCTAGTTTTTAGACTCATGTAAGTAAAGGTAATTAATGGATTAAATGGGAGCCGCAAACCTGTTAGTGAGGTTCGGCCATGGTGTATGGCCGAACCCCGCTAAGGTGTGAGTAATGGACCTAAATGGTTAAAATGTGGACTAATTTGGTAATGTATAATAAGGTATTGGGACATCGTAATCGGTGCAAGATCGGCGACTGGATTCGTAAACGGAAACCAAAAAGGACGCTAGTCGGTATTCGGTAGGATTCCTACCTTTTTGTAAGCCATGGATTGTGTGATGGTTTCTTTGATTTATTTTGGAAATTATATGGTTTGTTTTATGATGGATTTTAACATTATGACTTATGTATATTATATGGCATAATGCAAGACTATGAATCATATGCTAAGTTATGAATTTTATATTAAGGCTATTGAATTATATATATATCACTTAGCATAACGCATCTACATCTCATGCATGGCGTGGGCGGGAAAATAAAGGAACCGGAGTCCATGCTCCGTCGGGGCGATCGAGAAGCAAACATGGGGATAGCCTGATGTACTATAACCGGAGTCTATGCTCAGTCGGGGCAACCGAAATGCAGACATGGGGATATTTTGATATGTTGAGATATAACCGGAGTCCATGCTCCGTCGGGGCTACCGAGAAGCAAACATGGGGATATCATGATGGTATGATGATGGGTGGGATTCATAACACAGACACCCATGGCATAGCATTCATTTTATGGTTTTTCGTTATATTATTATCTGTATGCTTGTTATTACTAATCCATGTGTTAGCCCTACTCGGAGTCCTACTGGGCGCGTTGTCTAACACCCTACTTCTACCCTATCTGATGACACAGGAGATGGCGCAGCGAAAGGGCGCGACGGGAGACAAGCTTAGGAGCTTGGGGAGGCGGCTACTTAGTTTATTTAAATTTGTTTTGGAAGTGTATTGAGTAGCCTAGCTTGTCAGAAATGTAATATTTTAGATACTTGCTATATTTTGGTTTTTATTTTTTGGACATTGTGATGTTGAGGTATTTTGGTAATTAAATGAATGTCATCTTCTCTGCTATCTAAGTTGGTAGGTTAGTCCCTATTTTAACTCCGTACTTAGTTTAAAATTCCTGGAGCTTACTTCTACGTGTGAACCATTCCCCGTGGACTTCGTTCCATGCACGCGTAAGGTTGTCCAGTTAAGGGCCGGGCTTTAGAAGCTCGGACTTAACTCGCGTCGTGACGTCCGCGCCCTTTGTCACTCTTTATTTTTTTTAAAAAAAAATAGACTCTGATTTTCGGTGAAAAGGGGCGGGCGTTACAAGAACCAGATTAGGTTCAACATCCGGTTGAGAAATCTACCTAAAACCTATTTAAATTAGTATTAATGGCATCATCAAAACCAATAGAAATGAACTCAAATCTCCAACACCAATAAGAAAACAAAACCCCAACTTCAATGGAATTTAGGAAGAAATGAAAACAAGATATTGCATACCAACACAGCGGTAGTGGTCACAGAACGGCTGGATCAAGTACTTGACGTTCTCCTCTACAGAGTCCTCCAGTCGATGCCTTTTTCTTCGAAGACAATTTCTCTGGGCCTTGCAGAACCGAAAGGATTGAGCGTTTTGGTGGGGTTTTGTCGTTGAAGGAGTAGAGCTTGAGCTTTCTATCTTAATAGAGAGAGACTGAAAGAGAGAAAAAGACCCAGAAAGAGAGAGACTCGAAGAAAAGAGAAGAGATCGAGAGAGAGGGCAGCGAAAGAGGCATGAGAGACCAGAGAGAGATCGAGAAAGAGAAAACGACCCAGAAAGAGAGAGTCTCAAAGAAGAGAGCAAAGATCGAGGAAGAGCAACGATAGAGGCGAGAGAGAGACGATCGAGAGAGAGCAGCGACGAGAGAGGTTCCTGTTTTGATATCCTTCGATTTCATGCCCTAGCAGAGTTATTAACTTACTCAATCTTTCGGACCGTCCATGGACGGTCCGCGAACGGCCCATTATCTTAATGGATATCTGGCTCGGATCCGAGTGTCTTTATTGGACTCTAGGATCCATATCGCAAATGGACTTCTGGATCTGGGCCGGATAGTCCACGTGCTGGATCCAGATCCATTTACACCCCTACATGTGACCAATATATTTAATTAAAAGTGCCAACAAGTCTTATTCAACCCATGAAAATGTAATAAGAAAGCACAAAAGATAAAAATGGAAAAAATCCTAATGCCTCAAGCTTGCTCACGCCTAAGTGGAAAGAGTTTTCTTTTTTGAAAGATCAACCTTGCTCTATGTTTAGAATAATGAGTGAGTTTTTAGACTATTAATTGTGCTTTATGACAGGTTAATCTTGTAGAACGCTAAGAGAGCTTTTCGAAAAGCTCAAGTTTGACCCAATCTGAGGTCGTTAGCTCAGTGATCCAACTTCTTGAAGTATGGAGGGCAAATAGTCATTTTCACAATTCTATTTTGTTTTATATGAAAAACCCATGAATAGTATTTTGAAAACTATCGAAGTGTGTAAGACCACTCTTCTGGCGTGGTCTGTAATAGCCCGAATTTTTAAATCATCATATATATGGCATTTATTTATTTTAATAATGGAAAAATTGGAATTTTGATGTTATGGATGTTAAATGGATCAAATTTTGGGGCAAGGACCCAAGTATGGTCCAATGGACCATGGATTTGATGGAATTCATTTAAGGGGTCAATAATGGTCAAAGTGGGCCCGATAACCATGTGGGACCCAATGGATCAAAATGATTCAAACTTCAAGGTAAAGGGTAGAAAATAAATTAATTGGGCCATGGGCCCAATGGTGACCCGATTGATGGAAAGGGTTGAATTGAAAATAAACCCACCTAAGTTAATGATGAGATGGTTAAGATGGCCTAACCAAGTGGGGCCCACCTCCACCTCATCAAGTGAGGTGGCGTGTGGACCAAGGAAAAGGTGGGGCCGACCATCATGGTTGACTTGGTCAACCATGGATAGGTTAAGGGACTAAGGACAATTAAAGTGGATTAAGTTAATTAAATTATTTTAAATCATCTAAGTTAAGATTCATGGGGTTTAAGTGATATGGCCAAATGGGGCCCACCTCCACCTCATCAAGTGAGGTGGCGGGTAGGGTAGGTATTGGTGGGGGCCGTCCACCATGGTTGACTTGGTCAACCATGGGTGGATTTCTTAGGAAGAGAATTAAATGAAATTAAATTAAATAGGAATTAATTAACCTAAGTAAGGATTTAATTTAATAAATTAGGTTGGTCAAATTATGGTCAAATGAATAAGTCAAAGGGGGAGTCAAAGAGACAAGTCAAGGGGTGGTTTCATCTCCTTGAAACCACCCAAAGAAACACAAACCACTTACAACAAACACAAAATAAACCATGTACTTAGGGTGGTGGTTTTATCCTAACCACCACCACTAAGCACACTAACCCATGTTGGTAGGTGGGAGGAGTTAATGCAACCAAAGAATGAGATGAGTTTTCATCTCATTCTCTCCTTTCCACTCTCATTTCACTCTCTCCCTCCCTTGCACTCTCAAAAAACGTCCTCCCTCTCTCTCCCAAGGAAAACACCAAGAAAGAAGAAGAAACTTAGAAGAAAAGAAGGAAAAAAAAATAGGCTTGGCCAACCACCACCCCAAGACCCAAGCTTGAGATAATTTTCTATCCCTTCCTCCCCTCTCCCTCTCTCAAATCTAACCCTACCTTAGCCAAACCCAAACCTTGGAGACCCCATCTTGATCAAGCATCTTAACCCAAAGATCAAGGAGAAGAAGAGAAGAGAAGGCTAAGGAGATCAAGAGGAGAAAGAAAAGCCGGAGGAGTCGTCGGATTGTGAGTATTTCTTAAACAAGAGGTTACATTTTTAAAGATTTAAAAAGAGATCATGAAATCCATTTTTTCTTGGATTGGATGGTGGCCAAAAATATCATGGGCCTTGGATCTAAGATCCATCCAAAGATGAAGAAAGAAATGGATAAAATGGGAGAGATAAATTAAGAAAAAAAAAGAAGGATATTAAGGACATTATGTATTTAGATTTAATTAAATGGAAGTATGATTTTGAAGATTGGCAACCATGGAATATGATTAATGGTTTTAAAGATTTTGAATATTTAAATGTTAGTGATTTTGTAAAGGGGTTTTAAATGAGAGAATCATGGGAGATGAAAATGATTTTAATGGCCTCAAAAAGAATGGTAGATGGGGATGAACCTTATGGTGGTGTAATGATGGTTGTAAATGGGTTTAAAAGGATGAAAAATATGGAGTAGGTGCTATTAAATTGGAGGCTTAAAAAGGATCAAATGGTTGTAATTTTAAAGGGATCTTAGTGAAGAAAAGCATGGTAGGTTATTAAATGATTTTTAATGGGGTTTTAGTGAATGGAAACCATGGAATATGATTCATGATTTTTCAGATTTTAAATGATTAAATGTAAGTAATTTTAAAGGGCTTTTATGATGAAATTCATGGAAGAGGTAAATGGTTTGTATGGCCTTGAAAGGCATAGATGGGAATGAAACATGAACCCTAGGGTGTTGTGTTGTAAATTTAAATGGATTTTTAAGTATGGTATGTAATGTTTTAAAGGGGGTTGATTGTAATGATGCTAAGACATGAGTGGTAAGCCATTAAGGGATCTAAGATGTGAATGATGTTTATGGCCTCAAAAGGCATGAATGGATAATGGACTCAATGTGGTTTAAATGCATGATGTAAACCCCATGGGAAGATTTGATGAATTGGGTATTTTGGAACCATGAAATGAATAGAGAACATGGTTAAGTTAATGAAATTAATGTGGTTAAAATGCATAATGTAAATCCCCTCATGGGAGGGTTTGTAGTAGATTCAAAATGTGCCAAAGGATTCAAGGAAAATGGGGAACAAGACATCATGGGTTCGGCCATGGTGTATGGCCGCCATGGTGTATGGCCGAACCCATGAACCACTTGTAGGTCATTCTATGTGCTAAAATTAGAATTTGTATGTGATTAAATTAATGGAAATGAGGCTAAGTTGAGGGCTGATTTTTGATAATCTTGTAACATAGTTAATGGTCATTAATAGATCTAAGTAGATGGATCAATTATGGATTTAATTATGCATGGATTAAATGAATGATTAATCATGGAAAGGAAGAGTGGCAAAATGGTAAATATTGGCCAAATTCAAGAACACCATGGGAGGATGACCATGGACTTGAGTATGCTCAAAAATGATCTTATGTGATTAAAGAAGGTTGGTGGTAATTAAATGGAATTAATGGACCTTAAGTATGGTTAATATTGAACCACTTGTAGGTCATGTTATGGGCTAAAATTAGAATTATGTAGGTAATTAGATAAATGGAAAATTAAATGAGTTAAGGACTGATTTGTTAAATGAATATATCATGGTCAATAGAACGTTAAGGGATCCAAGATTATGGATCAATTATGGGCTAAGTATGGGGTTTTGAATGTGTTTAAATAAATAAGGATTAGCTTAATTAAATGGCTAATTTTAATGATCATATGACATGGTTAATGGGACATTAATGGATCTAAGTTTGTGATCAGTTAGGGACTTAATAAAATATAGACTGATTTGGTAATGTATAATAAGGTATCGGGACATCGCAAATGGTGCGCGATCGGCGACCGGATTTATCGGACGAAAACGCAAAGGGACGCTAGTCTGTATTCGGTAGGATTCCTACCTTTTTGTAAGCCATGGATTATGTGTATATGATGGTTTCCTCGTTTTATTTCGGTAATTATATGATTTATTTTAAGATGGGTTTTAAATGCTATGGATTATACTTTAATGCTATGGATGGTATTTTAAATGCTATGGATTATATTTTAATGCTATGGATGATATTTTTAAGGCTATGGATTATATTTCAATGCTATGGATTTTATATTAAGGATATGAATTATATATATACTACATAGCATAATGCACTTACGTCTCATGCATGGCATGGGCGGGAAAATAAAGGAACCGGAGTCCATGCTCCGTCGGGGCGACCTAGAAGCAAACATGGGGATAGCTTGAGGCGCTATAACCGGAGTCCATGCTCCGTCGGGGCGACCGAGAAACAAACATGGGGATAACTTGATACACTATAACCGGAGTCCATGCTCCGTCGGGGCGACCGAGAAGCAAACATGGGGACACCTTGACGAGGCTTTGCCGTCGAGGGGGATATGACATTGTATGATGATATGGATGATGGGTGGGACACATGACATAGGCACCCATGGCATGGCATTCATCATATGTTTTTATTATATTATTATCGCTATGCTTGTTATCACTAATCCATGTGCTAGCCCTACTCGGAGTCTTACTGGGCGCGTGGTCTAACGCCCTACTTCTACCCTAGCTAATGACGCAGGAGACGGCAGAAACGGTGGACGCTACAGGAGCCAAGCGTAGGAGCTTGGAGAGGGCGGCTACTTTGTTTATTTAAGTTTTATTTTGGCAAAGTTGTAATTTAAGTAGCTTAGCTTGTCGGCATGTAATAATTACTGTTTCTTGCTATGGTTTGGACTATACTCTGGACGTTATCATTTTGAGACATAATTATGAACATAGGGGTATTTTAGTAATTTAATGATGTATCTTCCCTTCTATCTAAAAACTGGTAGGATTGTCTCTATTATAATGTTCCACATCTAATTATATTCCACGAGCTCACTTTCTACTTGTGAATCGTTCTCGTGGACTTCGTTACGCGCACGCGTGGGGTTGGCCAGTTAAGGGCCGGGCTTTAGAAGCTCGGACTTAACTCGCGTCGTGACATTCGCGCCCGTTGTCACTTTTATTAAAAAAAAAATTAGACTCTGATTTCGGTGACATAGGGGCGGGCGTTACATGGTCAGACCTTGAAATTCGCACACACGCTATGTATTTGAGTACTATTCTCAATGGTATTTTTGGATTTTTTCGACGATTTTTCGGAACGGGTATTCTAAACGAGCATGATCTAAAAATCCCGATTTTTCAAATATCAAGTGATTCAAAAATTTGCAAACTCTAATCACAGTTTGAAAGTCCTGGTGCTAGAACACGATTGACCAGAAGAAGGAGGGGGGGGGGGGGGGGGGGGGGGGGGGGTTGAATAGGGCAATCTCCAAATTTAATGGCCTTTTTGCATTCCTTGATTAATCAACAATATATGGAGCAGAATTATAAGATTAACCAAGTGTGTGATTCAAGAGTATAGAAGATTAATAATCAATCACACATGCAAAGACCAATAAATCCGATATAAAGTGGTTTGGAGAAAATCCCTCCTACATCCATTGATCAACTCACCCAACCTTGGGCTATCCCAAATTCACTGTAACACTCCGGATTTTCAATTTATTATTTTATATGAAAATTATCCATTTTAATTGTGAATTTTAGATTGGATCTTATATGGATAAAGAATTGGGCCATGATCCAATTAGGACCCAATTGATTGTGGAATTGGTTTTATTAAAATTAATGGGGCTGGTTTTAATTAGTAATGCAATATTACATAAAATAAGGAATGGGATTTGGTATGGCCGAATATGGGGTATGCAAACTTATGATTATGCGCATAAAGGGATCATGGAAATATTTTGGATGAGATGAGATATTTAAGATTAAGTGGAAAGATTTTAGGATGGTCCTAAAATGGGTCACACGTTGGGTTTAGGCAATGATATCTTATTGCCAAATAATAAGATGTCTATAATTAAGTATATGCGCATGATGTATGGATTATTTTTAAAAAAGGAAGGGGCGCTTGAGAATGGCCATCTTAGCACTTTCTAAGATAAGCGACACGCCTAGAAGTGTTGGATTTATAATGGACAAGTAGTGAATGCGCCTACAACAAGGAAAGAACCTTCTAAGATAAGATTAATTGGAGGTAATAAAGGAAAGGCAAGAAGGGGCGCATTAGCATATACTAAATAGAGGACTTTTCAAAGAAGAAAGGAATACTTAATAAAAATAAAGCAAAACAAGGCGATTGATATATCAGGACTCCTAATCACGTTAGGCAATAGCTATCATAGAATTCAGATTCAAAGAGGTATTTTTCTATATTAGAAAATATGAGCACCGACTGGAGAATATATTTATATGGCTCCATCTGCTTGGAGATGTCACGCCATAATCAAAAGAGAGAACTTTTCTGTCCAGAGCAGAGAAGCATCATAGAGGTGCTGCCAGGGTTGTGCTTGTTCTAGAAATAGAACTGTTTCAGCGGTGAAACCAGGTGCATACAGTCGTAGCAGCAAATACACGAGGGGCTGAATTACAGTGGCAACATCTAATTGTGCCACAACAGGTCAGCAACAGAGAAAGGGGTAGCGTGTTGGTGATTGAAATACCAGACAGATAGGTGAAGCATTTTGAGAACACAGTTAGCATACAACAGAGCGTACATTGTATACATGTTGTATACAACAAGGGACGATATTTAAGAAAGCGGCAAAAAGTGAAAGAAAATAAGTGTTGCTGCCGACTTAGTGTTGGGTTTTGGTTCTTCTCTTGTCTCTCTGATCTGTCACATTAAGGTAGTGCCAGAGAAGGACCAGATTGGTAAATCTGCAGCAGAGAGTGCGTCAAAGCATTGCAGTCTTGCAGCCAATTGTGAGAGGAAATCCAACGTGGCTGCAACAAGAGGTCGAGAACAGATAGCACTCTGTTCTCATTCTAGTGTGGAGAAGATCTTGGGTTGAAACAATCACTGTTCAGCAAAGGCTGGTTACAGTCAAGGCAGCCAATAAGATCATTAATATTGCATATCAAGAGGGTATTCTCAGCCGTAGGAAAGATCAAGAAGGAGAAGATTGGAAGAGCAAGAATCGGTAAGTGATTTTATGGTTTTGATTAATTTATTTTTGAAAGAAAAAAACCCCATGGAAGAAAATTGGGAGATGGTTTGATGAATTTTAATGGAACCATGAACCATACGGTTTGGCCACAATGCATGGCCGAACCCCATGAAAGAAAATATGATTAAGGTATGGATTGTTAATTAGGAAAAAACCATGGGTGTTGGTTAATAAATTCATGTTGTTTTAATGGATGTTTTTGGTGATTAATTATGGAATGTTATTTTGGAAAACCATGGAATAAGATGAATCATACGGTTTGGCCACATGTGTCATGACATAACCCCATGGAAAATTATTGGTGAACTTGGGATTTTATTATGAACCAATTAAGGAATTTATGGGTCATTTATGGACCTAAGATGGTGAACAAATTTAATGGGTCATATGGATTTTTATGGAGCAAATTTATGGATCGGTTTGGACATAAACCTAAGAATGACAAAATTGTAATTAAAGGCCAAAATGGAGGATCATGGGTTCGGCCATGATGTATGGCAGAACCCCATGAGGTTATTTAGGGACTTAAGTGGTTAAGGTATTTTTTTTAGGGTTCATGTATGGACCTAACATGTTTAAAATAAATAAATAGACCTATGTGTTGGAACCTAAGCCTAAGTTGTTGGAGGCAATGACAAGGTTGTAAATACTTGCTAAAAAGGAAGGTTAGCCTTGAATGGCAATTTTGTAATTATCACCTAAAATGAAAGATCATGGGTTCGGCCATGGGTATGGCCAAACCCCATGAATGTGGATTAATGGGTTAATTATGAGCCTAAGTATATTGTAAATAAGAATATTGGGTTATATTAGCTATGGATGGCAATGTTGTAAATATGAGAATAATGGAACGATAGCCATGGATGACATTTTGGTAATTACGTAGAATTAATGGAACTATGTTTTGGAACTCAAACATTAGACCAATGGCAATTTGGTAATATCGGCTAAAAATGATAAACCATGGGTTAGGCCATGGTGTATGGCCGAACCTCATGGGGATTGGTTTATGGACTTAAACAATATTTTAAGTCAAGTGAGACTTGGTTTTGATTGGTTATTGTGTTATAAGGTAACGGGACCTCACAGGGTGTTTACGATCGTGAGCGGTTACCGGACGAAAGACGCAAGGACACGTAGCGGTCTTTGGTAGGATTCCACCTCTTTGAAACCATGGGTTTATGTACATTGTTTTTATCTTGATTTAATGAATTTATATTGCAAAGGATATATTTCAAATGGTGATTTAATATGCTATGTTTATTTGATTAAATAGCATGTGTTTTAAATATAAGCTTTTAAATGCTATGATTTTGTATAATTGCATAGCATGTGGTATTTGCATCTCATGCATGGCATGGAAGGGATGACAGGTAACCGGGGACCCACACTCCGTCGGGGCGTCCGTAAAACACTCGTGGGGGGATACCTTGATGATGAGAATCCCATCAAGAAGATACTATGTATACCTTGATGATGAGAATCCCATCAAGAGGATACTATGTATGAAGACCCTGGTGATGAGCATTCCATCAGGGGATACCTTGATGATGAGAATTCCATCAAGAGGATACTAAGTAACCGGAGCCCACACTCCGTCGGAATGTCCGTAAGGCAACTGTGGGGAATACCTTGATGATGAGAATTCCATCAAGAGAGAAGACCTTGGTGACGAGCATTCCACCAGGAAGATACTTTGATGAGGAGAATTCCATCAAGAGTATACCCTATGTTTTGTGATGGGTGAGACTCATTGAATATGATAGCATGGCATGGCATTGAATCGACATGATTATGATCTTTATTATTATGCAAGATTTCTGGTTTTATCGGTATGATTGGATCTCTATTATCATACACTGTTTTGGATACAATGTTTTGAAAGTATGGAATGATTTATTATAACTGGTTTTGATATATATTATATCTGGATTGTTGGTACTAACCCATGTGTTAACCCTAATTGGAACACCTACTGGGCACGTTGTACTAACGCCCTACTTCTACCCTTTAGTGGATGATGCAGGAAACGAGGAAAACGCTAAACGCAGAAAGGGACAATCATAGGAGCTCGGAACGCTTTTAGTTTATATTTTGTTTAAGATACTCATGGGCTTGTATTTGAGTATCTAGAATTCGGATTGTAATAACTTAGATGGATTTTCTATGGTTGGATGTCTTATTGGATAATTGCGTTATGATAATGATGATTAATGAGTTGACGTACTTTGCTATCTGAAAGGAATAGAACTGTGTTCTGTTATGATTCCGCATGTTATGATTTTTATTCCGCATGTTATGATTTTTATTCCGCATGTTTATATTGCTATGTGTGAACCGTTTTCTTGGACTGAGTCCATACACACATAGGGTTGGCCAATTAAGGGTCGGACTTTGGAAGGTCGGACTTAGCTCGAGTCGTGACGTCCCGTGCTCTATCACTCTACGCTGTTATAAAAAAAAAAATAGACTCTGAATTTACTGGAAGAAGCGAGCGAAAAAGGGCGGGGCGTTACATTCATTATATGGGGAATTACGCCCTCACGAATAGAGAATGAATTACACGTTGCTCAAATAGAGTGGGACTATCGCCCAACTCAAATACTAGTTTTGAAAGGTCTGACTTACCACGGTCTACTTCCTTATCCCTCTAATTTTTTAAGAATGGTTCAAGCACCTTACTTTAATTTACTATACAAGATGATTTAAACGTAAATCAAAGAAAGAAAGCACTTTCCTTTGTAGCTTTGCAAACTGAAGATGTGCTTCCGAAGATGTTGTCCCAACTTGATTCTCGTCGATGACGAAGATGTATTGTGTATGCAATCACAAGCTTGGGAGGGTTCTAGGACTTGAATGTGTATGTGGTATCCTAGAATTGGTTGCCTTCTTCTCTCTCACTATCTCAATCAATGGATGATTAGATTTCAAAGATTCACCAAGTGAAGAACTAGAGAGGTTGATCCTACGAAATTTGCCTTTGAAATTTTACAATTAACTCTAGTAGATGAGACTCATAAATGTTCAGCAAAGGATCTATAAAATTTCCAGACAATGGAGTATTTATAGAGGCAAAACCAGATTTGCGAATATGTCCATTACCGATAGGTCGACCAGACCGATGGATCGGTGAGCTTGAAAGTGACCTCCTTCCAACCAGACCGTTGCACATAAAAGCTCTCCAACGATATAGTAAAGGTAACAATCGATGGGTCGTGCTGTAATGACCCATCCCGCTACGGGCATGTTAAAACTGATACAAACTCCTAAAAACAATCCAATACAATTTCAGATACTTTTTCTTTTTAAATGGGAGACACCGCTCCCGCAACCCACACCAACCATAGCATTCCACCAATAAACCAAAAACTGTAAGCAATCATCATAATTACAAATTATAGCATCATCTCATTATTACATTTATCCAACTCAATGAAATGTACACATAATTCAAATACATCAGAAAGTCCTCAATTACAAGATGGGACCCTGACAAAGTACAAAGCTGTAACTCTACGCTCAATGTCCAACTGAGGGTCCCGCCAACCCTCCCTCTATGAAATACTTGTGAGGCAAAGGGGTGAGCTCGACATGCCCAATGAGGGTAACACATGCATCATAAGTCATCAAGCATATATGGACACATCAATGTCTAGGATGTCTACATGCATGACCATACAAACATGTGCCCTACCCCTAGCACACGGGCCCACCTCAGCCGGGCCTCTAGAACATCCTCTAACCAACCCAATGCAACTCCCTTATGTGCCCAACTGCAACAATCCACCAATCCACGGGTACGCAGACTGATCCTCAGTCAGATCGGGGTCTCTAGTCCTCAACTAGACCTATGACCCCCTCATGACAACCCGCACACATACCACGACCAACCCAAGAGTCGGACTCAATAGAGCCCCAAACTGATTACCATACGGGAGTAACCACCTCACCAGTCCTCAACGAACTGCCAACCAGACTCATCTATCTCATCGACCAAGCACCAGAGTCTTGATAGTCAAACCTATAACCTTAGACCCCATCTATTGGTCTCCACACGACTGGTGTATCCACCTCTCACAGAATTCTATAGATCTTCTACCCAGTGAGCTAGCCGAACTCACTCGTTAGGCACTCATAAATTCCTGATGAGTCAACACCCACAACACAGTCTCAACAATGAACCTCAATGTCAACCGCGGGTAAACACACTATCACATTGCACCACATGTTGTCCCCACCATATAGGTGTCCTAGCCTGGAATACCATACCTAAGACTGTACCCACCCTTCAGGTGTCATAGCCTGGACTACCATACCTTAGACTGTACCCACCCTGCAGGTGTCATAGCCTGGAACATCTCATCACATCACATCGCAGGATGTCCCCACCCTACAGGTGTCCTAGCCTGGAATATCTAATCGCACCATCCCTCGACCAATGAGCGGGCGAGCACATCCTCAGCTTACTCAGTCATCCGGGGAATCACAAGTCATACTAGCTGAAGTTGTCCCTCACCGCATCATCCCTCGACCAATGACCGGGTGAGCACCTCCTCAGCCTATTCGGTCATTCGGAGATCACAAGTCATACTAGCGGGAGCTGTCCCTCACCGCATTATCCCTCGACCAATGACCAGGCGAGCACCTCCTTAGCCTACTCAGTCATTCGGGGATCACAAGTCATACTAGCGGTAGTTGTCCCTCACCGTATCATCCCTCGACCAATAACCAGGCGAGCAGCTCCTCAGCCTACTCGGTCATTCAGTCATTCGGGGATCACAAGTCATACTAGCGGGAGTTGTCCTTCACCACATCATCCCTTGACCAATGACCAGGCGAGCAGCTCCTCAGCCTACTTGGTCATTCAGTCATTCGGGGATCACAAGTCATACTAGCGGGAGCTGTCCCTCACCGCATCATCCATCGGCCAATGACCAGGCGAACACCTCTTCAGCCTACTCGGTCATTCGGGGATGCCTCGTCCACCTTGCACTCAGGTACCGTGATGGTAGGGGCTTCCAAGACTACCCTGAGTGAACAAACATTCAACTCGATGGTCTCTCTCTAGGGCTAACATAACTACCTCCCAATTAGTACTTATCTGGGACTCCCAGGTACATTGTTCTCTAAATCAGATTACACCTCTTACATAGGTGTGTCTGAGAACCACAAGACGGACCGACCATTTGATCCATACAAGGGGGTACAACTACCCACTTCCAATCACAAGGGAGTCCGTATCCCAACCACGCGTCCACTGCGAGGTCCCACATAACATCCCCACCCTAACCACCAAACAAACTAGGGGGAGTCTCTAGATCATGATGTGGCCTAGTACCCATGCCCCACCGGCATCTCACATACGTTAGTTATATGTATGCACAATTACCCCTACGTCTACACATATTATTAACATAGTTTATCACTATTTATCACGGCTGGCATGTTAACATCCAAACAAGTTATAATCTCTAGCAGTTCAAACTAACTATCACATAATCATATAGCATATTATCAACACGACATATCACACCATAATCAAGCATATATCACCACATATCACATGTTCGCATGTTGGCATCTTAACATAGTATCAATAAAAATAAACCCTAATCATGTCACCACACAACCAATCAATCATGACATCAGATAATCAACTTGTATATGCCTCTGCGGGCATCGGATACAAATACACCCAGATGGGGGCCCGCCACATAATGGTATCAACAGTTCCCTTGCCGAGTGGCTCATAATACCGAGGACCCCCATTTGCCGTATTTCGTACCCTCACATTTGATAGAGAAGTAAGATGCATAGATGCATGCTAAAAGCGGTGATGAATTCCCTCACCTGTGTGTGTCCTTGAGATCCAATGCGAGAAAACGAGTCCGGGGGTTGAAGGGGCTCAATCTGTTGAAACGAGAATACAAGGATAAGTAACCGGGCAAAACGGGTCAAACTAAGTCTGGACTACAAACGGGCTCGAAAGCGAGTCAGGTCCAAACAGGACTGAAGTGGGCCCGAAACTAAAAACTGGGTCCAAACTTGGGCCGGACTCGAAACTGAGCCCAAAACTAGAAACTTGGTTTGAAATTGGGTCGGGCCCGAAACTGGGTCGAAACTGGCCAGGCCTGAAATTGGGCTGAGCCGAAGGTGGGCTGGGCCGAACTGGCTGAGTTGGGTTTGGGCCTAGCTGGACCGGACCAGATATGGCGAACTGGGCCAGATCGGCGAGTGGGGCTGGGCCTGGTCTGCTGGTCCAACAGCGAAATGGGCCTGGGCTGCCAAGCCCAGAACCGAACCCACCCAAGTCAACTCAGTGACTCGACTGGGTTGGCTCGGAACTCACTGAGAAACCAGGAAAAAGAAGGAAAAGAAGGGAAGAAGGAAAATAGGGGAAAATGAGAGAAAGGAAGGAGAAGAAGGGGAGGGAAGAGGTTACCAAGTTCAGTCGAAGGGAGGGGCGGCGAATCCAAACTCCGACGACGGTGGGAAGGGTGGGATCCAACAGTGAAGGCGTCCAAAAGAGATGGGAGCAGGAGGAGGAGGGAAGAGCATCGGTAGAAATGGGAGAGGGGAGTGGTCAAGAGAAGGAGAGAGGGAGAGAAAGCGGCGGCGGCGGCGGCCGAAGGAGAGGGAAGTGAGAGCTAGGGTTTGATGAAAGGAGGGGAAAGAGAAGAGGAGAATAGAGGGTAGAGATGTTGTTGCGGTGGCACTGTAGCTCATAGCTACAGTGCTGCCGAAAATGGGTTTTAAGGGAGGGGGTTAGGTTTAGGTTTCCTTCCTTTTTTTTTTTTATAAAATAAAAATCTTCAATTTCCAAAATATTTTTAAAAAGCCGAATAAATCAAATGACAAATGTCGGGGGTGGGGGGGGGGGGGGGGGGGGGGGGTGAACGTGTGATTTTTTAAACTTTTAATTATGACAGAATGTTCAATAAATCCAAATTACTAAAGTGCCTTTTGAGTCTTCGAACTCAAAATCGGGCAAACCAGGATCCACCACGGGGCCCACACTCACCCCACTACTGCCTAGACCCTAAAACTCTGAAAAATCGAGTCGGGTCATTACACGTACTCACCGATGGGTCGACAAGCTCATTGTCAATCGGTCGGCCCTGTCGATAGTATCGATCTAGTATCGTCTTTCTAATACATATGTGAGATATTTTGAATTTGAATATATAAAGCCCACTCACATATTCCTTTGAGAGAAAATAACCCAAACCTCTGAGCGTTAATCCTTCCGAGAGATATCTAGTGAGGTTTGAAGTCAAAGCACATGTTCTGAAAGTGGTTATGAAACTTGTGTCCACTTATACAACATGGCTGAACCCCATGGAAGGACATGGGTTATATATTTTTAATGGATTTGAAAGATAGAAATCATAGAAGCATGCTTTTGATTTTAAAAGAAGTTACAGGGTTTTGGATGGAGGTATGAATGGGAAGCATTAAAAGATCAAACCATATGGTTATGATACAATTTTAAGGAAAATAAGGAACCATAGGGTTCGGCCATGTTGTATGGCCGAACCCCATGGAAGAGTATTTGATGGAACATATTAAAGGAACATTTAGAATTGTTATGCATGTTAAATGAATGGAGGATTGAACAAAGAAATAATGGATTTAATTAAATAAATCTATGTTCATGGATTATGTTAATGGTTATGAATTTGTATAAATGGCAATGTTGTAATTATAGGCTAAAATGAAAGATCATGGGTTTGGCCATGGTGTATGGCCGAACCCCATGAGGAGTGTTTTTTTTTTATGGACTTAGGTGGTTACCAAGTTTAGATGATTAAGTTAAAGGATTAAAAGACTTAAAGGAAGGACCAAAACCAAGATGGTGAGGTTCGGCCATGTTGTATGGCCGAACCCCACTAAGGTATATTTGGTGGACTTAGGGTTTTTATGAATGATCAATTTTGGACCTAAGCATGAAGGGATGGGAATAATGGCAAATGTGTAATTATGGGAGGAAATGGTAGACCATGAATTCGGCGATGGTGTATGGCCGAACCACATGAGAAAAGTTTTGTGGACTTAAGTGGTTACTAATGTTTAATAATTATTGTATAAGTGATTAGAGTTATGATTAAAAAATGGCAAGATTTTGGATCAAAGGATTACAAAGAGGGACCAAACTCAAGTGAGTGAGATTCGGCCATGTTGTATGGCTGAACCCCACTAAGGTTGGTTTATGGATTTATGTTAAGAGTTTAAAGGATTAACTTGGTGATGAATGATTGGACTTAAAAGATCAAAGAACTCAAAGGAGGGAACTAAAATAAAAGAGGTGAGGTTCGGCCATAGTGTATGGCCGAACTCCACAAGTTGGGTTTATGGACTTAGACACAAATAAGAAATCAAATAGAACATGGTTTGATTGATTGTTGTGTAATAAGGAGCCGGGACCTCACAAGCAGGGCACGATCGTGAGCGGTTGCCGGATTATAAAGCAAGGTCACTTTAGTGGTTATTGGTAGGATTCTACCTTTTTGAAAACATGGTTTATGTATGATGATTTTTATCTTATTTTGACGAAATTATGTTGTAAAAGACATGTTCCAAATGTGAGTTTAATGCTATGCTTATAATATAAAATAACATGTGTTTCATTAGCATCTCATGGATGGCATGGGGTGAAGGATATGTAACCGGAGGGGCCACACTCTGTCGGGGAGTCCGAAAAACCTATGTAGGATACTGTGATGTGCATTTCCATCAAGAAGAAACCGGAGGGGCCAAACTCCGTCGGGGCGTCTGAAAGACCTATGTGGAGGTACCTTGATGATGAGAATCCCATCAAGAGGATATATATGTACTTGTGATGGGTGGGACTCATTGCATTTGACATCATGACATGGCATTGTTTTATATGGTTTTGACATTATGTTATTATATATGATTGTACTAACCATGTGTAGACCCTAAATGGAATAACTACTGGGCGCGTTGTTCTAACGCCCTACTTCTACCCTAGTGGATGACACAAGAAAGGAAAGGGACGATGAACGTGATCGGAGCCAAGCATAGGAGCTTGGATATGTGATTGAATTATTTTTATTTATGTTACTCATGGACTTGTAATTTGAGTAGCTAGATTTCGGGCATGTAATAACTTAGATAATTTTGCTATGGTTTGAATGGTTTGTTGGGTATTTAAGTTAAGTTTAATTATGGAAAAAGACTTGAAGTACTTTGCTATCTAAAAAAGGAATAGATCTAGGTTCTATTATAATCCGTAGTTTATGATATAATCCACATGTTTATATTATTACGTGTGAACCATTTTCATGGACTTAGTCCATGCACACGTAGGGTTGGCCAATTAAGGGTCGGACTTTAGAAGTCCGGACTTAGCTCGTGTCGTGACGTCCCCCTCTAACTCACTCTTCAATTTAAAAAAAAAAAAATAGACTCTAGTTTTAGGAAAGCATAGTGAAAAAGGGCAGGGCATTACAACAACACTCATATTTATAAAGGAGTCATCAAAGTTTTTCAAATTGTCCAATACCGACAGGTCGGGGGTGTAACGCCCCTCCCTCTCCGAGACAAAATCAGAGTCTAATTTTTTTTTTTAAACTTAAACACCGAACAAGGGCGGAGGGACGTCACGACGCGAGTTAAGTTCAGACTACTCAAGTCTGAACCTTAACTGGCCACCCATGTGTACATGGACTAGACCATTATAAATAATCCACACATGGAACTAAACAGTAACTTGCAGAACAAACTAGACTAATTGCGGAAATAGCATGAATAGATAGCAAGTAACAGTCTCAATTAATAAATAAGATAAATCAACCATCCATAGTTAATAACCTAATCAAATCATAGCAAAGTATTAACTTATTACATGTCCATCAAATATAACTCAAACGACAATAAATAAGAAGTCTTGTTCATCAATCAAGCACTTAGGCTTGGCTCCCCTCCCGGTCATCGAACTTCTCTTTCCCTTTCCTTGATCCTGCGTTATCCTCTAAGGATAGAATTAGGGCGTTAGATCAACGCGCCCAGTAGGTTCCCGATCAGGGCTACCACATGGTTAGCATATAAAACATGCATATATATTTTAGTACCTGATTATCAAAAACATATAAAACCATGCTATGTATGTATGCAAATGTAATGAGCCCCACCCCATCACACATACATAGCCATCACTTGATGGGACTCTCACCGTCAAGGTAAATCTCAATACTCTTTCATTTGGAACTCACACGATAAGGTAATCCACAGTAATCCTCGTTACCTGTGGAAATACACTTCATCATTGAGTTGTTTCATATCACATATTAGTCCTCCTAGCAGAACTCTCATCGCCTAAGGAGACCAATTATGACTCTTATCATCATGTTACTCCTCCTGGCGGGACTCTCATCGCCTAAGGAGGACAGTAACTCATAATTGCAAACCAGCATATCCTTAATCATCATCCCATGTCCATGCATGAGATGTCAATGTACAAGTATGTCATTTTGTAAATACATATCACATCATTCAAAACCATATTTGAAACATAATATCAAATATAACATATCTCATAAAAACATGATAAAACCAAATCATAATTGTGGTTACAAGTAGGTAGGAAACCTACAGAAGATTCTCTTCAGTGTTCGATCTTTCTTGAGCGTCACTTGCTCACGACTTGCCCGCCGTTCACCTCCATCACCTTGTGGTGTAACAGTAAATAAATCATACTATTAATTAAATGTCTATTGACATCCAAGACCCAAAAATCATCATGTGGGGTTCGGCCATGCCCACGGCCGAACACCACCAACTTAGGATTTAAACTCCTTTTTCATTAAATCAACTCTTAAATACTTAACCATTTAAACATGTCTTGGTAGGGTTCCATACAACCATACTTATGATCATTCCACCTTTATTCACTATTATGCCATTGGTTCCAATACTCAATTTTATCCCATTTTATCCTTTAAAACTGCCGATCAAATCCATGGAATGGATTCACGCCAAAACCTATTTTCATGGTCCATGATCTTTACATTGAAACTTTTTAATTTAATAAAAACATTCTACGTAAAATAATCCATATGAAGTGGTCCATGGGGTTCGGCCCTATACATGGCCGAACCCAATGGCTCCATTGGTCCAATAACTTTAACCTAGATATTTAACTTAGGCTACATCCTTTTTCCAAGGTTATTACATGGTTCAACCATCCATAGGCTGAGCCAAATCAATAACCATAACCCCAAGTAAAACCCATACAAACAGCCCATAAAGCAGCCCATGGGGTTCGGCCATGGGGTTCACTTGGTTCAATATTCACCATGATTACTCATGGTTTTAACATGCTAATTCAACCATGAATAATACATGGTTCAGCCGTATATTAACCAACCAAAAACAGTAAACATGTATTCCATTAATTTCCATAAGAACACCATAACTTTATATGGTTTTTATCTCACAAAATCATCAAATACTTTCATGGGGTTCGGCCATCCAAAGTGGCCGAGCCCTTTGTCCATGTAATAACCCGAATTTTTGATAAATATATATATTGGCATTTATTCATTTTAATTTGAAATTTGATATAATAAAATGCCAAATGGACCAAATTTTGGGACAATGGCCCAAGGATGGCCCAATTGGGCCATGGGTTGGATGAAATCCATTAAAGGGGTCAATGAGGACTAATCGGGTCAACGATGGTCAAAGTGGGCCCGATAGCCATGTGGGGCCCAATGGATCAAAATCGGTTCAAACCCTAAGGTAAGTGGAAAAGGAGGGGATCTAATTGGGCCATGGGCCCAATGGTTACCCAATAAACCTTGAATTGGAATTGATACATGTAATTGGTCAATGGTAAGTAATCGGGTCAAAGATGGTCAATTTGGGTCAAAGAGCCATGTGGGACCCAATGGGCCAAGGTAACTAAGCCCTAAGATAAAGGGGTAAGACAAGAATCAAATTGGGCCATGGGCCCAATGATGATCCAATAAAAGGGATACAATTAATAAAATTTAAATCACCTAAGTTAGGTGATAAATGGACCAATGCAACATGGCCAATGGGGCCCACCTCCACCTCACCCATTGAGGTGGCGTGTGGACCCAGGAATAGTGGGGCCGACCACCATGGTTGACTTGGTCAACCATGGGTGGATCATGGAGGGAAATTAATGGGATTAAATTAAATAGAAAGTGATTAAATAAATTAATCAAGGGATCAAGGTGATCTAAGTTAATCAACCTAAGATTAAAATGGTCAAATGGTTAAATGGTCAAAACCACTCCAACAAACACAAACCACCTCAAGAAAACACAAATTAAAACCATGGGCTTGAATGGTGGTTGGGTCTCAACCACCACCACCAAAGTCAAGCCAACCCATGCTTGGTTGTTGAGAAAGTTAATGCTTGAATGAAGACCACTCCAACCACCTCCATCTCATGTCAAACTAACCATTTTCACTCTATCTCCCCACACACACATGAAATTCGTCCCTCACCTTGCAAGAGAGGAGGAAAGGAAACTTAGAAGAAAAACTTAGAAAGAAAGAGGAGGAAAAGAGAAGAAAAAGATAGGTCTTGGGCCACCCCAAGATCAAGAACCTTGAAGATCTCTCCCTCATCTCCATACTCTCTTTCTCTCTTAACCTAACCTCATTTACCTTAGCCAATCCAAGCATGTCCCACCATTGATCAAGCTCATCTAGCCGATCATCAAGAAGAGAAAGAAGGAGAAAGGGCTAAGGAAAAAGAAAGAAGGACCGGAGGAGTCGTCGGTGCGGTAAGAATTTCTTAAACAAGAGTTTATGTTTTTTTTAAAGATAGGATGTGGAATCCATTTCTTAGACTAAACATGGCCAAAAATGTTGTGGGCCATGGATCTAAGATCCATCAAAAGATAAGATAAGAAATGGATGAAAAATGGAGGAATGGATTAAGAAATGGAAGCATGGAAATTTTAAATGGAATTGTTATAAGTCTTTATTAAGCATAGGAAAATGGAAATTTTGATGGATTGGATAGACCTTAGGGTTCGGCCATGTAGCATGGCCGAACCCCATGGTAAATGGTGATGAATTTATTAAGATGTTAAAGTTTGAAATTTTGAAGAATGGTTAATGAGACTTAGGTTTTTAAATGAGAAAACATTAGTGATTTATGATTTTAAATAATGGAGGCATGACATTTTTAGGAAATCATGGACTATAGGGTTCGGCCATACAAGGTGGCCGAACCCCATAGTTAGTGATTATGAGGGTTAGGGTTCTTAAATAATGGTTTTTAAGGTTGGAAAATGATGGAGAATGGTTGGGGTTTCAAGGGATAAATGTAGGCAAATTTTTGGAAAAAGTTTTATGATGAAATCCATGGATGATGTTTTAGAATTTTTTTATGGAACTATGGTGATGGTTAATTATTTTATAAGAATAGAAAGATGGAAAATGATGGAGAAAATGATAGTTGTAAATGGATTTCCAAAATGTGTGACACAAGTTTTAAATGGACCAAATGAATGATATTAATGATTTTAAATGGAATTTTTAACAAGAAAAAAATCATGGACAAATATTCATAGAACTTTGGTCTTAAATGGCTCTAAGAAAGGTGGGCCATGAACCATGGGTTCGGCCATGGTGTATGGCCGAACCCTATGGTAATGGTTTGAGATTTTTAGGCATGGAAAATAACATGGAAGAATGGGAATTTGGATAGATGAGTAAGTATGGTGTGTGGTAATCTTTTTAATGGAAATGAAAATTTAGATGGATTATTTTGGGACAAAACTTAGTCTTTGAAAATGGTATCCATAAAGGTGAACCTTAGGGTAGTGATTAGTGGATTTAATAAATGGAAAATAATGTAGAAGAATACTAGATTTTGATGGATTTATAAAAATGATATGTGGGCCACACCTTAGGCCAAAATGTGGAATTAGGTGTGGGAGTAAATATTTTTCAAAATTAAATATTAGATGGCTGATTTTATGATGTTAGGTCATGATTGAATGGACCTAAGTATGAATGAATCTTGGACTTAGAATGCACATAAATGAATGGATGATTTACCATGGAAGGAGAGTGGCAAAACCGTAATAAGTGGCCACATTGAAGAACCATGGGTTCGGCCATGGTACATGGCCGAACCCTATAGGGATTAGACATAAAAATCGGATATTTTGTGAATGGTTAAGTGAAGCGATTAGTTGCTACGTTTTAGGCCGCAAATTGGAAATATCTAAAATGGTCCAAATCGGATTTATGTATGTGATCAAACCAATGGATAATGGGCTAAGTTAAGGGCCGATTTTCGATAAACTTATAATGTATTTAAAGATGATTGAATGGATCTAGGGTTATAATTAGTTAAGAACTTAACCATGGATGACATATGGACTAATTCGGTAAATGTAATAAGGTATCGGACGTCGCAAAACGGTACGCGATCGGCGACCGGATTATCGAACGGAAAGCGTAACGGAACGCGACACGGTATTCGGTAGGATTCCTACCTTTTTGTAAGCGATGGATATGTGATGGTGTTTTAAATTACTTTGACTTGGCTTATTATGGATTTATGATTATAATTTATGATTTATGGGACTTGTACTATGATGAGTTTTAACTTATGAGTTACATGATAGTATCATGGATTATATTTTAATATTATGCATCATATGACTATGTATGGTATATCGATTATGGTCTATCTATATACTACATAGCATAATGCACCTACATCTCATGCATGGCATGGGCAGAAAAAAATAAACAAACCGGAGTCCATGCTCCGTCGGGGCGACCGAGAATCAGACATGGGGATTGCCTGAGGGCTATAACCGGAGTCCATGCTCCGTCGGGGCGACCGAGAATCAGACATGGGGATAGTCTGAGGGCTATAACCGGAGTCCATGCTCCGTCGGGGCAACCGAGAAGCAAACATGAGGAAACAGGATATTGTATGATCATACGGACAATGGGTGGGACACATGACATAAGCACCCATGACATAGCATTCATCACATATGTATTTTGTTATATGTTATTTTATCGGTATATGTGTTATCACTAATCCATGTGCTAGCCCTACTCGGAGTCTTACTGGGCGCGTTGACTAACGCCCTACTTCTACCCTAGCTGATGACGCAGGAGAGGCAGGAAGCGGTGGACATACCGGAGGCCAAGCCTAGGAGCTTGGAAAGCGTAGTCCTAGTTTATGTTATGTTTACATTTTGGAGATGTAATTATAAGTAACTTAGCTTGTCGGGTTGTATAAATTTACATTTCTTGCGATGGTTTTGGACGTTACTTATGGACGATACATTTTGTGATATAATCATGAACATAGGGGCATTTTGGTAAATTCAATGTTGTATCTTCCCTTCTATCTAAAAACCGGTAGGATAGACTCTATTATCATGTTCCGCAATAATTATAATCCGCGAGCTTACTTCTTACGCGTGAACCGTTCTCGTGGACTTAGCTCCGCGTACGCGTGGGGTTGGCCAGTTAAGGGTCGGGCTTTAGAAGCTCGGACTTAACTCGCGTCGTGGCGTCCGCGCCCTCTCTCACTCTTCTATTTAAAAAAAAAAAATAGACTCTGATTTTCGGAAAACGGGTGAAAAAGGGCGGGGCGTTACAGTTGGTATTAGGGCGAAATCGAAAGAATGAATCTCTCGAAGTAGGATTAAGACGGTTGCATGTCTCACTGACAGCTAAGAATCCCAACTGACCGACTTTTCGGAGTCCGCTGCACGGGGGCCGGATTAATCTACTTCGATTGACTCAGACTGAAACATTCAATCTGAGCGCCACATTTGACGTAAGAAAATGATAGTAAGGGAAGTACAATAAACATAACATTGATAGATTTATCAAACATAGGAAAATTTTCCCCCAATTTCACAAAAATGGACAAACATAGCTAGATGGGAAGTTTTCCCCAAACCAAGTATGCTTATTTGGCAACCTTCCCCAAATGAAAGAAACGATATTCGATACGTAGGAATTTTTTTCCCCTAAGAATGAAGTATACTTAATCAATAATTCTCCCCCAAAATGAAGGAAATAATTGATACTTAGGAAAAATGTTCTAAGTTATGAACATGACAATTTTATGAAGGAACTAAGGCAATGAATATTATGCAATGACTTAGGAAATGCCGCCAAAGAGAAGAACCCGTCGTAACCCCCGAGTGGAGAGAGAGGTAACACCCCCTCGACAGGAAGAAGAGGTACCACCACCTCATAGAGCCGAGGGACAAAATAGTATCAACGTAGAAGGTGTACCTCCCGAGTTGAAAGACATAGTTCAAGCGGCAATCGCTTCTGCTCTACAACAACATTCAAGCGGCAATGCGACCGCCAGCGACTCCAATAAACGAAAGATGGTCAAGGACTTCCAACAACACGCCCTCCTTACTTCAAGGGAAAGGAAGGGCCTGTGGGAGCGGAACACTGGTTAAAGAGGATCAACCAAATCTTGAATTTGCTCCAGATTTCCAGTACTGCTGATAAGATTTTATTAGCCACATCCCAACTGATTGAGGATGCCGGTAGTTGGTGGGAAGTGGTAGAAAAGCAACAAGCATTGATACCAGAAGGAGAAAGGATACCCATGACATGGGAGTGGTTCTCGGCCACTTTCCTAGAACAATTCTTTCCGGAGGAAGAAAGAGAGAGCCAGACTGAAGCTTTCATCTCACTGGTACAGGGCAACATGACAGTGGCGGAGTATCACAGAGAATTTCTTGAACTGTCTATCTATGGGTTCTATATGGTGGATACTGAACACCGAAGGGCCCGTAAGTTTGAACGGGGCCTTCGGCCAAGCATCAAGAATAGAGTAACCATTTTCAAAGAGCCCACACTGGCAGGGGTGGTTAGCAGGGCCACCATCGCAGAAAAGGAACTAAATGAAATAGTGCGGTTCGACAACCGCCGAGGGCAAGGTGGGCGGGGAACATTCCAACCCAACAAGAAGTTCCGCCCGAATCATAGCAGGCCCTCACCCTCCACTGGATCTACCGGGGGCTTTCGTCCTAGTCAGCCTTCTACATCAACATCAGTCACACAGGTTCCCCGGGGTGGGAACACTTGCTATCAGTGTGGCCAACAAGGCCACTACAAGAGAGAGTGTCCACAAACTAGCCGACCCTCCAACTTCAGGGGCCCTTTCCGCCCTCCAACTAGACCGACACAGTCGCGGGGAGGCAGAACATATAATCAGGCGGGGCGGGCACCAAAACCTGCGGGATCTGGATGACTATTCACCATACCATCTCCAGTAGCAGTGGACCGTTCAGTGATGCAAGGTATGGCTGTAAGTGGTAGTTCCTATGCTGTTACTTTATTTGACTCTGGAGCATCACATTCATTCATATCTGCTGCATTCATATCTGCCACGGGTACACTAGTACAAAACTTGTCCACATCACTCACCATTGTATCCCCCATCGGAGACACATCGTTAGGACTAATATGTACGGCATTGAACACGGAACTCGCGGGATTCAGATTCGAGTTTGATTATTTAGTAATCGATATGGCGGAATATGATGTCATATTTGGTATGGATTGGTTGACTACGTATCAGGCCCATATTGACTGTCATCTCCGTAGGGTAACATTTTGGTCACCCGAAGGAAAGCGGTACATAGTACACGTTGACAGGCAGGGTATCCCTAGAAGACTGCAGGAGGAATTGAACCATCTTGCCTTGAACAACCTCAGATTAGATAAGGCACCAACGGTTGAACTTCCGGCGGTAGTAGCAGATTTTGCCGAGGTATTCCCAATAGAACTCCCTGGATTGCCACCCAAGAGGGAGATAGACTTTGAAATAAAATTATACCCTGGCGCCGCTCCAGTATCATTACCCCATTATAGGATGGCGCCAGCTGAGATGACCGAACTGAAGAAGCAAATTGATAAACTGCTCAGACTAGGCTTCATTCGGAACAGTACATCTGCATGGGGAGCCCCAGTGTTATTTGTGAAAAAGAAAGACGGTACCCTACGAATGTGTGTGGACTATAGGAAATTAAATCAGTTGACTGTTAGGAACAAGTATCCCCTACCCCGGATTGATGATCTGTTTGATCAACTTAGGGGTTCCTCTCATTTCTCCAAGATTGACCTGATGTCCGGATACCATCAAATTCGGGTTAGAGAAGAGGACATAGAGAAGACAGCCTTCAGGACACGGTATGGTCTATATGAATATGTAGTCATGCCGTTTGGACTTATTAATGCACCGGCGGTGTTCATGGATCTGATGAATAGAATATTCCATCCATACTTAGATCAGTTTGTGATCGTATTCATCGATGATATTCTGATCTACTCCAAAAGTCAGAACGAACATGCCGAGCACCTGCGGATAGTCCTAGACACCTTGCGGAAGAACCAATTGTATGCCAAGGCCAGCAAGTGTGAATTTTGGTTATCTGAGGTCAACTTCTTGGGGCACATCATATTAGAGGAAGGTATAGCCGTGGACCCGGCTAAGGTAGCAGCAGTCAAGGAATGGAAGGCACCGACAAATGTGACCGAGATCCGCAGTTTTCTGGGATTGGCCGGTTACTATCGGAAATTCATCATGGACTTCTCCAAGATTGCACCTCCACTTACCCGACTCACTCAGAAAGGAGTCAAGTTTGAGTGGTCCAACCTGTGCAATCAGAGATTTGAGAAGCTAAAGGAGAGGCTTACGACCGCTCCTATTCTGATCTTACCGGAAAGAGGCAAAAATTATGAAGTGTACTGTGATGCCTCCGGTGAGGGACTGGGGTGTACACTCAGTCAAAGTAATCGTGCGGTGGCGTATGGATCAAGACAGTTGAAAATTCATGAACGCCATTATCCCACACATGATCTAGAACTAGCAGCGGTAGTCTTCGCTCTCAAAAGCTGGAGACACTATCTCTATGGTGAAAAGTTTGAGGTGTTCTCGGATCACAAAAGTTTGAAATACTTATTTGATCAGAAAGAACTCAATATGAGACAGCGTAGATGGATGGAATATCTGGCGGATTATGAGTTCGCACTTCGGTATCATCCGGGCAAGGCGAACAAAGTGGCGGATGCCCTTAGCCGCTTGTCACATGCGACAGTAGCCAGCATGATCAGGACGGAATGGGAGGTACTGAATACCATCAGAGAATTTAAACTCTACCTCAATAATCATGGAACCATATATAATCTGATCATACGATCCAACATGGTCTCCGAGATTGAACAGGAGCAACGGACAGATCCAGAGGTGGAGGAAATTTGGGCCAAGATGTCTACCGGTGAGGTTGTACCGGAGTGGGAGTTACGACCCGGACAAGGTCTTATGTTCCGAGGCAGGACATACGTACCTAAGAACTGCAGAAGAGAGTTGCTGATTGAAGCACACCAAACCAAACTCTCTATCCACCCGGACAGCACCAAGATGTATCATGATCTGAAAAGGCACTATTGGTGACATGGACTTAAGAAAGATGTAGCAGCATTTGTTGCTTGTTGCCTAACTTGTCAGTAGGTTAAGGCAGAACATCGGAAACCACCGGGCCTACTTGCACCCTTACCGGTACCAGAATGGAAATGGGAGCACATAACCATGGACTTTGTAACAGGGTTACCAAGGTCATCAAAGGGCAACGATGCGATATGGGTCATAGTGGACCGATTAACCAAGTCCGCACATTTCCTTCCCATCAAGATGACAGATTCATCAGAAACTTTGGGTCGACGATACATCCGAGAGATCATCAGGCTACATGGTATTCCCCGGTCTATTGTATCCGACAGGGATGGACGATTCACCGGCAGAGTATGGCAGGGCATGCAGTCGGCTATGGGGACCGACGTATTAACTAGCACAGCGTTTCACCCACAGACTGATGGGCAGTCAGAAAGAACGATACAGACATTGGAGGATATGCTAAGAGCATGCATGCTAGACTTCAAAGGCGGATGGGAGGATCATCTACCACTGGTGGAGTTCTCTTACAATAACAGTTACCAGGCAAGCCTTCAAATGGCTCCATTTGAGGCCTTGTATGGTAGACCGTGTAGATCGCCAGTATGTTGGATAGAGGCCGGTGAGCCTGCGTTGATTGGGCCAGATTTGGTTGCAGAGACTACAGCACAGATTAAGCTGATACGGCAACATTTACTCACTGCACAGAGCCGTCAGAAAAACTATGCCGACAAGAGGAGAAGGTTCCTCGAGTTTGAGGTGGGAGACTTGGTATTTCTGAAAGTCTCACCACGGAAGGGGCACATGAGATTCGAAAAGAAAGGGAAACTGTCGCCTAGATTTGTGGGGCCGTTTCCGATACTGAAGAGGGTGGGAGGGGTAGCTTATCAATTAGCGCTCCCTCCACAGCTGTCATCTCTACATGATGTGTTTCATGTGTCCATGCTGAGGAAGTACAATCCTGACCCTTCTCATGTGATAAATGTTCAAGACATCGATGTACAAAGCGATGTGTGACATATGTGGAGAAGCCGGTCAGAGTTATTGGAAGTGAACAAGGGTGTTGCGGAACCGCGCCATTCAATTCGTCAAGGTGGTATGGGAACGACATGGCAGTGAAGAAACCACCTGGGAACTTGAGTCGGAGATGAAAACCGCTTACCCGGAGCTCTTCGCATGAGTTGTTTTGGACCCCTACTTCACTCGAATTTTCGGGACGAAAATTTCAAAAGAGGATTCTATTGTAATAACCCGAATTTTTGATAAATATATATTGGCATTTATTCATTTTAATTTGAAATTTGATATAATAAAATGCCAAAATGGACCAAATTTTGGGACAATGGCCCAAGGATGGCCCAATTGGGCCATGGGTTGGATGAAATCCATTAAAGGGGTCAATGAGGACTAATCGGGTCAACGATGGTCAAAGTGGGCCCGATAGCCATGTGGGGCCCAATGGATCAAAATCGGTTCAAACCCTAAGGTAAGTGGAAAAGGAGGGGATCTAATTGGGCCATGGGCCCAATGGTTACCAATAAACCTTGAATTGGAATTGATACATGTAATTGGGTCAATGGTAAGTAATCGGGTCAAAGATGGTCAATTTGGGTCAAAGAGCCATGTGGGACCCAATGGGCCAAGGTAACTAAGCCCTAAGATAAAGGGGTAAGACAAGAATCAAATTGGGCCATGGGCCCAATGATGATCCAATAAAAGGGATACAATTAATAAAATTTAAATCACCTAAGTTAGGTGATAAATGGACCAATGCAACATGGCCAATGGGGCCCACCTCCACCTCACCCATTGAGGTGGCGTGTGGACCCAGGAATAGTGGGGCCGACCACCATGGTTGACTTGGTCAACCATGGGTGGATCATGGAGGGAAATTAATGGGATTAAATTAAATAGAAAGTGATTAAATAAATTAATCAAGGGATCAAGGTGATCTAAGTTAATCAACCTAAGATTAAAATGGTCAAATGGTTAAATGGTCAAAACCACTCCAACAAACACAAACCACCTCAAGAAAACACAAATTAAAACCATGGGCTTGAATGGTGGTTGGGTCTCAACCACCACCACCAAAGTCAAGCCAACCCATGCTTGGTTGTTGAGAAAGTTAATGCTTGAATGAAGACCACTCCAACCACCTCCATCTCATGTCAAACTAACCATTTTCACTCTATCTCCCACACACACATGAAATTCGTCCCTCACCTTGCAAGAGAGGAGGAAAGGAAACTTAGAAGAAAAACTTAGAAAGAAAGAGGAGGAAAAGAGAAGAAAAAGATAGGTCTTGGGCCACCCCAAGATCAAGAACCTTGAAGATCTCTCCCTCATCTCCATACTCTCTTTCTCTCTTAACCTAACCTCATTTACCTTAGCCAATCCAAGCATGTCCCACCATTGATCAAGCTCATCTAGCCGATCATCAAGAAGAGAAAGAAGGAGAAAGGGCTAAGGAAAAAGAAAGAAGGACCGGAGGAGTCGTCGGTGCGGTAAGAATTTCTTAAACAAGAGTTTATGTTTTTTTTAAAGATAGGATGTGGAATCCATTTCTTAGACTAAACATGGCCAAAAATGTTGTGGGCCATGGATCTAAGATCCATCAAAAGATAAGATAAGAAATGGATGAAAAATGGAGGAATGGATTAAGAAATGGAAGCATGGAAATTTTAAATGGAATTGTTATAAGTCTTTATTAAGCATAGGAAAATGGAAATTTTGATGGATTGGATAGACCTTAGGGTTCGGCCATGTAGCATGGCCGAACCCCATGGTAAATGGTGATGAATTTATTAAGATGTTAAAGTTTGAAATTTTGAAGAATGGTTAATGAGACTTAGGTTTTTAAATGAGAAAACATTAGTGATTTATGATTTTAAATAATGGAGGCATGACATTTTTAGGAAATCATGGACTATAGGGTTCGGCCATACAAGGTGGCCGAACCCCATAGTTAGTGATTATGAGGGTTAGGGTTCTTAAATAATGGTTTTTAAGGTTGGAAAATGATGGAGAATGGTTGGGGTTTCAAGGGATAAATGTAGGCAAATTTTTGGAAAGTTTTATGATGAAATCCATGGATGATGTTTTAGAATTTTTTTATGGAACTATGGTGATGGTTAATTATTTTATAAGAATAGAAAGATGGAAAATGATGGAGAAAATGATAGTTGTAAATGGATTTCCAAAATGTGTGACACAAGTTTTAAATGGACCAAATGAATGATATTAATGATTTTAAATGGAATTTTTAACAAGAAAAAAATCATGGACAAATATTCATAGAACTTTGGTCTTAAATGGCTCTAAGAAAGGTGGGCCATGAACCATGGGTTCGGCCATGGTGTATGGCCGAACCCTATGGTAATGGTTTGAGATTTTTAGGCATGGAAAATAACATGGAAGAATGGGAATTTGGATAGATGAGTAAGTATGGTGTGTGGTAATCTTTTTAATGGAAATGAAAATTTAGATGGATTATTTTGGGACAAAACTTAGTCTTTGAAAATGGTATCCATAAAGGTGAACCTTAGGGTAGTGATTAGTGGATTTAATAAATGGAAAATAATGTAGAAGAATACTAGATTTTGATGGATTTATAAAAATGATATGTGGGCCACACCTTAGGCCAAAATGTGGAATTAGGTGTGGGAGTAAATATTTTTCAAAATTAAATATTAGATGGCTGATTTTATGATGTTAGGTCATGATTGAATGGACCTAAGTATGAATGAATCTTGGACTTAGAATGCACATAAATGAATGGATGATTTACCATGGAAGGAGAGTGGCAAAACCGTAATAAGTGGCCACATTGAAGAACCATGGGTTCGGCCATGGTACATGGCCGAACCCTATAGGGATTAGACATAAAAATCGGATATTTTGTGAATGGTTAAGTGAAGCGATTAGTTGCTACGTTTTAGGCCGCAAATTGGAAATATCTAAAATGGTCCAAATCGGATTTATGTATGTGATCAAACCAATGGATAATGGGCTAAGTTAAGGGCCGATTTTCGATAAACTTATAATGTATTTAAAGATGATTGAATGGATCTAGGGTTATAATTAGTTAAGAACTTAACCATGGATGACATATGGACTAATTCGGTAAATGTAATAAGGTATCGGACGTCGCAAAACGGTACGCGATCGGCGACCGGATTATCGAACGGAAAGCGTAACGGAACGCGACACGGTATTCGGTAGGATTCCTACCTTTTTGTAAGCGATGGATATGTGATGGTGTTTTAAATTACTTTGACTTGGCTTATTATGGATTTATGATTATAATTTATGATTTATGGGACTTGTACTATGATGAGTTTTAACTTATGAGTTACATGATAGTATCATGGATATATTTAATATTATGCATCATATGACTATGTATGGTATATCGATTATGGTCTATCTATATACTACATAGCATAATGCACCTACATCTCATGCATGGCATGGGCAGAAAAAAATAAAAACCGGAGTCCATGCTCCGTCGGGGCGACCGAGAATCAGACATGGGGATTGCCTGAGGGCTATAACCGGAGTCCATGCTCCGTCGGGGCGACCGAGAATCAGACATGGGGATAGTCTGAGGGCTATAACCGGAGTCCATGCTCCGTCGGGGCAACCGAGAAGCAAACATGAGGAAACAGGATATTGTATGATCATACGGACAATGGGTGGGACACATGACATAAGCACCCATGACATAGCATTCATCACATACGTATTTTGTTATATGTTATTTTATCGGTATATGTGTTATCACTAATCCATGTGCTAGCCCTACTCGGAGTCTTACTGGGCGCGTTGACTAACGCCCTACTTCTACCCTAGCTGATGACGCAGGAGAGGCAGGAAGCGGTGGACATACGGAGGCCAAGCTAGGAGCTTGGAAAGCGTAGTCCTAGTTTATGTTATGTTTACATTTTGGAGATGTAATTATAAGTAACTTAGCTTGTCGGGTTGTATAAATTTACATTTCTTGCGATGGTTTTGGACGTTACTTATGGACGATACATTTTGTGATATAATCATGAACATAGGGGCATTTTGGTAAATTCAATGTTGTATCTTCCCTTCTATCTAAAAATCGGTAGGATAGACTCTATTATCATGTTCCGCAATAATTATAATCCGCGAGCTTACTTCTTACGCGTGAACCGTTCTCGTGGACTTAGCTCCGCGTACGCGTGGGGTTGGCCAGTTAAGGGTCGGGCTTTAGAAGCTCGGACTTAACTCGCGTCGTGGCGTCCGTGCCCTCTCTCACTCTTCTATTTTAAAAAAAAAAATAGACTCTGATTTTCGGAAAACGGGTGAAAAAGGGCGGGGCGTTACAGTCCATGTCTTGGTCCTCATAACATGTTTTAGGTCTCATTTAAACATGTACTAATCAGTATATCATTATCAGATTCTTACCTCTCAAAACCATCCAAATAAGTCCATCACTTTGCATGGTTTCCACTTTATAAAAACTCAATCCAAATGACCATAATACTTCATGGAATTCGACCATCCAAGATGGTCGAGTCCAATGGTCCATTTCATCAATTTAAATCCATGATTTAGACCCATGATACCTTCAGTCCTTCATGACATTCAAGTCCATGTTTTAACCTTCTTAAAACATGCATTTTAAATCTTATAAAACATATAATAACAGTCCCAAACTTGTATGGTTTTAAATTCCAAAAACCATCAAAATCCACCATTTATCTTCGTGGGGTTCGGCCATCCAAAGTGGCCGAACCCTATGGTCCATTTCCATCATTCTTTGACACCATCTTCCATGGTTTAGACCCTATGAAAAATTCGGCCATACATGACCAAATTATGTCATCTAAATTCATAACTTAACACTCATATTTAAAACCAAAATCCATAAGAATTCTTACCAAATTTCTCAAGCTTCTTGTCTTGCCTTTGCTCTTTACTTCTTATCCTTCCTTGCCATATTTCCTTTGCTGGTTTGTGCTTGATCTACTGGTGCAAACACCTCTGCTGTTCCAGCCAGGAAAAACGAATTGGAGAGAGGGAGAGAGAGATGGGAATTCTTTGGATTCTCAATGTGAAAATCGGCCAAGAATGGTAATCTTTCCTTTTTGTAATTTCAGCCCCAACTTTCATTCATTTTCCCTCATTTAATTTTTCCAAAAACGATGGGATATTGGGTGTCATCCAAGATATCCCTTCACCCAAACGTTGCATCTCTTCATAATTTGACACATGCATCTCATGAGATGCATGGTGCCGCCCAACCTTGGTGTCCCTTGGCTTTGCCAAGGCACCTCTTCACACTCAACGGCTGAGATGGGTTTGATTAGGTGTTGGGTGAGATTAAGACACCTTTTCATATCCTCTTGACTCACTTGATTCATGGTATTTTTATTCCAACTCAACTCATCCAACTCATCACATTTAATGCACCAAGTTTGAGTCAACTCTTTTCTTAATTCTAACTCACTCCAAATCAGTCCAACTCAAGCTGAACTAACTCATACTTGAGTTCAATTGAGGGCCCACACGGTCATCCATGGCCAACTTAGTCAACCCGACCCATTGGGTCCCCAATTAGCCCTTTGACCTGCTTTGACAACATGACCCATTAATGGGCTGATTTTGCCACTTTTAAATGGTTTTCACTTGTGCATCAAGCCTACCCATTTTTGTTATACTTGATTTCCAATCAATTCAGCTTAACCCCATTTAATTTGAGCTTACACAATGGTCAAATCATCCATTATGACCCATTGGGTCTAATTGGGCCCTTTGACCCATTTAGCCATTTTCGACCCAATTGATGTACATTACCCATCCAATCAAACTTGACATTTATAATGTGCTCATATGATCTTAATTTGATCAATGGGCCCCACCATTTCTTTATCTGGCATCACAAAATAATTAATTTAACAAACTAGGGGCATTTTCGTAATTATCCACTTCATTGAGAAATTGGGGTGTTACAGGGGGCACCAATGGATCGATGTTCATTATTATTACCGTTCAACCACCTGACCGTTGCACATTAAATGTACTCCCAATGACATTATTAATTCCCCGTCGACAGATTAGTGTCACCGATGGGTCGACAGTCATGGCACCGAGAGGTCGGTCCATACGAGGGTCTCAATCTGGGGCAACACCATGCAGATAGAGTTTCATGTCCAGAAACTTGTCCTGCCCAGAACGACCTGTCACCCTTTACTGAGGGTTCGGTCCTAGTACTTTTGATCAGTCTTGAATTACCGAGATGTCTGTTTTCTCGAGAGTCCACTTGAGTTCTAAGTTCCAGAACTCATAAGTTATCATCAACAAGTCGTTTACCATGAGGGGTCATTAAGTTCACCACCGAGGGATTAGTGCGAACGGTTGGTCAAGCTGACAGTGAACTTAATTCATATTTCCAAGTTCGCTTCCAATTCACTGTCAAGCTTCCTCTCTTGGCTTTTTATGATTTTACCCTTTGTTCAACTAAGCTTAGGAATGGTCCTCCAAAGGTGTGGGTACCACCTAAAGTCATCTATGGCCAAATACCTGTTTTGTGATTGCCATAACGATGAGCTTTAATCTGGTGGAGCATGATCTTCAATCTTGATCACCTTGAGTCTTCAAGCTTCTAGCAAGTGCTTTTTCCCGAGTCATGGAATTGAAAAACTTAGGGACTCAGCAAGCCGGGGCACTAACAATCTCCCCCTTTGTCAATTTCATGACAAGACTTAGAAGCTAACCCAATTACAGACCCACGCTTATTACATCATATAAGCAAGTAATACTAGAAAATCATTAGAGGGGTTAGTCCAAAACATAAATATGCATCCATGGATTAAACTAGATTTGTATTCATGCTCCCCCATACACCATGATTTACTAGAAACCAACATTACCCATAGCATATCCAAGCTATCAGTGCTGAGAAGATTTTCTCCCCCAATCTTCTTGAGTTTGATTTCCCAAACTCCAAGCATAGACATTCCCATGTCCATTGGCTTCTCCCCATTTCTCCTTTATTCTCCAAAGAGTCCAAGTACTTAGGCTTCTTCCAATCTTACCAATTACTCCCCCACACTTGTCTTTGATGTATAATAGCTTCTACTAATTTCTCCCCATTTTGTCATAACATTGACAAAAGGCAAGTAGACAGACATTTGCAGCACTCTCCCATGCTTTGTGCAGATAGTACTGAAAGGACTGCTCCCCCATAAGATGTGCTTCCCTTACCCCAGAGTATATATTTTTTTTGGTTTTAAATATACAGGAAATAATATGTATGTACAAGAAATGAAATGTGCACATGTATGAGCATGAGGAATTAAGACGATGCACACACGCCAATGGCTTTTCGTAGGGATAGAAATCGTGATGAATCCAAGGGTTTGGTCATGATATTTGGCAATTGGTTTTCTGTGCTGATGTGTACAAACTCAATAGTTTTCTCCTCCACTAATTCTCTTATGAAATGACGCCTTATGTCTATGTGCTTGGTCCTGGATTCTTGGAAATGTTTATTGCATTAGTGTTGTCGCAATACAATTTCATGGATTCTTGCTTAAGCCCATAATTGACCAACATTTGTGTCATCCAGATCAGTTGGGTACAGCAGTTTACAGCTGTAATGTACTCTACTTCAGCTGTGGAGAGAGAGACTGAGGATGGTTTACGGCTATACCATGCCACTAAACAATTTCCGACGTAGAAGCAGCCTCCACTGCTAGATTTTTTGTCATCAATATTTCCAGCCCATTCTGCATTTGTGTAACCAGCTATCAAGAAGGAAGTATCATATGGAAACCAAATTCCATGCAAGGTAGTACCCGCCACATATTTTATAATCCTTTTAACAATTTTGAGCTATAACTCTTTAGGTTTGGACTGAAATCTGGCACAAGCTCCTACACTAAATGAGATGTTTGGTCGACTTGTTGTGAGGTACAAAAGACTTCCTATCACGCTTCTATACAAGCTGGGTCTACATCTATCCCATTCCCATCTTTGAACAATTTGATGGTTGTGATCATAAGGGTGGTCGCATGTTTACATCCTTCTAGACCAAGTTTCTTTACAAGTTCTTTTTCATATTTGGATTGAGAGATAAAAAGTCCATCATGACTTTGTTTGATTTGAAGACCAAGGAAATAATTTAGTTCTCCCATCATACTCATTTCAAATTCAGATTTCATGAGTTTGGAGAAATTCAGTGCAGCCTTTTCACATGTAGACCCAAACACTATGTCATCCACATAGATTTGGGCAACAAGGATAGACTCCTTAGTCTTTTGGACGAACAAAGTCTTGTCTACACTCCCCCTTTGAAAATTGTGACCAAGTAGGAATTGGGTTAATCTTTCATACTAGGCTCTTGGTGCTTGTTTGAGGCCATATAAAGCTTTCTTAAGTTTGAACACATGGTTTGGAAATGTTGGATCAATGATTCCTTTAGGTTGTTCTACGAACACTTGCTCATTCAAAAATCCATATAAGAAGGCACTTTTCACATCCATTTGGTAGAGTTTGAACTTGAGGTGGCATGCAATAGAGAGTAGAATTCTAATAGATTCTAATCTTGCTACGGGGGCAAAGGTTTCTTCAAAATCTAAACCTTCAATTTGAGTGTATCCCTGAACTACCAGTCTTGCTTTATTTCTCACAATGGTTCCATGTTCATCCAGCTTGTTTTTGAAAATCTATTTTATTCCAATTATATGTGTTTCCTTGGGTCTATGAACCAAATCCCATACATCATTTCTTGTAAATTGTCCTACTTCCTCTTGCATAGCATTAACCCAATCTTAATAAGCTATGGCTTATTCTATCCTTTTGGGTTCCAATTGTGAAGTAAAACACGTATAATTAACCAAATTGTCAAGTTGTCTTCCGGTTCTTACTCCAGTAGTGAGTTCTCCTATGATTTGTTTGAGAGGGTGTTCCTTTATATTTTTTAGAGGTCTTGGTTCAGGTGGGGGATCTTGTGGTTTATCTTTGTTTTCTAGATTTTCTTCTTCTTGAGCTAACCTGATGATTTTCTCTTCTTTTAACTCTTTATCTAGTGTACGTACTTGGTCATCTACTACAACATTCATTGACTCTTGGATGGCACTAGTTCTAATATTCTTTACCCTATAAGCATGACTATTTGTGGAATATCCTAGGAAGATACCATCATTGCTTTTGGATTCAAATTTTACTAAATGCTCTCTATCCCGCAATATGTGACACTTACTTCCAAAGTCTTTAAAGTACTTAGAGTTGGGTTTCCTACCAATCCAAAGTTCATATGCAGTTTTGAGCAGCCCGGCTCTCAAATATACTCGATTAATGATATAGCATGTAGTGTTAACAACTCCAACCCACATATTTTTTGGAACATTCTTACTTTCAAGTAGGGTGTTGGCCATTTCTTGAAGGACCCTATTTTTCCTCTCGGCAACTCCATTTTGCTGAGGAGTTTTGGGGGCCGAATATTCATGATGGATGCCTCGTTTTTCACAGAATATATTAAATGACTTGTAACGCCCTGCCCTTTTTCACTCGTCGAAAATCAGAGTCTATTTTTTTTTATTTAAATAGAGTGAGAGAAAGAGAGCGGGAGCGTCATGACGTGAGCTAAGTCTGGTTTCCAAAACCCAACCCTTAACTGGCCAACAATACATGTGTGTGGATCAAGTCCACAAAACAGTTCACACACTAACGATTAATTGCGGAAATATTATATGAATGGAAATCATCCATAAACATGATATTATATGCAAGGAAGCCAATCAATATAAATTAACTTAATCTCAAATAATCATCAATCAACCATAGCAAAATAAATCTAATTATTATAATCCCAAATGCTAATTATCTCAAATACATTGTTTTAAAATAAATTAAGCAAAATAAATAGAATCTGCCCAAGCTCCTAAGCTTGGCTTCTTTCACGTCCATCGTCCGTTCCATTTCCTGTTCCATCAACTAAAGGGTAGAAGTAGGGCGTTAGTCAACACGCCCAATAGGAATTCCAAGTAGGGTTATACACATTGGATCAGTATAAAAATCAGAATAGAAACATCATATCAAAACTGTAAACATATCATAGTACCGAAAACAACACATGATAATCATATCCAAATCATGCAATGTATGTGTCATGTCATGGGTGTCATATGCCAATGATCCCTCACCCAAACTCCATATCAAATATCACACAAGTCATATCAAGTGTTCTTTGGCCAAACATTTCCACAATGTTTTGTGATGTACCACCAAGTCACTGAATACCTCCCCACGTATATTAATCGGAAAAACATCGAATGGAGCGTGGACTTCTCCCCATGCATGTTAATCGGTCCCACCGAATGGAGCATAGACTCCTCTCACATATGTCCTTAGGAATCAGTATGGACTCCTCCCACGTATGCTAATCGGAATCACCGATGGAGTGTAGACTCCTCCCATGCATGTTAATCGGTCCCACCGAATGGAGCAAAGACTCCTCTCACATGTTCCCTCCCATGCCATGCATGAGATCATGTAACACCCCGGATTTTCAAGCTGTGGATATATATGAAATTTGCCCATTTAATTTGTGAATTAATGGATATGGACCTTAGATGAGTAAGGTGTTGGGTCAATTGCCCAATTAAGACCTAACAGATATTGGTTAGGGTTCAATTGAAATAAATGGGTAAGACTTATTTAATTGGGTTAAGGTTGTCAATTGGGTCAAATGGCCAATTGGGACCCAATGGGTCATAGTGGACTTGGTTGACCACCAAGTGAGTTCAAGTTTAAATTAAGTGGGGCTGAATTAAGTTGGAAATGGAAGCAAGGAAATGAATTGATTTTTAAGTGAGTTAAATAAATATAAATTAAAGAGGTGAGTTGAGTTAAAGAGTGAGTGGAGTTGGAAGGTGGAGAGGTGCATCCCACCAAGACCAAGTCAAGGTTACACATTGGAGGTGTGGGAGTTTCATCTCAAGGGATGAAACTCCAAAGGCTCATTGATAAGGAGATGAAAGGGTTTAGGGGGTTTACACAATTCAAACCCATAGCACACGTTGGAGTCATGGGAGCTTCATCTCATGGATGAAACCCCCAAATGGATCATTAATGGGAGGGGACGGTTTTGTTCCTACACAAGTCACCAAGGGGCAAACGGTTGAGAGTTTCATCTCATGGATGAAAACCCCAAATGAATCATCAATGGAGGTAGACGGTTTTGTGGTATAAAGTCAAGACTACACCTTGGAGACATGGGAGTTTCATCTCATGGATGAAACCCCCAAATGAACCATTATTGGGAGGAGAAAGGTTGGTGGAGGTTACACAAAGGCATACCCATAGCACCGTTGGAGACATGGGAGTTTCTTCTCAAGGATGAAACCCCCAATGTAAGTATCAATGAGAAGGTAATGAGTTATGGGAGTTACAAAAGAGCTTTACCCAAAAGGCACCACCCTTGGCCGACCCTCATTAACCAAGAAAAGTCTTTGTTTTATTTCACTCTCTCCCTCTCACTTAAGGCTGATCCTGTCTCAAACCCACATAATTTGGCCGAACTATCTCTCTCTCTCTCTCTCTCTCTCTCTCTCTCTCTCTCAAGTTCACACTCGGCCAATGACCAAGGAGGAAGAAGAGACTAAGGAAGAAGAAGATCAAAGGTACAAGAAGGAGCGAAAGAAAACCGGAGGAGTCGCGGAACCGCTAAGTACTTGATAGAATTTTGATTAAGTAAGATGGTTAAGGAAAGCGGTCCGGCCATTTTATTGCCGAACCCTAGTCTTATTATGGTAAATGACCTCTTGCATGGATTCTATAAGGATTATGATTATGGATCATGGGCTGGCATTGCATGGCCAAACCCTAAGGTTAATATGCATGGATCACCAAGGACAAAAAGGGGTGGATGAGGTCCGACCATGATGTATGGCCGAACCCCATCAAAGAATATAAATCTTGGTTATGTGATTTAAAAAGGAATTAATGAACCCTAGGTTCGGCCATGTTGTATGGCCAAACCCCATGGAAGGATATTGTTTTTTTTTTATGGGTTTTTGAAGGATGGAAACCATGGCAAAGTTGTAAATATAGGCAAAAATGAAAGACCATGGGTTCGGCCATGGTGTATGGCCGAACCCCATGAGGAATGTTTTATGGACTTTGGTGGTTACCAATGTTAGATGATTAATTTATAAGTGATTAGATTAATGAATCAAGATGACATGATCTTGGATTGAATTTATAAGATCAAAAGATTACAAAGAGGGACCAAAATCAAGTGAGCAACATGGCCGAACCCCACTAAGTTGTATTTTGTGGACTAAGGGTTAAGTGATTAACTAAGTGGTGATTGAGTAATAAATCAAAGGAGGGACTAAAATCAAGTGAGTGAGGTTCGGCCATGGTGTATGGCCGAACCCCACAAAGTGTGTTTATGGACTTAGACATTAATGTAAATCAAATGGGACATGGGATTAATTGGTTGATATGTTATAAGGTAACGGGACCTCACAAGGGGTGCACGATTGTGAGCGGTTTCCGGATGAAAGCGCAAGGACTCTATAGTGGTCATTGGTAGGATTCTACCTCTTTGAAACCATGGGTTATGTAATATGGTTAATCTCTTATTTTGATGGTTTATGTTGTAAAAATAATATGTTTCAAATATGAGGTTTTAATGCTATGATTATTCTTACATAGCATGTGTGGACATATACATCTCATGCATGGTATGGGAGGGATGTTTGTAACCGGAGGTCACTCTCCGTCGGGGCGTCCGTAAGGCATTCGTGGGAAGAACTTGATGTGCATTATCCATCAAGATGTAACAGAAGAACACACTCCGTCGGGGCGTCTGTAAGGCAACTGTGGGGATACCTTGATGAGGAGAATTCCATCAAGAGGATACATGTGTTTGTGATGAGTGGGACTCATTGAGATTTTGTACTAACCATGTATTTGACCCTAATTGGAATACCTACTGGGTGCGTTGTCTAACGCCCTACTTCTACCCTAGTGGATGACACAGGAATTGAAAGGAATGATGAACGTGATCGGCGCCAAGCATAGGAGGTTGGATGTGTTTACTTATATTTTGTTTAAGTTACTCATGGACTATGTAATTTGAGTAGCTAGCATTTGGGCATGTAATAACTTAGATATTTTGCTATAGTTTGAATGGTTTATTTTGGATATTTAAGTTAAGATAATTATGGTTAAGACATGGACTACTTTGCTATCTAAAATGGAATAGAATTAGGTTCTATTATAATTCCGCAGTTAGGTATATTCCGTTTGTATAACTTATTGCGTGTGAACCATATTCGTGGACTTAGTCCATGCACACGTAGGTTGGTTAGGTAAGGGTCGGGCTTTAGAAGCTCAAACTTAGTTCGCGTCGTGGCATCCCGCTCTCTCTCACTCTTCTATTTATAAAAAAAAAATAGACTCTGATTTTCGGAAAGCCAGTGAAAAAGGCGGGTCGTTACAGTTTGTATCAAAGCGAAACGGGTAGGATGAATCTTTCAAAGTAAGATTAAGACGGTATCATGTCTCATTGACAGATAAGAATCCCAACTGACCGACTCTTAGGAGTCCGCTGCAAGAAGGCCAGATTAATTTACTTTGTAAGACTCAGACTGAAATATTCAGTCTGAGAGCAACAAGAAATGATAGCAAAGGAAGGACAGTCACAAAAAAAATGGATTTATCAAACATAGCAAATAGGAGATATTTCCCCGGAACAAGAAAACATCAGAATTTCCCCAAATTGAGAAATGATACTGGATATTTAGGAAGTTTTTCCCCAAAAACAAAGAAATACAAAGAGTGTTTATTTGGCAATTTCCCCAAACAAGAGACATTATGTGATACGTAGGGAAATTCCCCAAAACAAAGATTAGTTTGGTTAGAACTGCGGTTGTCATTGATATGCTTCTGTTTTGTGATACAGATATCTCAAGCAATGTAGAGTACATCGAGTTGTGGGACAGAGGGACCCCTAGCTGTCCGATAGATCTGGTTTCTTCTTCCGACGATTCGAGCGTACCAAACTTCATCAATGAACTTATAACCAGTCAGGACATGGAAGTAGAATCGCCCGAGTACAATGGTGGGGTTGCCCCAGCCTTTGTACCCGAAGAGGACGAGGAAGATGTCCCAAACTTAGATGAATCCGTAGGGGAAATAGGCTCGCCCGAGTATACTCCGGCTATTTCGACTTCGGATGAGTTGACAAATTATATGTACGAATTATGCAATCAGGAGGGGCACAACTGTACTTATTGCCCCCACCCTATTGATATTATTTGCCTTGTTTGTGGACTTCACTGGCACGGGAAGGAGATGACTAACTGTCCATACATTGGGGGACGGGGAATAATACCCTGCCTGACTTGTGGAGTGTTGGGGCACACGTCGACGACATGCCCTGACAACTTCTTCGATTTTGGTGATGATTCAGGGTCTTATACAGAAGATTAGGCTAAGAGATGGTAAGAAAATGCCGAGGAAAGCGGAGATTTTGTAAGGGTTGTGGGTACGTTTTGTTCTTTGAAGGGTTTTTCTAACCCTACCTACCCTTGTGATGGAAGTTTGGAGGATTATTTAATAAAGTTTGCAAACTTAAGAGTTTATGAGGACTTTGGCACTGAGATGTAGGTGACGAGGTCACTTGATTATATTGAGACGTGGTATGGGTGCGTCCCTCACGTGATGTTGATGATTGAGATGTGGTATGGGTGCGTCCCTCACGTGATGTTGATGATTGAGATGTGGTATGGGTGCGTCCCTCACATGATATTGATGAGATAAGTATATAGATCCCATGAGTATGGCCTAGAGTAGCCGTAAGGCCATGGGAACCTCGATATGAAATACAGAGACTTGGTCCTGTAGGGTTACCGTTGAGGAGTGGGTCCCTCACATGCTACGCGCTGGAGGGCACTCTCACGGCTATTTCTCAAATTTGATGTGCGTTGATGCGCAGAGCTAAGTACTATTTTACCCCGTGGGGGTGGTGCTAGCGTTGTTAGATGCGGTTCGACCACCTTAGAGTTGACTGAATCACCCTTGGGGTGAAGGGATGCAGGACGGGGTAGAGTTGATCACGTTGGACGTGGGTCTTCCGCTTAGTAAGTCATGGGCCCTAAGTCTTGCTAGGGGTCGGGGTATATTTGTGATTTGATATTTTTGCCACAGTCACGTAGTGACTCATCCAAGTGTGTTCCTACGGATAGAATATCTCATGGTGGATGATGCGCCCTGGTTTAATTATACCCATGAATGGATTATACCCATAGGAGGGTTATATCCATGGATGGTTATTAACCATGGATAGATGATACTCACTGATAGAGAGATACCAGGGATGGATGTGTATAACCGTGGATGATGGTTCCCATGGTGGTTTGGATTGATGTCGGGTATCGGTACCATGGTAGATATGTTGGTAGTATGATGGGCCTGTTGGTCTCATAGATGACATATTGATGTAATGATTGAGACATGTTTCGATTTACATCCCACGTTATAAGAAAAAGGTGTTAGTAGTATTACGACTTGTATCACAGGAAAGTTAGTGTTGAAAGATACTTGGTATCGTAGAAGTTATGAACAAAAGGGTTAGTCACATAGTGACTTATGTGCAAAAGAAGATGTGCTTAATTTTGGAGATGTACTTAGTGGAAAAGATAAGAGTCTAGTGAAACTCGAATGGGAAGCTATGGGTGACTACTGAGTTACACTGATCAGCTGAGTCTATAGTTAGCTGATGGAGTTCTAGGAGAATGCAGCCAAAAACCTAGTTAAGATGGAATCAGCAAAAACCTTGAGCATAGGCTCGCATTGGCAGGCCATGTAACACCCCAGATTTTCAAGTTATTAATCTATATGAAAATTACCCATTTAATTTGTGAATTATTAGATATGGACCTTATATGGGTAAAGTGTTGGGTCATTGCCCAATTAAGACCCAACGGATTGTGGAAATGGTTTCAATAAAATTAAATGGGGCTGAATTAAATTAGTAATGCATTATGTCTATAATGAATTATTATGCGCATAAAGTGAACATGGAAAGATTTTAGGAATGGAATATAGACTACATGGCCATGTGTGTGGGATTTACACATCCATGAGGATGCGCATAAGATAATTTAAAAGGTGTTTATTTCCTTGGTTAAGAGTGAAATTAGAAGACGTCAAAAATTAGATAGGATGCTTTGCCGTGTGTGGGATTTGCACATCCATGAGGATGCGCATAAGATCATTTAAAAGGGGTCCTTTTCTTGTTGAGAGCAATACTAAGGCAATTGCTAAATTGCAAGGGGCGCATGGCACCTTCTATGTAACACCCCGCCCTTTTCACTCTAATTTTCAGTGTTTATTTTTTATTTTTAAATATAATAATCAAGTGATCGAGGGGGAGTGTCACGACGCGAGTTAAGTTCGGACTTCTAAAGTCCGACCCTTAACTGGCCAAGCCCATGTGCGTATGGATTAAGTCCATAAGAATGATCCACACATGGTACAAATACAACTTGCGGAATTAACTTAATCTTAATCTAACTGAGGTTATAATAGAACCTATGACTATTCTAATTTTCCATTCTTAGATGGCAAAGTACAAGATCTTATTCTCCAAAATTACTAAATAATATTAATCTACCATTCAATCCAACCATCCAAAATAAATCAAGCCATAGCATCTGCTTAACTACTTATTACATGCCAACCAAACTAGTTACCAAATTACATTGTCCAAATAATTCAAATAACAAATCCATAAATAGTCCATTCAAGTCCATTCAAAGTGCCCAAGCTTCTATGCTTGGTTTTCTTCTCGATCCACGTTTTTCCCTTTCCCTGCGTCATCCACTAAGGATATAGATAGGGCGTTAGATCAACGCGCCCAGTAGTGTTTCCGAATAGGGCTACCACATGGTTAGTCAAAAACATGCAAATAGTATAATAATAATACATGTGTGACAAAATTCCATAAAAACATGCTATGTATGAAATGAACATGTAATGAGTCCCACCCATCACCATTCAACATAGCCATCACTTGATGGGATTCTCATCGTCAAGGTAACCCACAGTGGTCTTTCGGATGCCCCAACGGAGTGTGGCCTCCGGATTCCTCCTGATGGGATTCTCATCATCAGGGTACCCCACAGTGGTCTTTCGGACGCCCCGACGGAGTGTGGCCTCCGGTTACATCACCATCGTCCCATGCCATGCATGAGATGTCTTATGCAATTATGCCATTTGTAAATATAACATTTCACTCAAATAACTTATTCAAACAAACATAAAATAGCGATTAACATATGTGGTTACAACAAGGTAGGAAACCTACACTAGATTACTTTGTTCGACCCTTCCTTTGAATCGTCTTCCGATCACGGCTTGTACACCGTTCTAGAAATCCAAATACCCTATGTACATGGCAGCAAGTTAATCATTTGACCATATCATTCTAATTTGATCTAAATCCCAAAAATCCACTTTGTGGGGTTCGGTTATACCCCATGGCCGAACCTCACCCATTTAAACCTTGGTCACTCTTTTATTTAATTAAAACCATCTAAGTGTCCCAAGCTTTCAAATGAACCTTGGTAGGGTTCGGCCATACTACATGGCCGAACCTTACCACCTTGGGTTTTGGCTCATAAGTCCATTCTTTTGATCATTTCATCTTTTCATCCATATTTACGATAATGCCACTATACTAACCCTTTGTTTAAGTTTGTTAAAAACCAAAGTCCATACCCAAACCACCTTGGTGGTGTTCGGCCATACACATGGCCGAACCTCACCACTTAGTTTTTGATCTTTTAAATCTTTCATTAACCCCTCTCCAATTACATACAAATTAGTACTAAGTCCATCAAATGACCCTTTAGTGGGGTTCGGCCATACTTCATGGCCGAACCTCACTAAACTGGTTTTTGTTCCTTCTTTCCAACCTTTATCATGGTTGATCAAATTAATAATAAACCCATAACTAAGCATAGGTGTTTCTTGAAACAAAAGCACAAAATAAATCATAGCTTCCCATTTAAACCCAAATTTATCCTCAAAACAGTCCATGGGGTTCGGTCATGTGGTTCTCTTAATGAAAAACCACCAATATTTATCTATGATATTAATCAGCAAATTAACATAAGATAAACATGGTTCAGTCATGTAATATCTACTCCAAAACAGTAAGCTTAATTCCATATACAAATCTTTTAAAAGCGCCACTTCAAAATATGGATTTTTGACTTTCAAACACCATAGAATTCACCAAATTTTCTCATGGGGTTCGGCCATCCAAAGGGCCGAACCCTATGGTCCATATTTTTCCACTTTTAAATATCACATTCCTATATTTAAACCATTGATGGATCTGGCCATACAATGGCCAGATCTCATTTTCTTAACCAATCTATTAAACAAGGGTTCAAAATGCACTTACGAATACCGCGTCTCCTTCGGTTCTTTTGACTCCTTTCTTGACCCTTTATTTCCTTGACCTATCCTTCTTTCTTACTGTTCTTTGGGCTGAGACTGATCTTGTTGCAAGCTCCTTGAGGTAATTCAGCCAGATGACAAGGATTTGAGAAAGAGAGAGAGAAAGAATTTTGGCTTTGGATGGGAAACCTTGATGCCAACTCCTTTGCTCAATGTATGCTTTTGTCTTGGTGAAATAAATCAATCAAGGACTGATTTCATATCAGTAACCAGCTGTTGTCCTTGATCTTAGAGAGATGATATCCGTCCAAGGAAGAGAGAGGGATAGAGAGAGTAAAATGAAAAACCCTTTGTTTGATAAAAAACAGCCCAAGGTTAACCTTGTGTAACTCCCTCACCTAAATCAAAGTTCTTTATGTTACTTGGGGGTTTCATCTATGAAATGAAACACCCCAAGCAACCAACGTCCCTTGTGGTTGGACCTCTCCTTTCCTTAAGGTCTCACATGGGAGTTTCATTTTGAAATGTAACTCCCATGTGCTGCACCGTCCCTTATTGGTTGCCTCTATGTTTTGGGTTGTGTAATAGCCACCACTCTCATGTGTAACTCCACAAACAACAGCTCCATTCAGCTCCATTTGGCCCTCATCAACGTCCCATGTGGGAGTTCTATCATTGGAATAAAACTCCCCTCCTCCAAGTGTGAACACACTTTGTAACTCCCATTGGTTTAATATCTAATTTGAATTTGAAATGCCATAATCTATTGTGTGTAACTCCTCCAATCAGCTACCCATTTATTCTCCAACCTTGGAGTTACACGCATAAACCATCAATCCATGTATTGGCTGTCTTTTGAAGACCCAAGCATGGCATAAACCCTATCTCTCCAACGTGCATAATGATTTGAAACTCAACTCTCACCCAAGTAACTCCCATGTAACGTCATTTTCATTCTTCACTTGGGTGGGAGTTACATGCATATAATGTTTCCCATGCAGCCAACGTTTCTTAGTATTTGAATTTGAAACAACCTACAAACCTTCTATCTCTACATCTCACTCACTTAAAAATACATATTCCATCCAACTCATTTATTTAATGTAACTCAACTAATAAATTTCACTCAACTAAACTCCATCATTTACTTCAACTCAAACCCAACTCAAACATTTAATTCATCTTAACCCAATTAAGCTTTAAGCTCACCAAATAGTCAAATATGTCAACTATGACCCATTGGGTCCCATTTTGGCCAATTTGACCCATTTAATGAAATTTAACCCAATTATGATTTTTGACCCGTTTAAGTTCATCTTATCCATTTATTTGTTTTGTAATTAAAACTACTGACCATTGGGTCTTGTTTGAACCATTGTCCCATTTAAATTCAACTCAAATATATCACAATGGCAATTCCGTAAATATGAATAAATTCATATAAATTGATAACTTTGAAATTCCAGGGTGTTACATTCTAAGTTAGGACCGATTGGAAATTATAAAAGAAAGGCACAAGAGGGGCGCACGACACTAATGCAATTGTTAAATGGAAGGGGCGCAAGACACCTTCTAAATATAGGACCAATTGGAAGTTTATAAAAGAGAGGCAACATAAGGGGCGCACAGCAATACACAATGCTAGGGAAGGATTGACGCTGGTGTGCTTTGGCAATAAGATCAGTCTCAGCTTTGTGAAAGATCAAGGAGGCTAAAGGAGGAGAAGATTGGAAGAGCAAGAACAAGCGAAGGAAAACCGGAGGAGTTGCGGAACCGGTAAGTAGTTTGATAATTTTGTTTAAGAAAAGGAACCATAGGGTTCGGCCATGGTGGATGACCGAACCCCATGGAAGAAGATTGGGGGTTGATTTGAGTATTTTTAATGGAAAGGATGTGTAACGCCCGCTCCTTTTCACTAAAAATCAGAGTCTATTTTTTTTTTTTTTTTGAATAAGAAGTGACAAAGGGCGCGGGACCTCACGACGCGAATTAAGTCTAAGCTTCTAAAGCCCGGTCTTTAACTGGCCAACCCTACGTGTGAGTGGAACTAAGTCCACGAAGAACGGTTCACACGTAGAAGTAAGCTTGCGGAGTATTAAACTAAGTGCGGAATTATAATAGAAACTATCCTACAAATTTTAGATAGCAGGGAAAATACATCATTTAAATTACTAAATTACCTCAAATCATAATGTCCAAAAGTAAAATCCAAACCATAGCAAGAAATATAAATTTACACAGACCGACGAGCTAAATTACTCAAATTACATTTCCAAAATAAACTTAAGTAAACTATCTAGCCCGCTTCCCCAAGCTCCTAAGCTTGGCTCCCTTCGCGTCCACCGTTTCCGCCGTCTCCTGCGTCATCAACTAGTGTAGAAGTAGGGCGTTAGACAACGCGCCCAGTAGGACTCCGAGTAGGGCTAACACATGGATTAGTGATAACAGGCACATAGGTAATAATATAATGAAAAACCATAAAATGAATGCAATGTCATGGGTGTCTTATGTCATGTGTCCCACCCATCATCCATACCATCGTGATATCCCCATGTTTGCTTCTCGGTCGTCCCAACGGAGCATGGATTCCGGTTATAGCACATCAGGCTATCCCCATGTTTGCTTCCCGGTCGCCCCGACAGAGCATGGACTCCGGTTTCTTTATTTTCCCGCCCATGCCATGCATGAGATGTAAATGCATTATGCTATGTAATATATATAACTCATAGCCTTAATATATAATTCATAGCCTTTACATATAATGCATAACCTAAAAAATATAATTCATAGCATTATCATATAATTCATAGCCTTAAAACTCATCATAAGATAAATCATATAATTATCAAAAATAAATCAAGAACCATCACACAACACATAATCCATGGCTTACAAAAAGGTAGGAATCCTACCGAATACCGACTACGTCCTTTTACGTTTCTATCCGATAATCTAGTCACCGATACGCGCACCGCTTGCGATGTCCGATACCTTATTACATATCAATTAATCAGCCCATGTTTATCTATGATTAAGTTCCTAATCATGCCTTAGTGGGGTTCGGCCATACCCCATGGCCGAACCCTACTAGTTAGGTTGTGGGTCCCATTTAATCCAACAAATATTCTAACCTTGTGAGCCTAAAATCCAGCAACCCTAGGCTTCATTTAATCACTCATAAGGTCATCTTAATGCACCCAAGTCCATGTCCAACCTACATGGGGTTCGGCCATGGTTCAGTTCTTCATTTTGGCCATTAATTACGGTTTTGCCACTACACTTCCATGGTTTAATATTTCCTCCATCCTTGTACATTTTTGTCCACAATTAATCCATATACTTAGACCCATTAATGATTCATTAACCATGTATCCCTAAAAATCAGCCACTTAATTTAATCAAATTTCCAATCATCTAATCCCATACATAGACCTTAATCTTAGCCCAAAAATGACTCACAAATGAGTCATGGGTTCAGCCATACACCATGGCCGAACCCATGATGTCTTGTCCTTATTTTGTCCTTGGGTCTTATACCACATTTAGCTCCATAATAAGTCCTCCCATGAGGGGTTTAAATCACACATTTAACTTATCATTTTTTATCATCATAAACTACATTTGATTTTCACCTTAATCATCATGAGATATATTTTGGTCCATCAATTTAACCATAATTCCCATTTATTTTTCATGGTTCCAAAACACCAAATTCATCAAAGTCTCCCCATGGGGTTCGGCCATATACCATGGCCGAACCCATGGTCCTTGGTTTTATTTTTTTAAAACCTCATTTGCACCCATTTAAAACCTTGTTTATAAGACTTTAAAAATCCACTTAAAAACAATGAACCTTCTCCATTAACTTCCACATTTTTATACCCATTAAATCCACCATTTCATCACCATAGGGTTCGGCCATGATGGTTCATGGTTCACCTTTCATTGATGATATTTAAGACCATAAAAACATTAACCTTCATCCATGGATTCCCTCATTTAAAAACCCCTTCAAAAATTACTATCATTCTTTCATTCAAAACCTTCAAAATCATTAACCACCTTCCATGGCTTCCATTCTTCAAAACCCCATTAAATCACTTAATCACCTCCATCATTCATTCAAACATCACATACATCCATGCTTAAATAAATTTTAATACATAATGTCCTTAATGCATCCTTTATTTTCTTAACCTAATTGACCCATTAGGGTTTGTCCATTTCTCATCCTTCATCTTTTCATTGGATGGATTTGAGATCCAAGGCCCATGACAATTTGGCCACCATTAAATCCAAGAAGAATGGACCCCAAATCTTAAACCTTAACAAAATCTAACCTCTTGTTTAGAAATACTTACAGATCCGACGGCTCCTCCGACTTTCTTTGCTCCCTTTGGATTCCTTGGCCTCCTTTCTTCTTCTTCTCCTTTGTTGGTCGGCTAAGATATACTTGATCAAATGAAAAACATAAAAGCTTGGGTAGGCTAAGATGGAGTAGATTTGAGAGAGAGAGAGATGGGGGGAGGATGTCTCAAGCTTTGGTCTTGAGGTGGAGGGCCCAAGCTTGAACTTCTTTCTTCTCTTCTTCTCTTCCTAATTTTTCTTCTTCTTCTTTTCTCTTTGGTGTGGGACGGCAATGAGAGAGCAAAAGAGGGAGAGAGTGAAGGAGTTAGATGGAAAGAGGTGGAGAAAAGAGATAAGATTCATCTCATTTGGTTGAGTGACTTACACTCCACCATTTAATTTCCACCAACCAAGCATGGGCTTTAATGGTGGTTGTTGGGCTAAAACCCCCACTAGTCAACATTTTTGAGCTTTGGAGATGAGGTGGTGTGGTCTCCCATCTTTGACCATTTGACCACCTTTTGGATAGTTTAATTATTTAATTAATTAGCTAATTAACTTAGGTTATTTAATTCCCACTTGACCTAATTCCACTTTCTTAATTTCCCTCCATGTATCCACCCATGGTTGACCAATTCAACCATGGTGGCCGGCCCCACCAATCCTTGGTCCACACGCCACCTCACTTGGTGAGGTGGAGGTGGGTCCCATTTGGCCATGTCACCTTGATTATTCCATCACCAACTTAGGTGTTTTAAATTTAATTAAATCCATTCCATCTAATTGGATCACCATTGGGCCCATGGCCCAATTACATTCACCTCCTACCCATTTACCTTAGAGCTTAAATCTTTTTGACCCATTGGGTCCCAAATGGTGATTGAGCCCAATTTGACCATCCTTGGCCTAATTGACCATTTAAATGAATTTAATCCAATCCATGATCCATTGGGCCATAATTGGGCCATTGTCCATATTTTGATCCATTTACCATCTATTCCATTAAATTTTCCAATTTCCATCATTAAAACAAATAATAGCCACATATTCATTGATTTAAAAATTCCGGGCTATTACAGGATGAACCATAGGGTTAGGCCATGGTGCATGGCCGAACCCCATGGAAGGACATTGATTATTTAATGGAAGTTTGAATGATGAAAACCATGGAATATTATGTATGTTTTAAAAGGGTATAAATGGAAGGTTGTTGGTGAAGAACCATAGACCATGGGTTTGGCCAAGGGGTATGGCCGAACCCCATAAAGAATTATGGAATTATTACTCACATAGTTAGATCATGGAGATGATGGCAAAGTTGTAATTATCAGCTAAAATGAAAGATCATAGGTTCGGCCATGGTGTATGGCCGAACCCCATGAGGTCTTTTATGAATTTAATTTGTTAACCCTGTTAAACAATTGTGGTATGAGAGATTACCTAAGGAAAGAAGGGCACAAAATCAAAGGGTGAAGTTCGACCATGTGGTATGGCCGAACCCCACCAAGGAGTATATATGGACTTAGGGTTTTAGATATTGAATTTAAGTGGACTGCTTTAATAATTTTAATGGATGAAAATAATAGATGAAGGTTAATGATTTAAATGGTCTTAAACATTGGAAATGGTAAAGAACTATGGACCATGGGTTCGACAATGCCATGAAGAATTATTTGGTGGACTTGGGATTTTTATGTCACGGTTAATGGATCATTTATGGAGCTGTATTATGGATCGATTATGGACTTAATATAGTGATTGATTAAATGGAGAATTAATTGGAGGATACAAATTTATGCTTATGAATTATGTTATTGGATTATCGGTTCTTGGTTATGTTAGCCATGGATGGCAATGTTGTAAATATGTGAAAATAATGGACATAGGGTTCGGCCATGGTGTATGGCCGAACCCCATGAGCTATTAGATGGATCATGTGTTTGAATTAAAGAACTATCTATGGTAGATTAAAATGAATGAAATGTTAACTAAGGATTAGACCAATGGCAAAGTTGTAATAAAGGGTGAAAGTGATGAATCATGGGTTCGGCCATGGTGTATGGCCGAACCCCATGAGGAATGGTTTATGGACTTAAACATAATAGGAAATCAAATGGAACATGGTTTTAATTGATTGATGTATTATAAGGTAACAGGACCTCACAAGGTGTGTACGATCGTGAGCGGTTACCGGACGAAAGCACAAGGACACGTAAGTGGTCTTTGGGTAGGATTCCACCTCTTTGAAACCATTGGTTTATGGACAATGTTTTTATCTTATTTTGATGAATTTACGTTGCAAAAGATGTGTTTCAATTGTGAAGTTTTAATGCTATGTTTACAATATAAAATAGCATGTGTTTCATTAGCATCTCACGCTTGGCATGGGGTGAAGGATATGTAACTGGAGGGGGCACACTCCGTCGGGGCATCCAAAAAACCTATGTGGGATACCTTGATGTACTTTTCCATCAAGAAGAAACCGGAGGGCCACACTCCGTCGGGGCGTCCGAAAGACCTATGTGGGGGTACATATGTGTACTTGTGATGGGTGGGACTCATTGCATTTGACATCATGACATGGCATGGTTTATATGGCTTTTGACATTATGATATTATTATATATGTTTTGTACTAACCATGTGTTAGCCCTAATTGGAATACCTACTGGACGCGTTGTTCTAACGCCCTACTTCTACCCTAGTGGATGATACAGGAAACAAGGAGAACGATGAGCGTGAAACGGGCCAAGCATAGGAGCTTGGATGCTTTTAATTTATATTTTAATTAAGTTACTTATGGATTTGTAATTTGAGTAACTAGACTTCGGACATGTAATAATTTAGATGATTTGCTATGGTTGGATGTTTATTTGGATAATTAAGTTATGTTATTTATGATTAAAGACTTGACGTACTTTGCTATCTAAAATGGAATAGAATGAGGTTCTATTATAATTCCGCATGTTATGATTTTAATTCGCATGTTTGTATTGTTATGTGTGAACCGTTTTCATGGACTTAGTCCATGCACACATAGGGTTGGCCAGTTAAGGGTCGGACTTTAGAAGTTCGGACTTAGCTCGTGTCGTGACGTCCTGCTCTCTATCACTTATAAAAAAAAAAATAGACTCTGATTTTCGGAAAGCGTATAGTGAAAAAGGGCGGGGCGTTACAGTTGGTATCAGAGCGAACCAGAAAGATTGAATATTTCGGAGTAAATTAATCCGGCCCCCGTGCATTAATTTACTTCGTTAGACTCAGATGGAACATTCAACCTGAGAACAACAATGGATGATAGCATAGGAAGTGCAGTCAAAATAATTGGCCTTATCCAACATAGCAAAATAGGATAGATTTCCCAAAAAAAGAAAAAAAAAAAGAAAAATCAAGAGTGATTATTTGGAAATTTCCCCAAAATAGGAAAATACAAACATTACGATAAAAACTAAGTCTTGATATTTTTCAATGGCTTAGGGAAAATGCCTCCAAAGAGAAATACCCGACAAAACCAGAGAAAGAAGGAAAAGGAGGTAGAAAAATCTCAACATGAAGAGGAGGAACGACAATCTCCACATGAAGAGGAAGAACAACCATCCCACCAAGAAGAGGAGGAACAAAGCAGCGTGAATATACCGGTGGTGCTTCCTGAACTACAAAGCTTGGTTAAAGCAGTGGTCACTTCGGTGCTTCAACAACACTTGAACGGAAATGGAACCACCATTGAGACCAATGACAGGAGCATGGTCAACGACTTCCAGCAACAATGCCCTCCTTACTTCAAAGGGATAGAAGGGGCTGTCGGAGCAGAAAATTGGCTGAAGAAGATCACTCAGATCCTGACCCTACTCAAGATCTCGAGTCATGCTGACAAGATTTTACCGGCCACGTCACAACTGATCGATGATGTCGTAAATGGTGGGAGGTGGTAAAGAAGCAGGAAGCACTTCTTTCGGAAGGAGAGAGGACTGCGATGACTTGGGATCAGTTCTCAGCTACCTTCTTGGACCATTATTTTCCTGAGGAGGAGAAGGAGCGCCAGACTCAAGCTTTTCTATCTTTGGTACAAGGTACCATGACTATGGCAGAGTACCACCAGGAGTTTCTCAGTTTGTCTTACTATACATTTTATATGGTGGATACAGAGTATCGAAGGGCACGCAAGTTTGAGCGGGGCCTTCGGCCAAGCATTAGGGCCAAGGTAACCATATTCAAGGCAGCTACATTGGCAGAGGTGGTCAGCAGGGCCACTAAAGCAGAGCAAGAGATGGCTGAGTTAGTGCGTTTTGACAATCGCCGAGCTCAGAGTGGGAGGGGTACATTTCAGCCCAAGAAGAGGTTCCGACCGAACTTTAGCAGATCCTCACCATCCACTGGGTCAACAGGGGGCTTTCGTCCCAATCATTCCTCCCCATCTGCATCAGTCACTCAGGCTCCCAGAGGGGTTAACAACTGTTTTCATTGTGATCAGTCAGGCCATTTTAAGAGGGAATGCCCACAACTCAACAAACCCTCTTATTCCAGAGGTTTATCTCGCCCACCAGTTAGGCCACCTAATTCATGAGGAGGCAGGACATTTAACCAGGCGGGACGGGCGCCTACAGGATCTGGATGGTTATTTACCTTAGCTTCTCCAGCAGCAGAGGATCACTCAGTGATTCAAGGTATGGTGGTAGTCAGTAGTTCCTACGCCTTTGCTTTATTTGATACTGGAGCATCTCACTCTTTCATATCTGTTGCATTCATATCTGCAACTAGAACTTTAATACAAAACCTGTCCACATCACTCTATCCCCCGTCGGAGACACATCATTGGGGCTTATATGCACAACAGTGCATACTGAACTCGCTGGACTCAGATTTGAGTTCAACTATTTGGTACTCGATATGACGGAGTACGATATTATCTTCGGCATGGATTGGTTGGCTAGTTTTCAGGCCAACATTGATTGCTATCGCCGCAGGGTGACATTTTAGTCACCCGAGGGAAGACAACATGTGGTGCGTACTGACAAGCAAAGCAGACTGCATTAAGGGTTGAGTCAATTTGGTATCGAACAATATCAGAATCAACAAGGCACCGGTGGCTGAACTTCCGGCAATAGTAAGGGACTATGCAGATGTATTCCCAACAGAACTCCCTAGCTTGCCTCCCATGAGGGAGATTAATTTTTAAATCAAGCTGTACCCTGGCACTGCACCAGTATCATTACCACACTATCGGATGGCACCAGCAGAGATGTTCGAGCTAAAGAAGCAGATTGATGAACTGTTCAGACTGGGTTGCATCCGGAACAGTACATCGGCTTGGGGAGCTCCGGTTTTATTTGTGAAGAAAAAGGATGGTTCACTCCGTATGTGTGTGGATTGCCGAAAACTGAACCACCTGACGGTCAGAAACAAGTACCCTCTACCCAGGGTCGATGATCTATTTGATCAACTTAGAGGTTCCAGTCATTTCTCTAAGATTGACTTGATGTCCGGATACCATCAAATCCGGGTTAGGGAGGAGGACATAGAAAAGACAACCTTCAGAACGCGGTATGGACTATATGAGTTTGTAGTCATGCCGTTTGGACTCACCAATGCACCGGCTGTGTTCATGGATCTAATGAACAGGATTTTCCGTCCTTATTTGGACCAATTCGTCATTGTATTCATTGATGACATTTTGATTTATTCCAAAACTCAGGAAGAACATGCTGAGCACCTGAGGATAGTCCTGGACACTTTGAGGAAGAACAAACTATATGCCAAAGCTAGGAAGCGTGAATTCTGGCTACCCAAGGTTAACTTCTTGGGACATGTCATATCAGCAGAAGCTATAGCCGTGGACCCAGCTAAGGTGACGGCAGTGGGAGAATGGAAAGCACCAAAGAATGTAACCGAGATCCGTAGCTTCTTGGGATTGGCTGGTTATTACAAGAAGTTTATTATGGACTTCTCCAAGATTGCATCTCCACTGACCCGACTCACTTAGAAAGGAGTCAAATTTGAGAGGTCAAATGTGTGCAACCAGAGATTTGAAGAGCTGAAGAATAGACTTACAACGGCTCCTATTTTGATTTTTCCAGAAAGAGGCAAGGGTTATGAGGTACAATGCGATGCTTTAGGAGAAGGACTTGGGTGTGTCCTCAGTCAAACTCATCGTGTGGTGACTTATGGTTCAAGACAATTGAAAATACATGAACGCCTCTATCCTACGTATGATCTTGAACAAGCCGCAGTGGTATTCGCTCTCAAAAGCTGGAGACATTATCTATATGGTGAGAAATTTGAAGTGTTTTCAGATCATAAGAGCTTGAAGTATTTGTTTGATCAGAATGAGCTCAACTTGAGGCAGCGCAGATGGATAGAATATCTAGAGGATTGTGAGTTTGCACTTCGTTATCACCCTGGCAAGGAGAACAAGGTGGCAGATGCCCTCAGCCGCATACACATGCATCAGTGGCATGTTTGATCAGGACAGAATGGGAAATGCTGAATAACATATGAGAGTTCAATTTATATATCAATAACCATGGGAGTATGTACAATTTGATCATACAGTCCAACATGGTTACCAAGATTGAACAGGAACAACGGATAGACCCGGAAGTGGAGGAGATATGGGCCAAGATGTCTACTGGTGAAGTCATACCAGAATGGGAGTTACGACCAGGACAGGGTCTTGTATTCCGAGAAAGGATATATGTACCTAAGAGCTGTAGAAAAGAGTTATTGATTGAGGCACATCGGACCAAACTCTCTATTCATCTGGGCGGCACCAAGATGTATCACGACCTGAAGAGACATTACTGGTGGCACGGACTCAAGAAGGATGTGGCTCATTGCTTAACGTGTCAGCAGGTTAAGACGAAACATCAGAAGCCACCAGGGTTACTCAAACCCTTACCAGTACCGGAATGGAAATGGGAGCACATCTCCATGGATTTTGTGACAGGGTTGCCAAGGTCTTCAAAGGACAACGATGCGATATTGGTCGTGGTAGACCGACTGACCAAGTCTGTACATTTCATTCCCATCAGGATGACAGACTCACCTGAGACTTTGGGTCGGCGGTATATTAGGGATATTATCAGATTGCATGGTATTCCTCGGACTATTGTATTCGACAGAGATGGTCGATTCACTGGCAGAGTATGGCAGAGCATGCAGTCGGCCATGGGAACAAACCTACTGACTAGCACAGCATTCCATCCACAGACTGATGGGCAGTCTGAGAGGACAATACAAACATTGGAGGGTATGCTGAGAGCGTGCATGCTAGATTTCAAGGGTGGATGGGAGGATCACTTGCCGTCGGTAGAATTCTCATACAACACCAGTTACTAGGCAAGCCTCCTGATGGCTCCATTTGAGGCATTATATGGTAGACCATGTAGATCACCTGTGTGCTGGACAGAGGCCGGTGAGCCAGTACTGATTGGACTTGAGTTGGTTACAGAGATTACAGCGCAGATACAGTTGATATGGCAACATCTATTGACTGCGCAAAGTCGTCAGAAGAGCTATGCTGACAAGAGGAGGAGGTTCCTTGAATTTGAAGTGGGGGACATGGTATTCTTGAAAGTCTCGCCACGAAAGGGACACATGAGATTTGGAAAGAAGGGGAAATTGTCGCCAAGATATGTGGGACCGTTTTCAATCATAAGAAGGATGGGGGACGTGGTTTACCAATTGGCACTTCCTTCACAGTTGGCATCTTTGCACGATGTGTTCCATATATCGATGTTGAGGAAGTACAATCCTGATCCCTCTCATGTGCTGAACATACAAGACATAGAGGTCCAAAGCGACGTGACATATGTCGAAAAACCTGTCCGAGTGGTGGACATAGAACAAAAAGTATTACGGAATCAAGCGATCCAGTTTGCCAAAGTGGTATCGGATCTACATGGCATTGAGGAACCCACTTGGGAACTCGAGTAGGAAATGAGAGCAGCTCATCCTGAGCTATTTATGTAAATGTTTGAAACCCTACTTCACTCGATTTTCGGGATGAAATTTAAAAAAAAAAAGGGTTGTATTGTAACACCCCGGATTTTCAAGTTACTAATATATATGAAAATTACCCATTTAATTTGTGAATTATTAGATATGGACCTTATATGGGTAAATGATGGGTCATTTCCCAATTAAGACCCAACGGATTGTGGAAATGGTTTCAATAAAATTAAATGGGGCTGAATTAAATTAGTAATGCATTATGTCTATAATGAATTATTATGCGCATAAAGGGAACATGGAAAGATTTTAGGAATGGAATATGGATTACATGGCTGTGTGTGTGGGATTTGCATATCCATGAGGATGCGCATAAGATAATTTAAAAGGTGTCTATTTCCTTGGTTAAGAGTGAAATTAGACGATGTCAAAAATTAGATAGGATGTTTTGCCGTGTGTGGGATTTGCACATCCATGAGGATGAGCATAAGATCATTTAAAAGGGGTCCTTTCCTTGTTGAGAGCAACACTAAGGCAATTGCTAAATTGCAAGGGGCGCATGGCACCTTCTAAGTTAGGACCGATTGGAAATTATAAAAGAAAGGCACAAGAGGGGCCCACGACACTAAGGCAATTGTTAAATGGAAGGGGCGCAAGGCACCTTCTAAATATAGGACCAAATGGAAGTTTATAAAAGAGAGGCAACATAAGGGACGCACGGCAATACACAATACTAGGGAAGGATTGACGTTGGTGTGCTTTGGCAATAAGATCAGTCTCAGTTTTGTGAAAGATCAAAGAGGCTAAAGGAGGAGAAGATTGGAAGAGCAAGAAGAGCATGAACCAGCGAAGGAAAATCGGAGGAGTCGCGGAACCAGTAAGTAGTTTGATAATTTTGTTTAAGAAAAGGAACCATAGGGTTCAGCCATGGTGGATGGCCTAACCCCATGGAAGAAGATTGGGGGTTGATTTGAGTATTTTTAATGGACAGGATGAACCATAGGGTTCGGCCATGGTGCATGGCCGAACCCCATGGAAGGACATTGATTATTTAATGGAAGTTTGAATGATGAAAACCATGGAATATTATGTATGTTTTAAAAGGGTTTAAATGGAAGGTTGTTGGTGAAGAACCATAGACCATGGGTTTGGCCAAGGGGTATGGCCGAACCCCATAAAGAATTATGGAATTATTACTCACATAGTCAGATCATGGAGATGATGGCAAAGTTGTAATCATCGGCTAAAATGAAAGATCATGGGTTCGGCCATGGTGTATGGCCGACCCCATGAGGTCTTTTATGGATTTAATTTGTTAACCCTGTTAAACAATTGTGGTATGAGAGATTACCTAAGGAAAGAAGGGCACAAAATCAAAGGGTGAAGTTCGGCCATGTGGTATGGCCGAACCCCACCAAGGAGTATATATGGACTTAGGGTTTTAGATATTGAATTTAAGTGGACTGCTTTAATAATTTTAATGGATAAAAATAATAGATGAAGGTTAATGATTTAAATGGTCTTAAACATTGGAAATGGTGAAGAACTATGGACCATGGGTTCGGCCATGCCATGAAGAATTATTTGGTGGACTTGGGATTTTTATGTCACGGTTAATGGATCATTTATGGAGCTGTATTGTGGATCGATTATGGACTTAATATAGTGATTGATTAAATGGAGAATTAATTGGAGGATACAAATTTATGCTTATGAATTATGTTATTGGATTATCGGTTCTTGGTTATGTTAGCCATGGATGGCAATGTTGTAAATAGGTGAAAATAATGGACATAGGGTTCGGCCATGGTGTATGGCCGAACCCCATGAACTATTAGATGGATCATGTGTTTGAATTAAAGAACTATCTATGGTAGATTAAAATGAATGAAATGTTAACTAAGGATTAGACCAATGGCAAAGTTGTAATAAAGGGTGAAAGTGATGAACCATGGCCGAACCCCATGAGAAATGGTTTATGGACTTAAACATAATAGGAAATCAAATGGAACATGGTTTTAATTGTTTGATGTATTATAAGGTAACGGGACCTCACAAGGTGTGTACGGTCTTGAGTGGTTACCGGACGAAACGCAAGGCCACGTTAGTGGTCTTTGGGTAGGATTCCACCTCTTTGAAACCATGGGTTTATGTACAATGTTTTTATCTTATTTTGATGAATTTACGTTGCAAAAGATGTGTTTCAATTGTGAAGTTTTAATGCTATGTTTACAATATAAAATAGCATGTGTTTCATTAGCATCTCATGCATGACATGGGGTGAAGGATATGTAACTGGAGGGGCCACACTCCGTCGGGGCATCCGAAAAACCTATGTGGGATACCTTGATGTGTTTTTTCTGTAACACCCCGTATTTTCAACCTAGGGATATATATGGATATTGTCAGTTTAATTTATTAATTAATGTATATGGAGCTTAGATGGGTAAGGTGCTGGGTCAATTGCCTAATTAAGACCCAACGGATATTGGATAAGGTTCAATTGAAATTAAATGGGCAAGATGTATGCAATTGGGGCAAGATTGTTAATTGGGTCAAAAGTTGTTAAATGGGTCAAAATGGCCAATTGGGACCCAATGGGTCGTGGTTGACTTGGTTGACCACCAAGTAAGTTCCAAGTTTAAATTATGTGGGGCTGAATTAAATTGGAAACATAATCAAGGAAATAAGTTGATTTTAAGTGAGTTGAATGAGTTAAAGTAAAGTGATGAGTGGAGTTAAGAAGATGAGTTGGATGGAAGATAATGGGACTTTCATATAAAGTGAGTTAGGTGATAAAATGGAAAGTTACATCTCATGAGGTCAAACCTAATGGATACACGTTGGATGCATGGGAGTCTCATCTCATGCATGAAACTCCAAATGAATCATTAATGGGGAGATGAAAGGGTTTTGGAGGTTACACAAGGCTTAACCTTAGCACATGTTGGAAAGATGGGAGTTTCATTTCATAGAATGAAACTCCAAATTGTATCACTAATGGGAGGTGGACTATTTTGTGGTTATTACACAATTCAACCATGGCACACGTTGAAAGAATGGAGGGTTTCCATCTCAAGATGGAAACCCAAGGGTCAATGGTGGGAGTGTTTCATCTCATGCATGAAACCTCCAAATGAACCATTAATGGGAGGAGAAAATTTGGTGGAGGTTACACCATTCAAACAAGGCAGCACTATTGGGGGCCTTGGAGTTTCATCTTATGGATGAAACCCCCAAGATGGAACACCAATGGGAGGTGGACGGTTACACAAGCCAAATGAAGGCACACCGTTGGGCACATGGGAGTTTCACCCCATGGATGAAACCCCCATATGGGAATTAAATGGGAGGACGGTTTTGGAGTGGTGACCCAATTCAAGCAAGACAACACCTTGGAGCCTTGGGAGTTTCATCTCATGGATGAAACCCCCAAGTGGAGCACTAAGGAGGGAAGTAAAGGAGCTTGGATGATTAAGCTATATGTTGTCTATGTTATTCGGAATTGTAATAACGTAGATTTATTTGCTATGGTTTGGATGGTTAATGTTTGGATATTTAGGTTATGATAAGTATGGTTAAGTGTTGGACTACTTTGATATCTAAATTGGAATAGGATTGTTATCCTATTGTTATTCCGCATATATGATTTATTCCGCAAGTTAACTTGAGCACATGTGAACTGTCTTAGTGGACTTGGTCCACGCACACGTATGGTTGGCCAGTTAAGGGTCGGCCTTTGGAAGCTCGGATTTAGCTTTCGTCGTGACGTCCCGTTCTCTATCACTCTTTTGTTAAAAGAAAATTAGACCCTGATTTTCGAAAAACATAGTGAAAAAGGGCGGGGCGTTACATTTCCATGAAGAATAAACCCGAGGGGCCACACTCCGTCGGGGCGTCCGAAAGACCTATGTGGGGGTACATATGTGTACTTGTGATGGGTGGGACTCATTGCATTTGACATCATGACATGGCATGGTTTATATGGCTTTTGACATAATGATATTATTATATATGTTTTGTACTAACCATGTGTTAGCCCTAATTGGAATACCTACTGGACGCGTTGCTCTAACGCCCTACTTCTAACCTAGTGGATGATACAGGAAACAAGGAGAACGATGAGCGCGAAACGAGCCAAGCATAGGAGCTTGGATGCTTTTAATTTATATTTTAATTAAGTTACTAATGGATTTGTAATTTGAGTAACTAGACTTCGGACATGTAATAATTTAGATGATTTGCAATGGTTGGATGTTTATTTGGATAATTAAGTTATGTTATTTATGATTAAATACTTAACGTACTTTGCTAACTAAAATGGAATAGAATGAGGTTCTATTATAATTCCGCATGTTATGATTTTAATTCCGCATGTTTATATTGTTATGTGTGAACCGTTTTCATGAACTTAGTCCATGCACACATAGGGTTGGCCAGTTAAGGGTCGGACTTTAGACGTTCAGACTTAGCTCGCGTCATGACAAATGAAAAAGGGCGGGGCGTTACAGGCCACCTCATTAATTTCAATGAGGGGCAAGGTCATCACTAACCTCACACAGAGAGTAGACAAATGAACCTATTAAGCGAGTACGTATGGAAAATATCTTGTTAGCAAGTAAAGTGAAACAGAGTGCATTGATCTACATAAGGCCACAAATGGGCACACGAGGAAAAGATATGACATGAGACAGAACAAAAGGGTTACGGAACCGAGTGATTCAGTTCGTCAAGGTAGTATGGGATTGACATGGTAATGACGAAGCCATTTGGGAACTTGAAATCGGAAAGGACAACAACTCATCCTGAGCTATTTATGTAATCTGCTTGAAACCCTACTTTACAAGATTTTCGAGACGAAAATTTTAAAAAGAGGGTTGTATTGTAACACCCCGGATTTTCAAGCTTTGGATATATATGAAATTTGCCCATTTAATTTGTGAATTAATGGATATGGACCTTAGATGGGTAAAGTGTTGGATCAATTGCCCAATTAAGACCTAACGGATATTGGATAGGGTTCAATTGAAATAAATGGGTAAGACTTATTTAATTGGGTTAAGGTTGTCAATTGGGTCAAATGGCCAATTGGGACCCAATGGGTCATAGTGGACTTGGTTGACCACCAAGTGAGTTCCAGTTTAAATTAAGTGGGGCTGAATTAAATTGGAAATGGAAGCAAGGAAATGAATTGATTTTTAAGTGAGTTAAATAAATATAAATTAAAGAGGTGAGTTGAGTTAAAGAGTGAGTGGAGTGGGAAGGTGGAGAGGTGCATCCTTCCAAGACCAAGTCAAGGTTACACGTTGGAGGTGTGGGAGTTTCCTTTCATGGGATGAAACTCCAAAGGCTCATTGATGAGGAGATGAAAGGGTTTTGGGGGTTACACAATTCAAACCCATAGCACACGTTGGAGTCATGGGAGCTTCATCTCATGGATGAAACCCCCAAATGGGTCATTAATGGGAGGGGACGGTTTTGTTGTTACACAAGTTAACAAAGGGGCAAACGGTTGAGAGTTTCATCTCATGGATGAAACCCCCAAATGAATCATCAATGGAGGTAGACGGTTTTGTGGTTTAAAGTCAAGACTACACCTTGGAGACATGGGAGTTTCATCTCATGGATGAAACCCCCAAATGAACCATTATTGGGAGGAGAAAGGTTGGTGGAGGTTACACAAAGGCATACCCATAGCACCGTTGGAGACATGGGAGTTTCATCTCAAGGATGAAACCCCCAATGTAAGTATCAATGAGAAGGTAATGAGTTATGGGAGTTACAAAAGGGCTTTACCCAAAAGGCACCACCCTTGGCCGACCCTCATTAACCAAGAGAAGTCTTTGTTTCATTTCACCCTCTCCCTCTCATTCAAGGCCGATCCTCTCTCAAACCTACATAATTTGGCCGAACTCTCTCACTCTCAAGTTCACATTCGGCCAAGGATCAAGGAGGAAGAAGAGGCTAAGGAAGAAGAAGATCAAAGGAACAAGAAGGAACGAAAGAAAATCGGAGGAGTCGTGGGACCGGTAAGTACTTGATAGAATTTTGATTAAGTAAGATGGTCAAGGAAAGTGGTCCGGCCATTTTATGGGCGAACCCTAGTCTTATTATGGCAAATGGCCTCTTGCATGGATCCTATAAGGATTATGATTATGTATCATGGGATGGCCTTGCATGGCCAAACCCTAAGGTTAATATGCATGGATCACCAAGGACAAAAAGGGGTGGATGAGGTCCGGCCATGATGTATGGCCGAACCCTATCAAAGAGTATAAATCTTGCTTATGTGATTTAAAAAGGAATTAATGAACCATAGGGTTCGGCCATGTTGTATGGCCGAACACCATGGAAGGACATTGTTTATTTTTATGGGTTTTTGAAGGATGGAAACCATGGCAAAGTTGTAAATATAGGCAAAAATGAAAGATTATGGGATCGACCACGGTGTATGGCCGAACCCCATGAGGAATGTTTTATGGACTTAGGTGGTTACCAATGTTAGATGATTAATTTATAAGTGATTAGATAAATGAATCAAGATGACATGATCTTGGATTGAATTTATAAGATCAAAGGATTACAAAGAGGGACCAAATCAAGTGAGTGAGGTTCGGCCATGTTGTATGGCCGAACCCCACTAAGTTGTATTTTGTGGACTAAGGGTTAAGTAATTAACTAAGTGGTGATTGAGTAATAAATCAAAGGAGGGACTAAAATCAAGTGAGTGAGATTCGGCCATGGTGTATGGCCGAACCCCACAAAGTGTGTTTATGGACTTGGACATTATTGTAAATCAAATGGGACATGGGATTAATTGGTTGACATGTTATAAGGTAACGGGACCTCACAAGGGGTGCACGATCGTGAGCGGTTTCCGAACGGAAGCGCAAGGACTCTATAGTGGTCATTGGTAGGATTCTACCTCTTTGAAACCATGGGTTATGTAATATGGTTTAATCTCTTATTTTGATGGTTTATGTTGTAAAAATAATATGTTTCAAATATGAGGTTTTAATGCTATGATTATTCTATTACATAGCGTGTGGACATATACATCTCATGCATGGCATGGGAGGGATGTTTGTAACCGGAGGCCACGCTCCGTTGGGGCGTCCGTAAGGCATTCGTGGGAAGACCTTGATGTGCAGTATCCATCAAGATGTAACCGGAGAACACACTCCGTCGCGGCGTTCGTAAGGTAACTGTGGGGATACCTTGATGAGGAGAATTCCATCAAGAGGATACTTGTGTTTGTGATGGGTGGGATTCATTGCGTAAGACACCATAGCATGGCATTGTTTTACATGGTCTTATTAATATGTTATATATAAGTTTTTGTACTAACCATGTGTTTGACCCTAATTGGAATACCTACTGGGAGCGTTGTCTAACGCCCTACTTCTACCCTAGTGGATGACACAGGAATTGAAGGGAATGATGAACGTGATCGGCGCCAAACATAGGAGGTTCGATGTGTTTACTTATGTTTTGTTTAAGTTACTCATGGACTATGTAATTTGATTACCTAGCATTTGGGCATGTAATAACTTAGATATTTTGCTATGGTTTGAATGGTTTATTTTGGATATTTAAGTTAAGATAATTATGGTTAAGACATGGACTACTTTGCTTTCTAAAATGGAATAGAATTAGGTTCTGTTATAATTCAGCAATTAGGTTTATTCCGCTTGTATAACTTATAGCGTGTGAACCATATTCGTGGACTTAGTCCATGCACACGTAGGGTTGGCCAGTTAAGGTTCGGGCTTTAGAAGCTCGGACTTAGCTCGCGTCGTGGCGCCCAGCTCTCTCTCACTCTTCTATTTATAAAAAAAAAATAGACTCTGATTTTCTGAAAGCGAGTGAAAATAGGCGGGGCGTTACATATCATGGATGCACATATGTCATTTCGTATTAAAGTATATAATAACATTGAAAACAGTTCATAAAACACATGCCATTCATTTTACCAAAATAACTCATCATGTTTGTAATAAAACTAGAAACATATACATATAGAGATCCTTATGCATTTCAATAAGGTAAGAATCCTACCAATCTCAGTGATATCCTTGCTGTTTCGTGAAGATCCTGTACAACGATTTCGTTGAAACCAAAATGCAAATCCTTTGCGAAATTCCGTTACCTTAACGAATTCATTCGTATCCAATAATCAATTCACAATCCATTTAATTTAAATCATCCCCTACATCACTCCAGATAAATGAACCTCTGGAAAAATTATTTAGAAAAAATTCACTTTTAAATTCAGTCGACTGAACCCGACAGGTTATTTCGTCGGCAACCCGTCCTACGAACGATAGAAACCCGTCTGCGTATGGTAAAACATTGCACACCCTTCCGCAGACAACACCCTGTCCGCATCTATTCTGCGGACGGTAGAAACCAGTCCTACGGAAGATAAAAACCCGTCCTACGGAAGATTAAAACCCGTTCTGCAGACGATAGAAACCCGTTCGCAGACAGCACCCTGTCCACATCCGTTATTCTTCCTACGGATGGTTGAAACCCGTCCGCGGATGGTAAAAACTTGTCCCGTGGATAGTGCAACTTTTGTTTGTAAATTTGGCTTGACCCTTCCTCTTGGAATTATTCATTATCATTTTAAACATAAATAATACCATTCATATCATTCTTATTGAGTTCACTCCATCCTCTAGTCAAAGCTAGAATCTTTTCATAATGTAATCCTACCTTTGTACCCTTATCATGTGGGTGTGTATTCAATCATTTGATTGTTTGCTTCCAATTTCTTTCCATTCCATGAATAGATACCGACTCCATGATCATTTAACGATTTGACCACTTATTCCAACCACTCTTAGAATCCATGGATTCGGCTACCCATGGCCAAGTCCATGACTTCCTTTATTTCATTTCTTATCTACATAAGCATGGAGCATACCTTTACCCGTCTCCTCCTTTCTTTGTTTCTGTCTTTCCTCCTTAATCCTTCTCTCATTTCTTGTTCTTCAGCAACTTCTCTAGGTGTCGATGATGTAGATGGAAAAGGGATAGAAAAGAAGAGGAGATAACTCTCTTGTTTCCAAGAGGTGAAGTTCGGCCAAGGGGTATGAAGTGCCCCTTGGTGGTGTTCCTTTGAAATCAACCCCAATTCCTTTCAATTCTTTCCTTACTTCTTCTCCTTCCTTGATGTTTTCCTGGGCCTCTAAGTGTTAAGACCAAATGTGGGAGAGAGAGAGAGAGAGAGAGAGAGAGAGAGAGAGAGAGAGAGAGAGAGAGAGAGAGAAAAAGATGGAAAACTCTCAATGAAGGGGTCGGCCAAGGGGTGTGAAGTGCCCCTTGGTTGTACCCCTTTGTAATCAGCCTAAGTCTTTTTCTTTTCTCCTCTTTACTTCTTGGTTTGTTCAAAGTGTCCCTTGGTTTAACCAAGGAGACCCTTGACTCAAACCAAGGCATCCCTTCGCACTCCCAACGTGTACACCTTGGATTGTGCCTCTTGGGTTTCATCCCATGAGATGGAAAACCCCTCCATCTTTCCTCATTAAGGTTGCATTCAACCATGGTGTCCCTTGGCTTGGCCAAAGCACCACTTCACTTCCAACGTGGGCCATGGGTTGTGTCCCTTGAGATGGAATTCTCCATCTCCTTATTCAACTCATTTCTTTAATTCAATTCAACTCAACTCAATTAATTTAATTCATTTGAACTCATTTTCCACTTAACTCACTTCTCACTTGACTCAAGTAATTTAATTTCCAACTCAAAATAATTCAACTCAATACTTGGGTTTACCCATGGTTGACCAAGTCAATCATAGCTTAGTCGACCATGCCCTCATTGTATTTAGGTCCCATCTTGACCATGCCACCCCATATACATGCCACCCCACTTGATGAGGTGGATCTCATGCTTTGGGTCCTAATTTGGGTAATTGACCCATTTAATCACACTTACCCAATTACTTGCAATCAAACTCTATCTATGATCCATTGGATCATATTTGGCCATTGACCCAATTCTTACCCATCTAAAGTCCATTCATCCATAAATCTTAAATTCAACCAATTTAACAATTTAAATAGACAAATCCACTATTTTTATGAACTGAAAAATCAGGGTGTTACATGACTGATTTTCAAATTCCTCCCATAGTCGGTCCTTATTCTCTGAATATTTGACTCATTTGTATTCATAATCCGTTTTGTAATGATTTTGAATTCATGAAATGCATCAGATTTTTCCTCAAGAAGGCCACCAAAGTATATCTAGTATCGTCATCAATTATTACCAAGAAATCTCTCTTTCCACCAGCACTTTCGTGTTGAGTGGGTCCAACTAAGTCCATGTGAAGCAGTTCTAAGGGTCTAGAAGTTGCGATCAAATTTGTATGTTTATGAGCTGCCCTGATTTGTTTTCACTGTTGGCAGTCACCACATATGGTTTTTTCAGATCGTCTAACTTTAGGTAACCCTTTTATATGTTCACTTAGTTTGGACAAGCCTTTGAAGTTCACATGACCGAGCCTTTGATGCCAAAGTTCTGCTTCACTGATTTTGGACAAGAGGCACTCATGTGAGATAGGAGTTGATGTATAGTCCAAAACGTAGCAATCATCAGAAATAAGGATGCTACTCAAAACAACTTCACATTCTTTTTAATAAACATGGAAGTATTTCTTACTAAAGGTGACTTTACTATCATTAGCACACAGTTGAGATTTACTAAGTAAATTGTGTTTAAGTCGATCAACAAGATATACATCTTTGATAACCCTAGAGGATGGTAGATTCAGTGACCCCTTATCAATTATATTTACAATGTTTTCATCACCAAAAACGACAGATCCTCCCTTAAAATTACCCAAATCAGATATGTAAGAACTATTTCCAGTAATATGACGTGAGCATCCATCATCCAAGTACCACTTGGATTGCCTTTCAACATTTAAGGCTGCATGAATCATGAAGCTCTTATTATTTGGAGAACAAATAGACGAAAGGGCAATGGTTGAGTTCATCTCCTTTTGATGTATAATCGGTCTAGATTTGAAATACGGTTTCCCATCAAAGAATCTGATCCTTGGATTCCCCAGTCTATCTAGGATGGTTTGTAAATTTAGATTTAGTGCATTACGAGTTTGATTTCCCAGTGGACACCTCATCAGAAGATTTTTCTTGAGATAGCTATTAGATTCAGGATGATCCTGTTTTCCACAATAAGTGCACTATATGTTAGAGAGTTTGGACGTCTGGCTTTTAACAAATATGGCAGTTTGCCTCGGGGTAATATCCATGTTTTTAGACTGCTCTATCCCAGACTTATCCTTATAATTCTTTCCAAAACTAAGGATCTTTCCCAATTTTTCATTTCCATGATTGACCTTGTATTGAGATTAAGATAACCTTTCTAAGTCAAATATTAACAAAGTAATCTTGTTTTCAAGACACCTTTTCATTTCTGCCAAGTGGTTGTGATCTCTTTTCACACATCCACTTGGGATTGAAGGCCATTCTTACTTTTTCTCAACACTAATATCTCATCAACTGATTTTTTAAATTTTATTGAGAAATCTTTTTTTTTAGTTCTTTCAATTTAAAGGAGTTTGTTCAGGTAGGCATTCTCACTTCTAAGTTTGTGAGCTTTATTGGTCAATTCCATACTCTCAAGATACAGAGCACTGTATGATTCTTGGAGATCATCAAGAGTCTCTTCATTTTCAGATTCACTAAAATGTTCTTGTTTATCACAAGGAAACGAAGCAACAAGACCAAGAATTGTACCTTTACTTTCTTTAACCAAGACTGATGCAGACGCATAAACTTCTGCATCATTTAACTTTCTTTTTATTTTGTTTGAGTGTTCTTCCTGTCACAGAGATCACAAGAGCAAGACCTACTACAGAAGTGTATGCATGATATTTTGAATGTGGGTTTTCCAGGCATAATCTTTTAATAACTTTGACTCGATATTTACCCCAGTTATTTTCTTCTCCGAGTATTGACATACAAGTATCCATGACAGTTGTTCTAGCAACCACATCTCATATTGTAACACCCCGCCCTTTTTCACTCGCCTAAAATCAGAGTCTATTTTTTTTTTTTAAATAAAAGAGTAAGAGAGAGTGGGAACGTCATGACGCGAGCTAAGTCTTTTCGGCGAGTGAAAAAGGGCGGGGCGTTACAGTTGGTATCAGAACGAAACGGGAAGGAAGAATCATTCGAAGTAAGATTAAAATGGTATCATGTCTCACTGATAGATAAGAATCCCAACTGACCGACTCTTCGGAGTCCGCTGCACGGGAGCCGGATTAATTTACTTTGTTAGACTTAGACTGAAACATCCAATCTGAGAGCAACAATTGACGAAAAGGGAATGATAACAAGGGAAATACAGTCACTATAAATTAGATTTATCAAACATAGTAAAATAGGAGATATTTCCCCGATTTTCCCAAAACGAGAAATAATGCTTGATACTTAGGAAGTTTCCCTAAAAACAAAGAAATACAAAGAGTGCTTATTTGGCAATTTCCCCAAAACAAGGAACTTCAAGATTTTTCCCCAAAATAAGCAAAATTATGTGATACATAAGGAAATTCCCCAAAACAAAGATTAGTTTGATTAGAACTGCGGTTGGCATTGATATGTTTCTGTTGTTGTGATACAGATATGTCGAGCAACATAAAGTATACAGAGTTGTTGTAATGCCCCGCCCTTTTTCACTCGCTTTCCGTAAATCAGAGTCTATTTTTTTTTTTTTTATAAATAGAAGAGTGAGCGAGAGCGGGACATCACAACGCAAGCTAAGTCCGAACTTCTAAAGTCCGACCCTTAACTGGTCAACCCTACGTGTGCATGTACTAAGTCCACGAAAACGGTTCACACGTAAATAATGTTAACATGCAGAATTAACACAACTGCGGAATTATAATAGAACCTAAATCTATTCTTTTTTTAGATAGCAAAGTGAACCATGTCTTATCCATAATTAACTTAACGTAATTATCAAAATAAAACATTCAACTATAGCAAAATATCTAAATTATTACATGCCCAAACGCTAACTACTCAAATTACAAGTCCATGAGTAACTTAAGTAAAATATAAACTAAATGCATCCAAGCTCCTATGCTTGGCCCTTTTCGGATTCATCGTTCCCTTCATTTCCTGTGTAATCCACTAGGGTAGAAATAGGGCATTAGACAACGCGCCCAGTAGGTATTCCAATTGGGGCTAACACATGGTTAGTACAAATCATATAAATAATATAATATCAAAATCTTGTAAAACAATGCCATGCCATGTATGCAATGAGTCCCACCCATCACAAATACATACATCCTCTTGATGGAATTCTCCTCATCAAGGTATCCCCACAGTTGCCTTACGGACGCCCCGACAGAGTGTGTTCTCTGGATTCTTCTTGATGGATAATACACATCAAGGTCTTCCCACGAATGCCTTACGGTCGCCCCGAAGGAGCGTGGCCTCCGGTTACAAACATCCCTCCCATGCCATGCATGAGATGTAAGTGAACACATGCTAATTTTATATTATAAACATAGCATTAAAACCTGACATTTGAAACATATTATTTTACCACATAACTCATCAAAATAAGATTAAAACCATCATACATAACCCATGGTTTCAAAGAGGTAGAATCCTACCAAAGACAACTAAAGTGTCCTTCAGCTTTAATCCGGCAACCGTTCACGATCATGCACCCCTTGTGAAGTCCCGTTACCTTATAACATATCTATGAGTCAAACCAATAACCCATTTGATTTGCAATAATGTCTAAGTCCAAAAACACACTTTGTGGGGTTCGGCCATACATTATGGCCGAACCTCACCTATTTGGTTTTAGCCCCTCTTTTGATTTGTTAATCAAACACCACTAAGGTAATCATCTAAACCCTAAGTCCACAAATCATTCCTCATGAGGTTCGGCCATACACCATGGCCGAACCCAATGTTATGGCCGAACCCATGGTCCATTATTTTTTCTTATTTACAACATTGCCATTAATCTATCCATGGCTAACATTTCATTCATTAAAGCATACTTAAGTCCATATTTTGATCTACAAAATGGTTCATGGGGTTCGGCCATACACCATGGCCGAACCCTATGATGTCTAAATCCAATTTATCCATTGAATTATTTACCCTCCTTAGGTCCATAAACCAAGGTCCCTCCATTGGGTTTAACCATATATTTAGTTTCATTCTTTTTTATCATCATCTACTATGTTTAAAATCAATTAAACTTACCACAATTCCCCATCATTTCCATGATCTAAAATCACCTTAGTCCAACAATATTTTTCCCTTTAATCCTTTAAAAAATCATTGATAACCTTCCATGGGGTTCGGCCATACACCATGGCCGAACCCATGGTCCATGGTTCTTTCACCAATTATCATTTTAACACCATTTAAAATGATTAGTATTCCTTCCTTTAAAGCCCTTTTAAAATCCTTAACATGCATCTATAATTTCTATGCTTTGAAACCCATTAAAATTATTAAACAATCCACATAAATTCAATATCTAAGAAAACCCTAAGTCCATAAATATTCCTTGGTGGGGTTCGGCCATACAACATGGCTGAACCTCACCCTTTGGTTTTGTACCCTTCTTTTCAATTCTTTATGGTTCTCATACATACCTCCATTTAAGTCCTTTACAACCTTTTAAAATCACAAACATACTTCTATGATTTCCATCTTTTAAATCCATTAAAAATATTAACAATGTCCTTCCATGGGTTCGGCCATACATCATGGCCGAATCCTATGGTTCATCCTTTTCATTAAACTTCATCATTCATCCCTTAATCTTTCTTCCATGGGGTTCCTTATTTAAACAAAATCCATTAAAATACCTACCGGTTCCGCGACTCTTCCAATTTTCCTTCGCTCCACCTTGTTCTTCCGATCCTTTCCTTCCTTAGCCTCCTCCTCCTTCCTTCTTAATCCTTTGGCCGAGAGTGAGAGCTTGAGAGAGAGAGAGAGAGAGAGAGAGTTCGGCCTTGAGTGATAGGGAGAGAACCTTGAGATGAAGCTCTAAGTCTTTTTGTCTTGAGGAGTGGTCGGCCAAGAGATGGTTTGAAGGAGAGAAAACAGCCAAGAGGGAGAGGGAGAGAGTGAGATGAAAATCCAATTTGTTTTGTTCCAATGAGGTGGTCAGCCAAGGGTGATGTAATAACCAGAATTTTTGATAAATATATATATTGGCATTTATTCATTTTAATTTGAAATTTGATATAATAAAATGCCAAATGGACCAAGTTTTGGGACAATGGCCCAAGGATGGCCCAATTGGGCCATGGGTTGGATGAAATCCATTAAAGGGGTCAATGAGGACTAATCGGGTCAACGATGGTCAAAGTGGGCCCGATAGCCATGTGGGGCCCAATGGATCAAAATCGGTTCAAACCCTAAGGTAAGTGGAAAAGGAGGGGATCTAATTGGGCCATGGGCCCAATGGTTACCCAATAAACCTTGAATTAGAATTGATACATGTAATTGGTCAATGGTAAGTAATCGGGTCAAAGATGGTCCATTTGGGTCAAAGAGCCATGTGGGACCCAATGGGCCAAGGTAACTAAGCCCTAAGATAAAGGGGTAAGACAAGAATCAAATTGGGCCATGGGCCCAATGATGATCCAATAAAAGGGATACAATTAATAAAATTTAAATCACCTAAGTTAGGTGATAAATGGACCAATGCAACATGGCCAATGGGGCCCACCTCCACCTCACCCATTGAGGTGGCGTGTGGACCCAGGAATAGTGGGGCCGACCACCATGGTTGACTTGGTCAACCATGGGTGGATCATGGAGGGAAATTAATGGGATTAAATTAAATAGAAAGTGATTAAATAAATTAATCAAGGGATCAAGGTGATCTAAGTTAATCAACCTAAGATTAAAATGGTCAAATGGTTAAATGGTCAAAACCACTCCAACAAACACAAACCACCTCAAGAAAACACAAATTAAAACCATGGGCTTGAATGGTGGTTGGGTCTCAACCACCACCACCAAAGTCAAGCCAACCCATGCTTGGTTGTTGAGAAAGTTAATGCTTGAATGAAGACCACTCCAACCACCTCCATCTCATGTCAAACTAACCATTTTCACTCTATCTCCCCACACACACATGAAATTCGTCCCTCACCTTGCAAGAGAGGAGGAAAGGAAACTTAGAAGAAAAACTTAGAAAGAAGGAGGAGGAAAAGAGAAGAAAAAGATAGGTCTTGGGCCACCCCAAGATCAAGAACCTTGAAGATCTCTCCCTCATCTCCATACTCTCTTTCTCTCTTAACCTAACCTCATTTACCTTAGCCAATCCAAGCATGTCCCACCATTGATCAAGCTCATCTAGCCGATCATCAAGAAGAGAAAGAAGGAGAAAGGGCTAAGGAAAAAGAAAGAAGGACCGGAGGAGTCGTCGGTGCGGTAAGAATTTCTTAAACAAGAGTTTATGTTTTTTTTTTAAAGATAGGATGTGGAATCCATTTCTTAGACTAAACATGGCCAAAAATGTTGTGGGCCATGGATCTAAGATCCATCAAAAGATAAGATAAGAAATGGATGAAAAATGGAGGAATGGATTAAGAAATGGAAGCATGGAAATTTTAAATGGAATTGTTATAAGTCTTTATTAAGCATAGGAAAATGGAAATTTTGATGGATTGGATAGACCTTAGGGTTCGGCCATGTAGCATGGCCGAACCCCATGGTAAATGGTGATGAATTTATTAAGATGTTAAGGTTTGAAATTTTGGAGAATGGTTAGGGTTTCAAGGGTTAAATGTAGGCAAATTTTTGGAAAAAGTTTTATGATGAAATCCATGGATGATGTTTTAGAATTCTTTTATGGAACTATGGTGATGGTTAATTATTTTATAAGAATAGAAAGATGGAAAATGATGGAGAAAATGATAGTTGTAAATGGATTTCCAAAATGTGTGACACAAGTTTTAAATGGACCAAATGAATGATATTAATGATTTTAAATGGAATTTTTAACAAGAAAAAAATCATGGACAAATATTCATAGAACTTTGGTGTTAAATGGCTCTAAGAAAGGTGGGCCATGAACCATGGGTTCAGCCATGGTGTATGGCCGAACCCTATGGTAATGGTTTGAGATTTTTAGGCATGGAAAATAACATGGAAGAATGAGAATTTGGATAGATGAGTAAGTATGGTGTGTGGTAATCTTTTTAATGGAAATGAAAATTTAGATGGATTATTTTGGGACAAAACTTAGTCTTTGAAAATGGTATCCATAAAGGTTAACCTTAGGGTAGTGATTAGTGGATTTAATAAATGGAAAATAATGTAGAAGAATACTAGATTTTGATGGATTTATAAAAATGATATGTGGGCCACACGTTAGGCCAAAATGTGGAATTAGGTGTGGGAGTAAATATTTTTCAAAATTAAATATTAGATGGCTGATTTTATGATGTTAGGTCATGATTGAATGGACCTAAGTATGAATGAATCTTGGACTTAGAATGCACATAAATGAATGGATGATTTACCATGGAAGGAGAGTGGCAAAACCGTAATAAGTGGCCACATTGAAGAACCATGGGTTCGGCCATGGTACATGGCCGAACCCTATAGGGATTAGACATAAAAATCGGATATTTTGTGAATGGTTAAGTGAAACGATTAGTTGCTGCGTTTTAGGCCGCAAATTGGAAATATCTAAAATGGTCCAAATCGGATTTATGTATGTGATCAAACCAATGGATAATGGGCTAAGTTAAGGGCCGATTTTCGATAAACTTATAATGTATTTAAAGATCATTGAATGGATCTAGGGTTATAATTAGTTAAGAACTTAACCATGGATGACGTATGGACTAATTCGGTAAATGTAATAAGGTATCGGACGTCGCAAAACGGTACGCGATCGGCGACCGGATTATCGAAGGGAAAGCGTAACGGAACGCGACACGGTATTCGGTAGGATTCCTACCTTTTTGTAAGCGGTGGATATGTGATGGTGTTTTAAATTACTTTGACTTGGCTTATTATGGATTTATGATTATAATTTATGATTTATGGGACTTGTACTATGATGAGTTTTAACTTATGAGTTACATGATAGTATCATGGATTATATTTTAATATTATGCATCATATGACTATGTATGGTATATCGATTATGGTCTATCTATACTACATAGCATAATGCACCTACATCTCATGCATGGCATGGGCAGAAAAAAATAAACAAACCGGAGTCCATGCTCCGTCGGGGCGACCGAGAATCAAACATGGGGATTGCCTGAGGGCTATAACCGGAGTCCATGCTCCGTCGGGGCGACCGAGAAGCAAACATGGGGAAACAGGATATTGTATGATCATGCGGACAATGGGTGGGACACATGACATAAGCACCCATGACATAGCATTCATCACATACGTATTTTGTTATATGTTATTTTATCGGTATATGTGTTATCACTAATCTATGTGCTAGCCCTACTCGGAGTCCTACTGGGCGCGTTGACTAACGCCCTACTTCTACCCTAGCTGATGACGCAGGAGAGGCAGGAAGCGGTGGACATACCGGAGGCCAAGCCTAGGAGCTTGGAAAGCGCAGTCCTAGTTTATGTTATGTTTACATTTTGGAGATGTAATTATTAGTAACTTAGCTTGTCGGGTTGTATAAATTTACATTTCTTGCGATGGTTTTGGACGTTACTTATGGACGATACATTTTGTGATATAATCATGAACATAGGGGCATTTTGGTAAATTCAATGTTGTATCTTCCCTTCTATCTAAAAACCGGTAGGATAGACTCTATTATCATGTTCCGCAATAATTATAATCCGCGAGCTTACTTCTTACGCGTGAACCGTTCTCGTGGACTTAGCTCCGCGTACGCGTGGGGTTGGCCAGTTAAGGGTCGGGCTTTAGAAGCTCGGACTTAACTCGCGTCGTGGCTTCCGCGTCCTCTCTCACTCTTCTATTTAAAAAAAAAAAATAGACTCTGATTTTCAGAAAACGGGTGAAAAAGGGCGGGGCGTTACAGGTGATACCTTTGGTAAAGTCCTTTGTGTAACTCCCATTTTCATTAACCACCCTCCTTAGTGCTCCACTTGGGGGTTTCATCCATGAGATGAAACTCCAAGGATCCAATGGTGTGGCCTTTGTTTTGGCTTGTGTAACACATGAAACCGTCCCCACTCCTTATTAATTCCCCATTTGGGGGTTTCATCCATGAGTTGAAACTCTCCCTCCAACATGTGTCTTTGGTTTGAATTTTGAAATAGCAAAACTCCTCACCTCCCATTAATGATCCAAGTGGGGGTTTCATCCATGAGATGAAACTCCCATGCCAACATGTACTATGGGTTTGAATTGTGTAACCCCCAAAACCTTTTCATCCAACTCACCTCTTTAACTTAACTCATATAATTTAGTTCAAATCTATTTAACTCACTTAACTCATCACTTTAAAATCAACTCAATCACTTGATTGCATTCCAATTTAATTCAGCCCCAATTAAGTTAGGATTGAATTCAATTGGTGGTCAGCCAAGTTAACCATGACCCATCGGGTCCCAATTGGGCATTTTGACCCAAATAGCAACCTTGACCCAATTAAATGCATCTTACCCATTTACTTTAAATGGAACACTTATTCCATAACTGTTGGGTCTTAATTGGGCCATTGACCCGACACCTTACCCATCTAAGGTCCATATCCGTTAGTTCATAAATTAAATGGGAAAATTTCACGTATATTGATATCTTGAAAATCTCGGGTGTTACAGTTGTGGGACAGAGGAACCCCTAGCTGACCTATAGATCTGGTTTCTTTTTCGAACAACTCCAGCAGGCTAGACCGCGCTGTGGGAGTTAACGTAGACGTCCAGGTAGGATCACCCGAGGATGTCGAAGTGATTCCAACCCCTTTTCCAGAAGAAAATATGGGAGATATCCCAATGATAGGAGAATCCATAGGGGAGATAGGCTCGCCCGAGTATATGTGCGAATTGTGCAACCAGGAGGGGCAAAACTTTACTTTTTGCCCCTACCCCCTTGAGGTTATTTGCCCTGTTTGTGGACTTCACGGGCACGGGAAGGAGAGGACTAACTGTCCTTACATTGGGGGACCGGGAATAATACCCTGTCTGACTTGTGGAGTGTTGGGGCACACGTCGACGACGTACCTAGACAACTTCTTCAATTTTGGTGATGATGCAGGGTCTTCTACGGAAGGTTAGGCTAAGAAATGGTAAGAAAATGTCAGGGAAAGGGAGATTTTGTAAGGGTTGTGGGTATGTTTTGTTCTTCGAAGGGTTGTTTCTAACCCTACCAACCTTGTATTGTGGTAGAAGTTTGAAGGATTTTTAATAGAGTATGCAAACTTAAGAGTTTATTAGGACTTTGGCACTGAGATGTAGGTGACGAGGTCACTTGATAATGTAACACCCCGCCCTTTTCACCATAATAATCAGAGTTTATTTTTTTTTTAATAATAATAAACAAGTGATCGGGGCTGAGTGTCACGACACGAGTTAAGTTCAGACTTCTAAAGTCCGACCCTTAACTGGCCAAGCCCATGTGCTTAGGGATTAAGTCCATAAGAATCGATCCACACATGGTCCAAATAAAACTTGCGGAAAAATACTTAGTCTTAATCTAACTGAGGTTAATATAAATCCTAAGACTACTCCATTTATAACTTAAGATAGCAAAGTACATGATCATATTCTCCAATATTACTAAATAACCTTAGTCTATTATTCATTCCAAACCATCCAAATAAACCAAACCATAGTAACTACTTAACTACATTATTACATGCCAACTCATCTAATTATCAAATTACATTGTCCAAATAACTTTAATAAAAAGTCCATAAACAATCCATTCAAAGTCCATTCAAATCCATTCAAAATGCCCAACCTCCTATGCTTGGTTTTCTTCTCGATCCTCGTTCTTCCCCTTTCCTGTGTCATCCACTAAGGATAGAGATAGGGTGTTAGATCAACGCGCCCAGTAGTGTTTCCAATTAAGGCTCCCACAAGGTTAGTAACAAAACATGTAAATAATAGAATAATACATGTTCATCAAAATCACATAAAACAATGCTATGTATGAAATGCACATGTAATGAGTCCCACCCATCACAAATATACATAGCTTCCTCTTGACGGGATTCTCATCGTCAAGGTACCCCACAGTGGTCTTTCGGACGCCCCGACGGAGTGTGGCCTCCGGATTCCTCTTGATGGGATTCTCATCATCAAGGTACCCCACATTGGTCTTTCGGACGTCCCGAAGGAGTGTGGCCTCCGGTTTCCATAATTACCACCCCATGCCATGCATGAGATGTCCATGATTTCATGCCATTTGTAAACATAACTTAACATATAAAACCACTTTGAAACATAATAACTTAGCACATAACTTATCAAAATTACGATAAAACATCAAGTATGAGTGTGGTTCAAAAAGGTAGGAAACCTACACAATGTTACTTAGTTTGACCCTTCTTTTGAATCGTCTCCCGTTCACGACTTGTATACCGTTCTAGCAATTCCAATACCTTATTTACATAACAGCAAGTTAAACATAAATCCATTTAATTGCCAACTAAACCTAAGTTCCAAAAACCACTTGGTGGGGTTCGGCCATACTCCATGGCCGAACCTCACCCATTAAAACTTTGGTCTCTTTTATTTAACCCATAAGCATCCAAATAACCAAATCCTCCAAATGAACCTTGGTAGGGTTCGGCCATTCAACATGGCCGAACCTTACCACTTTGGTTTTGGGCCATATATCCAATCCTATGATCATTTCATCTTTGATCATTTCATCCATAATTACCATTATGCCATTTAGACTATCCTTTTGTTTAATTTACCTTAAACACCAATAACCATAACTAATCCACCTTGGTGGGGTTCGGCCATACAACATGGTCGAACCTCACCCTTTAATTTGATCATTTTAAATCATTCTTTCATACATCTTCAATCGCATTGATGGTTATACACTAAGGCCACCAATGACCATTAGTGGGGTTCGGCCATCCTTCATAGTCGGACCTCACCAAACTAGTTTTTGTTCCTCTTTCCATCATCCATGATAGCTGATTATTTACCTTTACTAAATCCATAGATAGACATATATAATTCTTAAATCAAAAGCATACCATAGTCCATAATTTCCAACCATGTTCTTGCTCTAACTAACCCATAAAAACAGTCAATGGGGTTCGGCTATACACATGGCCGAACCCTATGGTTCTCTTAATTCAATTAATCCATCATCTATCCATGATTTATGATCAGCAATTTAGCCATGAAAACCACATGATTTAACCATGCAATTTCCGATCCCAAACAGTAACCTTATCTACCTTTAAAAATCCTTTAAACCTTCATAACATGGTATGGTGTTAATTTATTAAAAACCCTAAAATCCACCAAGTCTTTACATGGGGTTCGGCCATCCAAAGGGGCTGAACCCTATGATCCATGTTTTGCCATTTTTAAACAACATAATCCTTGATCTAATCCCTTGGTAGATTCGGCCATGTGATGGCCGGATCATAATCCTTAATCCATTTTATTCAACAAAGGTTATGATGCACTTACCAATACCACGTCTCCTTCGGTTCTTTGACTCCTTCCTTGGTCCTTTACTTCCATAGCCTCTCCTTCTTTCTTCTTGTTCTTTTGGCTGAGACAAACCTTGCGACAACCTCCTTGGAATAATTTGGCCAAGGTGTAGGTTTTGAGAGGGAGAGATAGAAATTTGGTCTTGAACCTTGATGCCAAGTTCTTTTGCTCTAAGTGCACTTTGACTTGGAAAGATGATCGGCCAAGGACTGATTGGTATGAAAGACAATCAACCAATGCCTTAAGTTTTGAAAGATGAGCAACGTCTAAGAGAGGGAGAGAAAGAGAGAGAGAGAGAGTGTGCCAATGAAAACCCTTTCTTTTGACTAATGCACTTCAGCCCATGTTTTATACCAAATGTAACTCTCCTCCCATTTACCTCCATAATTTATTTCATGTGGGGGTTTCATCCTTGAGATGAAACCCTCCAACGGTTTTGGCTCTTGGTTGCCCTAGATGCAACCCTTCTCCAAATGTGAACACACTTTGTAACCCCCATTTGTTTAATACCTTTCCTTGGGGTTTCACTTTTGAAATGAAACTCTCCATGTTCCAACGGCTCTATGCATGTCTTTGTGGTTTACATCTTCCCCTCATTCATCTCTCATTACCATTGCATGTGAGAGTTTCATTTTGAAATGAAACTCTCATAGGCTCCAACGGCTAGCCCCTTGATTCACCTTGTGAAACCGCCACTCATCATCAATTGCCCAAATGGGAGTTTCATCCATGAGATGAAACTCCTTGAACCCAATGGTATTGATCCTTGATCTTTGGACCACCCAACCATCCATTGGCTGTCCCTTTGAAGACCCATGCATGGAATGAATCCTCATGCCATTCCAACGTGCACATAGACTTGAATTTGAAATACATTTCTCACATATGTAACTCCCATGTAACGCCATTATCATTCATCTCTATCTTAGGAGTTTCATGCATGTAAAGCCTCTCCATGCAGCCAACGTTGTAACGCCCCGCCCTTTCCGAGAATTTCAGAGTCTAATTTTTTTTAAAAAAGTAATAATAGAACATCGGAAGAGAGCGGGCGGCGTCACGACGCGAGTTAAGTTCAGACTACCCAAGTCTGAACCTTAACTGGCCACCCATGTGTACATGGACTAGACCATGATAATGAACACACATGGAACTAACATCAACATGCGGAATAATAAGACTAGATAGCAAGTAACAGTCTTAAACTTTATTTATCATAGATCAACCATCCAAATGTTATCAACCTAATCAAACCATAGCAAGTAGCGAATTATTACATGTCCCACAAAATATTCAAAAGACAGTAATATAAAGTAGTTCAGCCCTTCATTCAAGCACTTAGGCTTGGCTCCCCTCCCGGTCAACGACCTTTCCTTTCCCTTTGCTTGTACCTGCAATCTCCTCTGAGGATAGAATAGGGCGTTTAGATCAACGCGCCCAGTAGGTTCCCGAATCAGGGCTACCACATGTTAGCATATAAAACATGCATATACATATCATAATATATGATCATCAAAACAGGTAAAACAATCCTATGATGTATGCACATGCAATGAGCCTCCCCCATCATGTACATCCATAGCCATCACTTGTCGTGCCATGCACCGACAAGATAAATCACAATACAACTTCCATCTCTTCATCACTGACTGATTCATATCACGTATTAGTCCTCCTGACGGGACTCTCTTCGGCTAAGGAGACCATTGTGACTATGATCATCATGTTACTCTTCCTGGCGGAACTCTCATCGCCTAAGGAGGACGTAACCCATAATTGTAACACTGTCGAACCTCATTCATCATCCCATGACCATGCATGAGATGCCAATGTCTGTATGCCATTTGTTAATGCATAATATATCATTTGAAACACATATATTAAACCAGTATCATAAGAAAACTGGGTAAAAACCATGGTTACAAGTAGGTAGGAAACCTACTGAAAAATCACTTCAGTAACTGATCTTTCTTTCGCGTCACCCGGTCACGACTCGCACATCATTCGACTTCCGGTACCTTATCCATATATCAATCAGCAAGTCATAACATCATTTACTTATTCAATCACATCTACGACCCATCCACAGCATGTAGGGTTCGGCCATGCCCATGGCCGAACATCATCAACTTAGTATTTGTCATTCTATAGGGTTCGGCCCTATACTTGGCCGGCCAAAATCAGTAAACAATCACTTAAAATTTCCACCATTGGTATGGTTTATCTCTCCAAAAAACCATACCAATTTATCAAACACTTTTATGGGGTTCGGCCATCCAAGATGGCCGAACCCTATGCCCATGTTTTGACCCTTTTTAACGTATATCATATGTCCACTGAATCATATAAAAATCAGTATAATATTGTAGGGTTTTTACACTTCAAAACCATCCAATTATCCAAACAAGATCATGGGGTTCGGCCATGTAAGGTGCCCGAAACCCAAGGATCTATTTTATCAATTTGTATCACCTTTGCCCAAGGTTTAGACCCTTAATGCATTTGGCTATTCCAATGCCGAATTATGCCATCCAAACCAAGATTAAACATCCTTTATCTTGTATCTTAGATCATACAAAACAGTCCATGATTTTACAAAACCATCACTTTAAACAAATAAATTTCATGGGGTTCGGCCACTATGGTCCATATTTTCCATCTTTTAGACCATTGATTTAAACCATGTTAACTTTAGCCTTCTTTTCATTCAGACCCATGTTTATAATCCTTTCTATATCATGCATTTGAATCTTTAAGTACAACCCAAAACAGTCCACAAAATCCATGGTTTTCATGTTTCAAAACATGAAAACCAAGACATCTCTTTACATGGGGTTCGGCCCTCTATGGTGGCCGAACCCAATGGTCATCTTAATCATTTGTAAACCTCCATTTAATCAAGGTTAATCATTGGTGTAATCGGCCATGATCATGGCCCAATCCACACCCTACTTGTTCCATGTTTTTCAACAAAACTCAATGAAAAACTTACCAATTTTCCCAAGCCTTTCTTCTTGACTTTGATCCTTGGTTTCTCCCTTTTATTTCTTCTTTCTTTCCTTAATTCCTTGCTGGTTTATACTTGACTAACTGGTGCCAAAAACCTCTGTTGTTCAGCCAAGAAAACGAATTGGAGAGAGGGAGAGAGAGATGGGAATTCTTGGGTTCCTTTGTGTGAAAAACGGCCAAGTATGGTAATGTTTTTATTTTATAGTTTCAGCCCCCCAACTCCCATTCATCCTCCCTCATTAACCTTGCTAAAAACGAGTGGATGTTGGGTGTCAACCAAGACACCTCTTGGTGCCAAACGTTGCACCCCTTGGTGCCAAACATTGTATCTTTTGAGAATGAATCATTGCAACCCTTCATGAAGAGGTGCCGCCAACCTTGGTGTCTTTTGGCTTTGCCAAAGCACCCCTTCACATTCAACGGCTGTGATAAGTTTGATCAGGTGTCGAGTAAGATTACAACTCGTTTCTACCTCCTCTTGACTCACTTAACTCATGATATTTTTATTCTAAACCAACTCATCCAACTTATCATCTTTAATGCACCAAGTTTGAGTCAACTCATTTCTTAAATCTAACTCATTTCAAATCACCCTAACTCAAGCTGAATTAACTCAAACTTGAGTTCAATTGAGGGCCCATACGGTCATCCGTGGTCAAACTGGTCAACCCGACCCATTGGGTCCCTCTTTAGCTCCTTGACCCATTTTGGACTCCATGACCCGATTATGGTATTTTGGTCATTTGTAAGTGGTTTTCTCATATGGATCAAGCCTACCCATTTCTTCTATACTCGATTTCCAATCAAATAGGCTTAACCCTATTTAATTTAAGCTTACACAATGGTCAAATCATCCATTTTGACCCATTGGGTCCAATTGGGCCCTTTGACCCATTTAGTCATTTCCAACCCAATTGATGTACATAACCCATCCAAATCAACTTGATATATATATAATGTGCTCATATGACCTTATTTTGAGCAATGGGCCCCAACATTTCTTATTTTGACATCACAAAATAATTAATTTAATAACTCAGGGGCATTTTCATAATTTTCCATTTTATTGAAAAATTGGGGTGTTACAAACGTTTTCTTAGTTTAAAAATTGGAATTTAAAACACTCCATTCTCATTCACACACTTCACTTATTTATAATAATTTAACTCTCTCAACTCAACCCATTTAACTCATCAATTCCATGTAACTCAACTCAACTAAACTCCATTATTTATTTCAACTCAAACCAACTCAAATATTTAATGAACTTAAACCAATTAAGCTTTGAGCTCACTCAATGGTTAATCATGTCATTCATGACCCATTGGGTCCCATTTGGGTCCTTTGACCCAATTAACCTCTTTGACCCGAATAAAAGTACATTACCCATTTAACTTAATTTAAACCTTATACAAGTACATTGAGTCCTACTTGAGCAACGGGTCCTACCATTTTTCTCATCTATGTTCATAACCCTTCAATTTATAACTCCAATGGCATTTTCGTAAATATTAATATATTGCAAAAATCTAGGGTATTACAGATAATATTGAGATGTGGTATGGGTGCGTCCCTCACGTGATATTGATGATTGAGACGTGGTATGGGTACGTCCCTCACGTGATATTGATGAGGTAAGTATATAGATTCCATGAGTAAGGCTTAGAGTAGCAGTGAGACTGTAGGAGCCACGATATGAACATACGGAGATTTGGACCTGTAGGATTGCCGTTGAGGAGTGGGTCCCTCACATGCTATGTGCTGGAGGGCGGTCTCACTACTATTTCGTACACCTGATGTACGTTGATGTGCAGAGCTAGATACTATTTTACCCCATGGGGGGTGGTGCTAGCTTCGTTAGACGCGGTTCGACTGCCTTAGAGCTTGACTGAATCACCCTTGACGTGAGGGGATGCAGGGCGAGGTAGACTTGATCACGTTGGACGTTGGTCTTCCGCTTAGTAAGTTATGGGCCCTAAGTCTTGCTAGGGGTTGGGGTATATTTATGATTTGATATTGTTGCCACAGTCACGTAGTGATTCATTCGAGTGTTGTTCCTACAGATAGAATATCTCATGGTAGATGATGTGCCCTTGATTAATTATGCCCAATGATGGATTATGCCCATGGAAGGATTATATTTATGGATGGTTATTAACCATGGATAGATGATACTCACTGATAGAATGATACCAGGGATGAATGTGTATAACCATGGATGATGGTTCCCATGGTGGTTTGGATTGATGCCGGGTATCGGTACCATGGTAGACATGTTGGTCCCATAGATGACGTATTGTCTTAATGATTAGGACATGTTTCGATCTACATCCCACGTTATAAGAAAAAGGTGTTAGTCGTATTACGACTTGTATCACAGGAAAGTTAGTGTTGAGAGATACTCGGTATCGTAGAAGTTTTGAACAAAAGGTGTTAGTCACATAGCGACTTATGTACAAATGAAGATAGGCTTAATTTTGGAGATGTACTTAGTGGAAAAGATAAGAGTCTAGTGAAACTCGAATGGGAAGCTATGAGTGACTGCCGAGTTAGACTAATCAGCTGACTCTATAGTTAGCCGATGGAGTTCCAGGAGAGTGCAGCTAGAAACCTAGTTAAAAAGGGAATCAGTGAAAGCCTTGAGCATAGGCTCGCATTGGTAGGCTACCTCACTAACAAATTTCAATGAGGGGCAAGGTCATCACTAACCTCACACAGAGAGTAGACGAATGAACGTATTGAGCGAGTATGTATGGAAAATATCTTGGTAGCAGGTAAAGTGAAATAGAGTACATTGATCTACATAAGATCACAAATGGGCTCACGAGAAAAAGATATAACATGAGACAGGACAAAGGGTGTTACGGAACCTAGCGATTCAGTTCATCAAGGTGGTATGGGATCGACATGGTAAGGAGGAAGCCACTTGGGAACTTGAATCGGAAATGAGAACAGCTCACCCTGAGCTATTTACGTAATCTGTTTGAAACCTTACTTCGTTCGATTTTCTGGACGAAATTTTTCAAAAGAGGGTTGTATTGTAACACCCCGGATTTTCAAGTTATGAATATTTATGGAAATTGTCCATTTAATTTGTGAATTAATGGAGATAGACCTTAGATGGGTAAGGTGTTGGGTCAATTGCCCAATTAAGACCCAATGGATTATGGATAAGGTTCAATTGAAATAAATGGGTAAGATTTATTTAATTGGGTCAAGGTTGTCAATTGGGTCAAATGCCCAATTGGGACCCAATGTGTCATGGTTGACTTGGTTCACCACCAAGTGAGTTCAAGTTTAATTAAATTGGGGCTGAATTAAATTGGAAATGGAATCAAGGAAATGAGTTAATTTTAAGTGAGTTAAATGAGTTGAATTAAATATATGAGTTGAGTTAAAGAGATGAGTTGAATGGGAAGTTAATGGGACTCTCATCTTAAGTGAGTTAAATGATTTGATGGAGAGTTACATCTCATGAGAACAAACTCAAAATGGACACACGTTAGAAAGGGTGGGAGTTTCATCTCATGGGATGAAACTCCAAAAGGAATATTAATGAGAAGGTGAAAGTTTTTTGTTGTTACACAAAGTTTATCCATGCATACACGTCGGAGAGATGGGAGTTTCATTCATGGGATGAAACTCCAAAGGGATCATTATGAGGAAGTTGAATGGTTTTGTTGTTACACAAGATAACCAAGGCTACACATTGGAAGATGGAGGACTGTTCCATCTCAAGTGGTGTCTTGGCGAAGCCAAGGGACACTTGGGAAGACATCATCATTATGAGGAAGTTGGAGGGTTTTGGTTGTTACACAAAGTCATCCAAGGCTACACGTTGGGGGGTGGAGGGTTTCCTTCTCATGATGGAAACCCAAGGGGCATAAGATTGGGAGTTTCATCTCAGGGGATGAAACCCCCAAAGTAAGTATCAATGGGGAGGTGAAGAGGCATGGGAGTTACAAAAGGACATCACCCAAAGGACACCACCCTTGGCCGAACTTCATTGAACAAGACAAAGAAAGACTTGGAGTTTCATTTCACTCTCTCCCTCTCTCTCTTGGCCGATCCCCCTCTCAAGACAAGAAACACTTGGAATATTTTTCTATCTCAAGCTTGGCCGACCACTCTCATTGAACAAAGGAGAGAACACTTAAAGTTTTTATCTTACATCTTCTCTCTCTCTCCCTCTTTCAAACCAACACCTCTTGGCCGAACCACTCCTAGACATTTTATCTTAATCAAGATCACTCTCGGCCAAGGATCAAGAAGGAAGGAAGAAGAGGCTAAGGAAGGAAAAGAGCGGAGGAGCAAGTCGGAATGAAGGAAAACCGGAGGAGTCGTGGAATCGGTAAGTAGTTGTTGAGATTTTATTAAGTAAGAAAAGATGGTCAAGGAACATGTAACGCCCCGCCCTTTTTCACTTACTTTCCAAAAATCAGAGTCTATTTTGTTAAAAAAAAGTGATAGAGAGCGGGACGTCACAACGCGAGCTAAGTCCGGACTTTTAAAGTTCGACCCTTAACTGGCCAACCCTATGTGTGTATGGACTAAGTCCATGAAAACGGTTCACACATAGTAACTTATTATCATTGAGGAAAATAACATAAACTGAATGCGGATTATAATAGAACCTAAGACTACTCCATTTTAGATAGCAAAGTACTTAGTCATTAACCAAATTAACTCAGATTAAATATCCTTACCAAACCATTCACAAACCATAGAAATATTTAATTATTACATGCCGAAGTCTAACTACTCAAATTACATGTCCTTGAGTACTTTAATAAAATAACAATAAAACATTCCAAAGTTCTTATGCTTGGCTCCATTCACGATCATCATTTCCTTCATTTCTTGTTTCATTCACTAGGGTAGAAGTAGGGCGTTAGAACAACACGCCCAGTAGCAATTCTAAATAGGGCTAACACATGGGTTAGTAACAAAATCGTATATAATATCATATCATCAAAATCATATGAAATCATGCCATGCCATATGACTTATGCAATGAGTCCCACCCATCACAATACTTGTAACCTTTTGATGGAATTCTCCTCATCAAGGAATCCCCACAGTGGTCTTTCGGACGCCCCGACAGAGTGTGGCCTCCGGATTCTTCTTGATGGGATCATACACATCAAGGTCTTCCCACGATTGCCTTACGGACGACCCAACGGAGCGTGGCCTCCGGTTACAAACTTCCCTCCCATGCCATGCATGGAATGTACATGTCCATATGCTATGTAATTTAAATAACCATAGCATTAAAAACTCCACATTTGAAACATAATATATTTACAACATAAATCAGCAAAATAAAGATAAAACCATATTACATAACCATGTTCCAATGAGGTAGAATCCTACCCAAAACAACTCAGGTGTCATTGAGCTTTAATCTTGCCACCGTTCACTATCGTGCCCCCTTTGTGAAGTCTCGTTACCTTATTTACACAACAATCAATTAAACCATGTTCTAATTCCTTAACCCAACTTTGTGGGGTTCGGCCATACACTATGGCCGAACCTCACCTCTTTGGTTTCAATCCCTCCTTTGGATTCTTGATCTTTTAATTTAAGTCCATTAATGGTTAATAAGCTAAGCCCTTAAACCAAATATTCCCCATGGGGTTCGGCCATACACCATGGCCGAACCCATGGTCCATCTTTTTCACCTTTAATTACTACCTTGCCATTGGTACAAATCCATAACCAAAGCATCCCTCATCTAAGCATACATAAGTCCCCATTTTGATCCACAAAATGTTTCATGGGGTTCGGCCATGGTGCCCATTACTCCATGATTTAAATACCATTTTTATGTCCAAAACTATGTGTTCATGACTAAATAATTCATTAACATGAACAAAACCTTAAATCCACCAAATACTCCTTAGTGGGGTTTGGCCATACAACATGGCCGAACCTCACCAGTTTGGTTTTGGTCTCTCTTTCAAGTGCTTTGCTCTTTTAACTTAAATATAAGATCATGACCTCTTGATTCATTAATCTTATTACTTATGCACTAATTGTTTAACATACATAATAATCTAAGTCCACTTAAACATTACTCCCTTTAATTAAACATAAGAACCTTATCCATCATTGTCTCTCCATGGGGTTCGGCCATACACATGGCCGAACTCTATGGTTCCTTATTTCCATCTATTTACACTTTTGTCATTCATGCAATTTCATGATCAATAACATTCTCTAAAATCATAGTTATACATATTAAAAATCCATTGTTTTCTTTCTCAACCATCCAATTATTTATGCATGGTTCATACCCAACATTTTAGTCATAACAACATTATGGTTCGGCCATGCAATGGCCGACCCATGCTTTACTCATATATCCATTTAAAAATCATTTTAAGACATTCATAATGTTCCATGATCTTTATTTCTCAAAACCCCCAAACATGACCAATGTCTCTCCAAGAGGTTCGGCCATATGTGTATGGCCGAACCCTATGATTCATCTTCCCATTAACTATTATCATGTTCCTCCCCTAGTTCTCTTCCATGGGGTTCTTTTCTTAAACACAAACTATTAACCTACTTACCGGTTCCGCTACTCCTCCGGTTTTCCTTTGCTCCTTCTTGCTTCCTTTCTTTCTTAGCCTCCCTTCTTTCCTTTGATCCTTTGACCGGAACTGACCTTGCTGGAAACCCCTTGAGTGGTTCAGCCAAATGAGGTTTTGATTGAGAGGGAAGATAGAATTTCAACCTTGGGTGAAAATGATAAAACCTTGAGATGAAAACTTTTTTGTTCTAAGTCCTCTTTGTCTTTGTGGAGTGATCGGCCAAGGAACGCTTGTGGAAGAGACCAACAACCAAGGTTTCTTGTCTTGAGAGGTGAGAACGGACAAGGGAGAGAGAGAGAGAGAGGTAGAGAATGAATGGAAACAAAGTCCTTTGCTATGTTAATGAGGGTTGACCAAAGATGGTGTCCCTTGATGGCACCCCTTTGTAACTCCCCACTCCATTCATCTTCCTCACCTAAATTCCATTTGGGGGTTTCATCCACGAGATGAAACCCCAAGGGTCCAACTGTGCAATGGTGTGCTTTCCTCCTCCCATGCGTTTCCCATTAATGCTCCAAGTGGGGGTTTCATCTATGACATGAAACCTCCCCACCCCATTCATCTCCCTTCCCTCCAACGTGTATACTTGTATTTGAATTTGAAATAAAACAACTCCCCACCTCTTCATTATCCATTTTGGGGGTTTCATCCATGAGATGAAACTCCCATGTCCCAATTGTGTGCCTATGTTTGAAAATATAAAACCGTCCTCCCATTGGTTCTCCATTTGGAGTTACATGCAAGGGGTAAAACCTCCATGCATTCCAACGTGTACATTGTTTGAATTTTGAAACCACCCAAACATCTTTCATCTACACACTTCACATATAATTTAATTCAAATCTCTTTAACTCACTTAATCTCAACTCATTAATTTAACTCAACTCAACCATTAAACTCAACTCATCCATTTAACTCACTTGAATCAACTCAAACACTTGTTTGCATTCCCATTTAATTTAGCCTTAACCTAATTAGGCTTGAGCTTACCTAATGGTCAACCAAGTCAACTACGACCCGTTGGGTCCCAAATGGGCCTTTTGACCCAAATAACCACCTTGATCCAATTAAATGCACCTTACCCATTTACTTTAAATTGATCCTTATAACATATCCATTGGGTCTTAATTGGACCATTGCCCAACACCTTACCCATCTAAGGTTCATAACCATTAATTCATAATTTAAATGGACAAAATTTGTAATAGCCCGGAATTTTTAAATCAATATAATGTGGATATTAGTTATTTTAATGATGGAAATTAGGAAAATAGATGGAATAGATGGTAAATGGATCAAAGTTTGGACAAAGGCCCAAGTATGGCCCAATGGACCATGGATTGGATTTAATTTATCTTAATGGTCAATGATGGTCAAATTGGGCCCAATACCCACTTGGGACCCAATGGATCAAGAAGGTGTAAGCCCTAAGGTAAATGGGTAGGAGGTAAATGTAATTGGGCCATGGGCCCAATGGTGATCCAATAAGTGGGAGTGTATGGAATGGGTTTAAATCACCTAAGTTAATTGGAATTAGACCAAAGTGATGTGGCCGATGGGGACCGACCTCCACCTCACCAAGTGAGGTGGCGTGCGGACCCAAAGGTTGGTGGGGCCGGCCGCCATGGTTGAATTGGTCAACCATGGGTGTATGTATGAAGGCAATTTAAGCCAAAGGAATTAAGTTCAAGTGGGAATTAGTTAACTTAACCTAATGACCCAATTAAGTAATTAATTAAGCTAAGTTAATGGTGGTCAAAAGGTGGTCAAATGGGAGACCAAGCCATCTTATCTTAACACCATGAAAAACGTTGGGCATGGTGGTGGTTTATCCCAACCACCACCATAAAGCATATAAAATATCTTATGGGTGGTTGGGAGATTTAATGTAAAGTGTATCTTAACCAATAAAAAAAAAAAAAGATGACTTCATCTCATTTCTCAAATTCCATCCTCATTTCACTCTTTCCTCTCTTTCACTCTCTCATGGCCGTCCCACACTAGGAAGAGAAAGAAGAAGGAAAATTTGGAAGAGGAAGGAGAAGAGCTTAGGGAGAGGCAGAAAAGCCAAGTGTTGGCCCACCACCTCAAGGTAAAAACCTTGAGACACCTTTCCCTCTCCATTCTTCCCTTCTCACTCTCAAATCTAACCTTACCTTGGCCGAACCCAAGCCTTGAGGTTTTCACCATGGATCAACCATCTTAGCCGAACAAACAAGGAGACGAAGAAGAAAGGAGGCCAAGGAGTCCGACGGGAGCAAAGACAGTCGGAGGAGACGACGGATTGTAAGTATTTTCTAAAACAAGAGATTTGGATTTTCTTAGGGTTTAAGAGGCTATGAAATCCATTTCTTGGATTTAGAGGTGGCCAAATCATGGCCTTGAATCTCAAATCCATCAAATGAAGGGAGGAAAGATGGACAAAACCCTAATGGAGAAAAAATTAGGGTTAAGGAAAATAAATAAAAGGATTAAGGATGATATGTAATTAAATAATTAAGTATGGAAGTGTAGGTTTTGAATGAATTGATGGACCATAGGGTTCGGCCATGTAGTATGGCCGAACCCCATGGTAAATGGTTGAGGATTTTAATTAGGGTTTTAAGGTTTAAAGCCATGGAGAATGATTATGATTTTTAGGGTTGTAAATGATTAAATGTTGGAAAATTTAAAGGGGTTTAAATGAGGAAAAAATCATGGAGTGTGTGAATGATTTTGTGGCCTCAAGAGGCATAGGAAAATGATGGATCATGAACCATGGGTTCGGCCATGGTGTATGGCCGAACCCTATGGTGATCAAGTGGTGGATTTAATGGTTATGAATTATGGAAAAATAAATGGGAAATGTTGGTGGTGTTGATGGACCAATGTGAACCTAATGTTGATAGTTGGGATGGGAATGTGGTTAAGTTAAATGGACTTAAATGTGATTAAGGAATGATGAATCAAATGTATGGTTTAGGTTCTCTCAATGGAGGGACTTAGGATGAATCTAATGTGTAACCAAAGACCAAGGAAAATGGGGATTTGGTTAAGTTAAAAAGGGGTTGATTTTTAATGAACCCAATGGTAGATCATTTTTGGCCTAAGACTAATGTGTATGTAGATGTTTAAAGGAATGAAGTTTAGGTTAAATTAAATGGCTGATGTAAATGGTCATGTAACATGGTTGAATGGGTCATTAACGGACCTAAGTTAGGGATCCAAGTTTATGATCAATTATGAACTTAGTTAGGCAAGGGTGAATGAGTGATTAACCATGGAGAAGAGGTAGTGGCAAAACCGTAATTAATGGCCAAATTCAAGAACTCCATGGGAGAGGACCATGGATTTAGGGGCACTAAGTAATAAGTTTATGTATGGTTAAATAAAGCCTAGGAGGCTGATTTTTAGACTCATGTAATTAAAATATGTAATGGATTAAATGGGACCCACAAAACCTAAATAGCGACCGATTTTTCATATGGACTTGGAAATGATTAATGGGCTTAGAAATAGTTAAAATATGGACAGATTATGTGTATGTAATAAGGTATTGGATATCGCGAGCGGTACGGGTGTCGGTAGCCGGATTATCGGACGAAAACGTAAAAGGACGCGAGTCGGTATTTGGTAGGATTCCTACCTTTTTGTAAGCCGTGGATTGTGTAATCGTTTCTTTGATTTATTTTGGAAATTATATGGATTGTTTTATGATGGATTTTAACATTATGACTTATGTATATTATATGGCATAATGCAAGACTATGAATCATATGCTAAGTTATGAATTTTATATTAAGGCTATTGAATTATATATATATCACTTAGCATAACGCATCTACATCTCATGCATGGCATGGGCGGGAAAATAAAGGAACCAGAGTCCATGCTCCGTCGGGGCGACCGAGAAGCAAACATGGGGATAGCCTGATGTACTATAACCGGAGTCCATGCACCGTCGGGGCGACCGAAAAACAGTCATGGGGATATTTTGATATGTTGAGATACAACCGGAGTCCATGCTCCGTCGGGGCGACCGAAAAACAGTCATGGGGATATTTTGATATGTTGAGATACAACCGGAGTCCATGCTCCGTCGGGGCGACCGAAAAACAGTCATGGGGATATTTTGATATGTTGAGATATAACCGGAGTCCATGCTCCGTCGGGGCGACCGAGAAACAAACATCGGGATATCATGATGGTATCGATGATGGGTGGGATTCATAACACAGATACCCATGGCATGACATTCATTTTATGGTTTTTCGTTATATTATTATCCGTATGCTTGTTATCACTAATCCATGTGTTAGCCCTACTCGGAATCCTACTGGGCGCGTTGTCTAACGCCCTACTTCTACCCTAGCTGATGATGCAGGAGATGGCGCAACGGAAGGGCACGACGGGAGCCAAGCTTAGGAGCTTGGGGAGGCGGCTACTTAATTTATTTAAATTTGTTTTAGAAGTGTATTGAGTAGCCTAGCTTGTCGGAAATGTAATATTTTAGATTACTTGCTATGTTTTGAAATTTATGTTGGACATTATGATTTTCGATGTACTTTAGTAATTTAATGAATGTTATATTCCCTACTATCTAAAAATTGGTAGGATAGTCTGTATTATCATTCCGCATTTAATGTAATATTCCGCAAGCTTACTTCTACGTGTGAACCATTCTCCATGGACTTCGTTCCACGCACACGTAGGGTTGGCCAGTTAAGGGCCGGGCTTTAGAAGCCCGGACTTAACTCGAGTCGTGACATCCGCGCCCTTTGTTATTTTTAAGGAAAAAAATAGACTCTGATTTTTGGGTAAAAAGGGGCGGGCGTTACAAAATTCATGTAAATTGATATCTTAAAAATCCGGGGTGTTACAATACAATCTTCTTTTTAAATTTTCATCCCGAAAATCTAGCAAAGTAGGGTTCCAAACAATTTACATAAATAATTCAGGGTGAGCTGTTCTTATTTCCGACTCAAGTTCCCAAGTGGCCTCCTCAATACCATGTCGATCCCATACCACTTTGACGAACTGAATCGCTTTGTTTCGTAATACCCTTTGCTTAGTCTCCACTATTCTGACAGGCTTCTCGACGTAAGTCACATCACTTTGTACCTCTATATCTTGTACATTCAATACATGAGAAGGTCGGGCTTGTACTTCCTCAACATCGTTATATGAAACACATCGTGTAGAGATGCCAATCGTGGAGGAAGTGCCAATTGATAGGCTACATCCCCTATCCTTCTTATGATGGAAAACGGTCCCACATATCTTGGCGACAGTTTCCCCTTCTTCCCAAATCTCATGTGTCCCTTACGTGGCGAGACTTTCAAGAACACCATGTCCCCCACTTCAAATTCAAGGAACCTCCTCCTTTTGTCGGCATAGCTCTTCTGACGATTCTGTGTAGTTAATAGATGCTGCCGTATTAACTGTATCTGTACTGTGGTCTTTGCAACCAACTCGGGTCCTATCAGTGCAGGTTCACCGGCCTCTGTCCAGCACACTGGTGACCTACACGGTCTACCATATAAATCCTCAAATGGTGCCATCTGAAGGCTTGCCTGGTAACTGTTGTTATATGAGAACTCTACCAGTGGCAAGTGATCCTCCCATCCACCCTTGAAATCTAGCATGCATGCTCTCAGCATATCCTCCAATGTTTGTATCGTCCTCTCCGACTGTCCATCAGTCTGTGGATGGAATGCTGTGCTGGTCAGTAGATCTGTAATACCCCGGATTTTCAAGTTATAAATATTTACGGAAATTACCCATTTAAATTATGAATTTTAGATATGGATCTAAGATGGGTAAAATGTTGGGTCTTTGCCCAATTAAGACCCAATGGTTTTTGGTAAATGATTCCAACTAAATGAGGTTGAATCTAAGTGGTAGTGAAACATAATTATTAAACAAAGAAGATGTCTTAGCCGTGTGTGGGATTTTCATAGCTATGTGATGCGCACAATGGTGTCCTATTTCTTTGATTAGAAACGGCCGTAAAGGGAATTGCTAAATGAAGGATTATGGCACCTTATAAGTATAGATAGGACCGATTGGAAGGTTGATGAAAGGGAGGCACCCACAAACAAGGGGTGTACGGTAATTACTATCTTGACACCTTCTAAAGATGGACCACACGCATGGATGAGATGAGATATCTAAGATTAAAAATAGCACTAAGGCAATTGCTAAGAAACAAGGGTTATTTTAGCAACGGATACACGGCACTAGACATTGCTAATTTAAAGAGATCTTGACATCTTCTAAATATTGGAAGCATTATTAGAAGAGGGGCTCACGGCAATTACATCTTATCATTGGCCGATTGAGATTATTAATTAAGAAGGGGTGCATGGCACCTTCTAATTAGGACCTATTGGAATTATTTCCATGTGGTACAAATCCTGTATACATTATATATTGAGAATATATATGGGTCTTGCACACGGAAAAGAGAATATAGGATCGGATGGCATGAATTCAATCCAAGGAGGGCCCAAACATTACTGTACGGTGAAGGTGGAAATCTTGTAAAAGGAAAAAAAATTTATCTTAACTGACACCGAGGCAGTATTCTTAGATGGGGTATCTCGCTGGAGGCAATTACTTAAAAAGGAACCAATTGCATAAGATAGTAGGTAGAAACTTGGCAGCTGCTATATACAATATCGGTTGGGTCGGCTGGTATATGTGGCAGGAAGAAACATAGCAATTACTATGTTTATAATACACGGCAAAGTGGGTTTCCTAATGACATGAGGAAACTGCTAATGGAGGAATACCCGACTGCAATATATATAAACACAAAGGCAGCACACGGTGGAGGTGTTTGCATCTTCTTTAAGCTCGGCTGAGAAGAAGACATGGAGCAATACACGCTGTTGCTTGGGAAGGAGATCTGTCACAACAGCGAATGAAGGAAAGCATAAAGCCAGATCGGTAATAAGATATCTGAGAAGCAGGACAGAGGTACTCTGCTACCAACGTGGGGCTGTGCTGTTTGAGGAGCAGTATCGTGAGGGACAGTTATGCTGCTTGAAGTGGTTTGCTGTATACAAATGGAGGAGTTGCTGTCTTAGAGAGAAGACACAGCAACACCCACGCAGCAATAAAAAAGGATTGCATTGTGACTGTCAGAGACACACAAGAGAACAGGGGAGTTCTCGGCTATAAAAAAAAAAAAAAAAAGGGGCTTGGCACTGTCTGCAGCAATCAAAGAGGACCGCAGAGAGGTATCTGTTTCAAGGATAGTTTACATCAGTTTCTCTTCAGCAATATCAACGTGTGAACTGGAAAAGAGTTGTTGCAATAAGCAACAAATTACACACGTAGCAGGAAGAGGAAAACTAGTTGTGTGGAAGTGCAGAACTCGGTTCACATCAGTTGTGTCTGTATATAGAGCGATTAGATCATGGGATTTTGATCGGCATACAAAGATGTCAATTTGGGTTTTTTCTACACGTTTGGGCATACACAAGGGGTGGCTGATATACAGATAAGCAGCCACGATGAAACAATTTTGTTTCAAACAGGTTCATTACATACAACAGAGACGTTGTTGGAAGGTTTGTCTTAAAGGAGTGCTGCCAGCGCTGTGTAGAAGAGAGGTACCGGTAGAGATAGTTGGGTCTTTGAAATTGGTACATCTGGAAGACTGCATGGGATCCAGCTAGACAGATAGAGAGTAGTTTCTCGGTGGAAGGAATAACACAATGCAGAGGAGATACTCAATAGGCGTTGCAGATCTAAGTGTCTGCTGAGCGAAGCGGCAAACAGCAAGGGGCTGGATTTATACAGCATGCAGTGCATGGGTTTACACGGAACAAAGTGTCTTGTTCATACAGCAGAGGAATAGCTTGAAGGTATCGCAGCAGGAAGTAGAACAACTTCTCTCCTCTTGACGCATACAGATCAGATCTGTGTGGGTCCTTTAGGGGCTGATCTGAGACAGTTAGAGCGGATATTCTTGGGTCTAAGAGAGCAGCCAGCAAGTGTGCAAAGAGAGGAAAATTAGAAGAGCAAGAACAAGCAGAAGGAGTCGCGGAACTAGTATGTGATTCTATGATTTTGTTTAAGGAAAAAGAACCATAGGGTTCGGCCATGGTGTATGGCCGAACCCCATGTAAGAGAAGTGATAGATAATCATGGTATTAATTTAATGGATGGGAAAGGTTATTTATGTTTTAAATTTTAAATGGATACATGGGAAATTATATATGTTTTAAAAGGGATTAAATGGAAGACCATTTATTAGTTTTTCAAAAGAGAGGACCTTGAACCATAGGGTTCGTCTATGGTCTAAGGCCGAACCCGATGGAGTTGTTTATTAAATTAGAAGCCATTCTAATTATGGATTTAGATTAAAATGGAAGGTGGGAATTATTTATGAAAACCTTCCAATTATGGAAGGTGGGGATTATTTATGGAAACCTTCTAAATATGGAAGCATGGATGTTAAATTTGGAAAGTGTTTAATTATGGAAACCATGGAAGGACCTTGGTGAATCTTTTGTAGAAGTTTGAATGATGAAACAAGAAATTAATGAACCATAGGGTTCGGTCAACTTGTATGGCCGAACCCCATGGGAATTGTTGATCATATTATGTGATATTTGAAGGATAATGATTTATTTAAAAAAGGCTGGTGATTGATTAAATGGAAGAGGAATTATTATTAATTTTAGAGAGAAGGATTGTGAACCATAGGGTTCGGCCATGGTGTGTGGCCAAACCCCATAGAGTGGTTTTCTTAAGGTGGTTGGATTTTGATTGATTTAATGGAAACTTTCTAATTAAGGAAAGCGGAGATTAAATTGGGAAGTTCTAATTATAGAAGGGACATTGAATTATAATTCAAGTATGGAAGTTGATGAAATGGAAAGCTTACATCATAGGGTTCGGCCATGGTGTTTGGCCGAATCCCATGAATCAAGTCTTTGGTCCAATTATGGATTTATTATTATCAAATGAATTTAGAGGGAGGATGGAACCATGATATCATGGGTTCGGCCATGGGGTATGGCCGAACCCCGTGAACCAAATTTGATGGATCTTTGATGGACCTAATATGGTTAAAGCAATAGAAGGTCTTATTTATGGTTCCATAGTTGTGAATTATTGGAGGATTCATGTATATAATTTATAAGTAAATGGACCTATTTTTGGAACAAAAATCTAAGGTGATGAAGGTGATGGCAAAATTGTAAATAGGTCAAAATAATGGACGTAGGGTTCGGCCATGGTGCATGGCCGAACCCCATGAATTATTTGATGGACCATGTGTTGGAACATTTTAAGGAACACTTAGAGTGGTTATGAATGTTAAGGTAATGAGGGATTTAATTACATATAGACCTATGTTCATAAATTATGTTATTGGTCATGTTATTAGGTATAATGGCAAAGTCGTAAATACATGCTAAAATGGAAGGTTAGCCATGAATGGCATTTTGGTAATTAAGTAAGAATAAAGGACCATGGGTTCAGCCATGGTGTATGGACGAACCACATGAGAAATATTTGGTAGACATAGAGACTATGTTTGGCATGTTAAATGTGAAATATTAACTAAGATTTAGACCAATGGCATTTTAGTAATTAATGGAATAAATGAGTAAAAGGTTTGAAATAATTAGACCAATGGCAAGGTTGTGAATACTTGCAAAATATAGAAGATTATTCATGAGTGGTAATTTTGTAAATATGAGAATTAATAGATCTATGTTTGAGACCTAAAAACTTAGGTGAAGAGACCAATGGCAATTTGGTAAATAAAGGGTGAAAAATGAGGAATGGTTTATGGACTTAAAATATTGTAAATCAAGTGGGACTTGGTTTTGATTGATTAATATGTTATAAGGTAACGGAACTTCACAAGGTGTTTACGATCGTGAGCGGTTACCGGACGAAAGACGCAAGGACACGTAGTGGTCTTTGGTAGGATTCCACCTCTTTGAAACCATGGTCTATGTACACCTGTTTTATCCTATGTTTTGATGAAATTATGTTTCAACGGATATGTTTTCTACAAATTTATAATGTTATGTTTATTTGTATAAAATAGCATGTGTTGATTATGTTTCAAAGGTGATTTATAATGCTATGTTTATTTGTATAAAATAGCATGTGTTGATTATGTTTCAAAGGTAATTTTAATAATGCTATGTTTATGTTATAAAATAGCATGTGTTTCATTGGCATCTCATGCATGGCATGGGGTGAAGGATTTGGTAACCGGAGCGTCCACACTCCGTCGGGGCATCCGAACAACCTATGTGGCATACCTTGATGTGCATTATCCATCAAGAGGGAACCGGAGGGTCCACACTCCGTCGGAGCGTCCGAACAACCTATGTGGTATATCTGATGTACATTATCCATCAAGAAGGAACCGGAGGGTCCCCACTCTGTCGGGGCATCCGAAAGACCTATGTGGAGGGATTTATATGTACTTGTGATGGGTGGGACTCATTGCATTTGACATCATGACATGGCATGGATTACATGGTATTATGACATGTTTTATATGGTTTTATGACAAAGTTTATATGGCTTTTTGGCACTATGATAATATTATATGTTTTGTACTAACCATGTGTTAACCCTAATTGGAATACCTACTGGGCGCGCTGTACTAACGCCCTACTTCTACCCTTTAGTGGATGATGCAGGAAACGAGGAAAACGCTGAACGCGGAAAGGGACAAGCATAGAAGCTTGGAACGCTTTTAGTTTTATATTTCGTTTAAGATACTCAGGGATTTGTATTTTGAGTATCCGGAATTTGGAATGTAATAACTTAGAGATGATTTGCTATGGTTGGATGTTTTATTTGGATAATGATTATTGTGATTCATTAACTAAGTACTTTGCTATCAATGGAATAGAACTTGATTCTATTATGTTTTCGCAAATTGATGTTATGATTCCACAGGTTATGATTTTTATTCCGCAAGTTGATATTGCTATGTGTGAACCATTTTCTTGGACTGAGTCCATACACACATAGGGTTGGCCAGTTAAGGGTCGGACTTAGAGGTTAGGACTTAGCTTGAGTTGTGACGTCCTGCGCTCTATCACTCTACTCTGTTATAAAAAAAAAAAAATAGACTCTGAATTTACGGGTAAAAGCGAGTGAAAAAGGGCGGAGCGTTACAAGATCTGTCCCCATGGCCGACTGCATGCTCTGCCATACTCTGCCGGTGAATCGACCATCTCTATCAAACACTATAGTCCGAGGAATACCATGCAATCTGATGATATCCCTGATGTATGAGAACCCTCAAGGACAAAAAAGGGTGGATGAGGTTCAGCCATGATGTATGGCCGAACCCCATCAAAGAATATGATCATGGTTATTTGATTTATGAGAGAAAGTGATGAACCATAGGGTTCGGCCATGTTGTATGGCCGAATCCCATGGAAGGTTATTAATGATTTTAAAAGATTTTAAATGGATGTATGTTGATGGACTTAGATGCAATTGGATTATGAAAATAATGGAAGTCATGTTGATGGACTTAGGGTTCTAAATGATGACCTAAGGGTATGATTAAACTTCCCCATGGAGGGACTTGATTTATGGACCTAAAGTGGTAAAGGATTTAAAGGAGAAAATGGAAATGAGACATCATTGGTTTGGCCACGTTGTATGGCCGAACCCCATGGACCATTTTTAATGGGCCATTTAGAGATCTAAGCATGATTAGAAATCATTAATGGTTCTATGTTTGTGGATCAGTTGTGGACCTAGGCATGTTTAAATAAATGAAATGTTTAGTCATGGATCTATGTTATGGACTTAAGTATGGATAGGTAAATTAGGTGATTACCTATAGAAGGAAGTAATGGCCAAATGGTAAACTTAAAGGACCATTGGTTCGGCCATGGTATATGGCCGAACCCCATGGATCATGTTTTTGGATCAAGGAATCATGTATGGATCATTTTTGGGACTTAAGTCATATGTAAATATGCTAAGTAATTAATTATGGATAGAGCGATGCCTAAGATGGGAAATATAATTAAAATGATGGACCATGGGTTTGGCTATGGTGTATGGCCGAACCCCATGGAGAAAGTTTTGTGGACTTAGGTTTTTATAAAGGCTAAATGACTAACTCATGTATGATTGATTAAGGAATCAAAAGAAGGACCCAAACCAACTGTGTGAGGTTCGGCCATGTGGTATGGCCGAACCCCACTAAGGCATGTTTATGGGATTAAACATGGTGGGAAATCAAATGGAACATGGATTTTGATTTATTGATATGTTATAAGGTAACGGGACCTCACAAGCGGGTACTATCGGTGAGCGGTTTTCGGACGAAAACGCAAGGACATATTAATTGATCATTGGTAGGATTCTTACCTTATTGAAACCATGGGTTATGTATGATGGTTTTAATTCATATTTTGATGAGTTATTTTGTATAAATGCTATGTTTCAAATATGAGATTTTAATGCTATGATTGTAATATTACATAGCATGTGTTCACTTGCATCTCATGCATGGTATGGGAGGGATGATTTGTAACTGGAGACCACGCTCCGTCGGGGCATCCGTAAGACATTCGTGGGAAGACCTTGATGTGCATTATCTATCAAGAAGTAACCGGAGACCACACTCCGTCGGGACGTCCGTAAAGCAATTGTGGGGATACCTTGATGAGGAGATTCCATCAAGAGGATATTATGTGTGTGTGATATGGATGATGGGTGGGACTCATGACATATGACACCCATGACATGGTATTATTTTACATGGTTTTGATATTATATTATCTATGTGATTTTTGGTACTAACCCATGTGTTAACCCTACTTGGAGTACCTACTGGGCGCGTTGTCTAACACCCTACTTTTACCCTAGTTGATGGCACAGGAAATGGATGAGACGATGAACGTGATCGGAGCCAAGCTTAGGAGCTTGGATGTTTTAGTTTCATTTTACTTAAATTATACATGGACAATGTAATTTGAGTAGTTAGCATTCGAATTGTAATAACTTAGATTATTTGCTATGGTTTGGAATGTTTATTTTGGATACGTTAACTTAAGATAATCATTGTTAAGTAATGGATTACCTTGCTATCTAAAATGGAATAAAATTATGATTCTATTATAATTCTGCATATATGTTTTATTCCGCATGTTTAACTTGAGTACGTGTGAACCATTTTAGTGGACTTGGTCCACGTACACGTATGGTTGGCTAGTTAAGGGTCGGGCTTTGGAAGCTTGGACTTAACTCGCGTCGTGGCGTCCCGCTCTCTCTCACTCTTTTAATAAAAAAAAAAATAGAGTCTGATTTTAGGCAAGTGAAAAAGGGCGGGGCGTTACACATACGAAAGATTAAATCCAAATATATAGAGCACTAGGCTCTGATACCAAATGAAAGTTCTCCCTTGGTACTAGAACATGATTGACCCTAGAGGAGGAGAAGGAGGAGGGAGGAGAAGGGGGGGGGGGGTGGTGGTGAATAGGTCAATCTAAAAATCGTTGGTCCTTTTAAAATTTACTTGATTGATTAATTAAGCGCATTGGATATAAAAATATAGTGTGTGAGTGTTAGAAAATGTGATTAAGCAATAAACACAAGAAATTAGCTCTAACACAACAATCACAAGGACACAAGATATATAGTGGTTCGGTTAGCCAACCTACATCCACTGTTAGGACTAGCTCAACTTTGAGTTATCCCCAAATTTACTAAGTAGGGACTTACACCCTCACAATTAGAGTAGGAATTACACCTCACTCAATCAGTTGGGAATTCCACCTACCATTTGTGACAGAGACTACGTTCTAGATTTTTTATAGTGGTTCTAGAGACAAGCCTCCTTAATCCACTTTCACGGGACAAATGTTTTAACAACAAATTAAAACGAAGAAGCACTTGCCTTGAAGTTCTTTCTCGAAGATGTGTGCTTCTCAAAGATCCATCCAATGTGTGCCCGAGTTAATCCCGACGCTCCGCCATGTAGCCGTCGTTGAGCAATCACAATTTCAGGGTGATAGGAAACAAGTTCTTATCCTAGTTGGTATCTTATCTTATCTCCTCTCTTCCTCTCTCAAAAACTTAATCAAAGATTGAGTGTATATGATTTCAGATGTTGCCAGAAGAGAGATGACGTTCCTTAGAGTGTATGAATTTTTTTAGTTCAAGGAAGAAGAATAAATGATCACACAACACTCATATTTATAGAGGAGTCATCATAGTTTTTCAAACTGTCCAGTATGACAGGTCGGGGGCACCGATGAGTCAGTGTTCATATTTATTACCATTCAACCGCTCGACCGTTGCACATTAAATGCATTCCCAACAACATTATTAATTCCCGGTCGATAGGTCGGTATCACCGATGGGTCGACAGTCATGACATCGGGAGGTCGGTCCATATGAGGGTCTCAATCTGGGGCAGCACCATGCAGACAAAGTTTCATGTCCAGAAACTTGTCCTGCCTAGAACGACCTGTCGTCCTTTATCTAGGGGTCAGTCCTAGTACTCTCAATCGGTCTTGAATTACTGAGATGTCAGTTTTCTCTAGATTCCACTTGAGTTCTAAGTTCCAGAACTCATAAGTTATCATCGACGAGTCGTTGGCCACAAGGGGTCGTTAAGTTCATCACCGAAGGGTCGGTGCGAACGACTGGTCGAGCTGACAGTGAACTTAATTCACATTTCCAAGTCCACTTTCAATTCACTGTCACGCTTCCTTTCTTGGCTTTTTATGATTTTACCCTTTGTTCAACTAAGCCTAGGAATGATCCTCCAAAGGTGTGGGTACCTGTTTTGTGATTGCCATAACGATGAGCTTTAATCCGGTGGAGCATGATCTTCAATCTTGATCACCACCTTGAGTCTTCAAGCTTCTAGCAAGTGCTTTTTCCCGAGTCATGGAATTGACAAACTTAGGCACTCGGCAAGCCGGGTCACTAACAACATCAAATGATTCCTGGAGTTCATTAGTATTATCCTCACCCTCTTATTCACTATTGAATTCATTTGAGATTCATTTGAGTCAGTATTTATAGAAGCAACAAAATTATTTAAAGTTTTACCTTCCTTGCAATGCTCCATGTTTGTAGTAAGCTAAGACTCTTAAAAGCTATCGAATGAGGACATAAAATCTTCTTCGAATGAATAACTCCTGCTTTGATTACTAGTGATGGATCCTGTCTTTAAATACACAGTAGCAAGGATATCTACTAGATAACATGAGTATAAACAAAATGTGGTGTTCGGATCTTCTATGGAAATGGATTCCAAGAATTCATTTTGAATGGAGATCCAAACCTCATCATCATAGGAGACCAACCATTTTTCTATTTTTGTTTTCAGAAACACCAGGATGGTACACACAAATAGAAGAAGAGGGCAGATGAAATTTCGGGCATCCATAGTGAGAGTTCTAGCACAAGGGTCTGCTCGAATGGTAAAATCCTTATAAAGAGCATGAGGCTCTGATACCAATTGAAAGTGCCCAAAGTGCTAGACCCGGATTGTCTTTCTGGAATAAAAGTAGGTTATTAAAATTTATATTAAGATTAATCAAGACAAGTTGATGATGTGTGAGCAAGAGATGGAACGAGTGAGAGAGTTACACACACAAGGATTCATGCACAATGGCACCCGATGGGTAGTGGTTCGGTTAAACAACCTACATCCACTGTTGAGACTCACCCAAACTTGGGCTATCACTAAATTACTAAGTGGGGAAGTACACCTCACTAATAGTGTAGGACTTCCACCTACACACTCCTAGTTTTGAAAGGTTCGACCATCCTTGGTCTACTTCCTTATCCCTCTATTTTTTTACAGCGGTTTGATCACCTTGATCTAGTCCACTTCACAAGATGATGAAATTAAAAACACAAAGAGACACATGCCTTTGAAGCTCAAGCTTTAATGAAGTTGTGTTTTTTGAAGAGTTCTCCCTTTGATCTTGTTGATGACAAAGATGTACCTTTGTATGGAGCAATCACAAGATATGGAGAGGGGTTCCTAAGATTTAAGATGTGCAAATGTGTATCTTGGAACAAACTTTCTTCTTCTCTCTTGATCGCAATCAACTAGGTGATTGAATCTAAAAAGGATTTTCCAACTATGAAGATTGAAGAGAGAATCTGGGAGGAGAAGAGTTCCAAGTTTTCTTCAAGGTTTTCCAAATTTCCAAAATGAAAGCTCTATCTCTCAACACGTAAAACGGAACTTAAATAGATGGTACAGACACTCGACATGGACGATTGATCGGCAACAAGTGATTGATCCTCTGTGTTTAAATTCCTTCACCAACACGACCGTTGCGCATTACACGCACAGTAACGGTAACATCACGACTGATCGTGCCACATGATTGATCGTTTGTGTTTCTAGCGACAGATAGTGGGTTGGTGAAAGCATCGGCCGAGGACTCACTGTATTTTCCAGCGTCAAGTTCCATCCAGGCTTAGGGAGACTGATCGTGTACCCGATGGGTTATTTCCTTGTCTCGACGATGGATCGTGCGACCGACTGATCGTGTTATACAACACGAAGGGTTGTCGCCGGACGAAATTATCGTTCTAAGCCTGACTATATTTTTCAGTGGGTATTTGACCGAGGCTCTAGACGATTGTTCATGAGGGCGATTGGTTGGCCCTGTACCCAAATGAAGCATCGTCTGCACGATCTTTTATTCGAGACTTTGACTATGAATGATGGTCCATATTTTTCTAATGCCCAGGGCGATCGATCGTATGCATGATTGAATCAATACTGTCCCAGCGATACATCATGAGCACAAATGTATCATCCTGAGACCAAGTGTGTTTTGACAGTTCAATTCATCAAAAACCCTTGACAATCCAGACGATAGGTCGTATGACCACGATTGATTGTCCTGCCATATGGCGATGGGTCGCCGACACGATGTATCGTCCACGATAGTGAATATACATATTTCCAAGTTGGGTTCCAATTAAAGTCAAACATAATTTGGGCTAGCTCAGTTATCCAGATGTGATTTCTAAGCTTAGGGATGGTCCACCTAAGGTTTGGGTTCCACCTAAGGTCCTCTATGACCATTTTACCTTGGGTGATTGCCATACACCCGTTGCGTCTTGATTATTCTTTCAACACTTGATTCTTGATTCTAGAGCTTCTTTCTTCAAGGGAGTGCTTCACACAGTCATGGATTTGACAAACAAGGGACTCGACAAGTTGGGGCCCTAACAGAATAGATCAATCATAGCCTAAAAGTAAGTACGTAAATAAAAGATCTGGATCTGAAATTCATGTAAAAATTCAAATCTTAATTCATGATTTTCATTAAAATTAAAATTCATAAACTTTAATTTAACTAATTGAATCTTAGATCCTTAGATTTAAACAATTGAAATCTAAGTTCTAACTATTTCATTATGTCCTTTTAATTAAACTAAGAATGTAAACTTAAAATTAAATCAAACAATCATAAAAGAAATTCAAATATTGCATGTTTCAGGGTTCTAAAAGCCTATCTTAAATTTATTTAATGAAAGAATTAAAGTACAAAGCATTGGAAAATTATATCAAAGACAGTCAAAATAAATTGTTTGCAATATGATATGCTCACTTGTAAAAATAGTGTATGGCTCCGTGTCTCTTCAATATTCTCCAATCTTCGGTCTCTTTTGGCTTCTGATCAAATTCGATTTTTCCTTGTAGCTCAGTGCTCTATTTATAGGCTCTGGGTTGGAATAGATGGTTGAGATTTAATCAAATTTTAGGTGTTGGATGAATGGTCGAGATTAAATCTCATTAGGTGTGGATGGAAGGGATTAAGAGATGAAAGTGATTAGGGTTTTCATAGGTTTGGTCGACCATGGTGGCTTGGGGCTCAAGTTGGCTTGGTGGCTAAGCAAGAAGAGAGAAAAGATAGGGATTGGATTGGCTATGGAAGAATTTGACACATAGGATTAGGGTTTATGTGTTTATGCAATGCATGATATGAATGGTTGGGATCTAATGCTAACATGAATGGGAGATGATGTGGAGGGTTGACTCTGTGGAGAATTCGAATGGATCTGTTGGGGGATATGATAAAATTGTGTGTGAGGTGGAGATGGATTGGTGATGAGGTGTTGGTGACATGTAAAATTTGAATGGATAGGTGGAGGTGGCTTGGGTTCCAAGTTAATCTAGATCTAGGTGAATGGTTGTGATTGAATGGGTTTAAATCTAATAGCTTATTAATGGATGGATGAGATGAATTGGATAAATGATATGATAATGCATGAAGGGTTAAAATTCTATGGTTAATCTTGATGGATGATGGAATATATGGCCTAGATCTAAGATGGTAGATGCATGGATTGGAATTGGAAAGGTGGCTCTGTGGTTTACCTAAGTTTATGAATGCAATTGATGGTTTGGATTAAAGGATGGCTAATGGATGGTGTGGATGATATGGAGATGGACAAGGTTTTGGGCATGTGGTGTAACGCCCCGCCCTTTTCACTCGTTTAAAATTTAATTATCCGAAAATCAGAGTCTATTTTTTTTTTTTTTGAAATAAGAGGGACAAAGAGCACGGGACGTCACGATGTGAGTTAAGCCCGAGCTTCTAAAGCCCGGCCCTTAACTGGCCAACCCTAAGTGTGCGTGGAACGAAGTCCACGAGAACGGTTCACACGTAGAATGTAAGCTCGAGGAAAATAACTAAGTGCGGAATTATAATAGAGACTATCCTACCAATTTTAGATAGCAAGGACGTATGTTACTTAAATTACTAAAATACCTCAAAATCATAATGTCCAAAATAAAGTTCAAACCATAGCAAGTAATCTAAATTATTACAGTCCGACGAGCTAAGTTTCTCAAATTATATTCCAAAATAAATTTAAGTAAAACATCTAGCCCGCTTTCCCAAGCTCATACGCTTGGCTCCCGTCAAGTCCTCCGTTTCCTGTGTCGTCATCTAAGGTAGAAGTAGGGCGTTAGACAACGCGCCCAATAGGTACTCCGAGTAGGGCCAACACATGGATTAGTGATAACAATGCATATAGGGAATAATATAACAAAAGCCATAAAATCAATGCCATGCCATGGGTGTCAATGTCATGAGTCCCACCCATCATCCATACTATCATTATGCCATGTCTCTCTTGATGAAAAATCTTCATCAAGATATGATCAACACTAGGTATCCCCCTTGATGGCAAAGCCTCATCAAGGTATCCCCATACTTGCTTCTCGGTCGCCCCGACGGAGCATGGACTCCGGTTATATCTCATAGTACCCCTCTTGATGGATGAAACACATCAAGATATCCCCATGTTTGCTTCTCAGTCGCCCCGATGGAGCATGGACTCTGGTTCCATTATTATCCCTCCCATGCCATGCATGAGATGTAAATGCAATATGCCATGTAATATATAATTCATAGCTTTCAAACCATCTTAAAACAATCACATGATTACCAAAATAAATCAAGGAAAACAATTACATAACACATAATCCATGGCTTACAATAAGGTAGGAATCCTACCAAATACCACTAGTGTCCCTTTACGTTTTCCGTCTACAAATCCAGTCACCGATCGCACACTACTTGCGATGTCCCGATACCTTATTATACATTACCAAATCAGTCCATGTTTCAACCATTTCTAAGTCCATTAATCATACCTTAGTGGGGTTCGGCCATACCCCATGGCCGAACCTCACTATCTAGGTTTGTGGGTCCCATTTAGTCCATCAAACGTTCTAATTATGTGGGTTTAAAATCCAGCAAACTATGCTTCATTTAACCATACATAAGGTCATCTTTAAACACACCTAAGTCCATGATCATCCTCCATGGGGTTCGGCCATACACCATGGTCGAACCCATGGTTTCTTATTTTGGCCATATTTACGTTTTATGCCACTCCTCTTCCATGGTTTAACACTTCCTCCACCCTTGTACATTTTTGTCCATAACTGATCCATAACTTGGGCCCATGAGTGCCTCATTTAATCATGCCATATAATCATTAAAATCAGCCCTTTACTTAACCTAATTCCCATTAATTTAATCACATACATAGACCTTAATCTTAGCCCATAAAATGGCTCTCAAATGGATCATGGTTTCGGCCCTACACCATGGCCGAACCCATGATGTCTTTTCCCCATTTTTCTTGGACCTATTCAAACATTTAGATCCACCATAAGTCCTTCCATGAGGGGGTTTCCATCATACGTTTAAATCACCCCTTTTTATCAACATTTGGTACATTTTTTTGAGTCCATCAAAGCTACCAACATTCCCCATTATTTTTCCATATTTTACACCCATTAAAATTACAAATACATCACCTTAGGGTTCGGCCATACACCATGGCCGAACCCATGGTTCATGGTTCATCTTCCTCTACCACTTTTGAGGCCATTAAAAATCATTAATATCTTCCATGATTTTCTTCACTAAAATCCTTTTAAAATTTACAAACATTTGACCCTTTTAGGCCTTCAAATCATTAATACATTACTCCATGGTTTTCCATCCTTTAAACTCATTAAAATTACTGAATTAACTTCCATGGGGTTCGGCCATACAACATGGCCGAACCCTATGGTTCTTGATTCCCTCAAAAATCACATTTTCGTGCTTAAATACATAATGTCCTTATTATTCCTTTATTTTTCTTTTCTTAACCTATCTTACCCATTTTGTCCATTTCCCACTACATCTTTGGATGGATTTTAGATCCATGGCCCATAACATTTTTTGCCACCATTTAATCTAAGAAATGGACTCCATTTTTAATCCTTAAAAACCTAACATCTTGTTTGGAGATACTTACCAATCCGACGGCTCCTCCGGCTTCTTTTTCTCCTCTTGGATTCCTTAGCCTTTCTCCTTCTTCTTCTCCTTGTTCTTCGGCCAAGATGTGGGCCTGATCCAATGAAAAACTCCAAGGTTTGGTTCGGCTAAGATGGAGTGGGTTTTTGAGAGAGGGAGGGGAGGAGAGGATGGGAAAAATGCCTCAAGCCTTGGTCTTGAGGTGGTAGTCGGCCAAGCCTAGTTCTTTCCTTCTTTTCTTCTAAGGTTCTTCTTCTTTTCTCCTTGAGTATGGATCGACCAAGAGAGGGAGGGGAAGAGGGAGAGAGTGAGATGAGAATGGGATTGAGGAATGAGATGAAAACCCATCTCATTTGGTTGCTTGGGTTAGACTCCACCATCATTCCCATTCACCAACCAAGCATGGGCTCACATGCCTTAGTGGTGGTGGTTGGGATGAAACCACCACCATGCTAACGGTTTTGGGGTCCTTGAGATGGGTGGTTTGGCCTTCCATCTTGTAATGCCCGCCCCATTTTCACCGAAATCAGAGTCTATATTTTATTTTATTTTGAATTAAGAAGTGACAACGGGCGCGGACGTCAAGACGCGAGTTAAGTCCGAGCTTCTAAAGCACGACCCGTAACTGGCCAACCACACGCGTGCGCGAAACGAAGTCCACGAGTACTGCCATGCGTAGGAATATAATTACATGCGGAACATTATAATAGATACTATCCTACCAGTTTTAGATAGAAGGGACGATACATCATTAAATTACTAAGATACTCCAATGTTCATAATTATGTCTCAAATTGATAACGTACGGAGTATAATCCAGACCATAGCAAGGGATCCAAAATTATTAAAAATCGACAAGCTAAGCTACTTAAGTTACAACTTTTCCAAAATAAAACTTTGATAAACAAAGTAGCTGTTTTCCCCAGCTCCTAAGCTTGACTCCCGTCGCGTCCACCATTTCCTCCGTCTCCTGCGTCATCAGCTAGGGTAGAAGTAGGGCGTTAGACAACGCGCCCAGTAAGACTCCGGGTAGGGCTAGCACATGGATTAGTGATAACAAGCATACTGATAGCAATATAATAAAACCATATGATGAATGCCATGCCATGGGTGTCTATGTCATGTGTCCCACCCATCATCTATATCATCATAAAATGTCAGATCCCCCTTGACGACAAAACTTCGTCAAGGTGCCCCCATGTTTGCTTCTCGGTCGCCCCGACGGAGCATGGACTCCGTTTATAGCCTATCAGGCTATCCCCATGTCTGTTCTCGGTCACATATACATAATCCACGACTTACAAAAAGGTAGGAATCCTACCTAATACCGATAATGTCCCTTTCCATTTTCGTCCGATACTTCCAGTCGCAGATCGCGTACTGTTTACGATGTCTCGATACCTTATTATGCATTTTCCATGTTAGTCTATATCTTATCCATGATTAAGTCTCTAACTGATCATAAACCTATGTTCATTAATGATCTTTAACCACGTTACAAGATTATCATAAATCAGCCTTTAACTTAGCCTCTTTTTCCCATTGATTAAAACACATACATAATTCAATCCATAACTGATCCATACACTTAGATCCATTAATGACTTACGAATCATGTCGTAGGATCATTAAAATTAGTCCTTTTAATTTAACATAACCACCATTTATCCTACCGGATTAACAGCGATCACTGAAAATACTCAAAACCGTACTCTTCAATTCAGTCGACTGAATTAGGAGTTCAGTCGACTGAATCACAGATTCAGTCGGCTGACTTCGAATCAGATTGTCTGTTTTTCTTGCCAGTTCAGTTTCAGTCGACTGAAATGCACATTCAGTCGGCTGAAACATGGTTCGTACCCCTTTCAGTCGACTGAATCACAGATTCAGTCGGCTGACTTTGCATCAGGTTATCTGTTGGTTCTGCTAGTTTATTTTCAGTCGACTGAATCATAGATTCAGTCGGCTGAACTATCAACCATCCATTTACGTGTTTAATAAGCATCCCTTCAGTCGACTGAATCCTATATTCAGTCGACTGCAACTTCCAGAACTCTTTTCTTATCCGAGACGTTTGTGTTCAGTCGACTGAATCATCAGATTCAATCTACTGAAACTCCCAGAAACTCCTTCTGTTTTTTAGCCACCATTAGTTCAGTCGACTGAAACCTTTATTCAGTCGGCTGAAACTCCCAGAAACTCGTTTCTGATTCGTCCATTATCAGTTCAGTTGACTGACTGTTTTGTCAGTCTTCTCCATTGCATATTTTGTACACCCTTCCTTCGTGATTTCCTTAAAAATATTACATTTCTATGCTTAATAAATCTTAAATACATAATGTCCTTAATTTATTATTTTTCTTAATCTATCTCTCCTCTTTTCATCCATTTCTCATCTCATCATTTGATGGATCTTGGATCTAAGGCCCACAACATCTGTGGCCATCATTCATTCTAAAAAATGGATTCATTTTTAAACCAATAAAAACTTAAAATCTTGTTTAGAGGTACTTACAATCCGTGGTTCTCCCGGTTGTCCCTTGCTCCTTCTGTTCCTTAGCCTTTCTCATTCTTCTTTCTCCTTGATACTCAGCCAATGGTGAGCTTGATCAAGGTAAGGTCACCAAGGTTTGGGTTCGGCTAATGGTAGGGTTAGATTTTGAGGGAGAGAGAGAGAAGGAGGGTATGAAGACAATATCTCAAGCTTGGGTCTTGGGTGGTCGGCCAACCCTTAGTTTCTTCTTCCCTTTCTTCTAAGCTTCTTCTCCTTCTTTCTTCCTTGGATGGGGTCGGTGGTGAGAGGGAGGAGATGAGAAAGAGAGTGAGATGAGTGCAATGGAATGGGAGACCATCTCCCAAGTACTCTTGGCCTTGACTCCATCGATTAGCACTCATGAAGGGGGTATGGCTTTGCATGCCCCCAATCTTAGGGCCATTGTCCCCTTAGTGGGGGTGGTTGGAATGGGGTGGAATCACCACCCATTCCAACGATTTTGGTGAGTCAATCAAGATGGAAATCATCTTGACTCACCCCCTTTTCTTATGTGACTCACTCCATTATTTAATTTATTACTTAACTTAGCCCCTTTAATTTTATAATTTAAATTTCTATTTATTTCCCTTCAATTCCTTCATGAATCCACCCATGGTTGACCAAGTCAACCATGGTGGTGGGACCCACCAATTCTTAGTCATCCGCCACCTCACTTGATGAGGTGGAGGTGGGCCCCACTTGGTTATGTTAGCTTAATCATCTCATCATTAACTTAGGGGGGTTTAATTCCAATTAATTGGGTCACCATTGGGCCCATGGCCCAATTAAATCATTTTCTACTATTTACCTTAGAGTTTGAATCAATTTTGATCCATTGGGTCCCACATGGTTATCGGGCCCACTTGACCATTATTGACCCTTTAGATGGATCCCATCCAATCCATGGTCCATTGGACCATACTTGGGCCTTTGTCCAAATTTTGATCCATTTAACATCCATGGCATCAAAATTCCCATTTTTCCATTATTGAAATAATAAATGCCATATATATATTGATTTAAAAATTCGGGCTATTACACATCTTGTCCATTTGACCAACATCATGGAGAGGGGTGTGGGCTCACATGGCTTTGGTGGTGGTGGTTGGGATGAAACCACCGCCCTTGGCCAACGGTTTTGTGGTGACTTGTTTGAGTGGTTTGGGTGGTTTCAATTAGATAAAACCACCCATTGACTTATCCCTTTGACTCCTCATTGACCCAATTTGACTAACCTAATTATTTAATTAATTGGATCCTCAACTTAAGTTAATTAATTCTCATTTAATCCCCTTTAATCTCCTTGATTCTTCTTCATTAATCCACCCATGGTTGACCAAGTCAACCATGGTGGCCGGCCCCACCAATTCTTAGCCTACCCGCCACCTCACTTGATGAGGTGGAGGTGGGCCCCATTCGGCCATGTCACCTTGGTCTAATCAAGATTAACTTAGGTGATTTTACATTAATTAATTCAACTTAATTTACTTGATCCTCCTTAATTCCTTTTGATTTATCCATGGTTGACCAAGTCAACCATGATGGTCGGCCCCACCTAAATCATGGTCCACACGCCACCTCACTTGATGAGGTGGAGGTGGGCCCCACTTGGTTATGCCATCTTGATTTATTCACCACTAACTTAGGTGATTTAAATTTAATTAAATCCATTCCAACTAATTGGATCACCATTGGGCCCATGGCCCAATTGAATTCACCTCCTACCCATTTACCTTAGAGCTTAAATCATCTTGACCCATTGGGTCCCAAATGGGTATTTGACCCAATTTGACCTCCTTGGCCCAATTGATCATCATTGACCCAATTAAGTGGACTCATTCCAATCCATGGCCCATTGGACCATACTTGGGCCATTGCCCAAATTTTGATCCATTTAACATCTATTCCGTCAAAATTCCCAATTTCCATCATTAAAATAAATAATAGCCAACATTTATATTGATTTAAAAAAATCTGGGCTATTACATGTGGAGTTATGGTTTACATAGAAAAATTCGAATATGGCTTTGGAGCATTTGGATTTGAACAATTGGACTTCAACTTTTGGACTTTTTGACTTTGAGTACATGTTCTTGAACTTGGGCCTCCTGGACTTGGATTTGGACTTGCACACTAGCCTTCATCACATTGTAAAATACGAATGGGATACTTGACTCTAGCCCAATGCTTGGCATATGGAGCATTGTTTGCCCCATATGAAATGGATTTCTAGCCCATGGGTCTTGAATTTCAAACTTTGGCCCTTGAATTGCAATTTCTCTCTTTTAGAATTAAATAATTAACTCATCACTTAAAATCTAAAAATATTGACTTAATATAGATTCTCATACTTGGATCCAGATTAATCAATTTACAATAAAAATCCTAAAAGTGGTCAGAAATTAATCATTAAAATTCTAGGTCTTCTAATTTAAGCACAAAACTTGCAATTTTCCACTAAATTTGATTTGTTTCATGTATTTTCCATTTTTATCTACAAAACTGATAAACAACATTACTTGTATCTAATATATACAAAATTGAAGGCTAACTGGTCCAAATAACAGGGGTAAAAATGTCATTTTTCATGTGTCAAGAAATATCCCCAAACTTAGATTTTGCTAGTCCTCGAGCAAAACTACCTAAAACTCTAAAAAAATAAAAAAAATCCTAATCTAAACCTAATATAAACTAAACTACAACACTTTCGCTGGTACTCTCAATTACATTTAGGATATGCGACAAACCTTTAAACCCTTAGGTTACCCCTAGTTGACGAGTTATAGTCTCATGAGGGCTTGCAGTGATGATACCCACAAACATCAATTTTTTTTTCTAGTCTAAGTTAGTTTCAGTAAAAACATGCACATAAAAATCTAAACATTATACGATTCCAAAATTCGTTTTACAAAACTTATACCCAGAGTGTAGTGTGGGCTTAGCCAATATTAAAATTTCCTTTTTACAAATAAACACAAGTTTTGTAACCACCAGTGGAAAATGCGTTTTGACTTCAAACCTCACAGATATATTTATCAGAAAGACTAACGCTCAGAGGTTTGAGTTTATTCTCTCTCATATTATATGTGAGCGGAGTTTATGTATTCAAATAAAACTTTCTCACATATGTATTTAGAAAAGATGGCTCAAATAAAAAAGAATAAAAATCTCATAAATGGATGTCATTTTCCTGAGAATGTTGAGTCAAACACTATCTTCTCCCTCCTTTATTCTCTACATGAAATGCCATGTTTCGACTTAAGATCAATAGGACTTGTAACGCCCCGCCCTTTTTCACTCGCTTCTTCTCGTAAATTCAGAGTCTATTTTTTTTTGTATAACAGAGTAGTGATAGGGCGCGGGACGTCACGACGCGAGCTAAGTCCGAACTTCTAAAGTCTGATCCTTAACTGGCCAACCCTATGTGTGCATTGACTCAATCCAAGAAAACGGTTCACACATAGCAATATAAACATGCGGAATAAAAATAACATGCGGAATCATAATAGAACACAGTTCTATTCCATTCATATAGCAAAGTGCGTCAAGTCATTAATCATCATTATCATAACGTAATTATCCAATAAGACATCCAACCATAGCAAATCCATCTAAGTTATTACAATCCGAATTCTAGATACTCAATTACAAGCCCATGAGTATCTTAAACAAAATATAAACTAAAAGCATCCAAGCTCCTATGCTTGACCTGTTTCGCGCTCATCGTTCCCTTCGTTTCCTGTATCATCAACTAGGGTAGAAGTAGGACGTTAGTACAACGTGCCCAATAGGTATTCCAATTAGGGTTAACACATGGGTTAGTACCAACAATCCAGATATAATATATATCAAAACCAGTTATAATAAATCATTCCATACTTTTAAAACATTGTATCCAAAACAGTGTATGATAATAGAGATCCAATCATACCGATAAAAGTAGAAACCTTGCATGATAATAAAGATCATAATCATGCCGATTCAATGCCATGCCATGCTATCATATGCAATGAGTCCCACCCATCACAAAACATAGGGTATACTCTTGATGGAATTCTCCTCATCAAAGTATCTTCCTGGTGGAATGCTCGTCACCAAGGTCTTGTACTTTGCTCGGACACATTCTTGGTAGCAACAACTCCCTTTGTCCAAGGTCTCAGATGATTTCTCAGGAACGATGGAGGAGATGATGCTCCTTGTGTTGCTGCCTCACGATGTAATCCCTTTTTTATTGCTGTGTTGGTGTTGCTGTGTCTTCTCTCTAAGACAGCAACTCCTCCTTTTGTATACAGCAAACCACTTCAAGCAGCAGAACTGTCCCTCACGATACTGCTCCTTAAACAAAACAGCCCCACATTGGTAGCAGTGTACCTCTGTCCTGTTTCTCAGATTTCTTATTACCGATTGGCTGTATGCTTTCCTTCATTCGCTGCTATCACAGATCTCCTTCCTAGGCAACAACGTGTATTGCTCCATGTATACATCTCTCGCTGACAGCCCCTCTTCTTGCCTCTTTTATAACTTCCATTCGGTTCTTACTGGCTGAAATAGCAAGTGATAATTTCAGCCGTATAACATACATAGAAATTGCCATGCGCCCCTTTTGTTTTGCTGCCCTTCTTCTATAAACAATTCCACACGATCTTATCCTATTAAGATAGGAATTGCCAATTCTTAATCCTAAATTTAGAATGTGCTATACGCCCATTGTGTTTAACAATTGCCTTAGTGTCATGCGCCCCTTTTGTCTCCCACTTTTGGAAGGTGCTAAGATAACACTTCCCTTATGCCGTTTTTAATCAAGAAAGACCCTCCTTAAAAAGATTTTATGCGCATATCACATGGATCAAATATCTCATAATCGGCCAATATCCCATACATAGCCATGCAACTCCTAAAATCTTTCCAATCCAAATCCCTTATTTGTACAAATTGCATTACTAATAAAAATCAACCCATTTAATTTTTTTATTAAAACCCCTTCCATAATTCTTTGGGTCTTAATTGGGCAAAGACCCAATACTTTACCCATATAAGATCCATATCTAAAAATTCACAATTAAATGGGTAATTTCCGTAAATATTTACAACTTGAAAATCCGGGGTATTGCAGGACTTTCCAATAGGATCGGGCCAAATCAAAGAAGGATAATAAGACTCTAAAATAAATTCTTTGAATTAGAAAATGTAGAGGTCTTCATAATGTAAATGGGATATTCTTCCTCTATTTTTTTCAGTACTTTTCCAATTTTTTTTTTCTTTTCACATCCTTTTTTTGATGTTTGGATGTTACCTTTTTTCTTTTTCTAATGCTATTTTTTTCCTTCTGATGCTATTTAATATTTCCTTTTGACTTTCTACATCATTCATTTTTCTTTTCTTTTCAAGTGCCATTTTATTAGAGTACCATCCCAATTTTTCATCTCTAACCTTATCTTAGCTCTAGAATAGGTCACAGATATTTTAGTTTCGGCTCAAACTCCATGTTCGGAGTTGGGCATGGTAAACATGGCTAAACAATAAAACAACCTGATTTTTCAATAAGGTCAACTGGGAACTAATATGATAAAATGACCAAAAATAGGTAGGCATGAAGGCTCAATCGATCCAAAAATGGCCTATATCCTATCCTAAGCTTCATACGGTAATTTCCTTGTTTCAAATAAATTCGGAAAAAATTTCAAGTGTACTAACCCAAATTTGATGGCGTTCTCAGTAATATGATAAAAATTGAAGAATAATGAGACCACAACGAATTAATGCGCTTAAGAAATAAAAATGGATTAAATTATATTCCTCAGAAAAAATTGATAGTGAAATTCCATTACTAGAGTAATGCACGACCTAGAGGGGGGTGAATAGGTCGGTTTTCAATTTTAATTCTCTTTTAAAATTCCTTAACTGAATTACACTTTAAGTGTATGAGATAATCAATGAGTTCTTTTTACCTTTAAATTAACCATTGTTAATTAAAATGGCCGAACCAATATGTGTGTGTGTATGTGTCACAATATTCAATCAAGGCATTCAAGTTAAAACATCAACCACATATAAACACAGATATTTTATCGTAGTTCGGTTTCAACAAACGTACGTCCGCTGTTAGACTTTCCAACTCTAGGGTTGTCCCAAATATACTATGTAAGGGTATCACACCCAAATAGCACAACCTAATTTTTTATAGAGGTAAAACCCAAATGGTTTAATCCAACACACCTATTTTTTGAGTGGTTCGAACACACATTTCTAATCCACTTTATAATAATTAAAATAAAGGAAAGGAGAAAACTTGCCTTAGGCCTTATCCAATCTTCTTTAAGTGCTTTCTTCTTTACTCAATCTATGTGCTCCTTCCATCAGATTTGATCCATCAGAGTGATTATTGGCACAGCAGTATAGGACAAATATATGACTGGTTTTATGGTCATAAGAGAACACCTTAAACATTATCAGAACTGGGGTATTGATTACCCAAACATCTCTACAAGAAGATGATGAAGAAGGTGTAAGATGAGGTGGGAGATCTCTCTGCTCACACTCTTATTTTCCAAAAGGTTATGTGTAACTTATTTCATTCAGCCCTCAGATATAAATAAGACAGTCTGTTTTTGTGGCCAGTCACATTCACGAGACCTCGTGAAGGTATAAGGAAAGACAATACAGATTCTGTATGTAATTCAAATTATTCTATTTGTCAATTAAGTTAATGACCAGCCAATTAACTTGCCACTTGTGCATGATTGGCCATCAAATCTTTTTTTTCATCAATCATGGATTTACATAGAGAGTACTTGATGATTGACAATCACATTTAGTCAAATGTAGGAGCCTTTCCAAATTAGTCAGAGACAACCATTCATGATGAGGCTCCCCAACGGATCTGTTCAAATTTTGTGTGAGGTGGCACTTGGAGTTTCAAAATAATGACCTTCCTTATTTCCATAATAAACTCTCAATTAAGGATTACAGATTAATTACCTAAATCTGTAAGAGACTCGGTCAAAAGACACAAGGTCATGCTTAGTTACAGTTGTCCCAAATATGACTCAGGAAAAGACTGTCTGTGAGGCCTCGACAAACTGTACGAGGCCTCGAGGCTGAAAGTCAATTATATTCTAATTTCACAATTGATAAACAATTGACTTCTAAGTTATTTTGCTTAGCCTAAGGTCTCCTAAGGTTCACTTACCTGTGTGCCAATAACATGTTCGGTGTAGATTCTTCAATGCATAGTAGATCTTCTCATTCTTCCAAGGCAAGGTTCAATTGAGTCACGTAATTGACAATATGGCTGACTCGGACAAGCCGGAGCACTTACAGATAGGCACTAAATCCCACTGGGTATAAGTCTCCACTAGTATTCGTTCGGTCATCACTAGACTCAATGAATATTTTTCCTTTTCCAACTAAACTTAACATGGCAGTGTAAAAATTGTTCCGAGTTTAAATTCGATAAAAATCTTTCCGAAAAAAGTGTGATATAAATTTTTTTATTTACCCATTAATGCAAAAAAAAAAAAAAAATTAACTTTGACTCATTTTTTTCCTCTTTTTCGCAAGGGGTAGTCTCAGTCTTCACTTACTCTTCACTTGAAAAAAAAAAAATTCTTTTCTTTTTTTTTAGACTAAAAAATGTAAAACACATTTTTTGGGGCAAGGGTAGTCTCAGTTTTTGTTTATAAACTTACTCTTCCCTTGAATTTTTATATAGGGGTCTCAATTCTTTCGAACTTACTCTTCCCTAAATTTTTCAGACACAATTTTTTTTTATTGGACTCAACAAGTGTAACCCCTTAATACCTGTTGATGGTTTTAAATTTGTAAATCTCGTAAGTGCACGAACCATTCATAGTATAGTATTGTGAGAGCGACGTCGAACCCAATGGAAAATCTCAAAGTATATGAATTTAAATTTATGTCCTATAAAAATGAATTACTTTTAAGAAATTGAATCATTATATGAGTCATATATCTAACTTGGAAAATCAGCAAATAAGATGTGTGATTTCTTATTCTAATATGGTAAATTAAATTTTAACCTAATCATGATTAGGATTTCAAGTTACAAAATTATTTATACATCTTCCTAACTTTAATTGAATGGATCTTTGAGAGAGAATGATTTAAGAGAAAAAAGAATCAAAGAATTAAAGAATGAATTAAAGAATTAAAGAATGAATCATGAATTAAAGAATTAAAAGATTAGTTTATAAAAGATTTGGGTTAAAACAACTATTACACAACAAACATGAGATTTAACACAATTAAAAGGCAGAGAATTAAATTGCATGAAAATAAATGACTAAAGTTAAATGTGGAGTAACGTAAAGGTTGGTTGTTTGGAATAGACCGCTCATCACCCAAGATGTGTAAACAAAGTAAAGGCCTAGATCTGGAATTCACGTAAAGATCTAAATTACAATTCATATTTATTAATAAAACAAGATTCACAACTTTTAATTTAATTAATCAAAACCTTAGTAATCATAATTCAAATCTTACAATCAATATCCTAACTATTGCATGCACTCATGTTCAATCAAATAAATAAAAGTTGTGTTCTTGAAATTAAAAATAAAGTAAACATAAAAGTATTTTAAAAATTTGATGTTCAAGGGTTCTAAATGAATGCTTCACTTTATTAAATGGAAGAATTAAATTACAAGGCTTTTATAAATTAAATATAAGAAAGACAACATAAAAATAAAAATCTACACTCTCACTTGTAAAATCGCATGGTGCTCATGTCTTCTTGTCTTTTGCTCTCTTGAATTCCAAGTCATATTCGAGTTTTACCCTTGGGGTAATGGGGTATTTATAGGTTTTGAAAAGAGATGGATGACTTGGATTAAATCAAGGTTTAAGGTGGGAAATCAAATGACTGAATTGGATCTAATTGGGAATGGATGATGGAGATTTAAGCTTGGATTTTAGGGTTGCACAAGAAAAGTCACACGAATTTGGTGTGGCTTTCCTTGGTGGCTAAGTCAAGGTAGAGGAAAGATAGGAGATTAGGAGAGAAATTAGATTTGCGTTGGGAAATTCAAATTTAGCTATGTAGTTTTAGGGTTTGTGCAATGAGATGATGAATGAATGGATGAGATTAAGAGATGAGATGAATGAATGGATGATAGGAAGATGAAATGGAGGGTTGACTAGGTGTGAAATTCGAATGGATTGGATTGGAATTGAGAAAATCGTGTGAGGTGTTGTGATTGGGATGATGAGGTGTGTTAAGATCATAGGAATGTATGTAGATGGATTTTAGTCTAAGTGCATGGAGAGGTTTTAGGTCTCAAAAATCATGGGATGATGATGTGTAAAATGCACATGGAGGCTAGCTTGAACTACAAGTTGTTCATAGCTTAGGGTTTATAAATGGAGGGCTTAGACTAAATGGGTTTTGATCTAATGGCTCTAAGGTATTTTGGGTGAAATAATTATAGGAATGGGTAGATGGTTGATGGAGGGTTTAGATGCATAGGTCGATCTTAAATGGATGATGAAATGTATGCCCTAAATCTAATGTAATGTGTGTATGTGATGGGTGCATGTGGAGGCTTAGGATTTCTAAGAGATGAATGAGTGCATGAGATTAGATTACCTAATATCTAGTGGCTAAGATGATCAATGCATGAAATGAATGCAAGGATTAATAGGTGACGCATGGATGAATACTAATCTAAGATTAAGATGATCATGATGATGATGGATGGCCTAGATCTAACGATAGATGAATGGATGGGTTAGATTTGATGGTGGATCTAAGGTTTGACCTAATTGGGTATGTGAGATGGAAGGTTAAGATCTAAGATTGAAGTTGGATGGTGTGGATGTGAAGTTGGGTTATGGGTTTTGGACATAGGTAGTTGGTTGGACTTAGGTAAATTCAAACATGGACCATGGAGTTCATTGGACTTTTGGGCATTGGATTTGGATCTAGACCTCAACTCAAGCCCATGTAAATTGGATTTGAGAGCTTGGGCCTTAGTTGGACTGAGCTTGCATGCTGGTTTGGCCCAAAGTGTGGAATGTGCATGGGCTTGTATGTGGCTTGGCCCATTGAAGCTTTGTGGAGCATAGCTTGGTCCACTTGAGCTAAATCTCGGCCCAATGACATGAAATTCAGGCTTTGGCACTTGGATTGCAGATTTTAACTTTTAGAATTAAGTAATTATTCAGGCACTTTAAATTCTAAAAATTATTAATTAATCATAGACTCTCATAACTGGATCTAGATTAATTAATTTACATGAAAATCCTAGAAAGTGACATAAAATAATTATAATAATTCTAAGTCTTCTCTTTAAAGCTCAAAACTTATAATATTTTGTTGTTTTAACTTGATTTTCCTGAACTTTCCATTTTTTACTACAAAACTGACAAACTACATTAAATGCATCATTATATACAAAATTGAGGATTAACTGACCTAATAATCAGGGGTAAAAATGTAATATTTCAATGCTCAACAATACCCCAAAACTTAAATAAGATATTGTCCTCAATGTTCCTTAATCTACACTGATCAGGTATAAATCATAATTTTTTTTTGGAACAATGTTAATTTTGGGTTTAGACATACCTAAGAGGGTTCACTAAAAACACACATCCTAAATTAAAATTCTTAAGTAGACTCACTCTAACAAAGTAATTAAAAATCCTAAACTGACTTAACAAATTGATTGACATTGACACAGAACAGTTGACCTGAAATGGTGATTATGGTGTTTTGGGTGACTTGGGTGGCTCTATGTAGGGTTTAGCTCATTGTTCCCATCAACATTTAAGTTCTCACCACAATTAGTCAAACTCGCCTCACGATTAGTGCAACACTTGGGATTTAATGAAAGTTCTAACTTTGAAATTGCCATCACTTCACTAACCCTCCTGTCGTCCATAATGGATCGATGACTGACACAAGACTCACAACCTAGACACTCTATTCTAACCAAACGATTAGTCAAATCGCGCCTCCAAACACTCATTTTCACACACAAGGACAAAACAAGACCAAACAAAGATCAAACAATAAATGACCTAAATCTATTTTTTTTTTCAAATCTCACTGGAGAAATCGAATTTATTGAGTGCTAATTGGTTCCTAATATCTAGATTGGCTCCTACTTTTCTTTCCAAAAAATTTAAGTCTCCGAAGAGAGTTTAACCTCAAGCATAGCCAGGTAAGTTTGAAAGCATAGACGACATCTCATCCCAACTTATCCTCGGACATGCTTGACCTCACGTCTTGGTGACAGAACTAGCCTTAGACACCACTCTTGAAGAAAAACTATTTACAGGTTACAAAAATTATTTGAGATTAAAAAGGTTCCTATTGTGCATGAAGACCCTAAATTCTAATTAATGGTTTCTAAATTGATTTTACTTGTGAAGTGCATGAACCATTTTTATTAACTAATATTTTTTATTTTTCTAATTTTTTGTGAATGCATTCCCAAATCTAACAATGCAAGATTCAAAAACAAATATGCAAAAAATCTAATCTAATGCATGAAACTAACAACATAGATACATGAGAAAATCTTATATGCAATAAGAATTAAAGAAAATGAGATTAAGCACTTACCTTGGCATGTAGCGCTTTCCTGCCATAAATTTTTATTGCGCAATTCAAAATCCCTGTGCATTGAAATACCACAAAACAAAGTGAAGATTCTGACTCTATGAAACCTGATCTAGATGCAATTTTTCCTAAACTACAACCAGTGGAGGAGATATAATATTTGCAATCCTAAACAAAAAATTTAATTAAGAAAAGACCATAAAAAATTAAAATTGCATTTCACCAAATTAATCATACTTTCCATGATTTGAGTTTCCACAATATCATATTTTGAAATTTTCAAAAGTTAGATAAAATTTCTAAATTTAGAAAATTTCTAAGTTTGGATATTTTCTAAAATTAGATGTTTTCCAAAAAGAGATCAATTACCAAAGATAGATTTTTCTAAAAATAGAAAAATTTCCAAAAATAGACTTTCCAAAAATAAGATATTCCTAAATTAAAACAAATTCAAGGATTAGAAAAATTCTTGCTAAAATGGGAAACTAAAAAATTAGAAAATTCTAAAAATAACAATTTCAAAATTTAGCAACTTTCCAAAAATAGTTTAATTCTAAAATATTGATATTTTCAAAAATTTCTAATTAAAGGAAAGTTTCTAAAATTATATTTTCCAAAAATAGAAATTTCCAATTTTAAGAGTTGCCTAAAATAGAAATATTCCAAAAATGACAATCGTTCCTAAATCACATAATTTTAATGGTATTCAACTTAGTTTTTTTTTATTTTCCCAGCAACGACGTCAAAAATTTGTACGAATTTTAAATGTATTACTCGCAAGCGCACGGACCATTTAATAGTATAGTGATTGAGTGCGTGGTCGAACCCAAGGGAAATCACAAAATATATGCTTTAAAAGTTAAATTGGTACCTTTATAAAGATGTGATCTTTAAGACTTAGAATTAAATGTGAATGTGAAAAATAATTCTAATACATGAAATTACAATTTTAATTTAGTAAAACTTAGACCTAGAAAACCAAAGTTAACATCATTATCTAACCTTTTGAATTTAACAAAATAAAATTAGGACCAATTAATGTCAAATCCATCTCCTTTTTATTAAAATGGTGAAACAAGAATAATGGTAGTCTCATCTTAATTAAAAATCACATGTTTTAAGGTCAAAATATCTTGCTTCAACCTAGTTAAAGAATCTTGAGAGAGATAGTGGATTTACACATATAATTTACATAAAATAAACAACATGGTTGAATTGAATTTACAACAAACAAACAAGTACAATGGTTTGAACAATTAATCAAATAAAAGATATAACAAAATAAAGTAAACAAATGAAATAAGTTCACAAATAAAGTAAATGAAATAACAAAACAATGCATGATTTAAAGATGGTGATGGAATAGATCAATCATAGCCTAAAAGTAAGTAAATATATAAAAGATCTAGATTTGAAATTCGCGTAAAAATTCAAATCTCAATTCATGCTTTTCATTAAAATTAAAATTCATAAACTTTAATTTAATTAATTGAATCTTAGATCCTTAGATTTAAACAATTGAATTCTAAGTTCTAACTATTTCATTATGTCCTTTTAATTAAACAAAGAATATAAACTTAAAATTAAACCAAACAATAATAAAAGAAATAAAAAAATTGGATATTTCAGGGTTCTAAAAGCTTATCCTAAATTTATTGAATGAAATAATTAAAGTACAAAGCATTGGAAAATTACATCAAAGACAGTCAAAATAAATTTACCATGTGATATGCTCACTTGTAAAAATTGTGTATGGCTCCTTGTCTATTCAGTATTCCACAATCTTCAGTCCCTTTTGGCTCCTGATCAAATTATAGTTTTCCTTGTAGCTCAGTGCTCAATTTATGGGTCTGGGTTGGAATGGATGGTTGAGATTTAATCTAATTTTAGGTGTTGGATGAATGGCAAAGATTAAATCTCATTAGGTATGGATGGATGGGATTAAGAGATGAAAGAGATTGGTTTACATAGGTTTGGTCGACCACGGTGGCTCAATGATCAAGTTGGCTTGGTGGCTAAGCAAGAAGAGAGAAAAGATAGGGATTGGATTGGCTATGGCGATTTTGACAAATAGGTTTAGGGTTTTTGCGTTTATGCAATGCATGATATGAATGGTTGGGATCTACTGCTAACATGAATGGATGGTTGGATGAATGGGAGATGATGTGAAGGGTTGACTCTATGGAGAATCCGAATGGATCTTTTGGGATATGATAAAATCGTGTGTGGGGTGGAGATGGATTGGTGATGTGTAAAATTTGAATGGATAGGTTGAGGTGGCTTGGATTCCAAGTTAATCTAGATCTAGGTGAATGACTGTGATTGAATGGGTTTAAATCTAATGGCTTATTAATGGATGGATGAGGTGAATTTGATAAACTATATGATAATGCATGAAGGGTTAATATTCTATGGTTAATCTAGATGGATGATGGAATAGATGGTAGACCTAAGATGGTAGATGTATGGATTGGATTTGGAAAGGTGGCTCTAGGGTTTACCTAAGTTTATGAATGCAATGAATTGTTTGGATTAAAGGATGGTTAATGGATGGTGTGGATGATATGGAGATGACTAAGGCTTTGGGTGTGTGGACTTATGGTTTACACAGAAAAATTCGAATATGGCTTTGGAGCAACTGGATGAACAATTGGACTTCAACTTTTGGACTTTTTGACTTTGAGTACATGTTCTTGAACTTGGACTTGCTGGACTTGGACTTGCACACTGGCTTGCATCACATTGTAAAATGTGCATGGGATACTTGAGTCTGGCCCAATGCTTGGCAAATGAAGCATAGCTTGTCCGATCTGAAGTGGATTTCTGGCCCAGCGATCTTGAATTTCAAACTTTGGCCGTTGAATTGCAGCTTATCTCTTCCAGAATTAAATAATTAACTCACCACTTAAAATCTAAAAATATTGAATTAATCTAGACTCTCATACTTGGATCCAAATTAATCAATTTACAATAAAAATCCTAAAAGTGGCCAAAATTAATTATTAGAATTCTAAGTCTTCCAATTTAAGCACGAAAGTTGCAATTTTCTACTCAATTTGATTGATTTCATGTATTTTCCATTTTTAACTACAAAACTGACAAACAACATTAATTGTATCTAATATATATAAAATTGAAGGCTAACTAGTCTAAATAACAGGGGTAAAAATGTTATTTTTCATGTCTCAACACAATATACTCATTAAAATAATCCAAAGCATAACATTTGGAGGTCTAGTTATAAGATGCTCCAATGTAGGGATGATGTGTGTGGTATTGCGCTTTGTGTCTCTTAGAAAAATCCACATTACTGAAATGTTTTTCCTTTTTCCTCTAATCAAAGTGAGATTTCCTTTTCAATTTTCTTTGGCAGCATTACTTCTTTTCTTGGGTTACTATGACTCCTTCAAGCTGATGAGAATTTCAAAGAGAGAAGTCAGTTGCAGAATCTAATAGAGAATGAAAGACCAATAATACAAGAGAACTTGTTTCTGTAGGCCAACAATTGTCTAACAAGCAAATAGAGAAAATACAGCGGGATGATTGGTTGAAGAGAACACTTTTGGAAAGGGATAGTATCGTGGTTGTCCTTGGGAAAGAAGAGTAAAAAGATAATGAATGAAAAAAAAAAAAAAAGAATTTGCTCTATTGAAACAACGAGAGATAAAATAAAATAAAAGACTAGAAATAGTAAGAAGAGAAGAATGGAAGGACAGTGCAGCTGCAAGAAGACCCATCTAGATCAACAAATTTGTTGATCAGCGACACTATTGCAGATCGAGTGTGACAGAATGGAGAAAGAATAGGAAGAGAATAAAAATATAAAGTATAGGAATAGAAGTGATGTGCTGTGTGAAGGAGAATAAATGAGGAAGGTGGTTGCCATTTATTTCATATGGATATAGAGGCTGAAATTGGAGTGGGTCCCATGCCTTGCCAAATCCATCTCTCCCAACATCTTTAAATTGGAGGTTGTCCTCAATGCACAATTCAAACCTGGCATTGAAGAAAAGGTTGTGCAAAGGAAAGGAGAAGAAGATAAGGAGAAGAAGAAAGACCGTGGGATTTTCAATCCACATTGGGTTCTAAGGTTAGTGGATTTTGATTTCCATTGTACTTCTCTTATGTCTTTAATTCCAAAATTTCATTGATTTGTAACTTTTAATTTCATGTTTTAATTAATAAAAGAAGGTGAGATTATTAGAATTGTGGTTTTCCAAATTCTGATTTTATTATGACGGTTTGAATCATTCTAGTTCTAGACTCCTCCCTTGGTAATTAATTTGGACATATGAAATAGTTAGATGTTTTGATTAACATTACTATTCTAGGTCTAAGGTTCTTTGGAACATATGAAATAGTTAGATCGGAGAATTGCATAATTAATCTAGATCTAAGGTTCGGATTAATTAGAGAACTAATTTAATGAAAGACTAGAATAAAATTAGAATTTTATGTGAGCTCCAAGTTCTAGGCCGTTATTTTAATATTAAAATATGGATAATAATGCCTCTTTGATTCTTTGATCCAGTTCAACTGTAAATATGTGTAGAGGTAATTCTCGGTATTATTTTATTTTTTTTATAAACTTTAAAAATTCTTGGAATTGGGGAACTAGGTTGGTAAATTAATTTATTGCATCTTAATTTTGTATTCTAAATTAGGTTGAGATTATTTATAATTTTTTTAGATTAATTCCACCATCTTAATTGAATTTAGGTAAATTTTGATTTTCCACTAAAATTAGATCTCTTTAATTGTTAATTTCTATCTTTAGATGTAATTTCTATTTTTAAACCATATTTTCTTTATTTAGAATGTTTCTAAATTAAAATTAAATTTCATAGATTAGAGAAACAATTCCGTGATTAAGATTTATTTAGATGGTTTTCTAAATTTCTTAAAATATATAATTCAATGGTGTATTTTTCACGGATATATTTTCCTAAGTTCTGATGGGTTAGATCTTGCACTCCAAAACTATACTATAAATGGTTCGTGCGCTTGCGAGAATGAATTTAAAACACAACAATTTTTTGGCACCGTTGCTTGGGAACTTAGAAAATTGCCATTTGAATCATGTATTTTTAGAAATAATGTTAATTTAAAAAAAAAAAAAATTTTGGCAATTCTTTAAAATTCAAAGTTTCTATTTTTTTTAGAAACTCTAATTTTAGAATGTTTCCTAGATTAGTAGTTAAATGAAATAACAAAAATCCGGAGATGATCTAAATTTCGAAATATTGCTAACATTAAAAACTTTTTATTTTTGGAACCTTATTTTTAGAAATTTTAAAAATTAGCTAGTTTCACTTTTTAGAGTTTTCTAATCTTAAAATTTTAATTTAATTTAGTCACATTCTATTTTTAGAAAATAGATCTAAATTTGGGAAGTTTTAATTTTGGAACTTTTGTTTATGGCAAGTTCTAAAATTGTCTAATTTTAAAAATTGTTATTTCTAGAAGGTGTCTAATTTTAGATTTCATCTAATTATGGACAGCCTTTAAACTTAGAAAATTTTGAATTTAAGACTCTCATCTAAATTTGGAAGGTTTCCTATTACGTTGTCTTAATATAACATTATTGAAATTCTAAATTTGGACCTTAATTAAAATTCTAATTAATTTGGTGGATGTTAATTTGAAAAAATTTATGGTCTTAATATAATAAGAGTTATTAATTAGCTTCCAATTAGTTAATTTCCTCCACTAGTTATAACATTATGTAATTGCATTTAAGATTAGGTTTCATACATTTTTTTTATGAGATTCAGAATCTTCACCAAAGTTTGTGGTGTTTTATTTTGTAAGGATTTTTATCGTACGATCTAAAAATTTTCGAAAGTAAGCATTACAAGCCATGATAAGTGCCTAAATCCCTTTTCATTAAATTTTCAATTTTCATACATTCATATAGTTTTTATTTAGGTTGTCTTGCATTTATTTTGCATAATAAAAACAAACAAAAAATTGCATATCTAATTTTATCATGTATATTACGGTGTTAGTTTCATGCATTAGTCTACTTGTTTGATTATTGTTTGCATATTTCCTTTGAGTATTGCGTGGTTAGATTAGGTTGCATAACAAAAATTAAGAAAAAAAAGAAAGATAATAGTTGTTCTGATTGTGAGCCTGCCAAGACTTTTGTGTCTGTCGATGTTTGTCAATGTCTAGTTTAGGTTTTCATTTTTGTTGAGTCCTTTTTCTGTATTTTGGTGTCAGTCTAGAGTTCTTGTTGTGTGTTTCTGTTTTTGCTTGTTTGTTTGTTTTGCAAGTTTGAAATAATAAAGCCATTTTTGATATTTCTCAACTTAAGTTGTTCTATTATGACATTTTCTTCTAATTTACTGATGCGCATATAGATTAGGGAACATTGAGGACAATATTCAATTTAAGTTTGGGGGTATTGGGAAGCTATACTGTGTCAGTTTTATTTTTTTAGTTTTTGAGTCCAAAAAAAAATTTGAAAGTTTTGTAAATTTTGAAAAAAAATTGATTTTCAGCATTACTATGTGGATGAAAATTTTTATATCATATTTTTCAATTGAATTTCATGAAATTTATGCTTGAAATTTTTTACACAGCCATGTTAATGTTAGCTTGAAAAAGATAAAATATTCATGAGTCAAGTGATAACTTGAAGAATATCAGCGGAGACTTGTGACCCAGTGAGCTTTTGAGCCATTCGATTTTTTCTTTGGGTTACAAGTAAATTCTTATTTTCTTTGAAGTGTGTATTAAGTCATTGAGGATGTCATTATTCCTTTGATTTTGGTCATATACAGAGAATGATATCAAAATTTGATTATTACACCAAAGGTTTTTCTGAATTTATTTGAAGCAATAAAGTATCTGTATGAAGCTTAGGAAAATGATATAGACCATTGTTTTGGATCGTTTTGAGCCTTTGAAGCCTAACTATTTTGGTTATATTATTCTGTTAGTTCATACTTTTGAGCCTTCACTGAAATTAAGCCTCTTTTTTTTGTTAACCATGTTTCCATACCCAACTACGGTCGTGGAGTTTGAGCCTACATTGAAATATCTGTGAACTATTCTAGAGCTCAGAAAAGGTTAGAGATGATTGTTATTTGGATGGTCCTCTGAAAAAAAATTATGGTGAAAAAAGAAAAAGGAAAAAAAAAAGACTAGAGTATGCTGAAAAAAATAATATGAAAATGACAAAGAAAAAAAGGGGAATATCCATACACTAGAAAAAAAGGATGAAAAAAAAATATAAGGAAAAAAATGATGCTTTGAGAGTGCTGAAGGAAAAATAGAGGAAAAATATCCTGTCTATGAATTATTAAAAACCTCTAACTTTTTTCTGATCAAAGTATTAATTTTAAAGTCTTTTATCCTTTTTTGATTGACCCAGTTGTAAGCCAAATTTTGTCCTATTAGGAAGTCCTATTGATCCTCAGTTAATATGATATTTAAAGTGGAGAATAGATGAGGAAGAATAATGGTGTTTGATTCAACGTTCTCAGAAAAATGACATCCATTCATGAGATCTATGATTTTTTTATTATAATCAGTTCTTTGTTGATAAATATGTGAGATATTTGTATTTGAGAAATTATTCCATTCACATATACTTTTGAGAGAAATTTAATCCAATCTATGAGCGAAAATCTTTCTGAGAGATATATGTAGTGAGATTTGGAGTCAAAACACATTTTCAGCTGGTGGTTGCTAAGTTTGTACTTATTTGGAAAAAGATGGTTAATTTAATATTTGGCAATCACACAGTACACTCTGAGCATATGTTTTATGAAATAAATTTGGAGTTGTATGATGTTTAAATTTTTATTTGGATATTTTTGCTAAAATTTGATGTTTGTGGGTATCATCACTAGAAGCCCTCACGAGACTATAACTCGTCTACTAGTGGTGAGCTAGGGGTTTAAAGGTTTGTTGCATATGCTAAATGCAATCGAGAGTGCCAGTGAAAGTGGAGAAATTCGAGAAAAGAAATGAAAATTGAAGAAATTGGGCCAAAATTGCTATTTTTTGGAAATTGATGAAAGTTGGCCCAAATCCAGAAGATACAAGTTTAGAAGTCAAATTGGAAGCCCATGAAGACTCCAGCATGTGAACAATATACATGTGTGAAGAAAGGGATCAAATGCATGCCAATTTGGTGTGCAGTGTCTGAAGCATACATTGGGTCATAGGAAAAGTTCTAGAGCAGTTGTTGCCCAAAGATTTACTTGCATAGCTAAGGTTAAGCGTTTGTTACATTAAGGGATGGATGTCAATATGACTGCATGGAGGCCTTAGCTGCTTTTGCACTTCACATGGGCTTTGATTGTCATCATGGGTATGGCCAACCAACAAACTCCCAAAACATAATGACAGTTGGGTTTATCCTGTTATTTCTTTCATAAAATTGACCTGTACAGAGCCCTCATGTGTGGCTGCCCAAAATTAAAAATCTGTGGGAAAGTTAAACAAAAGGAGGTGAGATTGGCATGTTGAATTTCACAGGGAGAAAAAAAAAGAAGGTTGCTCATATGAAAGCACTGTCCAAGCTAGTTGCAGGATCTGTAGAAAGAGAAGGCTTGTGGTGTTCCCAGTTGTGGAGAGCATCCTTATACAAAAGCAACAAGTTGGGTGTTTCAAGGATAAATTCTTTAGCATCCGAGGCTTATCGAAATAAATAAATTAAAAGGAAAAAAGCTACAGCAGTTGTTAAGCAGAACATGGCGATTAAAACAAAAGAGTACAAAGATGAAAAGAACATGCATACATTAGATAGCAAGATCAGACCATTGCAAAAAGAATCGGTGAAGTATCTAGACATCAATCTTTCAAAGCAGCAGCATCAACAATGTTTGGAAGAAGAAAACTATAACAACTTTTTCATGAGCGTCAATCAACATTTCAAGCAGTTGAAAGAGAGTTGCTGCCCATGTACAACAACCCATTGAGAAGGAAAACAACAACATAGAAGAATCTACAGAAGAAAAAGAGAATAAGAAAGACAGAGCAGCAGGGACGTATTGACTGTGAAGAACGCTTGGGTTACTATGACTCCTTCAAACTGATGAGAATTTCAAAGAGAGAAGACAGTTGTTGTAATACCCTGGATTTTCAATTTGTTATTTTATATGAAAATTATCCATTTTAATTGTGAACTCTAGATTGGATCTTATGTGGATAAAGAATTGGGCCATGACCCAATTAGGACCCAGCGAATTGGGAGATTGGTTCCAAGGAAAATTAAATGGGTTTGAATTTATTTAGTGATGCATTTAAATACAAGATTCCATGGCCGAATTTTAGATGTAAAAATCTATGTTTATGCGCATGGGATCTTTTAAAAAGGGTGAGCATATTTTCTTAAAATAAATAATAGAAGTATCTAAACTAAAAGAAGGGGCGCACGGCCTAAGGAAGATTAATTAATTTATGCACCTTCTAAACTAGGGGATTAGTAATTAAAAAAAGTGTTTAAATAGAAAAGGGATTGCCTTGCCGTGTGGGAATCTTGCGCAAAAAAGGGATCCATCCCTTGGTGTAAAACGACAATTGATATTTCAATAACGTTTGGCCGAGTGGAAAAATTATAAAAGGGAGAGAGGGACAAGGGCACAAGGTTACACTCCATTCGAATTTCCTCTCTATCTCTCTCAATCTCTCAAGTTCTTTTTCACGCCAAAGAGCAAGGAAGAAGAAGGTTGGAAGAGAAAGATCAAGAAGAAGAAGAAAGAGGCTAAGGAAAGAAGAAAGATTGGAAGAGCAAAAACAGGTTAGTATCTTACTTGGTAATTTATTTATGAAACCAAAGAACCATAGGGTTCGGCCATGGTGTTTGGCCGAACCCCATGGAAGAAGTTTGGATAATGATTGAATAATTTAAATGGAAAGAAGTGTTTAATTCATGGGTTTTGGAAGATTGAAAACCATGGAGAGATTTGATTTATTTCATTGGGTTTATGTTCTTAGATTTTAGATCATCGAAAGACATGGTGATTTCATGATGGTTTGAATGATAAAAACCATGAGAAATTATGGTTTAGATTTATAAATTTGAATGATGAAAACCCATGGGAGAGTTTGATAATTTTAAAGTTTGGCCGAACCCCATGGAAGAAGTTTGGATAATGATTTAATAATTTAAATGGAAAGAAGTGTTTAATTCATGGGTTTTGGAAGATTGAAAACCATGGAGAGATTTGATTTATTTCATTGGGTTTATGTTCTTAGATTTTAGATCATGGAAAGACATGGTGATTTCATGATGGTTTGAATGATAAAAACCATGAGAAATTATGGTTTAGATTTATAAATTTGAATGATGAAAACCCATGGGAGAGTTTGATAATTTTAAAGGGAGATATGGATAGGGATATGGGTCGGCCATGGCATGGCCGAACCATGATTGTATCATGGCCAAGTTGTTTGATCAATACTAATGAAAAGAAGGGGTGAGGTTCGGCCATGGTGTATGGCCGAACCCCACCAAATATTTTATAAATTGAGGATTGATTTTTAATGGATCTAAACTAATGGCCAAAATCATGAACCATAGGGTTCGGCCATGGTGTATGGCCGAACCCCATGGGTTAGTTTTGGATTGGTAAATGTATCTTAGTTGCTAAATTAGAAAGCACTCCAATTATGGAAAGGAGTAGGTTATTTATGGAAACAATCTAATTATGGAAAGGTTTACTTAATTTGGAAACCTTCCATTTATGGAAGGAGGTTGTTAATTTTAGTAAGTTTAAATATGGAAACCTTCTAATAATAGAAGGTGGAGTCTAATTACGGAAACCTTCCAATTAGGGAAAGTTAGAGTTTAATTATGGAAACCTTCCAATTATGGAAAGGTGGAGATTAAGTTTGGAAACTATTTATTTATGGAAGTGTGAATGATGAAAGCCATTGAATACTATGTATGTATTTTAAAAGAGAACCTTATGAACCATAGGGTTCGGCCATGGTGTATGGCCGAACCCCATGGAGTTGTAATGGCATTTTTAAAGTATGTTAATTATTTTGGAAGGTGGGATTAAATTGGAAAGTCTTTAATTTAGAAAGGACGTATTTATGGAAAGAACTTGGAATTATGGATCCAACATTAGGAAATGATAAATTTAGAAAGTTTCCATTTTAGGGACTTTCTAAGTATGGAAGTTGGATAATGAAATTGGAAAGTTTCTAAATGTAGACTTTCTAAGTATAAAACATAAGGTAATTATATGAGAAATTATTTGGAGAACTTAGATGTTTAGGATCTATGTATTTGGATCTAAACATGGGAATTGATTGGTGGACCTAGAGTTATGTACTTTGGATTAAAATAAATAGAATATTAACTAAGGTTTGGACCAATGGCATTTTGGTAATTAATGGAATAAATGAACAAAAAAAAGGGTGAGGCTCGGCCATAGGTATAGCCGAACCCCACAAGTATGGTTTATGGATTTAAATATTGCAAATCAAGTAGGACTTGGTGTTGACTTAATATTATACTATAAGGTAACGGGATCTCGGAAGTGGTGCGCGATCGGTGATCGATTCTTGGACGAAAGACGCAAGTACGTGTTAACAGTCTTTGGTAGGATTCCACCTCTTTGAAACCATGGTCTATGTACTTTGTTTTTATCTTATGTTTGATGAAAATATGTTTCAACTGACATGCGTTATTTGAATTTCAAATGCTATGTTTAATTTTTTAAATAGCATGTGTTGGATATGTTTTCAAAAGGTGATTCTAAATGCTATGTTTATGTTATTAAAATAGCATGTATTTTATTGGCATCTCATGCATGGCATGGGGTGGAGGATTTATAACCGGAGGGGTCACAGTCCGTCGGGGTGTCCGAAAAACCTATGTGCGTTACCTTGATGTGATTTCCATCAAGAAGATTCCGGAGGCTCCACACTCCGCCGGGGCATCCGGAAGACCTATGTGATGGGTACATTTATGTACATGTGATGGGTGGGACTCATTGCATTTGTCATCATTGCATGGCATGGATTTTACATGGTTTTGGATATTATGTTATAATATATGTTTTGTACTAGCCATGTGTTAGTCGTAACTGGAATACCTACTAGGCGCGTTGTTCTAACGTCCTACTTCTACCCTAGTTGATGATACAGGTAATGAAGGGAACGAGGAACATAAGACGGACCAGGCATAGGAGCTTGGACGACTTATTTTACGTGTTTTGAATAAAGTTACTCATGAACTTGTACTTGAGTATTTGGATTTCGGAATGTAATAACTTAGATGGTCGGATGTTTAGTTTGATGATTATGATTTTTTATTAATGATTAAGGACTTGATGTACTTTGCTATCTGATTGGAATAGAACTTGGTTCTATTATGATTTCGCAGGATATGATTTTATTCCACATATTGATATTGCTATGTGTGAACCATTTTCATGGACTTGATCCATACACACATAGGGTTGGCCAGTTAAGGGTCGGACTTCGGAAGTTCGGACTTAGCTCGCGTCATGACGTCCCACGCTCTATCACTCTACTCTGTTATAAAAAAAAAAAAATATATATATATATATATATATACTTTGAATTTACGGGAAAAAACGAGTGAAAAAAGGCGGGGCGTTACAGTTGTAGAATCTAATAGAGAAGGAAAGACCAAGAATACAAGAGAAGTTGTTGTTTCTGCAGGCCAACAATTGTGTTACCAGCAAACAGGGAAAATACAGTGGGATGATCGGTTGAAGAGAACACTTTTGGAAAGGATAATATCGTGGTTGTCCTTGGGGAAAAAGAGTAGAAAAAGAAGGAAAGAAAAAAAATAAAAAGAAAGAATCTACTCTTATTGAAACAACGAGAGATATAATAAAAGAAAAGATTAGAAGTCGAAAGAAGAGAAGAATGGAAGGACAGTGCAGCTGCAAGAAGGCCCATCTAGATCAGTAAATGTGTTGATCAGCGACACTACTACATGTGACAGAATGGAGAAAGAATAGGAAGAGAATAAAAATATAACATATAGGAATAGAAATGATGTGCTGTAAAGGAGAATAAAGAAAGAAGGTGGCAATCGTTTATTTCGTACCGATACAGAGGTTGAAATTGGAGTGGGTCACATGCCTTGCCAAATCCATCTCTCCCAAACATCTATAAATTGGAGGTTGTCCTCAATGCACAATTCGAACTTGGGCATTAGGAGATGAGAGGAAGATAAGGAGAAGGAGAAAGACTGTGAGATTTTCAATCCACATTGGGTTCTAAGGTTGGTGGATTTTGATTTCCATTGTATTTTCTTATGTCTTTAATTCCAAAATTTCATTGATTTGTAATTTTTAATTCCATGTTTTAATTAATAAAACAATGTGAGGTATTAGAATTATGGTTTTCCAAATTCTGATTTTTATTATGATGGTTTGAATCATTATAGTTCTTGACTCCTCCTTTGGTAATTAATTTGGACATATGAAATAGTTAGATATTTTGATTAACATTACTATTCTAGGTCTAAGGTTCTTTAGGTTAAGATTATTTATAATTTTTTAGATTAATTCCACCATCTTAATTAAATTTAGGTAAATTTTGATTTTCCATTAAAATTAGATCTCTTTAATTATTAAATTCTATCTTTAGATGTGATTTATATTTTTAGATCATATTTTCTATATTTAGAATGTTTCTAAATTAAAGTTAAATTTCTGAGATTAGAGAAAAAATTCCATGATTAAGATTAATTTCTATGGTTTTCCAAATTTCTTAAAATATATAATTCAATGGTGTTTTTTCACGAATATATTTTCCTATGTTTCAATGGTTTCGACCTCGCACTCCAAAACTATACTATAAATGGTTTGTGCGCTTGTGAGTATAAATTTAAAACATAACAAGTTTTTGACGACGTTGCCGGGGAACTTAGAAAATTGCAATTTGAATCATGTATTTTTGGAAATAAAGTTAATTTTAGAAAATTCCTATTTTTTTGCAAATCTTTAAAATTAGAAGTTTCTACTTTTTTTAGAAACTCTAATTTTAGAAGGTTACCTAGATTAGAAGTTTCTGAAAATAACAAAAATCTGGAGATAATCTAAATTTGGAAATATTGAAAAAATTAGAAACTTTTTATTTTTGGAAACTCCTATTTTTAGAGATTTCCAAAATTAGCTAGTTTTTCTTTTTAGAATTTTCTAATCTCAGAATTTTAATTTAATTTATTCACATTCTATTTTTAGAAAATAGATCTAAATTTATGAAGTTTTAAATTTGGAACTTCTGTCTATAGAAAGTTCTAAAATTATCTAATTTTAGAAATTGCTATTTTTAGAAGGTGTCTAATTTTAGATTTCATCTAATTTTGGACAGCCTCTAAACTTAGAATATTTCAAATTTAAGACTCTTATTTACATTTGGAAGGTTTCCTATTACGGTGTTTAATTTAAAAAAAAATCATGGAATAACTTTGGACTTTAATGGATTATTCTTAGACTTGAAATTTTAATTAATTTGGTGGATGCTAATTTAAAAAAAAAAATTATGGTCTTAATGTAATTTAGAATTCTTAATTAGGTTCCAATTAATTAATTTCCTCCACTAGTTATAACATTATGAAATTACATTTAGATTAGGTTTCATACATTTTTTTTATGAGACTCAGAATCATCCCCAAAGTTTCCTCATAGCATATCTAATTTTATCATGCATATTAGGGTGTTAGTTTCATGCATTAATCTAGTTGTTTGATTATTGTTTGCATATTTGCTTTTAGTATTGCATTGTTAGATTAGGTTGCATAACAAAAAATTGAAAAAAAAATGAAAGTTCTTCCCTTGATGCTAGAACACGATTGACCCTAGAGGGGGAGAGAGGGGTTGGTGTGTGGGTGTGTGTGTGTATGTGTGTGTGTGTGGGGGGGGGTGGGGGGGGGGGGGGGGGGGGGGGGGGCGGTGGGAGGGGGGAGAGTGAATAGGTCAATCCCAGCTTACATGATGTTTACAAATTTCTTGATTGTTTAACTTTTAAGTGCAACGGAATAACAATCTTAATGAAGAGATTTGTTTAGTGTGATAAATTGTTTATAATTTCTTAAACTATCACACTATTTTTAGAACTCTTTGCATATTGCTTGATTATCTATGTTTGTGCACAATGTATAAATAAACATAATCAAATGCAAAGTGATGTGTGTTGAGAAGAGTGCTTAAATACGAAAACACAAACACACAATGATCAAACATCATAAGACCAAATTTACAGTGGCTCGATTAGCCAACCTACATCCATTGTTAGGACTAGCTCAACCTTGAGCTATCCCCAAATCTACTAAGTGGGGACTTACACCCTCAAAATTAGAGTATGAATTCCACCTCACTTAATCAGCTGGGAATTTCACCCACCACATGTAGAATAGGAATTCCACATATTCATTTGGCTGGGAATTCCATCCACCACATGTGTCAGAGACGACACACTGCATTTTTTATAGCGGTTCCGGAGCCAAGCCTCCTTAATCCACTTTCATAGGACAAAGGTTTTAAATAAAAATTAAAACAAAGAAGCACTTTCCTTTGAAACTCTTTCTCGAAGATGTGTGCTTCTCAAAGATCCACCCAATGTGTGCCAACGCTCTGCTTTGTAGCAGTCGTAGAGCAATCACAATTCTAGGGTGACTAGGGAACTGGTTGTACCAAATTTTTCCTAGTTTATTATCCTTTCCCCTCTCTCTCTCACAAACTCAATCCAAATGATTGGTTGTATTAGATTTCCTAAGTGTAGGCACAAGAAGGAGAGTGATCATTTTGTTGGCCCTTATTTAAGCTCACTGATAATGATGAGGGTCCAACGGATTTGCCAAAGGATGTTCAACTGGTTGCACAAGGGTTGGTATTTGTAGAGAAGACAACCAGTTTTTCAGGACAGTCTAGTGCCGATAGGGCGCATCGAGGGGTCGGTGACTAAAATGTTATCGTTCAACTACCCAACGTTGAGCATTAAATGCACTTCCAACGGCACAATTTTTATCTGACCGACAAGTCTGTGTTACTGATGGGTCGACAGTCATGGCACCGAGAGGTCGGTCCATACGAGAGGCTCATTTTGGGGCAACACCATGCTGACATAGTTTCAAGTCCAGAAACTAGTCTTATCCAAACCGACATGTTGCCCTTTATCGATGTGTTGGTCCTGGTACTCTCGACCGATCTGTATCACCGATATGTCTGTTTTCTCGAGAATCCACATGAATTCTAAGTTCCAGAACTCATAAGTATTTGTCAAGAGTTGTTGACCACAAGTGGTTGTTTCAGCCTTTCACCGAGGGGTTGGTGCATACGAGACTCTCGATCAGAGGTACACCCAGAATGACACTTCTATGATCTAGAACCTTTGTCAATCTGACGGACCAGTCTTTGACCACGATGGGTCGATCCTGTCTCCACCGAGGGGTCGGTGAGAACGACTGGTCGAGATGACGATGAAACCAAATTCATATTTCCAAATTGGGTTCCAATTCACTGTCAAGCTTCCTCTCTAGGTTTTTTATGATTTTACCATTTGTTCAACTAAGCCTAGGAATGATCCTCCTAAGGTGTGGGTACCACCTAAAGTCATCTATGGCCAAATACCTGTTTTTATGATTGCCATAACGATGAGTTTTAATTCGGTGGAGCATGATCTTCACTCTTGATCACCTTGAGTCTTCAAGGTTTTAGTAACTTCTTTTTCTCGAGTAATGAAATTGACAAACTTAGGGACTCGGCAAGCTGGGACACTAACAAAGAAGAAGAAGATAATAGTTGTTCTAATTGTGAGTTTGCCTAGAGTCTTGTGTCCGTCGATTTTTGTCAGTGTTTAGTTTAGGTTTTCATTTTTGTTGTGTCCATTTTTTGTCTTTTTGTGTCAGTCTAAAGTCCTTGTTGTGTGTTTGTGTTTTTGTGTGTCTGTTATTTTTTGCAGGTTTGAAATAATAACGACATCTCAGATATTTCTCAACTTAAGTTGTTCTATTTTGATAATTTCTTCTAATTTACTTATGCATAAGTAGATTAGTGAATATTGAGGACAATGTTCAATTTAAGTTTGGGGGTATTGGGAGGCTATATTGTGTCAGTTTCATTTGTTTTGATTTTTAGTCTAAAAAATTTTTTGAAAAATTTGAAAAAAAATTGATTTCCAGCATTACTATGTGAATGAAAATTTTGAAGTTCCCTTTGGGTGCTAGAACACAATTGACCCTGAGGGCGGGTGAATAGGACAATCATAGTTTCCATGGTGTTTACAAATTTTTTTATTGTTTTAAGTGTAGCGGAATGACAATGTCAATCAAGAGATTTGTTTAGTATGATAAATTGTTTATAATTTCTTTACACGATTAGACTAAGTTTATAACCATTTGCATATTGCTTGATTATCAATGCTTGTGCACAATGTATAAATGAAGATAATCAAATGCAAAGTGATGTGTTGATGTTTTAAATTTGTAAATCTTGCAAAAGCACGACCATGTATAGTATAACAATGTGAGAGCGAGGTCAAATCCACTGGAAAATCTCAAAATATATGAATTAAAATTAAATTTGTGTTCCTTTAAAAAGAATTATTTTCAAGAAATAGACCTTTTATTTGAGCCTTGCATCTAATTTTGAAAATCAGAAAATAAGATGCGTGAATTAATTGTCTTTGAATTAAATAATAATCTTAATCATAATCAAACTTTCAAGTTATAAGATTATATTACCACATCTCCAATATTTAATTAAATGAATTTTGAGAGAGAGAGAGAGAGAGAGTATAATTTCAAAGAATTAAAAGAATAACATGAATTAAAGAATTTTAAGAGAATAAAACATACAAGACTTAGGTTAGAACAAAAGTTATACAATAAGATAGAATCTAATATGATTAAAAGACAAAAAATTAAATTGCAAGAAAATAAATAACTGAAAATAAAAGTGCAGTAATGTAAAGGTTGGTTGTTTGGAATAGACCATTCATCGCCCAAAATGTAGAAACAAAGTGAAAGTTTAGATATGAAATTCACGTAAAGATCTAAAATGCAATTCATATCTACTAATAAAAATAAGATTCACAAATTTTTAATTTTATTAATTTAAAACTTAGTAATCAAGATTTAACACTTGAAATCAAGATCCTAACTATTACATGTGCTCATCTTCAATTAAATAAACAAAAGTTGTAAACTTGGAATTAAAAGCATAATAATCACCAAAGAATTATTAGAACTTGGATGTGGCAGGCTTTGAAATGAATGTTTTATTTTATTAAATGAAAGAATTAAAATACAAAGCTTGGATGAACATACATAGAAGATATAAAAATAAAATTGCAAAATTAATTTCTCACTTTGCAAAAATCGTGTGAAGCTCTGTCTTCTTAGTATTTTTCCAGCCTTTAGTCCTTTCAAAAGTCCAAGTCATATTCGAATTTTATCTTTGGGATAATGGGGTATTTATAGGTTTTGAAAAGAGATGAAAGGTTGAGATTAAATCAAGGTTTAAGTTAGAGATTGAAGGGCTAAGATTGGATCAAGATAACAATGGGCGATGGAGATTTAAAATTGGATTTTAGGGTTGCAAAAGGAGGGTCACACGAATTTAGTGTGTGTGTAGGTGGCTTGAAGTGGGGGCAAGTAAAGAGAGAGATTTTTGGGATTGGTTTTGGCATGGTTAATTTCAAATTTACTATGTAGTTTTAAGGTTTGTTCATGAGATGATAAATGGATGGATGAGATTTGAAGATGGGATGATTGAATGGTGGAGATGGAAGGAAGTTATGTGGAGAGTTGACTATGCAATGTGTGCATGGATGAGTTTAGGATGGAGAAAAATCGCTTGTAAACCTAGGGTTAAATGGATGAATGGATGTGATTACTTAGGGTTAAGATCTATGGCTCTAGGGTATTTTGGGTAAAGATAATTATACGATTAGGTAGGTGATTGATGGAGGGTTTGGATTCAAAGGTTGATCCTAGATGATTAATGGAATGCATGACTTAATTCTAAGGTAATGTGTGTATGTGATGGATGCATGTGGAGGCTCTAGGGTTTCTAAGAGATTGATGAAGAGTTGTGATTAAATGACCTAATATCTAATGGCTAAGATAATTTGTTAGTGCGTCGGCTTGGCCAAGCCTCTATGTTTGTCAATTCCATGACTCGGAAAGAAGCACTTGCTGGAAGCTTGAAGACCCAAGATGATCAAGAGTAAAGATCATGCTCCACCGGATTGAATCTCATTGTTATGGCAATCACAAAACATGTATTATGGCCATAGATGACTTTACGTGGTACCCACACCTTAGAGAGGACTATCCCGAGGCTTAGAAAAACCAATGGTTAAAACATATGAATCCTAGTGAGGAAGGTTGACAGTGAATTGGAACCCAACTTAAAAATATGTATTTTGTTTCATTGTCAGCTCGACCAGTTTTATCTCACCGACCCCTCGGTGTAGTCAGGATCGACCCATCATGGTCAAAGACTGGTCGGTTCTAATGACATTAGGTTCTAGAACATTAAACTGTCGTTCTGGGTTTGCCTCTGATCGATAGTCTCGTATGCACCGGCCCTTCGGTGAAAGGTAGAAATGACCCCTCGTGGTCAACAACTCCTCGATCAAGATCTTGAGTTCTGAAACTCTGAACTCATGTGGATTCTCGAAGAAACAGACATATCGACAATCAAAGACCGATCGAGAGTACCAGGACCGACGCCTCGGTAATGGGCTACATGTCGTTCTAGGTAATAGGTTTCCAAATTGGAAACTACTGTCAGCCATGTTTTGCACCAAAACGAGCCTCTTGTATGGACCGACCTCTTGGTACCGTAAGTGTCAACCCATCGGCGACAACAACATGTCGACCGGGGAAGAATATTACTGTTGGGAGTGCACTTAATGCACAACGGTCGGAATTATAACGGTAACATTTCTAGTCACCGACCCCTCTGTGAGACCGACTTGTCGGTACATTACCGTTACTTTTCGGGACGAAAATTTTAAAAAGAGGGTTGTATTGTAGCACTCCGGATTTTCAAGTTAGCAATATATATGAAATTTACCCATTTAATTTGTGAATTAATGGATATGGACCTTAGATGGTAAGGTGCTGGGTCAATTGCCCAATTAGGACCCAACGAATTGTGGATATGGTTCAATTGAAATAAATGGGTAAGATTTATTTATTTGGGTCAAAGGTTGACAATTGGGTCAAGTGGCCAACTGGGACCCAATGGGTCATAGTGGACTTGGTTGACCACCAAGGGAGTTCAAGTTTAAATTAAGTGGGGCTGAATTAAATTGGAAATGGAATTATGGAAATGAGTTGATTTTTAAGTGAGTTAAATAGATTTGAATTAAATATATGAGTTGAGTTAAAGAGGTGAGTTAGGTGATAAGATGGAGAGTTACATCTCAAAAGGTCAAACCTAAGGTGTTCACACGTTAGAGGTGGGAGTTTCATCTCATGGATGAAACCCCCAAATGCAGAATTAATGAGGAGGTGAATGATTTTGTTGATGTTACACAAGGTTACACAAGGTACACGTTGGATACATGGGAGTTTCATCTCATGGGATGAAACTCCAAATGAATCATAAATGGGGCGGTGGACGGTTTTGTGTTGTTACACAAGCCAAGTCAAGGCTACACCGTTGGAGCCATGGGAGTTTCATCTCATGGATGAAACCCCCAATTGGAGCATTAAGGAGGGAGGTAAATGGGCATGGGAGTTACAAAAGGGTGTCACAAAAGGACACCACCTTGGCCGAATTTCATTAAACAAGAAAAGACTAAGGGGTTGCATCTTAGACTCTCTCTAAAGCCCTCTCCCTTGGCCGAATCACTTCTCAAGACAAAGGACTTAGAGGTTTATCTCAAATCTTCTCTCTTTCTCCCTCTCTCAAACCTATACCATTTTGGCCGAACCCTTTCCTTGAAGTTTCATCTCAAGACCTCTCAAGTTTACACTCAGCCAAGGATCAAGGAGGAAGAAGAGGCTAAGGAAGAAGAAGACCAAAGGAACAAGAAGAAGTGAAAGAAACCGGAGGAGTCGCGGAAATGGTAAGTGCTCGATAAGATTGGATAAATAAGAAAAGATGGTCAAGGACATGGTTCGGCCATTGCATGGCCAAACCCTAAGTTATATGTATGAGAACCATCAAGGACAACAAAAAGGGATGGATGAGGTTCGGCCATGATGTATGGCTGAACCCCATCAAAGGATTAAATATTGGATATATGATTTTTAAATGGAAATGATGAACCATAGGGTTTGGCCATGTTGTATGGCCGAACCCCATGGAAGGATATTAGTGATTTTTAATGGGTTTAAAGGATGAAAAACCATGGAAGATTGTTAATAATTTTAAAAGGTTTTATATGAAAGGGTGTTAGTGAGTTAAAAGGTTTTAAAAGAGAAGAATAATGGAGGAATGTTGTTAATTTTTAAATGCTCTCTAAAGTTGTAAATAAAGATCTAAGGATATGAGACCCCCCCCCCCATGGAGGGACTTGTTTATGAACTTAAGATGGTAAATTATCGAGATAAGACATCATGGGTTCAGCCATAATGTATGGTCGAACCCCATGAACCATTTGATGGACCATTTTAAAGGGACATTTAGAGTTGTTATGCATGTTTACATGAATGGATGATTGAGCTAGGAAATGAGGGATTTAATTATATATACCTATGTTCATGAATTATGTTATTGGCTATGGATTTGTATAAATGACAAAGATGTAAATATGTGAAAATGATGGACCATGAGTTCGGCTATGGTGTATGGCCGAACCCCATGGGGATTGTTTGGTGGACTTAGGTCGTTATCAATGTTAAATAATTATGGTATAAGTGATTAGATGTATTAATCAAAGATGGCATGATCTTGGAGTTAATTTAAAAGATCAAAGGACTACAAAGAGAGACCAAAATCAAGTGAGTGAGGTTCGGCCATGTTGTATGGCCGAACCCCACAAAGGTGTATTTTGTGGACTACGAGTTTAAATAATTAACTTAGTGGTGATTGATAAATAAATCAAAGGAGGGACTAAAATCAAATGAGTGAGGTTCGGCCATGGTGTATGGCCGAACCCCACAAAGGATTACTTATGGACTTAGACATGATTGTAAATCAAATGGAACATGGGATTGATTGATTGGCATGTTATAAGGTAACGGGACCTCACAAGGGGTGTACGATCGTGAGCGGTTTTCGGACGAAAACGCAAGGACACTATAGTGGTCATTGGTAGGATTCTACCTCTTTGAAACCATGGGTTATGTATGATGATTTCCAATTCATATTTTGATGGTTTATGTTGTATAAATGATATGTTTTCAAATATGAGGTTTTAAGGTTATGATTGTATAAGTACATAGCATGTGTTCACTTACATCTCATGCATGGCATAGAAGGGATGTTTGTAACTGGAGGCCACGCTCCGTCGGGGCGTCCGTAAGGCATCCGTGGGAAGACCTTGATGTGCATTATTCATCAAGAAGTAACTGGAGAGCACACTTCGTCGGGGCGTCCGTAAGGCAACTGTGGGGACACCTTGATGAAGAGAATTCCATCAAGGGGATACATGTGTTTGTGATGGGTGGGACTCATTGCATACAACACCATGGCATGGCATTGTTTTACATGGTTTTTGTTATTATGTTATATATATGTTTTTGGTACTAACCATGTGTTTGACCCTAATTGGAATACCTACTGGGTGCGTTGTCTAACGCCCTACTTCTACCCTAGTTGATGACACAGGGAATGGACTGAACGAGGACGTGATCAGAGCCAAGCTTAGGAGCTTGGATGATTAAGTTTCATTTTATTTAAGTTACTCATGGACGATGTGATTTGAGTAACTAGCATTCGGGAATATAATAGCTTAGGTTATTTGCTATAGTTTGAATGTTAACTTTGGATATGTTAACTTAAGATAATTATTATTAAGTGATGGATTCCTTGCTATCTAAAATTTAATAGAATTGTTATTTTATTATAATTTCGCATTTATGTTTATTCCGCATATTAACTTGAGTACGTGTGAACCATTATAGTGGACTTGGTCCATGCACATGTATGGTTGGCCAGTTAAGGGTCGGGCTTTGGAAGCGGACTTAGCTCGCGTCGTGGCGTCCGACTCTCTCTCACTCTTTATTCAAAAGAAAAATTAGACTCTGATTTTCGGAAAGCGAGTGAAAAAGGGCGGGGCATTACAGAGTTTGAGAGGACCAAGGCTGGAGTAAAAGAGAAGAAGACAGGAGCACCATTCGAATGTACAAAGTGAGAGTTGTAAATTTTATTTTTATGTTGTCTTTTTTGTATTTAATTTATAATTGCCTGTACTGAATTCTTCCATGAAATAAATACAAAGCATACATTTAGAATCCAGAAACATCCAAATTCTAGAACTTTGTTGTGATTATTTTGCTTTTAATTTCAAGTTTGCAACTTTTGTTTCTTTAATTAAACATGAGCAAATGCAATAGTTAGGAACTTGAATGTAAATGTTGAATCTTGATTACTAAGGTTTAATTAATTAAATTAAAAGTTATGAATCTTGTTTTTATTAGTTAGTATGAATTGAATTTCAGATCATGGTTTTGTACTTGTTTACACATTTTGGGTGATGAGCGGTCTATTCCAAACAACCAATGTTTATGTTACTGTATTTTTATTTTCAGTCATTTATTTTCTGTCTCTTAATCATGTTAGATTCTATGTTCGTTGTATAATTTTTGTTCTAACGTAAATCTTGTATGTTTTATTCTTTTTGAACTTTTTAATTCATGTTATTATTTTATTATTTTAATTATTTGTATATACACTCTCTCAAAATTCATACAATTAAAGATTGGAGATGTAGTATTTTAATCTTATAACTAGTAATTTTGATTATGATTAAGATTATCGTTTAATTCACGATTTTAACTCAAGGACAATTAATTCACACATCTTATTTGTTGATTTTCCAACTTAGATACATGACTCATATAAAGGTTCTACTTATTGAAAATAATTTTTTTAAAGGAACACAGATTTAATTTTAATTCATATATTTTTAGATTTTCCTTTGGGTTCAACCTCGCACTCAATCATTATACTATACATGGTTCGTGCACTTGCGAGATTTACAAATTTAAAACATCAACAAGTTTTTGGCACCGTTGTTGGGGAAAATTATAAAATTAAATTGTGTTCTCTTTAAAAATTAATTATTTTTAGGGAAAAATGTTGTTTTTGGCAACTCTTTAAAATGGAAACTTTTTCTATTTTTTGAAAGTTACCTTAAATAAAAAATTCTTGAAAATCTCAATAATTTGAATCAATTTACTTTTAGAAATAATTTCTATTTTTAGAAAATCTACTTTTGGTAATTGATCTATTTTTGGAAACCTTCCAATGTTAGCAAAATTTCCAAACTTAGAACTTTTCTAAAATTTTAGAACTTTTATCTAACTTAACAAATCTTCAAAATAAGATGTCAAATCTTGGGAATCATGGAATAAATTTTTAATTTGGTGAACTTTGATTTAATTTCCAGAAACTTATCATATTTTAAAATTCTTGTTTATGAATTGTAAATATTGCATCTCCTTATTTAATTGTAGCCATAGGAAAACAACATTTAGATTCGGTTTCATGCATTCTTTATGAGAGACAGAATTTTCACTTTGTTTTGTGGTATTTCATTGTACAGGGATTTTGAATTGCACAATAAAAATTTCTGGCAGGAAAGCACTACAGGCCAAGCTAAGTGCCTAACCTCAATTTCTTTAATTTTTTTTTATTTTTTCATGCATTCATATAGATTTTATTTAGGGTGTTTTGCATTTATTTTTCATAAAAAAAACAAAAATATTGCAGATTTACTTTGATCATGCATTTAGGTTGCTAGTTTTATGCATTAGATTAAATTGTTTGCTTATTGTTTGCATATTTGCTTTGAGTATTGCATTATTAGATTTAGGATTGCATTCACAAAAATAGAAAAATAAAAAAGATTAGTAAATAAAAATGGTTTATGCACTCCCCAAGTAAAATCAATTGAGGAACCATTAAGCTAGATTTTTAGGGCTTCATGTTCATTAGGAACCTCTTCAATTTAAGTCAATTTTTTAACTAATGAATAGTTTATCTTCAAGAATGATGTCTAAGGCTAGTTCTGTCACCAAGACATGCGGTCAAGCATCGTCTTAGGATAAACTGGGACGAGATGCCGTGTGCTCCCCCACTTACCTGGGAACTTACCTGGCCATCTTGTGGTTAAACTCTCATTGGAGACTTAGATTATTTGGAAAGAAAAGTAGGAGTAAGTCTAGAGACAAATTTTAGGGTCCTATTAGCAGCTAATAAAAATTTAATTTCTCTTAAAGAAATTTGAATCTAGATTTAGGCATTTTTGTGTATTTTTGTTTAAACATGTGTGATCGTGTCTGTGTATGCTTCCTTGATCTCATGACTCCACCAATCGCTTGGTTCGAGTTACACTTCCCATCAGTCCACCGATTGTTGTGTTCGGGGCTCAGTCAAGCTCAGTCATAGACATAGATGGTCCACCCTTATCACCACCCACATCACCACCCACATCACCACCAACCATTTCATCCACACCAGAACCATCAAAGGATCCACCCAAATTAACCCATTTACCTATCTACCCATTTACCCAATCACAAATTTATCCACTTACCCATTTAACCCATTTACCAATATACGTATCCACCCATTTACCCATTTATCCATTTCCCCATCCACCCATTTGCCCATTTACCCATTCACCCATTTACCCATTCACCCATCCACCCATTTACCCATTTACTCATTTACCCATTTATCCATTTACCCATTTACCCACATACCCATCCACCCACACGCATTTACTCACATTCATCTCCCTTCACTCAGACCTACCAATACATTTGTCTATGTCAGAGTTGGTCTAAGTCCTTAGTATCTAGTTTAGGTTTGCATTGAGTCAGTCTAGCTTAGGATTTTTATTAAGTCAGTTTAGGAATTTTGTTTGGTCTAATTTTAGGTGTTGCGTTGTGAGCCCTTTTAGGTACATCTAGACCTAGTTAGCACTGTTCTGATATTTTTTGATTTGCACTTGATCATTGTAGATTAGGGAACATTGAGGACAATTTTCAATTCGAGTTTGGGGGTATTGAGGGGTTACACTTAAGTAAAAAAAAAATATCATTTTCTTAGGAAGGTTGAGACTCCTTGGTGGTTAAAAAGACTGTCAATCTTAACTTGAGAAAAGCATGCGTCTTGACAATCTAACGTAAAAAGAGTCACATTTTTAACATTAATACATAGATAAAGATCTTTATATCATACATTTCCGAAAAGACTTTTATAGGATTTATATTTGGAAAAACCTATACACATCCATACTAAGTTTAGTCTGAAAAAGAAAAATATTCACGAGTCGAGTAATCACTAGAGGAATACCAGTTGAGACTTAACCCAGTGAGCTTTAGAGCCATTCATTTTCTTCTGAGAGTTATAAGTCAATTCAATTTTCTTTGGTAGCTCAAATAACTCATTGTTGATCTCATTATTTTTCATCTTGGCCATATTACTGAGAATGCCATCAAAACTGAGTTATTATACTTGATTTTTTTTTTGGAATTTATTTGAAACAAGGAAACCACCAGTTGAAAGTTAGGATATGATTTAGGCCATTTATGGATGTTTGAGCCTAAAAGCCCACCTACAGTTGGTCATCTTATTTTGGTAGTTTCTTGACTAGCCATGTTTACCATACCCAACTCCAGTTCAGGAGTATGAACCAAATGAAAATTTTTCCATGACCTATTCTTAGAAAAGGTTTGTAATACCCTAGATTTTTCAATATATCATTATTTATGAAAATGCCATTGGATTTATAAATTGAAGGGTTATGATCATAGATGAGAAAAATGGTAGGACCCGTTGCTCAAGTAAGACTCAATGTACTTGTATAAGGTTTAAATTAAGTTAAATGGGTAAGGTACATTTGTTTGGGTCAAAGTGGTTAAATGGGTCAAAGGACCCAATCGGGGACCCAAAAGGTCGTTGTGGACATGATTGATTATTGGGAGCTAAAAGCTTAATTGGTTTAAGTTTCATTAAATATTTGAGTTGGTTTGAGTTGAAATAAATAATGGAGTTTAGTTGAGTTGAATTTATGAGTTGAGTTACATTAAGTTGATGAGTTAAATGGGTTGAGTTGAGAGAGTTAAATTAATTGTAAATGAGTGAAGTCTGTGAATGAGAGTGCAGTGTTTTAAATTCCAATTCTAAACAAAGAAAACGTTGGCTGCATGGATAGGCTTTACCATGCATGTAACTCCTACCTAAGAAATGAATGGGGTGGCGGTTTGGGAGTTACAAATGTGAGGAGTTCAAATTCAACCTTGTAACACCCCAATTTCTCAATGAAGTGGATAATTATGAAAATGCCCTTGATGTGTTAAATTAATTATTTTGTGATGTTAAGTAAGAAAATGGTGGGGCCCATTGCTCAAATTAAGATCATATGAGCACATTATGAATGTCAAGTTTGATTGGATGGGTAATGTACATCAATTGGGTCAAAAATGGCTAAATGGGTCAAAGGGCCCAAATGGGACCCATCGGGTCTTACTGGATTATTTGACCGTTTTGTGAACTTAAATTAAATGGGGTTAAGCTGATTTGATTGGAAATCAAGTGGAGAGAAAACGGGTAGGTCTGATCCACATGTAAAAACCAATTACAAATGACCAAAATACCCATAATTGGGTCATGGAGTCAAAAACGGGTCAAGGAGCTAAAGGGGGACCCAACGGGTCGAGTTGACTATGGTTGACCGTGTGGACCCTCAAGGGAGCTAAAATATGAGTTAAATCAGTTTGAGTGGGACTGAAGTGAGTTGGAATTAAATCAAGTGGTGAGTTAACTCAAGTGCATTAGATGAAATGCATTAAGTATGGTGAGTTGGGTGAGTTGAGATGGAAATCAAAAGGACCTTGAGTTCAAGTGAGTCAAAAGGAATTTGAGGGGGTGTCTTGATCTCATACATCATCAAGTAAACAAGTCCCACACGTTGGTGGGTTGGAATTAACTTTTGGTGAATGAAAACCAATGGAATATGGAGGGGTTTCCATCTCATATGGAAACCCAAGGGCTCCAACGTTGGGAGTACCAATGGATGCATTGGTTGGTGCCAAGGGGTGGTTTGGTTGACACCAAATGCCTCCTTGGTTTGGTCAAGTATTAATGAGGAATTATGAGAAGAAGAGGGGTTGTTTAACAAAAGGAAGGCACACCCCATTTGGCCGAATTTCATTCCAAGAAAAACCTTAGAATTCCATCTTCTTTCTCTCCCTCAAGAACACCTCTCTTGGCCGAACTAGTTGTGGTGTTTTTCACCATAGAACAAGCACTAATTCGGCTAGAAGCTAAGGAAGAAAGAAGGAGACAAGAGGGAAGAAGACAAGGAGCAAAGGCAAGAAGAAAAACTTGGAATTTAGTAAGTATTTCCATGGACTTTTGATTAATGAAATGGGATAGATGAAACATGATTGGGCCATGGGCTGGCCGAATCTACCAAAGATTCAAAGTATGGATTTTTATGGTTAAAAGAGGGAAAAACATGGACCATAGGGTTCGGCCACTTTGGGTGGCCAAACCCCATGAAATTTATTTGTTAAAGTGATGGTTTTTGTAAGATAAAATCATGCAAAATGATGGACTGTTTTTGTATGTTTAAATTAGACTTAAGATGCAAGTTGAAAGGGTTTTTAAATTATGGACTTGGATGTCATGTTTTGGGCCATGGAATGGCCGAATGCATCATGGGCTCAAGCCTTTGGTAAAGTCGGTGTAAATGATAAAAAAAAATGGACCATTGGGTTCAGCCATTTTGGATGGCCGAACCCCATGGAAATTGTGTGGGTATTTGATGGTTTTTGAAGTGTAAAAACCATACAGTACTATGGGGATTTTTACATGATTGAATGGACATAATATGTAAGTTAAAAAGGTCAAACTAATGGGCATAGGGTTCGGCTACATGGGATGTCCGAACCCCATAAAAATATTTGATAATTTGGTGTGGTTTTTGGAGAGATAAAAACCATACCAATGGTGGAGAGTCTTATATGATTTAAATGGAAAAAGGGTTGCTGTTTTGGGTTGGCCATGGGATGGCTGAACCATGTAGTTAACATGGCTAAAGGGTAGAGCCTAACTTATAAACAAATGATGGATCATTGAGTAGGAGGATCATAGGGTTCGTCCATATGAATGGCCGAACCCCATAGATTGTTTTGCTGGAGATTATGATTTGGTTGTATGATTTGGATTAATGAAACATATGTATGTATCTTTGGACTTAGTGATAAGTAAATAATAAGCCATTATGTATGATGAAAGAAGAGACCAAAATCAGTATGGTGAGGTTCGGCCATGTAGTATGGCCGAACCCCACTAGTGCTCATTTAGTAAACCTAGTGGCTAACTTGTAAGTTGATTGGTTAAAAATAAAAAACGAAGATTGATGTATGAAAGGTATAAAGGATCAAAAACAAAGTGGTGAGGTTCGGCCATGTTGTATGGCCGAACCCCACTAAGGTAGATTACTTTTGTGAACTTTGATTATGAGCAAGATTAGACATTGGTTAGACCAATGGCAAATCTGTGAATACAAGTCAAATGAAGGGATTGATCAAAGGACTTACAAGTGGAGTCAAACCAAAGTAGTATGGTTCGGCCATACTGTATGGCCGAACCCTACCAAGTTATATTAGGTAATAAAAGGCATTTTGGTATTGATCAAAAGAAAGGGAGGTCAAATCTAAAGTGGGTAAGGTTTGGCCATGGGTATGGCCGAACCCCACAAGATGTTTTTGGGCTTTATATGTGAATGGACATTTAAATGATAGTATGATTTAATTATTGTTACATCACAAGGTGACGAGAGTTGAACGACGTGCGAGTCGCGACCGGGTGAAGCTCAAAAAGGAACGGACACTTAACCAAAGTTTCAGTAGGTTTCCTACCTACTTATAACCACAGTTTTACCCTAGTTTTCTTTATGAGACTCTTGTTTATTTTATGTGGTTTCAAATGATATATTATGCATTAACAAATGGCATACAAGCATTGGCATCTCATGCATAGACATGGGATGATGAATGAGGTCCTACAGTGTTGCAATTTATGAGTTACGTCCTCCTTAGGCGATGAGGGTCCCGCCAGGAAGAGTAACATGATGATCATAGTCACAATGGTCTCTTTAGGCGATGAGAGTCCCGCCAGGAGGACTAATACGTGATATGAATCAAGTCAATGATGAAGAGGTGGAAGTGTATTGTGATTTACCTTGACGGTGCGAGGCACGTCAAGTGATGGCTATGAATGTACATGATGGGAGAGACTCATTGCATGTGCATACCTCATAACATTGTTTTACCTGTTTTTACTAATCATGTACTATGATACATATGCATGTTTTATATGCTAATTATGTGGTAGCCCTGATCGGGAACCTACTAGGCGCGTTGATCTAACGCCCTAATTCTATCCTCAGAGGAGAATGCAGGTACAAGGAAAGGGAAAGAAAAGGTCGTTGACCGGGAGGGGAGCCAAGCCTAAGCGCTTGAATGTTGGAATGGACTTCTTTTTATTACTGTCATTTGAACTATATTTTGTTGGACATGTAACAAGTAATACTTGCTATGGTTTGATTAGATTATTAACTATGGATGTCGGTATACCTTAATTAGCAATTGAGACTGTTACTTGCTATCTAGTCTTTCTATTCCGCAGTTAATCTAGTTTATTCCGCATGTTGTTGTTAGTTCCATGTGTGTTGCATTGTCATGGTCTAGTCCATGTACACATGGGTGGCCAGTTAAGGTTCAGACTTGAGTAGTTTGAACTTAACTCGCGTCGTGACGCCGCCCGCTCTCTTCTGAGGTATTATTATTTTTTAAAAAAAATAGACTCTGATTTTATCGGAAAGGGCGGGGCGTTACAAACCTATTACAGGCTGGAATTGCATGGGGGTTTTTATGGCCATGCATGGGACTTCAAATGGGCAGCCAATGAGAATGATGGTTGGGTAAAAGATTAAGACATAAAAACCGTTGGCATGTAGGAGTTTCATCTCATGGATGAAACTCCCACATGAGTAAAAGATGGAAGATAAGTAAGCAATTGGAGTTACTCAAGGTCAATTCAAACATGACCGTTGGAGCCTATGGGAGTTTCATTTCAAAATGAAACTCTCACATGGAACCTTAATGAGAGAAGGATGGTGAGAGGAAAGGATACATCTAGTCAACAAAGGAAAACCGTTGGGTACCTTGGGAGTTTCATCTCAAGGATGAAAACCCCAAGGGAGGCATTAAACAATTGGAGTTACATATGGGTTCACACATGGAGAGGTGATGGAAAAAGGTTGCATCAAGGCAGCTAAGAGCCAAGAAACCGTTGGAGGGTTTCATCTCAAGGATGAAACCCCCACATGAAATGAATTATGGAAGTAAATGGGAGGAGAGTTACAAGTGGTGCCTTAGGCTGAATTTCATTAGCCAAAGGAGCTTCATTTTTACTCTCTCTCTCTCTCTCTCTCTCTCTCTCTCTCTCTCTCTCCCTTGGATGGTTTTCATCTCACAAGACAAAGATTATTGGCTGATTTTATCTCATACCAATCAGTCCTTGGTTGATCCTTTCACCAAGACAAAATTCAACAAAGGAGTTTGGCACCAAGGCTTATCACTCTCATCCAAGACCAAAGTTCTCTTTCTCTCTCTCTCTCTCAAATTTATACCTTGGCTGAAGTATTCCAAGGAGGTTACAGCAAGGTTAGTCTCAGTCAAGAGAACAAGAAAGAAGGAGAGGCTAGGGAAGTAAAAGACCAAGGAAGGAGTCAAAGAACCGAAGGAGTCGCGGTATTGGTAAGTGCATCATAACCTTTGTCGAATAAAATGGATTAAGGATTATGATCTGGCCATTACATGGCCGAATTTACCAAAGGTTTAGATCAAGGATAATGCTGTCTAAAAATGGCAAAACATGGACCATAGGGTTCGGCCACTTGGGATGGCCGAACCCCATAAACAGATTTGGTGAATCTTTAGGGTGTTTGAGAGATAAAATCCATATTATGTAATGAAGGTTTTAAAGAATTTAAAATGGAGATAAGTTTATTGTTTTGGAGCAGCTATGGCATGGCTGAACCATGTTAATGTTATGGCTAATTTGCTGATCAAAACCATGGACAAATATTGGAGGGTTTACATCAAGGAAACCATAGGGTTCGGCTAAGTGTATGGCCGAACCCCATGGACTATTTTTATGGATTAATTAGGATAAGATCATGGCAAAACAAAAGCTAAGTGGTGAGGTTCAGCCATGTTGTATGGCCGGACCCCACTAAGGTGGTTTGGTTATGGACTTTGGTTTTTAAACAAATTAAACAAAGGGTTAGTATAGTGGCATTATTGTAAATATGAAGGAAATGATCAAAGGTGAAATGATCAAAGATGAAATGATCAAAGGTGAAATGATCAAAGATGAATGATCAAAGAATTTGAAATATGGGCCAAAACCAAAATGGTAAGGGTCGGCCATGTTGTATGGCTGAACCCTACCAAGGTTCATTTGGAAGTTTGGTCTAATTGAATGGTTTTAATTAAATAAAAGAGAGACCAAAATTTAAATGGGTGAGGTTCGGCCATTGGGTATGGCCGAACCCCACAAAGAACGGTCAAACTAAGTGAACATTGAGTAGGTTTCCTACCTTTTTGAACCACACTCATACTTGATGTTTTATCGTAATTTTGATGAATTATATGTTAAGTTATTATGTTTTAAAGTGGTTTTATATGTTAAGTTGTGTTTACAAATGGCATGAAATCATGGACATCTCATGCATGGCATGGGGTGGTGTTTATGGAAACTGGAGGCCACACTCCGTCGGGGCGTCCGAAAGACCACTGTGGAGTACCTTGATGATGAGAATCCCATCAAGAGGAATCCAGAGGCCACACTCCGTCGGGGCGTCCGAAAGACCACTGTGGGGTACCTTGACGATGAGAATCTCGTCAAGAGGAGGCTATGTATAATTGTGATTGGTGGGACTCATTACATGAGCATAACATACATAGCATTGTTTTTATGAGGTTTTGATGAACATGTATTATTATATTATTTACATGTTGTTTTACTAACCTTGTGGTAGCCTTAATCGAAAACTCTACTGGGCGCTTTGATCTAACGCCCTATCTCTATCCTTAGTGGATGATGCAGGAAAGGGGAAGAACGAGGATCGTGATGGAAACCAAGCATAGGCGCTTGGGCTTTGAATGGACTTTGAATTATGGCCTTTTAATTAAGTTATTTGGACATTATAATTTGATAGATAGATGTTATTGGCATGTAATAATGTAGTTAACTAAGATTTGGATAGTTTAAGGCTATGCTAGTAATTTTGGAGATAATGTTTATATGATTTGTTATCTAGAAATGGAAAATGGAGTAGTCTTAGGATCTATTATAACCATCAGTTAGACTAAGTAAATTCTGCAAGTTCATTGTACCATGTGTGGATCAGTTCTTATGGACTTAGTTCATACGCACATGGGCTTGGCCAGTTAAGGGTCGGACTTTAGAAGTCCGAACTTAACTCGCGTCGTGACATTCCGCCCCAATCACTTGTTTATTATATTTAAAAAAAAAAATAAACTCTGATTATTAGAGTGAAACGGGCGGGGTGTTACAATTTGTTTCAAAGCAGAATGGGAGATGTTGAATACCATTCGAGAGTTCAATCTTTATATCAACAACCATGGAAGTATGTATAATTTAATCATACGGTCCAACATGGTTACCAAGATTGAACAAGAGCAGCGAGCAGATCCGGAAGTAGAGGAGATATGGGCCAAGATGTCCACTGGCGTGGTCATACCGGAATGGGAATTAAGACCAGGACAGGGTCTTGTATTCCGGGGAAGAATATATGTTGCAAAAAGCTGCAGAAAAGAGTTGTTGATTGAGGCACATCAGACCAAGCTCTCCATACATCCAGGTAGCACCAAGATGTATCACGACTTGAAGAGGCATTATTGGTGGCACGGACTCAAAAGAGATGTGGCAGAATTTGTGGCACACTGCTTAACTTGTCAGTAGGTTAAGACGGAACATCAAAAGCCACCAGGGTTACTCAAACCCTTAGCAGTGCCGGAATGGAAATGGGAGCACATTTCCATGGATTGTTGCCTAAGTCATCAAAGGGCAACGATGCAATATGGGTTGTGGTTGATCGATTGACCAAGTCGACTCACTTTCTACTCATCAGGATGACAGATTCGTCGGAGACATTGGGACGACGGTATATCCGGGATATCGTCAGATTGCATGGTATTCCTCGGACTATAGTGTCTGATAGAGATGGCCGATTCACTGGAAGGGTGTGGCAGAGCATGCAGTCGGCCATGGGGACCGATCTACTTACTAGCACAACGTTCCATCCACAGACTAATGGACAGTCGGAAAGGACAATACAAACACTGGAGGACATGTTGAGGGCCTGCATGCTAGACTTTAAGGGTGGATGGGAGGATCATTTGCCATTGTAGAGTTTTCATATAACAATAGCTACCAAGCAAGCCTTCAGATGGCACCATTCGAGGCTTTATATGGTAGACCATGCAGGTCACCAGTGTGCTGGACTGAGGCCGGCGAGCCTGCGCTGATTGGACCTGAGTTAGTCACAGAGACTACAACACAAATTCAGTTGATACGTCAGCACTTATTGACTGCACAGAATCGGCAAAAGAGCTATGTTGACAAAAGCAGGAGGTTTCTCGAATTTGAAGTGGGGGACATGGTATTCTTAAAGGTCTCGCCACGAAAGGGGCACATGAGATTTGGGAAGAAGGGAAAACTGTAGCCAAGATATGTGGGACCATTTTCAATTATAAGAAGGATGGGGGATGTAGCTTATCAGTTAGCACTTCCTTCACAATTGGCATCCCTACACGATGTGTTTCATGTGTCGATGCTGAGGAAGTACAATCTCGATCCGTCTCATGTTTTGAATGTGCAAGACATAGATGTGCAAAGCGACGTCACTTACATCGAGAAGCCTGTCAGAATAATTGAGACTGAGCAAAGGGTGTTGCGGAACCGAGCTATTCAGTTCGTCAAGGTGGTATGGGATCGACATGGTGTTGAGAAAGCCACCTGGGAATTAGAATCGGAGATGAGAACAACTCACCCTGAATTGTTTGTATGATGTATGTTGGAATCCTACTTCGTTCGATTTTCGAGACGAAAATTTTAAAAAGAGGATTGTATTGTAATACCCTAGATTTTTCAATATATCATTATTTACGAAAATGCCATTGGATTTATGAATTGAAGGGTTATGATCATAGATGAGAAAAATGGTGGGACCCGTTGCTCAAGTAAGACTCAATGTATTTGTATAAGGTTTAAATTAAGTTAAATGGGTAATGTACATTTATTGGGGTCAAAGAGGTTAATTGGGTCAAAGGACCCAAATGGGATCCAATGGGTCGTGAATGACATGATTAATCATTGAGTGAGCTCAAAGCTTAATTGGTTTAAGTTTTATTAAATATTTGAGTTAGTTTGAGTTGAAATAAATAATGGAGTTCAGTTGAGTAGAATTTATGAGTTGAGTTACATTAAATTGATGAGTTAAATGGGTTGAGTTGAGAAAGGTAGATTAATTGTAAATGAGTGAAGTATGTGAATAAGAGTGGAGTATCTTAATTCCAATTTTAAAACAATGAAAAACGTTGGCTGCATGGTTATCCCATGCATGTAACTTCTAAGATAGAGTGAATGATAATGGCGTTTTATGGGAGTTACATATGTGAGAAATGTATTTCAAATTCAAGTCCATATGCACGTTGGATTCGCATGAGGGTTTATTCCATGGTTGGGTCTTCAAAGGGACAGCCAATGGATGATTGGGTGGTCCAAAGATTAAAGATCAAAACCGTTGGGTTCAAGGAGTTTCATCTCATGGATGAAACTCCCATTTGGGCAATTGATGATGAGTGGCGGTTACACAAGGTTAACCAAGGGCTAGCCGTTGGAGCCTATGGGAGTTTCATTTCAATATGAAACTCTCACATGCAATGGTAATGAGAGATGAATGAGGGGAAGATTGTATACAACATGATATGCAAAGGAACCGTTAGGCACCTTGGGAGTTTTCATCTCAAGGATGAAACCCCAAAGAAGGTATTAAACAAATGGGCATTACAAAGTGTGTTCACATTTGGAGAAGTGATGGAGAAGGATGTATCTAGGGTAGCCAAGAGCCAAAACCGTTGGAGGGTTTCATCTCAAGGATGAAACCCCCAAATGAAATGAGTTATGGAAGTAAATGGGAGGGGAGTTACAAGTGGTGCCTTAGGTTGAATTTCATTAGCCAAAGGAGCTTCATTTTTACTCTTTCTCTCTCTCTCCCTTGGATGGTTTTCATCTCACAAGACAAAGATTATTGGCTGATTTTATCTCATACCAATCAGTCCTTGGTTGATCCTTTCACCAAGACAAAATTCAGCAAAGGAGTTTGGCACCAAGGCTTATCACTCTCATCCAAGACCAAAGTTCTCTTTCTCTCTCTCTCTCTCTCTCTCAAATTTATACCTTGGCTGAAGTATTCCAAGGAGGTTGCAGCAAGGTTAGTCTCAGTCAAGAGAACAAGAAAGAAGGAGAGGCTAGGGAAGTAAAAGACCAAGGAAGGAGTCAAAGAACCGAAGGAGTCGCGGTATTGGTAAGTGCATCATAACCTTTGTCGAATAAAATGGATTAAGGATTATGATCCGGCCATTACATGGCCGAATTTACCAAAGGTTTAGATCAAGGATTATGCTGTCTAAAAATGGCAAAACATGGACCATAGGGTTCGGCCACTTGGGATGCCCGAACCCCATAGAAAGATGTGGTGCATCTTTAGGGTGTTTGAGAGATAAAATCCATATTATGTAATGAAGGTTTTAAAGGATTTAAAATGGAGATAAGTTTATTGTTTTGGAGCAGCTATGGCATGGCTGAACCATATTATTGTTATGGGTAATTTGCTGATCAAAACCATGGACAAATATTGGAGGGTTTACATAAAGGAAACCATAGGGTTCGGCTAAGTGTATGGCCGAACCACATGGACTGTTTCTATGGATTAATTAGGATAAGATCATGGTTGAAAATTATGGATGATGACATGATTATCTATGGACTTGGTGTAAGTAAATAACCATTCATGGTAGATGATGGAATATGGGATAAAAATCCATACGATGAGGTTCGGCCACGTAGTATGGCCGAACCCCATCAATGATCATTTGGTGGACTTAGGCTAAGTTATAATGTAATTGGAGATGGGTTAATGAAGGATTTAAAGGACAAAAGCTAAGTGGTGAGGTTCGGCCATGTTGTATGGCCGAACCCCACTAAGGTGGTTTGGTTATGGACTTTGGTTTTTAAACAAATTAAACAAAGGGTTAGTATAGTGGCATTATTGTAAATATGAAGGAAATGATCAAAGGTGAAATGATCAAAGATGAATGATCAAAGAATTTGAAATATGAGCCAAAACCAAAATGGTAAGGTTCGGCCATGTTGTATGGCCGAACCCTACCAAGGTTCATTTGGAAGTTTGGTCTAATTGAATGGTTTTAATTAAATAAAAGAGAGACCAAAATTTAAATGGGTGAGGTTCGGCCATTGGGTATGGCCGAACCCCACAAAGTGGATTTTTGGGACTTAGACTAAGTTGGAATCACATGGATGAATGTTTGATTTGTTGTTATATAATAGGGCCACGGGAATTGCTTGAACGGTGTACAAAGTCGTGATCGGTTATCGGTTTAAAAGAACGGTCAAACTAAGTGAACATTGAGTAGGTTTCCTACCTTTTTGAACCACACTCATACTTGATGTTTTATCGTAATTTTGATGAATTATGTGTTAAGTTATTATGTTTTAAAGTGGTTTTATATGTTAAGTTGTATTTACAAATGGCATGAAATCATGGACATCTCATGCATGGCATGGGGAGGTGTTTATGGAAACTGGAGGCCACACTCCGTCGGGGCGTCCGAAAGACCACTTTGGGGTACCTTGACGATGAGAATCCCGTCAAGAGGAGGCTATGTATAATTGTGATGGGTGGGACTCATTATATGAGCATAACATACATAGCATTGTTTTTATGAGGTTTTGATGAACATGTATTATTATATTATTTGCATGTTGTTTTACTAACCTTGTGGTAGCCTTAATCGGAAACTCTACTGGGCACGTTGATCTAACGCCCTATCTCTATCCTTAGTGGATGACGCAAGAAAGGGGAAGAACGAGGATCGTGATGGAAACCAAACATAGGCTCTTGGGCTTTGAATGGACTTTGAATTATGGACTTTTTATTTAAGTTATTTTGACATTGTAATTTGATAGATAGATGTTATTGGCATGTAATAATGTAGTTAACTATGGTTTGGATGGTTTGGTATGATTGTTTAGTTTAAGGCTATGCTAGTAATTTTGGAGATAATGTTTATATGATTTGTTATCTAGAAATGGAAAATGGAGTAGTCTTAGGATCTATTATAACCATCAGTTAGACTAAGTAAATTCCGCAAGTTCATTGTACCATGTGTGGATCAGTTCTTATGGACTTAGTTCATATGCACATGGGTTTGTCCAGTTAAGGGTCAGACTTTAGAAGTCCGAACTTAACTCACGTCGTGACATTCCGCCCCGATCACTTGTTTATTATATTTAAAAAATAAAAAATAAACTCTAATTATTAGAGTGAAAAGGGCGGGGTGTTACAAGGTTAGAGATGAAAAATTAATGGATGGTAGTCTAAAAACAAGGGCACAAGAAAGAAAAGAACAAGAAAAAGAAAAAAAGAAAGAAAATAGCATCCAAAAAGGGAAACATCCAGATACCAAAAGAAGGATATGAAAAATAAAAGAAAAATAAAGAAAAAAATTACTTAGAAAAGTGCCGAAAAGAAAAATAGAGGAAAAATATCCCTTTCAAAATCATGAAGACCTCTAACGTAGTCAAAGTATTTATCTTTAGAGCTGTCTATCCTTTTTTTATTTGACCCGATCCCAGCCACGTTTCGTCTTAAGAGGAAGTCCTACTAGTCTTAGGTCTAAATAGGGTGTCTCAAGTGGAGAATAAAGGAAGAAAAATGATGGTATTTGACTCAACGTTCTCAAGGAAGTGGCACCTATTTATGAGATCATTTATTTTCTTTGAATTGAGCCGTCTTTGTCTACTACATATGTGAGATACTTTGATTTTGAAAACAGAAATTCTACTCACATAAACTTGAGAGAAAATGAATCCAAACCTCTGAGTGTTAATTTTTCTGAGAGTTATATTCAGTGAGGTTTGCAGTCAAAGCGCATTTTCCAACTGTGTGAACAAAATTGTAGTCTATTTGGAAAAAAAAATCTATCTTAATATTGGCTAAAGCACACACACACTCCAAGTATAAACCTTGTAAAATGAAATTTAGACTTGTATGATGTCTAGACCTCTCATCCTTGTGTTCCTGTTAAATGTTGATATTTGTGGGTATTATCACTGCAAGCCTCGTCCACTAGGGGTAACCTAGGGGTTTAAAGGTTTGTTGCATATGCTAAATTTAATCGAGAGTACCAGCTAAAGTGGTGTAATTTTTAGGTTAAGTTTAGGTATTGGTTTTGTCTAGGTATAGTCAAGGTTTAGATTAGAATTATATTAGGATTTTTGTTATTTAGAATTTTTAGCTTTAGTTTTGCTCGAGGACTAGCAAAATCTGAGTTTGGGGGTATTTGTTGAGCACTAAAATCTTATATTTTACCCCTAATTATTGGGCCAGTAGCTCCCAATTTTGTGTATATTAGTGCATTTAATACAATTTATTAGTTTTGTAGACTAAAAATGGAGAATACAAGAAATCAAGCTAAGTGAGTGGATAATTGCTAGTTTTGAGCCTAAAATAGAAGATCTGGAATCTTAGTAATTAATTCGGGCCACTTTTAAGTTTTTCATGTAAATTGGTTAGTCTAATTTTGAAGTCTATACTTAATCAATATTTTAGATTTTGAAGTGGTGGAGTTAATTATTTAATTTCGGGAGAGAGACCATGCAATTCAAGTGCCAAAGACTAAAAATCAAGGTCAAATGGGCTAGAGATCCACTTCAATTGGGCCAAACTAAGCTCCACAAGCCAACATTGGGCCAGGCCACAAGCAGTCCATGTACATATTATAAGATTGGCCAGGCAAATATGCACTCCAAAGTCCAACAAAGGCCCAAGTCCTCAAGCTCAAGTCCAAGGTCCATTGGAAGCCCATGTGCTCATTTATAGGTCCAAAACTCAAGTCCATAATCCATTCACACGCCCAAGCCTTGTCCATTTCCATGTCATCCACACCATTCAATCGTCATCTTAAAACCTAACCCTTCATCTCATACCGAAATTAGAAAAAACCCTAGATCCACCTATCAAATCCAAGCCATACATGCATTAACATTAGATGTAGACCATCCAACCCATCCATCATCTAGATTTACCTGAGGATCACATGCATTCATATATCACCTATGCATCCATTCAATTAGATTATCCATCAACCATCTAAATCATTAGATCTTAGGACATTTCATCACATCTATTCATATCATTCATAAACCTAGGAAAAACCCTAGAGCCACCTTATTTATCCAGTGCATACATTCATCGTCTTATATTTAAGCTATACATTTTATCATCCATCTTGATCAACCTTTGAATCTCAACCTTCGATTAGGAAACCTACCATTTATATAATTTATTTTTCCCAAAATACCTTATAGCCATTAGATCCAAACCCCATTCAATCTAAGCCCTCCATTCATAAAACCCTAAGCATTGAACAACTTGTGGTTCAAGCTAGCCTCCATGTGCATTTTACACATCGTCATCCTCATGATTTTTGCATCTAATTTTTCTCCATGAATTTAAATTTAAAACCCATCTAGATTCATTCATGCCACATCACCTACACCTTATCACCCCTCCTCCAAGCAATCCAAATTCGCCCAAGTCAATGAGACACTTGTCAATTTCGTGTGAAGCCTTGTGGAGGAAGAAATGGAGAAAATAAATGGGATTTGGAAGAAAAGTTTTGACATAGCTTTGGTACTTTGACCATAACTTTCTACTCCAATTTCCAATTGCATTAATTCTTGTTGTGTTGGAAAGAAGACTTCAAGGGTTACAACGTTGTACTTTACAAAATTTCATGATTCGGAAGTTTACTACTTAAAAATGGATCTACAATATGGTACGTGTGTAGAAAAATGGGATTTGCACTCCACTTTCCAAACTAATCCTAAATCCCAATTTTTTATCCACCAGTACTTAGCCACCAAGCCAAGCAACCCAAATTTCGTGTATACCCTATTGTAAGCCCTAGTTTTGTATCTTGAATCCCATCCATCCAAATTTCATGAGATCTAATCTAAGCCATCATTCCATAACTTAAACCCAAATTTAATCTCAGTTGTCCATTCCAACCTTGAGTCTAGAAATAGAGCACTATGCACACCATAGAATTTGAATTTAACCTGGAGCTTGAGAGGACCAAGGTTGGAGCAAAAGACAAGAAGACAGGAGCACAATTCGAATTTATAAAGTGAGAGTTGTAAATTTTATTTTTATGTTGTCTTTCTTGTATTTAATTTATAAGTACCTGTACTGAATTCTTCTATGAAATAAATGCAAAGCATCCATTTAGAATCCTGAAACATCCAAGTTCTAGAACTCTGTTGTGATTATTTTGCTTTTAATTTCAAGTTTGCAACTTTTGTTTCTTTAATTAAACACGAGCAAATGCAATAGTTAGGATCTTGATTGTAAATGTTGAATCTTGATTACTAAGGTTTAATTAATTAAATTAATGTTGTGAATCTTGTCCTTATTAGTTAGTATGAATTGCATTTTAGATATTGATGCGAATTTCAGATCTAGGTTTTGTATTTGTTTACACATTTTGGGCGATGTGCAGTCCATTCCAAACAACCAACCTTTACATTACTCCACTTTTATTTTCTTGGAATTTAATTTTCTGTCTTTTAATTATGTTAGATTCTATGTTTGTTGTATAATTTTTGTTCTAACCTAAATCTTGTATGTTTTATTCTTTTTAAATTCTTTAATTCATGTTATTCTTTTATTATTTTAATTCATTGTATTGTCACTCACTCTCAAAATTCATTCAATTAAAGATATTTTAATCTTATTACTTGTAATTTTGACTATGATTAAGATTATCATTTAATTCACCATTTTAACTAAGGACAATTAATTCACACATCTTATTTGCTGATTTCCCAACTTAGATACATGACTCATATAAAGGTTCTACTTCTTGAAAATGATTCTTTTTAAAAGAACACAAATTTAATTTTAATTCATATATTTTGAGATTTTCTTTTGGGTTTGACCTCGTACTCAATCACTGTACTATACATTGTTTGTGCGCTTGCGAGATTTACAAATTTAAAACATCAACAATAAGGAAGGGTGATTGGGTGTGGGTAAATGAAAGGATAATGGAGGTACAAATTAGTCTTGGTAGATTGTATCAATGAGGCTGAACTTCTTCTGTTCCTTTTGAAGTATGAGACTAAAAATGGTTCCAAACGATGGCCATTGACTTTGAAAGCATGACCATTTTTAGGATGCTTGATCTGGATTAATTTTCTAGGAAAAAGATGCAACTGAGAATTGTACAATAGGACTTTTTTGACCAACAGTAAACACTTTCCAAATAATGTGTTTTTTATGAAATATTTTCATTTTGTCTTTGTACTTTTTTGCTGTATCATCTTCCTTTCTGATTTCTTCCAACTCAGTCATTTGGATCTTTCTAAGTTGTCCAGCGGAGTCGAATGCAAAACTGAAACGCTTGATTGCCCAATAGGCTTTGTGTTCTATTTCGACTGGAAGATGACAAACTTTTTCATACAATAATCTATAGGGTGACATTCCTATGGGAGTTTTGAACGCAGTTCGATAAGCCCATAGTGCATCAGTGAGTCTAGAAGACCAGTCCTTAAGAGATGGATTGACTGTCTTCTCAAGGATATGTTTGATTTCTCTATTTGATATTTCCACTTGTCGACTTGTTTGAGGGTGATAGGGGGTACCCATATGATTTCATTAATTTTTCAAACAGACGATTACAAAATGCTTACTACCATCACTGATGATAGTTCGTGGAATACCAAATCTAAAAAAGATGTTTTCTTTCAAGAAACGAGTGACAACCTTGTGATCATTGGTTTTGCATGCCACTACTTCTACCTACTTTGATACATAATCAACTCCTACGAGGATATATAGATTGCCAAAATACTTAGGGAAGGGTCCCATGAAATCAATGCCCCAAACATCAAAATGTTCAACAATTAAGATTGGGTTTAAAGGCATCATGTTTCTGCGAGATATACTTCCTAATTTTTGACATCTATTGCATGAAACAAAGAAGGTATGGGTATCACAAAACATGGAGGGCTAGTAAAATCCACACTGCAAGATTTTTGCAGTTGTCCTTTTATCACTGTAATGGCCTCCACAGGCTTGATCGTGACAGAAACTTATGACACTTTGTTGTTCTTCTTCAGGAACACAACGACGAATAATTTGGTCCCCACAATGCTTAAACAAATATGGATCATCCCAGATGAAATTTTTGACTTGTACCTGAAACTTAATTATATCTTTTTTTTTTAGTCCAATGACGAGGCATTTGACTAGACAAGATAGTTGACAATATCCGCAAACCATGGTACTTGGGAAAGGGACATGAGTTGTTCATCAAGGAAGGACTCAATGATAGGACGGTTGTCTTCAGTGAGCTCAGGTACCAATCTAGACAAATGATTGGCTACCACATTTTCGGAACCTTTCTTGTCTCGGATTTCAATGTCAAATTCTTGTAGCAATAGTATCCATCGGATCAGGTGGGACTTAGCATCTTTCTTAGAAATAAGATACTTGAGTGCAGCGTGATCTGAATAGATAATGACCTTCGAACCTACTGAGTAAGATCGAAATTTGTCTAGCATAAATACGACAGCTAACAATTTTTTTTACATGGTGGAATAATGAAGTTGGGCATCATTCAACGTTTTGCTAGCATAATAGATAACATGAGGTAATATGTTCATTTTTTGTCATGACACGGCTCATACTGCATAGTCAGAGGCATCGTACATGATTTCAAAGGATACAGACCAGTCAGGTGACTGTATGATTGGAGCAGAAGTCAAAGCTCTAACGCCCCACCCTTTTTCACTTGCTTCCAAAAATCAGAGTCTATTTTTTTTTAAAAAAAAAGTGAGCGACAGCGGGAAGTCACGACGCGAGTTAAGTCTGAGCTTCTAAAGCTCGACCCTTAACTGGCCAACCCTATGTGTGTGTGCGGACTAAGTCCACCAAGAGAGTTCACACACATAATATAACATGCAGATAATAATAGAACCTAACTCTATTCCAATTTATTAGATAGCAAAGGTATACGTCCTTTTACAATGTTTATCTTAACTAAAATAATCAAATAAAATCATTCCAGACCATAGCAACATAACTAAGTTATTACATGTCCGACATTCTAAGTTATCTCAAATTACAAGTCCAAATAATAACTTTAAACAACTATAAAGTAAACTCATTCAAGCTTCTAAGCTTGACTCCGTTCACGCTCATCGATCCCTTCGTTTCCTGCGTCATTCACTAAGGTAGAAGTAAGGCGTTAGAACAACGCGCCCAATATGTATTTCGATTAAGGCTACCACAAGGTTAGTATAAAGCATGCATATAACATAATGATACATGATCGTCAAAACCTTATTAAACAATGGTATGTATGTATGCAAATGTAATGAGTCCCACCCATCACAAGTACACATAGCCTCTTGATGGGATTCTCATCATTAAGGTACCACCACATAGGTCTTTTGGACTCCTCGACGGAGTGTGGACCCTCTGGTTTCCTCTTGATGGGATTCTCATCATCAAGGTAACCCACATAGGTTTTTCGGTCGCCCCGACCGAGTGTGGCCCCTCTGGTTACATAACCTTCACCCCATGCCATGCATAAGATGTCAATGAAATACATGCCATTTTATAATATAATCTTAACATTCAAATCCTCTTTGAAACATAACAATTTAACCCATATCTCATAAAAATCAAGATTAAAACATCAAGTATAAACCATGGTTACAAAAAGGTAGGAAACCTACACAAAGGTCACTTAAAATGTCTGCTCTTCTTAAACCGTCACTCGCTCACGATTGCGCATCGTTTAAGAAGTTCCATCACCTTGTTACCTAACAATAAATCAAACTTAAATCCCATTTGATTTCCAATTGAAGTCTAAAACCAAGAACACCATCTTGTGGGGTTCGGCCATACACTATGGCCGAACCTCACCTACTTGAATTTGGCCCTTACTTTTCTTTTTTACTCCAACATCACTTTGCTAATAACTTAGCCCTTTGTCCACCAAAATCCATTAGTGGGGTTCGGCCATACAACATGGCCTACCCTCGCCATCTTGGTTTTGGTCTCTCTTCCAACCTTTTGATCTTTTCAAAATAAATCCAAACCTTGCCATTATTGATTCATAAAACTCACTCTTTTAAATCAGCCATCTAACCTTGTCATTATTTCAAATATATAAAATATTTCCCATGGGGTTCGGCCATGTTGGTTCATTATTTTGACTTATTTACCATCTTGCCATTGATTCAATTCTTAATTACCATTTCATTCATTCCATATGCTGTACCTAGACCTTAAATCCAAGAAATGTTTCCCATGGGATTCATCCATCCATCATGGCCGAACCCATGGTCCCTTATTTCCTTTTAATTTCAATAATACCATTCATTCACATGTCCATAAAATAACCCTTGTGGGGTTCGGCCATACTCCATGGCCGAACCTCACTCATTAAACGTTGGTCCTCCTTTTTAATCCTTGATCTAATATTTTTCATCCTTTAACAATCCAAAAGATGTTATCCATTTACTTAATCTTTATTTTCATTAAATAAAAGCCAATATCTTTTCATGGGGTTCGGCCATACAACATGGCCGAACCCTATGGTCCATTATCTCCCTTTTAAAATCCTTTTTAGACCCAAAAACTTCCTTAACACTTTCCATGGGGTTCGGCCATGCCACATGGCCGAACCCTATGGTTCATCATTGGATCCTTCCTTCATCTTTTTGACCCATTTAAATTCCTTTAGAACATCACAATATTCCATGGTATTTCATCAATCAAAAACCCATAAATTAACCATGTTTTTCCATGGGGTTCAGCCATTCATATGGCGGAACCCTATGATTCATCTACTTCTCTTAAAACCATCTTACATTCTTTCATTTTCGTCCATGGGGTTCAGCCATACCCTTGGCCGAACCCTATGGTTCTTATTTAAATTTTGATTATCAAGAAAACCTGCCGGTTCGCGACTCGTCCGGTTTTCTTTTTCTCCGGTTTGTTCCTTTTCCTTCTTTCTTTAGCCTTTCTTTCCTTCCTTCTTGTCCTTTAGCCGAGACTGATCTTGCCGGAAACTCCTTGAAGTTCTTCGGCCAAGGTATTGACTTGAGAAAGAGAGAGATAGAAACTTGGCCTTGGGTGAGAGTGATAAAACCTTGAGATACAAACTCCTTTGCTCTAAGTCCACTTTGTCTTGGTGGAGTGATCGGCCAAGGAATGATTTGCGTGAGAGACAACCAGCCAAGGTTCCTTGTCTTGAGAGGTGAAAAACGGCCAAGGGAGGGAGAGAGAGAGAGGATGAATAGAAACTAAGTAATGAAGGTTGACCAAAGGTGGTGTCCATTGATGGCACCGCTTAGAAACTCCCCTCCCCATTCATCTCCCTCACTTATTCCATTTATTTCACTTGAATCAACGCAAACACTTGTTTGCATTCCCATTTAATTCAGCCTTAACCTAATTAGGCTTGAGCTCACCTAATGGTCAACCAAGTCAACTACGACCCATTGGGTCCCAATTGGGCCTTTTGACCCAAATAACCACCTTGACCCAATTAAATGCACCTTACCCATTTACTTTAAATTGATCCTTATAACATATCCATTGGGTCTTAATTGGACCATTGCCCAACAGCTTACCCATCTAAGGTTCATAACCATTAATTCATAATTTAAATGGACAAAATTCATCTAAATTGATATTTTAAAAGTCCAGGGTGTTACAATACAATCTTCTTTTTAAAATTGTCGTCCCGAAAATCAAGCAAAGTAGGGTTCCAAACAATTTACAAAAATAACTCAAGGTGAGCTGTTCTCATTTCCGACTCAAGTTCCCAAGTGGCCTCATCAATACCATGTCGATCCCATACCACTTTGACGAACTGAATCGCTCGGTTTCGTAATACCCTTTGCTCAGTCTCCACTATTCTAACAGGCTTCTCGACGTAAGTCACATCACTTTGTACCTCTATATCTTGTACATTCAATACATGAGAAGGATCGGGACTGTACTTCATCAACATCGATATATGAAACACATCATGTAGAGATGCCAATTGTGGAGGAAGTGCCAATTGATAGGCTACATCCCCCATCCTTTTTATGACGAAAAACGGTCCCACATATCTTGGTGACAGTTTCCCTTTCTTTCCAAATCTCATGTGTCCCTTCCGTGGCGAGACTTTCAAGAACACCATGTCCCCCACTTCAAATTCAAGGAACCTCTTCCTTTTGTCAGCATAGCTCTTTTGACGACTCTGCGCAGCCAATAAGTGTTGCCGTATCAACTGTATCTGCGTTATATTCTCTGCAACTAACTCGAGTCCAATCAGTGCAGGCTCACCGGCCTCTGTCCAGTACAATGGTGACCTACATGGTCTACCATACAAAGCCTCAAATGGAGCCATCTGGAGGCTTGCCTGGTAACTATTATTGTATGAGAACTCCACCAACGGCAAGTGATCCTCCCATCCACCCTTGAAATCTAGCATGCATGCTCTCAGCATATCCTTCAATGTTTGTATAGTCCTCTCAGACTGCCTATCAGTCTGTGGATGGAATGCTGCGCTAGTTAGTAGATCTGTCCCCATGGCCTACTGCATGCTCTGCCACACTCTGTCGGTGAATCGGTCATCTCTGTCGGACACAATAGTCCGAGGGATACCATGTAATCTGATGATATCCTTGATATACCGCCGACCCAAAGTCTCAGATGAGTCTGTCATCTTAATGGAAAGAAAATGTCCAGCCTTGGTCAGTCGGTCTAGCACGACCCATATCGTATCGTTGCCCTTTGAAGACCTTGGAAACCCCGTCACAAAATCCATGGAAATGTGCTCCTATTTCCATTCCGGCACTGGTAAGGGTTTGAGTAACTCTGGTGGCTTCTGATGTTCCGTTTTAACCTACTGACAGGTTAGGCAATAAGCAACAAATTCTGCCACATCTCTTTTGAGTCCATGCCACCAGCAGTGTCTCTTTAGGTCGTGATACATCTTGGTGCTGCCCGGATGAATGGAGAGCTTAGTTTGGTGTGCCTCAATCAACAACTCTCTCCTGTAGCTTTTAGGCACATATAACCTACCCCGGAATACAAGACCCTGTCTTGGTCGTAATTCCCATTTCGGTATAACCACGGCAGTAGACATCTTGGCCCATATCTCCTCCATTTCCGGATCTGCTCGCTACTCTTGTTCAATCTTGTCAAGTTTCATTTAATTACATCAAAATCACTCATATCAACCTATGAGTTTCATTCTCGCAGAATTTACTCTGTCTCATGTTATCTCTTTTTCTCGTGAACCCATTTGCGATCTTATGTAGATCAATGTATTCTATTTCACTTTATCTACTACCAAGGTATTTTCCATACGTACTCGCTCAATACTTTCATTTGTCTACTCTCTGTGTGAGGTAGCCTGCCAATACGAGCCTATGCTCAAGTCTTTTGCTGATTCCATTATAACTAGGTTTCTAGCTACACTCTCCTGGAACTCCATCGGCTCACTACAGATTCAGCTGATCAGTCTAACTAGGCAGTCCCCCATAGTTTCCTATTCGAGTTTCACTAGACTCTTAACTTTTCCACTAAGTACATCTCCAAAAGTAAGCATAACTTCATTTGTACATAAGTCACAATGTGACTAACACTTTTTGTTCAAAACTCCTACGATACCAATACCGGCATCAATCCAAACCACCATGGGAATCATCTTCCACGGTTATACACATCCGTCCTTGGTACCACTCTATCAGTGAGTATCATCTACCCCTGATTAACAACCATCCATGAATATAACCCTCCTATGGGTATAATCCATTCATGGGCATAATTAATCCAGGGCACATCATCTACCATGAGATATTCTATCCGTAGGAACAACACCTGAATACATCACCACGTGACTGTAGCAATAATATCAAAACATAAACGTACCCTGACCCCTAGCAAGACTTAGGGCCCATGACTTACTAAGTGGAAGACCCATTTCCAACGTGATCAAGTGTACCTCGCCCTGCATCCCTTCAGCCCAAGGGTGATTCAGTCAAGCTCTAAGGCGGTCGAACCGCGCCTAACGAAGTTAGCACCACCCCCATGGGGTAAAATAGTGACTAGTTCTGCGCATCCACGTACGTCAAGTGTGCGAAATAGCCGTGAGAGCGCCCTCCAACGCATAGTATGCGAGGGACCCACTCCTCAACGGCAACCGTACGGGACCAAGTCTCCGTCTTTCATATCGAGGTCCCCACGGTCTTACGGCTACTCTAGGCCATACTCATGGAATCTATATACTTATCTCATCAATGTAACACCCCTCCCTTTTTACTCTAATAATCAGAGTTTATTTATTTTTAACTAATAATAACAAGTGAACGGGGCGGAGTGTCACGACGCGAGTTAAGTTCGGATTTCTAAAATCCGACCCTTAACTGGCCAAGCCCATGTGGCACTAGGTCCATAAGAACTGAACCACACATGGTACATATACGACTTGCGGAATAAACTTAGTCTTAATCTAACTGCGGGTTATAATATATCCTAAGACTACTCCATTTTATATCTTTAGATAGCAAAGTACATAATCATCCAAAATTACTAAAATAACCTTAATGTATGCATTCATTCTAAACCATCCAAATCCTACCAAACCATAGTTAACTAAATTATTACAAGCCAACACAACTAATTATCAAATTACATTGTCCAAATAACTTAAATAAAAAGTCCATAAACAGTCCATTCAAAGTCCATTCAAAACCATTCAAAATGCCCAAGCTCCTATGCTTGGTTTCGTTCTCGATTCTCATTCTTCCCCTTTCCTGTGGCATCCACTAAGGATAGAGATAGGGCATTAGATCAACGCGCCCAGTAGTGTTTCCGATTAGGGCTACCACAAGGTTAGTATCAAAACATGCAAATAATAGAATAATACATGTTCATCATAATCTTATAAAAACAATGCTATGTATGAAATGCACATGTAATGAGTCCCACCCATCAAAAATATACATAGCTTCCTCTTGACAGAATTCTCATCGTCAAGGTACCCCACAGTGGTCTTTCGGATGCCCCGACGGAGTGTGGCCTCCGGATTCCTCTTGATGGGATTCTCATCATCAAGGTACACCACAGTGGTCTTTCGGACGCCCCGACGGAGTGTGACCTCCGGTTTCTATAATTAACACCCCATGCCATGCATGAGATGTCCATGATTTCATGCCATTTGTAAACATAACTTAACATATAAACCCACATTGAAACATAATAACTTAGCACATAATCAAAATTACTATAAAACATCAAATATAAGTGTGGTTCAAAAAGGTAGGAAATCACTAAAGTTGTCCTTTCTTTTCAATCCGTCACCCGTTCACGATTGCGTACCGTTCAAAGAGTTCTGATACCTTGTTTATAACACAGCAAGCCAAGATACTAATCATGTGATTTCTATTTACATCTAAGACCCAAACCACCTTGTGGGGTTCGGCCATACCCCATGGCTGAACCTCACCCATTTTGAATTTTTGTCATTTCTTTTCATTTAATCACATTAAACCACCTCACACTTAAAACAAACGTTGGTAGGGTTCGGCCATACAAGATGGCTGAATCTTACCACTTTGATTTGCACCCCTCTTTTCCAATCCTTTGATCAGTCCATTCATATTTACAATTTATCTTGTATTTACGGTTTTGCCATTGGTCTAACCAATGCTTAATTTCGCTAACCTCCATCAACCAAAATAAAACCATCTTAGTGGGGTTCGGCCATACACATGGCCGAACCTAACCACTTAATTTGGTCCTTTTAAATCCTTCATACATCCATAGAAATTAACCACTAAGTCCATCAATCACCATTAGTGGGGTTCAGCCATACTTCATGGCCGAACCTCACCAAACTGGTTTTTGTTCCTCTTTCCATCATCCATGATGGTTGATTATTTACCTATACTAAGTCCATATAATTCTTAAATCAAAGCATATAATTATTACATAATTTCCATCCATGTTCTTACTCTAATTAAACCATAAAAACAATCCATGGGGTTCGGCCATACACATGGCCGAACCCTATGGTTCTCTTAATGTAAACCCTCCAATATTTGTCCATGGTTTTGATCAACAAATTATCCATAACATTAGCATGGTTTAGCCATGCCATAGCTGCTCCAAAACAGTAAACTTATCTCCATTTAAAAAGCCCTTTAAACCTTCAAAAACATGGTATAGTTTTTATTTATCAAACCATAAAAATTACCAAACCTTTTCATGCAGTTCGGCCATCCCAAGTGGCCGAACCCTATGGTCCATGTTTTGCAATTTTTAGACAGCTTAATCCTTGATCTAAACCTTTGGTAAATTCGGCCATGTAATGGCCGGATCATAATCCTCAATCCATTTTATTTAACAAAGGTTATGATGCACTTTCCAATACCGCGACTCCTTCGGTTCTTTGACTCCTTCCTTGGTCCTTTACTTCCCTAGCCTCTCCTTTTTTCTTCTTTTCTTTTGGCCGAGACTGACCTTGCTGCCAACTCCTTGGAATAATATGGCCAAGGTATAAATTTGAGAGAGAGAGAGAAAGAGAACTTTGGTCTTGGATGAGAGTGATAACCCTTGGTGCCAAACTCCTTTGCTGAATTTTGTCTTGATGGAAGGATCAACCAAGGACTGATTGGTATGAGATAAAATCAGTCAATAATCTTTGTCTTGTGCAATGAAAACCGTCCAAGGGAGAGAAAGATAGAGAGAGTCAAAATGAAACAATCCTTTGGTAAATGAAATTCAGCCCATGTGATCTCTTTGGTAGCATCACTTGTAACTCTCATTTGCATTCATCTACAACACTTATTTCAATTGGGGGTTTCATCCTTGAGATGAAACCCTCCAACGGTTTTGGCTCTTGATTTTCCATCTAAGATGGGTAATCCCTATGGTTCCAACGTGTGGTGTATCTTAGTGTAACCTCCCTTGGGGTTTCATCCTTGAGATGAAACTCCCAAGGTGTCCAATGGCTTTCCAAGTCCATCTTGCTGTATGCATTCCTCACATTATCCATCCTTCATTACCATTGCATGTGAGAGTTTCATTTTTTAAATGAACTTTCATAGGCTCCAACGGCTAGCCCTTGATTGACCTTGAGTAACTCCAATTGCTTATTTATCTTCCATCTTTTACCTATGTGGGAGTTTCATCCATGAGATGAAACTCCTACATGCCAACGGTTTTTATGTCTTAATCTTTTACCCAACCATCCTTCTCATTGGCTGCCCATTTGAAGTCCCATGCATCCAATGTTGTGGCCATTGTATGGCTTAAGTAACCGCCACCTCTCCAAAATGTAACTCCATGAAACGGCACCTTCCATTTATCACCTAACTTGGAGTTTCATGCATGGGGTAAACCCCCATGCAACCAACGTTGTGATATGTTTGAATTTGAAACAACCAAAAACCTTTTATCTACACACCTCACTCACTTAAAAATAAATATTCCATCCAACTTATTTATTTAACTCACCCAACTCTACTCATTCATTTAATTGAACTTAACCAATAAATTCAACTCAACTAAACTCCATTATTTATTTCAATTCAAACCAACTCAAATATTTAATGAAACTTAAACCAATTAGGCTTTGAGCTCACTCAATGATTAATCATGTCATTCACGACCCATTGGGTCCCATTTGGGTCCTTTGACCCAATTAACCTCTTTGACCCGAATAAATGTACATTACCCATTTAACTTAATTTAAACCTTATACAAGTACATTGAGTCTTACTTGAGCAACGGGTCCCACCATTTTTCTCATCCATGATCATAACCCTTCAATTTATAACTCCAATGGCATTTTCGTAAATATTGATATATTGAAAAATCCATACATCACGTGAGGGACGCACCTATACCACATCTTAATCATCAATATCATGTGAGGGACACACCCATACCACGTCTTAATATAATCAAGTGACCTCGTCACATACATCTCAATGCCAAAGTCCTCATAAACTCTTAAGTTTGCATACTTTATTAAAAGTCATTCAAACTTCCATCACAATACAAGGGTTGGTAGGGTTAGAACAAACCCTTCAAAACGTAACCACAACCCTTACAAAATCTTTACCTTTTCCCTGCCATTTCCTTACCCTTTCTTAGCCCAATCTTCCGTAGAAGACCCTGCATCATCATAAAAATCGAAGAAGCTGTCAGGGCATGTCGTCGACGTGTGCCCCAACATTCCACAAATCAGACATGGTATTATTCCCAGTCCCCCAATGTAAGGACAATTAGTCCTCTCCTTCCCGTTCCTGTGAAGTCCACAAACAGGGCAAATAACCTCAAGGGGGTAGGGGCAGAAAGTACAGTTGTGCCCTTCCTGGTTGCACAACTCGTACATATATCCGGGCGCTATCTCCCCTACTGATTCTCCTATCATTGGGATATCTCCCATATACTCTTCTGGAAAAGGGACTAGATACACTTCGACATCCTCGGGAAATCTTACCTGGAAGTCTTTGTTAACTTCCACAACGCGGTCTGGCCTGTTGGAGTTGTTGGAAGAAGAAGTCAAATCTATAGGACAGCTAGGAGTTCCTTTGTCCCACAACTCTGTATACTCTATGTTGGTCGACATATCTGTATCACGTCAACAACAACATATTAATGAAAACAGCAGTTCTAATCAAACTAATCTTGTTTTGGGGAATTTTCCCTAATCATCTTGTATTTCTTGTTTTGGGGAGTTTCCTATGTATCAAATAGTGTCTTCTGTTTGGGGAAATTACCAAATCAGCACTCTTTGTATTTCTTTGTTTTTGGGGAAACTTCCTAAGTATCATGTATTTGTTTCTAAGTTTGGTATATCGGGGAAATATCTCTTAATTTGCTATGTTTGATAATCCAATTATTGTGACTGTACTTCCTTTGCTATCATTCCTGGTTGTTGTCAGTTTGAATGTTCCAGTTTGAGTCTAACGAAGTAAATTAATCCGGCCCCCGTGCAGCGGACTCCGAAGAGTCAGTCAGTTGGGATTCTTATCTGTCAGTGAAACATGAAACCGTCTTAATCTTACTTCGAAAAATTCAACCTTCCCGTTTCGCTCTGATACCAACTGTCACGCCCCGCCCTTCTTCACTCGCTTTTCAAAAATCAAAGTCTATTTTTTTTTAAAAAAAAAAAGTGAGCGAGAGCGGGACGTCACAACGCGAGTTAAGTCTGAGCTTCTAAAGTTCGACCCTTAACTGGCCAACCCTATGTGTGTGTGCGGACTAAGTCCACCAAGATAGTTCACAGACATAAGTTAACATGCGGATAATAATAGAACCTAACTCTATTCCAATTTATTAGATAACAAAGGTGTACGTCATTTTACAATGTTTATCTTAACTGAAATAATCAAATAAAATCATTCCAAACCATAGCAACATAACTAAGTTATTACATGTTCGACATTCTAAGTTATCTCAAATTACAAGTCCAAATAATAACTTTAAACAACTATAAAGTAAACTCATTCAAGCTTCTAAGCTTGACTCCGTTCACGCTCATCGATCCCTTCGTTTCCCGCGTCATTCACTAAGGTAGAAGTAGGACGTTTGAACAACGCGCCCAGTAGGTATTCCGATTAAGGCTACCACAAGGTTAGTATAAACCATGCATATAACATAATGATACATGATCGTCAAAACCTTATTAAACAATGGTATGTATGTATGCAAATGTAATGAGTCCCACCCATCACAAGTACACATAGCCTCTTGATGGGATTCTCATCATTAAGGTACCACCACATAGGTCTTTTGGACTCCTCGACGGAGTGTGGACCCTCTGGTTTCCTCTTGATGGGATTCTCATCATCAAGGTAACCCACATAGTTTTTCGGTCGCCCCGACCGAGTGTGGCCCCTCTGGTTACATAACCTTCACCCCATGCCATGCATAAGATGTCAATGAAATACATGCCATTTTATAATATAATCTTAACATTCAAATCCTCTTTGAAACATAACAATTTCACCCATATCTCATAAAAATCAAGATTAAAACATCAAGTATAAACCATGGTTACAAAAAGGTAGGAAACCTACACAAAGGTCACTTAAAATGTCCGCCGTTCTTAAACCATCACCCGCTCACGATTGCGCATTGTTTAAGAAGTTCAGTCACCTTGTTACCTAACAATAAATCAAACTTAAATCCCATTTGATTTCCAATTTAAGTCTAAAACCAAGAACACCATCTTGTGGGGTTCGGCCATACACTATGGCCGAACCTCACCTACTTGAATTTGGCCCTTACTTTTATTTATTACTCAAACATCACTTTGCTAATAACTTAGCCCTTTGTCCACCAAAATCCATTAGTGGGGTTCGGCCATACCCCATGGCCGAACCTCACCATCTTGGTTTTGGTCTCTCTTCCAACCTTTTGATCTTTTCAAAATAAATCCAAACCTTGCCATTATTGATTCATAAAACCCACTCTTTTAAATCAACCATCTAACCTTGTCATTACTTCAAATATATAAAATATTTCCCATGGGGTTTAGCCATACAACATGGTCGAACCCTTGGTTCATTATTTTGACTTATTTACCATCTTGCCATTGATTCAATTCTTAATTACCATTTCATTCATTCCATATGCTGTACCTAGACCTTAAATCCAAGAAATGTTTCCCATGGGATTCGTCCATCCATCATGGCCGAACCCATGGTCCCTTATTTCCTTTTAATTTCAATAATACCATTCATTCACATGTCCATAAAATAACCCTTGTGGAGTTCGGCCATACTCCATGTCCGAACCTCACTCATAAAACGTTGGTCCTCCTTTTTAATCCTTGATCTAATATTTTTCATCCTTTAACAATCCAAAAGATGTTATCCATTTACTTAATCCTTATTTTCATTAAATAAAAGCCAATATCTTTTCATGGGGTTCGGCCATACAACATGGCCGAACCCTATGGTCCATTATCTCCCTTTTAAAATCCTTTTTAGACACAAAAACTTCCTTAACACTTTCCATGGGGTTCGGCCATGCCACATGGCCGAACCCTATGGTTTATCATTGGATCCTTCCTTCATCTTTTTGACCCATTTAAATTCCTTCAGAACATTACAATATTCCATGGTTTTTCATCAATCAGAAACCCATAAATTAAACATGTTTTTCCATGGGGTTCGGCCATTCATGTGGCAGAACCCTATGATTCATCTACTTCTCTAAAACCATCTTACATTCCTTCATTTTCCTCCATGGGGTTCGGCCGTACCCTTGGCCGAACCCTATGGCTCTTATTTAAATTTTGATTATCAAGAAAACCTACCGGTTCCGCGACTCCTCCGATTTTCTTTTGCTCCGGCTTGTTCCTTTTCCTTCTTTCTTTTGTCTTTCCTTCCTTCCTTCTTGTCCTTTAGCCGAGACTGATCTTGCTGGAAACTCCTTGAAGTTGTTCGGCCAAGGTATTGATTTAAGAGAGAGAGAGAGAGAGAGAGAGAGAAACTTGGCCTTGGATGAGAGCGATAAAACCTTGAGATACAAACTCCTTTGCTCTAAGTCCACTTTGTCTTGGTGGAGTGATCGGCCAAGGAATGATTTGTGTGAGAGACAACCAGCCAAGGTTCCTTGTCTTGAGAGGTGAAAAACGACCAAGGGAGGGAGAGAGAGAGAGGATGAATGGAATCTAAGTAATGAAGGTTGACCAAAGGTGGTGTCCCTTGATGGCACCCCTTGGTAACTCCCCTCCCCATTCATCTCCCTAACTTATTCCATTTAATTCACTTGAATCAACTCAAACACTTGTTTGCATTCCCATTTAATTCAGCCTTAACCTAATTAGGCTTGAGCTCACCTAATGGTGAACCAAGTCAACTATGACCCATTGGGTCCCAATTGGGCCTTTTGACACAAATAACCACCTCGACCCAATTAAATGCACTTTACCCATTTACTTTAAATGGATCCTTATAACATATCCATTGGGTCTTAATTGGACCATTGCATAACACCTTACCCGTCTAAGGTTCATAACCATTAATTCATAATTTAAATGGACAAAATTCATGTAAATTGATATCTTAAAAATCCAGGGTGTTACAATACAATCTTCTTTTTAAAATTTTCGTCCCGAAAATCGAGCGAAGTAGGGTTCCAAACAATTTACGTAAATAACTCAGGTGAGTTGTTTTCATTTCCGATTCAAGTTCCCAAGTGTCTTCCTCATTACCATGTCGATCCCATACCACTTTGACGAACTGAATCGTTCGGTTTCATAATACTCTTTGCTCTGTCTCCACCACTCTGATAGGCCTCTCGACGTATGTCACGTCGCTTTGCACCTCTATGTCTTGTACATTTAGAACATGTGAGGGATCAGGATTGTACTTCCTCAGCATAGATATATGAAATACATCGTGCAAAGATTCCAACTGTGAAGGAAGTGCCAATTGGTAAGCCACTTACCCCATCCTCCTTATGATTGAAAACGGCCCCACATATCTAGGCGACAGTTTCCCATTCTTTCCAAATCTCATGTATCCCTTTTGTGGCGAGACTTTCAAGAACACCATGTCCCCCACCTCAAATTCAAGGAACCTCATTCTCTTGTCAGCGTAGCTCTTCTAACGACTCTGTACAGCCAATAGGTGTTGCCGTATCAACTGTATCTGTGCTATAGTCTCTGCAACCAACTCAGATCCAATCAGTGCAGGTTCACCGGCCTCTGTCCAGCACACGGGTGATCTACATGGTCTACCATATAAAACCTCAAATGGAGCCATCTAGAGGCTTGCTTGGTAACTGTTGTTATAGAGGAAAACTCTACCAGCGGCAAGTGATCCTCCCATCCACCCTTGAAATCTAGCATACATGCTCTCAGCATATCCTCTTTGTATTGTCTTCTCAGACATCCCATCAGTCTGTGGATGGAATGTTGTTCTAGTCAGTAGATCTGTCCCCATGGCCGACTGCATGCTCCGCCATACTCTGCCGGTAAATAGGCCATCTCTGTCGGACACAATGGTCTAGGGAATACCATGTCATCTGATGATATCCTTGATATACCGTCGACCCAAGGTCTCAGATGAATTAGACATCTTGATGGGAAGAAAGTGTGCAGACTTGGTCAATCGGTCTACCACAACCCATATCGCATCGTTGCCCTTCAATGATTGGCAACCTTCTCACAAAATCCATGGAGATGTGTAAGCCATGCATATTCTTGGTTGACCAAGGGACAAGTGTAAGCCATGTGAAAGACAAGCCTCAAGTGTAAGCCATGTGTCCCCTTGGTTGGGACACATGGGAAAGACAAAGTCCCAAGTGTAAGCCATGCATATTCTTGGTTGACCAAGGGACAAGTGTAAGCCACGTGAAAGACAAGCCTCAAGTGTAAGCCATGGTGGGGACACATGGGAAATACAAAGCCCCAAGTGTAAGCCATGCATATTCTTGGTTGACCAAGGGACAAGTGTAAGCCATGTGAAAGACAAAGCCCCAAGTGTAAGCCATGCATATTCTTGGTTGACCAAGGGACAAGTGTAAGCCATGTAGACCAAGCCCCAAGTGTAAGTCATGTGTCTCCTTGGTTGGGACACATGGGAAAGACAAAGCCCCAAGTGTAAGCCATGCACCTTCTTGTTTGACCAAGGGACACATGGGAAAGAACATACCTTAATGAGGATGGTGGAGACGGTGTTGCGCAGATTTCAAAGAGCTCACATCACCCTTGCTCGATCCTCTCTTGGAGACAAATAAGATAGAGTTTCATCTCATCCTCTCCCTCCCTCTTGAGCAAAAGGAATCTCATCTCCACTGCCATCTCTCTCTCTCCCTCGCTCAAACTACACTTAGCCGATTCTTGTCTCTCTCTCCCTCTCTCTCCCACATTTGGTCCTAACACTTAGAGGGCCAACAAAGCATCAAGGAAAGAGAGGAATTAACAAATAAAGAAAGGACTTTGGGGGTTGATTTCAAAGAGGACTCTTTGGCCGAACCCTCCATTAGGAGTTTTTCATCTCAATCTCTCTCCATCTCTCAACATCCTTGGCCGAATTCTCAAGGTGGAACAAGAGGTTGCATTGCCTCTTTTCATCTCTATCTCTCACATTTCGGCTCTAGACTTGAAGGAAGAACAAAGACTAAGAAGGAGAAGGACGGAGGAGCAAAATCAGACCTAAAGAAACGAGGGAGACGCGGAAAGAAGGTAAGGTTTATGTTTCATGGTATTAAAATTAAGAAAAATTAAGGGAACCATGGTTTCGGCTATGGAATGGCCGAAACCATGGGGTCCATATTTGAGTGAGATATTTGGATGGTCAAAAGGATAAGAAACCATGGGTTCCATATTGGATTGAAAAGATTGGCCACAATGTTATGGGCCATAGAATGTAAAAAATCCATTCAAGGAATAGCAATGAGATGAACATAAAAGTAAGGTATTGATTCAAATCTGAAATATGGTTCTAGAGATTGAAAAGTTAATGGACAAAAACCTAGTGGGGTTAGTGAGTAGGGCATACTCATTGATTTTAAAATATATGGATGATGATATGGACATGGGTTTTTTTTATGTGGACGGGAACCCCATGAATGATTGTATGAGTCCTTGAATATTTAAAAGTTAATTGATTAACTATAGATTATCAAGTTATGAAATAAAAAGAACGGAATGATGGTGGACCTGCGGTATTTAAAATAAAACAAGGATTAAAGAAAAGGGGTCGAAAACCAAGGAGTGAGGTTCGGCCATGTTGTATGGCCGAACCCCATTGATGGGTCTTGGTGGACATGAACACATCTTAGCCACACTGTATGGCTGATTCCCGTTACGGGTCTTAACCGGTTTAAGGATTATGATGCGTAAATGCGACTGAAATGAAAGGTTGATTATAAATTTATATATGTGTATGATTTAAATTGATAAGGTAAAGATACGTGATTTGCTTTCAAGTGACGGTTAACGACTGTTCGTGCGAAACACGATAAGGATAGTAGATCGGACGTGGGTAGGATTCCTACCTTGTTGGAACACTTGGATTATGTACATGCAATGGTTTTTATTTCCATGATTGATGATCTAGTTTTGGTATAAAAAATGCTTATGTTTTAAGAATGGATTTCAAGGCTATTATGTAATTTAATATGAAATAGTATGTTTGCACTCACATCTCATGCATGGCATGGGAGGGAACATATGAGAGGAGTCCACGCTCCATTCGGGGTTTCCGATAAACAACCGTGGGGTGGAATCCACGCTGATTCCAATGGACATACGGGAAGAGATGTATGATTTTGAATTGTAAGAGGAGTCCACGCTCCATTCGGTAGGACCGATAAGGCATTCGTGGGGAGAGATATATTATGTTTGAAATGTAAGAGGTGTTCACGCTCTATTCAGTGGGACCGATAAGGCATTTGTGGGGAGAGATATATTATGTTTGCAATGTAAAATGAGTCCACGCTCCATTCGGTGGGACCGATAAGGCATTCGTGGGGAGGCATGACAGAAATACTTGATGTGGCTTGTTCACCAAGGGGACTACTAATGTGATTTGTGAATTGGACGTTGGGGGGGGCCTGTGTAGGGGGTTATTATTGGCATATGACCCCATGACATGGCATTACATTGGCATGATTTTGTTATGAGTATCATGCACTGTTTTGGTTTTATCAGCATGATTATGATCTCTATTATCATGCTCTGTTTTTAGGTATTATGTTTTACAAGTACGGTATGATGTTTTGTATCTTGACTTTATACTAATCCTGTGTATAACCCTACTTGGAATACCTACTGGGCGCGTTGATTAACGCCCTACTTCTACCTTAGATGATGGTACAGGGAACGGAAAGGGCGATGGGCGTTAAAGGAGCCAAGCTTAGGAGCTTGGGCAGCTTATTGCATATTTTTAAGTTTTAGTCTTGGACAGTGTATTGGAGTTAATTGCATTTTGGGATTGTAATAACTTAGATATTATTTTGCTATGGTTTGACGTTACCTTCGGATATTAGTTCAATTAAGTTTTGGGTGATTGACTTCCTTGCTAAGTAAAGGTTATGGTCAGTTTATGTAATCACATGATAATTCTGCAATGGGTTTATTCTGCAAGTATAGCCTTAATGCGTGTGAACTATTTTAGTGGACTCGGTCCACGCACACGTATGGTTGGCCAGTTAAGGGCCGGGCTTTGGAAGCTAGGATTTAGCTCGCGTCGTGATGTCCCGCTCTCTCTCACTCTTTATTTCAAAATAAAAAAATAGACTCTTATTTTTGGCAAGTGAAAAAGGGCGGGGCCGTCACAGTTTGTATTAGAGAGAAAGCCGAAAGTACGAATCTTTCAAAGTAAGATTAAGACGGTATCATGTCTCACTGACAAGATAAGAATCCCAACTGACCAACTGTTCGGAGTCTGCTACACGGGGGCCGGATTAATTTACTTTGTTAAGAATTAGACTGAAGCAGTCAAACTGAGAACAACACTATAACAGCAAGGGAAGGACAATCACTATAAAAAAAATGGATTTATCAAACGTAGCAAAGTAGGACATATTTCCCCGAAACAAGAAAAACATCAAGAGTTCCCCAAACAAGAGACATTATGTGATACATAGGAAAGTTCCCCAAATAAGAGACATTATGTGATACATAGGAAAACTCCCCAAAACAAGAAATATAAGATATGATTAGGCAATTGCCCCAAGTATGTGAACAAAGATTCTGATGAGAAACTAAGTCAATCAATGTGTCAATGACATAGGAAAATGCCTTCGAAACGGGACATACACGACAAAACCAACATCAGGAAGAAGAACATAATGGAGAGGGTCGAGGTAGTGCAAACATTCCTGAAGTACCTCCTGAACTACAGAACCTAGTACAAGCAGTAGTCACTTCCGTTCTACAGCAACTCTTGAAATGAAATGGAGACACAACCTCCAATAAAACACAGGACCGAAGAGGTCAGGGTGGGGGAAATACTTTTCGCCCTCACAAGAGATTCAAACCCAACTTTGGGTGACCTTTAGCCTCTACTGGTTCCACTGGAAGTTTTCGTCCCAATCAGCCCTCCACATCAGTATCCATCTCTCAGGTTTCTCGAGGTGTGAGCACCTGTTTTCAGTGTGACCAATAGGGCCATTTCAAGAGGGAGTGTCTGCAGAACAATAAACCTTCTCACTTCAGGGGTTCTTCCAGTCGTCCAGCTCGACCAACTTAGTCACAAGGATCTATAGCACGTGACCAGACAGGACGGGTACCTATTCCGACAAAATTTTGATGAGTGAATACTTTGGTTTCTCCTCCAGAGATAGTGGATCACTCAGTGATTCAAAGTATGGCAGTAGTTTGTAGTTCATATGCTTAGGCAATATTTGATTTGGGAGCATCCCACTCTTTTATATCTATTGCCTTCACATCTGTTATTAGCACTTTAGTACAACAAATTTCCACTGCACTTACTATAGTATCCCCTATTGGTAGAAGATGAAGACAATTGGTGGGTATATCGATCCCACGATAGATACAGTGGTCCCATGGTAGATGTGACGGTTCTATGGATTGATATTGTCTTCCCATGGATGAGGGTTTCCATGGTGGTTTGGATTGAGGCCGGATATTGGCACTATGGTAGATGTATTGGTAGTGTGAAGGACATTTTGGTCCCATAGTTGACGTATTGGTCGTATAGTAGACCTGTTAGTCCTATGATAGACATATTGGTTCTACGAAGGTATTAGTTATGCCCATGAATGGATTATACCCATGGAGGGGTTATATTCATGGATCTGATGAAAAAAATCTTTCGTCCTTGTTTGGACAAGTTTGTAATCGTCTTCATTAATGATACCCTGATTTATTCCAACAAATCGGGAGGAGCATGGAGAACATCTAAGGATGGTCCTGGACACCCTGAAGAAGAATCAGTTGTATGCCAAAGCACGCAGGTACGAATTCTGGCTATCTGAGGTTAACTTCTTAGGGCATGTCATATCAGCGGAAGGAATAGTCGTGGACCCGGATAAAGTGGCGGCAGTTAGAGACTGGAAAGCTCCAAGGAATGTGACCGAAATCAGCAGCTTTTTTGGGATTGGCTGGTTATTATAGGAAGTTTATTATGGACTTCTCCAAGATTGCATCTCCACTTACCCGACTCACTCGGAAAGGAGTCAAATTTGAATGGTCTGTTTTATGCAACCAAAGATTTGAAGAACTAAAGGAGAGGCTTACGACTGCACCTATCCTGATTTTGCCGGAAGGAGGCAAGGGCTATAAAGTATATTGTGATGCTTCAGGTGAAGGACTTGGGTGTCCTCTTACCCAAAGTCATCACGTAGTGGCCTATGATTCAAGGCAGTTGAAAATTCATGAACGCCACTATCCCCCACATGATCTGGAATTAGCAGCAGTGGTCTTCGCTCTCAAAAGCTGGAGACACTATCTCTATGGCGAGAAGTTTGAGGTATTTTCAGATCATAGAAGTTTGAAATATTTGTTTCATCAGAAGGAACTTAATATGAGGCAGCGCAGATGGATGGAATATTTGCAAGACTATGAGTTTCCGCTTCGATATCATCCTAGCAAGGCAAACAAAGTGGCAGATGCCCTCAGTCGCATGTCACATGCAATAGTGGCCAGTTTGATTAGGAAGGAATGGGAAATGTTGAATACTATTCGAGAGTTCAATTTGTACATCAAGAATCAGGGGAGGATCACTACCACTGGTTGAGTTCTTTTACAACAACAGTTACCAGGTAAGCCTCCAGATGGCTCCATTCTAGGCGTTGTATGGTAGACCCTGTAGATCACCAGTGTGTTGGACAGAGGCCAGTGAGCTTGCACTTATTGGACCCGAGCTAGTTGCAGAGACCACAGAACAAATTAAGTTAATACGACAACATCTGCTCACTGCTCAAGTTGTCAGAAAGGCTATGCGGACAAGAGAAGGAGATTCCTTGAGTTTGACGTGGGAGACTTAGTATTTTTAAAGGTCTCGCCATGAAAGGGACATATGAGATTTGGAAATAAAGGGAAGTTGTCACCTAGATTTGTGGGACCGTTTTTAATCCAAAAGAGGGTGGGGGAAGTGGCTTATCAATTGGCACTTCCTGCACAGTTGTCATCTTTGCATGATGTGTTTCACGATTCTATGTTGAGGAAATACAATCCTGATCCTTCGTACGTGCTGAATGTACAAAATGTTGATGTGCAAAGCGACGTGACTTATGTTGAAAGGCCGGTCAGAGTGATTGGGAAAGAACAAAGGGTGTTACGGAACCGATCATTCAGTTCATCAAGGTGGTATGGGATCGACATGGTAATGAGGAAGCCACCTAGGAACTTGAATCAGAAGTGAGAGCAGCTCACCCTAAGCATTTCGTATAGTTGTTTAAAACCCTACTTTGCTTGATTTTCGGGATGAAAATTTCAAAAGTGGGTAATATTGTAGCATCATGGGTTTTCGAATGCATTATTATATTGGGTTTCATCTATTTTAATTGTTAAATTTAAGATTTATAGACGGAATGAAGGCTAGATGGGTAAGAATTGGGGCAATGGCCCAATTAGGATCCAACGGATCATGGATAGAGTTTGATTCTAATTATTTGGGTAAATGTAGTTAATTGGGTCAAATACCCAATTAGGACCCAATGGGTCAAGATGAATTGATGGTTAAGGTAAATGGGTAAGGAATTGATTTAATCGGGTCATGTACCCAATTAAGATCCAAGACATTGGATCCACCTCATCAAGTGAGGTGGCATGTATATGAGGTGGCATGTAAGTGGCATGGCCAAGTGGGACCCAAATCTACCACATCAAGTGAGGTGGCAAATGATTTAATGCACATGCACGGTCGGCTAACCATGGTTGACTTGGTCAACCATGGGTGAGTTCAAAAGGGTTAAGCGAAGTGAGTTGAGTTAAGGAATTATTTAATTAAGGAATAAATTCAAGTCTTGAGTTAAGAGTTGCATGGGTGAGTTCAAATGGGGTGAGTTGAATTATATTGAGTTGGAAATTAAAATCACTTGAGTTATATGGAAATGAGCTCAAGAAAATTAAGTGAGTCAAAGTTTAAGCCATGTGTCTCCTTGGTTGGGACACATGGGAAACACAAAGCCCCAAGTGTAAGCCATGCATATTCTTGGTTGACCAAGGGACAAGTGTAAGCCATGTAGACCAAGCCCCAAGTGTAAGCCATGTGTCTCCTTGGTTGGGACACATGGGAAAGACAAAGCCCCAAGTGTAAGCCATGCACCTTCTTGTTTGACCAAGGGACACATGGGAAAGACCACACCTTAATGAGGATGGTGGAGAGGGTGTTGGGCAGATTTCAAAGAGCTCACACCACCCTTGGTCGATCCTCTCTTGGAGACAAATGAGATAGAGTTTCATCTCATCCTCTCCCTCCCTCTTGAGCAAAAGAAATCTCATCTCCACTCCCATCTCTCTCTCTCCCTCTCTCAAACTACACTTAGCCGATTCTTGTCTCTCTCTCCCTCTCTCTCCCACATTTGGTCCTAACACTTAGAGGGCTAGCAAAGCATCAAGGAAAGAGAGGAATTAACAAATAAAGGAAGGAGTTTGGGGGTTGATTTCAAAGAGACCTCTTTGGCCGAACCCTCCATTAGGAGTTTTTCATCTCAATCTCTCTCCATCTCTCATCATCCTTGGCCGAATTCTCAAGATGGAACAAGAGGTTGCATTGCCTTTTTTCATCTCTCTCACATTTCGGCTCTAGACTTGAAGGAAGAACAAGGACTAAGAAGGAGAAGGACGGAGGAGCAAAATCAGAGTTAAAGAAACGAGGGAGACGCGGAAAGAAGGTAAGGTTTATGTTTCATGGTATTAAAATTAAGAAACATTAAGGGAACCATGGTTTCGGCTATGGAATGGCCGAAACCATGGGGTCCATATTTGAGTGAGATATTTGGATGGTCAAAAGTTTAAGAAACCATGGGTTCCGTATTGGATTGAAAAGATTGGTCACAATATTATGGGCCATAGAATGTAAAAAATCCATTCAAGGAATAGCAATGAGATGAACATAAAAGTAAGGTATTGATTCAAATCCGAAATATGGTTCTAGAGATTGAAAAGTTAATGTAGAAAAACCTAGTGGGGTTAGTGAGTAGGGCATACTCATTGATTTTAAAAATATACAGATGATGATATGGACATGGGTTTTTTTTATGCGGACGGGAACCCCATGAATGATTGTATGAGTCCTTGAATATTTAAAAGTTAATTGATTAACTATGGATTATCAAGTTATGAAATAAAAATAAAGGAATGATGGTGGACCCGCGGTATTTAAAATAAAACAAGGGTTAAAGAAAAGGGGTCGAAAACCAAGGAGTGACAACCATGTTGTATGGCCGAACCCCATTGATGGGTCTTGGTGAACATGAACACATCTTAGCCACGCCGTATGGCCGAACCCCTTTGAGGGTCTTAACCGGTTTAAGGATTATGATGCATAAATGCGACTGAAATGAAAGGTTTATTATAAATTGATATATGTGTATGATTTAAATTGATAAGGTAAAGAGACGTGATTCGCTTTCACGTGACGGTTAGCGACTGTTCGTGTGAAACAAGATAAGGATAGTAGATCGGACGTGTGTAGGATTCCTACCTTGTTGAAACACTTGGATTATGTACATGCAATGGTTTTTATTTCCATGATTGATGTTCTAGTTTTGGTATAAAAAATGCTTATGTTTTAAGAATGGATTTCAAGGCTATTATGTAACTTAATATGAAATAGCATGTTTGCACTCACATCTCATGCATGGCATTGGGGGGAACATATGAGAGGAGTCCACGCTCCGTTCTGGGTTTCCGATAAACAACCGTGGGGTGGAATCCACACTGATTCCAATAGACATACGGGAAGAGATGTATGATGTTGAATTGTAAGAGGAGTCCATGCTCCATTCGGTGGGACCGATAAGGCATTCGTGGGGAGAGATATATTATGTTTAAAATGTGAGAGGAGCCCACGTTCCATTCGGTGGGACCGATAAGGCATTCGTGTAACGTCCGCCCCTTTTCACCATAAAATCAGAGTCTATTTTTTTTTATTATTATTATTATTTTTTTTGGAATAAAAGAGTGACAAAGGCGCGGATGTCACGACGCGAGTTAAGTCCGAGCTTCTAAAGCCCGACCCTTAACTGGCCAACCCTACGTGCGCATGGCACGAAGTCCACGAGAACGGTTCACACGTAGACGTGAGCTCGCGGAATATGACTTAATGCGGAATATTGTAATAAAGACTATCCTACCAGTTTTTAGATAGCAGGGAAGATTTCATCACTTAATTACTAAAAAGCCATAACATCATGTATATACAATAAGATGCAAATCATAGCAATAAGTCTAAAATATTACATCTCCGACAAGCTAAACTATATAAATACACATTTCCCAAAATAAACTTAAACAAAATAATTAGTCCGCCTTCCCAAGTTCCTAAGCTTGACTCCCGTCCCGTCCTTCTGCTCCGGCATTTCCTTCGTCATCAGCTAGGGTAGAAGTAGGGCGTTAGACCACACGCCCAGTAGGACTCCGAGTAGGGCTAGCACATGGATTAATAATAGCAGCATATAGATAATAACACAGTGAAAACTGGTAAACCATCATATAATGAGACTATAAAGTGAATGCCATGCCATGGGTGTCTATGTTATGAATCCCACCCATCATCCCTACCATCATGATGTCATATCCCCCTTGACAACAAGACCTCGTCAAGGTATCCCCATGCCTGTTCTCGGTCACCCCGACGGAGCATGGACTCCGGTTATAGCCTATCAGGCTATCCCCATGCCTGTTCTCGATCGCCCCGACGGAGCATGGACTCCGGTTTGTTTATTTTTTTCCGCCCATGCCATGCATGAGATGTAATGCATTATGTTATGTAATATTTATAACTTATAACCTTAACATATCATACATAGCCTAAACTTATAATGCATAACTTTCAAACATAATTCATAGCCATATTCCATATAATACTTAATCATAGCCATAAGAATCCATCTTAAACATATCATAATCTTAAAACCTATCATACAACCAATCAATATAATTACTAAAAATAAACCAATAAATCAATTACATAGCATCTAATCCATGGCTTACAAATAGGTAGGAATCCTACCGAATACCGACTCACGTCCTTTTACGGTTTCGTCCGACAATCCGACTACCGACATGCGTACCGCTCGCGATATCCAATACCTTATTACATATTAACAATTAGTCCATGTTTTAACCATTTCTAAGCCCATACATCATGTCTTAGTGGGTTTTCTTCGTTTTAGCCAATATTTACCATTTTTGTCACTACTCCTTTACATGATTAATTACTCATTCATTCATACCTACTTAAGCCCATAACTGATCATTAACTCAATCCATTAATGACCCATTTAATTATGACCTAACATCATTAGAATTAGCCCTTCTTCTTAACTTAAATCTTCATTAATTAAACATATGTATAATACTAAGTTACCCCATACTTTGACCAACCAATGGATCATGGGTTCAAAATACCCAATTCATCAATTTTCCCATGAGTTTTACATCATGCATTTAAACCACATACATAAACCCTTTCTTAGGCCATAAAATGACTTATAATTGAGTCATCATTCTTAGCCACATCTTGAGTTCCTAATTAATCCATCACTTAGATCTATTAGTGACCTATCAACCATAACATGAACCCATTAAAATAAATCCATAACTTAACCTAATCCCAATCAATTTAAACACATTTGACTTACCATTTTTTATCATCATAAACTACATTTTTAAATCCATGAATGTCTCCTTTAATCATGCTATATTCCCCATTCTTTTCATGGTTTCAAACATACTTAAACCATTAAATCTCCCCATGGGGTTCGGCCATGCAACATGGCCGAACCCATGGTCCATGTTTCCGATCATCTACATCCCTTTAAAACATAATCTTCTATGCTTAAAGTCCATTTAAAACCATCACCATTCTCAAATATGTTAGTACATCCTTCCAAACCCATTAAATTCACACACAACCATGGTCGAACCCATGGTTCATGCTTCATTCTCTTCTATGCCTTTCAAGGCCATAAAACCCCTTTGCATTTTCATCATAAAAAAAACCCTTTTAAAACTTACCCACATTTATTCATTTAACAACCCTAAAATTCATTATCTACCCTCATTGTCTTCCATTCTTTAAAACCCTAACCAATTAAATCAAACACCTACCATGGTTTTTCTCATAAAAATCCCTTTTTTTATCTTCCAACATTTAATCATTAAAAACCTCAAAATCATAAACCATTCTCCATGCTTAATTAATTTAATTTCATAATATCCTTAATCCATTTAATTTGTTCTTAACCTTAATTTATCCATTAGGGGTTTGTCCATTTTCCATCCTTCAAATTGATGGATTTAAAATCCATGGCATAAAATCATTTGGCTACCATTAAATTTACAAAATGAATCCCAAATCTTAAACCCTAAAAATCCAAAATTCCTTGTTTAAGAAATACTCACAATCCGTCGTCTCCTCCGACTTCCGCCACTCCCGTCGACTTCCTTAGCCTCCTTTCTCCTTCCTCTCCTTGTTTAATCGGCTAGGATGCTTGATTAAGATGAGAAACCCCCAAGCTTGGGTTTGGCCATGGTAGGGTTTGCTTGAGAGAGGGAAAGGAGGAGATGATGAGAAGAAGATGGTAGATCTTGACCTTAGAATGGTGGACCATGTTTGCACCTCTTCTCTTCTCCTCTTCCTTTCTTAATTTTCTTCTTCTTTTTCCTTAGAGATGAGGGACGGTGGTGTGGGAGAGGAAGAGAGTGAAATGAGAGTAAAGGAGATGAAGGAAAGAGATAAGATTAATCTTTGGTGCCTTTAATTCCCCCACCAACCACATGAGATTTTTTTCTTACTTTATGGTGGTGGTTGGGATAACCACCACCTAACGTTTTTTTCTTTGTGTTAAAAAATGAGATGGCTTTTGGTCTTTTATTTGACCATTTGACGACCTCATTTGATTATTTTAATCATTTAATAAATTAACTAATTACCTTAGTTTAATTAATTCCCACCTAATTTAATTCCATTTCTTAACTTCCCTCTATGTATCCACCCATGGTTGACTTATGTATCCACCCATGGTTGACCAAGTCAACCATGGTGGCCGGCCCCACCAACTCTTGGTCCACACGCCACCTCACTTGGTGAGGTGGAGGTGGGTCCCATTTGGTCACACCACCTTGGCCTAATCCAAATTAACTTAGGTGATTTAAATTTCATTAAGCCCACTCCAACCAATTGGATCATCATTGGGCCCATGGCCCAATTACATTCATCCTTACCCATTTATCTTAGGGCTTACATTATCTTAATCCATTGGGTCCCACGTGGGTATTGGGCCCAATTTGACTACCCTTGGCCCAATTGGCCATCATTGACCACTTAAATGATTTTAAAATCCAATCCATGGCCTATTGGGCCATACTTGGGCCTTTGTCCAAATTTTTGCCCATTTACCATTTATTCCATCAATTTCCCAATTTTTCATCCTTAAAATAAATAATATTCACATATTCATTGATTTACAATTTCCGGGCCATTACAATTCGTGGGAGAGATATATTATGTTTGCAATGTAAAAGGAGTCCACGATCCATTCGGTGGGACCGATAAGGAATTCGTGGGGAGGCATGACAGAAATACTTGATGTGGCTTGTTCACCAAGGGGACTACTAATGTGATTTGTGATATGGATGTTTGGGGGGGGGGTATCATTGGCATATGACCCCATGACATGGCATTACATTGGCATGATTTTGTTATGAGTATCATGCACTGTTTTGGTTTTATCAGCATGATTATCATCCCTATTATCATGCTCTATTTTTAGGTATTATGTTTTACATGTAACGCCTCGCCCTTTTTCACTCGCTTTTCCCAGTAAATTCAGAGTATATTTTTTTTTTATAACAGAGTAGAGTGATTGAGTGCGGGACGTCACAACGCGAGCTAAGTCTGAACTTCCAAAGTCCGACCCTTAATTGGCCAACCCTATATGTGCATGGATCAAGTCCATGAAAAATGGTTCACACATAGCAATCTCAACATGCGGAATAAAATCATAACTTGAGGAATCATAACATCAAAATGCGGAATCATAATAGAACCAAGTTCTATTCCAATCGGATAACAAAGTACTTCAAGTCCTTATCCATAATTAAAACATCATAATTATCGAATAAATCATCCAACCATCTAAGTTATTACATTCCGAAATCTAAATACTCAAATACAAGTTCATGAGTAACTTTATTCAAACATGTAAAATAAGTCTTCCAAGCTTCTAACCTGGTCCGTCTTACGTTCATCGTTCCATGATTACCTGTATCATCAACTAGGGTAGAAGTAGGGTGTTAGAACAGCGCACCCAGTCGGTATTCCAGTTACGGCTAACACATGGTTAGCACAAAACATATATAATAACATAGTAATGTCAAAACCATATAAAATCCATGCCATGCAATAATGACAAATATGCAATGAGTCTCACCCATCACATGTACATAAATGTACCCACCACATAGGTCTTCCGAACGCCCCGGCGGAGTCTGGACCCTCTGAAATCTTCTTGATGGAAATCACATCAAGGTAACGCACATAGGTTTTTCGGACGCCCCGACGGAGTGTGACCCCTCCGGTTATAAATCCTCCACCCCATGCCATGCATGAGATGCCAATGAAACACATGCTATTTTATAACATAAACATAGCATTGAAAATCCCTTTTGAAACATATTCAAACACATGCTATTTTAAACAAATAAACATAGCATTCCAAATTCATATAAAGCATATCATTTGAAAACCTAAATTTCACCAAACATAAGATAAAACAAGTGTACATAAATCCATGGTTTCAAAGAGGTGGAATTCTACCAAAGACCGCTAATGTGTGATTGCGTCTTTCGTCCGGTAACCGCTCACGATCGTAAACACCATGTGAGATCCCGTTACCTTATAATACAATAATTAATCAACACCAAGTCCCACTTGATTTACAAGGTTCTAAGTCCATAAACAAAACCCCATGGGGTTCGGCCATACACCATGGCCGAACTCATGGCTTACCATTTTTCACACCTATTTACGAAAATGCCATCCATGGCTATCATTCCATAATCCCATCTTTTCAATCAATAAAAACAATTTCCTAAGTTAGTGTTTGATCCACAAAACATCTCATGGGGTTCGGCCATACACCATGGCCGAACCCTATGTCATTATTTTCACAAAATTACACAATTGCCATTGATTCCCTCATTCATTTAAATTTATCATAACTAGAACCTATAAACTTTCCTTAACCAAATCAGGTCATCAAATACACCTCATGGGGTTCGGCCATACATCATGGCCAAACCCATGATTCTCCACTTTGGCATGCAATTACAACTTTGCCATTGGCCTAATTATTTCCAACCTTTTGTTCGTTAATACATCAATCTAAACTCATAAAATAGGTTCATAATTCGATTCATAATTCAACCATTAACCATAACTTAAAATGCCATTTGATCCTTTAATTTGGTCCATGGGGTTCGACCATACACCTTGGCCGAACCCTATGGTGTATAACTTCCCAATTATAGTAACTTCCATAATTAACAAGATTGCCACTCATGGCCAACCTTCCATAAATAGAAGGTTTCCAAATTAAAATTCCCTATTTAGAAAGTTTCCTAAATTAGTACTTTCTAATTTAGTCTTTACTTTCAAAAATAGAAACTTTCCAAAAATAAACCAACTTCCATAAATACCATTTCTTAATTTGGCAACCTACTTCCTTAATTGGAAGCTTTCCAATTTAGCAACCAATCCTTCCATAATTGGAAGGTTTCCATAAATAATTCCCACCTTCCATTTTGATCCAAGATCCATAATTAGGATAGCTTCTAATTTTAGCAACCTCTTTCCATAAATGGAAAGGTTTCCAAAAATAGTCCCTATTGGGGTTCGGCCATACACCATGGCCGAACCTCACCTTGGGAGATTAATCTATCCTTTTACATTTACTTTTTAAATTGGTAAATCAATTCCTTGGGGTTCGGCCATACACCATGGCCGAACCCTATGGTTCACAATCTTGACCATTCATTTAAATCCATTAATCTAATCATTCTTTCATGGTCTTTTTGAATCTAAAACCAACAACCATACATCCATTAAAATTAATTCATAAACAACCTTTCACATGGGGTTCGGCCATGCACATGGCCGAACCCTATGATTCATCTTTTCCTCCACATTTTCCTTTAAAAATCAATATTTGTTCCATGGGGTTCGGTCCTTCATCATGGCCGAACCCTATGGTCTATCCTTCCATTCAAAATTTAAGAACATAAACCCATAATTTTCCATGGCTTTCCGTGGTTTCAATCCAACCAAATAAATCATGTCTTTCCATTAAAATCATAAAATCCATCCCCCCATCCTCTTCCATGGGGTTCGGCCCAACACCTTGGCCGAACCCTATGGTTCTTTATTTCAAAATAAATTCATCAATTAGATACTAACCTTTTACGATTCTCTCTTGCTCTTCGCCGTGTGAAAGGATGAGAGATTGAGAGAGAGGAAAATAGAATTCGGTTGTGGGTTGTAAAAATCGTGTAACCTTGCTCTCCTCTCCTTTTATAATCTTCCTCTTAATCCCAGGTTAGAAGGTGCTAATGCCGTGTACTTACTTACCTTAAACCGTACGCCCCTTGTGTTTAATTTAGACATTGCCGACCTCTCTTGCTTAGATTAGCAATTGCCGACCTCTCTTGCTTAGATTAGTAACCTCCCAATCGGTCAATGCTAAAAATAAATATAGCAATGCCGTGTATTACCCTTTTCTAGATGATTTTATGCGCATATGATAGATATGGGAAATCCCTATAATCGGCCATGCACTCTTTTATTTAATTCTTAGATATCTCAATTCATCTATGTGTGTAAACATAGATTTTAAAATTTAAAAATTCAGCCATAAACATTTATTTAATAATTCACAAATTTAAAAGGAGTATTTTCATATAAAATATTTAATTGAAAATCCGAGGTGTTACATTAAAAGTACGGTATGATGTTTTGTATCTTGACTTTATACTAATCCTATGTGTACAACCCTACTTCGAATACCTACTGGGTGCGTTGACTAACGTCCTACTTCTACCTTAGATGATGGTACAAGGAACGGAACGGACGATGGGTGCGAAAGGAGCCAAGCGTAGGAGCTTGGGCAGCTTATTGCATATTTTTAAGTTTTAGTCTTGGATAGTGTATTGGAGTTAATTGCATTTTGGGATTGTAATGACTTAGATATTATTTTGCTATGGTTTGACATTACCTTTGGATATTAGTTCAATTAAGTTTTGGGTGATTGACTTCCTTGCTAAGTAAAGGTTATGGTCGGTTTATGTAATCACATGATAATTCTGCAATGGGTTTATTCCTCAAGTATAGACTTAATGCGTGGGAACTGTTTTAGTGAACTTGGTCCACGCACACGTATGGTTGGCCAGTTAAGGGCCAGGCTTTGGAAGCTCGGAGTTAGCTCGCGTCGTGGCGTCCCTCTCTCTCTCACTCTTTATTTTAAAATAAAAAAATAGACTCTGATTTTTGGCAAGTGAAAAAGGGCGGGGCCATCACATAAAGGATGCCAACTGGTTACACAAGGATTGGTTTTTATAGACACGGCAACAAGTTTCAGTAACGATCTTGTACCGGCAGGTCGGGCGCACTGAAGGTTGGTGACTAAAAATATTACCTTTGAACAACTCGACAGTTGCACTTTAAATGCACTCCCAACGGTATAATTCATTCCCGGTCGACATGTCGATATCGCTGATGGGTCAACAGTCATGGCACCGATACGTCAGTCCATATGAAAGGCTCGATCTGGGGTAACACCTTGCTGACAGAGTTTCAAGACAGAAACTAGTCTTACCCAGACCGACCTGTCGTCCTTTACCTACGGGTAGGTCTAGGTACTCTCGATCGGTCTTGAACTACTGATTTGTCTGTTTTCTAGATGGTCCCCTTAATTTCTAAGTTTCGGAATTCATAAGTCTTCATCGAAGAGCTGTTGACCACGATGGGTCGTTTTAGCCTTTCACCGAAGGGTCGGTGCATACGGGACTCTCTATTAGAGGCACACCCAGAATGACAGTTCTATGATCCAAAACCTTTGTCAATCTGGCCGACCAGTCTTTGACCACGATGGGTCGATCTTGTCTTCACGAAGGGGTCGATGAGAACGACTGGTCGAGCTTACAGTGAAAATACATATTTCCAAGTTGGGTTTCAATTCACTGTCAAGCTTCCTCTCTAGGCTTTTAATGATTTTACTATTTGTTCAAATAAGCCTAGGAATGGTCCTCTTAAGGTGTGGGTACCACCTAAAGTCATCTATGGCTAAATACATGTTTTGTAATTGCCATAACGATGAACTTTAATCCGGTGGAGCATGATCTTTAATCTTGATCATCTTGAGTCTTCAAGCTTCTTGCAAGTGCTTCTTCCCGAGTCTTGAAATTGACAAACTTAAGGACTCGGCAAGCCATGGCCCTAACAAATTTTTAAAACATGCTTTTTCAATTGAATTTTATGAAATTTATGCTTGAAAAATTTTACACAACCATGTTCATGTTAGCCTGAAAAAGATAAAATATTCATGAGTCAAATGATCACTAAAAGAATATAAGTGGAGACTTGTGACCCAGTGAGCTTTTGAGCCATTTGATTTTTTCTAAGGGTTATAAGTAAATTCTTATTTTCTTTGAAGTGCACATTAAGTCGCCGAGGATCTCATTATTCCTTTGATTTTGGTCATATATTGAGAATGACATCAAAATTGGATTATTACACCATAAATTTTTCTGATTTTATTTGAAGGAATAAAATATCTGTATGAAGCTTAGGAAATTATACAGGCCATTGTTTTGGATTGTTTTGAGCCTTTAAAGCCTACCTATTGTGGTCGTATTATTCTGTTAGTTCCCATTTTTGAGCCATGAATAAAATTTAGCCTGTTTGTTTTTTGTTAACCATGTTTTCCATACCCAACTCCGGTTGTGGAGTTTGAGCTTACATTGAAATATCTGTGATCTATTCTAGAACTCAAAAAAGGTTAGAGATGATTGTTATTGGGATGGTGCTTTGAAAAAAAAAATTATGGTGAAAAAAGAAAAAAAAAAGTAGAATATGCTGAAAAAATAATATGAAAAAGAAAAACAAGGGCAATATCCATACACTAGAAGAAAAGGATGTAAAAAAAATAGAAGGAAAAAAATGATGCTTTGAGAGTGCTGAAAAAAAAAATAGAGGAAGAAATATCATGTCTATGAATTATTGAAAACCTCTAACTTTTTTTTATCAAAGTATTAATTTCAGAGTCTTTTATCTTTCTTTGATTGACCAAGTCCTAACCCACCTATTTTTCCTATTAGGAAGTCCTATTGATCCTCAGTTATTATGGTGTTTAAAGTGGAGAATAGATGAGGAATAATAATGGGGTTTGATTCAACGTTCTTAGGAAAATGACATCCATTCATGAGATCTATGATTTCTTTGTTATAATCCATTCTTTGTTGATAAATATGTGAGATATTTGTATTTGAGAAATTATTTCGCTCACATATACGTTTGAGAAAATTTAATCCAATCTCTGAGAGAAAATATTTCTGAGAGATATATCTAGTGACATTTGGAGTCAAAACACATTTTCAGCTGGTGGTTGCTAAGCTTTTGATTATTTGGAAAAAGATGATTAAGTTAATATTTGGTAATCACACACTATACTCTAAGTATATGTTTTATGAAATAAATTTGGAGTTGTATGAGGTCTAAATTTTTATTTGGATATTTTTGCTAAAATTTGATGTTTGTGGGTATTATCACTACAAGCCCTCATGAGACTATAACTCGTCCACTAGTGGTGAGTTAGGGGTTTAAAAGCTAATTGCATATGCTAAATGAAATCCAGTGTGCTAGTGAAAGTGTTATAGTTTAGGATTTTTTTTTTTTTTGCTTTTCAAATTTTTAGTTTTTATTTTGTTCGAGGACTAGCAAAATCTAAGTGTGGGGGGATTTGATTAGCACTGGAAAATGACTATTTTACCTCTGGAATGTGGACTAGTTAGCCCTTGTTTTGTGTGTAATTGGTATCTTTAATGGGATTTTGGAATTTTGCAGGGAATTTGGAGAAATTCGAGAAAATAAATGAAAATTGAAGAAATTGGCCAAAATTGCTATTTTTTGGAAATTACTGAAAGTTGGCCCAAATCCAGAAGATCCAAGTTTAGAAGTCCAATCGGAAGCCCATGAAGACTCAAGCATGTGAACAATACACATATGTGAAGAAAGGGATCAAATGCATGCCAATTTGGTGTACAGTGTCTGAAGCACACATTGGGTCATTGGAAAAGTTTCAGATTAGTTGTTGGTCAAAGATTTACTTGCATAGCTAAGGTTAAGCGTCTGTTACATTAAGGCATGGATGTCAATATGACTGCATGGAGGCCTTAGTTGCTTCTGCACTTCACATGGGCTTTGATTGTCATCATGGGTATGGCCAAATAACAAGTGTAACGCCCCGCCCTTTCCGAGAATTTCAGAGTCTAATTTTTTTTTTAAATAATAATAAAACATTGGAAGAGAGCAGGCGGCGTCACGACGCGAGTTAAGTTCAGACTACTCAAGTCTGAACCTTAACTGGCCACCCATGTGTACATGGACCAGACCATGATAATGAACCACACATGGAACTAACATCAACATGCGGAATAACCTAGATTAACTGCGGAATAGACAGAATAGATAGCAAGTACAGTCTTAAACATTAATTAACATAATACAACCATCCAAAGTATTTATCCTAATCAAACCATAGCAAGTAACTACTTTATTACATGTCCATAATAAAGTATCAAATAACAGTAATCATAAATTCATTCCAGCATTCAAGCACTCAGGCTTGGCTTAGCTCCCCTCCCGGTCAATGACCTTTTCTTTTTCTTTACTTGTACCTGCATTCTCCTCTGAGGAAAGAATTAGGGCGTTAGATCAATGCGCCCAGTAGGTTCCCGAATCAGGGCTACCACATGTTAGCATATAAAACATGCATATACATACCATAATACATGATCATCAAAACAGGTAAAACAATGATATGATGTATGCACATGCAATGAGCATCCCCCATCATGTACATTCATAGCCATCACTTGACCTGCCTTGCACCGACAAGGTAAATTACAACTCATTTTCATCTCTTCATCACTGACTGATTCATATCACGTATGAGTCCTCCTGGCGGGACTCTCATCGCCTAAGGAGACCATTGTGACTATGATCATCATGTTACTCTTCCTGGCGGGACTCTCATCGCCTAAGGAGGACGTAACCCATAATTGTAACACTGTAGAACCTCATTCATCATCCCATGACCATGTATGAGATGCCAATGCCTGTATGCCATTTGTTAATGCATAATATATCATTTGAAACCACATAAAATCAACAAGTATCATAAGAAAAACTAGGGTAAAACTGTGGTTACAAGTATGTAGGAAACCTACTGAAGATTCACTTCAGTAACTGATCTTTCTTTCGCGTCACCCGGTCACGACTCGCACGTCGTTCAACTTCCGTCACCTTGTGATACAATAATCAGTAAATCATATTTTCACTTAAATGTCCAATCTTTAGTCCACCAAACTTACTCCATGGTGTTCGGCCATACATTTGGCCGAACCCAATGGTTCTTGTATCCAGTACCATATGGTTCTCCATTAGGGTATTTTAAACCTTTTAAATCAACATAGAACCATTACCAATTATTACTCATAAGCTTAGCCTATTTAACCCATTCCTTATGAATTAGCACAAGGTCCATCAATAATCATTGGTGGGGTTCGGCCATACTACATGGCCGAACCTCACCCTATGTATTTTTTTTTATCCCATACTCCCTTATCTATCATGCTTGGTTATTTACTGATATTAAGTACGTAAATACATACATGATTCTTGAATCAAAATCATACAACCCAATCAGTAACCATAACCCTATGTAAACCAAATAAAAACCATAAAAGAAACCCATGGGGTTCGGCCATACATTTGGCCGAACCTCATGGTCCTTTGGATTCAATCCTTCCAATAATCTTTCATCATTTATCATGCATCTTAGCCATAAAATTAATAAGATTCAGTCATACATTGGCCGACCAAAATCAGTAAATAATCACATAAAAAATCTCCATGGTTTTCATGTTTCAAAACATGAAAAACCACCCATCTTTTACATGGGGTTCGGCCCTCCATGGTGGCAGAACCCAATGGTTATTTTTACCATTTTAAATCCTCCATTTATCAAGGTTAAACATTGGTGTATTCGGCCATGACCATGGCCCAATACATACCTCACTTGTTTCATGTTATTAAACCAAAATAACATATAGATACTTACCAAATTTTCCAAACTTCCTCTTTCTCTTTGATCCTTATTTTCTCCCTTTTATTTCTTTTTTCTTTCCTTAATTCCTTGCTGGTTTATACTTGACTAACTGGTGCCAAAAACCTCTACTGTTCAGCCAAGAAAACGAATTGGAGAGAGGGAGAGAGAGAGATGGGAATTTTTGGATTTCTTTGTATGAAAAACGGCCATGTATGGTAAGGTTTTTCTTTTATAGTTTCAGCCCCCCAACTCCCATTCATATTCCCTCAATTAATTTTGTTAAAAACGATGGGGCAAAGGGTGTTAACCAAGACACCCCTTGGTGCCAAACGTTGCACCCCTTGGTGCCAAACATTGCATCTCTTTGGAAATGAACCAATGCAACTCTTCATGAATAGGTGCCGCCCAACGTTGGTGTCTTTTGGCTTTGCCAAAACACCCCTTCACACTCAACGGCTGTGATGAGTTTGATCACGTGTTGAGTGAGATTACAACTCCTTTCTACCTCCTCTTGACTCATGATATTTTTATTCTAAACCAACTCATCCAACTCATCATCTTTTATGCACCAAGTTTGAGTCAACTCATTTCTTAAATCAAACTTATTCCAAATCAGTCCAACTCAAGCTCAATTAACTCACACTTGAGTTCAATTGAGGACCCACACTGTCATCCGTGGTCAAACTAGTCAACCCGACCCGTTGGGTCCCCCTTTAGCTCCTTGACCCGTTTTTGACAACATGACCCATTCATGGGCTGATTTTGTCATTTCTAATTGGTTTTCACTTGTGTTTCAAGCCTACCCATTTTTGCTATACCTGATTCCCAATCAGTTCAGCTTGACCCCATTTAATTTGAGCTTACACAATGGTCAAATCATCCATTTTGACCCATTGGGTCCAATTGAGCCATTTGCCCCATTTAGCCATTTTCGACCCAATTGATGTTCATTACCCATCCCATCAAATTTGATATTTATAATGAGCTCATATGACCTTAACTTGAGCAATGGGCCTCACCATTTCCTATTTTGACATCACAAAATAATTAATTTAATAACTCAGGGGCAATTTCGTAATTTTTCACTTCATTGAGAAATTGGGGTGTTACAATATAACCCTCTTTTTAAAATTTTCGTCCCGAAAATCGAGTGAAGTAGGGTTCTCAAATTAAATTACACAAATAATTCGGGGTGAGCTATTCTCATCTCCGATTCAAGTTCTCATGTGGCCTCTTCATCACATTGTCGGTCCCATACCACTTTTACGAACTGAATCGCTCTATTTCGCAACACCCTTTGTTCGGTCTCCACTATCTTGACCGGCTTCTCGACGTATGTCACATCGCTTTGTACTTCAATATCTTGACATTTAAAACATGGGACGGATCCGGATTATATTTCCTTAGCATTGACACATGAAACACATCATGTAGAGCTGCTAACTGCGAAGGAAGTGCTAACTGGTAAGCAACATCCCCCATCCTTCTTATGATGGAAAACGGTCCCACATATCTTGGTGACAGTTTTCCTTTCTTGCCAAACCTCATATGTCCCTTCCGTGGTGAGACTTTTAGAAACACCATGTCTCCCACTTCAAATTCCAGAAACCGTCTCCTTTTATCAGCATAGCTCTTCTGCCGACTCTGTGCAGTCAGTAGATGTTGACGTATCAACTTAATTTGTGTAGTAGTTTCTGCGACTAGTTCCGGTCCGATCAATGCAGGCTCTCCAGCCTCTGTCCAACATACCGGTGACTACACGGTCTACCATATAAGGCCTCGTATGGAGCCATCTGAAGGCTTGCCTGATAGCTGTTATTATACGAGAACTCCACCAGTGGTAAGTGGTCCTCCCATCCACCCTTGAAATCTAACATGCATGCTCTCAACATGTCTTCCAAGGTCTGTATTGTCCTTTCAGACTCCATCAGTCTGAGGATGGAAAGCGGTGCTAGTCAATAAGTCTGTCCCCATGGCTGACTGCATGCTTTGCCATACTCTGCCGGTAAAACGCCCATCTCTATCCGATACTATTGTTCGAGAAATGCCATGTAGCGGAATGATCTCTTTAATATACCGCCGACCCAACATCTCAGATGAATCCGTCATCTTGATAGGAATGAAATGTACGGACTTGGTCAGTCGGTCGACTACGACCCATATGGCGTCATTGCCCTTTGAAGACCTTGGCAATCCCGATACAAAGTCCATGGAAATGTGTTCCCATTTCCATTCTGGCACTGCTAAGGGTTTGAGTAACCCGGGTGGCTTTTGGTGTTCAGTCTTAACTTGCTGACAAGTTAAACAATGTGCCACGAACTCTGCCACATCCCTTTTTAGTCCATGCCACCAATAATGCCTCTTTAAATCATGGTACATTTTGGTGCTACCCGGATGAATAGAGAGCTTGGATTGATGTGCCTCAATCAGTAGCTCTTTCCTGCAACTCTTTGGCACATATGTTTTTCCCCGGAATAAAAGACCTTGCCCGGGTCGTAATTCCCATTCCGATATGTCTACACCAGTGGACATCTTGGCCCGTATGTCCTTCACTTCCGGATCTGGTCTTTGTTCTTGTTCAATCTTGGTGACTATATTGGACCGTATGATTAAATTGTGCAAAACTCCACGGTTTGTAATGTATAGTTTGAACTCTCAGATGGTATTCAACATCTCCCACTCGGTTCTGATCAGACATGCCACGGATGCATGTGATATGCGGCTAAGAGCATCAGCCACCTTGTTTGCCTTGCCTGGATGATATCGAAGCGCAAATTCATAATCCGCCAGATACTCCATCCATCTGCGCTGCCTTAAGTTGAGTTCTTTCTGATCAAACAAGTATTTCAAACTCTTATGATCAGAATACACTTCAAACTTCTCGCCGTAAAGATAATGTCTCCAACTTTTGAGAGCGAAGACCACTATGGCTAGTTCAAGATCATGCGTAGGATAGAGGCGTTCATGTATTTTTAGTTGTCTTGAACCATAAGCCACCACACGATGATCTTGACTGAGGACACACCCTAGTCCTTCTCCCGAAGCATCGCATTCTACTTCATAACCCTTGCCTTTTTCCGGCAAAATCAAAATAGGAGCGGTTGTAAGTTTGTCTTTTAGCTCTTCAAACCTTTGGTTGCACAGATCTGACCACTCATACTTGACTCCTTTCTAAGTGAGTCGAGTCAATGGAGACGCTATTTTGGAAAAATCCATAATAAATTTCTGATAATAACCCGCCAATCCTAAGAAACTGCGGATCTCGGTTATGTTCTTTGGCGCTTTCCAGTCTTTCACTGCCGTCACCTTAGCCGGATCCACGGCTATTCCTTCCTCGGATATAACATGTCCTAAGAAATTGACCTCGGATAGCCAGAATTCACATTTACTGGCCTTAGCATATAGTTTATTCTGCTTCAAAGTATTCAAAACTATCCGTAGGTGCTCTGCATGTTCTTCCTGACTCTTGGAATAGATCAAAATATCGTCAATGAACACGATTATAAACTGATCCAGATAGGGACGGAAGATTCTGTTCATTAAATCCATGAACACCGCCGGCGCATTTGTAAGTCCAAATTGCATGACTACAAACTCGTATAGTCCATACCCTGTCCGAAAAGCTGTCTTTTCTATGTCTTCCTCCCTAACTCGGATTTGATGATAACCAGACATCAAATCGATCTTTGAAAAATGACTAGAACCCCTCAATTGATCAAATAAATCATCGATCCTGGGTAGAGGGTACTTGTTCCGGACTGTTAGCTGATTCAGCTTCCGGTAGTCCACGCACATCCGTAGTGAACCGTCTTTCTTCTTGACAAACAGTACTGGTGCTCCCCATGATGACGTACTGCTCCGGATGCAACCCAGCCTAAGCAGTTCATCAATCTGCTTCTTTAGCTCCGACATCTCTGCTGGTGCCATCCGATAGTGTGGTAACGACATTGGTGCTGTGCCAGGGTATAACTTGATCTCGAAGTTAATCTCCCTCCTAGGAGGTAAACCAGGGAGTTCCTTTGGAAATACATCCCCAAATTCTTGTACAATTGCTTGAAGTTCGGTAACTGGAGCTTTGTTTATGGTGATATTATTCAATACCACGTGGTTTAACCCTTCCTGTAATCCACTTTGTTTATTTACGCGGACTACATATTGTTTGCCCTCGGGTGATATAAATGTCACTCGTCGATGATAACAGTCGATGTTGGCATGAAACTTCGCCAACCAATCCATACCGAATATAATATCATATTCAGACATGTCCAGCACTAGATAATTGAACTCAAATCTGAGTCCAGCTAACTCAGTGTTAACCACCGTACATATAAGTCCCAATGCCGAATCTCCGACAGCGGATACAATAGTAAGTGTTGTGGCTAATCTTTGAACTAATGTACCAGTAGCAGTAATAAACGATGTAGCTATAAAGGAGTGTGATGCTCCAGAATCAAATAGTGCATATGCATATGAGCTACTCACTACTGCCATACCTCGTATCACGGCATGCACCTCTTCCTCTGGGAAGTTAGAGTAAATAATCGTCCTGAACCAGCAGGGTCAGACCTTCGTCCTCCCCGACTTTGCATTCTGCCTCCTCTGGAGTTTCCCGGTCTAGCTGGCGGACGAAATGATCCTCTGGAATATGACAGCCTGTTGAGCTTTGGGCAGTCCTTCTTGTAGTGACCTGGTTGATCACAGTGAAAACAGGTGTTCACTCCTCGAGAAGCTTGTGTGACTGCTACAGATTGAGTGGGCTGGTTGGGACGAAAGCCCCCACTTGATCCAACAGACGGCGAAGGTCTGCCGAAGTTTGATCTGAACCTCTTTTTGGGTTGGTACGCACCCCTCACACTCGGAGCTCGGTGGTTGTCCACTTTTGCAAATTCCGCCATTTCTTGTTCCACAATGGTTGCCCTGCTGACCACTTCTGCCAGTGTGGCTGCTTTGAACATGGTTACCCTGGCCCTTATGTTTGGCCGTAACCCACGCTCGAACTTGCGAGCCTTTCGATATTCCGTGTGCACAATATAGTATGCATAGATTGACAGGCTGAGGAATTCTTGGTGATATTCAGCCACCGTCATTGAACCTTGTACTAACGTCATAAAGGCCTGAATTTGACGTTCTCTTTCTTCCTCTGGAAAGTAGCGCTCTAGGAATGTCGCTGAGAATTGCTCCCAGGTCATAGCAACTCTTTCTCTTCTTGGCACAAGTGCCTGCTGTTTCTCCACCACCTTCCACCATTTGGCAGCGTCATCTACCAGCTGTGACGTGGCCAATAGTATTTTATGAGCATGACTCTTGATGTTCAAAAGAGTCAATATGTGTGAAATCTTCTCCAACCAATTTTCTACTCCGATAGGCCCTTCTCTGCCCTTGAAGTAAGGTGGACGTTGTTGCTAAAAATCTCTGACCATGTTTCGGTCATTATTTTCGCTCGTGTTTCCCCCTTCGTTCAAATGTTGTTGGAGGACAGACGTAACCACTGCTTACACCAAACTGTGCAGTTCAGGAGGCACATAGGGTACAGTCATGTTACTGTTCTCTCCTCCTCCTCTCATCGATAAGACGAGTCATATTCCTCCTCATCGTCCTGTTGATATGTAGGGTCACTATCCCCCTCCTCTCGCCGGGAATGTTGTGACTCTTCCTCATCGAGCGAACGTTCATGAACTGATCTCTCTTCGTCATGAACGGACCGCTCATCATCATGTACCGATGGCACCTTCTCATGTACCACCTTCCGGCGTTGAGGTACCACCTTCCCTTGTGGTGTGACTATGAGCACCTCATCTTTCTTCTTATCGTCCTGACGGGTCCTTCTCTTCGATGCCCCCTCACCTCACCTAATCCGATTTGTAAAACTTTTTCTTTACCCTTCGGATCTTTTACCACCTTTCTCTGTGGCGCCATTTAGTCCTAATTCATGGGAATCATCATAGACTTAGTTTCCATTAACGATATGCATCACATGCCATGAATCCTCATAAAAACATGAAATCACATATTTATATAAATTCAAACTTCATTTTTGTACAAAGGTGGGTAAGCTGAAACAAACCCTATGTATAACAAAATATACACCCTTACAAAAATAACCCTCTTTTTAATACCCTTCATATTAATTCCTATCCTAGTCTTCCGTAGAAGACTCCGCATCATCAGCGAACTTGAAACGGTTATCAGGACACATCATCGCCGTGTGCCCCAATACTTCACATGTTGTGCAGGGTATTAATCCGGGTCCTCCTATACAAGGACAATTAGTCCTCGCCTCTCCATGCCGGTGCAGTCCACAAACTGGACAGACAACTCCTAATGGATGAGGACAATACAATCTGTTGTGATCGTCCTGATTACACAACTCACAGGTATCGTAGGGATCTACCTCCCCCGCCGATTCCAATATTATAGGAAAGTCTTCCATAGGATCCTCATAAAAGAAAAATCCCAGATCCTCCTCTTCTTCCTCAAGAGGTTCCACCATCCCAGGAATATCATCCATCAAATCCTCTGCAACAGGTGCTAAGTCCATCTCATCTTCTTCAGGAGGTCCCTCCTGAAGGTACACTTGAGCTTCTACGTTGGTGTTGTTAGAAGCAGACACCAAGTCTATGGGATGGCTAGGAGTTCCGCTGTGCCATTCCGAGTACTCCACATTACTCGACATATCTGTATCATATCAATAGAACACAAGCATATTTAAGAACAATTCTAATAAACCAACCTTGGTTTTCAGGGGAATTTGATCATGCATAAAGTCATGTACTTTGTTTGGGAAGATCACCAAATCATCACTCTTTGTGTTCTTTTGTTTTCTGGGGAAATCTCTAATTTCCTATTGTTTGTTTCTCAGTGTGGGGATTTCAGGGGAGTGCATCCTACCTTGCTATGTTTGATATGTCCAATTATGATGACTGTACTTTACTTTGCTATCTTTCATTGTCGTTCTCAGATTGATTGTTCAGTTCGAGTCACTCGAAGTAAATTAATCCGGCCCCCAGGCAGCGGACTCTGAAGGTTCGGTCAGTTGGGATTCTTATCCGTCAGTGAGACATCAAACCGTCTTAATCTTACTTCGATGATTCAAATGAAGGGATTGATCAAAGGACTTACAAGTGGAGTCAAACCAAAGTAGTATGGTTCGGCCATACTGTATGGCCGAACCCTACCAAGTTATATTAGGTAATAAAAGGCATTTTGGTATTGATCAAAAGAAAGGGAGGTCAAATCTAAAGTGGGTAAGGTTCGGCCATGGGTATGGCCGAACCCCACAAGATGTTTTTGGGTTTTATATGTGAATGGACATTTAAATGATAGTATGATTTACTTATTGTTACATCACAAGGTGACGAAGTTGAACGACATGCGAGTCGCAACCGGGTGAAGCTCAAAAAGGAACGGACACTTAACCAAAGTTTCAGTAGGTTTCCTACCTACTTGTAACCACAGTTTTACCCTAGTTTTCTTTATGAGACTCTTGTTTATTTTATGTGGTTTCAAATGATATATTATGCATTAACAAATGGCATATAGGCATTGGCATCTCATACATAGACATGGGATTATGAATGAGGTTCTACAGTGTTTCAAGTTATGAGTTACGTCCATCCTCGGTGGTGTAAATCACACCAGGAGGAGTAACATGATGATCATAGTCACAATGGTCTCCTTAGGCGATGAGAGTCCCGCCAGGAGGACTCATACGTGATATGAATCAGTCAATGATGAAGAGGTGAAAGTGTGTTGTAATTTACCTTGTCGGTACAAGGCACGTCAAGTGATGGCTATGAATGTACGTGATGGGAGATGCTCATTGCATGTGCATACTTCATAGCATTGTTTTACCTGTTTTGATGATCATGTATTATGATATGTATATGCATGTTTTATATGCTAACTTGTGGTAGCCCTGATTCGGGAACCTACTGGGCGCGTTGATCTAACGCCCTAATTCTTTCCTTAGAAGAGATTGCAGGTACAAGTAAAGGGAAAAAGAAGGTCGATGACCGGGAGGGGAGCCAAGCCTAAGCGCTTGAATGATGGATTGAATTACCTTATATTACTGTCATTTGAATACTTTTGTTGGACATGTAATAATTCATTACTTGCTATGGTTTGATTAGGTTAATAACCTTTGGATCGTTGATTTATCTTAATTAATGGTTGAGACTGTTACTTGCTATCTAGTCTTTTTATTCCGCAATTAATCTAGGTTTTTCCGCATGTTGATGTCAGTTCCATGTGTGATTCATAATCATGGTCTATTCCATGTACAAATAGGTGGCCAGTTAAGGTTCAGACTTGGGTAGTCTGAACTTAACTCGCGTCGTGACACCGCCCGCTCCCTTTCGATATTTTATTATTATTTGAAAAAAAAATTAGACTCTGATTTTCTCGGAAAGGGCGGGGCGTCACAACAAGCACCCAAAACACAATGATAGTTGGGTTTATCCTGTTATTTTTTCATAAAATGGACCTGTACAGAGCCCTCAAGTGTGGTTGCCCTAAATTAAAACTTTGCAGGAAAGTTAAAGAAAGGAGGTGCTTCGCATAGAGAAGAAAAAAGAAGGTTGCTCATATGAAAGTACCGTCCAAGCTAGTTGCAGGATCTGTAGAAAGAGAAGGCTTGTGGTGTTGCCAGTTGTGGAGAGCATTCTTATACAAAAGCAACAAGTTGGGCGGTGTCAAGGATAAATTCTATAGCATCTGAGACTTATCGAAATAAATAAATTAAAAGAAAACAAAGCTACAACAGTTGTTAAGTAGAACATGGCGATTAAAACAAAAGAGAACAAAGATGAAAAGTGTAACGCCCCGGCCTTTTTCACTCTCCGAAAATCATAGTCTATTTTTTTTTTTTTTTGAAAATAAAGAGTGAGAGAGAGCAGGACGTTGCAGTTGGTATCAGAGCGAAACCGGAAAATGAATCTCTCAAAGTAAGATTAAGACGGTATCATGTCTCACTGACAAGATAAGAATCCCATCTGATCAACTCTTCGGAGTCCGCTGCACGGGGGCCGGATTAATTTACTTTGTTAGACTGAGATTGAAGCATTCAATCTGAGAGCAACATTTGACGAATGAGGAAGGATAGCAAGGGAAGGACAATCACTATAAAATGGATTTACCAAACATAGCAAAGTAGGACATATTTTCCCGAAAAAGAGAAACATCTGGATTTTTCCCCAAAATTGAGAAACACCACTTGATACATAGGAAAATTTCCCCGAAAACAAGAAAACAACAGGATTTCCCCAAATTGAGAAACAGTGATGGATTTATCAAACATAGTAAAATAGGAGATATTTCCCCCGATTTCCCCAAATTGAGAAACAACACTTGATACTTAGAAAGATTCCCCAAAAAACAAAGAAATACAAAGATGCTTATTTGGCAATTTCCCCAAAATACGTAAACACGAAACTTTACGAAGAAGCTAAGTCAACGATGTTTCATTGACTTAGGAAAATGCCTCCGAGAAGAAGACATACACAGCAGGACCAACAACAGGAAGAAGAACATAACGGAGAGGGTCAGGATAGTGCAAACACTCCTGAACCTGAACTACAAAACCTAGTACAAGCAGTAGTCACTTCCGTTCTACAACATCTCTTGAGCGGAAATGGAGACACAACCTCCAATGAAACACAGGACCGAAAAGGTCAGAGTGGGGGAAATACTTTTCGCCTCACAAGAGATGCAAACCCAACTTTGGGAGACCTTCAGCCTCTACTGGTTCCACTGGAAGTTCCTGTTTCCAGTATGGTCAGCAGGGCCATTTCAAAAGAGAGTGTCCACAGAACGATAGATCTTCTCACTTGAGGGGTTCTTTCCGTTGTCCAGCTCGACCAGCTTAGTCAAAAGGATCTAGAGCACATGACCAGACAGAGCGGGCACCTACTTCGATAGGTGGACGACTGAATACTTTGGTTTCTCCTCCAGAGACAGTGGATCATTCGGTGATTCAATGTATGGCAGTAGTTGTAGTTCATATGCGTATGTGTTATTTGATTTGGGAGCATTCCACTCTATTGTATCTATTGCCTTCACATCTGTTATTAGCACTTTAAGTACAACAAATGTCCACTGCACCTACTATAGTATCCCCTATTGGTAGACGATGACGACAATTAGTGGGTATATCGATCCCACGATAGATACAATGGTCCCATGGTAGATGTGACGGTTTTATGGATAGATATTATCTCCCCATGGATGATATTTCATGGACCTTTGTGGATCTAGGTATGATTGGATTAATAAATCAAAGAAGACATGATGTTGGACCCATTTTATTTAAAATAAAACAAGGTTTAAAAAGGGGGTCAAAACCAAAGAGTGAGGTTCGTGTAACGCCCCGCCCTTTTCACCCTTCCGAAAATCAGAGTCTGAAAATTTCTTTTGAAAGAAACATAGAGTGAACAAGAGCGGGAGGCGGCACTACGTGAGCTAAGTTCGGACTACCCAAGTCCGACCCTTAACTGGCCACCCATGTGTGCATAGACTAAACCCATGAAAGACAAACCACACATGGAACTAAGTAAAACTTGCGGAATAGATATAACTGATTGCGGAATAAGTCAAATATGTGGAATTATAATCAATACTCAGACTGCTCCATTATCAGATAGCAAAGTTCAAGCCAAGTTTGCTTTAACATAATAACCTCATTAAACTATTCTCAAACTTAGCATTTATCCACAATAACTTAATTCATATACCCAACATCAAGACTATAATTCAAACAATAGCAAAGATACTAGCTATTACATGTCCATAAAGATGTATTCAATATAACAGTAATATAGAAATCCCAATCATCATTCAAGCGCTTAAGCTTGGCTCCCCTCCTAGTCATCGACCTTCTCTTTCCCCTTCCTTGTTCCTGCATTATCCTCTAAGGATAGAATTAGGGCGTTAGATCAACATGCCCAGTAGGTTCCCGACCAGGGCTACCACATGGTTAGCTTATAAATCATGCATATATCAAATGTCTGATTATCAAAAACATATAAAACCATGCTATGTATGTATGCAAATGTAATGAGCCCCACCCCATCACACATGCATATAGCCATCACTTGACGTGTCTTATATCAACATATTAATTCTCTTGGCGGGACTTTCACCGCCTAAGGAGGCCCAACAGTTGCATCACGGGCATTCCGATGGAGTGTGGGCTCCGGTGTTCATAATCATCAGATAATCCTCCTGGCGGGACTTTCACCGCCTAAGGAGGCCCCACAGTTGCATCACGGGCATACCGACGAAGTGTGGGCTCCGGTTTCCACAATCATCATCCCATGTCCATGCATGAGATGCCAATGTATATATAAAACATGTAAATAATATCCATCATTCAAAACCAATAAAATAAAACATGAGTCTCATAAAAAACAAGATAAAATTGTAGTTACAAGTAGGTAGGAAACCTACTGAAGATTAGCTTCGGTGTTTGTTCTTTCTTAAAGAGTCACTTGCTCACGACTTAAACGCCGTTCAACTTCCGCTTCCTTGTTATACAATCAGCAAGTCAAATACTTGATCTACTTGATTTCTAATCAAGCTTAGGTCTCATATACCATAAAAATACCTTGGTAGGGTTCGGTCATACAACATGGCCGAACCATACCACTTTGGTTTGGGTCCATACATCCAAATCAGTTAATCACTTTGCATTGTTTTCACTTTATAAAAACTATGCACATGACCATACCATTTCATGGGGTTCGGCCAGCCAAGGTGGCCGAACCCTATGTCCCATATTTTCTAACTTTTAAATCTCATCATACAATTTTTATAAACCAATGATTAATTCGGCCATACATGACCAAATCATGACCTTTAAATCCCTGATTCATAATCCTTTATCTTGCATCTTAAACACATATAATTGTCCATAATTTTTTTGCATGGTTTTTAGCCTCCAAAACCATCAATCTTAACCAAATAATTTCATGGGGTTCGGCCATCCAAAGTGGCCGAATCCTATGGTCCATTTCCAACCCTTTTAGACACCATCTTCCATGGTTTAGATCTTTGACAAATTCGGCCATACATGGCCAAATTATGTCATTCAGATCCATAAAACCCTTTACTTAAACAAAGTTCTATGGAATGCTTACCAATCCTTTTAGCTCTCTTCTTGCCGTTTGCTCCTTGCCTTCTTTCTTCCTTAGTCTCAGCTGATTAGAAGCATGAACCAATGGTGAAATCACCAAGGTAAAACTCGGCCAAGGAGGTGTGTTCTTATGAAAGGGAGAGAGAGATGAATTCTATGGTTTTGCAATGACCAATTCGGCCAAGTGTGGTGGTGTAATCCTTTTGTTCAACAACCCTTTGGATCCTTCATTACCCTCATTAATCTTTCTCAAACCAATGGGATATTTGGTGCCAACCAAGGCACCCCTTGGCACCAGCCAATGCAACCTTTCAGCTCCCCATGTATCTCATCCAATTCCCATTCATTTCCATTTAAAATTTTGCATGGAAACTCACACCACAAGTCCCCACCGTGTGGGACTTGTCTTGTGTGGCTTGAGACCCAAGTAACTCTTCATTTTCCCTTCAACTCACTGAATTTACAGCCCCTTTGATTTCCATTTTGACTCACTCAACTCACAAGCCCAACTCACCACATTAAATGACACTCATTTAATGCACTTGAGTCAACTTATTTCTTAATTCCAAACCAACTCAATTCAGTTCCACTCAACCTGATTTAACTCACAATTGAGCTCATTTGAGGGCCCACATGGTCAGCCATGGTAAACATGGTCAATCCGACCCATTGGGTCCCCATTTAGCTTGTTGACTCGTTTTGACTCCATGACCCATTTATGGGTTGTTTTAGCCATTTGTATTTGGTTTTCACATGTGCATCAAGCCTACCCATTTATGCTCCACTTAATTTCCAATCAATTCAGCTTAACCCCATTAAATTTGGGCTCACCCAATGGTCTAATAAGTCCATTATGACCCATTGGGTCCCAATTGGGTTCTTGGACCCAATTAACCATTTTGACCCAATTGATGTACATTATCCGTTCACTTTAATTTAACCCTTATAATATGTTCTTAGGATCTTAGTTTGAGCAATGGGCCCCACCATTTCCTTATTTATAATCTCATTTATTAAATTTGCCAATCCAGGGGCATTTTCTTAATTATCCATTTCATTGAGAATTTGGGGTGTTACAGTTCGGCCATGTTGTATGGCTGAACCCCACTACTGAGTTTTAGTAAGTAGTGGACAGTGGACAGTGGGTAGTGGACAGTGGACAGTGGGACGTGGGTAGTGGACAGTGGACAGTCGACAGTGGACGTTGGGTAGTGGACAATGGGTAACCGGCTGATTTTAAAAATAAAATATTTATATGATTTTCCAAATGGTTAAGTTAAACTGGAAGGACAAAGGGAATGGTTTAAATCAATTGGAATAATTAATTTGATTATTTTATGGAATTTATTTAAGGTAAAAGGATTCCACAACTGGGGGCGCGATCGGTGAGCGGTTTTTGGACGAAAACGCAAGGACACTATATTTGGTCATTGGTAGGATTCCTACCTTATTGAAAACCATGGAATATGTATATGTGATGTTTTTACTTCTATGTTAATTTTGGTATCAAAGTACTATGTTTGCACTTGCAGCTCATGCATGGCATGGGAGAGATCAAATGAGGGGAGTCTACTCTCCATTCGGATTTTCGATAAACAATCGTGGGGAGGAATCTACACTGATACCAATGGATGTATGATTGAATTATAACCGGAGTCAACGCTCCGTTCGGTGGGACCGATAAGGCATTCGTAGGGAGAGATATACTGTGTTTGAAATGTAACCGGAGTCCACACTCCGTTCGGTGGGACTGATAAGGCATTCGTGGGGAGTCATGACAATACCTTGATGTGGATTATCCATCAAGAGAAATACTATGTGATTGTGATATGGATGATGGGTGGGACTCATGGCATATGACACCCATGGCATGGCATTGACTTGCATGGTTTTGATATTATGTATAGCTATGTGATTTTTATACTAACCCATGTGTTTGACCCTACTCGGAGTACCTACTAGGCGCGTTGTCTAACACCCTACTTCTACCTTAGATGATAACACAGGAAATGGACGGAGCGAAGGACGCGATCGGAGCCAAGCTTAGGAGCTTGGATAATCTAGTTTCATTTATGGACAATGTAATTTGAGTAGTTAGTATTTGGGACTGTAATAACTTAGACTATTTGCTATGGTTTAGATTTTAATTTTGGACATTTTAACTTAAGATGATTATTATTAAGTGATGGACTTCCTTGCTATTTAAAATTGGATAGGATAGAACTCTATTATAATTCTGCATTATGTTTAATTTCGCAAGTATAGCCTTAGTACGTGTGAACCATTTTAGTGGACTTAGTCCACGCACATGTATGCTTGGCCAGTTAAGGGCCGGGCTTTGGAAGCTCGGACTTAGCTCGTGTCGTGACGCCCCCTCTCTCTCAGTCTTTCTTTAAAAAAAAAAAAAAATAGACTCTGATTTTTTATGAGTGAAAAAGGGCGGGGTGTTACAAAAAGAACATGCATACAAATGATAGCAAGACCTGACCATTGCAAAAAGAATCAGTGAAACATCTAGACAGCAAGCTTTCAAAGCAGCAGCATCAGTAGTGTTTGGAAGAAGAAAACTACAACAACTTTTTTATGAGCGTCAATCAACAGTTCAAGCAGTTGAAAGAGAGTTGTTGTCCATGTACAACAGCCCATTGAGAAGGAAAACAACAACATAGAAGAATCTACAGAAAAAAAGAGAATAAGAAAGACAGAGAAACAAGGACGTATTGACTGTGAGGAACGCTTGGGTTACTATGAGTCCTTTAAGCTGATGAGAATTTCAAAGAGAGAAGTCAGTTGTAGAATCTAATGGAGAATGAAAGACCAAAATAGAAGAGAAGAAGTTGTTTCTGCACGGCAATAATCGTGTTACCTTCAAACAAAAAAAATACAGTGGGATGATCGGTTGAAGAGAACACTTTTGGAAAGGGATAGTATCCTGGTTGTCCTTGGGAAAGAAGAGTAGAAAGAGAAGGAATGAAAAAAAGAAAAAGAATCTACTCTGATTGAAACAACGAGAGATAAAATAAAAGAAAAGATTAGAAATAGAAAGAAGAGAAGAATGGAAGGACAGTGTAGCTGGAAGAAGACCCATCTAGATCAACAAATGTGTTGATCAACGACACTACTACAGATTCGTGTGTGACAGAATGGAGAAAGAATAGGAAGAGAACAAAAATAGAAAATATAGGAAAAGAAGTGATGTACCGTGTAAAGGAGAATAAAAAAGAAAGGTGGCTGCCATTTATTTCATAAGGATACAGAGGCTGAAATTGGAGTGGGTCCCATGCCTTGCCAAATACATCTCTCCCAACATCTATAAATTGGAGGTTGTCCACAAGGCACAATTCAAAACTGGGCATTGAAGAAAAGGTTGTCCAAAGGAGAGAAGAGGAAGATAAAGACAAGGAGAAAGACTATAGGATTTTCAATCCACATTGGGTTCTAAGGTTGGTGGATTTTGATTTCTGTTGTATTTTGCTTATGTCTTTAATTCCAAAACTTCATTGATTTGTAATTTTAATTCCATATTTTAATTAATAAAAGAAGGTGAAATTATTAGAATTATGGTTTTCCAAATTCTGATTTTTATTATGATGGTTTGAATCATTCTAGTTCTTGACTCCGTCCTTGGTAATTAATTTGGATATATGAAATAGTTAGATCTTTTGATTAACATTACCATTATAGTTCTAAGGTTCTTTGGAACATATGAAATAGTTAGATCGGAGAATTACATGATCAATCTAGATCTAAGGTTCGGATTAATTAGGGAACTAATTTGATGAAAGACTTGAATAAAATTGGAGTTTTACATGAGATCCTTGTTCTAGGCCATTATTTTATTATTAAAATATGTATAATAATGCCTCCTTGATTCTTTGATCCAGTTCCACTATAAATATGTACAAAGGTAATTTTAGGTATTATTTTATTTTTGTTTATAAAATTCAAAAACTCTTGAAACTGGGGAACTAGGTTGGTAAATTAATTTATTGCATCTTAATTTTGTATTCTAAATTAGGTTAAGATTATTTATAATTTTTTTAGATTAATTGCATCATCTTAATTGAATTTAGGTAAATTTTGATCTTCCATTAAAATTATATCTCTTTAATAGTTAAATTTTATCTTTAGATGTGATTTCTATTTGTAGACCATATTTTCTTAATTTACAATGTTCTAAATTAAAATTAAAATTCCTAGATTAGAGAAACAATTCCATGATTAAGATTTATTTCTATGGTTTTCTAAATTTCTTAAAATATATAATTCAATGGTATATTTTCACGGATATATTTTCCTAAGTTCCAATGGGTTCAACCTCGCCCTCCAAAACTATACTATAAATGGTTCGTGCACTTGCAAGTATAAATTTAAAACACAACATAGTACACCCTACAATGATAGAATGACATAAAACAAAGAACACTTGCCTTGGTTTAGCTCTAGAGTGTGTTCTTCAGTGATGCCTTGATGCTTTGATCTTCAATACTTGAGATGATCCAATGTTTGCAACCATAGAAGAGGCTTAGTCTTGGGTAGGATAAAGATGCTACAATAAGTCCCTAGAAAATTCTCTCTAAATCACATCAAGAAAAGCTTAACACTGCTTAAGGTATTCCATAGATTTTTGTGGATGTGATATAGAAGACCTTAGAGAGATTCGATGGTGATTGGCAGGGGTTAGAACCTCTCTAAAAAGTCTAGAATGCTTAGGATTTTCTCATAATTTGTTGCCCTCTTTTTGCTTAGAGAAACAAGCCATATTTATAGACTTATTGTTCACAACGGTTAGTCCTTGAGGCCTCATGTACTATAGCTTGAGGGCTTGAGGAGCCTACAACGACTCGTACAGCTAAGCCAACGAGTAGTCTTCTTGTCATAAGATTTGTTGCCAGCCTCGAGGCCTCACGCACTATTCACCCAGCCAATGCTAAAGTGCTCGAGGTCTCTAAGCTACATGCTCGAGGCCTCGGGAAACTATTCATGTGTAACGACCCGCCCCACCAAGGTGTGCACCGCTTTGACTCGACTCGGCTCATTATAATATTGTCTGCTCTAGGCCCACCCACACAGAGGGGCCCGCACGGCATCGAATTGGACCTGGCCCAACATTCAGGCCCAAAACGTGTTGTACTGTGATGAATGGCTTGGCTTCTTATAAGCCCCTCACAATTTCCCTCAACTAGTGATTTAGGACTCTAAGCTCTAGAGTGTGTTCTTCAGTGATGCCTCGATGCTTTGATCTTCAATACTTGAGATGATCTAGTGTTTGCAACCGTAGAAGAGGTTTGGTCTTGGGTAGGATAAAGATGCTACAATAAGTCCCTAGAAAATTATCTCTAAATCACATCAAGAAAAGCTTAACACTGCTTAAGGTATTCCATAGATTTTTGTGGATGTGATATAGAAGACCTTAGAGAGATTCGATGGTGATTGGTAGGGGTTAGAACCTCTCTGAAAAGTCTAGGATGCTTAGGGTTTTCTCATAATTTGTTGGCCTCTTTTTGCTTAGAGAAACAAGCCATATTTATAGACTTATTGTTCACAATGGTTAGTCCTTGAGGCCTCAAGTACTATAGCTTGAGGGCTTGAGGAGCCTACAACGACTCGTACAACTAAGCCAACGAATAGTCTTATTGTCATAAGATTTGTTGCCAGCCTCGAGGCCTCGTGAACTATTCACCCAACTAATGCTATAGTGCTCGAGGTCTCGAGGCTACATCCTCGAGGCCTCGGGAAACTATTCATGTGTAACGACCTGCCCCACCAAGGTATGCACCGTTTTAACTCGACTCGGCTCATTACAATATTGTCTGCTCTGGGCCCACCCACACAGAGGGGCCCGCACGACTTTGAATTGGACCTGGCCCAACATTCAAGCCCAAAACGCGTTGTACTGTAATGAAGGGCTTGGCTTCTGATAAGCTCCTCACAATTTCCCTCAACTAGTGATGTGGGACTCTACAAACCCACCCCCACCCCCACCCACACACACACACACCGCGCCATGCCCCCCCCCTCCACCCACCCACCCACCCACCCACACACACCCCACCCCACACCCACCACCACCGCTCTACACATCGACCTTGTCAATGTATCAGGGCACCGACACATTGACCTAGCCGATGTATCGCTCTGGGTCAGGGTACTACAATCTACCCCACCTAAAGGAGAGCCACCCCAAGCTTGACCCACAACACACACAGAGATAACCCACACAGTGAACTTAGGCTCTGATACCATTTGTAACAACCTGCCCCTCCAAGGCGTATGCTCTGGACCCACCAACATCGGGGGCCCCGTACGGCTTTGCATTGGGCCTGGCCCAACATCCAAGCCCAAAATGCATGTTACTGTAATGAAGGGCTTAACTTCTTATAATCCCCTCACAGTTTCCCTCAACTAGCGATGTGGGACTCTAACCGTGCCCCTCCCATCGCTCGACACATTGACATCATGCTACAATGCAGATAGTGAATTATAAGCCTCAGATTGAGGGGCTCGAGCCTGACAATATTCAAATATTCAAATTAAGTTTTTAACCCTTTTTCAATGTATGGTCTTTTAGCCTAAGGTGTTTAGGTTCAACCTATAGTCCACTAAGGTCCATTTTACCTGGATGGTAACACATGATGAGATGCCCGTATCTTCCTTTTGGATCTTGATTCTTCATACTTCATTCTTCCAAGGCAAGGGCTCACACCTGGTCACGAAATTGACAATACATAGACTCGGTCAAACCGAGGCACTAACAAAATTCCTACTCTATTTGTGTGTGTGTAATTCCCACTCTATTGTGTTGGCGTAATTCCAATGCTTAGTGGATTTGGGATAACCCCAGAGTGGGTAAGTCCAACAATCCACTGCATTCATTTTAAATAATCAAGAAATTTGTGAAGACCATTAAAATTGGGGATTGTCCTATTAACCCCCTGTAGGACTAATCTTGTTCTAACACTGGGAACTTTCAGATTTGTTTGATGAGTTGAAATGATTTATGATGAACACGGTAAAATGACTATTTTACACCTGATTCTTGGACTAGTTAGCCCTTGTTTTTGTGTACATTAGATATGTTTAATAGTATTTTTAAGTTTTGTAGGTTAATTTAGAAAATATAAAGAAATCAGAAGAAAACTTGGAAGAATTGTAGATTTCGAGCAAAAAAGTCTATCTTTGGAAAGTCTGGAATTTTTAGTGATTATTTTGCCACATTTTAGAATTTTATTGTAAATTGAATAATCCAAATCCGTTTATGAGAGTTCGAATTATTTCAATATATTTTAGAAGTTTAATAGTCAGTGGTGAAATAATTCTAAAAAATTCCATGAGCCTTATTAAGCCTGATGAAGCCTGTGGAGAGATCAAACATAAAAAAAGGCCATGATCCAAGTTCAAGCCCGCATTTCATGATCCATGAGGAAGGCCCACTTTCAGCAAAACCCAACGCAAGAGGCCCATGATCCGGACTTCTAAAGTCCGACCCTTAACTGGCCAAACCGATGTGAGCATGGACTAAGTCCATGAAAATGGTTCTCACATAGTAAAGTATAATCTTTGTGGAATATTACTTAAACTAACTGCGGATTATAATGTAACCTATGACTACTCCATTTTATTAGATAGCAAAGTACATAGTCGATTATCCAAAATTACCTTAACTTAATCATTCATTCAAACCATACCAAACCATAGCAAATATTACTAAGTTATTACATACCATCATCTAACTACTCAAAATTACATGTCCATGTAATTTAACAAAATGTCCATGTAATTTAAACCATTCAAATGCCCAAGCTCCTATGCTTGGTTTCCTTCGCGATCCTCGACCTTTCCCTTTCCTGTCTCATCCACTAAGGATAGAAATAGGGTGTTAGATCAACGCGCCCAGTAGGTCTTCCGATTAGGGCTACCACAAGGTTAGTATAAAAACATGCATATAACATAATAATATATGATCATCAAAATCTTACAAAAACTATGCTATGTATGTATGCAAATGTAATGAGTCCCACCCATCATAAGTATACATAGCCTCCTCTTGATGGGATTCTCATCATCAAGGTACTACCACATAAGTTGTTCGGACGCCCCGACGGAGTGTGGACCCTCCGGTTTCCTCTTGATGGGATTCTCATCATCAAGATACTACCACATAGGTTGTTCGGACACCCCGACAGAGTGTGGACCCTCCGGTTACATAACCATCACCCCATGCCATGCATGAGATGTCTATGAATGCATGTCATTTGTAAATAAATCTTAACATTCAAATCCACATTGAAACATAATAGTTTAACACATATCTCATAAAAATCAAGATAAAAACCAAGTATAAAGTGTGGTTACAAAGAGGTAGGAAACCTACACCAATGTCACTTAAAATATCCGCTCTTCTTAAACCGTCACCCGTTTGCGATTGCGCACCGTTCAAGAAGTCCCGTTACCTTGTTTATATAACAATAAGTCAAGACAATATCCTTTTGATTTTTAATTAAATCTAAGTCCAAAAACCACCTTGTGGGGTTCAGCCATACTACATGGCCGAACCTCACCCACTTGAATTTGATCTCCCTTTTTATTTAATCAATACCATCCTAATAACTTATTTAAAACCTCAATCTACCAAACATACCTTGGTGGGGTTTGGCCATAGAACATGGCCGAACCTCACCATTTTGGTTTGAGCCCCTTTTTCAAGTCCTTTGATCTTTTCATTCATATTTACAATATTGCCATTAACCTAACCCTTGCTTAAAATTGCCAATAACCAATGTCCATAAAACAATCCACCTTAGTGGGGTTCGGCCATAGGCCATCACTTTCCTACATATTTTAAACCCTTTAAAAAATCAAAAACCCTTCATGGGGTTCGGCCATACACATGGCCGAACCCTATGGTTCTTTACTTTCCTTCAAACTATAACATACAATTTTATCATTTGGTCCTTTGATGTTTCCCATTCATACTTCCATTTAGTCCCTTTAAAAATATATAATAACCTTCCATTTAACATATCATTTATCCTTCATTTTCTTCCATGGGGTTCGGCCATACACATGGCCGAACCCTATGGTTCCTTATCTCTTCCTTTAAACTTCATAGCCAGGATCATACCTTTTGATGGGTTCGGCCATTCATCATGGCCGAACCTAATCAACCACTTTTTCATACTCAATGGTTTTTGTATTCCCTTTTAGGATTTGGACATACAATAGCCTGATCATGTTTCCTTGGCTATCTTACTTAATAAAAGCTTATTGAGCACCTACCGTTTCCCCAAGTCCTCCGATTTGATCTTTGCTTCGGCTTGTTCTTCCGTTTTCCTTTTGCTCCTCTTTAATCCTTAGCCTTCCCACTTCTTCTTCTCTTTGATCTTCGGCCAATATATGAGCTTGATCAAGATAAGATCACCAAGGGTTGGTTCGGCCAAGAGAGGGTGTGAGGGAGAGATAGCCAAGAGGGAGAGGGAGAGTTGAATCTTGTTTGAATTTGAAAAATAAACCCCAAACTCCCCCTTATCTCTCCAACGCGTAGCCTTGTTTGAAATTGAGATTTAAACCAATTTCATTATCTCTCCATGTGGGGGTTTTCTCTTCATTATCTTCCCTATCTCTACATGAGATAGAATTCTCAAGACTCCAACGTGTGATTCTTATTTGAATTTTGAAATAAACCAATACTCTTCCATCTCTCCAACGTTTGAATTTTGAAACACAAACCATCTTCATCTCTCCAACGTTTGAATTTGAAACACAAACCATCTTCATCTCTCCAACGTTTGAATTTGAAATAAAACAATACTCCTCCATCTCTCCAACGTTTGAATTTGAAACACAAACCATCTTCATCTCTCCAACGTTTGAATTTGAAATAAAACAATACTCCTCCATCTCTCCAATGTTTGAATTTGAAACACAAACCATCTTCATCTCTCCAACATTTGAATTTGAATTTGAAATGTAAACCGTCCATCCCATTATTTGAATTTTGAATGTAAACCGTCCATCCCACTATTTGAATTTTGAATGTAAACCGTCCATCCCAACTCATTTAATTTAACTTACCACTTTAATTTACTTCAAATCAACTCAACTCACTTGGTGGTCAACCAAGTCAAACACGACCCATTGGGTCCCAATTGGACAATTTGACCCAATTGAATACATCTTACCCAATTATTCCAATTGCAACCATATCCACAATCTATTGGGTCGTAATTGGGCAATTGACCCAAATAATCACCTTGACCCAATTAAATGCACCTTACCCATTTACTTGAATTGATCCTTATAACATATTCATTAGGTCTTAATTGAACAATATACCCCACAATTGACCCATCTAAGGTCATATCATTTAAATTCACAATTTCAATGGCAATTTTCGTAAATATTGATAAACTGAAAATCTGGGGTATTACACTCCATGTTTGCGCCAAAACTCCATATGCGCCATCCTTAACACCACATGCGCAAATCCACCATGCGTCAACTTTCCAAACCCTAATTCCATGCGCCGTTGCCACCTCATCCAAAACCATAAGTTACAAACTCTTTTGCACCTCCACTAGACAAAACCCTAATTTCATCCCTAAACTTCTCCATGCGGGCAACTCAATCCAAAAACTCCTAGATACGGCAAGAACTCCATCTCACATGCTCGTACTCCATAGGAAAACCTAATCTCCTCTTGCACCCATTCCAACTTCCAAAACCCTAGGTATTTTGCACCAAACCCCATTCCAAAACCCTAAGAGTTGCCGTCCACTCCTCCTTCACTTCCCCATCCTCCATGGACTCTAAGATACTCAAAACCCTAGCCTCCATTAGTTGCTAAAATCCTAACCCTCCATTCCATAAAACCCTAATCCATACACACCGTCCATTCTTACCCCTCTCTCCTATAAATAGAGGCATCTGCCAAAGGTAAAATTCGAATTTGGTTTGGAAGATTCAAGGGTTTGGCTTGGAGAAGAGAAAAATGAGAAGAAGAATTCAAGAAGAAAGAAGGGATTTTTTATTTTTACATTGGATTTTTGAGGTTGGTGAGTTTCGATTTTCTTAATGTTCTCTTGTATTTTATTTTCCAAATTCCAATTTATTGTAATTTTTCAATTAATAGAAGAATGTGAGAATTAGAATTTTGGTTTCCCAATTTATTTGTTCATTTGTAAACCACATGTGTAAACCGGAATTGAATGTTCTTAGTTTAACGGATTTCATTAATTTTATATTAAGAGTTTTAATGAATGAGAGATTTGAATGCATAAATAATTTACATGAGCTCCATGTTCTAGGCCGTTATTTTATTATTAAAATATGGATAACAATGCCGAGTTGATTTTTCAGAACTAATTCCAATGTAAATATGTAAATATTTTGATTTAATTTGTTCTTTATTCTTTTATGTTTATAAATCCAATTTGAATGATGGAACTAGGTTGGAATTAAAAATAAATATCTTAATTAAATTTTGGTTAGGTTATTTCTAGGTTTCTAAATTAATTCAACCAATGCTTGTTTTAAATAATTTTACTCCAAAGTTCATGAATAGTTTTTGTTTTTTAATATATTTTTCGATATATTTTCCGTAATACCATGGGTTCAACCTCGCACCCATTCACTATATTAAATAATGGTTCGTACGCTTATGAGTACAAATGTAATGCTACAACAATCTAACTATTTCTTGAAGATAGATTTGACATCAAGTTACCACCAGTTGAGAGTTAGAGATGAGGATATCTCTGAGACTACTTTTAAGACTCAATGGTCATTATGAGTTTCTAGTAATGTCGTTTGGGGTAACAAACACACCAGCCACATTCATGGATTTAATGAATAAAATCTTCTGGCCATATTTGAGAATCTTCGTGGTAGTGTTTATCAATGATATTTTGATATTTTCATAGACATAGAGGAGCATGAGCAACACAGAGCAACAACTGAGGATTGTGTTGCAGATTTTAAGAGGAAATCTATTGTACGCCAAGTTCAACAAGTGTGAATTTTGGTTCATACAAGTCCAGTTTTTAGGACATGTGATGGCTTCTGATGGAATCATAGTGGATCCTGCCAAAGTTGAGGCAGTGATGAATTGGGAAAGACTGACAAAAGACTTTGAGATAAGAAGTTTTCTGGGATTAGCAGGGTATTACATGAGGTTTATACCAAGTTTCACCCAGACTGTTGTTCTGATGACAATGTTAACTCGGAAATAGGTGAAGTTCGAATGGATTGAGGCTTGTGAGAAAGAATTCAAAGATCTGAAAAAGAAGTTAACCACCTCTCCTGTGTTGATAATACCGGAACAGGGACGTAGATTTGCAGTGTATTGTGACACTTTCAAGAATGGATTAGGATGTGTGTTGATTCAAGAAGATAGAGTTGTAGCCTATGGCTCTAGACCGTTAAAGGACATGAACAGAATTACTTGACTCATGATCTAGAACTAGCAGCCGTAGTGTTTGCAATGAAACTCTGGAGACATCACTTGTATGGTGAGAAATTCAATTAATTGTCCATTCACCATAGTCTCAAGTACTTGTTCAGTCAAAAGGAGTTGAACATGAGACAAAGAAAATGGATGGAATACCTAAGAAACTATGATTGTGAGCTCTCTTACCTTCCAGGGAAAGCAAATGTAGTGGCAGATGCCTTCAGCAGGAAGATTCATTGTAATTTGGCTTGCATGACATCACTACAATGGAATATGTTAGGTACAGTAGATGAGTTCGACCTACATCTGATTGAGAAAAATAGATCTGTAAAAGTGCATAATGAGGTTAAACAAATGGAATTAATGACGCTAGTGATGGAAATACTGCAGAAAGATCCAGAATCTATCAAACTGCAGGCTCAATTGGTAGATGAAGTTGAATTAAAGGATTGGAAGATCAGGACCGATGGAGGTCTGACCTTCAAAGATAGGTTGTTTGTGCTAGAAACAGAGGGTCGTAGAGGAGAAGTGCTTAGTCACTTTCATCACTCCCATTTTGTAGTGCATCCCGGCGGTACGAAGATGTATCACAATTTGCGGCGTTAGTTTTTGTGGAATGGAATGAAGTGACACAGTTAGTGTCTAGGTGTTTGACTTGTCAACAAGTAAAGGTTGAACACCAAAGACCTGGAGGGAAATTACAACCTCTCCCAGTGGCTAAATGGAAACGGTAGAATTTCACCATGGATTTCGTTGTTGGATTTCCTAAGTCATCTAAGGGATATGACTCGATTTGGGCGATAGTGGACACATTGACCAAATGTGCCCATTTTTTGAGAATAAAAGTGACACACTCCTTAGTAATTGTGAGTGCCCCGACTTGCCGAGTCACCTATTTATCAATTCCACGACTTCGGTGAAGCCTTGCCTTGGAAGATTGGAGCAATGAACAAGACTCAAGTGATAAAGATTGAATCAGAAACTCAAGATGGATGATCAAGATGAAGATTCATCATCACCTAGTGCATGGAAATCACACAAAGGTAAATTGGCCATAGATGACTATAGGGTGAACCCAACACCTTAGGATGACCTTGCCTAGGCTTATATCTCATATCTGGATAATTGAAGAAAGGCTAGTGGTTGTTTGACACCAAAATCAAAACATGGACTTAATGATTAAACGATTGATTTTACTCTTATGCGACACATTGTGTCGGAGATCTATCGCCATTGAAAGAGGATGATACATCGTGGTATAGGGGTCAATCGTCTGGAAAAAAAAAGGTTCTAGTTTGGAATGGTTTGTCAAACAACGTGTCTCAAGACGATGCAATTGTATAGGCGATCCATCACTAAGAAAGGGCCAATCAATCGGGCATACGACCAATCGACTAGACTTAGCTAAAAATCTAGGTTTGACAACTACTGTCAAACTGGTCTATGCTCAGGATGACACATTCGTGTCTGCCACCCATCGTGAGGACCATTTTACGATTAATCAGGTCCATGACCCATCATTTGGGACAGAGCCGATACATCGAGATTACGTTACATCGGTAGGTCATATTTAGGTTATAGTTTAAGGAACTATGTCAAACTGGAACCGTCCCAAGACAATCCATCGGGAGCACGACACATCGCTTGGTACAGGGGTGATCCATCGAGATCATGGCTAATCGGCTGTGAATTCTAAAGTTCTGGTTTGGATACACACTGTCAAACTCAGTTGGCCCCACGACGATAGTATCGTCAGACCACGACCAATCGGTACACAGAGGGCACGATAAATCGTGATGCACGATCAATCGTCCGTGACCGTTTTCTATCCGTTGGAAAACATTTAATGCGTAACGATCACTTTACAATGAAACAATTTGAAATCATGATCAATCATGGGTACACGATCAATTGCCGTTGTAAGTTCAGGATTTTCTCTGTTTGCCTATTTAAACTCCAAACCTTTTTAGGTTTTGGTTGGACATCTTAGAGCCTTGAATAGGAAAATCACAAAGGCATTCCTAGAGGATCCCATCCTCTCCTTCACTCCTCTTTAAACACTACCCTTGGTGAATCATTTGAGAATGCAATCATCTTGAATGAGGTTGAGAGAGAGAGAAAGAAAATAGATCTAGGATCAAGTTGCAAATCAATATCCTAGAATCTCTTTCCCATAGATTGTGAATGATATACACTCGGCACATCTTCGTCTATGAAATACATCACACTCGGAAGGATTCTTCAAGAAGCACAAACATCTACTCAAAGAATTTTCAAAAGGAAAATGCTACTTAGAGTTGTTTAATTTTTTAAACATCATCATTGTACAGTACAGTAGATCAAGGAGATCGAACCACTCTTAAAAATAGGGGGATAATGACGTAGATCAGGGTTGGTTGAACCTTTCAAAATCTAGGGATTGGGTGAAATTCCCAATCAATTGGATAGGTCGAAGTAATATTCTATTAGTGTGTGTGTAATTCCGCACTTAGTGAATTTGGGATAGCCCAATGTTGGGTGAGTCCAACAGTGGATGTAGGTGGGATTTACTCTAAACCGCTATACATCTTGTGTTGTGGGTGTTTGGTTTGTTTGTGTGATTGATTTATAATTGGTGCACTTTTGTTATCACACAACACAACTTCATGATTAATTTGATAATTCTGCTGCAATCATTTTAATTAATCAAGAAATTTGTGAAGACCATAAAAATTAGTGGTTGCCCTTTTCACACCCCCCCCCCCTCCTTTCTTCTAGGGTCAATCTTGTATCGTGTTCTAGCACACCGAGAACTTTCATTTGGTATCAGAGCAAGGTGCTCTTTATATATGATCTAATCCTCCGAGTTGATCCGTGCTAGAACATCAATCATGGATGCCCGAAAAATCTTTTAGATACCTTTATCCAAGATGATTTTATTGAGAATATTTGCAAATCTTGCGATAGTTCAATTGAAGGCTTCACCTTTCATAACCAAATGGAGAACCAAGAGAGGTGAAAATTTGAAATGTTTTATTGCCTCCATTATTGATGTACAAGAAGCATCCTTAAGTGAAGATAAGGATAGTGAAGGGGATCTTGAAGAAGACGATGACCTCCAAGAATCTTACAATGCCCTGTACTTAGAGAGTATGAGTTTGGCTAAGGAACTTTTTAAACGATATGGTAAGTATCATTCAAGGCAAAAAAAGGGGGGATGACCACCCAAACAATTACAAACAGAGGAGCCCTCAACGAGGGTGAAACGCCAAAAAGGCAAGAATCAAATAAGTAAACTGGCAGAGCCCACAGCTTGGGGGAAGCAATTACAAAAAAATGTCAAAAATTCCATAACTACATGTGTCATACAAAGGTTTTTACCTAGCCCAATTGATAAACTGATCCATGTTGGTAGACGAAGCTTTGGAGATGGAGGTTCGAAACCTAAACAGAAGATTCCCAACAATAGAAATGTGCGCGCGGATGGCCCAATTGTCTGAATTGGGATGAGATAATTGGGTTAAGGTCTCTGGGTTCATGCATTCCAGTAAAAGAACAAGCATCCCACGGTCTAAGAGGAACATAAGATGTCGTTGACAGAAGATAAGCAAGTGTGGGCCAGTTCCGGACATGATGGGGCTGAGAAAATATCCTTGCATCTCAGGCGATGAACCATTGTATAGTGCAACAAACCTGGGGAAACTGTTGAGGGGTAAATTCCCAAAGAGGAGTGAGCCAGCAGAGTGAGTATTAGCATGGGCAAGAAGCCTTGGACGTGTCCTCGAGGAAGATGGATACAGATTCCAACAAGCAACAAAGTAACTGTCCACGCTTTGAAGATCAGTTTTAGAAGCCAAGAAGAAGATTCTATGTCTGATATCGGAAAGGATATGGCTACAAAGCGTAGCAGGGCAAGGATATTGTTTAGGGAACTTCACAAGGTAAAAATTGAGAATGCCAAACTCTCTAGCCAACTTCAATGTGTAAACGTTGAAAATGATCTTCTCTCAAAAAATTTGAAAAATGCAAATGATGAAATATTGAAATTGAGAGAAAATCAAACATTGCTTCAAGAAACTATAAAGGTCTATGAAAATGATATCTTTGAGCTAAAGGAAGTTGGAGATTGTCTTGGAGATAAAAATGTTATGAAATCTTAAGTCATGGTTACCCAAGGAAATCAAAATTTGGAAGAACCTATTTTGGATAAACCTCATTGTGATTGGCATGGTCTTGGTCATTCTTAGTCAAACCTAAAGAGACCCATGAACCAATCCAAATTTGGTAAAATCCACACAACACACACTTCAAATATAAAACCTTTATTGTGTATTAATCAGGCATTTCAAGCATGAGTGCAAGACAAGAAGAATGCAGCTTAAATAAAAGGTGGCTAATGGTCTTTCTCCAAGTGCAAAGAAGAGAAAGAATGAGGTGATTGGAAATTCACATTTTGCTAAGAAGAATAAGGTAAATCATTTTGATTATGTGAATTCTCCTAGGAAACACAACACCTCACACCATGCATCATCCCTACATTGGCACATCTTAGGGCTAAGTTAAGACCCCCTCATACCTTGCATAGGAATATGATTATGAGGGTCTTGTCTCAACCCTCCGGAATTGGGCCAAATGTTTAAATTAGTAGAATCAAATTGCCCAAATTCCAAGGATTTGAGTGGAAATGTCCGGATAAAAAATTCATATGGATCCCCAAGGGATAGGGCCTTGCTCATGCCCTACATTGGTTTAAGACTTGAGCCAAATTGGAGTATCTCTAGACCATTGAAGTTGAACTCAATCTTCGTACAAATGAGTTCAAACAACCCTTGTGTTGTGGCATGGCACATTTGAATCTTTCAAGCAATTGATTGTACTTTTCCTGGCTATATTATTAATCATGCTTGAAGTGTCATAGAGTTGTGGACTTAGATTGCAAGTCCTAAAGTGTTTAGCTCAAGTGTGTTATGTTTTCAATATAATTAACACATTTGAATCTTGTTTTGGAATCTTTGTGTGTATCTTGCCTTCATCCCTTGTTTAACATCGGTATATGTTTTGGGGAATGAATGTGTGCAAGATACTTGTGTGGCATACATGTTTTAATTGGTAGAATCATGTTTATCATATGCCACATGTTTTTGAAAATCAAGAGGGTGATTTCAAATTGAAACAGATTTTAAAAGGAAAAATCTGTGCTGTCATGGCGACAGATCGCCATTTGACAATGAATTGGCGATGATCAATCGTCCTTGGCAATGTATAGCCTCTGCACAAAAGGTTTTGGTTAAAACCCCTCTCCTGATTTTCTGTTGCATTCCCTGATCTTAAACTTTTTATATGTTTTGCGGAATGTATGTTTACATATATGCTTGCACTTAAATTCCTTAAATTTGGAATATGTATTGTTTCATTTCATTCCATATGTCATGTAATTTGTGTATCTTTTAGGAATGAATCAACCTTGTGCATTGCCTCATGTATTGCTTGTATGTGCAATTTTTAATTGCTTTTTCATCTATGTACTTAATTGGTAATATCTTGTATGGGAGATGACCTTGTGCACATACATAGTGTTGCTTCATTCCATGTTCCAAAGTTTGTGAATCTCTTGTGGGATGAACCTTGCTCCATGCTTGCGAATGGTACGGTAAGGTATGTTTTTACTTAGAACCTCATTGAAGTATTCTTGGGTGAATGGTAAAAGTGATTGAAAGCATGGGAGCTAAGCTTGTTTGGCAAATACTTGTATGTTTTACATGGTGATTGTTAGTGCCACGGCTTGCCGAGTGACCTATTTGTCAATTCCATGACTTCGGTGAAGTATTGCCTCGGAATGTTGAAGGAAGAATACAAGACTCAAGGTGTGATGAAGATTGAATCCAAAGTTTAAAAAAAGAAGATCGTGTAAGATTCAATCATCACTAAGTGTATGGCAATCACAAAAGGTATATTGGCCAAAGGTGACTTTAGGTGGAACCCACACCCTTTGTGGACCTTGCCTGGGCTTAGTGGAACATGTTGGTAATAACATTAAAAAGCCTTTGTGCACCCTAGACAGTCACAAAACCAGATGGGATAAACATTGGAAAAATGGTAAACTGGCAGGTCGACCAGTCGAGTCCACCGACCCATCAATGAGATAGGACAAACCCGTCGTGCTACTCGACACATCGACCGGATTGACAAAGGTTCTGGAATGAACACAATGTCATTCGGTGTTGGACTCAGGTCCAGTGTATCGACTTCATCGACCCATCGGTGATAACATGATCAACCCATCAAGGTCATCTATACATCGACTGGAAAAATCGAGCTCCTGGTTACTAACAAACTGTAAAACCAGGTTGCTCTAAGATCGAGTGTCTCGTGCTCATCAACATATCGATGAGGAAAGATAGACCCATCGATGCGCATGACACGTCGACCTGGGTTGAGTGAGTTCTGGAACTTAGGACTTTGGTCTACTCTTAGACAGACATATCGAGGGTATCGACTCATCGAGAGTACCGACATGTCTACCTGGGTTTGATAAGTTTCTGGCCTCGAAACTCTGTCTGCATGGTTTTGCCTCAGGTCGATACGATCGACAAGAACGACACATCGAACATAAGTTTTTCAACCAGTCTATGTTACTGACCCATCGGTAGTGACCGTTTTTTATCCGATAGAAGCTTAACGGTAAAATTACAATGGCACTATGGTCGACCCGTTGAAAACCCAAAATCGGGATTTTTGTGTTTGCCTATATATTCTCCAAACCTTGATGAGTTTGGTTGGAGACCTTGGACCCTTCACAAAAGAAATTCTTAGAGGCATTCCAAGAGCATCCCAACCTCTCTCTATGCACTAAATATTAGTGACTCATTTGAGATTCAATCTTTCGATTGATATTGAGAAAGAGAAAAAAAAAAGACAAGTCTAGGATTCAACTTGCATATCCATAATCGAGCGACATCACATTGGGGGATTCTTCAAGAAGCACACATCTATATCAAGAGAGTTGAACAAGGCAAGTGCTTCTAGTTTGATTTTAATTTTCTAAATCATCTTTTCAAGTGGATTAAAGCATGGTGCTTGAACCACTATAAAAAATAGATGGATAAAGACGTAGACCGGGGTAGGTCGAACCTTTCAAAATCTTAGGGATTGGGTGAAATTCCCAATCAATCGAGATAGGTGGAATTCCTACTCTATTTGTGAGAGTGTAATTCCTCACATAGTGAATTGGGATAACCCAAGGTTGGGTGAGTCCATCAGTGGATGTAGTAGGGTTTACTCCGAACCACTATAAATATAGTGTTATGGGTGTTTGGTCTTTGCTTGTGCGATTGATTTATAGTTGGCACACTCTTATTATCACACAACACAACTTGATTAATTTGATTTATCAGCTGCAAGTTGTTTAATTGATCAAGTAATTTTTAAAAGAGCAATGAATTTGGAGATTGCCCTACTCTAGGGTCAATCTTGGACAATGTTCTAGCACACCGAGAACTTTTAGTAATCATTTCTTCTCTTGCACCATTCCCTTGATCTATTATTCGTATATCTTGGTGCATTTAAAAATATTTTTGCAAGTGTTTGTCTTTTTGGCATTTCATGAGTTTTATCATTGTTACATGTTTTCAAATGCCATATTCTCCCATACTTCATTTCCATACATCTTATTGGTATATGAAATGTAATGACCTGACCCGATATTTAAGAGTTTTGGTGAGATTAGAGGATCTTCGAGGTGGTTCCAATGTTTTGGAAGTAGAATTTAGCACATGGACTCTCTAACGAGCACAAGTTTGCCTAGTTTTGAGTTCGGAGGCTCGATGGATATTTTAGTAAATTCACAATTTGTGTGTTCATTATGAGTAAATATATTTGAAAATACACTTAAAATATAGAAGTTGAAGATTTAGATCCTCTATTTTGCACACACATCCCCTCAAATAGATATACTGATGAGCATAGAAGGTTGTACGTTGCTCCCCTTCGTAGTTTGAATCTTAGTTTCCTGGGTTTTAAATTTAAATTTCAAAACATTCTTTTTGAAAATCGAATTCAAATTTTAAAAGACTAATTTTTTGTGTTTTAATTGTTTTTCCAACCAATTAGTTCTAGTGTGCGAGTTTATTCTGTGTATTAAAAAAAGTGCATATAGTGAATAGCACCTCATAATCATCCCGTGTGGGCCCAAAGGGACCCACACTGTTCACTGACCTATCCAATACCTTTCAACTCTTTTAAAATCTAGAGAGACCCTAACTTCTTAAAACCCTTGCCACATCGTTTTTCCCCATCTTCCCCTTTCGTTCCCATCGTCTCTGAACAGGGAACTACAACCCAACAACGCCCAAATCCCCTCGTTTCCAAACCTTTTGTCGTAGCATACAATCCTCTTACCCGTGCATCTCTCCCCTCTTTTCCTCCTTTCTATTCTTTTCATTATCTTTTCCCTGCAAATCTAACTGGTTTTACCCCCTTAGCCATGTTAAACCCATGGTTTAGCCATCCCATGGCCAACCCAAAATCAGTAACCTTATTACATAAAAACCTCCCAAAAACAGTCCACAAAGGTCTATGGTTTCCATGTTTTCCAACATGAAAACCAACCCTCTTTTACATGGGATTCGGCCCTCCATGTTGGCCGAACCCAATGGTCATTCTTACTATTTATAAACCACCAATAATCATGTATAAACAGTATATTAATATCAGGTTTTAACTCTCAAAGAAACCATCCAAAACAGTCCATAAAAAGTCTATGGTTTACATGGAAACCAACATTCTTTTACATGGGGTTCGGCCCTCCATGGTGGCCGAACCCAATGGTTATGTTTACTGTTTTTAAACCTTAAATAATCATGTAATAACAATATATTAAAATCATATTTTTACTTTCAAAGAAACCATCCAAAAATCAACATCATATTATGGGATTCGGCCATCCAAGATGGCCGATCCCCATGGTCCATCTTTTATAATTTTAACCCACTGATTTAGACCACATAACTTCAGCCTTTTCTGATATCCAAACCCCTGTCTTAACCCTTTTTAAAACATGTATTTTAAACCTAATAAATCATGTAAAACAGTCCAACCTTGCATGGTTCTTTTAAATTTCAAAAACCAAAACCATTAACCAACTTTTTTTTCATGGGGTTCGGCCACTTTAATGGTCCACTTCCACTCCTCTTTGACACTATCTTCCATGGTTTAGACCCATGTCAAATTTGGCCATAGCATGGCCAAATTATGACATTCAAATCCATGCTTTCAATCTTTCCAATGTATCTTAAACCTCCAAAACCAGTCCTATACTTGCATGATTTAAATCTTACAAAACCATCGAGATTAACCATTGTATTTCATGGGGTTCGGCCATCCAAAGTGGCCGAACCCTATGTCCATGTTCTCCATCTAATTAAGCAATAAAAAATCATACTTTAAGCCTTTGATAGATTTGATCATCACATGGCTGAATCATGTCTTATTTTACCCACTTTATTAAACATAAATCAATGGGAAAAACTTACCACTTTCCTTTGCCTTTTGCTCTTGACTTTTAATCCTTGTTTCCTTAACTCCTTGCTGGTTGTATGCTTGAATATTTGGTACCAAAAGCCTCTGCTGTTCCAGCCAAGAGCACCGATTGGAGAGAGGGAGAAAGAGATGGGAACACTTGGGTTTCCTTTGACAAAAACGGCCAAGAAAGGCAACCTTTGCCTTTTGTAGTTTCAGCCCCCAACTCCCATTTATTTCCCTCATTACTCTTGCCAAAAACGAGTGGATGTTGGGTGTCAACCAAGACACCTCTTGGTTCCAAACGTTGCACCCCTTGGTGCCAAACATTGTATCTTTTGGGAATGAATCATTGCAACCCTTCATGAAAAGGTGCCGCCAACCTTGGTGTCTTTTGGCTTTGCCAAAGTACCCCTTCACACTCAACGGCTGTGATGAGTTTGATCAGGTGTTGAGTGAGATTATAACTCGTTTCTACCTCCTCTTGACTCACTTAACTCATGATATTTTCATTATAAACCAACTCATCCAACTCATCATCTTTAATGCACCAAGTTTGAGTCAACTCATTTCTTAAATCTAACTCATTTCAAATCAACCTAACTCAAGCTGAATTAACTCACACTTGAGTTCAATTGAGGGCCCACACGGTCATCCGTGGTCAAACTAGTCAACCCGACCCGTTTGGGTCCCCCTTTAGCTCCTTGACCAGTTTTTGACTCCATGACCCAAATATGGAATTTTGGTCATTTGTAAATGGTTTTCACATATGGATCAAGCCTACCCATTTCTTCTCCACTTGATTTCCAATCAAATAGGCTTAAACCCATTTAATTTAAGCTTACACAATGGTCATATCATCCATTTTGACCCATTGGGTCCAATTGGGCCCTTTGACCCATTTAGCCATTTCCAACCCAATTGATGTACATAACCCATCCAATCAAACTTGATATTTATAATGTGCTCATATGACCTTAATTTGAGCAATGGGCCCCAACATTTCTTATTTTGACATCACAAAATAATTAATTTAATAATTCAGGGGCATTTTCATAATTTTCCATTTCATTGAAAAATTGGGGTGTTACAATTACAATCCCAAAATGCCAATTATCTCAATACGTTGTTCCAAGATCAATTAAGTATAATAAACATAAAACTGTCCAAGCTCCTAAGCTTGGCTTCCTTCACGTCCCATGTCCTTTCCATTCCCTATTCCATCATATAAAGGGTAGAAGTAGGGCGTTAGTCAACGCGCCTAGTAGGAATTCCAAATAGGGTTATGTACACATAGGATCAATATAAAAATCAGAATAAGTACATCATATCAAAATTGTAAACATATCATAGTACCAAAAACAATGCATGATAGTCACATCCAAATCATGCTAATGTATGTGTCATGTCATGGGTGTCATATGCCAATAATCCCTCACCCAATCTCCATATCAATCACCATACAAATCACATCAATAGTTTCCTAGATATAATGAAGCCATATCAAGGTGTTCCCTTGGCCATTTACATCCACAGTGTTTTATGACGGAACCACCAGGTCACTGTTATACCTCCCCACGTGTGTTAATCGGAATTACCGATGAAGCGTGGACTCCTCCGTCTGCGCAGGGTTTTTCGACTGGTTACCCTAGGAGCTCTTTGGCCCAAATTATGCCGTACCCCTATCTAGCAATCCCGAACAAGGCCAACATATCAATGGTTCACATAGCTTCTTCCAAGTAAGTTTTCAAGCCCCAAGTCATGTCCGGACATCTCAGAACTTGGCTTGTTGTCCCATGTACTCCCTCCCATGACATGCATGAGATCATGAATGCCATAATGCCTTTTTATTTCAAGTCACATGTTACCATCGAAAACAGTTCATAATCATATACATTTCATAAATCAAAGTAAGTCATCATGTTGGGAAATACAAACTAGTAAAACAGATATATATATATATATATATAGATCCACATGTATTTCAATAAGGTAGGAATCCTACCAAATTCCAGTATAATATCCTTGCCGTTTTGTGATGTGATGTGGAACGGTTACGTCTAAACCAATCGTACACCCGTTTGCGAAATTCTTTACCTTAAGGAATTCATTCGTATACAATAATCAATTTAATTATCCATTTAAATTAAATCATCACTTACATGCTTCCAGATAGACTGATGTTTCTGAAAACATCATAAAAAAAAATCAATTTTTCAATTCAGTTGACTGAATCATGCTCAGCTACAGTTCTCTGCCTTACTGTAGACTTTCAGTCGGCTGAAACCCAACTCAGTACTGTTATTCTTTGACTCGCTAACCTTTCAGTTGGCTGACTTCTGAGCCAAACGCTTTGCATTCTCGGTCAATCCACTTTCAGTCGACTGAATCACAAATTCAGTCGGCTGACATTGGATCAGATTGACTGTATGTTCGGCCAGTATAGATTCACTCAACTGAATATGGCCAGTATAGATTCAATCGACTGAATACATGATTTAGTCGGCTGAATCCTCAACCAACGGTTTCCGTGTTTGATAAGAAATCATTCAGTCGACTGAATCATAGATTCAGTCGGCTGAAACACGCCAGATTCCTTTTCTTATTTGTTACGTCTATGTTTAGTAGACTGAATCCTCTATTCAGTCGGCTGAACACCATTAAATCCCATATATTTTATTCTAGACCTTGTTCAGTCGATTGAATCACAAGATTTAGTCGGCTGAAACTCCCACGAATGGTTTTCTGTCTTCATGCACACCAGCTCAGTCGACTGAATCCCAGATTCAGTCGACTGGCTGTTTGACAGTCTCTTTTGTTTGATCCTTTGGCTAGACCTTTCTTCATGGAATCCACCCCTTACCCTTTTTAAACATGCATATTATTATTTGTATAAGTTTTGATGTACTTACTACACCGCTCCCCAAATCAAAGCTAGGGTCTTTCATAACCATTCCAACCTTTGTACCCTTATCATGTGGTTGTGTATTCAATCCTTCGATTGTTTGTTTTTCAACACCTATCCATTCCTTGAACAGATACCAATTCCATGATCATATAGCAATTTGGCCATTGATTCTAACCACCCTTGGAGCCCATGGATTCAGCCACCCATGGCCAATTCCATGATTTCCTTAACCTCATTCCCATCTAATTAAACATGAGACATACCTTCTTTCCCGTCTCCTTCTTTCTTTTGTTCTCTCTTCCCTCCTTAATCCTTCTCCTTCCTTGGTGCTTCGCCGATCCTCTCAGTGTAGAGATGGAGAGAGAGAGAGAGAAGAAGAGAAAGAATACTCTTGGTTGCAAGAGATAAAGTGGCCGGCCAAGGGGTGTGAAGTGCCCCTTAGGTTGTATCCTTTTGTATACCAACCTAACCTTCCCAATTGCCTCCTTTATGTTTTGTACAACCAAGGTGTCCCTTGGTTTAACCAAGAGGACACTTGGCTTAAGCTTAAGGAGTCTTTCCATCTCCCCAATGTGTGCATGAGTTTCCTTTCTATTGAGATGGAAACTCTCCATCTTCCCTCCTAACTCATATTTAAATGGAAGTCTCCTCAACTTCCCCTTCAACTCAACTTAGCTCAGTTATTAACTCAATCCTTTGAACTCACCCATCTGGACTCACTTAACTCAAGCAACTTAATTCTTTTAAACTCAACACTTGGACTCAATTTAATTTAAACTTAACTGAGCTCACTTATTCATGGTTGACCAAGTAAACCCTGACTTAGCCGACCATGCATGTGATGACATGGTCACCATATGGCACATGGGTCCTATCCTTGCCATGTCACTTACATGCCACCTCACTTGATGAGGTGGATTTATGCATTGGATCTTAATTTGGGTCACTGACCCAATTAAATTATCCTTACCCATTTACTTACAATTAGCTTATATATGACCCATTGGGTCCCAATTGGGTAATTGACCCATTTAATTACATTTACCCAATTATTTTCAATCAACTTTATCCATGATCCATTGGATCTTAATTGGGTTACTTACCCAACTCCTTACCCATCTAAGGTCTATTTCATCCGTTAATCTTAAATTCAATACATTGGGAAGTCAAAGTAGACCAAATCCAATATATTATAAGTGATGAAAATTTGGGGTGTTACAATATTACCATCTTTTGACATTTTCGTCCTGAAAATAGAGCGAAGTAGGGTTTCAAACAGATTACATAAATAGCTCAGGATGAGCTGCTCTCATTTCTGATTTAAGTTCCCAAGTGGCTTCCTCATTACCATGATGGTCCCACACCACCTTGACGAATTGAATTGCTCGGTTCCATAACACCCTTCGTTCTGTCTCGATCACTCTGACAGGCCTTTCGACGTAAGACACGTCGCTTTGCACTTCTATGTCTTGCACATTCAGTACGTGCGAGGGTCAGGATTGTACTTCCTCAACATAGATACATGGAACACATCGTGTAGTGATGACAACTGTGGAGAAAGTTGTAACGCCCGCCCCTTTTCACCGAAATCAGAGTCTATTTTTTTTTTTTGAAATAAAAGTGACAAAGGGCGCGAGACGTCATGACGCAAGTTAAGTCCGAGCTTCTAAAGCCCGGCCCTTAACTGGCCAACCCTACGTATGTGTGGAACTAAGTCCACGAAGAACGGTTCACACGTAGACGTAAGCTCGCGGAATATAACTTAATGCGGAACATTATAATAGAGACTATCCTACCAGTTTTAGATAGCAAGGAAGTACTGTGTTTAAATTACTAAAATACCCCAAATTCATAATTATATATCAAAATGATAATGTCCAAAGTAAAGACCAAACCATAGTAAAAAATCTACATTATTACAGTCCGACGAGCTACATTACACAAATTACATTTCCAAAATAAATCTTAAATAAACTAAGTAGCTCGCTTCCCCAAGCTCCTACGCTTGGCTCCCGTCATGTCCTCCGTTTCCGCCATCTCCTACGTCATCAGCTAGGGTAGAAGTAGGGCGTTAGACAACGCGCCCAGTAAGACTCCGAGTTTAGTGATAACAAGCACATAGGTATAATATAATGAAAATCATAAAATGAATGCCATGCCATGGGTGTTTTATGTAAGGTCTCGGAATTTGGGAATTAATATAAATGTGAATATTAATTATTTTAATGATGAAAATTAGAAAATTGGTGGAGTAAATGGTAAATGGGCCAAAATTGGATAAAGGCCCAAGTGTGGTCCAATAGACTATGGTTTGGATTTAAATTTACTTAAAGGGGTCAAGAATGGTCAAATTGGGTCAAATACCCATTTGGGACCCAATGGGTCAAGATGGTTATGCTCTAAGGTAAATGGGTTAGATGGAAATGTAATTGGGCCATGGGCCAATGGTGATCCATTTAGAGTGGGCTTACTGAAATTTAATCACCCTAAGTGATTTGGAATTAAATAATGGTGGTGTGGCCAAGTGGGACCCACCTCCACCTCATCAAGTGAGGTGGCGTGTGGGCCAATGATTGGTGGGCCCGGCCACCATGGTTGACTTGGTCAACCATGGGTGCAATAATGGGAATTAGGTTAAATAAAAAATGAATTAGCCTAAGTTAATTACCAAACTAATTAAATGCTTAAATTAATAAGTTGGGGGCTAAATGGGGTTAGATTGGTCAAAGGGAGACCAAGCTACCCCACCTCAAATTGTTAAACACGTTGGGCATGGTGGTGGTTTAGATAACCACCACCATAAAGCAAATAAGAGATATTTAAAAATATCAAAGAAAATATCTTAGGGTTGGTGGAGTAATAAAGGCTAAACCAAGTTAAGTTGAGTCCATTTTTTCTTTACCATTTCTTATTCTCTTTTCATTACTTTCTCCATTTTCATTCTCCCATGGCCGTCCTCTACATGTCCAAGTGAAGGAGAAGAAAAGAGAGGAGCTCAAGGAGAGAACAAAGAAGTAAAAACTTGGTGCAAAAATTTATCTAAGGTTAAGGTCATCATCTTCCTCTCATTATCTTTCCTCTTTTCCTCTCTCAATTTAAACCTAACATGGCCGATTCTAGGGTTGGGAGTTGCCACCCTTGATCAAAGATTTTGACCTATCAAAGATCAAGAAGGGAGAGAGGAGGCTACGGAGATCGATGGGAGAGGCGGAAATCGGAGGAGACGTCGGATAGTGAGTATTTCTTAAATAAAATAATTTTGGATTTTAGGGTTTAAGAAATGGAATTTATTTTTGTGAAATTAATGGTGGATAGGTGATTTTATACTATGGAATCTAGGTGCATTAAATGGAAGGGTGGAAGATGGAGAAAACCCCATGGTGGGTGAATTGGTGGTTGGTTTAAATGGCTTAGGGTTTTAAGAATGGAAAGCAATGTGGGTTCTTGATTAATGAATTAGGGTTTTAATGAATACATGGGAGTAATGTTTTAAAATGATTGTATGATGAAACATGCAATGGAATGGTGATGAAATGGTGATTAAATGAAGGGTTTAAGAGTAATGTGTTGATGAATTTTGGGTTTCAAGTGAACAAAAGTGATGATCCAAATGGGGCTAAGAATATGGTTTAGTTGCATGATTTAGACCCCTCAAGGAGGGATTATTGGTGGATCTAAAATGTAACAATGGACCTAAGAAAAAAATGGAGAAAGGAACATCATGGGTTCGGCCATGGTGTATGGCCGAACCCATGCCCCAAATTGTAAATCCATTTGGGTTTAAGGTCAATGGGTATATATGTGATTAAGTATGGGGTTTGAATGGGTTTAAATGAGTAATGGTTAGATTAATTACATGACAAATTTTAATGTTTTGGTAAGTCAATGATGGACCTAAGTTGAGGACCTAGGTTGTGGATCAATTTTGGGCTTAAATAGGCATGAATGAATGAGTAATTGGTTATGTAAAGGGGTAGTGGCACAAATGGTAATTATTGGCTAAAATGAAGAAACCCACTAAGTTATGATTTATGGGCTCGGAAATGATTAAAACTTGGATTGATTTGGTAATTTAATAAGGTACCGGATAACGCGAGCGGTACGCGAGTCGGTAGCCGGATTGTCGGACGAAAATGAAGTAAAGACGCGAGTCGGTATTCGGTAGGATTCCTACCTATTTGTAAACCATGGATGTGTGATGGTATTCTTATCATATTTTATTGATTTTGGTATTTATCTTATGATGGGTTTTTACAATTATGGATGCTATGTTTAAGATGGATTTTATTTAATGGCTATGAACTATGATTAAGGTTATGCATTATAAATTAAGGCTATGTATGATATCTTAAGGCTATGAGTTATAAATAGTAGCATAATGCATTACATCTCATGCATGGCATGGGCGGAAAAAAATAAACAAACCGGAGTCCATGCTCCGTCGGGGCGACCGAAAAATAGGCATGGGGATATTTTGATAACAGGAGTCCATGCTCCATCGGGGTGACCGAGAACAGGCATGGGGACACCTTGACGAGGCTTTGCCGTCAAGGGGGATATTTTGCGGTTGGACATATCTTGACGAGGTTTTCCGTCAAGGGGGATATGACAGTATATGGCAGGAATGACGGGTGGGATTCATAACATAGACACCCAGGGCATGGCATACATCTTATATTTTCACCATACGTGGTTTATCAATTTTCATTGAGTTATTATCAATATGCTGTTATTACTAATCTATGTGCTAGCCCTACTCGGAGTCCTACTGGGCGCGTTGTTCTAACGCCCTACTTCTACCCTAGCTGATGATGCAGGAAATGGCGGAATGGAAGGGCGAGACGGAAGCCAAGCTTAGGAGCTTGGGGAGGCGGATTAATATTTTGTTTTACGTTTATTTTGGAAAAGATGTATTTGTATAGTTAGCTTGTCGGAAATGTAATAATTTAGGTAGTTTGCTATGTTTAGGTATTATTTTGGATAATACAGTATAATGGCATTTTCGTAATTAATTGGGTATTTCTTCCCTGCTATCTGAAGAACTGGTAGGATAGTTCTATTATCATCTGCAGTTATTTTTATGTTCCGCGAGCTTACTTCTACGCTTGAACCGTACTCGTGGACTTATGTTCCACGCACGCGTAGGGTTGGCCAGTTAAGGGCCGGGCTTTAGAAACTCGGAACTTAACTCGCGTCGTGACGTCCGCGCCTTTTGTCACTGTAAAAAAAAAAATAGGCTCTGACTTTCGGTGAAAAGGGGCGGGCGTTACATTTAATGTCATATGTCCCACCCATCATCCATACCATCTTGTACAATGTCCCTTTTTCAACCATACATAATGTCCCCCTTGATGGCAAAGCCTCATCAAGGTCTAAGTACAAATACGAATATCCCCCTTTATGGAAGAACCATCATCAAGGTATAATAATAAATGCAACATCCCCCTTGACGGATGAACCATCATCAAGGTATAATAATGAATATAACATCCCCTTTGATGGAAGAACCATCATCAAGGTATAATAATAAATACAACATCTTTGTTTGAATAACCTTATCAACATATCATAGAGCCCATAGTAACTTCCCTGATGAATCAAACACATCAAATATCCCCATGTTTGCTTCTCGGTCGCCCCGACGGAGCATGGACTCCGATTTTATTTCATCCTTCCTATACCATATCCCTCCCATGTCATGCATGAGATGTAGATGTCATATGCCATGTAATATATATGATAGCACAAACCATGGCATTTAAAGTCCCATCAATAAAACATATAATTTGATTATAAAAAATAGATCAAGTAAAGCATCAATATACACATCATAGCCTTAAAACTCATCTTAAAACAATCATATGCTTACCAAAATAAATGAAGGAAAAACCCATACATAGCATAGAATCCATGGCTTACAAAAAGGTAGGAATCCTACCGAATACCGATTAACGTTCCTTTGCATTTCTCCGTCCACAAACCAGGTCGCCGATTGCGCACCGCTTGCGATGTCCGGTACCTTATTATACATTATCAATTAGACTCACGTTTTAATCATTTAAGTCCATTAATCATACCTTAGCGGGGTTCGGCCATGGTGGTTTGTGGGTCCCATTTTAATCCATTGATTATCTTAATTTTGTGAGTTTAAAAACTAGCACCCTAGGCTTTATTAAACCACACATAAGGTTATCTTAAAAGCTTTTAAGTCCATGATCATCCCCCATGGGGTTCTTCATTTTAGCCAATATTTACGGTTTTGCCACTACCTCTTTTCCATGACTAATCACTCATTCATCCATGCATAATTAAGTCCATAACTGATCACAAACTTAGATCCATTAATGATCCCTATCTTAGATCCGTTAATGACCCATCAACCATGTCATATGATCATTAAAATTAGTCATTTAATTAACCTAATCCTTATTCACTTAACCACATACAAAACCACGTTCTTAGCCCATAATTGATCCATAATCTTGGATCCATTAACGTTCCATCAACCATGATATGTTCATTAACAAATCAGTCCTTAACTTACCTAATTTTTCATTCATCAAATCACATACATAATCCCAAATTTAACTCATAAAATGACTTACAAAAGGGGTCATGGGTTCGGCCATACACCATGGCTGAACCCATGATGTCTTTTCCCCAATTTTCTTGGACCTTTTTTTTTTCATCATTTAGGTCCACCACAAGTCCCTCCATGAGGGGGTTTACATCATGCATTTAAATCATTAATTTTTTATCATCACTAACTACATTTAAAATCCATTAAGGTTGTCAACATTCCTTCATCATCACTATGGTCCAAATACCTCTAAGTTCACCAATCACTCTCCATCAATTTCCATAATTTTACACCCATTAAAACTCCAAATACAACACCATAGGGTTCATCTTCCTCTACTACCTTTGAGGCCATTAAAAATCATTAATACCTTCCATGATTTTTCTTCACTAAGATCCCTTTAAAAATTGCAAATATTTGACCTTTTTAAGCCTCCAATTCATTAACACATTACTCCATATTTTCCATCCTTTTAAACCCATTTAAAACAATCAACATTCTTAATCATTTTCCCTCTTTTTATGCCTTTTAAATTTACAAACACATCACCCTAGGGTTCGGCCATACACCATGGCCGAACCCATGGTTCATGTTTCATTCCCATCTACCATTTTTTTGAGGCCATAAGCATCATTCACATCCCATGAATTTCCTCATTTAAAATCACTACATTCATTCATTTAAAACTTTAAAAATCATTAATCACTTAACATAGCCTCCATTATCTAAACCCATTAAAATTCTAACACCATCACCATACATTCATGGTCCATCATTCATTCATGCCTTTTAAGGCCATAAACCCATTTACATCTTCATGAATTTCCTCACTTAAAATTCTTATAAAAATCACTACATTTAGTCATTACCACCTTAAAGTCATAATTCATCCTCCATGTCTTCCATTCTTTATAACCTCATTAAAATCATTCAATCACCTACCATGCTTAAGTAAATTTTAATACATAAAATCCTTAATGCATCCTTCCTTTCTTCTTTTTTTTTTAACCTAATTTACCCATTAGGGTTTGCCCACTCTTCCTCCTTTCATTGGATGGATTTGAGATCCAAGGCCCATGACAATTTGGCCACCAACCAATCCAAGAAATGGGTTCCATAATTACCTCTTAACCCTTAAAATGTAAAATTCTTGTTTAAGAATTACTTACAATCCGACGACTCCTCCGGCTTTTCTTTCTCCTCTTGATTTCCTTAGCCCTTTCTCTTCTTCTTCTCTTTGATTGGTCGGCTAAGATGAGCTTGATAAAATGAAAAACATCAAAGCTTGGGTCGGCTAAGATGGAGTAGATTTGAGAGAGGGAAAGGAGGAGATGATGAGAAGAACTACCCCAACTCTTGATCTTGAAGAGGTGGGCCAACACTTGCACTTTTCTTCTCTTTTCTTCTCTTCTTCTCTTCTTATTTTTCTTCCTCTCTTCTCCTTGGGGTTGAGGGACAACAATGAGAGAGCAAGAGAGGGAAAGAGTGAAAGACTTAGATGGAAAAAGATGGAGAAAAGGGATAAGATTCATCTCATTGGTTGAGTGACTTACACTCCACCCTTAACTTTTCCCACCAACCAACATGGGATTTTTTTTATACTTTATGGTGGTGGTTGGGATAAGGTGGTTTGGTCTCTCATCTTTGACCATTTGACCACCTTTTGGATAATTTAATCATTTAATTAATTAGATAATTACCTTAGGTTAATTAATTCCCACTTAACCTAATTCCATTTCTTAATTTCCCTCTATGTATCCACCCATGGTTGACCAATTCAACCATGGTGGCCGGCCCCACCAATCCTTGGTCCACACGCCACCTCACTTGGTGAGGTGGAGGTGGGTCCCATTTGGCCATGTCACCTTGATCACTCCATCACCAACTTAGATGATTTAAATTTAATTAGATCCACTTCAACTACTTGGATCACCATTGGGCGCATGGCCCAATTACATTTACCTCCTACCCATTTACCTTAGAGCTTACATCATCTTCATCCATTGGGTCCCAACTGGGTATTGGGCCCAATGCCCAATTGACCATTTAAATGAATTTAATCCAATCCATGGTCCATTGGGCCATACTTGGGGCTTTGTCCAAATTTTGATCCATTTACCATCTATTCCATTAAATTTCCCAATTTCCATCATTAAAACAAATAATAGCCACATATTCATTGATTTAAAAATTCCGGGCTATTACAAAAGTTTCAATCGATAAACTATTTCCCCCACCCTCTTTTCGATTGGAAAGGGTCCCACAAATCTGGGTGACAACTTCCCTTTCGTTCCGAACCGCATGTGTCCCTTTTGTGGCGAGACCTTCAAGAACACTAAGTCTCCCACCTCAAACTCAAGGAATCTCTTTCTCTTGTTATCGTAGCTCTTCTGACGACTCTGTGCAATGAGTATATGTTGTCGTATTACCTTGATCTGTTCCGTGGTCTCTGCAACCAGATCAGGTCCAATAAGTACAGGCTCACTGGCCTCTGTCCAACACACTGGTGATCTACAGGGTCTACCATATAACGCCTCAATGGAGCCATCTTGAGACTTACCTGGTAACTTTTGTTGTACGAGGACTCAACCAGTGCTAAATGATCTTCCCAACCACCCTTGAAGTCTAGCATGCAAGCTCTTAGCATATCTTCCAATGTCTGTATTGTCCTGTCTGACTAACCGTCAGTCTATGAATGGCAAGCTGTGTGTAACACCCTAATTTTTCAATAAAATGGAAAATTACGAAAATGCCCCTGAATTATTAAATTAATTATTTTGTGATGTCAAAATAAGAAATGTTGGGGCCTATTGCTCAAATTAAGGTCGTATGAGCACATTAGATGTATATCAAGTTGATTTGGATGGGTTATGTACATCAATTGGGTTGGAAATGACTAAATGGGTCAAAGGGCTCAATTGGACCCAATGGGTCAAAATGGATGATTTGACCATTGTGTAAGCTTAAATTAAATAGGGTTAAGCCTATTTGATGGGAAATCAAGTAGAGAAGAAATGGGTAGGTATGATCCATATGGGAAAACCACTTACAAATGACTAAAATACCATAATTGGGTCATAGAGTCAAAAACGGGTCAAGGAGCTAAAGGGGGGACCCAACGGGTCGGGTTGACCAGTTTGACCACGGATGACCGTGTGGGCCCTCAATTGAACTCAAGTGTGAGTTAATTCAACTTGAGTTGGGTTGATTTGAAATGAATTGGATTTAAGAAATGAGTTGACTCAAACTTAGTGCATTAAAAGTGATGAGTTGGATGAGTTGGTTTAGAATAAAAATATTCCGAGTTAGGTGAGTCAAGAGGAGATGGAAATGAGTTGTATTCTCACACAACAATTAATCTGAATTAATCAGCCGTTGGTATGAAAGAGTGCTTTGGCAAAGCCAAAAGACACCAAGGTTGGGCGGCACCTCTTCATGAAGGGTTGCATTGGTTCATTTCCCATGTGATACAATGTTTGGCACCAAGGGGTGCAATGTTTGGCACCAAGAGGTGTCTTGGTTAACACCCTTTGCCCCATCATTTTTAACAACATTAATGAGGGAGGATGAATGGGAGTTGGGGGGCTGAAACTATAAAAGAAAACCTAACCATACATGGCCGTTTTTCACACCAAAGAAATCCAAGAATTCCCATCTCTCTCTCCCTCTCTCCAATACGTTTCTTGGCTGAACAGCAGAGGTTTGGCATCAGTTAATCAAGCCTAAACCAGCAAGGAATTAAGGAAAGAAAGAAGAAATAAAAGGGAGAAATCAAGGATCAAAGACAAGAAGAAAACTTGGAAAATTTGGTAAGTATTTTATGTGTTATTTGGTTTAATAACATGGAATGAATGGGGGTGAATTGGGCCATGGTTATGGCCGAATACACCAAGGTTTTAACCTTGATTAAGAGAGGCTTTAAAATGGTAAAGATGACCATTGGGTTCGGCCACCATGGAGGGCCGAACCCATGTAAAAGTTAGGTTGGTTTTCATATTTTGAAACATGGAAACCATGGAGCTTTTGGTGGACTGTTTTGTGTTTTATTGAGACTCAAATGCATGTTTTAAACAGGGTTAAAAACATGGATCTGAATGATATAAGGACTGAAGATACCATGGGTCTAAATCAACGGTTTAAAATTGATGAATTGGACCATCAGGATCGGCCATCTTGGATGGCCGAATCCCACAAAGTTTGATGGTCATTTGGACAAATTGATGAACTTAGTTGGATGGTCTTGAGAGGTAATAAGGCACAAAGTTATACTGATACTATACACCTAAAAACATGTTTGAAAGAACAAAACATAGACATGAGGTTCGGCCACCTTGGATGGCCGAACCCCATGTTAGTATTTGATGATTTTGATGAGTTTAAAAATCATATAAAATATGGTGTTTGATGTAATTTGGTGAAGTTTAACTTGTTGTTATTGGTTGGCCAATGTAGGACTGAACCATGTCAATATCAGGGTTAAGATTACTGATCCAAATTATGGGTAATTGATGGATCAATCAGATCAAGAGAACCATTGGGTTCGGCCATGTGCATGGCCGAACCCCATGGGCTGTTTTTGGAATAAATGGACTAAGTTCATAGTTTGTGTTTGATATTATTCCCATGATTTTGTAAAGGGTTTAAAGTATTGTAATGGAGAACCATTTGATGATGGAAGAGTGGGAATACAAGATTCGGCCAAGTATAGGGCCGAATCCCATAAAATGACAAACTCTAAGTTAATGATGTTCGGCCATGGGCATGGCCGAACCCCACATGATGTGGATGGGTCGTAGATGTGATTGAATAAGTTATGACTTGCTGATTGATATATGGATAAGGTACCGGAAGTCGAACGACGCGCGAGTCGTGACCGGGTGACGCGAAAGAAAGATCAGTTACTGAAGTGATTCTTCACTAGGTTTCCTACCTACTTGTAACCACGGTTTTTACCCAGTTTGTCTTATGATACTCTTGTTTTAATATATGTGTTTAAAATGATATATTATGCATTAACAAATGGCATACAGGCATTCGCATCTCATGCATAGTCATGGGATAATGAATGAAGTTCTACAGTGATGGCTACGATTGTACATGATGGGGGTTGCCCATTGCATGTACATATTGTATAGAAGAGATGAATGTTGTTGTAATTTACCTTGTCGGTGCAAGGCACGTCAAGTGATGGCTATGAAAGTACATGATGGGGGATGCTCATTGCTTGTGCATATTTCATAGCATTGTTTTACCTGTTTTGATGATCATGTATTATGATATGTATATGCATGTTTTATATGCTAACATGTGGTAGCCCTGATTCGGGAACCTATTGGGCGCGTTGATCGAACGCCCTAATTCTATCCTCAGAGGAGATTGCAGGTACAAGCAAGGGGAAAGGAAAGGTCATTGACCGGGAGGGGAGCTGAGCCTAAGTGCTTTAATGATGGATTTGGATTACGTTATATTACTGTTATTTGAATACTATTGTTGGACATGTAATAATTCGTTATTTGCTATGGTTTGATTAGGATAATAACCTTTGGATGGTTGATCTATGTTATTTATATTTTAAGACTGTTACTTGTTATCTCGTCTTTCTATTCCGCAATTAATCTAGATTATTCCGCATGTTGACGTTAGTTCCATGTGTGATTCACTATCATGGTCTATTCCATGTACACATGGGTGGCCAGTTATGGTTCAGACTTGGGTAGTCTGAACTTAACTCGCGTCGTGACGCCGCCCGCTCTCTTCCGATGTTTATTTAAAAAAAAAAAAAATTAGACTCTGAAATTATCGGAGAGGGCGGGGCGTTACACTGTGTTGATCAACAAGTTGGTCCCCATAGCCGACTGCATGATCTGCCACACCCTGCCAGTGAATCGGCCATCTATGTCGGACACAATAGTCCTGGGGATACCATGTAGCCTGATGATATCCTTGATATATCGTCATCCCTAAGTCTCAGATGAATCTGTCATCTTGATTGGGAGAGAATGTGCAGACTTGGTCAATCAATCTACCACAACCCATATTGCATCGTTGCCCTTTGATGACCTTGGCAACCCTGTCACAAAATCCATGGAAATATGTTCCCATTTCCATTCCGGTACTGGTAAAGGTTTGAGTAATCCTAGTGGTTTCTGATGTTCTGTCTTGACTTGTTGACAAGTCAGGCAATGAGCAACAAAATCTGCTACATCTCTTTTAAGTCCATGCCACCAATAATGTCTTTTCAGATCATGGCACATCTTGGTGCTACCAGGATGAATAGAGAGTTTTGTTTGATGTGCTTCAGTCAACAACTCTCTTCTACAGCTTTGAAGCACATATTTCCTGCCTCGAAATAAGAGACCTTGTCCCGATCTTAATTCCCATTACGGTACAACCTCACCAGCAGCCATCTTGGCCCATATTTCATCCACTTCCGGATCTGCCCGCGATTCTTGCTCAATCTTGGAAACCATGCTGGACCGTAACATTAGATTATACATACTTCCAAGGTCCTTGATGTACAAATTGAATTCTCGGATGGTGGTCAACATCTCCCATTCCTTCATAATCAAACTGGCCACTGTTGCATGTGACATGAGACTGAGGGCATCCGCCACTTTATTCGCCTTGCCAGGATGATATCGAAGTGCAAACTCATAATCTTGCAGGTGTTCCATCCATCTGCGTTGCCCTCATATTGAGTTCCTTTTGATCAAACAGATATTTCAAACTTTTGTAATCTGAAAATACCTCAAATTTCTCGCCATAAAGATAGTGTCTCCAACTTTTGAGGGCGAAGACCACTGTGGCTAATTCCAGATCATGTGTGGGGTAGTGGCGTTCATGGATTTTCAGTTGCCTTGAACCATAAGCCACGATATGATGATTATGAGTGAGAGAACACCCAAGTCCTTCTCCTGCAGCATCACAATATACTTCATAACCCTTGCCTCTTTCCGGCAAAATCAGAATAGAAGCAGTTGTGAGCTTTTCTTTCAGATCTTCGAATCTTCAATTACACACATCAGACCATTCAAATTTGACTTCTTTCTGAGTGAGTCGGATGAGTGGAGCTGCAATTTTGGAGAAGTCCATAATAAATTTCCAATAATAACCAGACAATCCCAGAAAGCTGCGAATTTCGGTCACATTTCTTGGAGCTTTCCAGTTTCTAACTGCTGCCACTTTAGCCCGGTCCACGGCTATTCCTTCCACTGATATGACATGTCCTAAGAAATTGATCTCGAATAGCCAGAACTCGCACTTGCTTGCTTTGGCATATAATTGATTCTTCTTCAGGGTGTCCAGGACTACCCGCAAGTGTTCAACATGCACCTCCCGACTGGTAGAATAGATCAGGATATCGTCAGTGAAAACAATTACAAACTTGTCCAAATAAAGACAGAAGATTCATGTTCATCAGATCCATGAACACAGCTGGTGCATTGGTGAGTCCAAACGGCATGACCATATACTCATATAGTCCATACCGAGTTCTGAAAGCCTTCTTCTCTATGTCTTCATCCCTGACAAGGCTTGATGGTAACCTAACATTAGATCAATCTTGGAGAAATGACCGGAACCTCTGAGTTGATCAAATAGATCATCAATTCTGGGTAGAGGGTACTTGTTTCTGACTGTCAATTGGTTCAATTTCCGCTAATTTACACACATCCGAAGCTTACCATCCTTCTTCTTCACAAATAATACGGGTACTCCCCAAGATGAAGTGCTATTTCAGATGCATCCAAGTCTGAGTAACTCATCAATTTGTTTCTTCAGTTCAGACATCTCTGCTGGGGCCATCTGGTAATGCGGCAATGATATTGGAGCAGTGCCAGGATACAGCTTGATCTCAAAATCAATCTCCCTCTATGGAGGCAAACCAGGGAGTTCTGTCGGGAATATCTCTGCGTACTCTTTCACTATTGCAGGTAGTTCAGCCATTGGCGCCTTGTCTAGTCTGATGTTGTTCAGTACTAGACGGTTCATTTCTTCGTGTAATCTCCTGGTCATTGGAATGCTTTGCCTATCGGCATGTACCACATATCGTTTTCCCTCGGGTGACCAAAATATCACCCTACGAAGATCGCAGTCATTGATGGCCTGGAACTTAGCCAACCAATCCATGCCAAATATGATGTCGTACTCTGTCATCTCGAGTACGAGAGTTGCACTTAAATCTGAACCCAGCAAGTTCAGTGTCTACCGAAGTGCAGATCAGACCCGGTTATGTGTCTCCAACAGGGGATACAATTGTAAGTGCAGTGGATAATTGTTGTACTAAGGTGCCAGTAGCAGATATGAAGGCAGTAGATATAAAGGAGTGCGATGCTCCTGAATCAAATAATGTAAAAGCATAAGAACTACCAACTACTTTCATACCTAGAATCATCGAGTGATCCACTGTCTCTAAAGGAGGAGCCAAAGTATACAGTCGTACAGATCCTGTCGGAATAGGTGCCCGTCCTGTCTGGTTATATGCTCTGGATGCTTGAGAATGAGTTGGTCGACCTGGAGGACGGAAGGAACCCTTGGAGTGAGGAGGTCTATTGTTCTGTGGTTACTCCCTCTTGAAATGGCCCTGCTGGCCACACTGGAAACAGGTACTAACACCTCGAGGAACCTGAGAGACGGATCCTGATGTGGAGGGCTGATTGGCATGAAAACCTCCAGTGGACCCAATAGAAAGGGAGGGTCTCCCAAAGTTGGGTCTGAATCTCTTATTCGGACGGAAAGCATTTCCCTCGCTTTGACCTCGAAGATTATCCACAAACTTCACTGTTTCCATCAGTTCTTGTTCAGCTATACTAGCTTGACTGACCACTTCCGCCAAGGTAGCTGATTTGAATATTGTGACCTTGGCTCTTAGGCTAGGTCGCAGGCCTCGTTCAAACTTCCGAGCCTTCTTGTATTCTGTGTCTATCATGTAAAAAAGATAACATTATAGACTGAGAAACTCCTAATAATAGTCCGCAACCGTCATGGTGCCCTGGACTAGAAATATGAATGCTTGTGTCTGGCGCTCCTTTTCTTCCTCTAGAAAATAATGATCCAGAAGCATTCCAACAAACTGGTCCCATGTCATCTCGGTCCTTTCCCCACTGGAATCTGTGCTTGCCGACGTTCTATAACTCTCCACCATTCTTATTTTGTTAGTGAGACATGATGTTGTATTAATCTTACTTAGAAACATTCACACTTCCGGTTTCGCTCTAATAGCAACTGTAATGCCCCGCCCTTTTTCACTCACCGAAAATCAGAGTATTTTTTTTTTTTTTAAATAAAGAGTGAGAGAGAGTGGGTAACGTCACGACGCGAGCTAAATCTGAGTTTCCAAAACCCGACCCTTAACTGGCCACCAATACGTGTGCATGGACCAAGTCCACTAAAACAGTTCACATGCTTACAAATGATTGCGGAATAAACATATGGATAAGATTTCATCCATAACCATGACATCAATATTAAGCAAGGAAGTCAATCACATAAAATTAACTGAAGTTTAAATATCCAATTATCATCAAACCATAGCAAAATAAACTAGGTTATTACAATCCCAAAATGCCAATTATCTCAATACGTTGTTCCAAAATCAATTTAGTATAATAAACATAAAACTGCCCAAGCTCCTAAGCTTGGCTTCCTTCACGTCCCATGTCCTTTCCATTCTCTGTTCCATCATATAAAGGGTAGAAGTAGGGCGTTAGTCAACGCGCCCAGTAGGAATTCCAAATAGGGTTATGTACACATAGGACTAATATAAAATTCAGAATAAGTACATCATATCAAAACTGTAAACACATCATAGTACAAAAAACAACGCATGATAATATATCCAAATCATGTTAATGTATGTGTCATGTCATGGGTGTCAAATGCCAATGATCCCTCACCCAATCTCCATATCAATCACCATACAAATCGCATCAATAGTTTCCTTGATATAATGAAGCCATATCAAGGTGTTCCCTTGGCCATTTACGTCCGCAGTGTTTTGTGACGGCACCACCAGATCACTGTTATACCTCCCCACGTGTGTTAATCGGAATTATTGATGGAGCGTGGACTCCTCCCTCTGCGCAGAGTTTTTCGACTGGTTACCCTAGGAGCTCTTTGGCCCAAATTATGCCGTACCCCTATCTAGCAATCCCGGACAAGGCCAACATATCAATGGTTCACATAGCTTCTTCCAAGTTAGTTTTCAAGCCCCAAGTCATTTCCGGACAACTCATAACTTGGCTTGCTGTGCCATGTAATCCCTCACATGTCATGCATGAGATCATGAATGCCATAATGCCTTTTTTTTTCAAATCACATGTTACCATCGAAAACAATTCATAATCATATACATTTCATAAATCAAAGTAAGTCATCATGTTGGGAAATACAAAACTAGTAAACACACACACACACACACACACACACACACACACACACACACACACACACACACACACATACACACACACACACACACTATATATATATATATCTATAGATCCACAAGTATTTCAATAAGGTAGGAATATATATATATATATATATATATATATATATATATATATATCTATAGATCCACAAGTATTTCAATAAGGTAGGAATCCTACCAAATCCTAGTATAATATCCTTTCTGTTTTGTGATGTGACGTGCAACGGTTACGTCAAAACCAATTGCACACCCGTTTACGAAATCTCTTTATCTTAATCAATTCATTCATATACAATAATCAATTTAATTATCCATTTAAATTAAATCATCACTTAGATCCTTCCAAATAGATTAATGTTTCTGAAAATATCATAAAAAAAATCAACTTTTCAATTCAGTAGACTGAATCATGCTCAGCTTGAGTTCTCTGCCTTACCGTAGCTTTCAGTAGGATGAAACCCAACTCAGTACTGTTATTCCTTGACTCGCTAACCTTTCAATCGGCTGCAGTCGACTGACTGTTTGTCAGACTCTTTTGTTTGATCCTTTGGCTTGACCTTTCTTCATAGAATCCACCCCTTATCCTTTTTAGACATGCGTATTATTATTTGTATAAGTTTTGATGTACTTACTACACCGCTCCCCAAATCAAAGCTAGGGTCTTTCATAACAATTCCAACCTTTGTACCCTTCTCATTTGGTTGTGTATTCAATCCTTCGATTGTTTGTTTTTCAACGCCTATCCATTCCTTGAACAGATACCAATTGCATGATCATATAGCAATTTGACCATTGATTCTAACCACTCTTGGAGCCCATGGATTCGGCCACCCATGGCCAATTCCATGACTTCCTTAATCTCATTCCCATCTAACTAAACATGAGACATACCTTCTTTCCTGTCTCCTTCTTTCTTTTGTTCTGTCTTCCCTCCTTAATCCTTCTCCGTCCTTGGTGCTTCGCCGATCCTCTAAGTGTAGAAATGGAGAGAGAGAGAGAAGAAGAGAAAGAATATTCTTGGTTGCAAGAGATGAAGTGGCCGGCCATGGGGTGTGAAGTGCCCCTTAGGCTGTGTCCCTTTGTATACCAACCTAACCTTCCCAATTCCCTCCTTTATGTTTTGTCCAACCAATGTGTCCCTTGGTTTAACCAAGAGGGCACTTGGCTTAAGCTTAAGGAGTCTTTCCTTCTCCCCAACGTGTGCATGGGTTTCCTCTCTATTGAGATGGAAACTCTCCATCTTCCCTCCTAACTCATATTTAAAGGGAAGTCTCCTCATCTTCCCCTTCAACTCAACTCAACTCAGTTATTAACTCAATCCTTTGAACTCACCCATCTGGACTCACTTAACTCAAGTAACTTAAGTCTTTTAAACTCAACACTCGGACTCAATTTAATTTAAACTTAACTGAGCTCACTCATTCATGGTTGACCAAATCAACCTTGTCTTAGCCGACCATGCATGTGATGATGACATGTTCACCATATGGCACGTGGGTCCTATCCTTGCCATGTCACTTACATGCCACCTCACTTGATGAGGTGGATTTATGCATTGGGTCTTAATTTGGGTCGCTGACCCAATTAAATTATCCTTACCCATTTACTTACAATTAGCTCATCTATGACCCATTGGGTCCCAATTGGGTAATTGACCTATTTAATTACATTTGCCCAATTATTTTCAATCAACTCTATCCATGTTCCATTGGATCTTAATTGTCTTACTGATCCAACTCCTTACCCATCTAAGGTCTATTTCATCCGTTAATCTTAAATTCAATACATTAGTAATTCAAAGTAGACCAAATCCAATATATTATAAGTGATGAAAATTTGCGGTGTTACATTTTGAACAACCAAAGGATAAATCAATTGCATTGAAATCTTCCTTAAAACAAACTAAGAAAACTAAAGAAAAAGATTTTTTTTTCGAAAGATGAACTCTCAAGTGATGAAATGACAATGTATGCCAAAAAGTTTTATGAAAACTTTGGGAAGAGAAACAACTTGAGAAGAATGGGCAAGGGTGAACCAAGTAAAAATTACCCAAGAAGGCAAGACGAAAATAGAGGGAAAGGGGGAGAGAGAGAGGATGTCAAGGAACAGACCTGTTACAACTGTGGGGGGAGAGGACACTTCCTGAATGAAGGTCCCTCAGATAAAGTAAATAAGGCTATGAATGTGGGTGTGACCCATGTAGAAACTTCTGAATCAGAAAGCAATTCAGATGAGGAGACCCAACAAAAAATTATTGTGTCAAAAGGTCTCGTGGCCCCGATCATTGATGATCGTGAAAAACCCACAATTGTAACAAAGGAAGATGAGAGTGAAGCTGATGAAACCTTCAAACTTCCTACCGAGAATTGTTCCTTGAGAGTGAGAGGTTGGCTAATAAACTCAACAAGGTTAAAAATGAAAACCTTAACCTCTCCAATCAAGTGGAAGAGTTGAAAGATGAAAAATCTCTTCTAATCTCTAAGATTGATCTCTCAGATGTTGAAAATTCTAAGCTTAAAAAAGAAATCAAGACCCTTCAAGAAGAAATAAGTATACATTGCAAGTATGTCGAGAATTTGTGGCATCACAATAAAATTCTTGAAGAGGATATTAATAAATTGTCTTTGGAAGTAAGAGAATTAAAAAATCACAAAGAAAAATTCCAAGATAAGTTTACCCAAGGAGATGAGAGACTAAAAAGACTCTTATGGTGATAGGTCTGGACTTGGTGCCTCATCCACCAAAATACCTATGAACCACGAAGTGTCATGGAAAACAGGTATCTCTCGTCCTTCAATGGGTAAATGCAATTTCTGCCACAAGGATGGACATTTAAAAGAAATTTCTATCATCTGAAGAGATACCTAGAAAAGAAAGCACTAAGACACAATCAGCCTAAGATTAAAAGACATCCACCAACACCTAATCGTAAAAGAAACCCAAGGATGGTGGATACAAGGCAAGACTCTTTGCTAAGACAGATGAATCATGTCTTAAAAAATTTGATTAATCCTAGGTTGGGTCATCAAAGGTACGATCGTAGAGGTGTGTATGCAACACCAAATGCCACAATCTTTACACCTAGAAGATAAACCTTTAATCATGTTTTTTTGTGGTTTAAGATTCGCTTCCATACCTTACACCACTACAAATGAACTCACAAGAGACCATGTGAGTTTACATAGCAAAAAAGTACTATGACATGAGGAGAGAATTTGGCTACAAAACAAGTCTAGAATGTATTTTTCCTGGTAATAGTACATATTCTACTTAAAGAACCATACATTACATTCAAAGAATTTCGAAAAGTATACATTTTTGAACGAGAATTGTTTGTGTGCATGATTTGATTAAACTCAGCATATCTATGCATTAAAATGAATTTATGTATGCAATTCTTAGAATAGGATCTTCATCAAGTTGCACATATCATAGATAGTTTCTCTGCTATCTGTACCCCTCAATGTTGTCGATATGTTGGTGAATAGACTATCGGAGTGACAGACATGTCGTTACTGTGCGAAATCAAAGTACTGTTGAAAAGGGGGAAAAGTCGACCTGTCCGTGGAACCAAAAAATCGGTGAGATAGAAAGTTCAAAATAAAAAGGGGTCACTTTCTGCGAAAAAGTCAACACTTTCGAATTCGCTACATCTCCTCCCCCGAAGGTCTGTGGTCCCTTCTTCTCCTCCCGTGCCCTAGATCAGTCGATGGACCTCTTGGGGTGATTTCCCGTCGGAAAATCATGGGATTTTCGTTCCTCAAGCCTCTAAAAGCCTGGAAATCACCATTGATTAAGGACCTCCTCTAGGGAAAACCATGCCTACAAAGATGACAGCTCAGTCACATCCCAAAATCACTATCGAACGAGGAGAATCCAGTCATGCCAATGGTTGGGACAAAAGGACCAAAAGGTTAGCTTCTCGTTTTTGCCCTGGGTCGTGCTCTGAAACTCATGTTCAGGATGAACAGGAAACTCAAGCAGAGATGGGAGAATAACCCATTGTTGACAAAGAAGTCATATTCGTCGAAACTCAATGAGAAGAAAGATGAGAAGAAATATAAGAGGGGAATGGACCTCGAATTGGTCATGAAGGCCATGTTGATATTTCTGACGACACCAGTGAAGAGGACAGTCGTCGATCTAAGGATCTTAGTGTAACACCCAGGATTGTCATTTCATAATTATATATTAGAATGGTTCATTTAAATTGGGATTCAATGGAATTTAAGATTAAATAATTAAAATGGACTTTAAATGGGTAAGGAATTGCGTCAATTACCCAATTAAGACCCAATCGATCATGGGTAATCTTGAGTTTAAATTAATTTGGTAAAGTCTAATTAAATGGGTCAATCATCCAATTGGGACCCAATGGGTCATAGTGAACTTAATTTTAAGGTAATTAATTGGGTAAGGTCAAAGTAATTGGGTCAGCTACCCATTTAAAACCCAACACATTAAATCCACCTCATCAAGTGAGGTGGCATGTGGGTGAGGTGGCATTGCCAGGTAGCATGCATGGAAGCCAAGTAGGCAAGGTACCACATCATCAAATGATATAGCTAAGATGGGACCCACGTACCATGTACATGCAAGGTTGGCTAAGTTATGGTTGACTTAGTCAACAATGAGTGAGTCCAATTGAGTTAAGTTATAAATTGAGTTGAATGGGAAGTTGAGGAGACTTACATCTCAAGGTGAGTTGAAGTGGAAGTTGGAGAGTTTCCATCTCATGGGGGATAAAACCCAAGGAACACGATGGAAGGTCTGTAACACCCCGCCCTTTTCACTCTAATTTTCAGAGTTTATTTTTTTTTAAATATAATAATCACGTGATCGGGGCGGAGTGTCACGACGCGAGTTAAGTTCGGACTTCTAAAGTCCGACCCTTAACTGGCCAAGCCCATGTGCGTATGGATTAAGTCCATAAGAATGATCCACACATGGTACAAATACAACTTGTGGAATTAACTTAATCTTAATCTAACTGAGGTTATAATAGAACCTATGACTATTCCAATTTTTCCATTCTTAGATAGCAAAGTACAAGATCTTATTCTCCAAAATTACTAAATAATATTAATCTACCATTCAATCCAACCATCCAAAATAAACCAATCCATAGCATCTACTTAACTACTTATTACATGCCAACAAATCTAGTTACCAAATTACATTGTCCAAATAATTCAAATAACAAATCCATAAATAGTCCATTCAAGTCCATTCAAAGTGCCCAAGCTCCTATGCTTGGTTTTCTTCTCGATCCACGTTCTTCCCTTTCCCTGCGTTGTAACACCCCGCCCTTTTTACTCTAATTTTCAGAGTTTATTTTATTTTTAAATATAATAATCAAGTGAACGGGGCGGAGTGTCACGACGCGAGTTAAGTTCGGATCTCTAAATCCGACCCTTAACTGGCCAAGCCCGTGTGCGTATGAACCGAGTCCATAAAACTGATCCACACATGGTACAAATACAACTTGCGGAATTAACTTAGTCTTAATCTAACTGAAGTTATAATAGAACCTATGACTATTCCAATTTTCCATTCTTAGATAGCAAAGTACATAATCTTATTCTCCAAAATTACTAAATAATATTAATCTACCATTCAATCCAACCATCCAAAATAAACCAATCCACAACATCTACTTAACTACTTATTACATGCCAACAAATCTAGTTACCAAATTACATTGTCCAAATAATTCAAATAACACAACCATAAATAGTCCATTCAAGTCCATTCAAAGTGCCCAAGCTCCTATGCTTGGTTTTCTTCTCGATCCACGTTCTTCCCTTTCCCTGCGTCATCCACTAAGGATATAGATAGGGCGTTAGATCAACACGCCCAGTAGTGTTTCCGAACAGGGCTACCCCATGGTTAGTCAAAAACATGCAAATAGTATAATAATAATACATGTGTGACAAAATTCCATAAAAACATGCTATGTATGAAATGAACATGTAATGAGTCCCACCCATCACCATTCAACATAGCCATCACTTGACGGGATTCTCATCGTCAAGGTAACCCACAGTGGTCTTTCGGACTCCCCGATGGAGTGTGGCCTCCGGATTCCTCCTGATGGGATTCTCATCATCAGGGTACCCCACAGTGGTCTTTCGGACGCCCCGACGGAGTGTGGCCTCCGGTTACATCACCATCATCCCATGCCATGCATGAGATGTCTATGCAAACATGTCATTTGTAAATATAACATTTCATTCAAATAACTTATTCAGATAAACATAAAACAACGAATAAGATATGTGGTTACAACAAGGTAGGAAACCTACACTAGATTACTTTGTTTGACCCCTCCTTTGAGCCGTCTTCCGATCACGGCTTGTACACCGTTCTAGAAATCCAAATACCCTATATACATAGCAGCAAGTTTGTAACACCCCAATTTCTCAATGAAGTGGAAAATTACCAAAATGCCCTTGAGTTGTTAAATTAATTATTTTGTGATGTTAAGTAAGGAAATAGTGGGGCCCATTGCTCAAAATAAAATCATATGAGCACATTATGAATGTTAAGTTTGATTGGTTGGGTAATTTTCATCATTTGGGCCAAAAATGGCTAAATGGGTCAAAGGGCCCAAATGGGGCTCATCGGGTCTTGCTGGGTTATTTGACCATTTTGTGATTTTAAATTAAATGGGGTTAAGCCTATTTGATTGGAAATCAAGTGGAGGAAAAATGGGTAGGCTTGATCCATATGTAAAAACCAATTAGAAATGACCAAAATACCATAAATGGGTCATGTATTTAAAACGGGTCAAGGAGCTAAAGGTGGACCCAACGGGTCGAGTTGACTATTGTTGACCGTGTGAACCCTCAAGGGAGCTCAAACACGAGTCAAATCAGTTGAGTGGGACTGAGGTGAGTTGGAATTAAATCAAAAGGTGAGTTAACTCATGTGCATTAAATGAAATGCATTAAATGTGATGAGTTGGGTTGGAATAAAAATACCTTGAGTTGGGTGAGTCAAAATGGAAATTCAAGGGACTGTAAATCATTGAGTCTAATGGGAATTTGAAGAGGTTGGCCCAGCTTTAACCACCCAAACAAGTCCCACACGTTGGGGACTTGTTTGGGGTGATTTCCATGATGTATTAAATGGGAATACATGGGATTGTGATGAGATGCTTGGGGATTTGAATGGCTGCATAGGTAGCTGCCAAGGGGTGCCTTGGATGGCACCCAATACCCATTGGTTTGTGCAAGAAGTTATGAGGGAGTGGAGGAGTTTTGGGGGCTGAAGTACAAAAACAATAAGCACACAAGGTTGGCCATTTTTCACATTGGAAATCCAAGAATTTCCATCTCTCTCTCTCTCCCTCTCTCAAATTCGTTTTCCTAGCTGGAATAGCAGAGGTGTTTGCACCAGTAGATCAAGCACAAAACAGCAAAGAAAGGAAGAAATAAAAGGGAGAAACCAAGGACCAAAGGCAAAGAGAAAGATTGGAAGTTTGGTAAGTATTTATTTGTTATTTTGGTATAATAACATGGAGCAAATGGGGTGTGTATTGGCCATGGTTATGACCGAATACACCAAGGTTTTAACCTTGATTAGTGGAGGATTTAAAATGGTAAAAATAACCATTGGGTTCGGCCCATGAAGGGCCGAACCCCATGTAAAGAGATGGCTTGGTTTCATGTTTTGAAACATGAAAACCATGGATTTTGTGGACTGTTTTGGGTTTTGAATTAAGATTTAAATAAATGTTTTAGAATGGTTAAAAACCATGGATCTGAATGACATAGGGACTGAAATTTATATGGTCTAAAATCAGTGGATTAAAAGATGGAAATGGACCATTGGGTTCGGCCACTTAGCATGGCCGAACCCATGGAAACAAATGGTTGTTTTTGATATTTTTTTAGAAGTTAAAACCATATAAGTTAGGACTGATGTTAGATGGTTGTAATAGATTTAAAATGCATGTTTAAAGAGAGTTAAAACATGGGTTTGGATATCAGAAAAGGTTGAAGTTATGTAGTCTAAATCACTAGATTAAAATTGGAAAAGATGGACCATGGGGATTGGCCATCTTGGATGGTCGAATCCCATGATATGATGTTGGTTTTTGGATGCTTTCTTTTAAAGATAAAACCTGATGTTAATATACTGTTTATACATGTTTATCTGAGGTTTAAAAACAGTAAACATAGCCATTGGGTTCGGCCACCATGGAGGGCCGAACCCCATGTAAAAGAATGTTGGTTTCATGTTGGAAAAACATGTAAACCATAGACTTTTTATGGACTGTTTTGGATACTTTCTTTTAAAGTTAAAACCTGATGTTAATATACTGTTTATACATGTTTATCTGAGGTTTAAAAACAGTAAACATAGCCATTGGGTTCGGCCACCATGGAGGGCCGAACCCCATGTAAAAGAATGTTGGTTTAACGTTGGAAAAACATGTAAACCATAGACTTTTCATGGACTGTTTTGGATGGTTTCTTTGAGAGTTAAAACCTGATATTAATATACTGTTTTATACATGATTATTGGGTTTAAATAGAGTAAGAATGACCATTGGGTTCGGCCAACATGGAGGGCCGAACCCCATGTAAAAGAGGGTTGGTTTTCATGTTGGAAAACATGGAACCATAGACCTTTGTGGACTGTTTTTGGGAGGTCTTTGTGTAATAAGGTTACTGATTTTGGGTTGGCCATGGGATGGCTAAATCATGGGCTTAATATGGCTAAGGGGTAGAGCCAATTAATATTTAAACAAAGGACATCATTGAGCAAAGAACCATAAGGGTTCGGCCATGAGTATGGCCGAACCCCATGGACTGTTTTCATGGGCCATTTTATGGATGTATGTGTGATTAAAAATGGAATCATGTTTGCTGTTTTGGCCGTCCAAAACATGACTGAACCATGTTAAGGTTACGGTTAAGGTTGTAGAATTTAATCAAGGTATTGGTGGCAATGGCAAATCTGTGAATACAAGCCAAATGAAGAGATTGATCAAAAGTACTTATAAGATGTTTTAGGTCTCATATGAATGGACATGTAAATAAGATTATGATTTACTTATTGTTGCATAATAAGGTACCGAAAGTTGAACGACGAATGAGTCGTGACCGGTTAAAGCCTAAGAAAGAACGAACGCTGAAGTGATTCTTCAGTAGGTTTCCTACCTACTTGTAACCACGGCTTTACCCAGTTTTTCTTATGATACTCTTGTTTTAATATATGTGTTTAAAATGATATATTATGCATTAACAAATGGCATACAGGCATTGGCATCTCATGCATAGTCATGGGATAATGAATGAAGTTCTACAGTGATGGCTACGATTGTACATGATAGGGGTTGCCCATTGCATGTACATATTGTATAGAAGAGATGAATGTTGTTGTAATTTACCTTGTCGGTGCAAGGCACGTCAAGTGATGGCTACGATGGTACATGATGGGGGTTGCTCATTACATGTACATCGCTTATAGAAGATATGAAGGTGTGTTGTAATTTACCTTGTCGGTGCAAGGCACATCAAGTGATGGCTATGAAAGTACATGATGGGGGATGCTCATTGCATGTGCATATTTCATAGCATTGTTTTACCTGTTTTGATGATCATGTATTATGATATGTATATGCATGTTTTATATGCTAACATGTGGTAGCCCTGATTCGGGAACCTACTGGGCGCGTTGATCTAACGCCCTAATTCTATCCTCAGAGGAGATTGCAGGTACAAGCAAAGGGAAAGGAAAGGTCATTGACCAGGAGGGGAGCTGAGCCTAAGTGCTTTAATGATGGATTTGGATTACGTTATATTACTGTCATTTGAATACTATTGTTGGACATGTAATAATTCGTTATTTGCTATGGTTTGATTAGGATAATAACCTGTGGATGGTTGATCTATGTTATTTAATATTTAAGACTGTTACTTGCTATCTCGTCTTTCTTTTCCGCAATTATCTAGATTATTCCGCATGTTGATGTTAGTTCCATGTGTGATTCACTATCATGGTCTATTCCATGTACACATGGGTGGCCAGTTAAGGTTCAGACTTGGGTAGTCTGAACTTAACTCGCGTCGTGACGCCGCCCGCTCTCTTTCGATGTTTATAAAAAAAAATTAGACTCTGAAATTCTCGGAGAGGGCGGGGCGTTACAGTTGGTATCAGAGCGAAACGGGAAGTTGAATCATCGAAGTAAGATTAAGACGGTTTCATGTCTCACTGACGGATAAGAATCCCAACTGACTCTTCGGTGTCCGCTGCCTGGGGCCGGATTAATTTACTTTGAGTGACTCGGACTGAACAATCAATCTGAGAACGACAATGAAAGATAGCAAAGTAAAGTACAGTCATCATAATTGGACAAATCAAACGTAGCAAGGTAGGATGTACTCCCCTGAAATCCCCACACTGAGAAACAGACAATAGGAAATTAGAGATTTCCCCAGAAACAAAAGAAAAACAGAGAATGTTGAATTGGTAATCTTCCCAAACAAAGTACATGACTTTATGCCTGATCAAATTCCCCTGAAAACCAAGGTTGGTTTATTAGAATTGTTGTTAAATATGCTTGTGTTCTATTGATATGATACAGATATGTCGAGTAATGTGAGTACTCGGAATGGCACAGCGGAACTCCTAGCCATCCCATAGACTTGGTATCTGCTTCTAACAACACCGACGTAGAAGCTCAAGTGGACCTTCAGGAGGGACCTCCTGAAGAAGTTGAGATGGACTTAGCACCTATTGCAGAGGATTTGAGGGATGACATTCCTGGGATGGTGGAACCTCCTGAGGAAGAAGAGGAGGAGGATCTGGGATTTTTCTTTTATGAGGATCCGATGGAAGACTTTCCTATAATACTGGAATCGGCGGGGGAAGTAGATCCCTATGATACCTGTGAGTTGTGTAATCAGGATGACCACAACAGGTTGTATTGTCCTCATCCATTGGGAGTTGTATGTCCGGTTTGTGGACTACACGGGCATAGAGAGGCGAGGACTAATTGTCCTTGTATTGGAGGACCTGGAATAATCCCCTGCACGACATGTGAAGTATTGGGGCACACGGCGATGACGTGTCCTGATAACCGATTCAAGTTCGCTTTTGATGCGGAGTCTTCTACGGAAGACTAGGATAGGAAGTAATAGTAGGGGTATTAAAAAGAGGGTTATTTTTGTAAGGGGGTATATTTTGTTATACATAGGGTTTGTTTCACCCTACCCACCTTTGTACAAAGATGCAGTTTGAATTTATATAAATATGTGATTTCATGTTTTTATGAGGATTCATGGCATGTGTTGCATATTGTTAATGGAAACTAAGTCTATGATGTTTCCATGAATTAGGACTAAATGGCGCCACAGAAAAAGGTGGTAAAAGATCCGAAGGGAAAAGAGAAGGTTTTACAGATCGGACTAGGTGAGGGAGTGTCAAAGAGAAGGACTCGTCAGGACGATAAAAAGAAGGATGACGTGCTCATTATCACACCACAAGGGAAGGTGGTACCCCGACGCAAGAAGGCGTCATCGGAACCTGAAAGAGAGCCGTCCGTTCATGAGAGATCTGTTCATGAACGATCTCACAGTGAGGAAGAGTCTCACCACTCTAGGCGGGAAGAAGAAGAGAGTGACCCTACATATCAACAGGACGAAGAGGAGGGATATGACTCGTCATATCGACGCGAGGAGGACGAGAACAGTAACATGACTGTACCCTTTGTACCTCCTGAACTGCACAGCTTGGTGCAAGCTGTGGTTACATCCGCCCTCCAACAACATTTGAATGGAGGGGGAAGTACGAGCGAAAATAATGACCGTAACATGGTCAGAGATTTTCAGCAACAGCGGCCACCTTACTTTAAGGGCAGAGAAGGGCCAGTCGGAGCCGAGAACTGGTTGGAGAAGATTTCCCACATATTGACTCTTCTGAACATCAGGAGTCATGCTCATAAAATATTATTGGCCACGTCACAGCTGGTAGATGACGTTGCCAAATGGTGGAAGGTGGTGGAGAAACAGCAGGCACTTGTGCCAAGAAGAGAAGGAGTTGCTATGACCTGGGAGCAATTCTCAGCGACATAGAGCGCTACTTTCCAGAGGAAGAAAGAGAACGACAAATTCAGGCCTTTATGACTTTGGTGCAAGGCTCAATGACGGTGGCTGAGTATCACCAGGAATTCCTCAGCCTGTCAATCTATGCATACTATATTGTGGACACGGAATATCGAAAAGCTCGCAAGTTCGAGCGTGGGTTACGGCCAAACATTAGGGCCAGGGTAACCGTGTTCAAAGCAGCCACACTGGCAGAAGTGGTCAGCAGGGCCACCATTGTGGAACAGGAAATGGCGGAATTTGCCAGAGTGGACAACCGCCGAGCTCCAAGTGGGAGGGGTGTGTACCAACCCAACAAAAAGTTCAGATCGAACTTCAGCAGACCCTCACCATCTGTTGGATCAAGTGAGGGCTTTTGCCCCAACCAGCCCACTCAATCTGTTGTGGTCACTCAAGCATCTCGAGGAGTGAATACTTGCTTTCACTGTGATCAACCTGGTCACTACAAAAAGGATTGCCCAAAGCTCAACAGGCTGTCTAACTCAAGAGGATCATTTCGTCCGCCAGCTAGACCGGCATACTCCAGAGGAGGCAGAATGCAGGGCCGGGGAGGTCGAAGGTCTAACCCTGCTGGAACGGGAAGATTATTCACTCTAACTTCTCCAGAGGAAGAGGAGGAGGATCATCCTGTGATACAAGGTATGGCGGTAGTGAGTAGCTCATATGCATATGCACTATTTGATTCTGGAGCATCACACTCCTTTATAGCTGCATCGTTTATTACTGCTACTGGTACATTAGTTCAAAGATTAGCCACAGAACTTACTATTGTATCCCCTGTCGGAGATTCGGCATTGGGACTTATTTGTACTGCGGTTAACACCGAATTAGTGGACTCAGATTTGAGTTCAATTATTTAGTGCTGGACATGTCGGAATATGATATTATATTCGGAATGGATTGGTTGGCAAAGTTTCATGCCAACATCGACTGTTATGGTCGAAGAGTGACATTTAAGTCACCCGAGGGCAAGCAATATGTAGTTCGTGCAGATAAACAAAGTGGATTACAGGAAGGGTTAAACCACGTGGTATTGAATAATATCACCATAAACAAAGCTCCAGTTACTGAACTTCCGGAAATTGTACAAGAATTTGTGGATGTGTTCCCAAAGGAACTCCCTGGTTTACCACCTATGAGGGAGATTAACTTCGAGATCAGGCTGTACCCTGGCACAATACCAGTGTCGTTACCACACTATCGGATGGCACCAGCGGAGATGCCGGAGCTAAAGAAGCAGATTGATGAACTGCTTAGGCTGGGTTGCATCCGGAACAGTACGTCATCATGGGGAGCACCAGTGTTGTTTGTAAAAAAGAAGGACGGTTCACTACGGATGTGCGTAGACTACCGGAAGCTGAATCAGTTAACAGTCCGGAACAAGTACCCTCTACCCAGGATTGACGATTTATCAATTGAGGGGTTCTAGGCATTTTTCAAAGATCGATTTGATGTCTGGTTATCATCAAATCCGAGTTAGAGAGGAAGATATAGAAAAGACAGCTTTTCGGACGCGATATGGACTGTTTGAGTTCGTGGTCATGCCATTTGGACTCACAAATGCGCCGGCTGTGTTCATGGATTTAATGAACAGAATCTTCCGTCCCTATCTGGATCAGTTTGTAATCGTATTCATTGATGATATCCTGATCTATTCTAAGAGTCAGGAGGAACATGCAAAGCATCTACGGATAGTTTTGAATACTTTGAGGCAGAATAAACTGTATACCAAGGCCAGTAAGTGTGAATTCTGGCTATCTCAAGTGAATTTCTTAGGACATGTTATATCTGAGGAAGGAATAGCCGTGGATCCGGCTAAGGTGACGGCCGTGAAAGACTGGAAAGCGCCAAAGAACGTAACTGAGATCTGCAGTTTCTTAGGATTGGCGGGTTATTATCGAAAATTTATTATGGATTTTTCCAAATTAGCATCTCCATTGACTCGACTCATTCAGAAAGGAGTCAAGTATGAGTGGTCAGATCTGTGCAACCAAAGGTTTGAAGAGCTAAAAGACACAACCGCTCCTATTTTGATTTTGCCGGAAAAGGGCAAAGGTTATGAAGTAGAATGCGACGCTTCGGGAGAAGGACTGGGGTGTGTCCTCAGTCAAGATCATCGTGTGGTGGCTTATGGTTCAAGACAACTAAAAATACATGAACGCCTCTATCCTACGCATGATCTTGAACTAGCCGCAGTGGTCTTCGCTCTCAAAAGCTGGAGACATTATCTTTATGGCGAGAAGTTTGAAGTGTATTCTGATCATAAGAGTTTGAAATATTTATTTGATCAGAAGGAGCTTAATCTAAGGCAGCGTAGATGGATGGAGTATCTGGCGGATTATGAGTTCGAGCTTCGATACCATCCAGGCAAGGCGAACAAGGTGGCTGATGCTCTTAGCCGCATATCACATGCATCCGTGGCATGTCTGATCAGAACCGAGTGGGAGATGTTGAATACCATTCGAGAGTTCAATCTATACATTACAAACCGTGGAGTTTTGCACAATTTAATCATACGGTCCAATATAGTCACCAAGATTGAACAAGAACAAAGAGCAGACCCGGAAGTGGAGGACATATGGGCCAAGATGTCTACTGGCACCATTGTACCGGAATGGGAATTACGACCGGGACAAGGTCTTTTATTCCGGGGAAGAACGTATGTGCCACAGAGTTGCAGGAAAGAGCTACTAATTGAGACACATCAGTCCAAGCTCTCTATTCATCCGGGTAGCACCAAAATGTATCACGATCTAAAGAGGCATTATTGATGGCATGGACTAAAAAGGGATGTGGCAGAATTCGTGGCACATTGTCTAACTTGTCAACAAGTTAAGACTAAACACAAAAAACCACCAGGGTTGCTCAAACCCTTAGTAGTGCCAGAATGGAAATGGGAACATATTTCCATGGACTTTGTATCTGGGTTGCCGAGGTCCTCAAAGGGTAATGACGCCATTTGGGTCGTAGTCGACTGGCTGACCAAGTCTGCACATTTCATTCCTATCAAGATGACGGATTCGTCTGAGACGTTGGGTCGGCGTTATATTAAAGAGATCATTCGACTACATGGCATTCCCCGAACGATAGTAGCGGACAGAGATGGTCGTTTTACCGCCAGAGTATGGCAAAGCATGCAGTCAGCCATGGGGACAGATCTACTGACGAGCACCGCATTCCATCCACAGACTGATGGACAATCTGAAAGGACAATCCAGACCTTGGAAGACATGCTGAGAGCATGTATGTTAGATTTCAAGGGTGGATGGGAGGACCACTTACCACTGGTGGAGTTCTCGTATAATAACAGCTATCAGGCAAGCCTTCAAATGGCTCCATACGAGGCTTTATATGGTAGACCGTGTAGGTCACCGGTGTTGGACAGAGGCAGGTGAGCCTGCATTGATCGGACCGGAACTAGTCGCAGAAACTACTGTACAAATTAAGTTGATACGTCAACACTTACTGACTGCACAGAGTCGGCAGAAAAGTTATGCTGATAAAAGGAGACGGTTTCTGGAATTTGAAGTGGGAGACTTGGTGTTTCTAAAAGTCTCACCACGGAAGGGACATATGAGGTTTGGTAAGAAAGGAAAACTGTCGCCAAGATATGTGGGACCGTTTTCCATCATAAGAAGGATGGGGGATGTAGCTTACCAATTAGCACTTCCATCGCAATTAGCAGCTCTACACGATGTGTTCCACGTGTCGATGCTAAGGAAATACAATCCGGATCCGTCCCATGTTTTAAATGTTCAAGATATTGAAGTACAAAGCGACGTGACGTACGTCGAGAAGCCGGTCAGGATAGTGGAGACCGAACAAAGAGTGTTGCAAAACAGAGCGATTCAGTTCGTAAAAGTGGTATGGGACCATCATGGTGATGAAGAAGCCACATGGGAACTTGAGTCGGAGATGAGAACAGCTCACCCCGAGTTATTTGTGTAATTTAATTTGAGAACCCTACTTCACTCGATTTTCGGGACGAAAATTTTAAAAAGAGGGTTATATTGTAACACCCCAATTTCTCAATGAAGTGGAAAATTACCAAAATACCCCTGAGTTGTTAAATTAATTATTTTGTGATGTTAAGTAAGGAAATAGTGGGGCCCATTGCTCAAAATAAAATCATATGAGCACATTACATGTCGGTGCAAGGCACGTCAAGTGATGGCTACGATGGTACATGATGGGGGTTGCTCATTACATGTACATCGCTTATAGAAGATATGAAGGTGTGTTGTAATTTACCTTGTCGGTGCAAGGCACATCAAGTGATGGCTATGAAAGTACATGATGGGGGATGCTCATTGCATGTGCATATTTCATAGCATTGTTTTACCTGTTTTGATGATCATGTATTATGATATGTATATGCATGTTTTATATGCTAACATGTGGTAGCCCTGATTCGGGAACCTACTGGGCGCGTTGATCTAATGCCCTAATTCTATCCTCAGAGGAGATTGCAGGTACAAGCAAAGGGAAAGGAAAGGTCATTGACCAGGAGGGGGAGCTGAGCCTAAGTGCTTTAATGATGGATTTGGATTACGTTATATTACTGTCATTTGAATACTATTGTTGGACATGTAATAATTCGTTATTTGCTATGGTTTGATTAGGATAATAACCTGTGGATGGTTGATCTATGTTATTTAATATTTAAGACTGTTACTTGCTATCTCGTCTTTCTTTTCCGCAATTATCTAGATTATTCCGCATGTTGATGTTAGTTCCATGTGTGATTCACTATCATGGTCTATTCCATGTACACATGGGTGGCCAGTTAAGGTTCAGACTTGGGTAGTCTGAACTTAACTCGCGTCGTGACGCCGCTCGCTCCTCTTCCGATGTTTATAAAAAAAAATTAGACTCTGAAATTCTCGGAGAGGGCGGGGCGTTATAAAGTTAATCATTTGACCATATGATTCTAATTTGATCTAAATCCCAAAAATCCACTTTGTGGGGTTCGGCCATACCCCATGGCCGAACCTCACCCATTTAAAACTTTGGTCTCTTTTTATTTTACTCCATAAACATTCAAACAACCAAATCCTCCAAATAGACCTTGGTAGGGTTCGGCCATACTTCATGGCCGAACATTACCACCTTGGGTTTTGACTCATATGTCCATTCTTTTGATCATTTCATCTTTTCATCCATATTTACAATAACGCCACTATACTACCCTTTGCTTAATTTTTCCTTAGAAAAGAAAGTCCATCACCAAACCACCTTAGTGGGGTTCGGCCATACAACATGGCCGAACCTCACCCTAGAGATTTTAACCCCATGTTCCATCATCTTTCATGTTTAATCACCTTAATACTAAGTCCATAATTGACATATGTAATTCCGAAAATCATAAGCATAAAACATTCATTATCATAATCCAAATATCCCACAAAACAGTCCATGGGGTTCGACCATACACATGGCCGAACCTTATGGTTCTCTTAATGAAAACCCACCAATATTTATCTATGATATTAATCAGCAAATTAACATAACATAAACATGGTTCAGCCATGTCATATCTACTCCAAAACTGTAATGACCCGACCCGACATTTCAGAGTTTTGGGGTCTTGGTAGCAGTGGGGAAGGTGTGGGCCCCGTGTTGGGTCCTGGTTTGCCCGATTTTGAGTTCGGACACTCGAATGGCACTTTGGTAATTTTGAATCATTGAATATTTTACCATGTAAAAAGTTTGAAAATCACACGTTATCTTCCTCGATGTTCGACGTTTGATTTTTAATGAGTTTTAATTTATTTATTTAATTTTGGAAAATTTAAGATTTTTATTTTTTTTAAAAAAAAAAAAAAACCCCAAACCCTAAACCTAACCCCCTCCGCAGCCAACCCACCTGCTTCTTCGCCTTTCTTCTTTCATCTCCTTCTTACAAAAACCCTAAAATCTCTAACCCTAACCACCACCGCCCCATGTCTCTTTCTCTCTCTCCACCTCCCGGCCCTTTCTTCTTCATCTCTCCCGTCCCTCCCCTTCTCTTCTCTCCTGCCTTGATTCAAGATCAACCCGAGCTGCAACCACCTAGCCCCGCTCGGATTTGCCCCTCCTGCCCTTTTGCTGCCGCCGGATCTGAGTTCTCTGTCAGGTATCCCCCTTCGATCTCCTCTCCCTTCTTTCCTTCCTTCTTTCATTTTCCTTATTCCTTCATTTTCCCTTGATTTCCCTCTTTTTCCATTCTTTTCCCCCTTTTCCCTGTTAGGCTGCTGAGTCGACTCAGCCGACACTGAGTTGACTCAGTTGGGTTCAATCTTGGCAACCCAGGCCTAGGCCCGATTCGGCCAGTCAGGCCCAGACCCAACTGGCCCTGCTCGATTTCGGGCTCGGCCCAGTTCAGCCCTGCCCAGTTCGGCCCGGCCCGTTTCGACCCAGTTTCGGGCCCGACCCAATTTCAAACCCAGTTTCTAGTTTTGGGCTCAGTTTCGAGCCCGGACCAATTCTGGACCCAGATTTCAGTTTCGGGCCCACTTCAGTCCGATTTAGACCCGACTAGTTTTCGGGCCCGTTTGTATTCCAGACTTAGTTTGACCCATTTTGCCCAGTTACTTATCCTTATGTTCTCGTTTCAACAGACTGGGCCCCTTCAACCCCCGGACTCGTTTTCTCGCATTGGATTTCAAGGACACACACAGGTGAGGGAACTCATCATCGCTTTTAGCATGCATCTTTGCATCTTACTTCTCTATCAAATGTGTTGGTACGGAATACGGCGAATGGGGGTCATCGGTGTTATGTGCCACTCGGCAAGGGAACTATTGATACCATTATGTGGCGGGCCTCCATCCGGGTGTATTCGTATCCAATGCCGCAGAGGCATATATGAATTGATTAATTGATGTCATAATTGATTGATTGTGTGGCGACATGATCAGAGTTTATTTTGGTTGATAATACGTTAAGATGTCAGCATGTGAATATGTGATATGTGGTGGTATATGTTTGATCATGGTGTGATGTAATCTGGTGATAAAATGCCATATGACTATATGATGATTAGTTTGGACTGCTAGACATTGTAACATGCCTTGGATGTTAACATGCCAACTCGTGATAGATAATGATAAATATGCATCTGATTATTATACAATGAACTATGTTAATAGTATGTGTAGTAGTATTTGTGCATGCATATAGCTAGCATATTGGGGATGCCGGTGGGGCATGGGTACTAGGCTACATCAGGATCTAGAGACTCCCCCTAGCTTGTCGGGTAGTTAGGGTGCGGATGTTATGTGGGACCGCACAGTGGATGCGTGGTTGGGATTCAGACTCCCTTGTGATTGGAAATGGGTAGTCGTAACCCCTTGCGTGGATCAAATGGTCGGTCCGTCTTGTATTTCCCGGACGTACCTATGAGAGGGGCGTAATCTGATTTAGAGAACAAGGTACCTTGGAGTCCCAGATAAGGACTAATTGGGAAGTAATTATTTTAGCCCTAGATAGACCATCAAGCTGAATGTTGGTTTACCCAAGGTAACCTTAGGAGCCCCTTGCGGTTCCGATACCCGAATGTGTGACGGGTGAGGTGATCCCTAGATGATCGAGTAGGCTGAGGAGGTGCTCGCCTAGGTCGAGGGACGGAGCGGTGAGGGACAGCTCCCGCCAGTATGCTTTGTGGTGTAACACCCGCCCCTTTTCACCGTAAAATCAGAGTATATTTTTATTTTTTTAAATAAAAGTGACAAAGGGCGCGGACGTCACGACGCGAGTTAAGTTCCGAGCTTCTAAAGCCCGGCCCTTAACTGGCCAACTCTACGCGTGCGTGGAACTAAGTCCACGAGTACGGTTCACGCGTGGAAAGTAAGCTCGCGGAATATAAACTTAAATGCAGAATGAAAATAAAGACTGTCCTACCAATTTTCAGATAGCAGGGAAGAAACATCCATTTAATTACTAAAATGCCATTAAACTGTATTGTCCAAAAATAAAATCTAAACATAGCAAGCCATCTAAGTTATTACATTCCGACAAGCTAATTTACTCAATTTACATTTCCAAAATGCAATAATTAGACTAAGTAGCCGCCTCCCCAAGCTCCTAAGCTTGGCTCCCGTCTCGCCCTTCCGGTCCGCCATCTCCTCATTGTCAGATAGGGTAGAAGTAGGACTAGCACATGGATTAGTAATAACAGCATACTGATAATAACCCAATGAAAATTGATAAACCACGTATAGTGAAAATATAAGATGTATGCCATGCCCCGGGGTGTCTATGTTATGAATCCCACCCATCATTCCTGCCATATACTGTCATATCCCTCTTGATGGAAAAACCTCGTCAAGATATGTCCAACCGCAAAATATCCCCCTTGACGGCAAAGCCTCGTCAAGGTGTCCCCATGCCTGTTCTCGGTCACCCCGACGAAGCATGGACTCCGGTTATCAAAATATCCCCATGCCTGTTTTTCGGTCGCCCCGAAGGAGTATGGACTCCGGTTTGTTTATTTTTTTCTGCCCATGCAATGCATGAGATATAATGCATAATGCTATGTAATATTTACAACTCATAACCTTAAGATATCATACGTAGCCTTAATTTATAATGCATAACCTTAATCATAGTTCATAGGCATTAAATAAAATCCATCTTAAACATAGCATCCATAATTGTAAAAACCCGTCATAAGATAAATACTAAAATCAATAAAATATGACAAAAACACCATCACACATCCATGGCTTACAAATAGATAGGAATCCTACCGAATACCGACTCGCATCTTTATCTCGCTTTCGTCCGACAATCCACTACCGACTCGCGTACCGTTCGCGCTATCCCGTACCTTATTAAATTACCAAATCAATCCAAGTTTTAATCATTTCCAAGCCCGTAAATCATAACTTAGTGGGTTTCTTCATTTTAGCCCATATTTACCATTTTTGCCACTACCCTTCACATTAACAATTTTTCATTAATTCACGCCTACTTAAGCCCAAAATTTAATCCACAACTTAGGTCCTTAACTTAGGTCCATTATTGATTCACTAACCATGACCCAACATGAAACAAAATCAGCCATCTAATTTAATAAAATTTTCCATCATCTAAACACAAACATGGACCCAACCTTAGCTCATACAATGACTTACAAAATGGGTCATGGGTTCGGCCACACACCATGGCCGAACCCATGATGTCTTGTTCCCCATTTTCCTTGAATCTTTTGGCGCATTTTAGATCTATCACACGTCTTCCCATGAGAGGTTTACATCATGCATTTAAATCACCATTCATCATCCAATTTAAACCACCAAATGGATCCCAATTGGGCCATGTGTTCGGCCATACACCATGGTCGAACCCATGGTGTCCTTTCCCCAATTTTTTTTTTTTTTGGTCCATTGTTACATTTTAGATCCACCAATAATCCTTCCTTGAGGGTATTAAATCATGCATCTAAACCATATTCTGAACCCCATTTGGATCATTACACTTGTTCATTTAAAAACCCTAAATTAATCAACACATTTGTAACACCCGCCCCTTTTCACCGAAATATCAGAGTCTATATATTTTTTTTTTTAAAAGGAAAAGTGACAAAGGGCGCGGACGTCACGACGCGAGTTAAGTCTGAGCTTCTAAAGCCCGACCCTTAACTGGCCAACCCTACGCGTGCGTAGAGCCAAGTCCACGAGTACGGTTCACGCGTAGACGTAAGCTCAAGGAATATTACTTCTCAGTGCGGAGTTAACAACAAAGACTATCCTCCAGATTTGAGATAGCAGGGAAGATAACATTCATTTAAATTTCTATAATACCTCAGAACCATAATGTCCATAATAAAATCCCAAAACATAGCCAGTAATCTAATTTATTACATTCCGACAAGCTAAGCTACTCAAATTACATTTTTCCAACATAAACTTAAACAACATAATTAATCTGCCTTCCCAAGCTCCTAAGCTTGACTCCCGTCCCGTCCTTCCGTTTTGCCATCTCCTGCGTCACCAGCTAGGGTAGAAGTAGGGCGTTAGACCACGTGCCCAGTAGGACTCTGTGACTTAAAGACTTTTACTTTACATTAATTGGTTTCACCAACCTTATGAGATATTTTTAAGATCTTTTCTTTGCTTTATGGTGGTGGTCATCTAAACCACCACCAAGCCCAACGTGTGTAAATTTTGAGGTGGGGTAGCTTGGTTTCCATTTGACCAATTTTAACCCCATTTGGCCACCAATTTAATAAATTAATTACTTAATTAATTTGATAACTACCTTAGGTTAATTCATTTGCATTTAACCTAATTCCCATTATTCCACCCATGGTTGACGAAGTCAACCATGGTGGGAGGCCTCACCAATCATTGGCCCACACGCCACCTCACTTGATGAGGTGAAGGTGGGTCCCACTTGGCCACATTACCTTGGTTTACTTCCAAATAACTTAGATGATTTAAATTTCATTCCATTCATTCTAAATGGATCCCCATTGGGCCCATGGCCCAATTACATTTCCATCTAGCCCATTTACCTTAGAGCTTAACCATCTTGACCCATTGGGTCCCAAATGGTTATTTGACCCAATTTGACCATTCTTGACCCATTTAACCCTCATTGCCCCTTTAAATGAATTTAAATCAACTCCATAGTCCATTGGGCCATACTTGGGCCTTTGTCCAAATTTTGGCCCATTACCTTTTATCCCACCAATTTCCCAATTTTCATCATTAAATTAACTTATATCCACATTTTTATTAATTTAAAAATTCCGGGCCCTTACAACATTATCCTTTAAACCCACCATTTAATCATCATTTCATCACCATAGGGTTCAGCCATATACCATGGCCGAACCCATGGTTCAAGGCTCATTCCCTCCATGCATTTTAAAACCATAAGACTCCATTGCATTTTTTTATCATAAACTCATTTTAAAACCTTACTCCCATGCATTCATTAATCAAAAACCCTAACCAATTAAACCAACCACCAAATCACCCACCATGGGGTTCAGCCATGCTACATGGCCGAACCCTATGGCCAATAATTCTTCTTCCAATCATCCCATTCTATGCTTAAATTTCATAAATTACATAATGCACATAACCCATTTATTTATTTTCTTAACCTAACCCTAATTTTTCCCACTTAGGGTTTCCTCCATCTTCCACCCTCACATTTGAGGGGTTTAACATCCATGACATATATCCATGTAACCACCATTAATTTTTTTACAAAACTAAACCCTAAATCTTAAACCCTAAAATCCAAAATTTCTTGTTTAAGAAATACTCACTATCCGACGTCTCCTCCGATTTTCGCCGCTCCCGTCGGTCTTCGTAGCCTCCTCTCTCCTTCCTTTTGATCTTTGGTAGGTTAAGATCTTTGATCAAGGGTGGCAATCCCCAACCCTAGAATCGGCCATGGTAGGTTTTGTGTGAGAGAGGGAGAGGGAAAAATTATGAGAGGGAAGGTGATAACCCTTTACCTTAGAGTGATTTTTGCTTAATTTTTTTCCACTTCTTTCTTCTCTCCTTCTCTTCTCTCCTCCTTAGCTCTCTTTCTCCCTTCACTTGAACATGGGACGGCAATGGAGGAGTGGGAGGGATGGAGTTAACAAAAAAAAATGAGAATGAGACACCAACAAAGCTCATCTCCATTTTTTTTTTTTTTTACTTTACATTAATGACACCCACCAACCCTAAGATATTTTCTTAGATATTTAAAATATTTTATGGTGGTGGTTATCTAAACCACCACCAAGCCAACGTGTTTCACTTGAGTTTGAGATGAGGTGAGTCTTCACCTCATGGCCCCACTTTGACCACTCTTAACTACCATTTTAAATAATTTAATTATTTAATTAATTAGATAATTACCTTAGGTTAATCCATTGGTACTTAGCCTAAGTCCATTACTCCACCCATGGTTGACCAAATCAACCATGGTGGCCGGCCCCACCAAACCTTGGCCCACACGCCACCTCACTTGATGAGGTGGAGGTGGGTCCCACTTTGCCACGTCACCATTGTTTAATTCCAAATAACTTAGGTGATTTAAAATCATTGAATTCACTCTAAGTGGATTACCATTGGGCCTACGGCCCAATTACATTTCCATCTAGCGCATTTACCTTAGAGCATAACCATCTTGACCCATTGGGTCCCAAATGGGTATTTGACCCAAATTGACCATTCTTGACCCATTTAAATAAATTTAAATCCAAACCATAGTCTATTGGGCCACACTTGGACCTTTATCCAATTTTGGCCCATTTACCATTTACTTCACCAATTTTCTAATTTCCATCATTAAAATAAATAATATTCACATTTATATTAATTCCCAAATTCCGAGACCTTACATGTGGTCCCTGGATGACCAAGTAGGTTGAGGAGGCGCTCGCCTAGGTCGATGGACGATGCGGTGAGGGACAGCTCCCGCTGGTATGGTTTGTGATTCCCTGGATGACCGAGTAGGCTGAGGAGGCGCTCGCCTAGGTCGATGGACGATGCGGTGAGGGACAGCTCCCGCTGGTATGGTTTGTGATTCCCTGGATGACCGAGTAGGCTGAGGAGGAGCTCGCCTAGGTCGAGGGACGATACGGTGAGGGACAGCTCCCGCTGGTATGGTTTGTGTTTCCCTGGATGACCGAGTAGGCTGAGGAGGGGCTCGCCTAGGTCGAGGGACGATGCGATGAGGGATAGCTCCCGCTGGTATGGTTTGTGATTCCCTAGATGACCGAGTAGGCTGAGGATGTGCTCGCCCGCTCATTGATCGAGGGATGGTGCGATGTGATGTGATGAGATATTCCAGCTAAGGACACCTGTATGGTGGGGACAGCCTGTGGTACGATGTGGTAGTGTGTTTACCCGCGGTTATGGTATTGGGTTTCATTGTTGAGACTTGTGTTGTGGGTGTCGACTCACCAGGAATTTATGGGCGTTTAACGAGTGAGTTCGGCCGTCTCACTCGATAGAAGACCTATAGAATTCTGTGAGAGGTGGATACACCAGTCGTGTGGAGACCAGCATATGGGGTCCGAGATTATAGGTTTGACTATCGACACTCTGGTGCTTGGTTGATGAAACCATAGATGAGTCTGGTTGGCAGTTCGTTGAGGACTGGTGAGGTGGTTACTCCCATGTGGTAATCAGTTTGGGATTCTAGTGAGTCCGACTCTTGGGTTGGTCGTGGTATGCGTGCGGGTTGTCATGAGAGGGTCATATGTCTAGTTGAGGACTAGAGATCCCGATCTAGCGGAGAATCAGTCTGCGTACCCGTGGATGGGTGGACTGTTGCGGTTGGGTACATAAGGGAGTTGTATTGCGTTGGTTAGAGGATGTTCTAGAGACTCGGCTGACGTGGGCCCTGTGCTAGGGGTAGGGCATACGTTTGCATGGTCATGCATGTAGACATCTTAGACATTGTTGTGTTCATATGATTATATGCCGTGTATGCTTGGTGACATATGGTGCATGTGTTACCCTCACTGGGCATGTAGAGCTCACCCCTTGCCTCACAGGTACTTCATAGAGGAAGGGCCGGCGGGACCCTCAATCTAACATTGGGCGTAGAACTGCAGCTTTGTACTTGTCTTGGTTTCATTTTGTATTTGAGGACCTGAGATATATGTACTTTTCACTGAGTCGGATGAATGTAATAATGGGTTGATGCTATACGGTTTTTGGTTTATTGGTGGATTACTCTGGTTAGTGTGGGTTGGGGGAGCGGTGTCTCCCATTGGAAAAAAAAAAGAGTAACCGAAATTGTATTGGATTGTTTTTAGGAGCTTGTATTAGTTTTAACGTGCCCGTAGCTGGAAGGGTCGTTACAGTTGGTATCAGAGCACAGTTCAACTCTCGGACTGTGCATGTAATAGCCCGAAATTTTAAATCAATATATATTTGGCATTTATTTACTTTAATTTGAATTTTGATGTCATGAATATTAAATGGATCAAAATTTGGGCAAAGGCCCAAGTATGGTCCAATGGACCAAGGATTTGATGAGACCCATCAAAAGGATCAATGATGGTCAAAGTGGGCCCAATAACCATGTGGGACCCAATGGATCAAAATTGATTTAAACTATAAGGTAAATAGTAGAAAATAGTTAATTGGGCCATGGGCCCAATGGTGACCCAATTGATTGGAATTAACCCCCCTAAGGTAATGATGAAATGATTAAGGTAACATAATCAAGTGGGACCCACCTCCATCTTATCAAGAAAGGTGGTGGATTGACTAAGGAATTGGTGGGCCGGCCACCATGGTTGACTTGATCAACCATGGGTGGTTTCATAAAGAATTGAAGGGAAATAAATAGAAATTAAATTATAAAAATTAAAGGGGCTAAGTTAAGTAATAAATTAAATAATGGAGTGAGTCACATAGGAGAGGGGGTGAGTCAAGATGGTTTCCATCTTACTTGACTCACCAAACTCATTGGAATGAGTGGTGACTCAAACTCATTCCAACCACCCCGACTAAGGGGACAATGACCCTAAAATTGGGGGCATGCAAGGCCATACCCCCCTCCCCCTTCATGACTTCTTGGTCGATGGGACAAGACCAAGATTACATGGGAGATAGTTTTCCATCTCTTTTCTCTTATCACTCTCTCCCTCACCTCTCCAAATCGTCCTCCCTCTTGCAAGACAAAGAAAACACCAAAGAGAGAGATTTAGAAGGAAAGAAGAGGACCCAAGCTTGAAATATTTTCTCCATGTCTCCATCTTTTCCAAAACCGTCCTCCCCTCTCCTCCAAAGAAAACACCAAAGAGAAAAGAAGAGAAAGGAACTTAGAAGGAAGGGAAGAAGAAGCTAAGAGCTGGCCGATCACTCCTAAGACCCAAGACTTGAGATATTTTCCCATTCCCTCCTCCGTTTTTCTCTCTCAAAACTGCTACACCTTGGCCGAACCAAACCTTGGTGACCTTACCTTAATCAAGCTCACCATTGGCCGAGTATCAAGGAAGAAGAAGAAGGAGAAAGGCTAAGGAACAAGAGGAGCAAGAGACAACTGGGAGAACCACGGATTGTAAGTATCTCTAAACAAGAGATTAAGTTTTTAAGGGTTTAAGAATGGAGGGGTAATATTTTTAAGAGAAATCGCGAAGGAAGGAAGTACAAAACATGCAATGGAAGGGACTGACAAACAGTTAGTCGACTGAATCAGATATTCAGTCGACTGAACAGACAATGAACGAACCAGAAACGAAGTTCTGGGAGGTTCAGCCGACTGAATCAGAGATTCAGTCTACTGAACTTACAATAGACGAATCAGAAACGAGTTTCTGGGAGTTTCAGCCGATTGAATGAGTGATTCAGTCGACTGAACTAATGGTGGTTGATGATAGAACAAGTTTCTGGGAGTTTCAGCCGACTGAATGAGTGATTCAGTCGACTGAACTAATGGTGGCTGATGATAGAAGTTTCTAGGAATTTCAGCCGACTAAATCTGATGATTCAGTCTACTGAACACAAACGTCTCGGATAAGAAAAGGGTTCTGGAGGTTTCAGCCGACTGAATATATGATTCAGTTGACTGAAGGGATGCTTATTAAACACGTAAATGGATGGTTGATAGTTCAGCCGACTGAATCTATGATTCAGTCGACTGAAAATAAACTGGCAGAACAAACAGACAATCTGATTCAAAGTAAGCCGACTGAATCTGTGATTCAGTCCACTGAACTCCTGATTCAGTCGACTGAACTCCTAATTCAGTCAACTGAATTGAAGAGTACGGTTTTGAGTATTTTCAGTGGTCGTTGTTAATCCGGTAGGATAAATGGAGTTATATTAAATTAAAGGGACTGATCTTAATAATCCTACGACATGATTGGTAAGTCATTAATGGACCTAAGTATGCGGATCAGTTATGGATTGAATTACGTATATGTTTTAATCAATGGGAAAAGAGGCTAAGTTAAGGGTTGATTTATGATGATCCTGTAACATGGTTAACGAGCATTAATGAACTTAGGTTTATGATCAGTTAGAGACTTAATCATGAATAAGATATAAACTAACTTGGAAAATGTGTAATAAGGTATCGAGACATTGCGAACGGTACGCGATCGGCGACCGGAATTATCAGATAAAAACGGAAAGGGACGTTATCGGTATTTGGTAGGATTCCTACCTTTTTGTAAGCCATGGATTGAGTGATGTTTTCTTTGAATTAGTTTGGAAATTATATGGTTTATTTTAAGATGGGTTTTGAATTTTGGTATTATGTGATGGGTTTCCTTGATTTATTTTGATAATCATGGCATTGTTTTTAAGATGAGTTTTATGACAATGAATTACATATATGACATGGCATATGGCATCTACATCTCATGCATGGCATGGGAAGGATATGACCGGGGAAGGATGAAATGAAACCGGAGTCCATGCTCCTTCGGGGGCGACCGATAAATAAGCATGGGGATTATTCATATAAGTATTATTATACCTTGATGAGGCTTTGCCATCAAGGGGGATTATGATATCTTGATGATGGTTTTCCATCAAGGGGGATGTTGTATTTATTGTTATACCTTGATGATGGTTCTTCCATCAAGGGGGATGCCTAGTGTGGATCGCATCTTGATAAGGCTTTTCCATCAAGAGGGTCATGGCACGATGATGGTATGGATTTTGTTTGGAACACTATGTATGGTTGAAAAAGGGACATTGTACAATGATGATGAGATTGATGGGTGGGATTCATGACATAGAACACCCATTGCATGACATTGCCCAAATTGCATGGTTTTGTTATAATATTATCTATATGCTTTGTTATCACTAATCCATGTGTTAGCCCTACTCGGAGTCCTACTGGGCGCGTTGTCTAACGCCCTATTTCTTCCCTAGCTAATGACGCAGGAGACGGAGGAAACAGTGGACGTGCTGGGAGTCAAGCTTAGGAGCCTGGGAAAGCAGCTACTTTGTTTATTAAAGTTTTATTTTGGAAAAGTTGTAATTCAGTAGCCTAGTTTTGTCGGATTGTAATAATTTTGGATTTCCTGCTATGGTATGGATCTCATATTTGGACTTTATGATTATGAGGGATTTTGGTAATTTAATGATGTATCTTCCCTTCTATCTAAAACTGGTAGGATAATATCTATTAAAATGTTCCGTATGTAATGATATTCCGCGAGCTTACTTCCTACACGTGAACCGTACTCGTGGACTTCGTTCCGCGCACGCGTGGGGTTGGCCAGTTAAGGGCCGGCTTTAGAAGCTCAGACTTAACTCGCGTTGTGATGTCCGCGTCCGTTGTTACTTTTATTAAAAAAAAATAGACTCTGATTTCGCTGAAAATGGGGCGGGCGTTACAGTGTATGGGTCAGAGATGTGTGAGATAATGATTAGAGATTAGGTTCATCCCCTGTGTGATAGGGTAGATGGAACCTAGCTCCTTGGTAGTGCTTGGACTTCCCTAAATTGTTGTGGTAAGCCTAATGGAGTTGCCCTTGAGTTTGGTCAGATTTTCGTTTTGCGGATTGACTCGTGGTGGGAATGAGTACTTGTTAGAATAGGGGAAATCGTACCAGGGATAGTAACCCGGAGACCTTAGGGATTCCCCGACCCTTGATAGAGACTTTGAAAAACCAAGTGTTGGTGAGTAGATTGTTTATCTCCACTGTCAATGTGTGTATGCTGAAGACCCGAAATATCTTGCTAGCGGGACATCACAGTATTTGACCAGAGTACTACTTCAGTGCAGTAATCTGAGTGTGGTAGCAACATCTCGCATGGGTTGATACATCCTAAAGATGCGAGTGATGTGATAGTACCCTTTGGTTTTTGGTTTTGAGACTTGACCCGATTCAGATACGTGACTCGCTCGATGGCTTTGAGCTTCGTCGTGGTTTGAGTTTGGGAATATACACGGTGGAGATGCCTTGTTTGTCACGCCTCCGTTGGAGTGATTGGCGGATATTGTACAGGATTACATGTAGCGTATTATATCTAGAGACGGATCTCTTAACCGTCGCTGGTGTTCTATTGAGAGGCAATGATTTACCATCAACCAGGTGTCGAGGGATCTGATCACCGTGTGACTTGTCAGTCAGTTTGAGTTGAGAGGTCACTGGGATGCCAGGCGTTGGGATGATACCGATAGGGGTGTTGGACATGGAGACCAGGCTTGTGGGCTAGAGTCGGTGGGACCTATTTGTCTAGGTATTTCACCATGGGACATACCGACTTTGTTAGCCTAGAAGAAGGATGACTGGATGAGATTTTGTACCTGTGGTCGACGACTGAACAAAATGGAAGAGTAGGATGAGGTTCTTCTGCTGGAGATTGACGACTTGTTGAGACAGCTGGGAGAATTCCTGTTGCCTCTTGAGGATGTGTTTTGTCGGATGCGAGTTTCGATCCCATAAATGTAGCGGCCTGGCAAGGTGGTTTCGACAGGTAGTGCCACAGGTTTATCAGAATGAAGCAGAGATCGCGTCTGGCAGTTTATTCAGATTACTCCAGGTGGCCGTGCTTACAGTTAGACTGGTCAGAGAGAACGATCAATTCTTGGTACAATGCCAGTGATGCAATTTTCTGGAGTGGAGGCAGACGACCACTATAGTGATGGTCGTACCGGAGGCAGAGAAAAGCCGCAGGTGTGCAGTTTATTATGATGTTTCCAGTGATGATAAGGGTCGCGTGCTGATACAGGATGGTTAATTGGTAGCTCTGATTCGAGACGACTTGATGTTGATGAGTATAACTTTTCACTAATAGCTCGGCATGGATGTTGATGGTGTTTTGCTCGGATTGGAGATATCCATTGTTGAGAAATGTTCTAAGTATCCCCCATCACCATGGTTATGAGCACTTGTTTGTTCAGGAAGGATTGAGCATGAAGCGGACGTGATGGATGAAGTCCATGGAGTGATTGTTGATCAGGTGAGGAGATTATAGCGGCCAGTCTATGCAACGCGGTGATTCAGTCAGTTTTGAGTGGCGGAGCCCTGGAGAATCAACATTCAAGTACATAAATAGTCAGACTATGGGGTTTTGCGAGGTGTGGTGGTGGACTAGACATCTAGACTGTGAGACCTGATGGCGACTTGACTCTCCAGAGCAGGTTGGTGGTAGCTCAGCTTGAGCGGTGCCATGTGGAGACACTCCGACTCCTTCATCATGGGCTAGTGGTTGATAGATCGGCAGAACTCACCCATCTCCTTAGAGTGAGGATTGACTGACTTCTTGAAGCTTTTGGACCGATTTACGTTGAGCAGAGGGTTAGTCTATGCGATATGTCGAGACGATAGTGTCAGATTGAGGTTTAAGTTCTACCCATCAGATCAGGCAATGTTGCAGAGAGAGTTGTATGCTCAGTCGTGTTTTAGCTCGGCGGACTATCTGTGGATAGACATCTGTCCAGGACAGACCATGTAGATTCCAGAAGACATGTGTTATGTTTTGACGCCCTTGATGGTGAAGTGAGTTGAGAGGACTGTTGGTTCCTGATAGAGTTTGAGTACGACAGCGGCCACAGACTTGCGTTTTGATGGTTCTGAGCGAGGCACTATGTGACTGACTATATAGATTGCCCTAGTGTTGGGCGGAGACCTAGAGGTAATTCTGTGGGAACCAAATGTGATCAGAAGGACTATTGAGCAGATGAGATTGGTCAGTTAAAGATAATTGGTTTGAGAGTGGTACAGACTGTTGTCCAGGTTGCTCAACCGTTCATGCTGCTTCATGGTGGGGTTGTTTCATTGGATTGGGTATGCTGGCATCATCTTGTGACGAGAAGATTGGCTTGACAGTGAGTTTCAGCTATATAAAGGTGGTTCTTACATGAGTTTTACTTGCAAGGTATGTGACTAGTTTTGAGTTCAGTTTGAATTTCGAGGATGAAATTCCTTAAAGGGGGTAGTGTTGTAATGACCCGACCCGATATTTCGGAGTTTTGGGGTCTTGGTAGCAGTGGGGAAAGTGTGGGCCCCGTGTTGGGTCCTGGTTTGCCCGATTTTGAGTTCGGACACTCGAAAGGCACTTTGGTAATTTTGAATCATTGAATATTTTACCATGTAAAAAGTTTGAAAATCACACGTTATCTTCCTCGATGTTCGACGTTTGATTTTTAATGAGTTTTAATTTATTTATTTAATTTTAGAAAACTTAAGATTTTTATTTAAAAAAAAAAAAACCCCAAACCCTAAACCTAACCCCTCCCTTAAAGTCTCGTTTTCGGCAGCACTGTAGCGCATAGCTACAGTGCCGCCACAACCAACCCACCTGCTTCTTCTCCTTTCTTCTTTCATCTCCTTCTTACAAAAACCCTAAAATCTCTAACCCTAGTAACCGCCGCTGCCCCATGTCTCTTTCTCTCTCTTCACCTCCCGATCCTTTCTTCTTCATCTCTCCCGTCCCTCTCATTCTCTTCTCTCTGGCCTTGATTCGAGATCAACCCGAGCTGCAACCACCTAGCCCCGCTCGGATTTGCCCCTCCTACCCTTTTGCCGCCGCCGGATCTGAGTTCTCCGTCAGGTATCCCCCTTCGATCTCCTCCCTTGTTTCCTTCCTTCTTTCATTTTCCTTATTCCTTCATTTTCCCTTGATTTCCCTCTTTTTCCATTCTTTTCCCCTTTTTCCCTGTTAGGCTGCTGAGTCGACTCAGCCGACACTCAGTTGACTCAGCTGGGTTCAATCTTGGCAACCCAGGCCTAGGGCCGACTCGGCCAGTCAGGCCCAGACCCAACTCGGCCAGTCAGGCCCAGACCCAACTGGCCCAGCTCACCCATTTAAAACTTTGGTCTCTTTTTATTTTACTCCATAAACATTCAAACAACCAAATCCTCCAAATAGACCTTGGTAGGGTTCGGCCATACTTCATGGCCGAACATTACCACCTTGGGTTTTGGCTCCTATGTCCATTCTTTTGATCATTTCATCTTTTCGTCCATATTTACAATAACGCCACTATACTACCCTTTGCTTAATTTTTCCTTAGAAAATAAAGTCCATCACCAAACCACCTTAGTGGGGTTCGGCCATACAACATGGCCGAACCTCACTATTTACTTTGGTCATTTAAACCCTTTATTCATATATCTCATTTGCCCAATTCATTATGAATGAATCACCAAGTCCATCAAATGACAATTGGTGGGGTTCGGCCACACAACATGGCCGAACCTCACCCTGGAGATTTTAACCCCATGTTCCATCATCTTTCATGTTTTATCACCTTAATACTAAGTCCATAATTGACATATGTAATTCCGAAAATCATAAGCATAAAACATTCATTATCATAATCCAAATATCCCACAAAACAAGCCATGGGGTTCGACCATACACATGGCCGAACCCTATGGTTCTCTTAATGAAAACCCACCAATATTTATCTATGATATTAATTAGCAAATTAACATAACATAAACATGGTTCAGCCATGTCATATCTACTCCAAAACAGTAAGCTTAATTCCATATAAAAATCTTTTGAAAGCCCCACTTCAAAATATGGATTTTTGTCTTTCAAACACCATAGAATTCACCAAATTTACTCATGGGGTTCGGCCATCCAAAGGGCCGAACCCTATGGTCCATATTTTACCACTTTTAAACATCACAGTCCTATATTTAAACCATTGATGGATCTGGCCATACAATGGCCAGATCTCATTTTCTTAATCAATCTATTAAACAAGGGTTCAAAATGCACTTACGAATACCGCGTCTCCTTCGGTTCTTTTGACTCCTTTCTTGACCCTTTATTTCCTTGACCTCTCTTTCTCTCTTACTGTTCTTTGGGCTGAGACTGATCTTGCTGCAAGCTCCTTGGGATAATTCAGTCAGTTGATATGGATTTGAGGGAGAAAGAGAGAGAAAGAGAAAACTTTGGCCTTGGATGTATGTGCTTAGTCTTGATGCCAAAACCCTTTCGCTGAACTTGTCTTGATGAGAAGAGATCAATCCAAAGACTGATTAAGCAACCAGCTGCTGCTCTTGGTTTTGGAGAGAGGAAGGACGACCAAGGGAGAGAGATAGAGTAAGAAATGAAAACCCCTTTGGCTATTCAAATTCAGCCCAAAGTTAACATTGTGTAACTTCCATTGTCTTAACCCAAAACCTTAAGTTACTTGGGAGTTTCATCTATGAAATGAAACTCCCCAACCCTCCAACGTCTCCTATGCAAGGTCTTGAGTAACCTCCTCAAATCCCATTCATTTCCCATCTAGAAGTTTCATCCAAAAATGTGAAACACCCATGAGCCCCAACGTTGTAGCCTATAATTTGTAATTTGAAATGCCATAACCCTTATGTAACTCCACCTCCCTTGATTCTCACCAATACCCCATGTGGGGGGGTTCATGCATGGAATAAAGCCTACATATTATCCAACGTGCATATGGATTACCCTTGAAATATAACTCTCACCAACTTAACTCCCTAGTAGACGTTACATGCATGCAATGTCTCATGCAACCAACGTCCCATGATTTGAATTTGAATAACTTCTCATTAAAGACTATGAGTGGGGGTTTCATCTTTGAGATGAAACTCCCCCACCCCCTCTAGCTGCCCTTCAACGCGTGGAGTGAGGTGAGTTTGAATCATCAACTCTTTCACTTCACACACCACTTAATTAAAACTTATTTAACAACTCACTTACTTAAATTTATTTTAATCAACTCACTCACTATAATTATTCTAAATCAGCCCACTTATTTAACTCAACTATTAATTCCATTTTCAAAATCCAAACAGTCCCAATTTAATCAATCGTGGACTTACTTAGTGATCAACAAAGTCAAACCCGCCCCATTGGGTCCAATTTGGCAATTTTGACCCATTTAACGAAATTTGACCCAATTATGATTCTTGATCCGTTTAAGTTCATCTTATCCATTTATTTGTTTTGTAAATAAAACTACCATCCTTTGGGTCTTGATTGAACCATTGACCCATTTAAATTCAAATCACATATATCACAATGGCAATTCCGTAAATATGAATAAATTCATATAAATTGTTATCTTTGAAATTCTAGGGTGTTACATGCATCATCCACTAAGGATATAGATAGGGCGTTAGATCAACGCGCCCAGTAGTGTTTCCGAATAGGGCTACCACATGGTTAGTCAAAAACCGGAATTATTTGGAGAACTTAGATGTTTAGGATCTATGTATTTCGATCTAAACATGGGAAATGATTGGCGGACCTAGAGTAATGTACTTTGGATTAAAATAAATAGAATATTAATTAAGGTTTGGACCAATAGCATTTTGGTATTTAATGGAATAAATGAACAAAAAGGGTGAGGCTCGGCCATAGGTATGGCCGAACCCCACAAGTATGGTTTTTGGATTTAAATATTGCAAATCAAGTAGGACTTGGTGTTGACTTAATATTATACTATAAGGTTAAGGGATCTCACACGGTGTTTACAATCGTGAGCAGTTACCGGACGAAAGACGCAGTCACACGTTAGCGGTCTTTGGTAGGATTCGACCTCTTTGAAACTATGGTTTATGTACTTCGTTTTATCTTATGTTTGATGAAAATATGTTTAAAAGGATATGCTTTATTATTGAATTTCAAATGCTATGTTTAAATTGTTTAAAATAGCATGGATTGATTATGTTTCAAAAGGTGATTTTAAATGCTATGTTTATCTTATAAATAGCATGTGTTTCATTGGCATCTCATGCATGGCATGGGGTGGAGGATTTATAACCGGAGGGGTCACATTCCGTCGGCGCGTCCGAAAAACCTATGTGCAGTACCTTGATGTGATTTCCATCAAGAAGATTCCAGAGGGTCCACACTCCGCCCGGGCGTCCGGAAGACCTATGTGGTGGGTACATTTATGTACATGTGATGGGTGGGACTCATTGCATATTTGCCATCATTGCATGGCATGCATTTTACCTGGTTTTATATATTAAGCTATAATATATGTTTTGTACTAACCATGTGTTAGCCGTAACTGGATTACCTACTGGGCGCGTTGTTCTAACGCCCTACTTATACCCTAGTTGATGATACAGGTAATCAGGAGAACGATGAACGTAAGACAGACCAGGCATAGGAGCTTGGAAGACTTATTTTACATGTTTTGTAATAACTTAGATGGTTGGATGATTTATTTGATAATTATAATGTTTTAATTATGGACAAGGACTTGACGTACTTTGCTATTTGATTTGAGTAGAACTTGGTTCTATTATGTTTCCGCATTTTGATGTTATGATTCCGCAGGTTATGATTTTATTCCGCATCTTGATATTGCTATGTGTGAACCATTTTAGTGGACTAAGTCCATGCACACATAGGGTTGACTAGTTAAGGGTCGGACTTTGGAAGTTCAGACTTAGCTCGCGTCGTGACGTCCCGCGCTCTATCACTCTACTCTGTTATAAAAAAAAAATATACTCTGAATTTACGGGAAAAAGTGAGTGAAAAAGGGCGAGGCGTTACATTCTCAAGAGCACGAGTCTCTGATACCAATTGAAAGTTCTCATTATCAATGTGCTCTAGCAATGTGATTGACCCTAGGAGAGAGAGAGAGAGGGGTGGTGAATAGGTCAATCCCATTTTTCATAGTGTTTACAAATTTCTTAATTAATTTGATTACACGGAACATATATCAAAAGATTTGTTTAGTGTGATAATTTTATTAATTGATCACACTAAGATTATGACCCTTTACATAATGTTTGATCATCGATGCTTGTGTACAATGTATAAATACGATAATCAATATGCAAAGTGATGTGTGTTGAGAAGAGTATTTAAATAGTAAATACAAACACACATAGATCAAACACCATATAACAAATTTAAAGTGGCTCGGTTAGCCAACCTACATCCACTGTTAGGACTCGTTCAACCTTGAGTTATCCCCAAAATCCACTAAGTGGGGACTTACACCCTCACAATTAGAGTAGAAATTCCACCTCACTCAATCAGGTGGGAATTTTACCCACCACTGTCGAATAGGAATTCCACCTATCCATTTGGCTGGGAATTCCACCCACCACTGTGCCGGAGACAACGCTCTAGATTTTTTATAGTGGTTCCAGAACCAAGCTTCCTTAATCCACTTTCGGAACAAAGGTTTTAAAAGATAATTAAAACCCAAGAAGCACATGCCTTTGATGGTCCTTCTCCTGATGTGTGCTTCTTCAAGATCCCACCCAATGTGTGCCGGTGCTGACGCTCCACCTCGAAGCCGTCATATAACAATCACAATCTAAGGTGTCAAGGAAACTAGTTTTACCAAAGGTTTCCTAGATATGATCCTTTCCTTCTTCTCTCTTTCTCACTTTCAAACTCAATCCTTAAATTGGTTGTTTATGAGTTTACTTCCTTCCCCTCTCTCTCACAGCTCAATCCATCTGATTGGTTGTAGTTGATTCCATAAGTCTAAGCACGAGAGAGAGAGAGTGATCGTTCTGTTGGCCATTGTTTAAGCTCACTGGTGAAGATAAGTGTCCAACTGATGCTACTGAAGGATGCCAATTTCTTGCATAAAGATTGGTTTATAAAGAGATGGCAACTAGTTGCAGCAACGGTAATGTATCGACAAGTCTGGCGCACCGAGGGGTCCGTGACTAGAAATGTTATCGTTCAACAACCCGACCATTGCTCAACAATGCACTCCCAATGGTAATATTTTTTTCTCGGTCGACATGCTGTTATCGCTGATGGATCGACACTAATGGTACCGAGAGGTTGGTCCATACTAGAGGCTCGGTCTGGGGCAAAGACATGCTGACAGTAGTTTCATGTCTAGAAACTTGTTACCCAGAAGGACATGTCGCCCTTTACCGAGGGGTCTTTCCTGGTTACTCTCGTACGGTCTTGAACAATCGATATGTCTATTTTCTCAAGAGCCCACCTATGTTCTATGTTCCAGAACTCATAAATCTTGATCGAGGAGTCGTTGACCACGAGGGGTCTTTTTAGCCTTTCACCAAGGGGTCGGTGCATACGAGACTCTCGATCAAAGGCTTTCCCAGAATGACAGTTCAATGATCCAGAATCTATGTCAATCTATGGTCGACCAGTCTTTGACCACGATGGGTCGATCTTGTCTCCACTGAGGGGTCGGTGAGAGCGACTGGTTGAACTGACAGTGAAACCAAATACATAGTTCCAAGTTGGGTTCCAATTTACTATCAAGCTTCCTCTCTAGGCTTTTTATGATTTAACCATTTGTTCCACTAAGCCTAGGGATAGTCATCTCTAAGGTGTGGGTACCACATAAAGTCATCTATGGCCATATTACTTGTTTGTGATTGACATAACGATGAGCTTCAATCCGGTGGAGTGTGATCTTCATTCTTGATCACACATGGGTCTTCAAGCTTCTAGCAAGTGCTTCTTTCCTAGTCATGGAATTGACAAACATAGGGACTTGGCCAAGCCGAGGCACTAACTGTGAAGATCATGCTCCACAGCAATGAAACTCATCGTATATGGCAATCACAGCAGGTATTTGGCCATAGATGACTTTAGGTGGTACCCACACCTTAGAAGGACTATCTCTAGGCTTAGTTGAACAAATGGTAAATCCATAAATAACCCTAAGAGAGGAAGCTGGACAATGAACTTGGAGATATGAATTAAGTTCACTGTTCGTTCGACCATTCGTTCTCACCGGTCCCTCGGTGAAGACAAGATAGACCCATCGTGGTCGAAAGATTGGTTAAACAGATTGACAAAGATTTCGGAACGTAGAATTGTCATTCTGGTTATGCCTCTCATCGAGAGTCTCGTATGCACCGACCCTTCGGTGAAAGGTTGAAACGACCCCTCGTGGTCAATGACTCGTCGATGATAACTTATAAGTTCTGGAACTTAGAACTAAGATGGACTCTCGACGAAACAAACATCTCGATTTTTCAAGACAGATCGAGAGTATCAGGACCGACCCCTCGGTAAAGGGCGACAGGTAGGTCTATGGCATCACAACAACCTTTTTGAAGAAGATGTCAAAAAACTACCTTTGGAAGTTAGGGAACTAAAATTTCATAAAGAAAAATTCCAAGATAAGTTTACCCATGGAGAAGAAAGACTTAAAAGACTCTTAGGGATAGGTAAACAACATGGTCATAGGTCTTGTCTTGGTGCCTCAGCCACCAAAGAATCTATACATTAGGAAATGTTTAGAAATACAAGTATCTCTCACCCTTTAACGGGTAAGTGCTATTTCTGTCACAAGGGTGGGCATTTCAAAAAAAATTGCAATCATTGGAATAGATACTTGGAAAGGCAAGCACAAAGGCACAATCCAGTAAAGCCTGTGCTTAAAAGACACCCACCAACACCTAACCTTAAAAGAAATCCAAAGTAGGTGGACACAAGGTAAGACTATTTGTTAAGACAGATGAATCATGTCTTAAAAGAGTTAAAGGATCCCAAGGTAGGACATCAAATGTACGATCATAGAGGTGTGTATGTAACACCAAATGCCACAATCTTTGTACCTAGGAGATAAACCACCATTCATGTTTTATTTTGGTTTAGGATCCACTTCCACATCTTAAACCACTACAAATTGACTCACAAGAGACCATGTGAGTTCACATAGCAGAAAAGTGGTGTGACATGAGGAGAGAGAAATTGGCTAACCACAAGTCTAGAATGTACTCTTCTTGGGTATAGTACATATTCTACTTGGAAAGCCATATATTCCACTCAAAGTGTTTTGAACTTTAAGTGTCTTGGAATGTGAATTATGATTGTGTGCATGTTTAATGATTTGATGAATTGTGTTTGGCATATCTATGCATTGGAATAAAACTATGAATGTCATGCTTAGAATAGATTGGAACTTCTCAATGTAGTCGACATGTCGACATGTCAAGGATGATTGCTCTGCAATTGGAACTTCTCAATGTAGTCGACATGTCGGTGAATAGACTGGTCGGTGTGACAGACATGTTGGTACTGTGCTACATTGAGCACTGTGAAAAAAAAAAAAGGGAAAATTGTCGAAAGGCTCAACCTGTCGATGGAAACGACATGTCGGTGAGACAGAAAGTTTAAATTAAAAGGGACCCTTTCCGCGAAAGCGACAATTCATTCGAATTGTTTGTCTCCTCTCCCGCGAAGGTCTGTTGGTCCTTCTTTTGCCTCTCATTCCCTAGACCAGTAGATAAGACCTATCGGAGTGATTTCAAGCTAGAAAACCATAGGGCTTTCTTTTCTCTAGTCTCTAGAAACCTGAAAATCACGGTTTTTGTGATTTTCAAAGAGCAGGTTAGCCTCAGTCGTCACCTCATCCACCTCCAAGCCAGTGTTTGAGGATCTTCTCTTGAAAAAATCATGCCCAGAAAGATGGCAGCCCAGACACATCTTAAGCCCTCTGAAGAACGAGGAGAAACCAGTAAGTGGCGCAAACGAACCAAAAGGTCAGCTTTTCGATCTTACCCTACTAGCTCTGGAAATCCTGCGTCTTAACCATATTTTAGTTCTCACCATGAAACCCAACCAAAAGTTGAGGAAGACCCCATCGTTGACAAAGGTGTCATCTTCGTCGAAGAGCGACGTGAAGGAAGGAGAGAAGATGTAGAAGAGGGGAATGGTCTTAGAACTGGAAATGAAGAGCATGTCGTTATCACTAGTGAGGAGGAAAGTCTCAGTTCTGAGGATTTTTAGAGAGGCACTGAGGAAGAAGAAGAATACGAATACCCTTCACAAGAAAATGTCAATCTGGCCAGAAGGGTCTTCAGACTAGAAAGAAGAATGAACTATCTTGAAAGAAGTCTAGATAGTATCCGGTTGATTGTCCAGGATTTGGTTATTGTGGTCTCCCTCTCTGACAGAGTTCCAGATTCTTGGTCTCCTTCTCCTCCAGCACCTTCTCAGGATGGCTCTGCTTTGGATAGTTCTTCATGGTTTTTGAAAAAATATACTTTTGATATTTTGACTAAGTATCCATGATGTCCCCTCCTAAACCATATGTACTAAATGCACATTTTGTTTATCAATTAAATGATATGGTTTATCTTAGTGTGTGTGCCAATTTGTGGAATGTCTTCTATCTCATGTCTATTGTTAACATGGATTTTGTTTAAATAGACTAACATGTAGGTTGTTAGGGAGATAGGGATCGGGCTAAGGTTGCACACATCCTTGGAGTTTTGGGGAGCACAAATATGTGGTGATCAGTTGTTGTCACTGGTTATGATAGTTTATGAAGGAAGGTAAATGCAAGTTTGAAAGAAAGAGAATGGGGGAGAAGACTCTAAGGAAGCTAGGTAAATGAGCTTGTCCCATAGAAGAAATCAACTAAGCTGGAACTTAGTTTGGGCATGGATGAATAAATTAGGAGTGTACATCGAACTGTGGGGGAACAGTCCATAGGGGAAGTACTGCCGAAGTCTGCCTACTAATCTTTTTCAATTGTATGACAAAATAGGGGAGAATTTAGTAGAAGCTACAAGACATCAAAACCAATTAGGTGAAGTAATTGATGAAGCCTAAGTGCTTGGGTCTCTAGAAAGAGAGAGCCATGAAGGCAGGAATATGAAGAAGCCAATGAACAGATGTCTATGCTTGGAGGTCAGGAGGTCAAACTAAAGAAGATTGGGGGAGAATGTAACGCCCCGCCCTTTTCGAGAATTTCAGAGTCTAATTTTTTTTTTTTAAAAGTAATAATAAAACATCGAAAGAGAGCGGGGTAGCGTCACGACGCGAGTTAAGTTCAGACTACCCAAGTCTGAACCTTAACTGGCCACCCATGTGTACATGGAATAGACCATGATAGTTGTAACACCCCAATTTTTCAATAAAATGGAAAATTACGAAAATGCCCCTGAATTATTAAATTAATTATTTTGTGATGTCAAAATAAGAAATGTTGGGGCTATTTCTCAAATTAAGGTCGTATGAGCACATTATATGTATATCAAGTTGATTTGGATGGGTTATGTACATCAATTGGGTTGGAAATGACTAAATGGGTCAAAGGGCTCAATTGGACCCAATGGGTCAAAATGGATGATTTGACCATTGTGTAAGCTTAAATTAAATAGGGTTAAGCCTATTTGATGGGAAATCAAGTAGAGAAGAAATGGGTAGGCATGATCCATATGGGAAAACCACTTACAAATGACCAAAATACCATAATTGGGTCATAGAGTCAAAAACGGGTCAAGGAGCTAAAGGGGGGACCCAACGGGTCGGGTTGACCAGTTTGACCACGGATGACCGTGTGGGCCCTCAATTGAACTCAAGTGTGAGTTAATTCAACTTGAGTTGGGTTGATTTGAAATGAATTGGATTTAAGAAATGAGTTGACTCAAACTTAGTGCATTAAAAGTGATGAGTTGGATGAGTTGGTTTAGAATAAAAATATTCCGAGTTAGGTGAGTCAAGCGAAGATGGAAATGTGTTGTATTCTCACACAACAATTAATCTGAATTAATCTCAGCCGTTGATATGAAAGGGTGCTTTGGCAAAGCCAAAAGACACCAAGGTTGGGCGGCACCTCTTCATGAAGGGTTGCATTGGTTCATTTCCCATGTGATACAATGTTTGGCACCAAGGGGTGCAATGTTTGGCACCAAGAGGTGTCTTGGTTAACACCCTTTGCCCCATCGTTTTTAACAACATTAATGAGGGAGGATGAATGGGAGTTGGGGGGCTGAAACTATAAAAGAAAACCTAACCATACATGGCCGTTTTTCACACCAAAGAATCCAAGAATTCCCATCTCTCTCTCCCTCTCTCCAATTCGTTTTCTTGCCTGAACAGCAGAGGTTTGGCATCAGTTAATCAAGCCTAAACCAGCAAGGAATTAAGGAAAGAAAGAAGAAATAAAAGGGAGAAATCAAGGATCAAAGACAAGAAGAAAACTTGGAAAATTTGGTAAGTATTTTATGTGTTATTTGGTTTAATAACATGGAATGAATGGGGGTAAATTGGGCCATGGTTATGGCCGAATACACCAAGGTTTTAACCTTGATTAAGAGAGGCTTTAAAATGGTAAAGATGACCATTGGGTTCGGCCACCATGGAGGGCCGAACCCCATGTAAAAGTTAGGTTGGTTTTCATGTTTTGAAACATGGAAACCATGGAGTTTTTGGTGGACTGTTTTTGAGTTTTATTGAGATTCAAATGCATGTTTTAAAGAGGGTTAAAAACATGGATCTGAATGACATAAGGACTGAAGGTACCATGGGTCTAAATCAACGGTTTAAAATTGATGAATTGGACCATCAGGATCGGCCATCTTGGATGGCCGAATCCAACGAAGTTTGATGGTCATTTGGACAAATTGATGAACTTAGTTGGATGGTCTTGAGAGGTAATAAGGCAGCAATGTTATACTGATACTATGTTTTAAAATGACACCTAAAAACATGTTTGAAAGAACAAAACATAGACATGAGGTTCGGCCACCTTGGATGGCCGAACCCCATGTTAGTATTTGATGATTTTGATGAGTTTAAAACCATATAAAATATGGTGTTTGATGTAATTTGGTGAAGTTTAACTTGTTGTTATTGGTTGGCCAATGTAGGGCTGAACTATGTCCATATCAGGGTTAAGATTACTGATCCAAATTATGGGTAATTGATGGATCAATCAGATCAAGAGAACCATTGGGTTCGGCCATGTGCATGGCCGAACCCCATGGGCTGTTTTTGGAATAAATGGACTAAGTTCATAGTTTGTGTTTGATATTATTCCCATGATTTTGTAAAGGGTTTAAAGTATTGTAATGGAGAACCATTTGATGATGGAAGAGTGGGAATACAAGATTCGGCCAAGTATAGGGCCGAATCCCATAAAATGACAAACTCTAAGTTAATGATGTTCGGCCATGGGCATGGCCGAACCCCACATGATGTGGATGGGTCGTAGATGTGATTGAATAAGTTATGACTTGCTGATTGATATATGGATAAGGTACCGGAAGTCGAACGACGCGCGAGTCGTGACCGGGTGACGCGAAAGAAAGATCAGTTACTGAAGTGATTCTTCAGTAGGTTTCCTACCTACTTGTAACCACGGTTTTTACCCAGTTTTTCTTATGATACTCTTGTTTTAATATATGTGTTTCAAATGATATATTATGCATTAACAAATGGCATACAGGCATTGGCATCTCATGCATGGTCATGGGATGATGAATGAGGTTCTACAGTGTTACAAGTATGGGCTACGTCCTCCTTAGGCGAGGAGAGTTCCGCCAGGAAGAGTAACATGATGATCATAGTCACAATGGTCTCCTTAGGCGAAGAGAGTCCCGCCAGGAGGACTAATACGTGATATGAATCAGTCAGTGATGAAGAGATGGAAGTTGTATTGTGATTTATCTTGTCGGTGCATGGCACGACAAGTGATGGCTATGGATGTACATGATGGGGGAGGCTCATTGCATGTGCATACATCATAGCATTGTTTTACCTTTTTTGATGATCATATATTATGATATGTATATGCATGTTTTATATGCTAACATGTGGTAGCCCTGATTCGGGAACCTACTGGGCGCGTTGATCTAACGCCCTAATTCTATCCTCAGAGGAGATTGCAGGTACAAGTAAAGGGAAAAAGAAGGTCGATGACCGGGAGGGGAGCCAAGTCTAAGTGCTTGAATGATGGATTGAACTACTTTATATTACTGTCTTTTGAATATTTTGTGGGACATGTAATAATTCGCTACTTGCTATGGTTTGAGTAGGTTGATAACATTTGGATGTTTGATCTATGATAAATAATGTTTAGGACTGTTACTTGCTATCTCGTCTTTCTATTCCGCAATTAATCTAGATTATTCCGCATGTTGATGTTAGTTCCATGTGTGATTCACTATCATGGTCTATTCCATGTACACATGGGTGGCCAGTTAAGGTTCAGACTTGGGTAGTCTGAACTTAACTCGCGTCGTGACGCCGCCCGCTCTCTTTCGATGTTTTATTATTACTTTAAAAAAAAAAATTAGACTCTGGAATTCTCAGAGAGGGCGGGGCGTTACAATAGTGAATCACACATGGAACTAACGTCAACATGCGGAATAATCTAGATTAATTGCGGAATAGAAAGACGAGATAGCAAGTAACAGTCTTAAACAATAAATAACATAGATCAACCATCCAAAGGTTATTATCCTAATCAAACCTTAGCAAGTAACGAATTATTACATGTCGTCCAACAAAAGTATTCAAATGACAATAATATAACGTAATCCAAATCCATCATTAAAGCACTTAGGCTCAGCTCCCCTCCCTGTCAATGACCTTTCCTTTCCCTTTGCTTGTACCTGCAATCTCCTCTGAGGATAGAATTAGGGCGTTAGATCAATGCACCCAGTAGGTTCCCGAATCAGGGCTACCACATGTTAGCGTATAAAACATGCATATACATATCATAATACATGATCACAAAAAAACAGATAAAACGATGCTATGAAATATGCACATGCAATGAGCATCCCCCATCATGTGCTTTCATAGCCATCACTTGACGTGCCTTGCACCGTCAAGGTAAAATACAATACAACTTCCATCTCTTCATCATTGACTGATTCATATCACGTATTAGTCCTCCTGGCGGGACTCTCATCGCCTAAGGAGACCAATGTGATTATGATCATCATGTTACTCCTCCTGGCGTGACTTGCACCACCGAGGTAGGACGTAACTTATAACTTGAAACACTGTAGAACCTCATTCATAATCCCATGTCTATGCATGAGATGCCAATGCATGTATGCCATTTGTTAATGCATAATATATCATTTGAAACACATATATTAAAACAAGAGTATCATAAGAAAAACTGGGTAAAAAAAACCGTGGTTACAAGTAGGTAGGAAACCTACTGAAGAATCACTTCAGTGTCTGTTCTTTCTTAGGCTTTATCCGGACACCGCTCGCAGTCGTGCACCGTCACAGATATCCGTCACCTTATTCACATAAATCATGGACCCACTTTTAATCCCTTACTTTATTTGATTCCCATTTTTTAGTCTAAGTCCACAAATACCAACTCATGGTTGTGACATTTATTTACAAACATGCCATTGCTACCAATACCTTGATTAAACTTTACAACTTACCCACAACCTTAACATGGTTCAGCCATGTTTTGGCCGACCAAATCAGCAACCATAATTCCCTTTTTAATCACACACACATCCATAAAATGAACCATGAAAACGGTCCATGGGGTTCGGCCATACTCATGGCCGAACCCTTATGGTTCTTTGCTCAATGATGTCCATTGTTTAAATACTAATTGGCTCTACCCCTTAGCCATATTAAGCCCATGATTTAGCCATCCCATGGCCAACCCAAAATCAGTAACCTTATCACATAAAAATCTCCCAAAAACAGTCCACAAAGGTCTATGGTTTCCATGTTTTCCAATCATGAAAACCAACCCTCTTTTACATGGGGTTCGGTCCTCCATGTTGGCCGAACCCAATGGCTATGTTTACTGTTTTTAAACTTCAGATAATAATGTAATAACAGTATATTAAAATCAGGTTTTAACTTTCAAACAAACCATCCAAAACAGTCCATAAAAAGTCTATGGTTTACATGTTTTTCCAACATGAACACCAACATCCTTTTACATGGGGTTCGGCCCTCCATGGTGGCCGAACCCAATGGTTAGGTTTACTATTTTTAAACCTTAGATAATAATGTAATAACAGTATATTAAATCAGGTTTTAACTTTCAAACAAACCATCCAAAACAGTCCATAAAAAGTCTATGGTTTACATGTTTTTCCAACATGAAAACCCACATTCTTTTACATGGGGTTCGGCCCTCCATGGTGGCCGAACCCAACGGTTAGGTTTACTGTTTTTAAACCTTAGATAATAATGTAATAACAGTATATTAAATCAGGTTTTAACTTTCAAACAAACATCCAAACATTAGCCCAATTTCATAGGGTTCGGCCATGCTCATTGGCCGAACACCATGAAATTGGTTTTGAACATTTAACCCTTTATGTTGGGTTTGAAACCAACACCCAAATCCATGTTTTAACCTCCTTAAAACATGCATTCCAAATCCAAAAATAACATCTAATATCAGTCCCAAATCATATGGTTTTAATTTCCAAAAAATATCAAAAACAACCATTTGTTTCCATGGGGTTCGGTCATGCTAAGTGGCCGAACCCAATGGTCCATTTCCTTCTTTTAATCCACTGATTTTAGACCATATAAACTTCAGTCCCTATGTCATTCAGATCCATGTTTTTAACCATTTTAAAACATGTATTTAAATCTTAAATCAAAACCCAAAAACAGTCCACAAAATCCATGGTTTTCATGTTTCAAAACATGAAAACCAAGCCATCTCTTACATGGGGTTCGGCCCTTCATGGTGGCCGAACCCAATGGTTATTTTTACCATTTTAAATCCTCCACTAATTAAGGTTAAAACCTTGGTGTATTCGGCCATAACCATGGCCCAATACACACCCCATTTGCTCCATGTTATTATACCAAAATAACATATAAATACTTACCAAACTTCCAATCTTTCTCTTTGCCTTTGGTCCTTGGTTTCTCCCTTTTATTTCTTCCTTTCTTTTGCTGTTTTGTGCTTGATCTACTGGTGCAAACACCTCTGCTATTCCAGTTAGGAAAAACGAATTTGAGAGAGGGAGAGAGAGAGATGGAAATTCTTGGATTTCCAATGTGAAAAATGGCCAACCTTGGTGTTTATTTTCTTTAGTACTTCAGCCCCCAAAACTCCTCCACTCCCTCATAACTTCTTGCACAAACCAATGGGTATTGGGTGCCATCCAAGGCACCCCTTGGCAGCTACCTATGCAGCCTTTCAACTCCCCAAGCATCTCATCCAATTTCCATGTATTCTCATTTAAAACCCATCATGAAAATCACCAAAACAAGTCCCCAACGTGTGGGACTTGTTTTGGTTGGTTTAAGACCAGCCAACCTCTTCAAATTCCCTCTCAACTCACCGATTTTACAGCCCCTTGAATTTCCATTTTGACTCACCCAACTCAAGGTATTTTTATTCCAACCCAACTCATCACATTTAATGCATTTCATTTAATGCACATGAGTTAACTCACTTTTTGATTTAATTCCAACTCACCTCAGTCCCACTCAACTGATTTGACTAGTGTTTGAGCTCCCTTAAGGGTTCACACGGTCAACAATAGTCAACTCGACCCGTTGGGTCCACTTTTAGCTCCTTGACCCGTTTTGACAATGTTAACCCCAAGGTTTTAACCCAAGGATATATGGGTATTTTGATGACCACAAACCATTAAAGTGTGATATTTAATATTTCAAATGATGTTACTCAATGAGACAGGTATCACATCTACAAAGAAGAAAGAAGGGCAAGATCATTGAAGATCAATGCAAGAGATCGGATGACTTATCAATCTTTGAAGTTCAAATGGCAAATGATATAAGTTTTGAAGATTGAAGATTGAAGATCAAACTTGTGTCCTTAGTTTTTGGTCATAAGTGTTAAAGACAAAATGTAAAGTTACTCAATTGTTGAACACCATGGCTCAAGTCACCCTCTAGTGGACCATAGGAAAACCAAGCTTCATCTTATGCTTAAGTCCCCAAGACTTATTTGTTTGAAATGACCAAAATGAAGCCAAAACTACACAAAACATCTTTAAGGTCATTTCAGTCGACTGAACTTGAAGTTTCAGTCGACTGAATCAATGGATTATAAGGAGACGAGATTTCAGTCGACTGAATCAAACATTCAGCCGACTGAAATACTGTATTTTTACTGGAGAGTATTTTCAGTCGACTGAAATTAAGTTTCAGCCGACTGAAATGTTAGATGTTCATAAGCAGAAATTTCAGCCGACTGAAATTATGTTTCAGCCGACTGAAAATCAGAATTCTCTTTGATTTGCAAATTTCAGTCGACTGAATTATCATATTCAGCCGACTGAATTATTCACAGATAAACTGCTTGTATTTCGGAGCATTTTCAGTCGACTGAATAATCATTTCAGTCGACTGAATCGCGAAACGGTAATATTTTTGAACATTAAATGCTCTATCCAACGGCCCTTTGCTTCATTTAATGCTTGGCAACGGTTCTAAAAATGACAAAATTATAAAACGAAGCTTTTATGAGTAAATGGGTTGTTGAATCACTTGAAATTAAGTGGAATCAATTGAAATCATATCTCAAGCATACTCTAGCTCAAAAACCCATCCCTTGCAATCTTACCTTGAGCCATTTCAGTTCAACTCCTTGAGCAACTCTTAGAATATTAGATTTGTAAACATTTGAGAGTTACTCCTAAGCTTACATTGTAATCTTCTACATTTCATTGAAAGATAAAGTTTGAGAAGGGTTGGTGTAACCCTTGTGAAGGAGAAGGGTGTCTTCACCTTCAAGCATTGTAATAGGTTTCTTCTCCACCCTTGAAGGAGAAGTTTAGTGCATTCAATCCTCGAGTGGTGTACTTGAGGCGAGGACGTAGGCAAGAACGCCGAACCTCGTAAAAATCTCGGGTTCAATCTCTCCATCTCTTCTCATCTCCTCTTTTATATTTTGGCATTTATTTACTCTTGTTTGCATCTTATTTTTCTTAAATTGTGAAATTAAAGAAAACCCAAAAAGTTTGCATTGACCCAATTCACCCCCCCTTTAAGGTCAATTTCTGGGCAACAGACAACATGACCCATTTATGGTATTTTGGTCATTTCTAATTGGTTTTTACATATGGATCAAGCCTACCCATTTTTCCTCCACTTGATTTCCAATCAAATAGGGTTAACCCTATTTAATTTAAAATCACAAAACGGTCAAATAACCCAGCAAGACCCGATGGGCCCCATTTGGGCCCTTTGACCCATTTAGCCATTTTTGACCCAAATGATGAAAATTACCCAACCAATCAAACTTAACATTCATAATGTGCTCATATGATTTTATTTTGAGCAATGGGCCCCACTATTTCCTTACTTAACATCACAAAATAATTAATTTAACAACTCAGGGGCATTTTGGTAATTTTCCACTTTATTGAGAAATTGGGGTGTTACAGAGAAGCCATTGGTGTATGGGGGAGTTTGAAATCTAATATTTTTTAGTCTATGGTTGCATATCTATATTTTGGACTAACCCCTCTAATGATTGTTTAGTGTTGCTTGTTTATGTGCTGAAACAGGAAATCATGATTTGAAGCAAGCTGAACAAGAATATGTGAAGATCATAATCTTGTTTTTCCATTTGAATATGTACATGTAATTGATGTAATATTTTGTATTCAAATGTGATGTAATAAGGGTGGGCTTATAACTGAGTTAGCTTCTAGGATTTGTCATGAAATTGACAAAGGGGGAGATTGTTACTGCCCCGGCTTGTCGAGTCCCTATGTTTGTCAATTCCATGACTCGGGAAGAAGAACTTGCTAAGAAGCTTGAAGACACAAGGTGATCAAGAGTGAAGATCATGCTCCACCGGATTGAAGCTCATCGTATATGGCAATCACAACAGGTATTTGGCCATAGATGACTTTAGGTGGTACCCATACCTTAGAAAGACTATCTCGCCTTAATCTCCGATAAGCTCTGCCAAAAATCGAGAAATAAAACTTGGATCCCAATTTGAAAGAATCGACATGGCCACGCCATGCAGTCTGACGACCTCTACTGACTACCGCCAACTCAAAGTCTCTAGAGAATCCGTCGCTTTCCTGCCAATCAAATGGGCCGACCTAGCCAATCGATCCACTATGACCATACTACATCATGCCCTCGAGGTAACTTCGACAAACCAATAGCCAAAATCCATAATAATGTGGCCTCACTTCCACTCGAGGATCAAAGAGAATGCAATCTAGGAGTGGGCCTCGAGTGTTTTATCTTGACATGCTGGAAAATTAAACATCATGTCACAAACTCAGTTACTGCCCTCTTCATGTTTCTCCATTAGAACTATTGATGCAAAGAATGACACATTTCCACGTGTCCCGGATGTGCAACAAACCTGGAATGATGGGAGTAGTGTCGTAATACCTTTTCGCAGCACTGCCATGACATGGGTACAAACAGCCTATCCTGGAAAATCAAACCATCATCTCGTCTCACAGCCCATCCAAAGGGTCCACGACCATTGGTCACCGTATCTCTCAATGCGATGCACCTCTCATCCGTCTACTGAGCTTTCAAAATTCTACCATAAATCTCTGGCTGGACAACTGTGCTGCAAAAAAATGGATGCTCTATCCTCCGATCAGACTCGACAAATCTCCTCTCGCCATGCGACTCAAGGCATCTGCAACTACGTTCGTCTTACTGGGGTGGTAAGACAACACAAAGTCATAGTCACCAAGGTACTCCATCCACCGTCTATGCCTCGTGTTCAGCTCCTTCTTGAATGCAATGCCACAATCACTAACTCCAACTCATAATTAGGATAGTCCGGCTATTGGGTCTTAAAATGTCTCGAACCATAAGTTATCCATCCCCATCCTTCATCAGTACACATATTAAACCATCACCTGAAGCATCATAGAAAACTGCATAGATGCGGCCTCTCTATGGCACAATCCACACTGAAGCGGAAGTCAGACTCTCCTTCAGCCTCTGGAAGACCGTCTCACAAGCTTCGTCCCAAACGAATGACACATTCCCGCAGGTCAAACTTGTCATGGGTGTGGCGATCTTGGAGAAATCCTTGATAAACTGCCAGTAGTAACCTGCAAGATCGAAAAGGCTGCGAAATTAAGCACACTCCGAGGTCGCTCCCAACTCAGAATGGCCTCAACTTTAGCCGGATCCACGGCCACACTGTCAGCTGACATCACGTGCCCAAGAAACTGAACTTCTGGTAACCAAAATTCACACTTGTTGTACTTCGTACAAAACTTATAATCCCTCAAGACATGAAGTATTGTTCTCAGATGTTGTTCATGATCCTCCTTTGATGTTAAAAATATCAAGATGTCGATGAACACTACTACAACCGGTCTAGGCACAGTTCGAATATCCTATTAATTAGGCCCATAAATGTCGTATGGGCATTAGTTACTCCAAACGACATTATCTCATACTCAAAGAGTCCAAAACTAGTGCAGAAGGCGGTCTTCTCAATGCCACACTCTCGCACCCTCACCTGATGGTAACCCAAACAAAGGTCTATTTTGTTGAAGCACTCAGATCCTCTTAACTGGTCAAACAGATCATCAGTCCTTGGCAACAGATACTTGTTCATCACTGTAACCATGATCAACTGTCGATAGTCTATGCACAGTCTCACGGAACCATCTTTCTTCTTAGCAAACAACGCCGGTACACCCCAAGATGGAAGTGCTAGGCCGAATAAAGCCAAGGGTTTCTAACTCCCTAAGCTATTTCTCCAACTCCAAAGTCTCTGCCGGTAATCAAAACACATACTCATAGAGCCATCCCTTTCTTGGTCAACAAGGTCGGTGCGCTCCAAGGAGTGCGCTGGGTCAATTGTAACCAAGAGACTCCAACTCCCCGAGCTAACTCTTCAGCTCCAAAACACCTACTGGCACCACCCATAATGAGTAATCGAAACAGGTCGCATCGGGGGAGCAGATCCACACCAAACCTATCTCCTGATGTGGTGGCAATCCAAGAAACCTCCCCACATCCGGAAACCCCCAGACCAATCGAGTCATCTCAACATCTACCAACACCAAACTCTCCTTCAACTCAAGCTAGCCACCAAGCTACACAACTCCTCCACGCTCAGACTAGAAGTTGTGAGTCGCTCGACAAATGCATCCACCGCGAGGAATTGACTCGTCACCCGCCTACGGCAGCAGTCCAAGGTAACCTGAAGGCATGATGACTAATCCATCCCAAGATGACGTCGAACTCTGACATCTCCAAAACTCGTAAACTGGCCTCCAATGCTAACTCCAAAGGTCAAAAGGTAACACCAGTCAAGAACTAAGAGACACCCATGTGCACCACTCAAAACACCGAGCTCCCAACTCACTCATACATCGAAATCGAACCGTACACAGGGCTCACCGGAGTCCCAATGGTCAATCCTACCAGTTTAACCTATCAAAGCTCTTAACAAGGCCACAACAACCTCTAGCCATAACACTAGACCCGCAGGAGTCCTAAAGCCAGACATACAACCACAGGCTCGGCTCCCGGGCATTCTCCGTAGTCCTAAGCCCAAATGGGCCTAACTGACAACTCAAACACACCAAGCCCATCAACCTCTCATGGAATTCCATTGGCCATCTATGGAGTTAGCCGGTCGGACTCTCTAGGTAGGTGCCCATACATTTCCAATGAATCTATCTCTATACCAAACAGTTACAAGCGAGGCCAACAAACGGTGTCCTCACTCTCTAAACACAATCCCCCCACAGACAAAGGGATATACCCACACACGACCTCTAAATGTTAGATCTTAGAGAAATCTCATCTTAATCACATTTTGAAGCCCTCGTTACTCCATCATGGTACTCAAACCACTCTGAAAATACCACCGACATGCCTCCAAGGTGAGGACCTCCCCAAAATATGGGCCCCACAGAGAACACCTCTAATTACCATACAGAGTATGACTAATCTAACTCAAAACCTAGAGATTCACATCCCACAATTCTCGTGACCACGTCACGGTGCACCACAAAGTCAAACAAACGATCTGCCTTGCCACCGATTAACAAGCGAATCAAATGCCGGTCAACCTTAAATCGAGCGACAATCCACCACTAGATACCACTCAAGTAAACTAACTGAAGGATAACGCATTTGCATACCACTCAAACTTAGGGTGTCTACGCAGTACCCCAGAACCCGGTTCAATCTACCCTATCACACAGGGGATGAACCTAATATCTATTTATCATTACACCTATCTCTGTCCCATGCACAGTCCGAGAGTTGAACCGTGCTCTGATACCAACTGTAACGCCCCGTCCCTCTACGGCCGCGTTATCTCCAAAAAGTCTTAAACATTATCAAGGAACGGATATCGGACATTTTTTTTGAAACGGGGTAACTACCTCCTTCTCAACAATCTAATAAAGGCAAAAACCAATATAAGAATTACAATAAACAACCACCGACCATCCAAAATAGTTATACAATCATTCAAACAAATATGTGATAATGAGTCCACACCAGTAAGGGTCTCTCCAAACTAAACATATAAGAACATGGAATATCTACCACTACTACTCCTCCCCGGGCGCCTACTTAAGGGGCCCGACTGGCCCCTCTGCGACCGGGGTACCTGAAAGGTAAGGGGTGAGCTAACCAGCTCAGTGAAGAGATAAAACTTATCACAAGTCAGCAACATAAATAGATCACATGTATGAATGCAAGAATATCATATTAACAATGGTGATCACATGCATGAAATCCAACTACACCATCGATGATCCACTGACCAAACCCGAGACATCATCTCGGTAGCCCACATTGGGTCCTCCATCAAAATCCGGTCTCCCTACCAGTACAACCGGGAGACCACACAATACACAACCACCTCAACCGCCAGAATGCAATGGGGATCCCGTATCTCCTATGGGGGCCTCAAACACCTGAGCATAACGGGGAAGCCAATCTCAAAGGGCAGGCACCTCAACCGCCGGAACTCAACGGGGAAACCCGCATCCGCTATGGGGGTCTCAACCGCCGGAGCATAACGGGGAAGTCCTGCCAACAACCAAACCGATCATGTCATCATAAACATATACGCACGTGAATAGTTCATCCATCTCAACACCCAACGGCACACTATCCATTACAAGTTACCTCTATTACTACGCATGATATCATGGTCATGTATAACAACATATGCATATAGTAAGATCTCAAAACACAAATCCCATACTCATCATGGTCTCATTCACATATTATAAGTAGGCACCCAACATAAATTCATTCGCATGTTATGGATAGACACACAACACGTTATCATTAAGTCTCAAGTATCATGTTCGGCATCCAACACATATCTTATTCTCATCATAAATTCATTCAAATGTTATAGCTAGATAAACAACATTAACATGTATAACAATATAGGCATGTTCTAACATAACTAATTGAAATCAACATCATACATTATCATGCGAGTTAAAAGCACATAACGAGTTACTTAAACATACATCTCTGTGTTCGACATGATTGCATTTGCATCTTATAAATAAACACTCAGTGTATCATCAACATCTTCCAAGTGTCATATTCAATATCAATTTATCCAATTAAAGTTTCTCACAATAGCGTATAGTGGATAGGAGTGCACCCGAACAGACCCTTGCCACAATAATCATTCTTAACGGTTCACCCTTATCGAGTGGCTTAATAAATAGAGGGTCCCATTCGAATCACTTCATGTCCAAAAATACATATTTGATATATGCAATGCATGCTAAAACTGTGATAAGTCCCCTCACCTGTGTGTGTGGAGTCGAAAAATGAAGTGAGTAAACAAATCTAGCGGTTTGGATGGAGCTCAATCTGGCGAAACAAGGAAGAACGAATAAGCAATCAAGGTAAAACGAGCTAAAACGAGGCCTGACTGGAACATGCCTAAAACAGGATTGGGCCCAAAATGGGCCGAAATAGGCCGAACCGGAAAACGGGTTGGGCCGATTAGCTGGGCCTGCCAAAAATAGGGCCGGGTCTGCTAGAAATGGACTAGACCAAGTCTGGCTCAGTCAGATGTAGGATTTGGGCCTAAACTGGGCCTAAACTGAGTCTGGGCCTAGACCGAGCCTGGGCCGAGACAGAGTTTGGGCCTGGCTGGGCCGAGACCGAGTTTTGGCGGGGACTGGACCGGAGAACTGGGCCAACTACAATGGGGTATGTGGGCTGGATCAACCCAAGTGCCCAACCGAGTTGGCTCAGAGGGTCGCCCGAGGACTTAGTCACTCAACTGAGTCGAAAAGGGGAAAGGGAAAAAATTAGGGAAATGGGAAAACAAGGAAAACAGGAAAAACCAGGGAAAATAGGAAAACTAGGGAAAATCGAAAAATCGCGGGAAATCAAAGAAGAAAAATAAGGAAAACCCGAGAGGGAATAAAAGGGGAAGATGAGAAAATGAAAGGGGAGCAAACCTGAGATGGGTTTTCGATATGAGGGATAACGACGGCTACAGCGACGAGGAAGGGAAAGAGGGTTTCGCTGCTTGAGGCTGAGAGGAAGGCGGAGCGGTAATGGAAGAACATGAGAAGGTGGCTCAAGCGATGACCAGCTGCAAGAATTGGCCAAGGGGAGAATGAGAAGAAGAAAAAGAAGAAGTGTAGAGAGAGAGATCAAGAGAGAGCAAGAGAAGGGCAACGAGAGAGGGGGGAAGAAAATCGCAGACACTGTAGCGAATGCGATTACAGTGTCGCGAGGTGGGGGGGTGGGTTAGAAGTTAAGGACATGGGGTTTAGGGGTTTCATATTAGGGTTTTTATTTTTTACTTTTATTTTTATTTTTTTATTTTTATTTTTTGAAGAAATAAAGTAGTGTGAGAAAACAAGATTTTCAAAACCTATCTAAGAATTAAAAAAAAAATAAAAAAAAAAATCCTAGAAAGACTCGAACACCGAACATCGAGTGTTTTTTTTAAAACATTTTATATGATAAAACATATAAAATTACTAAATCACTAAAATATCCTTCGAGTTTTCCGAACTCGAAGCCAGGTAAACTGAGGCCCACGATGGGACCCACATCCCTCTCAAAGCTACCACATCCCTCTCAAAGCTACCAAGGTCCCGAAAACAACTCGGAGGTTCGAAAATCTCCCCAAAAATTGGATAACTCGTAACGGGCCATTACACTCCAAGTTATTTTTTCTAGCTTCTTTTACTTAACTCCCCCATAAACTTAGCTAGCTCTAAGTTTATTTTGCTCCAAGCTTGCATCATCCTTTCTCCCTACACTGTCATGACTAGTGATAGGTGCGAAACAACACATATTTTGTGCTCTCTCAAACTCCAGAGATGTGTGCAACCTCACAGCCCGATCCCTATCACCCTTACATGCCAATACAAAGCCAACTCATTCAAACCTGCATGTTAGTCTATTTAACAAAAACCATGTTAACCATAGATAAGAGATAGAAGGCATTCAAACACAGCAATACACACATCAAACCATAGCAAACCATATCATATCATTGATAATCAACAATATAGTTTAGAGGGGGCATCATGGATACTTAGACAAAATATCAAAAGTATAGTTTTTCAAAATACAAAACATGGAACGTAAAAGAAAATATCCTAAGCAGGGCCATCTTGTGGAGGTGTTGGATTAGAAGGGGATCAAGAATCTGGAACTGTGATATCAGATCTAGCAGAGGAGGAGACATAGAGACTAGTTCCTGGACAGGCAACCTAATGTCATCTAGACTTATTTCAAGGTAGTCTATTCTCCTTTCAAGTGTGAAGACCCATCTGCCCAAATTCACATTCTCTTGAGAGGGATATTGGTATTCTTCTTCTTCCTCAGTCTCTCCAAAACTCCTCAGAACGATGGCCTTCTTCTTCACTGTTGTCATCAGGGGTAGTGGTATGGTCTTCGTTACTAGTCCTAAGACCACTCTCCTCTTCTGCATCTTCTCTCATTCCCTCACGACGTTCTTCGATGAAGATGACATCTTTGTCAATGATGTGGTCTTCTTCAACCTCTGGTTGAGTTTTCTGGTGAGAACTGGATTTTGGTTTGTGGGGAAAGAACTTACGAGCCTGAACAGACGCAGGATTTCTAGAGCTAGCACCAGGGTAAGATCAAAAGGTTGATCTTTTGGTTCTTTTGGGCCACCGACTGATTTCACCTCGTTATTCAGAGGTCTGAGGGCGTTACCGGGCTGCCATCTTTCTAGGCATGGTTTTTCCAAGAGGAGATCCTCAAACAGTGGCTTGGAGGTGGATGAGGTGAAGATTGAGCTTAAACTGATCTAAGAAAATCACAATAATCGTGATTTTCAGGCTTCTAGAGACGGGAGGAACAAAAACTCTATGGTTTTCCGGCGAGAAATCACTCGAGAGGTCTTATCGACTGGTCTAGGGCACGGGAGGCGAAAGGGAGATCACTAGACCTTTGAGGGAGAGGAGACGACAAATTCAAGTGAATTGTCTTTTTCGCAGAAAGGGTCCCTTTTAATTTAAACACTCTGTCTCATCGACATGTCGTTTCCATCGACAAGTCAAACTTTTCGATAATTTTCTCTCTTTTCAATAGTGCTCGATTTAGCACAGTACCGACTATTCACCGACATATCGACTATATAGAGAGGTTTAGATAGCAGAGCAATCTTCCTTGATTTGTGCAACTTGATGAAATCCTATTCCAAGCATGGCATACACAGATTTATTCCAATATGATAAAATACAGATATGCCAAAAATACTTCATCAAATCATATGCACAAGATCAACATTTATATTCCAAAACACATACAGTTCAAAATACCTTGAATGGAATGTATGGATTTCCATGTAGAATATGAAATTTAGCTAGGAAGAATGCATTCTAGACTTGTAGTTAGCCAATTTTTCACTCCTCATGTCACAACACTTTTCTACTATGTGAACTCACATGGTCCTTTGTGAGTCCATTTGTAATGGTCTAAGATATGGAAGTGAATCTTCAACCAAAAGAAAACATGAATGCTGGCCTATCTCCTAGGTACAAAGATTGTGGCATTTGGTGTTGCATAAACACCCTTATGATCCTACCTTTGATGACCAAACTTGGGATCCTTCAACTCTTATAAGACAGGATTCAGTTGTCTTAACAAAGAGTCTTGCCTTGTGTCCACCTTCCTTGGCTTTCTTTTAAGATTAGGTGTTGGTGGATGTCTTTTAGGCATAAGCTTTACTGGATTGTACCTTTTAGCTTGTGCTTGCTTTTCCAAATGTCTCTTCCAATGATAGCAATTTCTTTTGAAATATCCAACCTTGCGACAGAAATAACACTTTCCCGTTGAAGGATGAGATACGCTTGTTTTTCCAAACACCCCGTGGTTCATAGGTTCTTTGGTGGATGGAGTACCAAGACCAGACCTATCACCATATTGTTTACCCGAACCCAGGAGTCTTTTAACTCTTTCATCTCCTTGGATAAACTTATTTTGGATTTTTTCTTTATGAATTTTTAATGCATTACTTCCAAAGATAATTTTTTAATATCCTCTTCACGAAGGTCATTGTGATGCCACAGATTCTCGACATCCTTGCAGTGAATACTTATCTCTTCTTAAAGGTTTTTATTACTCTCTTTTAGTTTTGAGTTTTCATTGTCAGAGAATTCCAGCTTAGAGGTTAGAAGAGATTTTTCAGTTTTTAAATCCTCCACCTAATTAAAGAGGTTCAAGTTTTCATTTTTAACCTTGTCTTATTTCTTTGCTAACCTCTCACTTTCAAGGAATAGGGCATTGTAGGATGCTTGAAGATTTTCATCATCTTCACTCTCATCATCCTCCGTTACAACTGTGGGATTTTCTTGATCACCAATGATCAAGGCTATGAGACCTTTTGATACATCAACTTGAGTCTCTTCATTGGAATCACTCTCTGATTAAGAGGTTTCCACATGGGTCACACCCACATTCATAGCCTTCTTAATTTTATCTGAGAGACATTCGTTCATGAAGTGTCCTCTCCCCCCACAATTACAACAAGTTTGCTCCTTGGCAACCTCTCTCTCCTTCCCTTTCCCTCTAATTTCTTCTTAACTTTTATGGTATCTTTCACTTGATTCACCCTTTTCCCATTCTTCTCAAGTTGTTTATTTTAATAAAGTTTTTATAAAACTTTTTGCCAAACATTCCCATTTCATCACTTGGGAACTCATCTTCCAAAAAATCTCATTTTATTTTGTTTTAAGGAAGATTGTAAGGCAATGGATTTGTCATTTGGTTGTTCAAAGTGTAGTTAATAGATTTGTAGTGAACCAACCAAATCATCGAGGTTCATTAGAGACATCTTTGTTATCTTGCATAGCCACAACCTTGGGCTTGAATCTTTCTGCAAGATTCCGGACAATTTTTGTACATACCTTGTCCTCGGTATCCCTTCACCTAGAGCGTACATTTGATTCACAATGTTGCTTATCTTGGAATAGAAATCCATGAAGATTCATCCTCCCTCATTTTAATAGTATCAAATTAATTTTGGAGGATCTGAAGTTTGGACCTCTTAACTTTTGAGGTGCCTTCATGAGTTCTTTCCAGAACATGCCATGCCTCCTTTTCAGCTGCACATGTCATAATTCGTTTGTACTCCCTATCGAATACTTCATAGTTAAGGGAATTCATGGCTTGGCCATCAGATGTCTGAGCAGCTTTCTCAGTAGGGGTCCAACAGACAAAAGGTTTGGGTGTCATAAACGAGGTTGATGTGGATGCTATTATATTCTCTTCCATGGGTTCCTGCTATCCAGTCTTTACAATATCGCATACCGATAAATCTATGGAAACAAAGAAACTTCTCATTTTGGCCTTCTTTGAGGCATAGTTTGTTCCATCGAAGTAATGGGGTTTGGATATTGTATGACTGTCTCCATTGGTGTTCTAACTTGGATCAACTTGGATGGTTAAATCCTTGTAAAGAGCACTAGGCTCTGATACCAATTGAAAGTTTTTCCCTTTGGTGCTAGAACACAATTGACCCTAGAGAGAGAGAGAGAGAGGGGGGGGGTTGAATAAGTCAATCTAAGAATTGTTAGTCCTTTTAAAATTCCTTGATTGATTAATTAAAGTGCAGCAGATACTTCAATTAAGTGTATGTATGTTAGCAAATGTGATTATCTAATGAACACAAGAAATTGACTCTAACACAGCAAACCAAAGGACACAAGATATAGTGGTTCAGTTAGCCAACCTACATCCACTATTAGGACTAGCTCAACCTTGAGCTATCCTCAAATTCACTAAGTAGGGACTAACACCCTCACAATTAGAGTATGAATTCCACCTCACTCAATAGGCTGGGAATTTCACCCACCACATGTAAAATAGGAATTCCACCTATTTGAATTGGCTGGGAATTTAATCCACCACATGTGCCAGAGACTACGCTCTAGATTTTTTATCTTGATCTACTCTCACAGGATAAAGGTTTTAAAACAAAATTAAAACCAATAAGCACTTGCCTTGCTTTGAAGCTCTTTCTCGAAGATGTGTGTTTCTCAAAGATCCACACAATGTGTGCCCAAGTTAATCCCGATGCTCCGCCTTGTAACCGTCGTTGAGCAATCACAATTTCAAGGTGACTAGGAAACTGATTCTATTAAATCTTTCCTAGTTCTATCTTTTCTTTTCTCCTCTCTTTCTCTCTACCACTAACTCAATAAATAGATTGGTTGTATATAATTCCCAGGTGGCATAAGAGAGTTGATCGTTCGTTAGAGTGTGTGACTTTGCTCAGTTCAAGAAAGATAATTAAATGATCACACGACACTCATATTTACAGAGGAGTCAACATAGTTTTTCAAACTGTCCAGTACCGACAAGTCAGTGTTCATATTTATTACTGTTCAACCACCCGACCATTGCACATTAGATGCACTCCCAATGGTATAATTGTTTCCCGATCGACAGGTCGGTGTCACCAATGGGTCGATAGTCAAGGCACCGAGATGTCGGTCCATACGAGGGTCTCGATTTGGGGAAACACCATGCAGACAGAGTTTCATGTCCCGAAACATGTCATGCCTAGAACGACCTGTCGCCCTTTACTGAGGGGTCGGTCTTGGTACTCTCGATCGATATTGATATACCGAGATGTCTACTTTATCAAGAATTCACTTGAGTTCTAAGTTCCAGAACTCATAGGTTGTCATCGACGAGTCCTTGACCACAAGGGGTCGTTAAGTTCATCACCGTGGGATCGGTGCATACGAGACTCTCGATTAAGGGCTTACCCAGAATGACAGTTCAATGACCCAGAACCTTTGTCAATCTGGCCAACCAGTCTTTGACCACGATGGGTCGATCCTGTCTCCACCGAGGGGTCGGTGAGAATGATTGGTCGAGCTGACAGTGAACTTAATTCATATTTCCAAGTTTGTTTCCAATTCACTGTCAAGCTTCCTCTCTAGGCTTTTTATGTCCATTACCAACATATGCAACTAAGCCTAGGGATGGTCCTCCTAAGGTGTGGGTACCACCTAAAGTCATCTATGGTCAAATACCTGATTTGTGATTGCCATCAGCTTTAATCTGGTGGATCATGATGTTCACTCTTGATAACTTTGAGTCTTCAAGCATCTAGCAAAGTGCTTCTTCCCGAGTCATGGAATTGACAAACTTAGCGACTCGGCAAGCCCGGGCACTAACAGGGGGTATTTGTTCAGTCTAGAAAAATGACATTTTTGCCCTTCAATTTTGGATCAGTTAGCCTTTATTTTGTAAATAAAAGATGCAGTTAATGTAGTTTTCTAGTTTTGAAGGTAAGATATGTGAAATACAAGAAACAATCATAAATCAGTGGATTATTGCAAGAATTGAGCTTACTTTGGAAGTTCTGGATTTAATAATTAATTCATACCACTATTAGGATTCTCAATGTTAATCTGGATTCATTTATGAGAGTCTAGATTAATTCAATATTTTAGATTTTAGGTGGCTAATTAATTATTTAATTCTAGAAAAGAGAATTTGCAATTAAAGAGGCCAGAAGAGAACAAGAGATGAATTTCAAGACCATGGGCAAGAGATCTACTACAAATGGGCCAAGCTATGTTTCAAGTGTCAAACATTGCGCCAAGCTATGGAAGTCCATGTGCAATTCACAATATGGGCCAGGACAATGTAAAGCCCAAGTCCATGTGTTCCAGTCTAAGCCCAAAGAAGAAATCCAAGTCTATGGTCCAATTGCTCCATGGTCCAAATTTGAATTTCACCCATGTCCATAGCCCATTCACACGCCCATCTACCTATCATCCACACCATTCATTAATCATCTTTTAATCCACACCATTCATCTCATTTCATAAGTTTATGAAACCCTAGAGACACCTAACAAATCCAATACATGCATTCATAATATTAAATCTAGGCTATCCAATCCATCTATCATCTAGATTGACCTTAGAATCTTAAAACTCCATGCATCATCTTATCATTTTCATCATTCACCTCATCCATCCATTAGTAAGCCATTAGATTTTAATCCATTAAATCATAGCCATTCATTGCATACAACCCTAGATCTAGATTAACATGCATCCCAAGTCAATCCAATTCATACTACTCAATTTTCTCCAATTCTACTCCATCCATGTGAATTTGCACCTCCATTCCACATTCACACGATTTTTGCTCAAAAATTTCTCCATGCATTAATCCTTAATTCCATCTACATTCATTCCCCATAAGATCATGTACACCTCATCCCACATCCACACATGTCATACACGATTTTCCCATATCCTTTTCCACCTCATTCGAATTTCCAATGTAGTCAACCCTCCATGTCATCAATCATCACCTCAAACATCCATCCATTTAAACTTTCAATCCTAGCCATTCATAATCATTGCATTGCATTTCCCAGAACCCTAAAATGCACATGTAAAATTCGGCCAAGTCCAATATTTTCTAAAAATTCCTTCTTTCTCTCATTTTTTTGCTTAGATCCCAAGCCACTCTCTCCTTAATTCGTGTACGCCTCGTAAACCCTAGCCTTTTCTATTTTAAATCCCATCTATTCATATTAAGTAAGATTTAATCTTAGTCTTTCATGCATTAACTTGAACCAAGATTTAAACTCCACCTTTCATTCCAATCCTAAGTCCTATAAATACCCCATTAACCCATAGCCAAATCGGAAAATGATCAAGAGCTCAAGAGGACCAAAGATTGGAGGAAAAACAAGAAGACAAGGAGCCTACACGAATTTTACAAGTAAGCAATCATATTGTAACTTTATTTTTAATTGTCTCTCTTGAATTTATTTTCCCAAAAATCTTTTACTTTAATTTGCCCATGGAATAAATATGAGATATTCTTTTAGAACCCTGAAACATCCAATTTTCAGATTTTTTTTATTATTGTTTTGATTTAATTTTAAATTCTATAATCTTTATTTATTTAATTGAACATGAAATAGTTAGAGCTTAGGTTTTAAGTGTTAAATCTAAGTTACTAAGTTTTGATTATTTAAATTAAAGTTTATGAATGTTAACTTTGATGATGAGCATAAATTGAAATATAGATTTTTACGTGAATTTCATATCTAGATTTTATATTTGTTTATTTATTTTGGGTGATGAATGATCTTTTCCAACAACGACCTTTACATCTTGTCTTGTTTTGTTATTTCATTTATTTTAATTGTCATTTTATTTCCATTGCTTATTTTATTTTGTTATGTTATTTGTTTATTGTATTTTTGTTGTTCAATTTATTTTCATTGTCTATTTTTGTTTACTTGTTTATGTATTGTATTTATTATGTATTTCTTGTATTCCAACCACCCTCACAAAGATGTGTTAACTAGTTTGAAATTTAATCTAATTGGATTTTTAATTTTGTTTTCTTAAATTTGGGTGAGAGATTATTTATAAATTCTATATTAATTCATTATTTTAATTGGATTTAATTAATTTTTTAACTTCTAGATCTATTTATTAAAACTAAAGTTTTGTTAACTTAGAAATATATTCATGATAATAGAATTGATTTTTGAGATTAGATTAGTTTAAGATCTATATTCTAATTTTGGAAATTTTGCTAAATTTAGACTATATCTTCCAAAAGGGGAAAAGATCTCTGAGAGTTGTTTCATGGATCCGAAAGAGAGTACTTGGGTTCTCCAAATAACTAAAAAGTGCATCATGCCTGAATCTAACTAGGGTTCGCGGTGGTGGAGGAACCGAATCGAAAAAAAGAGGGATTCTAGTTGTAAGATATCTAATGAAACCGTAGCTGGAATTGAGATCTCATTCAAAGAGAAAGATATCCAATATCTGAAGTTTCTTTTTGTATTCTATACGGATGATCCGATCCTCAAGGACCATGATTGGGAATTCTTTGATAGTCTTTCTCCGAGGAAGAAGCGAAACACAATCAACTTGAATTCGGGACAACTATTCGAAATCTTAGTGAAACACTTGATTTGTTATCTCATGTCTGCTTTTCATGAAAAATACCAATTGAAGTGGAGGGTTTCTTCAAACAACAAGGAGCTGAGGCATCTATTCAATCAAATGATATTGAGCGTGTTTCTCATCTCTTCTCGAGAAACAAGCGAGGTATTTCTTTGCAAAATTGTGCTCAATTTCTTTACTTGTTAATTTAGAAGTTTCTATTTTTGGAAATCCGATAAATTCAAAAGTTTCTTTTTTCAGCCTCTTTCTAATCTTATAAATATAATCTATTTTAGTATTACTCTAATTTTGGAAATAAATCTATTTTGGAAGGTTTTAAAACTTCTATCTTTGGAAAGTTTTAAAATTATCTAATTTTGGAAGCATTCTATTGTTAGAAAATTGCCCGATTTTGGAGAAGTTTAATTTTGGAAAATCTTTATTTTTGGAAAGTTTCTAATTTTAGATCATCATTTAAATTAATATTAAGTAATTCCATTAATCTAGAAATTTATTTATAATCTTACACTAGATTAGGAGACTTAATTAGAATTCAATATTTTAATCTCTTTCTAGTTGTAGTTTAGGATTTTGCATTTAGATAGTTCATGCATTCTTGAGTTAGAATCTTCACCTAGGTTTGTGTGTTTTGTTTATCAAGAATTTTAAATCGCGAGTTGAGATTGCTAGAAAATACGTGCACAGGCTAAGGTGAATGCCTAACTACTTTCTTTCAATTTTATCTTTCTCATGTACACATATAGACTTTTATTCTAGGTTGTTTGCATTTATTATCTGCATAAAAAAATATTGCATATTTACTTTGATTGTGCATTTAGGTTGCTAGTGTCATGCATTAGTATAGATTGTTTGATTAATTGTTTGCATATTTGCTTGTGTATCTTGCACTGTTAGACTTACATTCACACAAAAAAAAAATAGTAAATAAAAATGTTCATACTTTAAAGTAAAATCAAAGTAGCAACCATTTGTTAGTTTTTGGGTCTTTAATGCTGATTAGGACAATCTTTAATTCAATTAATTTTAGATAATTAACTTAGTTTTTCTTCAATAACGGTGTCTAAGGTTAGTTCTGTCACCAACATGAGGTCGAGCACATCTAAGGATAAGTTGGGACGAGATGCCATTTGTGCTCCCCCATTTACCTGGGAACATACCTGGCTGCGATTGAGGTTAAACTCCTATTGGAGATTTAAAATTTTTGGAGAAAAAATTAGGAGATGTCTAGAATCTTAGGTTAGTTTAGGTTTTTGTTTTTAGTTAGGTCGTTTATTTTGTTTCAATTGTGTTTGGTCTTGTTTGAGTAACAATGAATACTTGGATGTGTGATTCAACTAAGCGTTTAGTTAGAGTTAAGTCCCCAATTGGTGAAAGCCAAGTTAGTTATCAATCCACTTTGGATAACAGTAGGGTCTTTGAGGTCATGCCAGTTTCAACACTAGCATCTTCATCAAATCCCAAGAGTTGCACCCGAGGTGAGGAGAGTCTAACTAGGGTAGGTGATAATTCTAACGTCAAAGTTAAAATTGAGGAAAATCCTGAAGTTAAAAAGGAGCCTGAAATCAAGGAAGAGCCTATCAATGATGAAAAGCCTGATATTGAGGAACAACCAGCACGGAATTGTATCCCATTTGATTTAAATGATCCATGGGCTTTCATCATGCCAGTGGGTGATAATGCTTGGGAAAAGAGATACTATGCCCATGACATTATGTACTCATTGGAGAACATTCACCACCACCATCTACATAATCGAATGGAATTCACTCAAGAAGGTCAAGGATGTGAAATTTGTGAAAAAATAATTGAGTACACATCCTTTGTAGGTTTCTTTTAGAGTTAGTTAGTCTAGGATTTTTAAGTCAGTTTAGAATCAATCTAGGATTTTTTTTTTTGAGTCAGTCTAGTTTAAGATTTTTGTTTTTTAGGTCCATTGTGAGTGACCCCTCTTAGGTCCATCTAAATCCTAATTAGCACTATTCCATTTTTTTTTTCTGATTTGCACCTGATCATTGTAGATTAATGAACATTGAGGACAATGTCTGGTTTAAGTTTGGGGGTATCAAGGGATTACACTAGTTAAGTCCAATAAAAAAAATTGAGTCCAATTTTTTTTTTCTTGTGTCCAAAAAAGTTTAGGGAAAAGTAAGTTCGGAAGAACTAAGACCCCTATTAAAAAGTCAAGGGAAGAGTAAGTTCACAAACAAAAACTGAGACTACCCTTGCCCAAAACAAAAAAGAAGAGGTTTTTGTATTTTTGAATGTTTTTTAGTCTAAAAAAAAATTATCAAGGGAAGAGTAAGTTAAAACTGAGTTTACTCTTTGCATAAAAAGAAAAAAGATTTGTGGAGTCTAAGTGATTTTTCAGCATTAATGGGTAGATAAAAAATTTATATCATACTTTTTTAATAAGATTTTTATAGGATTTATATTCGGAACAATTTTTACACAGCCATATTAAAATTAGTTGGAAAAAAATATATTTCATGAGTTTAATAATCAATGGAGGAATACTAGTGGAGACTTTTGCCTAGTGAGCTACCTTTTGATTTTTCTAAGGGTTATAAGTAAACTCCAAATTTTTTTTGATAAGCGGATCAAGTCGTTGTGATCTCATTATTCTTCAATTTTGGTCATATTACTAACAACGCCATCAAATTTGAGTTATTATATCTAATTTTTTTAAAATTTATTTGAAGCAAGGTAATTACCGTATGAAGCATAGGATAAGATATAGGCCATTTTTAGATCATTTGCGCCTTCATGCCTACCTATTTTTGGTCATTCATCCTGATAGTTTCTAGTTGAGCCTTATAGAAAAATTAACCTATTTTATTGTTTAGCCATGTTTACTGTACCCAACTCTGGTTATGGAGTCAGAGCCTCATTGAAATATCTGTGACCTTTTCTAAGAGCTCAAAAGAGGTTAGAGATGAAATAAATATTGGGATGATACCCTAAGACAAAATAGGCATTTAAAAAAAATGATTGTTGGGATTGAAATATTACATTTTTACCCCTGACTATTGGATTAGTTAGCCTTGATTTTGTATATATCACATGCATTTTTCCAGTTTTGTAGATAAAAATGGAAAGTTCAGGAAAACCATCTCAAACCAGTGGATAATTACAAGTTTAGAGCTTAATTTGGAAGACCTGGAATTTTTATGATTAATTTCACTTCACTTTTAGGGTTTTCATTGGGGCTGCAACTTGGATAGGGATTTGGCTCGACCTGCATGACCCGACCCCAGAAATCATGTGGGTCGGGTCGAGAATTTCGGGTCAGCAGGTCAGGTTGGGTTAAGAAGATACAAACCTGCATGAAATTCGGGTCGGGTCGGGTTGAGTATTTTTTAAGTGAACCCGGCCCAACCCGGTTAAAATTAGGCTAAAATGGGTTCAAAATGCGGGTCGGATCAGAATTCGGGTTGATTCAGGTTAGAATTCGAATCGCGTTGGGTTGTAAAGTTTCGGGTTGAGAATTCAGATTGGGTCGAGTTCCATATAATCAACTCGGGTCGGGTTGGGTTTTAAGGAACTCGACCCACCCGACCCTAGTTGTAACCCTAGTTTTTATGTATATTGGTTAGTCTAGATCCATCTATAAGAGTCTATATTAAATCAATATCTTAGATTTACAAGTGGTGAAGTTAATTATTAAATTTTGGAAGAGAGAACCTGCAATTCAAAAGGGAAAGGCTGAAATTCAAGATCAATGGTTAGAGATCTACTTCAATTGGACCAAGCATATTACAAATGAGCTAGGCCAATGTGCATTTCAAAGTCCAACAAAGGCCCATGTCCTCAAGCTCAAGTCCAAGATCCACTGGAGGCCCATGTGATCATTTATAGATCCAAAACCCAAGCCCATAAACCATTCACACGTCCTAAGCTTTGTCCATTCGAATTCTATCTCCACCATCCACTCTTCATCCTAAGTCCTAACCATTCATCTCATGCATCAAAATTAGGTAAACCCTAGAGCCACCTTTCCATATCCATCGCATACATTCATCATCTTAGATCTAGACCATCCAATTCACCCATCATCATGATCCACCTTTCAATCTTAAACCTCCATTAGGAAACTTACCTTTTATAAGTTTATTTTGACCAAATTACCTTAGAGCCATTAGATCTAGATCTCATTCCATCTGAGCCATTCATCCTTAAAACCCTAGATTTAGAAAACCTTGCACCGCAAGCAACTCCAACCCAATTCATGTGCATATGCCATGTCATGTACACATCACACACCCAATCCACAACACTCCACACGATTTTCTCAATAAAAATTCTCCATGCACTTAGACTAAAAGCCATCCAGATACATTCCCAAAATCCAAAACACCTCATCATCCAAATCCTCCACACCTCACACGATTTTCCCATATCATATACACCTAATTTGAAATCCCTATGTAGTCAACCCTCCACATCATCTACTTCATCTCATCCATTCATCCACTCCAACTTTAGTTCCCATCCGTTCATTGCATTAAAACCCTAAACACATGTAAAAACCCTTCCTACCCTATCTTCTCTCCTAAATCCCAATTTTCTCTCATCCTCTACTTAACCACCAAGCCAACCTCAATCCTAAGCAACCCAAATTCGTGTATGCCGAATAAACCCTAACGTTTTCACTTCAAATCCCATCCGACCACCTTAAAGTGAGATCCAATCTTAGCCCTCCATTAATCACTTAACCCAAATTTAATCACAATCATCCATTCATTCCTGGAGCCTATAAATAGAGCACTTGGCACAACATGAAGTTTGAATTTGACCTCGAGCTCAAGAGAACCAAAGACTGGAGAGAAAAGACAAGAAGATAGAAGCACCACTCAAATTTTACAAGTAAGAGTTGTAAATTTTCATTTTATTTTGTCTTTATTGTACTTAATTTATAGTGCATGTACTGAATTCTTCCATGAAATAAATACAGAGCATTCTTTAGAACCCTGAAACATCCAATTTTCGGATCTCCCTGATGACTGTTTAAATTTGATTTAAAATTTTGTATTCTTTATTTAATTAATTGGACATGAAATAGTTAGACCTTAGGTTGTAAGTATGGAATATAAGTTACTAAGGCCCAATTATTAAATTAAAGTTTATGAATTCTTAACTTTGATGATGAACATGAATTGATATTTGGACTTTTACGCGAATTTAAGATCTTGGTTTTGTAATTTGCTTATACATTTTGGGTGATGAATGGTTTATTCCAATAACCAACTTTAAATTATGCATTTATTTATTCTGTCATTTACATTATTTGTCAATTTATTTCATGTCTTAGTTACATTAGTCACTTTGTATGTTTGTTGTATAAAAATTGTTCAATTTATGATTTTATTGTGAATCTTGTATGTTTAATTTTTAATTCTTTAATTCTTTGTATCCAAACACACACTCTCTAAAAATTCAACTAAGGTTGGAGATGTGTTATTTTGACTTTAAAACATGTGATTTTCAATTAGGATCAAGATTATCATTGTGATTCACTAATTTAAATACAAAAAGACATAGATTTGATTCTTAACAATAAATTGAATTTAATTCAACATTTTATTTTGTCAATTTTACAAGTTAGATACAAATTGGGTAAAGATGTGATTTTGATTTTAGATCTAAGATTTATTAAAATCCAAGTATTAAGAGCTCTTTGATTTACCCAATTGATTTCTATTTTCTTGGAAATTATCTTTTTAAAGGGATTCTCATTTAATTTTAGTGAATATATTTTGTGATTTTCCGTTGGGTTCGACATTGCACTCTAATTGTTTTATTATAAATGGTCCGTACGCTTGCGAGTTATAAAAGTAAAATTTGACAACAACAATGATGAAAAATGAAAGAAAAAGAAAAAAAAATAAAGGGATCATCTAGACATCAAATGAAGAATGTGAAAATAATAAAAAAGAAAAAGACTATTTTGAAAAATGATGAAAAGAAACATAGAGGAAGATATATCCTGCTTTGCATTTTGAAGACCTCTAACTTTTCTGTTGAAAATATTTATTTTTAGAGTCTTATTATCCTTCTTTGACTTGACCCAGTCCTAAGCCACTTCCATCCTATTAGGAAGTCCTATTGATCTTAAGTCGAAATATAGTATTTCATGCGGAGAATAAAGAAAGGAAAATGATAGTGTATGACTCAACGTTCTCAAGAAAATATCATCCGTTCATGAGATCTTTTATTTTCTTTGAATTGTAGGGTCTTTTCTAATACATATGTGAGAATTTTGATTTGAATACATAAATTCCGCTCACATATACCTTTAAGAGAAATAAACCCAAACCTCTGCGCGTTAGTCTTTCTGAGTGATATATTTGGTGAGGTTTGAAGTCAAAGCGCATTTTCGGAAAGAGGTTGAAAAAACTTGTGTCAATTTGAAAAAAAAAAACTTTTTTAATATTACCTAAGCACACACCACACTCCGGGTATAAGTTTTGTAAAATAAACTTTGGAATCGTATGATGTCTAGATTTTTATAGACATGTTTTTGCTGAAACTGAAACTAAGACTAGACAATTTGGATGTTTCTAGGTATCATCACTACAAGCCCTCACGAGACTATAACTCGTCCACTAGAGGTAACGTAGGGGTTTAAAGGCTTGTTGCATATGCTAAATGCAATCGAGAGTGCCAGCCAAAGTGGTTTTGATTAGGATTTTTAGCTTTGTTTTTAGAGTTTTTAGGTTAGTTTTGCTCGAGGACTAGCAAAATCTAAGTTTGGGGGTATTTGTTTAGTCTAGAAAAATGACATTTTTGTCCTTCAATTTTTGATTTGTTAGCCTTTATTTTGTAAATAAAAGATGCAGTTAATGTAATTTTCTAGTTTTCTAGGTAAGATTTGGGAAATACAGGAGACCATCATAAATCAGTGAATTATTGCATGAATTGAGCTTAATTTTGAAGTTCTGGATTTAATAATTAATTCATACCACTTTTAAGATTCTCAATGTAAATTGGTTAATCTGAATCCATTTATGAAAGTCTAGATTAATTCAATATTTTAGATTTTAGGTGGTTGATTAATTATTTAATTCTAGAAAAGAGAGTTTGCAATTAAAGAGGCTAGAAGAGAACAAGAATTGAATTTCAAGACCATGGGACAAGATCCACTGCAAATGGGCCAAGCTATGTTTCAAGTGTTAGATATTGGGCCAGGCTATGCAAGTCCATGCGCAATTCACAATATGGGCCAGGCCAATGTGAAGCCCAAGTCCATGTATTCCAGTCCAAGCCCAAAGAAGAAATCCAAGTCCAAGGTCCAATTGCTCCATGGTCCAAATTTGAATTTCACCCATGTCGAGAGCCCATTCACATGCCCGTCTACCTATCATCCACACCATTCATTAATCATATTTTAATCCAAATCCAATACATGTCTTCACAATATTAGATCTAAGCCATCCAATCCATCTATCATCTAGATTAACCTTAGAATCTTAAAATTCCATGCATCATCTCATCATTTTCATCGTTCATCTCATCCATCCATTAGTAACCATTAGATTTTAATCCATTAAATCATAACCATTCATTGCATACAACCTTAGGTCTAGATTAACTTGCATCCCAAGCCAATCCAAATCATACTACGCGATGTTCTCCCAATTCTTTCTCCATCCATGCGAATTTGCCACCTCCATTCCACACTCACACATGATTTTTGCACAAAACTTTTGTAACGTCCCGTCCTTTTTCACTCGCCGAAAATCAAAGTCTATTTTTTTTTTTGAAATAAAGAGTGAGAGAAAGCAGCGGGATGCCACGACGCGAGCTAAGTCTGAGCTTCCAAAGCCCGGCCCTTAACTGGCCAACCATACATGTGTATGGACTAAGTCCACTAAAACGGTTCACAAACATTAAGGTTATACTTGCGGAATAAACGTAATGCGGAATTAATCAGGTGATTAGAATTACTATCCCTAACCATTTTAAGCAAGGAAGTCCATCACATAAATTACTTAAGTTCAAATGTCCGAAAATAAAACCAAACCATAGCAAGATAGTTCTAAGTTATTACAGTTCCAAAATGCGAATAATTCAAATTACATTGTCTGAAATAAAAACTAAAATACAATAAATCTAAATTATCCAAGCTCCTAAGCTTGGCTCCGTTCACGTCCTTCGTTCCGTCCATTCCCTGTATCATCATCTAAGGTAGAACTAGGGCATTAGTCAACGCGCGCAGTCGGTATTTCGAGTAGGGTCAAATACATGGATTAGTATAAAAATCATAATATATACATAATGTCAAAATCATGCAAATCAATGCCATGCCATGGGTGTCATATGCCATGAATCCCCACCCATCAACCATATCTCAATGACATAAATAATCCTCTTGATGTACAAGCCACATCAAGGTATACATTGTCATGACTCCCCGCGTATGCCTTATCGGTCCCACCGAACGGAGCATGGACTCCTCTGTCATTTCAAACATCAAAATCGGAATCAGTGTGGATCCTTCCCCACGTTTGTCTATCGGATACCCGAATGGAGCGTGGACTCCTCTCATAAGTTCCCTCCCATGCCATGCATGAAATGTGCGTGCGTCATGCCATTTCATATTAAACATGTAGCATTGAAATCCCATCCTTAAAACATAGGATTTTTTATACCAAAAAATAAACCATCGCACATAGAAATAAAAATCATCACATATACATAGTCCAAGGTTTTCAACAAGGTGGGAATCCTACCAACGTACAAGTATTGTATCCTTGTGTTTTCGTCAAAATCGATCACCGATCGCTTCAAAGCCGATCCGTTTGTGAAATCCCTTTACCTTATTACATTTAACACATATACATACATTAATTTGGTGATCCATTTGATTTCCATCATCCCCTACATCATCCCATATTCATTTACATTTATGATCATATTCCTTAAGCCGGTTAAGTCCCCCAAGGGGTTCGGCCATAGGATGTGTTTATGTCCACTAAAAACTCATCAGTGGGGTTCGACCATACAACATGGCCGAACGTCACTCTTTTGGTTTTGACCCCTTTCTTTTAATCCTTGCTTATTTTAAACCATGCGAGTCAGTCCTCATTCATTCTTTTATTTCTTAATCTAATCATCCCTAGATAGTCATTTAACTTTTATAAAACACACCTAGGTCCATAAAAGTCCTCCATAGGGTTCGGCCATGCAAGGGGCCGAACCATGGTCTTTGATCATTTTCTTACGAACTTCATTACTTATACTTAACATACATATTATCATCCATTTAATCATGTATTACCATAGTCTCCGTATCAAAGTTTCATTTGTGCAACCTATCTTACCTACCAACAAGGTTAGGGTATTTTCATTAAAAATGCTTAACCATCTTCTTGGATGGATATGCTTAGCCTATTTTTAATCAATAACCCTTGTTAAACCATACATACCTATTCAGCGACTCCTCCGTTTCGTTAGGTCTGATTTTTCTCCTCCGTCCTTCTCCTTCCTTAGTCCTTGTCCTTCTTCCAAGTCTAGAGCCGAATTGGAAGGAAGAGAGATTGAAAGCTTCCTTGATCTTTAATGGAGCATTCGGCCAAGGTGTTGATTGAGAGAGGGAGAGGGTTTGAGATGAAAACCCCTAATGGAGGGTTCGGCCAAAGAGGTTGCTTGAGAGGGAGTGGAAATGAGAGGAAGGTCTCAATGGAAGGATCAGCCTTAGGGTTTGAAGGTTGAGAAAGGGAGAGTGATGAGATGAAACTCTTTCTTTGTCTCAAGAGAGGATCGGACCTAGGGTTTGAGAGAGGGAGAGGGATGAGAGTTCTTTTGCTCAAGGGGGAGGGAGAGAATGAGATGAAACTCTATTTTTTTGTCTCAAGGAGAGGGGGTCGGCCCTAGGGTTTTGGTGTGAGCCCTTGTTGCTAACCCTAATCTCCCCAACCACCCTCATCACTTCTTGGTCTTTCCCATGTGTCCCTTGGCTAACCAAAGAGACACATGGCTTACACTTGTCCTTCTCCCCCTTCCCAACGGTTTTTGGTCTAGGGTTCCATCTCATGGAAACCCTCCACCTCCCGTTTTGACTCACCTAAGTCCCTTCCACTTCCATGTGACTCACTTGTTTATTTTGACTCACTTCTTATTCAACTCACTTCACTTAAATGCAACTCATTCCCCTAACTCAAGACTTAGACTTTATTCTTAATTAATTAATTCTTTTTCTCAACTCACTTCACTTAACCCTCTTGGACTCACCCATGAACTCACCCATGGTTGACCAAGTCAACCATGGTAGTCGGCCCCACAAGTTACCTTAGACCACACGCCACCTCACTTGATAAGGTGGAGTTAGGTCCCACTTGGCTATGCCACTTCCATGTCACCTCATACACTTGCCACCTCACTTGATGAGGTGGATCCCATGCCTTAGGTCTTAATTGGGACCCGATTAAATCAATTCATCTTGACCCATTGGGTCCCAATTGGGTATTTGACCTAATTAACTACATTAACCCAATTAATTTAAATCAACTCTATCCATGATCCGTTGGATCATAATTGGGCCATTACCCCAATTCTTATCCATCTAACATCCATTCCATCTATAAATCTTAATTTTAACAATTAAAATAGATAATATTCAGTATAATAATTGCATTGAAAATCCAGGATGTTACAAATTTCTCCATGCATTAATCCTTAATTCCATCTACATTCATTCCCCATAAGATCATGTACACCTCATCCCTCATCCACACATGTCATACACGATTTTCCCATCTCCTTTTCCACCTCATTCGAATTTCCAACGTAGTCAACCCTCCATGTCATCAATCATCATCTCAAACATCCATCCATTTAAACTTTCAATCCTAGCCTTTTCTATTTTAAATCCCATCCATTCATATTAAGTTAGATTTAATCTTAGGCTTTCATGCATTAACTTATACCAAGATTTAATCTCCACCCTTCATTCCAATCCCAAGTCCTATAAATACCCCATTAACCCATAGGCAAATCTAAAATTGATCAAGAGCTAAAGAGGACCAAAGATTGGAGGAAAATCAAGTAGACAAGGAGCCTACACAAATTTTACAAGTGAGCAATCATATTGTAATTTTATTTTTAATTGTCTCTATTGTATTTATTTTCCCAAAAATCTTGTACTTTAATTCTGCCATGAAATAAATATGAGATATTCTTTTAGAACCCTGAAACATCCAATTTTCAGATTTCTTTTATGATTGTTTTGATTTAATTTTAAAGTCTATAATCTTTATTTATTTAATTGGACATGAAATGGTTAGTGCTTAGGTTGTAAGTGTTGAATCTAAGTTACTAAGGTTCCGTTATTTAAATTAAATTTTATGAATGTTAACTTTGATGATGAGCATGAAATTGAAATATGGATTGCTACACGAATTTCAGATCTATATTTTATATTTGTTTATTTATTTTGGGTGATGAATGATCTTTTCCAACAACCACCTTTAAATCATGTCTTGTTTTGTTATTTCATTTATTTTAATTTTCAATTTATTTCCATTGCTTATTTTATTTTGTTATGTTATTTGTTATTCAATTTATTTTCATTGTTTATTTTTATTTACTTGTTTGTGTATTTTATTTATTATGTATTTCTTGTATTCCAACCACCCTCACAAAGATGTGTTAACTAGTTTGAAATTTAATCTAATTGGATTTATAATTTTGTTCTCTTAAATTTGGGTGAGAGATTATTTTTAAATTCTATATTAATTCATTATCTTAATTGGATTAAGTAATGTTTTAATTTCTAGATCTATTTATAAAAACTAAAGTTTTGTTAACTTAGAAATATATTCATGAGAATAGAATTGATTTTTGGGATTAGATTGGTTTAAAATCTATATTCTCTAAAAACATAAAACAAAGTGAAGATTCTGACTCTCATAGAGAATGCTAAATGCAATTTTTCCTAAGCTACAACTATTTGAGGAGATATAATATTTTCAATCCTAAACAAAAAATTAATTAAGAAAAGACCATAAAAATTTAAAATGGAGTTTCACAAATCAATCTACAATTCCTTAATTTCCGTGATTTGATTTTCCATAAATTTAGATATCATATTTTGAAACTTTTAGAATTGGATAAAATTTCTAAGTTTGGAGGTTTTCTAAAATTGGATGCTTTCCAAAACGAGATCATTCACCAAAAATAGATTTTTCTAAAAATAAAAACTTTCCAAAAATAAATTACTTCTAAATAAAAAAATATTTCCAAGATTAGAAAAATTCTTGCTAAAGGAGGAAACTAATAAATTAGAAGATTTCTAGAAAAATTAGAAAAATTCTAATTATTGTAGTTTCAAAGTTTAGCAACTTTTCAAAAATAATTTAATTCTAAAATATTGATATTTCCAAAAGTTTCTAATTAAAGGAAACTTTCTAAATTTAGTTTTTTTCCAAAATTTAAATTTCCAATTTCAAAGAGTTGCCTAAAATAGAAATATTCCAAAAATAGTAATCTTTCCTAAATCATATAATTTTAATGGTACTCAATTTTTTTTTTTTTGATTTCCCCAGTAACGGCGCCAAAAACTTATTTTGATGCAAATTTTACAATTATTAATCGCAAGCGCACGAGCCATTAATAATATAGCGATTGAGTGCGAGTTCGAACTCAAAGGAAATAACAAAATATATGCTTTAAAAATTAAATTGGTTCCTTTAAAAAGATATGATCTTAAGACTTAGAATTAAATCTAAATGTGAAAAAAAGAATCCTAATAAATGAAATTATCATTTTTAGTTTAGCAAAACATAGATCTAGAAAACCAAAGTTAACATCATTATCTAACTTATGAATTTAACAAAGTAAAATTAGGTCCAATTAATGTCAAGAATCAGATCCATCTCATTTTTATTAAAATGGTGAAACAAAAATAATGGTAGTCTCATCTTAATTTAAAATCACATGTTTTAAGATCAAAATATCATGTCTTCAACCTACTTGAAGAATCTCGAGAGAGAGTTTTTTAGTACAAAGAATTAAATAATGAATACATGAACATACAAAAATTAAAATAAAGATATTGAAAATAAATTGGGCAATTAATATACAACAAACAAACAAAGTAAAAGAGATAACTAAATACTGGAAATAATTTGACAAATAAAGTAAATGACAGAATAAAGAAATGCAGAATGTAAAAGGTGGTTATTGGAATAGACCGTTTGCCACGCCCTAATCCAAAACATAGGCACGTGACGCGGAATCATTTTACTTTTTCGAATATCGCACGTAGGAAACACACGTGTACTCACCACTCAATCATCGAGATTATAAATGAAATCAAATACCATTAATATCTAAAAAGGGATATAAATTCTTTACCATAAATGTTATCAAATATTCTAGAATTTATTACAACCAAATCCACAATGAATAAAATGGTATAAACAACATCACCAACTGAAATGAAATAAATAAAGCAATTAACTCAATATGTAGGGCGTATAAAACAATATGATAAACTAAGTTCTTTTTCAGGGTCCCTCAGACCCAAGCGGTACAACATTACCTGAAATTGCAATGACGTGAGTACAAACAATACTCAGTGAGGAAATATGCATTCTACACACTCACGCACCCACATAATAATAATGTATGAAATGTAATATAAATAAGGTTATGCTATCATGCATGCTATCAATCTCATCAATATAAACACAATGTCCACCCAAGGGCACTGATCTCATCAAAGTGAACACAAGGTCCACCTAGGGACACCAATCTCATTAACGTGGACACAAGGTCCACCTAGGGACACCAATCTCATTAACGTGGACACAAGGTCTACCCAAGGACACCTCTACAACGTGAAGCATGTGAGGGGTTATACTCCTCAACGACAATCACAAACAACCGTGAGAGCGACTTATAGCGCGAAGCATGTGAGGGGCCATACTACTTAACGGTAACCCTATAGGACCAAGTCCCATAGCCGAAGCCACCGTTCCAATAGGGTATCTTGAACAAAAATATCATCTTATCACACCAACCTCCTCTAAGGAGTGAGGACTCATACTAGTGGGTCCCAAGCAAGGGAAAGGTACATCATCAAGTCCTATATGCCCTTTGAGTCTCACCCCAACGCTAATAATTCTCAATATCATCATGCCCATTACACAATATCTCATATTCACATCCTAGATAACCTCCTAGGCACACATTAGTGAGTAATATCAAAGCGAAACATATTCATAATTACATGGGCAATATATGTGTCATAATCACATTATGACCATAATTTCACAATGATAACAAGCATAGCGCATTCCATTACTTTTCATACATTCAACACAATTATCGCATTGATTATTCTAGGGACATGACTACACATCAACGCTGAGATACACACGTTTATTTATACATATTCTTAGTCCTTCCAATTTAGTCAACCCGTCTGATGGTGGTTTAACATGGGTTCAAAACTTAATTTCAATTCAGATTTTTCCCCAATTTACTTCCCTTCTCATGGGTTCAAAACTTAATTACAATTTAGATCTACACCCGAACAAAGTTCCATAACAAAAATCCCCAATTACTTCCATGGATTCCTCTCCAAATAAGGCCTAAAAATCATCACATACTCCATTCTCAACATATCCCATTAAGATCTCATCAAATAAGAAGAAAGGGAAAGACAATGATCATAGATCTACCTTTGGAGGAGAAGGAACCGTGCAAAGGGGTCAAGCATAGGAAATCTGAATCCAATGCCTTTAATGGGTGAAAATCAATAGAAGGAAGGTAGAGGAAGCAATGGTTTACTGTTAGGGAAAAAGGGTTGGCTGTTTGGAAGAGGAAGGATGTGAAATAAGCTCAGTTTCGTGCAAACACGGACTTATGTATGAACTTAATATTTTAATACTTTTTTAGGGGTGGGCCATAACACCGTTCATCACCCAAATTGAATAAATAAATACAAAATCTAGATCTAAAATTCGCTTAAAATTCAAACTTCAATTCATGCTCATCATCAAAGTTAAAAACTCATAAATTTTAATTTAAATAACCGAACCTTAGTAACTTAGATTCAACACTTACAACCTAAGTTCAAACTATTTCATGTCCAATTAAATAAACAAAGGATATGAACTTTAAATTTAAATCTAAGCAATCATAAAAGAAATCTGAAAATTGAATGTTTCAGGGTTCTAAAGGAATATCTCATATTTATTTCATGGAAGAATTAAAGTACAAGATTTGGGAAGTAAATACAAGAAAGACAAATAAAATAAAATTACAAATGATTGCTCATATGTAAAAATCGAGTGATGTTCCTTGTCTTCTTGCCTTATTCCAATCTATGGTCGTTTTGAGCTCCAGGTCAAATTCGAATTTTATAATGCCTGAACCCCTTTATTTATAGTGCTAAAAAAAGACTAGATTAGGCAAGGCTTGGAGTGAATTCCTCTATAATTCTCTGTCCAAAAATTTCTCCAAACTTCTCTCTCCAAAATATCCCTCCCAAATTCTCTCCTTTAATTATCCAAAATATCCCTCCCAAATGCAGATAAGACTCCATGATTTTAGGGATTTTGGGATAATTTGGGAAGTAGGGTACAAATCCCGCTTTTCTAAATATGTACCACCTCCATTTTTGACCTAGTAAACGTCTGAATCACAAAAATTTCGTGAAATACAAAGTTGTATCCCTTGAAGCCTTCTTTCTAATGCCAAAATAATCAGTACAATCGGATATCGGAATGGAAAGGTTTTTCCAAAATACCGAAGCTGTGTCAAAATATTACTTCTTCCAAAATTCTCTAAGGTCAATCCAAATCCCATTTTTTCTCCTATTCTTTCTCCACAAGGCTCACACGAATTTGACATGTGTCCTCCTTTCCTTGGGCGAATTTTCCATGCAGATTTTTCGGAGAAATTTTCTCCACAAGTTTCTCCAAATATTTTCTCCATTTTTCTCTCAGATCCAAATCTTCTTGATGTTCTCTTCATTCGAATTTATCCTCCATAATGGCTAGATGCATTGAAATATTTCCTCCCATAATCTCTCCATTCCACATCATCATGACTTTCACAACACTCCATAATCCAGGCGAATTTTATCTGCTGTTTTTGGAGAGAACACTTGGCACTTTTCTGTCCATGCGAATTTCACTGGGCCCCACCTTGAGCTTTTGGACTTGGACTTCAATTTGCAGACTTGGGCTTTGATTGGGCTAGGACTTCCATCAAGTCTGGACGTTGGGGCTTTGATTCATGAACCTCATATGTAGGCTTGGACTTCAGGCTGGATTAGTGGGCCCATTTTCCCCAAGTGTTGTGAATTTACCATTTTACAATGTAGCTCAAAAATTAATTATCCTAGCCCAAACTCTCATAGATGTATTTGAATTAAAATAATTTTACAATAAATTCCAAAATGAATGGTAAATTACTCACACTTTCCAAAAATGACAATTATGGCCCACTTTCAGGAATTCTTTATCATTTTAGCTCAATTTCTTGTATTTCCCTATTTTTCATACAAAACTGAAAAATCATATTAAATGCACCTGATATATATATATATAATCAAAGGCTAACTAATCGAAATAACAAGGGTAAAAATATCATTTTTCATGTCTCAATACGAGGCATGGCTCTCCATAAAGCCTACAAATTCACTGGCTTCACACACACAACACAATCACCAGTGAGCGTAACAACATCCTCGCACAAATCATCTAACTTTGTCCACTCTCCAATAGCACGATGGGATTAAGCCGTTTATGTCTATCTACACTACATTAATCCTCCATACTCACAATGCTACAGAGTCACCTTTGTCCATTCACAGGCATTATGCTACCCTATGCCTGGAGATTTAGGGAAACCATTCTTTTGCACTCAAGACAATTAACCTTAACACATACCCAACCACTCATGGCCCCACAATCAACATTACATGAACTTTGAATCTCATGCGCACAACTCATCAGTTCGCTACATCCCGATCTCTCACAATGACCATTTTTGGGATTCTACCGATCTCTCCCAGATCCCCTTTGTCCAAAACTCCTAGCTCACATTCCCAAGGCCAATAAATTAGGCTTGATTCAATTTCAAGAACACTCCTTTTCACCAAACCATTTTCAAAAGATATCAATAGTCTTCCAACCCACTTTCCAAAATCAATCGACCAGTCTCTACAACCTCTTGATTAACACAGGGGTATTTAGGAGTAATCTTCCCCCACCGAAGAAGCTCCAATCAAACCTCATATATGACATTTTTTCTCATAAGCCACGAATCACAATCAATAATTTGATAGGCAATGTCATTCATAAACACACATCACATTGTAAAACATAGTGTGACCCATCATATTCACGTACCAGGCCCTAGCATTACAACTCAACACATGGAATCTAATCCTAACAAACATGTTACCAGGCATCCCAAAATTAGAAACTACAGGTGGCTAACATAATTGTAACACCTCTACCCAGCTGAGCTTCCCACACACCCAGATAGCTGGGGATAGAGGGGCTTATAAGAGAGAGGATAACCCTCCCCATTGTGAAACCTTTTGGCCGAGAGAAAAATTGTGCGGGTCGGGTAGGGCCCAAAATGGACAATATCAAGATGGGATAGGGTTTGGTTGTGACAGAGTGGTATCAGAGCATGACTTAACACTTGGACTGTGGGGACTCTCTACTTTTGTAACTTGTCTGCCTGTGTGTGTGAACCCCTATCAAGTGTGACGTGACATAGCCGGGAATGGCTATGGTCTTAAGGGATGTGAATTGTAACACCTCTACCCAGCTGGACTTCCCATACGCCCAACTAGTTGGGGATAGAGGGGGTTATAAGAAATGGGGCAACCCTGCCCATTGTGAGGTCTTTTGTGCTTGGCCAATTTGGTCGGGTAGGGTCCAAAGCAGACACTATCATGATGGGGTAGGGTTGGGTCGTGACAATAACTCCTCCACAATCCAAAGAAATTTGGATCCTTTCACTCTAAAGAAATCAATCCCTTCTTCACCAGCCTCAAATTTCTCTTACGATTTCAACTCAGAATCCACGAGAGTCCAATTCTCACCGGATCTAGATCACAACAAAACAACACCTTGGGCACCCTTTCCAAGGCACTAATTTAACACTCAAACACCCAGGCATAGTGGCACCAGGAGGTCCTGACCTCAACTCAACTCGTGTTCCTACCTCCCTCACACAACCCGGGGGTTTGACCTAAGATCTAATTATAGCTCTACCTACACACGGTTCGAAGGGGTAACCTAGGCTTTGATACCTAACTGTCACGCCTCGATCCTTTAGACACGTGACCATTTTTTTACACGTCTAGATCTACTCACACATGGGACTTGAGCTCTCGAGAGGGAATTCTACCGAAAATTCGGCAGAGTCTCTCCTGTAAATTGGACTTTGAGACTTTTCCCAGGCCAAATCCTCAATCTGGGTATTTTTCTATCCCATTTTCCATCACATCTACATTCTAAATCATATTCTATTATCTGTATTCAATCATTGTTCATCTCACATACCAATAATTTCATAATGTTACTAGTCCAGGTGTACAGTCCACCTTAAATACAATCAATGAAAATATAGTTCAAGTGTTACAATGTCATAGGTTTAATATACACAACTCAACCTTAGTTACAACCCATAATACATATTATTCATATATATTAACATTCCACATTCAACCAAAACACAAACGTAAGTTGGTCTTCAAATGCGCAGCTCCTAGGCTTGCCTTGTGTTAGACCCTGACCCTTGTTTAGAATAATGAACGAATTTTTAGACCATTAACTGTACTTTGTGATTGGTTAATCCTGTAGAGCGCCGAGAGAGCTTTCTGAATAGCTTAAGTTTGACCCGATTTGAGTTCGTTTGTTCAGTGATCCGACTTATTGAAGTTCGGAGGGCAAGATAGTCATTTTATAATATCATTCGTTTTAAATAAAAAGCCCATGAATAGTGTCTTGAAAACTATCAGAGTGTATGAGACCACTCTTCTAACGTAGTCAGACCTTGAAATTCGCCCACGCTCTATGTATTTGAGTATCGTACTCAGTGGTATTTTTGAAAATTTTCGACGATTCCCCGGGATATGATTTTTAATGTGCATTATCTAAAAACCCAATTTTTTGAATACCCCATGATTCGAAAAACTTCAAAATTGAATCACAGTCAATCTGTGTTACATCAAAATATTTGGCAGTTTTTAGAATTTTAATTTGATGTTTTAAACACCTAAATTAAAGCGTCAAAATTCGAATGATATAAGCCGTCCATTTGTTAAAATATTGGTTTTTGCAAAAATAATGGGATTTTTAGAATAAAATGAAAATCTTATTTTACCACCCTCAGTAAACCCCGTGTTCTCAATGCAGCTGCGGTATCAGATTTTTTCGGAAGATTTCCTAACATACTTGTATTTTCATTATACAAACTTGAAGATATATATGGAATAAAAGAATAAAAGAAAAAGAATAAGAATAAGAAAAGATGAAACATGACAGAGGTTTTTCACGCCAGCCATCCATTTACACTGTTTGATCCAATGGTTGGGGCTTGCCCAGCAAATTTTTCAAGAACCTTGTTAGTGCCTCGATTCACTGAGTCACCTTTTTCTCAATTGCGTAACTCAGGATAAGTATTGTCTTGGAAGTTGAAGACAAAGAATAAAGACTCGAGTGATGAATATTGAATCAAGAACTCAAGATAGAAGAACAAACTGAAGATTCAAGCATCACCAAGTGTATGGCAATCACCAAAGGTAAATTGGCCATAGATGACTTTAGGTGGAACCCACACCCTTAGGTGGACCTTGACTAGACTTAGGAATCATATTGGTAAATATAATCTAAGTCTAAGTGGACCATGATAGCCAACAGAACCATGTGGACTTTAATTTGGAAAAACCACTTTTACTGTCAGACGATACATTGAGCAGGTCGACCCATCGACTGGGACAGGATAGACCCATCATGGTCCTCGATATATTGGTCAGATTGACAAAGGTTATGGTTAGAAGGCTTTGTCATTTTGGGTCGTTCTTAGATCGAAAGTATCGTGCACACCGACCCATCGAAGAGGACAAAATGACCCATCGGTGCGCACGAGATGTCGACTTGGATTGAGTGAGCTTTGGAACTTAGAACTCTAGGTTACTCTCATAACAGACTGACTGAGGTCTCCGGCCTTTGAGAGTAACAGTACCGATCCATCAGTAATATCGACATGTCGACTTGGGTTTATAGGGTTCTGGTTGGGAAGACTCTGTATTTTGGTGTTGCTCTTTAATAGATACGATCGTGATCATCGACCCATCGAGAGTAATAGGACCGACCAATAGGTGGAATCAATATGTCGATCTGGGTCAGACAAGTTTCTGGACTTGAAACTCTGTATGTTTGAGTCATCCACAGGACAATAGATCGTCAGTGTCGAGACATCGACAAATGGGCAGGATGACCCATCGAGGAACTCGACCCATCGGTAGTGACCGTTTTATATCCGTTGGAAGTGCATTAAATGTTAATAGTCACATTACAATGGGAAAATTTTAAGTACCGATCCATCGACAATACCGACCCATCGGTGACCTCGAGTTATGTTTTTCTGGATGCCTATTTATACTCTGGATTTTGGAGAAATTGTTTGGACACCTTAGAGCCTTGAATAGGAAAATCACAAAGGCATTCCTAGAGGATCCCAACCTATCTCTATGCACTAAATATTGGTAAACCATTTGAGATCCAATCTTTTGATTGAGAGAGAGAGAAAGAAAAATCTGTCTAAGATTCCATTGGCAAATCTATAATTCTAGAACCATTCTTCCCATAGATTGTGATTTCACATACTCGGCACATCTTCGTCATCGAACGACATCACATTGGGAGATTCTTCAAGAAGCACTCATCTACATCGAAAGAGCTCAACAATGGAAGTTCTTCTTAGTGTTTGATTTTATTTTCATAAATCATCTTGTACAGTGGACTAGATTGAGGTATTGAACCACTCTAAAAAATAGAGGATAAGGATGTAGATCGGGGTTGGTCGTAGCTTTCAAAATTTTAGGGATTGGGTGAAATTCCCAGCTAATCGAGTTAGGTGGAATTCCTAGTCTATTTATGAGGGTGTAATTCCCCACATAGTGAATTGGGATAGCCTAATGTTGGGTGAGTCGATTAGTGGATGTAGGAGAGTTTACTCCGAACCACTATAAATATGGTGTTTTGGTGTTCAAGCCCTTTTTGCTTGGATTGTTATTTGAGCACACACAACACATCTTGATTAATTTGATCTATCCGTTGCAAATTTGTTTAACTAATGAAGTAAATTTTAAAAGGACCAACATATTTGGGATTGACCTATTCACCCCCCCCCCCCCGGCCTTCCTCTCTAGTGTCAATCTTGTTCCAACACATCGGGACTCTAAATTGGTATCAAAGCTTGAGTGGTCTTTACAAAGGATTTAGCCATCCGAGTTGATCCGTGCTAGAACAATGGAGTTTGGTGAAGACATCAATAGACCTCCTTGCTTTGATGCTCAAATTTTACTCAATAGAAAATGATGATGAAAGGTTTTCTAATGTCCTTAGATTTCTATGCTTGGGAAGCCATTGTAAAAGGTTAGTCACATCCCATTGAAGAGACAACCATTGGGTCTAACAAAATGTTAAGACAAAAATTTTCAACCTTTGGGATGACATTGAGAGAAGCAAATATCATGGGAATTTCTTGCTCTCAATGCAATTAGGTGTGGTGTCTCACCAAAGGATTTAAAGGCCATAATAAATATTGAAAAAGCCAAAGATGCTTGGAAGTATTTGGAAAATGTTTATGAATTGCATGAAGGCCTCACTCCCTCTACCTCTTTGGATAATTCTAACCCCACTATTGTAGATGCATGCATTTCTTCTGTAACCCTTGCTACAGGTGCATCTACTCTCAAAGAGGTGTGTCACTCGGATATCATGTGGAGAATATAAGGAGCCCACATATGAGGACACATCACAATCCGAACATGATTCGGATGAGGAGGGTGAAGTGAAAAGAAATAGAGCCACCTTTGAATCCGTATGTGATTCTAACTTGGAGCATCAAGAAAAAGGTAAAACTCTATATTGCTTTGTTGCTCCCATTGCTCCTATGATCTTTCAACTTGCATTATTGAAATAAAATTGGGCATTTTAAGAATTAATGCAAGTTGAGGATGTTGCACTTGAAAAATAAAAATGTTAATCACATAAGTGCAAACAAGTGAAAGAAGATGGCCTATGAAGTCTCACACCTTGCAAAGAAGAAGGTAGACAAATTGAGTAGTGAGAATATTCCTAAGGCAAAACACCATCATCCCTTCATTGGCAAATCTAAAAGGGATAGACTAGGACCTCCTCATACCTTGGATTGGAATATGACTATGGGGGTCTTGTCTCATTTCAATGGACTTAGGCCAAATGTTAATAATGGAAGAATCTGTAACACCCTGCCCTTTTCACTCTAATTATCAGAGTTTTTTTTTTTTTTTATAATAAATACTCAAGTGATCGGGGCGGAGTCTCACGACGCGAGTTAAGTTCGGACTTCTAAAATCCAACCCTTAACTGGCCAAGCCCATGTGCGTATGGACTAAGTCCATAAGAATCGATCCACACACGGTACTAAAAGAATTGCGGAAAATACTTAAACTTAAACTAACTAATAGTTATAATGGAACCTATGGCTACTCCAATTATCATTCTTAGATAGCAAAGTACTTTATCATAATCTCCAAAATTACTAAACAATCTTAACTAATCGTTCAATCAACCATCTAAAATAAATCAAACCATAGCACCTACTTAACTACTTATTACATGCCAACACATCTAATTACCAAATTACATTGTCCAAATAACTCAAATAACTAGTCCATAAATAGTCCATTCAAAGTCCATTCAAAATCATTCAAACCGCCCAAGCTCCTTTGCTTGGTCCCCTTCTCGATCTTCATTCCTTGTCTTTCCTGCGTCATCCACTAAGGGTAGAGATAGGGCGTTAGATCAACGCGCCCAGTAGTGTTTCCGAATAGGGCTACCACAAGGTTAGTATAAAAACATGCAAATAATATAATAATACATGTGTGACGAAATTCCATAAAAACATGCTATGTATGAAATGAACATGTAATGAGTCCCACCCATCACCATTCTACATAGCCTCCTCTTGACGGGATTCTCATCGTCAAGGTACCCCACAATGGTCTTTCGGACGCCCCGACGGAGTATGGCCTCCGGATTTCTCTTGATGGGATTCTCATCATCAAGGTACCCCACAGTGGTCTTTCGGACCCCCCGACGGAGTGTGGCCTCCGGTTACAACAACATCATCCCATGCCATGCATGAGATATCTACGCAAACATGCCATTTAGAAACATAGCTTTACATTCATATAACTTATCGAAATCAACATAAAATAGCAAATAGAAATGTTGTCACAATAAAGGTAGGAAACCTACTCAATGATCACTTAGTTTGACTCTTCTTTTGAACTGTCTCTTGTTTATAACTTGTACACTGTTCAAGCAAATCTCTTGGCCCTATTTATATAACAGCAAGTCAAGCTTTTAACCATAAGATTCCAACCTAGTCTAATCCCAAAAATCCATTATGTGGGGTTCGGCCATACCCCATGGCCGAACCTCACCTATTTTCAATTTGTCTCTCTTTCATACAACCATACAATTTAACCAACCTCCAAATAAGCCTTGGTAGGGTTCGGCCATACATTATGGCTGAACCTCACCACTTTGGTTTTGGCCCATTTATCCAATCACATGATCATTTTATTTTTGATCATTTCATCCATAATTTACAATAATGCCACATACAACTCTTTGCTTAATTTTCCTTAAAATTCAAAGTCCAACACCAAACCACCTTACTAGGGTTCGGCCATACACATGGACGAACCTCACCATCTTTATTTGGTCCTTTAAGTCCCTTATACATGTATCTCATTTGCTTAATTTTATCACAAATTGATCATCAAGTCCATCAATTGACAATTGGTGGGGTTCGGCCCCACACATGGCCGAACCTCACCCTAGAAATTTTAATCCTAAGTTCCATCCTCTTTCATGTTTAATCTCCTTAGTACTAAGTCCATAATTGAGATATGTAATTTCGAAATCATAAACATATATCATACATTAACATAATCCAATTATCCAACAAAACAGTCCATGGGGTTCGGCCATACATATGGCCGAACCCTATGGTTCTCTTGGTGTAATCCTTCCAACATTTGTCCATGGTTTTAATCCATACATTAGCCATAACAATAATATGTTTCAGCCAAGCCATAGCTACTCAAAAACAGTAAGCTATTTTCACTTTAAATTCTTTAAAAATCTTCATTATCCAATATGGACTTTATCCCTCAAACACCATTAAAATCACCAAGTTTTTCCATGGGGTTCGGCCATCCAATGGGGCCGAACCCTATGGTCCATATTTTACCATTTTTAAACATCATAATCTTAGATCTAAACCATTGATGGATCTGGCCATACAATGGCTGGATCACATTCCCTAATCCATTTTATTCAACAAAGGTTATGATGCACTTACCAATACCGCGTCTCCTTCGGTTCTTTGACTCCTTTTAGATCCGTAGCCTTCCCTCTTCCCTCTTGTTCTCCTAACTGAGATCAACCTCTTTGCAATCTCCTTGGAATACTTCAGCCAGATGATATGGATTTGAGGGAGAAAGAGAGAGAAAGGAAACTTTGATCTTAAACCTTGGTGCCAAACTCCTTTGCTCAAAGTGTGCTTTTGTCTTGGTGAAAGAAATCAACCAAGGACTGATTGCAAATCAGTAACCAGCTGTTGTTCTTGCTTTTGGAAAGATGAAGGACGACCAAGGGAGAAAGAGATAGAGAGAGTAAGAAATGAAACTTCTTTGGCTACTCAAATTCAGTCCAATGTTTATCTCTCATGTAACTCCCAAATTAAACAATGCCCTTTATGCTTACTTGGGGGTTTCATCTATGAAATGAAGCCTCCCCAAGCATCCAACGTCTCTTTGGGTTGTATTTGTGTAACTCCCCTCCTTAGCTCCTTCTCTTATTAACAAACCAAATGGAGGTTTCATTTTAAGATGAAACCTTTCCATGTTCCAACGTCTCTATGCATGTCCTTGTGGTTGTTTGCATTCTCTCCACTATTCATCTCTCATTACCCTTGCATGTGGGAGTTTCCTTTTGAAATAAAACTCCCATAAGCTCCAACGGTTTTTGTTTGAAATGGGTAATCCATAACAGCCACCTTTCATCAAAAACTTATGTGGGAGTTTCATCTTGGAGATGAAATTCCTACATGCCAACCTTTTTTGTAACTTAACAAACCAAACTTTATAACATAACCCCTTGTATTTGTAACTCTCAAACGGCCACCCCATTCATCTCTTTTGTAGGAGTTACATGCATGGAAAGCCTCCCATGCAGCCAACGTCCTCATGGTTTTGAATTTGAAACAATCTCACAACCTTTTATCTCCACACCTCACTCACTTAAAAATAAATATTCCATCCATCTCATTTATTTAGCTCACCCAACTCAACTCATTCATTTAATGTAACTCAACTAATAAATTCATCTCACTCATCTCCATCATTTAATTTATCTCAATCCTACTCAAACATTAATTAAACTTAACCCAAATTAACTTTGAGCTTAATCAATGATTAATCATATCATCCACGACCCATTGGGTTCCATTTGGGTCCCTTTGACCCATTTATCAAAATTTGACCCAATTACAAATCTTGACCCCTTTGAGTACATCTCTTCCATTTATTGGTCTTGTAAACATAATTACCAACCATTGGCCTTGATTGGACCATTGGCCCAACACCTTACCCATTTAAATCCATATCAATAAATCACAATCACAATTCCGTAAATATTAATATATTGAAAATTCTAGGGTATTACAGAATCAAAATGCCCAATGTTCAAAGATTTGAGAGGAAAGGTCTAGACCAAAAATTTCATATGGATTCCTAAAAGATATGACCTTGCCCATGTCCTACATTGGTCTAAGAATCGTCCCTAATTGGACTATCTCTAGACCAAATGTAGTTGAACTCAATCTTTGTACATGTGATTTCAATCAACTCTTGTGTTGTGGCATGACACATTTGACTCTTGCAAACACTTGATTGTACTTTTCCTGGCTATACTACATGTCTTGATTGGTGAATCAAACAGTTATGGACTTAGATTCTGAAAGTTCCCTTAGTAGCTAGAACAATACGATTGACCCTAGAGAGGGGTGAATAGGTCAATCTAATATCGTTGGTCCTTTATAAAATTATCTTGATTGATTAATTAAGTGCAGCGGATATACCAATCAAGTGAGTGTGTGTTAGCAAATGTGATTAAACAATCAACACAAAAAATAGCTCTAACACCACAAACAAAAGAACACAAGTTATAAAGTGATTCAGTTCGCAAACCTACATCCACTGTTAGGACTCGTTCAACCTGGAACTATCCCCAAATTCACTATATGGGGACTTACACCCTCACAATTAGAGTAGTAATTCCACCTCACTCAATCGGTTGGGAATTCCACACACCACATGCGCCAGAGACAATGCTCTAGAGTTTTTTTATAGTGGTTCCAGAACCAATCTTCCTTAATCCACTTTCGGGTTAAAGGTTTTAAAATCAAATTAAAACCAAGAAGCACTTGCCTTGAAACTCTTTCTTGCTGATGTGTACTTCTTGAAGATTCCACCCACTGAGTGCCGATGCTCCTCCTCGTAGCCGTTGTAGAGCAATCACAATCTCAGGGTGACAAGGAAACTGGTTTCAGGTTTCCTAGTTTATGTCTTTCTGACTTGCAAACTCAATTAGTAGAGGTTGTTTATAATCTTTCTTTCCTCCTCTCTTTCTCACTTTCAAACTCGATCAATAGATTGGTTGTTTATGATTCTTCTCACAAAGTGTTGATCGTTCCTTAGAGAGTATAAATATTCTTAGCTTCAGGAAGATATTAAAATGATCACCCAACACTCATATTTATAGAGGAGTCTTAACAGTTTTTTTTACTATCCAGAACGGATAGGTCAGTGGCACCGATGGGTCGGTGTTCATATTTATTACCGTTCAACCACCCGACCATTGTGCATTAAATGCACTGCCAACGGCTTTAATACTTCCCAGTCGACAGGTCGATGTCGTTGATGGGTCGACGGTTATGGAACCGAGAGGCCGGTCCATACGACTGTCTCGATCTATTGTAAACCATGCTGACAGCAGTTTCAACTCAGATACATGTCTTACCAAGGAAGACCTTTCGCTTTTTACCGAGGCGTCGGTCCTGGTACTCTCGATCAGTCTTGAACTACCGATATGTCTGTTTTCTCGAGATCCCATTTGAGTTCAAAGTTCAGAACTCACAAGTCCTTTACCGACAAGTCATCGACCACGAGGGATCGTTTAGGTTCATCACCGAGGGGTCGGTGCATACGAGACTCTCGGTCAGAGGGATACCCAGAATGACAGTTCTTTGATCCAGAACCTCTATCAAATTGGCCGACCAGTCCTTGACAATGATGGGTCGATCCTGTCTCCACCGAGGAGTTGGTGAGAACGATTGGTCCAGCTGACAATGAACTTAATTCATATTTCCAAGTTCACTTCCAGTTCACTGTCCAGCTTCCTCTCTAAGCTTTTTTATGGTTTTACCATTTGTTTAACTAAGCCTAGGAATGTTCATTTCTCAAGTGTGGTTTCCACCTAAAGTAATCTATGGCCAAATACATGTTTTTGTGATTGCCATGACAATGAGTTTTGAACGTGGTGGAGCACGATCTTCATTCTTTGATCATCTTGGGTCTTCAAGCTTCTTAGTAAAAGCTTTTTCCTGAGTCATGGAATTGACAAACAGGGACTTGGCACAGCCGGGGCACTAACATTCTCCCCCTTTGTCAATTTCATGACAAAACCTATAAGCTAACCCAATTACAAACCCACCCTTATTACAACACATTTGAATACAAAATTTACATCACATGTACATTTTCAAATGGACAACACGACTATGGTCTTCTCATATTCTTGTTCTGCTTGCACCAAATCATGATTTCCTGTTTAAGAACATAAGCAAGCGACACTAGAGAAATCATTAGAGGAGTTAGTGCAAAACATAGATCAATGGACTAAATGATATTTCCTAGCCAACAACACTACCCAGTGTTGAGAAGATTTTCTCCACCAATCTTCTTGAGTTTGATTTTCCAAACTCCAAGCAAACATACACATTCTCCCCATGTCCATTGGCTTCATCATATTCCTCCCCTTTATGGCTCTCTCTTTCTAGAGGCGCAAGCACTTCGGCTTTACCATGCACTCCCCCATGCTTACGGCTTCTACTAATTTTCTCCCCCATTTTGTCATACAATTGACAAAGATTTAGTAGATATCAGCAACACTTCCTCTATGCTTTTTGCACTTAGTGATTAACTAAGTTTCGCTGCAACTCATGGTTCTTCCCCATGGATTAATGCATTTCCTTGTGCACCAAGGTTTATTTTTCTCCTGCTCAAGCTAAAATCTAGTTTAGCTGATTTCTTTCATGGGACAAGCTCATTTATGTAGCTTCCCTAGAGTTTTTTCCCTCTTCTCGAAGCTATTTTTTGTAGCTTCTTTGCTCATTTCCCCCATGGAGTAAGCTATATCTTCCAACTTCTCTAGATTATCTCCCCCATAAACTTAGTTGCCTCTAAGTTTATTTTTCAATCAAGCTTTCTTTCAGGCTTGCATACTCCTTTCTTCCTATACTATCATGACCAGTGACAGTAGCTAATCAGCATAAGTTTTGTGCTCCCCCATACTCCAAGGATGTGTGTATCATCACAATCTGAATCCTATCTCCCTAACATGCCAATACAAAACCAACTCATTCAAACCTGCATGTTAGTCTATTTAACAAAACCATGTTAACCATAGACAAGATATATAAGGCATTCAAATACAGCAATACACACATCATACTAAACCAAACCATATCACTTCATTACAACAAAATGTGCATTCAATACATATGGTTTTTGATAAGGGGGCATTGTGGATGCTTAGATAAAATATCAAAAATATAGTTTTTCCAAAAACAGAGGACATGAAAAACTACGCTAAGCAGAGCCATCTTGAGGAGGTGCTAGAGGAGGAGGAGACAGGGTGTCTAGAAGGCTGTTCTACAGGGAGACAACAGATACTAAATCCCGGATAGTCATTCGGATACTCCAGACTATTTTCAAGGTAGTCCATTCTCCTTTCTAGTCTGAAGACTTTTTTTCCCAGATTGACATTTTCTTGAGAAGGATATTCGTATTCTTCTTCTTCATCTGAGTCTCTCCAAAAATTCTCAGAATTGAAGCTTTCCTCTTCACTACTATCTTTAGGGATATCAACATGGTCTTCATTACCAGTTCGAAGACCATTCCCTTCTTAGGCATCTTCTCTCCTTTCTTCATGTCGCTTTTCGACGAAGATGACACATTTGTCAACGATGGGTTCTTCTTCCTCCTTTGGTTGGGTTTCCTGTTGATCCTGAGCATACATAGGATTTTTAGAGTTTGACCCAGGGCAAGAACGAGAGGTTGTCCTTTGGTTCAATTGGCCCATCGATTTGCACACTGGTTTCTCCTCGTTCTATAAAAGAATTAGGACGTGTCTGAGCTGCCATCTTGTTAGGCATGATTTTTCCTAGAGAAGAATCTCAACCAGTGACTCGGAGATGGAAGAGACGAAGACTAAGCCTAACCTGATTTAGAAGAATCACAGAAACAATGATTTTCTAGCTTCTGAGGACTGGAGGAACAAAAGTCCTACGGTTTCTGGCACAAAAATCGCTCCGAGAGGTCATATCGACTGGTCTAGTGCACGGGAGGAGAAGGAGGGACCACAAGACCTTCGCGGGAGAGGGAACGACAGATTCGAATGAATTTTCACTTTTGCGTAAAGGGTCCCTTTTTAATTCAAACTTTCTGTCTCACTGACATGTCGATTCCATTGACAGGTCGACCTTTTCGACATTTCCCCCTTTTCAACAGTGCTTGATTTAGCATAGTACCGACATGTCTGTCATACCGACAGGTCGTATTCATTGACATGTCAATTACACCGAGAGGTTCCAGATTGCAGTGCAATCATCCTTGATATGTGCAACTTGATGAAGTCCTATTCTAAGCATGGCATTCATAGATTCATTTCAATGCATAAATATGCCAAACATAACTCATCAAATCATTAAATATGCATACAATCAAAATTCACATTCCAAGGCACATACAATTTAAAATACTTTGAATTGAATGTATGACTTTCCAAGTAGAATATGTACTATAGTCAGGAAAAGTACATTCTACACTTGTAGTTAGACAATTTCTCTCCTCATGTGATAGCATATTTTCTGCTATGTGAACTCACATGGTCTCTTGTGAGTCCATTTGTAGTGGTCCAAGATATTGAATTGAATCTTAAACCACAACAAAACATGATTAATGGTCTATTTACTAGGTACAAAGATTGTGGCATTTGGTTTTGCATACACACCCCTACGATCGTACCTTTGATGACCAACCTTGGGATCCATCAACTGTTTTAAGACATGATTCATCTGTCTTAACAATGAGTCTTGCCTTGTATCTACCTTCCTTAAGTTTCTTTTAAGGTTAGGTGTTGGTCGTCTTTTAAGCATAGACTTTACTTGATTGTGCCTTTGTACTTTCCTTTCCAAATATCTCTTCAGATGATAGCAATTTCTTTTAAAATGTCCATCCTTATGACAGAAATTGTACTTACCCTTTGAAGGGTGAGAGATACTTGTTTTACTAAACACCACATGATGTATAGGTTCTTTGGTGGATGTTGCACCAAGACCAGACCTATCACCATATTGTTTGCCCGCCCCTAGGAGTCGTTTGAGTCTTTCATCTCCTTGGGTAAACTTGTCTTGGAATTTTTCTTTATGAAATATTAATTCCCTAACTTCCAAAGACAGTTTTTTTAACATCTTCTTCGAGAAGTTTGTTGTGATGCCATAAATTTTTGACATCCTTACAATGGATACTTATCTCATCTTGGAGTCTTTTATTATCTTCTTTAAGCTTAGTGTTTTCAACATATGAGAGGTTAAGCTTAGAGATTAGAAGAGATTTTTCATCTTTCAACTTCCACTTGATTGGAAAGGTTAAGGTTTTTATTTTTAACCTTGTTGAGTTTTTTAGCCAACCTCTCACTCTCAAGGAACAAGGCACTATAGGAGGCTTTATGATTTTCATCTTCTTCACTCTCATCCTCCATTACAATTGTGGGATTTTCTTGATCACATATGATCGAGGCTATGAGATCTATTGATATATCAATTTTTCGTTGGGCCTCATCATCTGAATTGCTTTCTGATTCAGAAGTTTCAACATGGGTCACACCCACATTCATAGTCTTTTTAACTTTATCTGAGGGACATTCATTCATGAAGTGCCCTCTCCCCCCTCAATTGTAACAAGTCTGTTCATTGACATCCTCTCTCTCTCTCTCTCCCCCTTTCCCTCTAATCTCCTCTTGCCTTCTTGGGTAATTTTTACTTGTTTCACTTTTACCCATTCTTCTCAAGTTATTTCTTTTCACAAAGTTTTTATAAATTTTTTTGGCAAACATTGCCATTTCATCACTTGAGAGTTTCTCTTCCAAAATTTTTTCTTTTTCTTTAGTCTTCTTTTGTTTTAAGGAATATTTCAAGGCAATGAATTTATCCCTTGGTTGTTCAAAGTGAAGTTCATAGGTTTGTAATGAACCAACCAAATTATCAATATTCATTGAGGACACATCTCTGTTGTCCTCCATAGCCACAACCTTGGTCTTAAATCTTTCAGCAAGATTCCGGACAATTTTGGTACATACCTTGTAATCGGGTATCCCTTCACCTAAAGTGTACATTTGATTTACAATGTCGCTTATCTTGGAATAGAAGTCCATGAAGACTTCATCCTCCCTCATCTTAAGAGTATCAAACTGATTTTGGAGGATCTGAAGTTTAGACCTCTTAACTATTGAGGTGCCTTCATGAGTTCTTTCAAGAACGTCTTGTAATACCCCGAATTTTCAAGTTATTAATATTTACGGAAATTACCCATTTAACATGTGAATTTTAGATATGGATTTTTATATGGGTAAGGTGTTGGGTCAATGCCCAATTTAGACCCAACGGTTTTGGAATTGTTTTCAATAAAAACTAATGGGCCACACGTTGGGATAAGTTGTATTAGGCAATGGTATTAGATTTTCTAAAAATCCAAATGAGAAGATATCTAATCTAAATGAAGATAGGATATCCATGTTTATGCGCAAGAGATCTTTTCAAGAGGGGCTTTCTTGGTTAAAATCATGTAGATGGATTTGGGTTTAGACAATGGCTAATTTAGAGGGTCTTGGCACCTCTAAATATGGGATTTTATAAAGAGGTCTCTCAGTATAATTAGGAGTTGCCATATATGTGAATAGAAACTTGTTGTATTGCTGTAAGACAACATTAAAGAAGACAATGAGATACGGCATTAAGCGTGAGGAAACTACCATTACAAGAAGAAGACATGGCATCACTTTTCTATAATGTAACAGAGAGCAAATGACGAACAAACAAGAGAAATAGCGAATTTGAGAGAGATTAGCTGCCAGCGTGGAGGCCTATTAAATGGGAAAGTTTCCTTTGTAATACAGTGATTCTCACAAGGCAATAAGAAGGGACTGTTTTAGCGGTAAACATAGCAGGACCGACTGCAACATGAGTTTATAAAAGGCCTGTAGAGACGCTGAACAGAGAAGGGTAAGAATAGATTTCATCATCTAAGAGAAGTGCAAATCTGTTTTGCAGCGTGAAAAGAGGAGAAGGTCATCTAGACTTGCAGCAGAGGCAAGTATATACAGCAGAGCAGCAGAGATCTGTACATCAGCTTGAAGGACTTCCAGCGTGTCTGAGAGGCAGACACAACTTTGGTTCAGATCTGTGAATCTGTTAGAGACAGAGAGAGGGTAACACAAGGAGCATCATTTTCTCCATCGTTGCTGAGAAATCATCAAGGACGTGTAGACAGCAAGAGGAGACACAAACAGAGAGAAGGAAAGCTGGCTGGAAATAGGACAACAACAACACACAAACAATCAAGAGGCTACTCGGCATCAAGGTGAGATCTCTCTTCTTACACGAGTAGACGTTGCATCAAGTTGGCTGGTCAATAGCAGCAGTTGCTCTATATAACAAAGAGAGATCTAATGTGCTCTTGGTGTACCACCGAGAAGGGGATTGTCTTATATTCTCTTGGAAAACCAAAGGCTGGGACAGCTTTGTAGATCGCTGAATCTACAGAGAAGTCAGACTCAGATGAGGAGAAATCTACAGACAATGTGGACAGACAGAGAATAGTTTCTCGGTGGAAGGAATAACATAAGGAAAAGGAGATAGAATCTTGCAGACCAGCGTGTGTGCTGGCTGTAAACAGCAGAGCACGAACGTGGCAGCAAGGGTGGACTGGTTGTGTACATAGCAGAATAGACGTGGAAGAAGGGAAGGCATCCAACTGTATGCAAGAGGCTGACTGAACAAAGATCTTGTTCTGGCAGCAGATAGATCTGCAACTTACTGAGATCGTGAACAGCAAGGAGGACGTGTGGACTGTCTTATACTGCAAGCTGATCTGATATACAGAGAGGGTTTCAAGGTGTAAACAGCAAGGGCAGCAACACCCAGTTGCAGCGTTTCTGCAAGGTGTTGTCGAGTCCTGAGAAGTCAAGGACGTGAGGGTGATTTGAAGACAAAAATCCAAATACCCAGATCAAGCCCAAGTATTGTGACTGATTTACACATCTACTTCGGGAACGAGGTAAGCCCATATTCTCTTAAGACTTTGGGTTTAATTTAATTTAAACGGTTTTGAAAGGATGTTAATAATTTTAATGGGTGGATGAATATGGTGTTTCAAGGACCATGGAAGATGTCTTATTAGATTTACAAGGTTTATAGTTATTGGAATTATTTGGTGATTGATTAAGATGGATAATAGTTATTAAAGTTGGAAACCTCTCAATCATGGAACTTGTATATTAAATTTAGAAAGTTTCTATTTGTGGAAACTTTCTAATTATGGAATGATGGAGGATAATTTGGAAAGTTCTAAAAAAATGAGGAGATTAAATATAGAAACTTTTTAATTATGGAAGTTGTATACTAGATTTAGGAAGTTTATATTTATGAACCAACTAAGGGATCACATGGGTTTTATGGATCGGTTTTGGACATAAACCTAAGGCAAGGGCAAAGTTGAAAATACATGCCAAAATGGAAGATCATGGGTTCGGCCATGGTGTATGGCCGAACCCCATGAGGTTCTTATGGACTTAAGAGGTTAAGGATTTATTTGGGTTCATGTATGGACCTATGTGTTGGAACCTAAACCTAAGTTGTTGGAGGCAATGACAAGGTTGTAAATACTTGCTAAAAAGGAAAGTTAGCCTTGGATGGCAATTTTGTAATTATCACCTAAAATTGAAAGATCATGGTTTTGGCCATGGGTATGGCCAAACCTCATGAATTTGGATTAATGGGTTGTAAATAAGAATATTGGATTATATTAGCCATGGATGGAAATCTTGTAAATATATGAAAATGGGGTAGGTAAATGGCTATGGATATGTATAATGGCATTTTGGTAATTAGATGAAAATAAGGGACCATAAGTTTTGGCCATGGTGTGTGGCCAAACCCCATGGTAATTATTTTGATGAACATAGGGTTACATACGTTGGATTAAATGAATGAATTGTTAATTAAAGATTAGACCAATGGCAATTTGGTAATAACGGCTGAAAATGATAAATCAAGTGGGACTTGGTTTTGATTTGGTTATTGTGTTATAAGGTAACGGGACCTCACAGGGTGTTTACGATCGTGAGCGGTTACCGGACGAAAGCCGCAAGGACACATAGCAGTCTTTGGTAGGATTCCACCTCTTTGACACCATGGGTTTATGTACATTGTTTTATCTTGATTTGATGAATTTATATTGCAAAGGATAAGTTTTAAACTGTGATTTTAAATGCTATGTTTATGTGATAAAGTAGCATGTGTTTTATATGTTTCAAGTATGAGCTTTTAAATGCTATGATTTGTATAATTGCATAGCATATGGACATTTGCATCTCATGCATGGCATGTGAGGGATGACAGGTAACCGGGGACCCACACTCCGTCGGGGCGTCCGTAAAGCACTAGTGGGGGATACCTTGATGTGGAGCATTCCATCAAGAGGACACTATGTATGAATTGTAACCAGAGATCCACACTCCGTCGGGGTGTCCGTAATAGAATCGTGGGGGATACCTTGATGAGGAGCATTCCATCAAGAGGATATTATGTATGAAATGTAACCGGAGGGTCCACACTCCATCGGGGCGTCCAAAAGACCTATGTGGTGGATACATTTATGTACATGTGATGGGTGGGACTCATTGCATATTGGTCATCATTGCATGGCTTGGATTCTACCTGGTTTTATATATTATGTTATAATATATGTTTTGTACTAACCATGTGTTAACGCTAATTGGAATACCTACTGGGCGCGTTGTACTAACGCCCTACTTCTACCCTTTAGTGAATGATGCAGGAAACTAGGAAAATGCTGAACGCGGAAGGGACAAGCATAGGAGCTTGGAACGCTTTTAGTTTATATTTTGTATAAGATACTCTCGGGCTTGTATTTGAGTATCTAGAATTTGGATTGTAATAACTTAGATGGATTTGCTATGGTTGGATATCTTATTGAATAATTATGATATGATAATGATGATTTAAGGACTTGACGTACTTTCCTATCTGATTTGAATAGAACTTGGTTCTATTATGTTTCCGCATTTTGATGTTATGATTCCGCAGGTTATGATTTTTATTCCGCATATTGATATTGCTATGTGTGAACCATTTTATTGGACTGAGTCAATACACATATAGGGTTGGCCAGATAAGGGTCGGACTTTGGAAGTTCGGACTTAGCTCGCGTCGTGACGTCCCGCGCTCTATCACTCTACTCTGTTATAAAAAAATAAAAAAAATATACTCTGAATTTACAAAAAAAAACGAGTGAAAAAAGGCGAGGCGTTACACTTCCCATGCTTCCCTTGCAGTTTTACAGGTCATGATCCGCCTGTACTCACTATAAAAAACTGTACAGCTCAGAGCATTCATGGCTTTGCCATCTGCTGTCTGAAAAGCCTTTTCAGCAAGAGTCCAAAAGGCAAAAGGTTTGGGTGTCAATAACACCGTTGTGGTGGTCGTTACCATTTTCTCTTCCATGGGTTCCTCTCATTCAGTCTTTACAATATCCCATATCGATGAGTCTATGGAAACAAAGAAACCTCTCATTTTGGCCTTGCATGAGGCATAGTTTGTTCCATCGAAGTATGGGACTTTGGTTATTGCATGACTGTCTCCCGTGGTGTTCTAGCTTGGATCTACTCGGATGATTAAATCCTTGTAACGAGCACTAGGCTCTGATACCAATTGAAAGTTCCCTTGGAACCTAAAACAATAAGATTGACCCTAGAGGGGGACGGGCGGGGCGGGGCGTGGCCGGGGGGGGGGGGGGTGAATAGGTCAATCTAATATCGTTGGTCCTTTTTAAAATTATCTTCATTGATTAATTAAGTGCAACGGATATACCAATCAGGTGAGTGTGTGTTAGCAAATGTGATTAAACAATCAACACAAGAAAATAGCTCTAACACCACAAATAGAAGGACACAAGGTATAAAGTGGTTCGATTCGCCAACCTACATCCACTGTTAGGACTCGCTCAACCTTGAACTATCCCTAAATTCACTATGTGGGGATTTACTCCCTCACAATTAGAGTAGTAATTCCACCTGTAACGCCCGCCCCATTTTCACCAAAATCAGAGTCTAATTTTTTTTTTTTTTTAAATAAAAGTGACAACGGGCGTGGATGTCACGACGCGAGTTAAGTCCGAGCTTCTAAAGCTCGGCCCTTAACTGGCCAACCCCACGCATGCGTGGAACGAAGTCCACGAGAATGGTTCACGCGTAGAAAGTAAGCTCGCGGAATATAATTAGATGCGGAACATTATAATAGAGACTATCCTACATGTTTTTAGATAGAAGGGAAGATATATCATTAAATTACTAAAATACCCCTATGTTCATAATTATGTCTCAAAATGATAACGTCCAGAGTATAGTCCAAACCATAGCAAGAAACAGTAATTATTACATGCCGACAAGCTAAGCTACTTAAATTACAACTTTTCCAAAATAAAACTTAAATAAATAAAGTAGTCGCCCTCCCCAAGCTCCTACACTTGGCTCCCGTTGCGTCCACCGTTTCCGCCGTCTCCTGCGTTATTAGCTAGGGTAGATGTAGGGCGTTAGACCACGTGCTCAGTAGGACTCCGAGTAGGGCTAGCACATGGATTAGTGATAACAAGCATATAGATAATAGTATGATAAATCCCTTAAAATGAATGCCATGCTATGGGTGCCTATGTCATGTGTCTCACCCATCATCCGTATCATCAAACATTATCATATCCCCCTTGATGGTAAATCTTCGTCAAAGTGTCCCCATATTTGTTCTCGGTCGCCCCGACGGAGCATGGACTCCGGTTATAGCTTATCAAGCTATCCCCATGCTTGTTTCTCGGTCGCCCCGACGGAGCATGGACTCCGGTTATAACACCCCAGGCTATCCCCATGTTTGCTTCTCGGTCGCCCCGACGGAGCATGGACTCCGGTTCCTTTATTTTCCCTCCCATGCCATGCATGAGATGTAAGTGCATTATTCTAAGCCATAGCATATAGTCTATAGCATTGGAAATATAAGCCATAGCATTTAAAAGATAATCCATAGCATTTAAAATATAATCCATAGCATTTAAAGCCCATCTCAAAATAGATCATATAATTACCGAAATAAAATATGAAAACCATCACATACACATAATCCACGGCTTACAAAAGGGTAGGAATCCTACCGAATACCGATAACGTCCCTTTCCATTTTCGTCCGATAATTCCGGTCGCCGATCGCGTACCGTTTACGACGTCCCGATACCTTATTATACATTTACCCAATCAGTCCATATTTTATCCATGATTAAGTCCCTAACTGATCACAACCTAAGATCCATTAATGATCCCTAATTATGTCACAAGGTTTATCAAAATCAGCCCTTAACTTAGCCTTATTTTCCATTGTTTTAACACATACATAATTACAAATTTTGCCCATTTAAACATTCTAATTTTGTGAGCCTAAGGGCAGCAACCCTAAGCTTCATTTAAACATTCATAATGTCATCTTAATGCATCCAAGTTCATGTCCAACCTACATGGCCGAACCCATGGTTCTTCAATGTGGCCAATAATTACGGTTATGCCACTAGACTTCCATGGTTTAATATCTCCTCCATCCATGTACATTTTTTGTCCATAATTCATCCATATACTTAGCCCCATTAATGATTTAATGACCATGACATAATATCCCTAAAATCAGCCACTTAATTTAATTAAATTTCAAAACATCTAATTCTCCACATAATTTCAATTATTACCCATAACATGACCTAAAATGGGTCATGGGTTCGGCCATACACCATGGTCGAACCCATGATGTCTCTTTTTTTTTTTTTTCTATTTTTCTTGGGTCCATTTCACCTCATTTGGTCCCACCATAATTGAATTTAAAACATACATTTAAATCATCCTTCATTAATCATCATGAGGTACACTTTGGTTCATTAATTTAACCATTATTCCATCTCATTCTTCTTGGTTCCAAAAACACTAAATTCCTCAAAGTCTCCCCATGGGGTTCGGCCATGTACCATGGCCGAACCCATGGTCCATAGTTTTTTATTTTAAAACTTCATTTCCACCCATTTACATCTTGTTTAAAATACTAAATAAAATCTACTTAATTACCATTAACATTCTTCATTAATTTCCATACTCTTATAACCATTTAAATATCTCATTCCATCACCATAGGGTTCGGCCATACACCATGGCTGAACCCATGGTTCATGATTCACCATTTTTCCTATGCTTCTTGGGGCCATAAAATCATTCACACACTCCATGATTTTTCCTCATTTAAACCCCTTTAAATTTTTCCAATATTTAATCATTTACAAGCCTACAATCATAATCATTCTCCATAGCCTTTAAACCTTAAAACCCTAATTAAATCATCAACCATTTACCATGGGGTTCAGCCACACTACATGGCCGAACCCTATGGTCCATCAATCCATTCAAAAACCCATTACTTCCATGCTTAAATCCATTTAATTTCATAACCTCCTTAATCCTTTGACTTATTATTTTTTTTAATCTATCTCTCCCCTTTTCATCCATTTCTCATCTTATCATTGGATGTATCTTAGATCTAAGGCCCATAACATTTGTGGCCACCATTCATTCTAAGAAATGGATTCCATAAATACATCTTAACCTTTAAAAAAAAATATAAATTCTTGTCTAAGAATTTCTTACCACACCGACGACTCCTCTGGTCTTTCTTTCTCCTTTTGCTTTCCTTAGCCCTTTCTCTTCTTCTTCTCCTTGTTGTTCGGCCACTATGTGCTTGATCAAGATGAAGTCTCCATGGTTAGGGTTTGGCTAAGGTAGGTTTAGATTTTGAGAGAGGGAGAGGGGAGGAAAGGAGTGAAAATTATCTCAAGCTTGGGTCTTGGGGTGGTGGTTGGCCAAGCCTAGTTTTTTCCTTGTTTTCTTCTAAGTTTCTTCTTCTTTCTTGGTGTTTTCCTTGGGAGAGAGAGGGAGGACGTTTTTTGAGAGTGCAAGGGAGGGAGAGAGTGAAATGAGAGTGGAAAGGAGAGAATGAGATGAAAACTCATCTCATCCTTTGGTTGCATTAACTCCTCCCACCAACCAACATAGGTTAGTGTGCTTAGTGGTGGTGGTTGGGATAAAACCACCACCCTAAGTACATGGTTTATTTTGTGTTTGTTTTAAGTGGTTTGTGTTTCTTTGAGTGGTTTCAAGGAGATGAAACCACCCCTTGACTTATCTCTTTGACTCCCCCTTGACCCACTTGACTTCCTTAAGTCTTTAATTTAATTGAATCATTAACTTAGGCTAATTAATTCCTATTTAATTTAATTCCAATAAATTTCCTCTATGAAATCCACCCATGGTTGACCAAGTCAACCATGGTGGCCGGCCCCACCAATCCTAGCCTACCCGCCACCTCACTTGGTGAGGTGGAGGTGGGCCCCATTCGGCCATGTCACCTAAGCTTAATCAAAATTAATCTTAGGTGATACACATTAATTAAAACACATTAATTCACTTTGATCCTCTTTAGTTACCTTTGACTTATTCATGGTTGACCAAGTCAACCATGATGGTTGAACCCACCTATGCCATCTTGATTATTTCATCACTAATTTAGGTGGTTTAACTCCAATTCAACCCATTTCAATTAATTAGGTCACCATTGGGCCCATGGCCCAATTAAATTATTTTCTATCATTTGCCTTAGAGTTTGACTCATTTTGACCCATTGGGTCCCAAATGGTTATCTGGCCCACTTTGACCATTATTGACCCCTTAAATGAATTCCATCAAATCCATGGTCCATTGGACCATACTTGGGCCCTTTCTCCAAAATTTGATCCATTTAACATCCATAACATCAAAATTCCAATTTTTCCATTATTAAAATAAATAAATGCCATATATATGATGATTTAAAAATTCGGGCTATTATACCACGTCACTCAATCGGCTGGGAATTCCACCCACCACATGTGCCAGAGAAACGCTATAGAGTTTTTTTATTGTGGTTCCGAAACCAATTTTTCTTAATCCACTTTCGGGTTAAAGCTTTTAAAAACAAATTGAAACCAAGAAACACTTGCCTTGAAACTCTTTCTCGCTAATGTGTGCTTCTTGAAGATTCCACCCACTGAGTGTCGACGCTTCTCCTTGTAGCCATCGTAGAGCAATCGTAATCTCAGGGTGACAAGGAAGCTGGTTTCAGGTTTCTTAGTTTATATCTTTCTCACTTGCAAACTCAATCAGTAGATTGGCTGTTTATGATCGTTCTTTACTCCTCTCTTTCTCACTTTCAAACTCGATCAATAGATTGGCTGTTTATGATACTTCTCACGAGAGTGTTGATCGTTCCTTAGAATGTATAACTCTTTTTAGCTTTAGGAAGATAGTAAACTGATCACCCAATACTCATATTTATAGAGGAGTCTTAACAAGTTTTCTGACTGTCTAGAACCGACAGGTCGGTGGCACCGATAGGTCGATGTTCATATTTATTACCATTCAACCACCTAACCGTTGCGCATTAAATGCACTACCAACGGCGTTAATACTTCCCAATCAACAGGTAGGTGTCGCCGATGGGTCGATAGTTATGGCACCGAGAGGTCGGTCCATAAAAGTGTCTCGATCTGTGGCAAACCATGCTGACAGCAGTTTCAAGTCAGAAACATGTCTTACTAAGAGCGACCTGTCTCCTTTTACCGAGGCGTCGGTCCTGGTACTCTCGATCGGTCATGAACTACTGATATGTCTGTTTTCTCGAGAGCCCATTTGAGTTCAAAGTTCAAAACTCACAAGTCTTTTATCGACGAGTTGTCGACCACGAAGGGTCTTTTAAGTTCATCACCGACGGGTCGGTGCATACGAGACTATCGGTCCGAGGCATACCCAGAATGACAGTTCTTTGATCCAGAGCCTCAATCAAACTGGTCGACCAGTCCTTGACCACGATGGGTCGATCCTGTCTCCACCGAAGGATTGGTGAAAACGATTGGTCCAGCTGACAGTGAACTTAATTCATATTTCCAAGTTCACTTCCAGTTCATTGTCCAGCTTCCTCTCTAGGCTTCTTTATAGTTTTACCATTTGTTCAACTAACAGTAGGAATGGTCCTTTCTCAAGTGTGGGTTCCACGTAAAGTCATACATGGCCAAATACTTATTTTTGTGATTGCCATGACGATGAGCTTTGAACCTGGTGGATCACGATCTTCATTCTTTAATCATCTTGAGTCTTCAAGCTTCTTAGCAAGTGTTTCTTCCCGAGTCATGGAATTGACAAATAAGGACTCAACACAGCCGAGGCACTAACAGTTTCCAAGTCCCACAATGGTAGCTCAGATGTGTTAAGGTTTTCCAATGTGGATTAACACATTTGATACATGTTCAAAATCCTATTGGTATCTTGTCTTCATTCCATGTTAATTATAAATATATGTTTTGTGGTTTGAAATTTTGCAAGATGCGTTTGTAGTTCCTGGTATGCTAGAACACGATCCAAGATTGACCCTAGAGGGGGTGAATTGGGCAATCTACACACTAGTTGGTCCTTTAAAAAATTACTTGATTAATTAACAATTTTGCAGTAGATACAAGATAATTAAGCGTTTCTGATAGCAATTGTGATTAAACAAACATTCAATAATCACCACAAAACCAATATAAATTGGTTCGGAGTAAACCCACCTACATCCACTGATGGAATCGCCCAACCTTGGGCTATCCCAAATTCACTAAGTGGGGACTTACACCCACACTAATAGATTAGGAATTCCACCTAACCAATTGGTTGAGACTTTCACCCAACACCAATACCTAGAGTAAACCCTCTATTTTTTATAGTGATTCAAGAGTACACCGTCTTTAATCCATTTTACAATATGATTTAAAACAAAAAATTAAACCATGAAGCACTTGCCTTAGGAGCTTTGCAATGTGTAGATGTGTTTTTCAAAATTCCTTCCCAGCGTGATCTTGCAAGATGACGATGATGCGCCAAGTGTTGAGCAATCACGAGAACTTGAGAAGCCTCTAGGAAATTGGTTCACCAATGTCTATCGTAGAATGTTTTCCTTTCCCCTCTCTTTCTCTCTCTTTCAATCTCAATCTAAGAAGATTGGATTTTTTTTTATCGATTTACCAAGTGTATGCACAAGAGAGATGATCCACTCATTCAAGGGTATTATTCACCAATGTACTCTGGTAGATCAAGGTCATCAATGCGCAAGAGAGGTCTCTCTAAATAGTGCTAAATAGTTTCATATTTATAGAGAGGCAATGTTGTTTTTTCCAAAACAGTTCATCACCGACAGGTCTACCAGACCGATGGGTCGGTGAAGTTAAATGTGGCCGTTCAACCACTCGACCGTTGTGCATTAATTGCACTCCAAACGGTACAGTAATGGGAACAACCGATGGGTTGACAATCCTTATGTGCCACATGTCAATCTTGTCTATGGGTTGGTCCAGATTATCAGAGAGTAACATAAAAATATAGAGCCTGCTCATCTAGAACCTTGAAAATACTGATCGACATGTATGTCCATCGATGAGTCGATCCTTGTACTCTCAATGGGTAGATGACATCAATGTGTCTGTCCGAGAGTACCCTAGAGTTCCAAGTCCAGAACTCAACACGACCCAAGTCGAAATGTCGAGTTCTCCGACAAGTTGAACTCGGTTATTAGAGAGTAGACTGAATATAGTGTATGTTCTATTCCAGTCGACATATCGAGGACCTTGGTGGGTTGGTCCTATGTTCACCGAGGGGTCATGGACATGATATGCTCGAGCCCTGAATGATAGTCCTTCCAGTCCAAAATCCATGTCAATCCGGTCTACGTGTCGATGACCTCAATGGGTCCTTCATGTCTTCACCGATGGGTTAATGGCCTCGATGGGTCGACTTGACTGATTACCAAATTTCCAATGTTTATCCCATATGGTTCTGTGACTGTCCAGGCGCAACTTAGACTTAGATTAATGTTTACCAATATGATCCCTAAGTCTAGGAAAGGTCCACTGAGGGTGTGGGTTCCACCTAAGGTCATCTATGGCCAGTTTTACCTGTGTCATTGCCATACACCGATGAGCTTGAAAACTTGGACTTTGATCTTCAATCTTCTTATTACTTTGAGTCTTCAAATCTTCTGGTAAGTGCTTCTCCCAGGTCATGGAATTGACAAATTAGAGACTTGGTAAGCCAGGGTACTAACAATCTCCCCATTTGTCAATTTTACGACAACAACCTAGAAGCTATTTGAATTACAACTCAAAAACAAATACCCACCCCTTATTACAACACATTTGAATAAAAAATTACATATCAAATTACAAATTACATTCAATTGGTATACATGACTTGAATCGTTGCATATTCTTGCTCAGCTTACTTCATTTTCAAAATTCACATGTAGATACACACTAAGCAAGCTTTGGAAACATCAAGCAAATTAGTATGTTAGTCCAAATCTCAAATGAACTCCCCCATACTTCATGCATTTTCATTTATTCATTTATCACACATCTCCCCCATAGGCAAAAGTCTCCCTAGCTTCTCCAATTTTTCTCTCCCATTTTGTCATGACCATTGACAGTGGCTCATGAGTACAAATGATTGTGCTCCCCCAAACTTCAATAACACACCATGGTATCTTCATAAATCATTCATGCATCCATATTGAAGCAAACCATTCAACAAACATGATATACATAAGCTATCTGTCATGGCACATGGCATCAAACATATCACACAACCATCAACAACACACCATAGCAAATGAGAAATAAATCATCATCCATTGCTAAGCTAGGTTTGCCCCATAAGTGCTTAAGGTGTACATGCCAAAATAAGTTTTCAAAATACTAGCGTATGAAAACAAGACTAATCGGTGCTAGCTAGAGGAGGAGTAGGAGATCGACAGCAGGGGACCGTATCATCTCATCGACAAGAGGAGGTGATCACAGAGAGAATGCTTTGAACTGAAGATTTCATGAACTCGTCCATTTCATCCAGCCGTCTCTCTATTGAAGAAATACGTTCTCCAAAATACTGTCGGCTGACAGTCTCACCAGTAAGAGGAGGAGGAAGGTCCTGAGCTGTTTCTTGTTCATCTTCTTCTTCTGTATCCTCAAACATAGGCATTGTAGAGGAGGAAGGAAGAGTAGTGGAGGTTAACCGAGCGGGGTCAAAGATAAAATCACCTAATTCTTTAGGCAGGCACTTTTGGATTATGACTTCGTCAATAGCCCTGACAATTCTCTATACTGCTCATTTCCTTCGCTTGATTCCAAAGTTGTAATGGCCCTCCCTAAAAGAAAAAATTATTAAAATATTAAGTCCGTACATTAGTCCGAATTTCGACGAAACTGGGCTTATTTCACATCTTTCCTCTTCCAAACAGCTTACCCTTCTTCCCTAACTGCAAACCCTTGCTTCATCTACCTTCCCTCTATTGATTTTCACCCGCTAAAGGCGTTGGATTCAGATTTCCTATGCTTGGAACGCCCTTTTGCACGGGTCCTTCTCCTCCAAAGGTAAGATCTATGATCTTTCTCTTTCCTTTTCTTGTTTCTTAATGAGCTCTTAATGGGATGTGTTGATAATGGAGTATGTGATGGCTTTTAGGCCTTATTTGGAGAGGAATCCATGGAAGTAATTGGAGATTTATGTTATGGAGCCTTGTTGGGTGTAGATCTGAATTGAAATTGAGTTTTTAACCCATGGGAAGGGAACTAAATTGGGGAAAAGGGTATATACAAATTTTTGTGGATGATTCATGGGAGGAGATTTGGGGATTTCCTTAGATTGAAGGGATTAAACCAGATTAGGGGTAAATCTTGGGTCTAATTGGGAGTTTTGCTTCTAAAATGTGCTTAGGCCTAATCCATAAACTAATGATGATATATTATGTTTTTTTGGCATGATTAGAACCTTTGAACTCCGAACCTGTCGAGGTACGACCCAACATGAAATATCGTGATTTTGAGGTGAGGATTGCTACACACATATTGTATGAATGCATGAATGCTATTTTATTGATTTAGGGAATGTACTGTGTTATTGATGTGTTTAATGCATGATAAATAGGATAGATGTATCTTGTGCTACGCATTAGATGTTAATAATTCCCTATTATGTGATTTGTAGCATGTCTATTATCTTGTTATGATGATAGAAAAATTATGATAACTATTGGAGACCCTTGTGAAGGGCTATGATGATTTATTGATGAATTTAATTAGGTTTATGCTATGAAAAGAGAGTGATTGGAGTTAGGATGTTAAACCACCATGAAACGAGTTGAATAAATTGCAAGGACAAAGAATATGTGTAAATAAACCCGAGGTGTGTTTCTCAGAGGTTGGTGTGAAGTCCATATCCCTAAAATAACCCAATGTGATAATTATGTTGAATGTATGAAACATAATGGAATGTATTATACTGCTATCATTGTGAAGTTATGGTCATTATGTGATTATGACATATGTGTTGCTTATCTAATTGTGAATATGATCATTTTTGTATTACTCACTGATATGTGCCTAGGAGGTTATTTAGGACGTGAATATGGGATATTGTGTAAATAGGCATGATGATATTGAGAATTACTAGTGTTGGGATGATCTATATTTATCTTGTTTGGGCCCCATTAGTATGAGTCTTCACTCCCAAGAGGAGGTTCGTGTGACAGGATAATGGTTTTGTTTAAGGAACCCTAATGGAACGGTGGCGTCGGCTTCGTCGAGGAGTATAGCTCCTATCATGTTTCGCGCTATATGTCACTCTCACGGCTGTTGTGGTTGTTGTTGAGGAGTATAGCTCCTATCATGCTTCGCTTTGTAGGTCGTTCTCACGACTATTTTGTACACTTGGTGTGCAGTTGGGCAGGGTCAAATACTCGTGAGCCTAAGCGGGCGGTACTAACTTATTAGGACGCATTGCACAGGGTTAGATACTCGTGAGCCTATGCGGGCGGTACTGACTTAGTAAGACTGATTATGCAGGGTTAGGTACTTGTGAACCTTACTTGGGCGGTAATAACTTGGTAAGTCGTATATTGATCACCTTAGAGTTGACTTAATCATTAGAGTGGTGAAGGGACACATGGCAAGGTAGATTATCTATGTTGTATGGAGATCTCCATTTGTAAATTGTGGCCTATGTCCCTTAAGGGATAGTGATGATTGAGAGCCTGTTCCATGGAGGTATCCTTGGCTGGACATTGTGTTCACGTTGATGAGATTAGTGTCCTTGGGTGGACATAGTGTTCATATTGATGAGATTGATTGCATGACTTGATAGCAGAGCCTTATTTATACTCCATTTCATACATTATCATTATGTTGGTACGTGAGTGTGTTGCATGCATATTTCCTCACTGAATATTGTTTGTACTCACGTCCTTGCAATTTTAGGTAATATTGCACCGGATGGGTCTGAGGGACCACGAGGAAGAGCTTAGTTATTATGTTGCTTAGGACGCCCTACATATTTGAGTTGATTATTTTATTTACTTATTTATTTCATTTGAATTGGTGACATTGATTTTACTATTTTATTCTTTGAGGGTTTGTTGTAATAAATTCTAGAATATTTGACAACATTTATGGTTGAGAATTTATATACCCTTTGAGATATTAATGGTATTTGAGTTCATTTATGATCTCGACGATTGACTTGTGAGTACATGTCTGTTTCCCACGTGTGATATTAGAAAAATAAAAATTATTCTGCATCACGTGCCTATGTTTTGGGTCAGAGCATGATAACTTGGTATCAAAGCTTAGGCTCGTTTTCCCGTAGGACTGTGCGTGTGAAGTCGACCGCTAACCGTCTACGGTAGCCAACCAATCTATGCCAAATATGATGTCGTATTCTGTCATCTCGAGTACCAGATAGTTGAATTTAAATCAGAATCCAGCAAGTTCAGTGTCTGCGGAAGTGCAGATCAGACCCAGTGATGTGTCTCCAATAGGGGATATAATAGAAAGTGCAGTGGACAATTGTTGTACTAGAGTACCAGTAACGTATATGAAGGTAGGAGATATTGTAACGCCCCACCCTTTTTCACTCGCCGAAAATCAGAGTCTATTTTCTTTTTAAATAAAAGAGTGAGAGAAAGCGGGACGCCACGACGCGAGCTAAGTCTGAGCTTCTAAAGCCCGACCCTTAACTGGCCAACCATACGTGTACGTGGACCAAGTCCACTAAAATGGTTCACACGCAATAAGTTGTACATGCGGAATAAATCATATGTGCGGAATTTTAATAGAATATCTATCCTATTCCATTTTAGATAGCAAAGTAGTCCATCACTTATCCATAATTACTTTAAATTGAAATATTCAAAATCAACTATCAAACCATAGCACATAATCTAAGTTATTACATGCCCAAATGCTAGCTACTCAAATTACATTGTCCATGAGTAACTTAAACAAAATTAAACTAAAAACATCCAAGCTCTTAAGCTTGGCTCCGATCACGTTCATCGTTCCGTTCAATTCCTGTGTCATCAACTAGGGTAAAAGTAGGGCATTAGACAACGTGCCCAGTAGGTACTCCAAATAAGGTAACACATGGTTAGTACAAAATCATAAAGATAACATAATACCAAAACCATGTAAAACAATGCCACGCCATGGTGTCATATGCAATGAGTCCCACCCATCACAAACACATGTATCCTCTTGATGGAATCTCCTCATCAAGGTATCGCCCACGGTTGCCTTACGGACGCCCCGACGGAGTGTGGACTCCGGTTACTTCTTCATGGATAATGCACATCAAGGTCTTCCCACGAATTCCTTACGGACGCCTCGACGGTGCGTGGCCTCCGGTTACAATCATCCCTCCCATGCCATGCATGAGATGTAAGTGAACACATGCTATGTAATAATGTAATCATAGCATTAAAATCTCACATTTGAAGCATATCATTTATACAAAATAACTCATCAAAATATGAACTTAAAATCATCATACATATCCCATGGTTTCAATGAGGTAAGAATCCTACCAATGATCAACTAACGTGTCCTTACGTTTTTGTCCGGAAACCGATCACCGATCATACACCGCTTGTGAGGTCTCGTTACCTTATTACATATCAATCAATCAAACCCATGTTCCATTTGATTTCCAATCATGTCTAAGTCCATAAACACCTTATTGGGGTTCGGCCATACAACATGGCCGAATCTCACTCACATGACTTTTGGTCCCTCTTTTGATTTAACCAATCCCACATAAGTTAATCATCTAGTATTAATAAACCTTAAGTCCACAAGAAAACATTCTCCATGGGGTTCGGCCATGGTGGTCCTTCATTTTCATGATCAATCATACATTTAGGCCACTTATACAAACCTAAATCCAAAAACATAATCCATGGGGTTCGGCCATACACCATGGCTGAACCCATGGTCTTTTAATTTTACCATTTAGCCATTATTTCCTTCAATTCCTTAACTTGATAATCAACTCATCTAAACATGATAGATCCATGAATGACCCATTAAAAATGGTTCATGGGGTTCGGCCATACTACATGGCAGAACCCATGGTGTCCCATTTTCATCTTCCTTTTAAATCCTTTACCACATTAAGTCCATAAATCAAGTCCCTCCAAGGGGAAGTTTAATCATACCCTTAGGTCATCATTTACAACCCAAAGTCCATCAACATGACTTATATTATTTTCATGATCCAATTGCATCTAAGTCCATCAGCAATACATCCATTTAAAACCTTTTAAAATCATTAATAACCTTCCATGGGGTTCGGCCATGTTGTTCACCATTATAACATTTTAGATCTACTTAAAATCACCAATCATCTCCCATCATTATTATCCTTAACACCTTTAAACATCACAATATACCTCCATGGGGTTCGGCCATACACCATGGCCGAACCCTATGGTTCATCATCTTCTCTTAAAATCATTTAGACCCATATAAAATACTTAATACCTTTCCATGGGGTTCGGCCATACAACATGGCCGAACCCTATGGTTCATCATTTCTATTAAAATAAATCATATATCCATGATTGATCCTTTGATGGTTCTTGTAGATACAATTTAGGGTTTGGCCATGCGAGGACCAAACCATGATCCTTGATCATCCACCATTTCATACATGGTTCATGCATAGAGTCCTTAGCCATAATAAAAATTAGGGGTTCGGCCATGCAATGGCCGAACCATGTCCTTGACCATCTTTTCTTACTTATGCATACTTATTCATGTACTTACCAATTCCGCGACTCCTCTGTTTTCTTTCACTCCTTCTTGCTTATCTGATCTTTTCCTTCCTTAGCCTCTTCTTCCTTCCTTCTTGATCATTGGCCGAGAGTGAACTTGAGAGATCTTGAGATGAAAACTCAAAGAGAGGGTTCGGCCAAGAGTGAGAGCTTGAGATCCAAATTACTCTAAGTCCTTTGTCTTGATAGTGGGTTGGCCTTGTGTGAGAAGGAGAGAGTGAGATGAAAATATTCTAAGTGTTCCTTGTATTGAGAGGGGGATCGGCCAAGAGAGAGAGGGAGAGAATGAAATGGAACTCCAAGTCCTTTCTTGATCAATGAGGGTTGGCCAAGGGTGGTGTCCTTTGGTGATGCCCTTTTGTAACTCCCATGACCCTTTACCTCCCTCCTTAATGTTCCATTTGGAGGTTTCATCCCATGAGATGAAACACTCCAACCGTTTGACCCTTGGTTTTCCATCTTGAGATGGAAACCCTCCATCCAACGTGTATGCCTTGTGTAACATCCAAAAAACCTTTCACCTCCTCATTAATGATCCATTTGGAGTTTCATCCCATGAGATGAAACTCCCATGTCTCCAACGTGTAGCCTTGATTTGGTCTTGTGAGATGCATCTCTCCACCTTCCCACTCCACTCACTTAAGATCAAAGTCCCATTGACTTCCATTCAACTCATCTCTTTAACTCAACTCACCTCTTTAATTCAACTTATTTAACTCACTTAAAATCAACTCAATTACTTGATTCCATTTCCAACTTAGTTCAACCCTAATTTAATTAAGCTTTTACTCACTTGGTGGTCAACCAAGTCAACCATGACCCATTGGGTCCCAATTGGGCATTTGACCCAATTGACAATCTTGACCCAATTAAATAAATTTCACCCGTTTATTTCATTTGAAACATATCTACAATTCGTTGGGTCTTATTTGGGCAATTGACCCAATACTTACCCATCTAAGGTCCATATCCATTAATTCACAAATTAAATGGACAATTTTCATATATATTCATAACTTGAAAATCCGAGGTGTTACAGATATAAAGGAGTGGGATGCTCCTGAATCAAATAATGCGAAAGTATAAGAACTGCCAACTACTGCCATACCTTGAATCACTGAGTGATCCACTGTCTCTGGGGGAGGAACCAAAGTATATAGTCATTCAGATCCTGTCGGAATAGGTGTCCGTCCTGTCTGGTTATGTGCTCTGGATGCTTGATACTGAGCTGGTCAAGCTGGAGCACGAAAGGAACCCCTGAGTGAGGAGGTCTATTGTTCTATGGACACTCCCTCTTGAAATGGCCCTGTTGGCCACACTGGAAACAGGTGCTAACACCTAGAGGAACATGAGAGACTGGTCCTGATGTGGAGGGCTGATTGGGATGAAAACCTCCAGTAGAATCGGTAGAGGCTGAGGGTCTCCCAAAGTTGGGTCTAAATCTCTTGTTAGGGCGGAAAGTACTTCCCCCCCGCTCTGACCTCGTCGGTTATCCACAAACTTGACTATCTCTGTCAACTTTTGTTCAACTATGCTAGCTCGACTGACCACTTCTGCCAAAGTAGTTGACTTGAAGATAGTGACTTTGGATCTTAGATTAGGTCGCATGCCTCGTTCAAACTTCCGAGCCTTCTTGTATTCCGTGTCCACCATGTAAAGCATAACATGATAGAAGAAGGAATTCTTGATAATAATCAGCAACAATCATGATGCCCTGGACCAAGGATATGAACGCTTGTGTCTGGCGCTCCTTCTCTTCCTCTAGACAATAATGATCCAGAAACATCCCAAAGAACTAGTCCCAAGTCATTTCGGTCCTATCCTCCGCTGGCATCTGTGCCTGTTGACGTTCTATGACTCTCCACCATTTTCTAGCATCGTCTACCAATTGTGAAGTAGCCAGCAGTATTCTACCCTCATCACCAGTGATCTTGAGCAGCTTCAAAATCTTGGTAATATTCTCGATCCAGTTCTCCGCTCCTTCGGGTCGCTCTTTCCCTTTGAAATAATGGGGACGCTGTTGTTGGAAATCTCTAACCATATTTCGGTCCTGCGATTCATTAGAGGTTGCGCCACCATTGTCGTTCTAGTGTTACTGTAGAACGGAGGTGACCACTGCTTGTACCAGAATCTGTAGCTCAGGAATGTTCGCACTGCCTTGTCTCTCTCCGTTCTGTTCTTCTTCCTTATACGGGTTCTGTCGGGTATTTCTTCTTCTTGGAGGCATTTTCCTAAGTCATCGAAACATTGATCGACTTAGTTTTCTCATAAAATTTTATGTCACCTATTTGGAGAAAATTGCTTAATCATCATCTTGTATTTCTTGTTTTGGGAAATTTTTTCTATGTATCATATAATATTTCTCATTTTGGGGGAAATCTTGATGTTTCTTGTTTGGGGAAGATACGTCCTATTTTGTTATGTTTGATAAATTCACAATTTATAGTGATTATCCTTCCCTTGCTATTATTTTCCTCATCAAATGTTGTTCTCAGATTGAATGCTTACAGTCTGATTCTCAACAAAGTAAATTAATCCGATCCCTGTGCAGCAGACTCCGAAGAGTCGGTCAGCTGGGATTCTTATCTTGTCAGTGAGACATAATACCGTATTAATCTTACTTTGCGAGATTCAACACTTCCGGTTTCGCTTGGATACCAACTGTAACACCCCACCCTTTTTCACTAGCAAAAAATCAGAGTATATTTTTTTTTTAAATGAGTGAGAGAGAGCGGGAACATCACAACGCGAGTCAAGTCCGACTTTCCAAAACCCGACCCTTAACTGGCCATTTTTACGTGTGCGTGGACTAAGTCCACTGAAACATTTCACAATCTTTAAGAATACTTGCGGAATTATTATGAGTAAGATACCATTCATATACATGTCCTCATTATAAGGCAAGGAAAACCAATCACTATTTCAGTAACTGAAACTTAAATATCATCAAACCATAGTAAAATAGTTCTAAGTTATTACAATCCCCAATACATCTTTCAAAATCAACATAAATAACATAAGCATAAATCTGTCTAATCTCCTACGCTTGGCTCCCTTCATGTCCGATGTCCTTGTCATTCCCTGTTCCATCATCTATAGGGTAGAAGTAGGGCATTAGTTAACATGCCCAGTAGGAATTCCAAGTAGGGTTATAGTACACATAGGATCAGTATAAAATCAAGCTAGAATCATCGTATCAAATTTGTAAAACATTTCATAAGCAATAAATACAATGCATGATATCCAAATCCTAATCAGCTTACTCATGCATCATGTCAGGGGTGTCAATGCCAAATGATCACTCACCCAATTCCACATCCAATCACATCATATGAAGATAGTTTCCTTGATAAATCACCATATCAAGGTGTTCCCATGGCCAATTACGTCCATAGTGTTTTGTGACGGCACCACCAGGTCACTGTTATACCTCCCCACATATGTTAATCGGAATTACCGATGGAGTGTGGACTCCTCCCTCTGCGCAGGGTTTTGGGCTATATACCCAGAAGCTCTTTGGCCCAAAATACGTCGTACCCATTCCTAGCAATCCCGGACAAGGCCAACATATCAATAGTTCACATAGCTTCACACAAGCTAGTTTTCAAGCCCAAATCATGTCTGGACCGCTCATAATTTGGCTTGTTGGTTCCATGTATTCCCTCCCATGCCATGCATGAGATAATGAATGCAAGAATGCCATTTCATATCAAATTACATAATATCATTGAAATTCAATTCACAAACATATACCATTTATTTAACCAAAGTAAATATCATAGTTGGAATAAAAACTAGTGTCATACATAAGATCCATATGTATCTCAATAAGGTAGGAATCCTACCAACGTCCGATTTACTGTCCTTTTCTTGTTTCGCATGAACAATGCCAACGATCGCGTGAAAACGAATCGAACCTCGTTACCTTAACACACACACACACACAATTGATTATCCATTTAATTTTCATCATTTCTTACATCCTTCAAGATATACTGAGGCATCTGGAACATCATGTAAAAATTAAACTTTTCAATTGAGTCGACTGAATCATGCCCAATTACTATTCTCTGCCTTACCCATAGACTTTCAGTCGACTGAATACAATATTCAGTCAGCTGAAACCCAACTAAGTACTGTATATATTTGACCCGTAACCCTTCAGTTGGCTGAATCATGGATTTAGTCGGCTGACTTTTGGTCAAACCCTTCTGTGTTCTCGATCAATGTCCTTTCAGTTGACTAAATCACAGATTCAGTCAGCTGACTTTGGATCAGATCATTTGTGTCTTCGGCCAGTATACATTCAGTCGACTGAATCAAAGATCCAGTCGGCTGAATTATCAACCAACTCTTTATGTGTTCAATAAGCATACCTTCAGTTGACTGAATCATAGATTCAGTCGGTTGAAACACCAATATATCCCATATATTTTAATCCAATCCATGTTCAGTCGACTGAATCATACGATTCAGTCTGCTGAAACTCACAGATAACCATTGTCTGCTTCGGTTAGTAACTGTTCAGTCGACTGAATCTTAGATTCAGTCGACTGACTGTTTGTCAGTCTTCTCTGTTTGTATGTATGGCTAGGCTTTTCCTCATGAAATCCATTCCTTATCATTTTTAAACATAGATATTATCATTTCTATAACTCTTAGTGAGTTTACTCTACCCTCTAGCCAAGGCTAGGGCCTTTTCCATAATACATTCAATCTTTGTACCATTATAATATGGCCTTGGATTTAAACCTTTGGTTTTTTGTTTTAACACATATCCATTCATTGAATGGATTAGTAATTCCATGGCTCTAACATAATCTGGCCATCCATTCCAACCAATTGTGGAACCCATAGGTTCGGCCACACCATGACCAAACCTATGGTTTCACCTTTGTCTTAATCCCATATTGTTAAACTTTACACATACCTTCTTTCCCGTCTCCTTCTTTTATTTTGGTCTGTCCTTTCCTTCCTTAATCCTTCTTCTTCCTTCCTTGCTCTTCGATTTTCTCCAATTATAGAGATAGAAATGGGAGAGAGAAAGAGGAGGAGAGGAAAAAATCCTTTGTTTCAATGTGTGGGAGTCGACCAAGGGGTGTGAGCAGTACCTTGGTTTGTGTCTCTTTGTACGACAGCCCAAACCCTTTCACTTCCCCTCATTAAGGTTGTATCTAACCAAGGTGTCCCTTGGCTTAACCAAGGAGACTCTTGGCTTAAGACAAGAAACGCTTTGACATTCATCGAGTCACCTTGAGATGGAGACTCTCCATCTTCTCAACTCAAACACTTAATTCATTTGAACTCATTAGTGGTTGACCAAGTCAACCATGACATAGCCGAGCGTGCATGTGATGACTTGGTCACCACATGGCACGTGGGTCCCATCTTAGCCATATCATTTGATGATGTAGCACCTTGTTTAGTTGGCTTCCACACATGCCACATGGCAATGCCACGTCACATACGTGCCACCTCACTTGATGAGGTGGATTTTAACACATTAATCATTCCATTCAAATAATATAATTAAACTTGCCCCATTACTTCAAAATTAAGCTCCTCCATAACCCATTGAGTCTTAATTGGGTAATTGACCAAATTTTTACCCATCTAAGGTCCATTTCAACTGTTTTAATCTTAAATTCAATTAATTTGTAATTCAAATAGACCAATCCAATATATTTATAAGTAATGAAAATCCGGGGTGTTACAGCCTGAGTGTGGTCAGAGAGACCTAGGCAAATTCTGAAGAAAATTCATCAGCTCAGAACCATACTTCAGTGCCTCTTGCAGATATCAAGAAGCAGACCCCTCCCATTTTTAAGGCTGATCCTAATCTTATGGCCGCAGAAGAGTGGTTGGAGGACATTGAGATGATCTTTGACACCATGGACATCATGGATGACGTCACTCACGTCATGTTTGGCACATTCCAGTTGGGTGGCGAAGCACGCCACTGGAGGAAAGCAATGAACATTTCTCAAGCAAACAAGCAAGTTACATGGGAAGAATTTAAAGAAATGTTCTTGGCATAGTATTTCCCTACAGTGATCAAAGAGATCAAGTTGACTGATTTCCTCGCGTTAGTGCGAGGAAACATGACAGTTGTCCAGTATTTGACTAGTTTCAATGAGTTGGCCCGGTTTGCACCAAATATAGTTGTGGATGACAATGCCAAGGCTCGCAGGTTTGAGCAGGCTTTATACCCTAGCACTATAAGACAGATTACCCTCCTAAGACTTAAGACGTTTGCAGAAGTGGTGGACAGAGCCCTTTTAGCTGAGGTTACTATAAAAAGGGTAGGACCAATGCAGATTCAGACTTCTAATGATGGAGAATAGAGGGTATTCTGCAATGACAAGAATAAGAATAAAAAGAAGAGCAACCCTTCCCATGGATCTTCCAAAAAATCAGTAGGAAAAGACGATGAGTCTGGGACTCGTTCTATGAAGTGTCAGGTATGTGGCAAGTGGGGACATTCCGCTGAGAATTGCTATCAGAGAGGTGGATAAAAAATGAAGCTTTGTTTTAATTGTAATCAAGAAGGACATTTTTTTAGAGATTGCCCTAAGAGATCTGGCATCAATAGAGCGTCAACCCCTCAACAGAATATGAGGACGGCACCCATTGTTGCCCAACAGAATGCACCTCAGACTTCTGCAGATGGGCCTAGACAGAGGACTGGTCGAGCCGGAGGTAGTGGTCAGCAGGGCCAAGGTTCTTCTAGAAGGATGCTCGCTGCTTTGACCCAAACTAGAGATGTTGTTGACCCTCTAGTGATGCAAGGTATTTTACCTTTTTCTTCGTTCATGGGCACATGTGTTATTTGATTCTGGTGCATCACATTCATTCATTTCATCATGGTTTGTTTATCTTTTGGGGCTTCAAATTGATTCGGTTCGTACACGTTTGAATGTTACTTCCCCACTGGGACGAGAGGTTGTGGTTGACAGAGTGCGCAGGAACTGTGTATAACAATTGGCACTTTAGATATTGAGTTTGATCTGTTGGTGTTGGACATGTCTGGTTTCGACATAATTTTGGACATGGACTGGTTGTCAGTCCATCAGGTAACTATGGATTGTTTTGAGAGAATGATAACTGGTCGGTCTTTGATGGGTGAAGAGTTTGCCAGTAGACTGAGTCTGATTCTTCATCCGGTTGTTAATGTGTTTCGCAGTGATGCAGTCGTATAGGGCATGATTGCCACTTTGGTTGGGAGGATGTGAGGGAAACTCATACTCTTATCCCTTGGGTAGTTCAGGAGTTTCCAAAAGTGTTTCCTTAGAAACTTACAGAGTTGCCTCCACCCCGAGAGGTTGAGTTTGTGATTGAGTTGATGCCCGACACCTCACCCATTTCTATTACACCATACCACATGGTGTCGGCGGAGTTGAGAGAGTTAGGGACTCAGATTACTGGGTTTTCTTCTGTTGGCTTTATTCACCCGAGTACTTCTCTTTCTGGTGCGCCGGCTTTGTTTGTTAAGAAGAAAGATGGCACTATGAGAGTATGTATTGACTATTGGAAGTTGAACCGGGTAAATGTCAAGATTAAATACCCACTACCCAGGATCGACGATCTCTTCGATCAGTTGAGAGGATCCAAGTACTTCTCTAAGATAGATCTCCAGTCTAGTTATCACCAGTTGAGGGTGAGGGAGAGCGATATTCAAAAGACCGCCTTTTGTACCCGATTTGGACAGTTTGAATTTGTTGTGATGACATTTGGGTTGACAAATGCATCGGTTACTTTCATGAATTTGATGAATCGCGTCTTCCGACCATTTGGATCGCTTTGTTGAAGTGTTTATTGATGATATTCTGTTTTATTCTGCGACTGAGGCAGAACATGAGTAGCACCTACGTATAGTGTTACAGACTTTGTCAGAAAACAAATTGTATGTAAAATTCAGTAAATGTGAATTTTGGCTGGGAAAGGTGCAGTTTCTTGGTCACATGATTTCAACAGATGGTGTGGCAATGGATCCCGCCAAGATAGACTCAATGATTAATTGGGAAAGACCGAGGAATATAGCGAAAATCAGTAGCTTCTTGGGGCTAGCGGGTTATTATCGCATATTTGTTAAAGACTTCTTCAGTATCGCTGCGCCGATTACTAAAGTAACTCGTAAGGGAGTTGCTTTTGTTTGGAATGAGGCTTGTGAGGAGGCTTTCATATATTTGAAAGATAAGTTGACTACATCACCTGTTTTGGCAGTATCGGAGCCTGATAAGGGATATGTTGTGTATTGTGATGCTTCTCATATTGGTTTAGGCTACATGTTGATGCAGGATGACCGTGTGGTAGCGTATTCATCACGACAGTTGAAACCCCATGAGCAAAATTATCTTACTCACGGCCATGAGTTAGCCGTAGTAGTGTATGCATTAAAAGTTTGGTGGCATTACCTGTTCAGTGAAAGATTTGAAGTGTTTTCCGACCACAAGAGTCTCAAATGTTTATTTACTCACAAAGTCTTAAATTTGAGACAGAGGTGATGGGAGGAGTTTCTGGAGGATTATAACTTCCAAATCTCATACCACCTTGGCAAAGCCAATGTTGTAGCAGATACGTTGAGCCGAAAATCTCGAGGCACAGTGGCTAGTATCGGGATTGGTCAGTGGCAGATACTTGAGACAGCAGCAGATTATAACATTCAGTTGGTAGAACATATTGGTTCAGTTTGGGTACAGAATTTGGTTGTGCAACCCATGTTTGTAGATAAAGTGATAAAAGCACAGCAAGTAGACCCGTTGGCTTCTGATTTGAGACAGAAAGTACTTCAAGGGAAGGCTTTGACGGATGATCAGTCAGAGAAGACCACCCAAATTTTTGAGGACATGCTTCGAGCTAGTGTAATGGACATAGGGGGGAACTGGGAAGAGCACTTACCCTTGGTAGAGTTTGTTTATAATAATAGCTAGCAGTCTAGTATACAAATGGCTCCATATGAGATTTTGTATGGAAGACCATGTCATTCTTCACTGTGTTAGTCAGAGGTGGGAGATAAGACTTTATCAGGCCCTGACATGGTGTAGCAGCCTTCAGAGCAGGTGGCAGTTATCAGAAAACGCATGTTAGCAGCGTAGAGCCACCAGAAGTTATGTCAACCGTAGACGACATTGGATTTCGCTGTAGGTGATCATGTTATTCTCCGAGCGTCTCCACGGCATGAAATTAGACGCATTGGATGCAAGGGGAAGTTATCTCCTAGATATATCTGTCATTTTCAGATTCTGGAGCGAATAGGTGAAGTGGTTTAGCGGCTAGCATTGTCGCCACAGCTCTCCCGAACTCACAACGTGTTTCACGAGTCAATGCTCCAGAAGTATCTGCCCGATCCTTCTGATGTGGTCAATTGGGAAGATGGTGAGCTCGATGAAGATGTGACATTCGAGGAAGGTCCCATCCAGATTTCTAGGACTGGTTTCAAGAAACTTCGTAGGTGGACTATGTAACGCCCTGCCTTTTTTACTCACCGTAAATAAAAGTAATTTTTTTTTTAAATGAGTGAGAGAGAACGCGTCGTCATGAAACGAGTTAAGTTCGAGTTCAAAACCCGACCCTTAACTGGCCACCTTTACGTGTGCGTAGACTAAGTCCACTAAAACATTTCACACTCTTTCTGAATACTTGTGTAATAATATATGTATGCATAAAATGCTATCCATAATCATGTCATCATTAAGCAGGGAAAACAAATCACCATTCAATTCCAATTAAAACTTAAAGATAATCAAACCATAGGAAATAGTTTCTAATTTAATACAGTCCAAAATATTAGTCCTCCCAATACATCATAACCATCAAAATCAAGTAAATTAAACTTCATTCATTCCAAGCTCCTACGCTTGGCTCCCTTCATGTCTCATGTCTGTTTCCTTGTCATTCCGTGTTCCATCATCTATAGGGTAGAAGTAGGACATCAGCCAACATGCCCAGTAGGTATTCCAAGTAGGGTTATGGTACACATAGGATTAAAATAAAACAAGATAGATACATCATATCATATTTGTAAAATAACTCATAAGTAGTAAAAATAATGCATGATGACCATATCATAATCATGCTTACTTATGTGTGATACCATGGGTGTCAATGCCAAATGATCACTCACCCAAATTTCATATCTAATCACATCATATATATATATATATATATATATATATATATATATATAGTTTCCTTAATAAATCGCCATATCAAGGTGTTCCCTCAGCCAATTACGTCCGTAGTGTTTTGTGGCGGCACGACCAGGTCACTGTATACCTCCCCACATATGTTAATCGGAATTACAGATGGAGTGTAGACTCCTCCCTCTGTGCAGCGTTTCAGGACTGTCTACCCAGGAGTTCTTTGGCCAAAATTACACCGTACCCATTTCTAGCAATCCTGGACAAGGCCAAAATTTCAACAGTTCACATAGCTTCATACAAGCTAGTCTCAAGCTCAAGTCATGTCCGGACCACTCATAACTTAGCTTGCTGGTCACATGTATTCCCTCCCATGCCATGCATGAGGTAATAAATGCAAGAATGTCATTTCATATCAAATTACATAATATCATTGAAAATCAGTTCATAAACATATACCATTTGTTTAATCAAAGTAAACATCATATTTGGAATAAAAACCAGTGTCATATTTATAATCCATAGTGTATCAATAAGGTAGGAATCCTATCAACGTCCAGCACAATATCCTTGCTGTCTTGTGAAGATAATGTTAACGATCACGTCGAAACAAATCACAAACCCTTTGCGAATCTCTTTACCTTATTAAATTCATTCACATATATAAATTAATTTGATTTTCCATTTTAATTTCATCACTCCTTACATCCTACAGATAAACAGAAGCATCTGGAAAATCATCCAAAAATCAAACTTTTCAATTCAGTCGACTGAATCACACCTAAATACCATCTGTGCTTTACCCGCAAGCTTTCAGTCAACTGCTAACTCTCGTTCAAATCTTCTATGTTCTCGATCAGCACACTTTCAGTCAGCTGACTTTGGATCAAATCATTTGTGTACTCGGCCAATATACATTTAGTCAACTGAATCAAAGATTCAGTCCGCTGAATTATCAGGAAAACCCTTTACGTGTTCATAAGCATACTTTCAACCGACTGAATCTGATCACTTACTTGTTTGGTACGTCTATGTTCAGTCTAGGATTCAGTCGGCTGAAATACTAATAGACCCCATCTGTGTTTAGCCAGTGTATTTTCAGTCGGCTGAATCAGAGGATTCAGTCTGCTGAAACACCCAGATATCCCTTATGTGATCGGCCAGCCCACTTTCAGTCGACTGAATCATTAGATTCAGTCATCTGAAACTCCAAGATTACCCTTGTTTGCTTATTTTGTAAAGCCTTTCTCCATGAAATCCACCCTTATCATTCTTAAACATGGATTTCATCTTCAACCCTTTTCTTTGTGAACTTACTCTACCCACTAGCCAAGGCTAGGATCTTTTCCATAATTCATTTAATTTTTGTATCATTATAACATGGATTCGAATATCACCTTACTTTTGTTTCAAACAATTACCATTCCTTGAATGGATTTTTTTAACTCCATGGCCTTAACACAATTTGGCAATCCATTCCAACCAATTATGGAACCCATGGGTTCAGCGACACCATGGCCAAACCTATGGTTTCCTTTGAATCAATCCTATGTTATTTAAGTTTTAAACATACCTTATTTCCGTCTCCTTCTTTTCTTTTAATATGTCTTTCATCCTTAATCCTTCTTCTTCCTTTGCTCTTCAAAGATTCTCCAATTATAGAGGTGTAGGTGGGAGAGAGAGAGAGGAGAGGAGAGGAGGGAATTCTCTTTGTTTAAGGGAGGGAGTCGGCCAAGGGATGTGAGCAGTCCCTTTGTTTGGTATCTTTTATGTAACAGCCTTAGACCCTTTCCTCTCCCTCATTATAGTTTGTCTAACCCATGTGTCACTTGGCTTAACCAAGGAGACCCTTGACTTAAACCAAGGAAGCTCTTTGACTTCCATAGAGTCCTTTGGTTTCATACCCCTTGAGATGGAAACTTTTCATCTTCTCAACTCAACAATACTTCAACTCAATTGAACTCATTAGTGGTTGGCCAAGTCAACCATGACATGGCTGGCCATGCATGTGGAGACTTGGTCACCACATGGCATTTGGGTCCCACCTTGACCATGTCACTCGATGATGTGGTCTCCTTGTCTACTAGGCTTCCATGTGATGACATGCATGCCACATGGCAATGCCACATCACTCACATGCCACCTCACTTGATGAGGTGGATTTTAACACATTAAATACCTTAATTATCTAATTCAAATGATTTAATTAAACTTACCCAATTACTTTAAAATTAAGCTCATCTATGACCCATTGGGTCTTAATTGAGTAATTGACCCATTTACTTTAAACTTACGCAATTACTTTAAAATCAAGCTCACCCATGATCCATTGGATCTTAATTGGGTAATTGACTCATTTACTTTAAACTTATCCAGTTACTTTAAAATCAAGCTCACCCATGATCCATTGGGTTTTAATTGGGTAATTGACCCATTTCTTGCCCATCTAATGTCAATTTCCACTTTTAATCTCAAATTCCATTAAATTGAAATCCAAATGGACCAATCCAATATATATTATAACCTATGGAAAATCTGGGGTGTTACAATATTACCCTCTTTTTGAAATTTTCGTCTCGAAAATCGATCGAAGTAGGGTTTCAAACAAATTATACAAATAGCTCAAGATGAGCTCCTCTCATTTCTGATTCAAGTTCCCAAGTGGCTTCTTGATTACCATGTCGATCCCATACCACTTTAATGAACGAAATTACTCGGTTCCATAACACCCTTTGTTCCGTCTCAATCACTCTGATAGGCCTTTCGACGTAAGATACGTCGTTTTGCACTTCTATATCTTGCACATTCAGTACGTGCGATGGATCAGGTTGTACTTCCTCAACATGGAAATATGGAACACATCGTGCAGTCCTGAAATTTGTGGAGGGAGTATCAGACGATAGGCCACTTCCCCCACCTTCTCCTGGATTGGAAATGGTCCCACAAATCTGGATGATAGCTTCCCTTTTTTTCCAAATCTCATTTGTCCCTTTCAAGGAGAGACCTTCAAGAACACTAACTCTCCCACTTCAAACTCAAGAAATCTTCTCCTTTTGTCAGCGTAGCTCTTCTGACGACTCTGCGCTGTGAGCAGAGTTGTCGTATCACCTTGATATGTTCTGTGGTCTCTGCAACTAGATCAGGTCCAATAAGTACAGGCTCACCAGCCTATGTCCAACACACAGGAGATCTGCAGGGTCTACCATACAATGCCTCAAATGGAGCCATCCTGAGGCTTGCCTGGTGACTGTTGTTGTATGAGAACTCGACCAGTGGTAAATGATCTGCCTCACCACCCTTGAAGTCTAACATGCATGCTCTCAGCATATCCTCCAATGTTTGTATTGTTCGCTCTGACTGACCATCGGTCTGTGGATGAAAAGCTGTGCTGATTAATAAACTTGTTCCCATGGCTGACTGCATGCTCTGCCACACCCTGTCGGTGAATCATCCATCTCTGTCGGACACAATGGTCCTCGGTATACCATGTAGCCTGATGATGTCTTTAATATACCGCCGCCCAAAGTCTCAGATGAGTCTGTCATCTTGATTGGGAGAAAATGTGCAGACTTGGTTAGACGGCCCACCACAACCCAGATTGCATCTTTACCCTTTGAAGACCTTGGCAGTCCTGTCACAAAATCCATGGAAATGTGTTCCCATTTCCATTCAGGCACTGGTGAGGGTTTGAGCAGTCCTGGCGGCTTCTGATGTTCTGTCTTGACTTGTTGACAAGTAAGGTAGTGAAAGACAAAGTCAGCCACGTCTCTTTTGAGTCCATGCCACCAATAATGTCTTTTCAGATCATGGTACATTTTGGTGCTACCCGGATGAATAGAAAGTTTTGTTTGATGAGCTTCGATCAACAGCTCTCTTCTGCAGCTTTGAGGCACATATGTCCTGCCTCGGAATGAGTGACCTTGTCCAGGTCATAATTCCCATTCAGGTATGACTTCTCTAGTTGACATTTTGGCCCAAATCTCTGCCACTTCAGGGTCTGTCTGCTGTTCTTGTTCAATTTTAGAGACCATACTGGACCGTACCATCAAATTATACATGCTCCCACGATCTTTGATGTACAAATTGAACTCCGGATGGTCTTCAGCATTTCTCATTCTTTCATAATTAGACTAGCCACAGTTGCATGTGACATGCGACCAAGGGCATCCGCTACTTTGTTCACCTTGCCAGGATGATATCGTAGTGCAAATTCATAATCTTGCAGATATTCTATCCATCTGCGCTGTCTCAAATTGAATTCCTTTTGATCAAACAAATACTTTAAGGTCTTATGGTCTGAAAATACTTCAAATTTCTCACCATGTAAATAGTGTCTCCAACTTTTGACAGTGAAGACCACTGCATCTAATTCCAGATCATGAGTAGGATAGTTGCATTCATGAATTTTCAATTGCCTTGAACCGTAAGCCACTACATGATGACTTTGAGTGAGAGAGCACCCAAGTCCTTCTCCTGATGCATCACAATATACTTCATATCCCTTGCCTCTTTCCGGCAAAATTAGAATAGGGCTGGTGGTAAGCTTCTGTTTCAGATCCTCAAATCTTCGGTTGCACACGTCAGACCATTGAAATTTGACTCTTTTCTGAGTTAGCTGGGTGAGTGGGGCCGTAACCTTGGATAAATCCATAATAAACTTCCGATAGTAGCCAGCTAGTCCAAGAAAGCTGCGGATTTAGGCCACATTCTTCGAAGTTTTCCAGTCTCTAACTGCTGCCACTTTAGCCGGGTCCAAGGCTATTCCTTTTACTGATATGACATGTCCTAAGAGGTTGACCTCAGATAGCCAGAACTCATACTTGTTTGCCTTGGCATATAACTGATTCTTCTTCAAGGTTTCCAGGTCTATCCTCAGATGCTCAGCATGCTCCTCCCGACTGGTGGAATAAATCAGAATATCATCAATGACAACAATTACAAACTTATCCATGTAAGGACGGAAGATTCTGTTCATCAAGTCCATGAACATAGTTGGTGCATTGGTGAGTCCAAAAGGCATGACCACATATTCATACAGTCCATACTGAGTTCTGAAAGTCGTTTTCTCTATGTCCTCATCCCTGACACGGATTTGATGGTAGCTTGACATCAGATCAATCTTGGAGAAATGGCTATAGCCTCTGAGTTGATCGAACAAATCATCAATTCTGGGTAGAGGGTACTTGTTATTGACCGTCAGCTGATTCAATTTCCTGTAGTCCACACACATCCGAAGAGTACCATCTTTCTTTTTTACGAATAACACTGGTGCTCCCGAGGATGAGGTGTTGTGCCATGCATCCTAGTCTGAGCAACTCATCAATTTGTTTCTTCAGCTCAGACATTTCTACTGGGGCGTCCGGTAATGCGCCAATGATACAGGAGTAGTGTTATGATAAAGTTTAATATCGAAGTCAATCTCCCTTTTTGGAGGCAAACTAGGGAGTTCTGTCGGAAATACCCATGCGTAGTCTTTCACTACAGCAGGTAGTTCAGTCATTGGTGCCTTATCTAGTCTGATGTTGTTCAGTACGAGATGGTTCATTTCTTCATGTAATCTAGGAATGCTCTGTCTGTTGACATGTACTATAACTCATTTTCCCTCGGGTGACTAGAATATCACCTGGCAAAGATGACCATCAGTGCTGACCTGGAAGGTAGCCAACTAGTCCATGCCAAATATGATGTTGCATTCTGTCATCTTGAGTACCAGATAGTTGAATTTAAATTTGACTCAGCAAGTTCAGTGTCTACGGAGGTGCAGATTATACCCAGTGATGTGTCACCAATAGGGGATACAATAGTAAGTGCAGTGGACAGTTGTTGTGCTAAGGTACCAGTAGCAGATATGAATGTAGCAACTATAAAGGAGTGGGATGCTCCTAAATCAAATAATACAAAAGCATTAGTACTACCAACTACTGTCATACCTTGAATCACCGAATGATTCACTATCTCTGGAGGAGGAACCAAATATATAGCCATCCAGAGCCTGTCGGAATGGGTGCCTACCCTGTCAGTTATGTGCTCTGGATATTTGTGACTGAGCTGGTCGAGCTGGAGGACGGAAAGAACCCCTGGAGTGAGAAGGTCTATTGTTCTGCGGACACTCCCTCTTGAAATGGCCCTGCTGGCCACACTGAAAACAGTGCTAACACCTCGAGGAGCCTGAGAGACTGGTTCCTGATGTGGAGGGTTGATTGGGACGAAAACCTCCAATGGAAACAGTAGAAGTTGAGGGTCTCCCAAAGTTGGGTCTGAATCTCTTGTGAGGGCAGAAAGTTGGGGCTCTTATGCTAGGTCGCAGGCCTCGTTCAAACTTCCGAGCCTTCTTGTATTCCATGTCCACCATGTATAGAGCATAACATGATAAATGGAGGAATTCTTGATAATAATCTGCAACAGTCATGGTGCCCTGGACCAAGGATATGAATGCTTATGTCTAGCGCTCCTTCTCTTCCTCTGGAAAGTAATGATCCAGAAACATCCCAACGAACTGGTCACAAGTCATCTCTGTCCTATCCTCCGCTGGAATCTGTGCTTGTTGACGTTCTATTACTTTCCACCATTTGCCGGCATCGTCTACCAATTGTGAAGTAGTCAGCAATATTCTGTCCTCATCACTGACGATCTTAAGTAGTTTCAAGATCTTTGTGATGTTTTCAATCCAATTTTCTGCTCCCGTGGGTCCCTCTTTCCCTTTGAAATAACGGGGACGCTGCTGTTGGAAATCTCTGACCATGTTTCGGTCCTGCGATTCATTGGAGGTTGCACCTCCATTACCTCAGGAATGTTCACACTGTCCTGTTCCTCTTCCTGATGCGGGTTCTGTCTGGTATTTCTTCTTCTTGGAGGCATTTTTCTAAGTCATCGAAACATTGATTGACTTAGTTTTCTCATAAGATTTTATGTTCACATACTTGGGGAAAATTGCTTAATCATCATCTTGTTTTCCTTGTTTCGGGGAAATTTTCCTATGTATCATATAATGTTTCTCACTTTGGGGGAAATCATGATGTTTCTTGTTAGGAGGAGATACGTCTTATTTCGCTATGTTTGATAAATCCACAATTTATAGTGATTGTCCTTCCCTTGCTGTTGTTTTCTCATCAAGTGTTGTTCTCAGATTGAATGCTTACAGTCTGATTCTCATCAAAGTAAATTAATCCGGCTCCCGTGCAGCAGACTCCTGAGGGTCGGTCAATTGGGATTCTTATCTTGTCAGTGAGACATAATACCGTATTAATCTTACTTTACGAGATTCAACACTTCCGGTTTCGCTCTGATACCAACTGTAACTCCCCACCCATTTTTCACTCGCCACAAATCAGAGTATTTTTTTTTTAAATGAGTGAGAGAGAGCGGGTCGTTACGACGCGGTTAAGTTCGAGTTTCCAAAACCCGACCCTTAACTAGCCACCTTTACGTGTACATGGACTAAGTCCACTAAAACATTTCACACGCTTTCTGAATAGTTGCAGAATAATATATGTATGGATAAGATGTTATCCATAATCATTGCATCATTAAGCAGGGAAAACAAGTCACCATTCAATTCCAATTAAAACTTAAAGATAATCAAACCATAGAAAATAGTTTCTAAGTTATTACAGTCCAAAATAGCAGTCCTCCCAATACATCATAAACATCAAAATTAAGTAAATTAAACTTCATTAATTCCAAGCTCCTACGCTTGGCTCCCTTCATGTCTCATGTCTGTTTCCATGTCATTCCATGTTCCATCATCTATAGGGCAGAAGTAGGGCATCAGTCAACATGCCCAGTAGGTAATCCAAGTAGGGTTATGGTACACATAGGATTAAGATAAAACAAGATAGATACATCATATCATATTTGTAAAACATCTCATAAGTAGTAAAAACAATGTATGATGACCATATCATAATCATGCTTACTCATGTGTGATGCCATGGGTGTCAATGCCAAATGATCACTCACCCAAATTTCATATCTAATCACATCATATATATAGTTTCCTTGATAAATCGCCATATCAAGGTGTTCCCTCGGCCAATTACGTCCGTAGTGTTTTGTGACGGCACGACCAGGTCACTGTATACCTCCCCACATATGTTAATCGGAATTACAGATGGAGTGTGGACTCCTCCCTCTGTGCAGCGTTTCGGGACTGTCTACCCAGGAGTTCTTTGGCCAAAATTACACCGTACCCATTTCTAGCAATCCCGGACAAGCCCAAAATCTCAACAGTTCACATAGCTTCATACAAGATAGTCTCAAGCCCAAGTCATGTCCGGACCCTCATAACTTGGCTTGCTGGTCACATGTATTCCCTCCCATGCCATGCATGAGGTAATGAATGCAAGAATGCCATTTCATATCAAATTACATAATATCATTGAAAATCAGTTCATAAACATATACCATTTGTTTAACCAAAGTAAACATCATATTTGGAATAAAAACCAGTGTCATATTTACAATCCATAGTGTCTCAATAAGGTAGGAATCGTGCCAACGTCCAGTACACTATCCTTGCTGTCTTGTGAGGATAATGTTAACGATCACATCGAAACGAATCACAAACCCTTTGTGAATCTCTTTACCTTATTAAATTCAATCACATGTATAAATTAATTTGATTTTCCATTTTAATTTCATCACTCCTTACATCATACCAGATAAATAGAAGCATCTGGAAAATCATCCAAAAATCAAACTTTTCAATTCAGTCGACTGAATCAAACTTAAATACCATCTATGCTTTACCCGTAAGCTTTCATTCGACTGAATCTGCGATTCAGTCGGTTGACTCTCGGTCAAATCTTCTGTGTTCTCGGTCAGTACACTTTCAGGGGCTGAATCACAGATTCAGTCGGCTAACTTTGGATCAAATCATTTGTGTGTTCGGCCAGTATACATTCAGTCGGCTGAATTATCAGTAAAACCCTTTATGTGTTCGGTAAGCATACCTTTTGTCGACTTAATCACAAGATTCAGTCAGTTGAAACACACCAGATCAATAGACCCCATCTGTGTTTAGCCAGTGTATTTTCAGTCGACTAAATCATAGGATTCAATCAACTGAAACACCCAGATATCCCTTATGTGCTCGGCTAGCCCACTTTTAGGCGACTGAATCATTAGATTCAATCGTCTAAAACTCCAAGATTACCCTTGTTTGCTCGGCCAACACCAGTCAGTCGACTTAATCCTGAGATTCAGTCGACTGACTTTTTGTCAGTCCTTTTTGTTTACTTATTTTGTAAAGTCTTTCTCCATGAAATCCATCATTATCATTCTTAAATATGGATTTCATCTTCAACCCTTTTCTTTGTAAACTTACTCTACCCACTAGCGAAGGTTAGGATCTTTTTCATAATTCATTTAATTTTTGTATCATTATAACTTGGATTCAAATATCACCTTACTTTTGTTTCAAACAATTACCATTCCTTCAATGGATTTCTAACTCCATGGCCTTAGCACAATTTGGTCATCCATTCCAACCAATTATGGAACCCATGGGTTCGGCCACACCATGGCCATACCTATGGTTTCCTTTGAATCAATGCTATGTTATTTAAGCTTTAAACATACCTTATTTCTGTCTCCTTCTTTTCTTTTAATCTGTCTTTCTTCCTTAATCCTTCTTCTTCCTTTGCTCTTCAAAGATTCTCCAAGTATAGAGGTGTAGGTGGGAGAGAGAGAGGAGAGGAGATGAGGGAATTCTCTTTGCTCAAGAGGGGAGTCGGCCAAGGGATGTGAGCAGTCCCTTTGGTTGGTGTCTTTTATGCAACAGCCTTAGACCCTTTACTCTCCCTCATTATGGTTTGTCTAACCCATGTGTCACTTGGATTAACCACGGAGACCCTTGGCTTAAACCAAGGAAGCTCTTTGACTTCCATCGAATCCTTTGGTTTCATACCCCTTGAGATGGAAACTTTTCATCTTCTCAACTCAACAATACTTCAACTCAATTGAACTCATTAGTGGTTGACCAAGTCAACCATGACATGGCCGGCCATGCATGTGGTGACTTGCATGGCATTTGGGTCACCACATGGCATTTGGGTCCCACCTTGACCATGTCACTTGATGATGTGGCCTCCTTGTCTACTAGGCTTCCATGTGATGACATGCATACCACATGGAAATGCCACATAACTCACATGCCACCTCACTTGATGAGGTGGATTTTAACGCATTAAATACCTTAATTATCCAATTCAAATGATTTAATTAAACTTACCCAATTGCTTTAAAATTAAGCTCATCTATGACCCATTGGGTCTTAATTGAGTAATTGACCCATTTACTTTAAACTTACGTAATTACTTTAAAATCAAGCTCACCCATGTTCCATTGGGTCTTAATTGGGTAATTGACCCATTTACTTTAAACTTACCCAATTACTTTAAAATTAAGCTCACCCATAATCCATTGGGTCTTAATTGGGTAATTGACCCATTTCTTGCCCATCTAATGTCAATTTCTACTTTTAATTTCAAATTCCATTAAATTGAAATCCAAATGGGCCAATCCAATATATGTTATAACTTATGGAAAATCCGGGGTGTTAAAGACTATTTCGTTGGTCAAGGTTGAATGGAAGCACCGCAGAGTAGAGAATACCACTTGGGATCTCAAGTCGGCGATCTGGGAGTTGTACCCGCATCTGTTTGATCTTACAGGTATATTTTAATTTGGTAATTCAAATTTTGAGGATGAAATTTCTTTTAACGGGGGTAGATTGTAATGGCCCAACACTAAAAAAAAGTTTATTAAAATATTAAGTCCATACATAAATCCGTGTTTAAAAGAAACTAGGCTTATTTCACCTCCTTCCTCTTCCAAACAGCCTACCCTTTTTGCTTAACAGCAAAACCTTTCTTCCTTTACCTTCCCTCTATTGATTTTCACCCACTAAAGGCATTGAATTTGGATTTCCTACACTTGGAACGCCCTTTTGCCCGGTTCCTTCTCCTCCAAAGGTAAGATCTATGATGCTTCTCTTTCCCTTCTTTCTTAATGAGATCTTAATGGGATGTTTTGAGAATGGAGTATGTGATAGCTTTTAAGCCTTATTTGGAGAGGAATCCATGAAAGTAATTGGGGATTTATGTTATGGAACCTTGTTGGGTGTAGATCTGAATTGAAATTGAGTTTTGAACCCCATGGGAAGGGAACTAAATTGGAGAAAAAGGGTATATGCTAATTTTTGGGGATGATTCATGGGGAGGAGATTTGGGAATTTCCCTTAGATTGAAGAGATTAAACCAGATTAAGGTAAATCTTGTGTCTAAATTTGGGAGTTTTGCTTCTAAACTGTGCTTAGGCCTAATCCATGTGCTGATGATGATATATTATGTTCTTTTGGCATGATTAGAACCTTCGAACTCCGAACCTATCCAGGTACGACCCGAAGATCAATCCGAAACATCGTGATTTTGAGGTGAGGATTGCTACACACATATTGTAAGAATGCATGAATGTTCTTTTATTGATTTAGGGAATGTACTATGTTATTGATGTGTTTAATACATGATAAATAGGATGGATGTGCCCTATGCTACGCATGAGATGTTAATAATTCCCTATTATGTGATTTGTAGCATGTCTACTATCTTGTTATGATGATAGAAAAATTGTGATAATTATTAAAGACCCTTGTGAAGGGCTGAGATGATTTATTGATGAATTTAATTGGGTTTAAGATGTGAAAAGAGAGTAATTAGACTTAGGATGTTAAACCACCATGAGATGGGTTGAATAAATTGCAAGGACAAAGAATATGTGTAAATAAACCCGAGGTGTGTATCTCAGAGGTTGGTGTGAAGTCCATATCCCTAAAATAACCCAATCTAATAATTCTGTTGAATGTATGAAAAATAATGGAATGTGTTATACTAGAATCATTGTGAAGTTATGGTCATTGTGTGATTATGACATATATGTTGCCTATGTAATTGTGAATATGATCCTTTTTGTATTACTCACTCATATGTGCCTAGGAGGTTATCTAGGACATGGGTATGTGAAATTGTGTAAATAAGCATGATGATATTGAGAATTACTAGTGTTGAGATGAGACCCAAAGACTTTATAGAACTTGATGATGCACCTTTCTCTTGTTTGGGCCCCATTAGTATCAGTCTCCACTCCCTAGAGGAGGTTGGTGTGACAGGATAATGGTTTTGTTTAAGGAACCCTATTGGAACGGTGGTGTCGACTATGGGACTTGGTCCTGTAGGATTGCCATCAAGAAGTATAGCTCCTATCATGCTTCGCGCTATAGTTCACTCTCACAACTATTTTGTACACTTGGTGTGCAATTACGCAGGGTCAGATACTTGTGAGCCTAAGCGAACGGTACTAATTTAATAAGATACTCAGCAAGTCAAGACAGAACATCAGAAGCCGCTAGGGTTGCTCAAACCCCTACCCGTGCTCGAATGGAAGTGGAAACACATTGCCATGGAATTTGTGACAGGGTTGTCGAGGTCTTCAAAGGGTAATGATGCAATTTGGGTTATAGTGGACCGTCTGACCAAGTCTGCACATTTTCTCCCTATCAAGATGACAAATTCGTCTGAGACTTTGGGACGGTGGTATATCAGGGACATTATCAGACTATATGGTATACCCAGGACTATTGTGTCCGACAGAGACGGCAGATTCACTGGCAGGATGTGGCAAAGCATGCAGTCGGCTATGGGGACATATTTATTATGCAACACAGCTTTCCATCCACAGACCAACGGTCAGTCAGAGCGAACAATACAAACAATGTAGGATATGTTGAGAGTCTACATGCTAGACTTCAAGGGTAGTTGGGAAGATAACCTACCATTGGTCGAGTTCTCATACAACCATAGTTACCAGGCAAGTCTCAAGATGGCCCCATTTTTGGCATTGTATGGTAGACCCTGTAGATCTCCATTGTGTTGGACAGAGGTTGGTTAACCTGCTTTTATTGGACCTGATCTGGTTGCAGAGACCACGGAACAAATCAAGGTGATATGACAACATCTGCTCACGGCATAGAGTAGTCAGAAGAGCTACGCTGACAGAAGAAGAAGACCTCTTGAGCTTAAAGTGGGAGACATAGTATTCTTGAAGGTTTCGCCATGAAAGGGACACATGACGTTTGGAAAGAAAGGGAAGCTGTCACCCAGATTTGTGGGACCCTTTCCAATCCATGAGAAGGTGGGGGAAGTGGCCTATCATCTGATACTCCCTCCACAGTTGTCAAGATTGCATGATGTATTAAATGTTTCCATGCTGAAGAAGTACAACCCTAACCCATCACACATGCTGAATGTGCAAGACATAGAAGGGCAAAGAGACGTATCTTACATCGAGAGGCCTATTCGAGTAATTGATACGATGCAAAGAGTGTTACGGAACAGAGCGATTTCGTTCGTCAAAGTGGTATGTGACCGACATGGTAATGAGGAAGCCACTTGAGAACTGGAGTCAGAAATGAGAGGATGTCATCCTGAGCTATTTGTATGATTTGTTTGAAACCCTACTTTGCTCGATTTTCTGGACAAAATTTTCAAAAAAAGTGTAATATTGTAACACCTTGGATTTCCTCAGCTTATAAAATTATTGGATTGACCCACTTGGATTGCAATTTAATTGAATTTGAGGTTAAAAAGTTTAAACGGACATTAGATGGGCAAGGAAATGGATCAATTACCCAATTAATACCCAATGGGTCATGGGTGAGCTTGATTTTAAAGTAATTGGGTAAGTTTAGTTCAATTGGTTGAATTGGATAAATTTAGTGCATTTAATACATTAAAGTCCACCTCATCAAGTGAGGTGCAATGTGAGTGATGTGGCATTGCCATGTGGCATACATGTCATCACATGGAAGCCAACTAAGTAAGGATGCCACATCATCAAGTGACATGGCCAAAGTGGGACCCAAGTGCCATGTGGTGACCACATGCATGGTCGACCATGACATGGGTTCACTTGGTCAACCACTTGTGAGTTCAAGTCTTGAATTAAGGTTTTACTTGAGTTGAGAAGATGAAGGGATGAGATGGAGATCTTCTCTAAGTACATTGTACTTAAACACTTGGGAACCCAATGGTCTTCACCTCAAAGGCCATGAAGTTGGAAATCCATCCAAAGGATGGTTATGGGTTGAAATAAAACAATCATAAGATTAAATTCGAACCATGCTATGATACTATGAATGGATGGATTATGAAAAACCCTAACCTTGGCTAGTGGGTAGGATAAATTTACTAAGTGAAGTATGGAAGATGAAATCCATGTTTAAATATAATAAAGGATGGATTTCAAGGAGAAGGGTCTTACAATGAATGCAAACAAAAGGATCTAACAAAAAGTCAGTCGACTGAATCTTGTGATTCAGTGGACTAAAAGTGTGCTGGCCGAGCATACAAAGGATCTGCTTGTATTTCAGCCGACTGAAAGTGTATTGGCCGAGAACACAAAGGATCTGACCCAAAATCAACTGACTGAATCTGTGATTCAGTCGACTGTAACGCCCCGCCCTCTTTCACTACGCCGAAAAATCAGAGTCTATTTTTTTTTTTGAAATAAAGAGTGACAAGAGAGCGAGAAGTCACGACACGAGTTAAGTCCGAGCTTCCAAAGCCCGGCCCTTAACTGGCCAACCCTACGTGTGCGTGGAACTATGTCCACGAGAACGGTTCACACGTACTAAGTTAAGCTTACGGAATATAAACTGTAGATGCGGAATTATAATAGAGTCTATCCTACCAATTATTAAATAGCAAGGAAGTACATCACTTAATTAATAAAATACCTAAACTTAGAATGTCCAAAAGTAAAGTCCAAACCATAGCAAATAGTCTAAGTTATTACAATCCAACGAGCTAATTACTCAAATTACATTTCCATAATTAAAACTTAAATAATAAAACTAGCTCCTCCACGCTCCTAAGCTTGACTCCAGTCACGTCCTTCACTTCCTCCATTTCCTGCGTCATCGTCTAAGATAGAAGTAGGGCATTAGACAACGCGCTAGTAGGTACTCCAAGTAGGGTCAACACATGAATTAGTATAAACAAAACACATAGATATAAGTATATCAAAACCATGCAAGTAAATGCCATGCCATGGGTGTCATATGCCATGAGTCCCACCCATCATCCATATCATCATTATATAATGTCCCTCTTGATGGAAAATGTACATCAAGGTACCCCTACAAATGCCTTATGGACGCCCCGGTGGAGAGTGGATCTCCGGTTACAAAACAATCATACATCCCTCTTGATGGATAATGCACATCAAGGTACCCTCCACAAATGCCTTACGGACGCCCCTACGGAGTGTGGATCTCCGGTTTCATTTCAAACATACATCCCTTGGAATTAGTGTGGATTCCAACCCACGGTTGCTTTATCGGAAATCTGAATGGAGTGTGGACTCCTTTCAATTGGTCCCTCCCATGCCATGCATGAGATGCAAGTGCAAACATGCTATGTAATCATACAAATCATTAAGACATACCATTTGATACCAAAATAATTCAAGTAAAACATATCATATACGCATACTCCATGGTTTTCAATGAGGTAGGAATCCTACCAATATCTAAATACCGGGTCCTTGGTTTTTCGTCCAAAGATCGATCACCGGTTGCGCACCGCTTGTGAGATCCCGTTACCTTATTACATATTAACAAGTCAAACTAATGTTTCATTTGATTTCCAACCATGTTCAAGTCCATAACATGCCTTAGTGGGGTTCGGCCATACAACATTGCCAAACCTCACCCACTTGGTTTTGGGTCCCTTTTTAATCCTTAGATCATTTTAATCATGTGGGTCCAAGATCAGCCATCCTTTTATTCATTAACCCAAATACACATAAGTTCATCATTTACCATTAATAAAACCCTAAGTCCCCAAAAACACTCCCCATGGGGTTCGGCCATACACCATGGCCGAACCCATGGTCCTTTCATTTTCACCATATTTACCTCTTTGCCATCATTCTTTTCATGGCTAACACTCCTTTTATTTATACATACTTAGGTCCATAACTGATCCATAAACATGGATCCATAAATGATTTATTAAACATGACATAAATCCCTAACAAATCCCTAACAAATACCTCCATTCCTTAGCTTGATAATCCATTCATTTTAAACATGCATGCATAGATCCATAATGTCCATAAAATGGGTCATGGGGTTCGGCCATACAACATGGTCGAACCCATGATGTTCATTTTCATGGTCTAATACCTCTTAAGTCCATCAACATCCCTCCATGGGGTTCAGCCATATACCATAGCCGAACCCATGGTCCATGTTTCTACACCCTTTACAACATTTGAGACCATTTACCTTGTTAATATTCTTCCATCATTCTCACCCTTAAACACCCTTTAAACATTCCTCAATATAGATCCATTTAAAACCTTTAAAATTACCAACATGCATTTAGGATTTTCATCCTTTAAAACTCATTACAAGTCACCAATGTCCTTCCATGGGGTTCGGCCATACAACATGGCCGAACCCTATGGTTCATCACTTACCCTTAAAAATCACATGCTTATGATTATATCCCTTGATGGGGTTCGGCCATACATCATGGCCGAACCTCATCCAAATCCTTTTTAGTTCTCATGATCCATATACATAGAAATCTAGGGTTTGGCCATACAAGGGCCAAACCATGATCTTGATCATATATCTTATCTTAGACATGCATGAGGTCATTTCCATATATCCATAACAATTAGGGTTCGGCCATGCAAGGCCAACCCATGATCCATGATCACAACCCTTATGTGGTTGATGCAAGAGGTCCTTAGCCATATATACATAATGTCCTTAATATTCCATCATTTACGTAGCCTGACTTACCCGTTAGGGTTTGTCCATTTTCTATCTCATTTGTTGGATGGATTTTTAAATCCATGGCCCATAATATTTTGGCCAACTCTCCAATCCAAAAATGGGATTCCATGGTTTCCTTTAACTCCTTCAAATTAGTAAAATCTTGTTAAGTGATACTTACCGATTCCGCGGCTCCTCTGGTTTCTTTCACTCCTTCTTTCTCCTTAGTCTTTCTTCTTTCTTCCTTCTTGATCTTCGGTCTTGGGAAGGAGAGGGTCTAAGATGAAACCCCCAAGAAGGTGGTTCGGCCTTGGTGAATGTTTGAGAGAGGGAGAGGAGGAGAGAATGGAAACCCTAAGTCATTTTCTTTTGTCTTGTGAGAGGGGTCGGCCAAGCTTGAGGTCCCAATTTCTCTAAGTCTTTTTCTTCTTTCTCTTAGAGTGATGGTCGGCCAAGAGAGGGAGAGGGAGAGAGTGAGATGAGAGGAATGAGATTCAAAAGCCTTTTTTCCCTCTTGTCTAGGGTTTGCTTGGGTTAGACTCCACCCTCATCAATGTGGAGTCTTCCCCATGAGCCCATTGACCAAACAAAGGAGTGCATGCCCTCCACATGGCACATACCACTCCCATGCCCAACAGTTTTGGCTTGGTTTCCTTGGAGGTTTGGTGGTTTCCTTGGGCGGTTTGGTAGTTTCCATGAGATGGAACCACCACCTCTCCTTGGACCAATCCATGGTCTTGCATGTCCTCATTTTAAGCTTCCTTGTCTAGCCAAGGGGGGTGCATGGCACACACCACCCCCATGTCTAACGGTTTTGCCTTAGTTGTTTCCTTTGGTGGTTTGGTGGTTTGGATGAGGTGGAACCACCACCTCTCCTTTGGCCAATGTATGGTCTCCACCTAAGCTTTTGGTCTAGCCAAGGGGGAAGCATGCCCTCCACATGGCATACCACCCCTTATCCCAACGGTTTTTGTAACACCCCGGATTTTCAAGTTATCATTATATATGAAATTTGCCCATTTAATTTGTGAATTAAATGACATGGACCCTAGATGGGTAAGGTGTTGGGTCAATTACCCAATTAAGACCCAAAGGATTGTGGATAGGGTTTTAATTGAAATAAATGGGTAAGATGTATTCAATTGGGTCAAGATTGTTAATTGGGTCAAAATGCCCAATTGGGACCCAATGGGTCGTGGTTGACTTGGTTGACCACCAAGTGAGTCCAAGTTTAAATTAAGTGGGGCTGAATTAAATTGGAAATGGAATTAAGGAAATGAGTTGATTTTTAAGTGAGTTAAATAGATTTGAATTAAACATATGAGTTGAGTTAAAGAGGTGAGTTAAGTGATAAGATGGAGAGTTACATCTCAAAAGGTCAAACCTAAGATGTTCACACGGTGGAGGTGGGAGTTTCATCTCATGGATGAAACCCCCAAAATGGAACATCAATGGGAGGTGGACGGTTACACAATCCAAGGCAAGACATACACGTTGGAATGGGAGTTTCATCTCATGGGATGAAACTCCAAAATGGAACATCAATGGGGAGGTGGCGGTTTTGTGTTGTTACACAAGCCAAGCCAAGGCTACACCGTTGGAGCTTTGGGAGTTTCATCTCATGGATGAAACCCCCAAGTGGAGTAGTAAGGAGGGAGGTAAATGGGAATGGGAGTTACAAAGGGGTGTCACCAAAGGACACCACCTTGGCTGAATTTCATTAAACAAGAAAAAACTAAGGGGTTGCATCTTAGACTCTCTGTCTCTCAAGCTCTCTCTTGGCCGAACCACACCGCAAGACAAGGGCACTTAGATATTTTCATCTCACTCTCTCCCTCTCACACAAGGCCGAACAATCCCAAAGACAAAGGAGGAAGGACTTAGAGTTTCATCTCAAGATCCTCTCCCTCTCACAAGAACCTAAGGCCGACCCTCTCACAAGGATCAAGGAGGAAGAAGAAACTAAGGAAGAAGAGGATCAAAGGAACAAGAAGGAGTGAAAGAAATCGAAGGAGTCGCAAAATCGGTAAGTACTCAATGAAATTCTTATTAAGTAAGATGGTCAAGGAACATGATCCGGCCATTGCATGGCCAAATGGTATATACAAGAACCATTAAGAATAAAAAGGGGTTGATGAGGTTCGGCCATGATGTATGGCGGAACCCATCATAGGATTATAAGCTTGAATGAATGATTTGAAGAGAAGATTATGAACCATAGGGTTCGGCCATGGTGTATGGCCGAACCCCATGGAAGGTTATTAATGTTTTTAAAATGTTTAAAATGGATGTATTGTGGAGGGACTTAGATGCAATTGGATCATGAAAACCATGGAAGTTGGTTAATAATTTTAATGGGTTTCAAAGCATGAAAATTATAGATGTATGTTAAGGCTTTTAAAAGGTTTTTAAAGGAGGAAATAAGGAACGATATTAATCAATTTAAATGGTATCAAGGTTGTAAATGGTGAAAGAATCATGGACCATGGGTTCGGCCATGGCCGAACCCCATGAAGAAAAACTAAGGGATATATTATGGATCCTAGGGTTAAATGATGAGTTATGGGTATGATTAAACTTCCCCATGGAGGGACTTGATTTATGGACTTAAAGATTGTAATTGCTTTAATGGAGAAATTGGAATTGAGACATCATGGGTTCGGCCATGGTGTATGGCCGAACCCCATGAACCTTTTAATGGGTCATTTGTGGGTCTATGTATATTTTTAATGAATGGATTATCAAGCCAAGGAATGAAGGGAATTATTAGGGTTTTATGTTATGAATCATTCATGAATCTATGTTATGGATCAATTTTGGACCCAAACTTAAGGTGATGGAAACAATGGCAAAGAATGTAAATATGGGTAAAAATTTAAGATCATGAGTTCGGCCATGGTGTATGGCTGAACCCCATGAGGAATGATTTTGTGGATTTAGGGTTTAAATGATTACCTTAGTGGCGTTTGATTAACAAATCAAAAGAGGGACTAAAACCAAATAGGTGAGGTTCGGCCATAGTGTATGGCAGAACCCCGCAAAGTGTGTTTATGGATTTAGACATTATTGCAAATCAAATGGGATATTGGTCTGACTCATGGATATGTTCTAAGGTAACGGGACCTCACAAGGGGTGCACTATCGTGAACAGTTGCCGGATTAAAGCGCAAGGACACTTTAGTGGTCTTCTGTAGGATTCTACCTCTTTGAAACCATGGGACATGTAATATGGTTTAATTTCCTACTTTGATTGATTTATATGTAAAAAGGTAACGAGGTCTCGCAAGCGGTGTATGATCGGCTAGACGCGATCGGTGAGCGGTTTCGGACAAAAACGCAAGGACACAGAAGTTTGTCATTTGTAGGTTTCCTAGATCATTGAAAACTATGGGATGTGTACAATGGTTTTAATTCTTATTTTGATGAGTTACTTGTATCAAATGATATGTTTCAAATGTGAGATTTTAAAGGTTATGATTGTATTATTGCATAGCATATGGACATTTGCATCTCATGCATGGCATGGGAGGGATGATTTGTAACAGGAGGCTACGCTCCGTCCGGGCATCCGTAAGGCATCCGTGGGAAGACCTTGATGTGCATTATCCATCAAGAAGTAACCGGAGAACACACTCCGTCGGGGCGTCCGTAAGGCATCCGTGGGAAGACCTTGATGTGCATTATCCATCAAGAAGTAACCGGAGAACACACTCCGTCGGGGCATCCGTAAGGAAACTGTGGGAATACCTTGATGAGGAGCTTTCCATCAAGAGGATACTACGTTTGTAATGTAACCGGAATCCACACTCCGTCGGGGCATCCGTAAAGCAATCGTGGGGGATACCTTGATGAGGAGTTTCCATCAAGAGGTTACCATGTGTTTGTGATGGGTGGGACTCATTGCATATGATAGCATGGCATGGCATTGAATCGACATGATTATGATCTTTATTATCATGCAATGTTTCTGGTTTTTATCGGTATGGTTGGATCTTTATTATCATACACTGTTTTGGATACGATGCTTTATAAGTATGGTATGATATATTATATTTGGATTTTTGGTACTAACCCATGTGTTAACCCTAATTGGAGTACCTACTGGGCGCGTTGTCTAACGCCCTACTTCTACCCTAGTTGATGATACAGGGAATGGACGGAACGAGGAACATGATCGGAGCCAAGCTTAGGAGCTTGGATGATTAAGTTATATGTTGTTTAAGTTACTCATGGATAATGTATTTGAGTAGCTAGTAACTGGGAATGTAATAACTTAGATTATTTGCCATGGTTTGAACGTTAACTTTGGATATGTTAACTTAAGATAATTATTGGTAAGTGTTGGACTGCTTTGCTATCTAAAATGGAATAGAATTATCATTCTATTATATTTCTGCATATATGTTTTATTCCGCATGTATAACTTATTGCGTGTGAACCGTATTCATGGACTTAGTTCATGCACACGTATGGTTGGCCAGTTAAGGGTCGGACTTTAGAAGTTCGAACTTAGCTCGCGTCGTGACATCCCACTCTCTCACTCTTCTATTTATAAAAAAAATAGACTCTGATTTTCGGAAAGCGAGTGAAAAAAGGCGGGGCGTTACAGTTTTGGTGGAGTGGTTTCCATGACGTGAAACCACCCACTTGACTCACTCCATTTACATGTAACTCACCCCCATTTGACTCACCTTATTTTAATGTAACTCAACTCTCAACTCATGCATTGATTTTATTTCCATCTAACTTGGGTGATTCAATTAAATAATTTAATTCCACTTATTTCACTTGACTCACTTTAATTTATCTATAAACTCACCCATGGTTGACCAAGTCAACCATGGTGGTCGGCCCCACCTATGTCTTGGTCCACACACCACCTCACTTGATGAGGTGGAGTTGGGCCCCACTTGGCTATGCCACTTGGATTTCCACTCCTACACTTGCCACCTCACTTGATGAGGTGGACCCCATGCCTTTGATCACAATTGGTTCCATGACCCAGTTAATTCCATCTATTATCCATTTACCCTAATGCTCAATCCATCTTGACCCATTAGGTCCCAATTGGGCATTTGACCCAATTGACCATCATTGACCCAATTAATTGGGAATAATCCAATCCATGGTCCATTGGAGCATACTTGGGCCATTGCCCCAACTTTGATCCATCTAACATCCATTTCATCAAAAATTCTTAATTTCAACAATTAAAATAAATAATAGCCAATATATTTCTTGATTTAAAAATCCGGGCTATTACAGTCGACTGAAAGTGAACTGGCAGCACACACAAAGGATTTGGTTGTATTTCAACTGACTGAAAGTTTACTGGCCAAGCATGTACAGTGTCTGGTTGTGTTTCAGTCGACTGAAAGTTTACTGGCCAAACACGTAAGGGAACTATTTGTGTTTCAGCCAACTGAATCGTATGATTCAGTCGACTGAAAGTTTACTGGTCAAATACATATGGGATCTGATTGTGTTTCAGTCGACTGAATTCCAGATTCAGTCGACTGAATTAGAATATTTTATTTTTGGATTATCTTCTAGATGCCTCTGTCTATTTGGTAGAATGGAAGGGCTGATGAAATTAAAATGGAAAATCAAATTAATATATATATGGTTGAATTTGATAAGGTAAAGAGGTTCACAAGGGGATTACGATTCGTCTCACGCAATCGTTGGCGTTATCCTTGCAAAACAAGAAAGAATAGTATATCAGACATTGGTAGGATTCCTACCTCATTGAGAACACTATGGAGTTAAATATGATACTTGTTATATTCAAAATATGTTGAATGCATTGTCTAAATAAATTGTATATGATTATGAGTTGATTTTCAAAGATATTATGTATTTTGAAATGAAATGGCATTCGTGCATACATTACCTCATGCATGGCATAGGAGGGAACACATATGACCAGCAGGCCAAGTTTTGAGTAGTCCGGATATGACTTGGGCTTGAGATTAGCTTATAAGAAGCTATATGGACTGTTGAGATTTGACTGCGTCCAGTTGATAGAAAAGGTACGGCATAATTGGGCCAAAGAGCTCCTAGGAAGGTCCCAAATCCCTGCGCAGAGGGAGGAGTCCACACTCCATCGGTAATCCCGATTAATTTGTGGATGGGTATACAGTGTCCTGGTGGTTGCCGCCTTAAACACTGTGGACATAATTGGCCAAGGAAACCATTGATTGATTTATGATGTAATTGGATATGGACATTGGGTGGGATTTCATTTGGCATTGACACCCATGACAGAGACTATGTTAGCATGATTATGATATGGACATCATGCATTGTTTTATTCCTTACAAGATGTTTTACAAATATATGGCATTAATGATGTATATTGATTTATGTTATTCTAATATTACTCCTATATGTACCATAACCCTAACTGGAATACCTACTGGGCATGTTGACTAATGCCCTACATCTACCCTATAGACGATGGAACAGGAAATGATAAGGAAAAGGACGTGGGACCAGAAGGGAGCCAAGCGTAGGAGCTTGGGAAGATTTAAGTTTAAATTACTTAGTTTGATTTCGATGATGTATTCGGAGGACTTATATTTTGGATTATAATAACTTATAACTTATTTGCTATAGTTAGATAATCTTTAACTTTTATTGATACTGCATGGTGATTGGCTTTCCTTGCCTAATGATGACAACAGAATGAATAGTATCTTATTCATATAAATTATTTCACAAATATTAAGAAAAGTTTGTGAAAATGTTTTAGTGGACTTAGTCCACGCACACGTAATGGTGGCCAGTTAAAAGTCGGGTTTTGGAAACTCGGACTTGACTTGAGTCGTGACAACCCATCCTCTTTCATTTATTTTAAAAAAAGGGCGGGGCATTACAGACATAGTGTTCATATTGATGAGATTGATTGCATGACTTGATAGCATAGCCTTATTTATACTCAATTTCATACATTATCATTATGTTGGTGCGTGAGTGTGTAGCATACATATTTCCTCACTGAGTATTGCTTATACTCACGTCCTTTTAATTTCAGGTAATATTGCACCGGATGGGTCCGAGGGACCACGAGGAAGAGCTTAGTTATTATGCTACTTAAGACGCCCTACATATTTGAGTTGATTATTTTATTTACTTATTTATTTTATTTGAGTTGGCGACATTGCTTTTACTATTTTATTCTTTGAGAGTTTGTTGTAATAAATTCTAGAATGTTTGATAACATTTATGGTAGAGAATTTATATACCCTTTTGAGATATTAATGGTATTTGAGTTCATTTATGATCTCTACGATTGACTTGTGAGTACACGAGTGTTTCCCACGTGTGTTTTTAAAAAAAGAAAATTATTCCGCATCACTTGCTATGTTTTTGGGTCAGGGTGTGACAGTGCTCGGTTAATCTGGACATGAGGTAACAAAAAGGGGGGTAGCCTTTATCACCACGTGCCACTTTGTCCAAAAGATTTATCATGGGAGCATTCCGATCCACTCTATTCCCATGTCTTGGATAAAGGTTTGAACAGAACAGGAGATGAAAAATCTTGTACTTTGGGAGCATGTCTCCACCTCTAATATATTTACTCTCTTTCCATTCAACCTCTTTCCCACATAATTGCAAGGCGAACCTTTGCTGGTCACTCACGTCTATGATTCGGGGAATGAATGGCACAGGAACTTTGCAGACAAGTGGAATGACTATAAGTTCTAACACAATCTTAGGTGTAACAAGCACAGTGTTTCCATTGGTGAATTCAATCCAGAAACATTTTCTTGGTGTCATCCCTAAGAGAGCAATACATCCTCATGGCCAATGGAGGATACATCTTACCACCCCAATACACCATATTCAGCCAGCCCATGTCCCTTAGGACTTGAAATGATCCACACTTGTGAAGGTCAGCTGCACAACATCCTCTCTCAATGTTAAGATCCTTAAAGCAAGCATGCCTAACCAGAGGTTGAAGGTGTGGTCCCTCATCATCATCATTGTCTGAAGATTCTCCATTATCTTCTCATTCCTCAACATTCTCTTCTCCTTCTACATTTTCTCGCAAAGTGGGTTCTCCCACCCTATGTTCTTCCACAATTTCTAGTTGTGGTTGGGAATGAGGACGAGAAAGAGAACCGGGTCTAGTGATAGGGAGTTCGGCAATCGACACATGTTCAGAGTCATCAACCATCCATTATGCTTGGTGGCTTTTTTTTAACTCTTGTCGTTTGAGTCTCTTAGGTGGAGGAGAACTAGGTTGAGCATGTTCTTCCATTACCGGAGTTCAGTAATCGTTGGGCATCTTCATTCTAGGCATGATTTTCAACAAATATCCTTAAATACCAAAGAAAAATCGAAGGATGGACGATTTAATGCTTACCTAACCGAAGAGAGAGCCCAAAATCCGAGAGCAATAGAGTTCTTTAACCCAGAAACGAAAATCCTAGCCTTTTCCAGAGAGAAATCGCCAAGAGGGGTCGGATCGACAGGTCTAGGGTATCGGGGATGTAACGCCCCGCCCTTTTTCACTATGCCAAAAATCAGAGTCTATTTTTTTTCTTTGAATAGAAGAGTGAGAGAGGGCGGGATGCCACGACGCGAGCTAAGTCCGAGCTTCCAAAACCCGACCCTTAACTGGCCAACCATACGTGTGCGTGGACCAAGTCCACTAAAAACGGTTCACATGTACTCAAGTTAAACATGTGGAATATAAATTATAGATGCGGAATTATAATAGAATAACCATTCTATTCCATTTTAGATAGCAAAGTAGTCCAACACTTACCAATAATTATCTTAAGTTAACATTCAAACCATAGCAAATAATCTAAGTTATTACATTTCCGAGTGGTAGTTACTCAAATTACATTATCCATGAGTAACTTAAACAAAATGAAGCTTAATCATCCAAGCTCCTAAGCTTGGCTTCGATCACGTCCATCATTCCGTCCATTCCCTGTGTCATCAACTAGGGTAGAAGTAGAGCGTTAGACGACGCGCCCAGTAGGTATTCCAATTAGGGTCAAACACATGAGTTAGTACCAAAAATCCAGATATAATATATCATACCGTACTTGTAAAGCATTGTATCCAAAACATTGTATGATAATAGAGATCCAATCATACAGATAAAACCAGTAACAGTGCATGATAATAGAGATCATAATCATGCTGATACAATGCCATGCCATTTGTGTATGGACTAAACCATGATAGATAAAACACACATGAAACTAATCAAATCATGCGGAATAAAAATAACTAATTACGGAACTAAACTGATGCGGAATATAATCAATCTTAAGTTAACCATACATTCTTAGATAGCAAAGCATATGTCATCCATTATAAACTACTTATACCAAATCAAGGTTCATCAAACAGTTCACAAACCATAACAAAGTTTACTAGCTATTACATATCCATAATATGTAATTCAAAAGACAGTAATATAGAAATCACAATCATCATTCAAGTGCTTAAGCTTGGCTCCCCTCCAGGTCCACGACCTTCTCTTTCCCTTTTCATTTTCCTGCATTATCCTCTACGGATAGAATTAGGGCGTTAGATTAACACGCCCAGTAGGTTTTCCGATCAGGGCTACCACATGGTTAGTATATAAAAACATGCATATATCATAATATATATGATCATCAAAACAAATAAATCAATGCTATGTACGTATGCACATGTAATGAGTCCATCCCATCATGCATATACATAGCCATCACTTGATGAGACTTTCATCGTCAAGGTAAATCATAATACTCTTTCATTTCTTATCGATGATATTCCTCCTGGTGGGACCCTCATCACCTAAGGAGGCCGATGTGGCTCTCATCATCATAATATTATTTCTCCTGGTGGGACCCTCATCGCCTAAGGAGGCCAATGTATTTCTCATCATTATAACATTCCTCCTGGCGGGACCCTCATTGCCTAAGGAGGCCAATGTGATTCTTATCACCATGATACTACTCCTAGTGGGACCCTCATCGCCTAAGGAGGCTTTCCATAATCATCATCCCATGTCCATGCATGAGATGCCAATGAATATATCAAGCATGTAAATAAATCTCATGATTCAAAAACCAATTGAAACATAATAATAATAACAACATATCTTATCAAAATCATGATAAAACCAATCATAATAGTGGTTACAAGTAGGTAGGAAACCTACGGAAACTTCGCTTAAGTGTCCGTTCCTTTTTGAGCTTTACCCGATCACGACTCCCACGCCGCTCAACTTTCGTTTCCTTGTTTATACAACAGCAAGTTAATACTTTATCTTCTTGATCTCTAATCAAGTCTAGATCCCATAAACTATCTTGTGGGGTTCGGCCATGCCCCATGGCCGAACATCACCCACTTTAATTTGATCTTCCTTTATTTAATCCTCATTAGACATTACATATTACAAACATATCTTGGTAGGGTTCGGCCATACAACATGGCCGAACCATACCACTTTAGTTTGGCCCTTCTTCTAAGTCCTTTAATCCTTCTCTATTCATTTTTATCATTTGACTAGTATTTACGGTTTTGCCATTGGAATTAAACCAATGCTTACTTTTGTTCAGAGACCAAATCCCATAACTAATCCACCTTAGTGGGGTTTGGCCATACAACATGGCCGAACCTCACCACTTTGTTTTTGTCCTTCATTCACCATCTCCAATTACATTATAACTTAACCTAAGTCTATCAAATAATTATTGATGGGGTTCGGCCATACTACATGGCCGAACCTCATCCTATGGATTTTTATCCCATATTCCACCATTTATCATGGTTGATCAATTTATATTCATAACTAAGCATAGATGATTCTTAACACAAGACATAAATTCCAACATGATCTTAATCCAATTACCCCATAAAAACAGTCCATGGGGTTCGGCCATACTCATGGCCGAACCCTATGGTTCTCTTTGGTTCAATGATTCCAACATTCATACATACTTTTGGCTATGATTACCACGTGGTTCAGCCATCCAATGACCAACCAAAACAGTAAGCTTATCTCCATTTAAATCACATAAAAACCCCATAATTTTGTATGGTTTTTATCTCTTAAAAACCATCACAAATTACCATAAAAATATCAACTCATTTCATGGGGTTCGGCCCTCACAAGTGGCCGACTGTGGCCCATAACTTGAACGTTTTATCAAATACTTAGCCTCATTAAAACATGTAAAAAGCTCCATGGTTTTGCATGGTTTTTAACCTTCAAAAACCATCAAAATACCCAAATAATTTCATGGGGTTCGGCCATCCAATGATCCATTTTGTCATTTTTAAACAACCACTACCCAAGGTTTAAACCCTTGATGAATTCGGCCATTCCATGGCCAAATCATGACATCCAAATCCATGATTTAAAAACCCTTACAACTTGCATCTTAGGTCTAATTAAAACATCCAACACAGTCCATCATTTTGCATGGTTTTATCTTACAAAAACCATTAACATAACCATAATATTTCATGGGGTTCGGCCAACCAAAGTGGCCGAACCCTATGGTCCATGTTTGCTAAACATCAAAATACAAACTCCAAACCCTTGGTAGATTCGGCCATCTCATGGCCAAATTATATTCCATTTAACCCATTTTACAATAAAAACTCTATGGATTACTTACCAATTTTCCAAGCCTTTCTTCTTGCCTTTGCTCTTTACTTCCTTCCCTCTTGCTTCCTTCCTTCTTCCTTAGTCTCTAGCCGAGTAGATGCTTGATCAATGGTGAAAAACACCAATAGCTGGTTCGGCCAAGGAGATGTGTTCTTGAGAGAGGGAAAGAGATGAGAATTCTAAGGTTTTGCAATGACAAATTCGGCCAAGTGATGGTGTTGGTTGCTTTTGTTAAACAACCCCATATCACCCATTTAATCCTCATCAAATCTTGCTCAAACCAAGGAGTCACTTGCAGCCAAGCAAAGCACCCCTTGGCACTCCCAACGTTGGGGTCTTGGGTTTCCATATGAGATGGAAACCCTCCCAATTCCCCATGAGATTTTTATCTCATTTCATTAAACCCTTTGCATTGGAAACCCACTCCACAAGTACCCAACGTGTTGGACTTGTGTTGTGGTGTTTAAGACCATGGCAACTCCTCATATCCCATTTGACTCATTTGGAATTTAAGACCTCTTTGATTTCCAATTTGGCTCACCCAACTCACTTCACTTAATGTATTTCACTTAATGCACTTGAGTCAACTCATTACTTGATTTAATTCCAACTCACTTCAGTCCCAACTCAACCTGATTTAACTCATTTATGAGCTCACTTGAGGTTCCACACGGTCAACCATGGTCCACATGGTCAACACGACCCATTGGGTCCCAATTAACGCCTAGACCCAATTATGAGCGGTTTAGTCCCTTTGAATGTGATTTTCATATATGCATCAAGCCTACCCATGCTCCACTTAATTTCCAATCAATTCAGCTTAACCCCATTAAATTTGGGCTCACTCAATGGTCAAACAAGTCCATTATGACCCATTGGGTCCCAATTGGTGTAACACCCCGATTTCTCAATGAAGTGGATAATTACCAAAATGCCCCTGATATGTTAAATTAATTATTTTGTGATGTTAAGGAAATAGTGGGGCCCATTGCTCAAATTAAAATCATATGAGCACATTATGAATGTTAAGTTTGATTGGTTGGGTGATTTACATCAATTTGGTCAAAAATGGCTAAATGGGTCAAAGGGCCCAAATGGGACCCATCGGGACTTACTGGATTATTTGACCATTTTGTGATTTTAAATTAAATGGGGTTAAGCCTATTTGATTGGAAATCAAGTGGAGAAAAAATGGGTAGGCTTGATCCATATGTAAAAACCAATTAGAAATTACCAAAACACCATAATTGGGTCATGGAGTCAAAAACGGGTCAAGGAGCTAAAGGTGGACCCAACGGGTCGTGTTGACTAAGGTTGACCATGTGGACCCTCAAGGGAGCTAAAATACGAGTTAAATCAGTTGAGTGGGACTGAAGTGAGTTGGAATTAAATCAAGTAGTGAGTCAACACATGTGCATTAAATGAAATGCATTAAGTATATGAGTTGGGTGAGTTGAGATGGAAATCTAAATAGCCTTGAGTTCAAGTGAGTCAAAAGGGAAATTGAAGGGGATGTAAATCAGTGAGTTGAGTGGGAATTTGAAGAGGTTGGCTGGTCTCAAACCAACCAAAACAAGTCCCACACGTTGGGGACTTGTTTTGGTGAGTTCCATGTTGAATGATAAATGCAAATGATGGGTTTGAGATGAGTTACATGGAAATCTGAATGGCTGCATGGGTAGGTGCCAAGGGGTACCTTGGATGGTACCCAATGCCCATCGATTTTGTTAAGAAGTTATGAGGGAATTGAGAGGTCATGGTGGCTGAAATACAAAAGCAATGAACCCCAAGGTTAGCCGATTTTTATCATTGCAAACCCAAGTTTTTTCCCATCTCTTTCTCCCTCTCTCCAATTCGTGTTCTTGGCTGGAGCAGCAGAGGTTTTTGGCACCAGTTATTCAAGCTTAAACCAGCAAGGAATTAAGGAAGAAAAGAAGAAATAAAAGGAAGAAGGCAAGGAGCAAAGGCAATAGGAAGAGCTTGGAATTTGGTAAGTGTTTCATGGACTTTTGGATTAATAAAATGGGTGTGTATTGGGCCATGGTTATGGCTGAATATACCAAGGTTTTAACCTTGATTAATGGAGGTTTAGAAATGGTAAAGATGACCATTGGGTTCGGCCACCATGAAGGGCCGAACCCCATGTGAAAGATTGCTTGGTTTTCATGTTTTGGAAACATGAAAACCATGGGTTTTATGGACTGATTTTTGGGTTTGATTTAAGAATCAAATACATGTTATTGAAAGGATTATAAACCTGTATCTAAATGTCAGAAAAGGCTGAAGCTTTTATGGTCTAAATCAGTGGATTAAAAGATGGAAATGGACCATTGGGTTCGGCCACTTGCATGGCTGAACCCCATCAAAACAAGTGATTGATGTTGATGGTTTTTGGAAATTAAAACCATATAAAATTGGGACTGTTATTAGATGTTAGTGTTAGTTTTAAAATCATGTTTTAAGAAGGTTAAAACATGAATATGGATGATTGATTCAGACCTAAGATACATGATTGATTGTTTCACAACCAAAGGTCATAGTGTTCGGCCAATGAGCATGGCCGAACCCTATGAAATTGGGTTGGTTTTTAGATGAATTTTTAAAGGGTTGAACTCGGTAATAATATGTTGTTTATTACATGATGATTGGAGGTTTAAAAATAGTGAAAATAATCATTGGGTTCGGCCACAATGGAGGGCCGAACCCCATGTAAAATATTGTTGGTTTACATGTTGTGAAACATGGAAACCATGGACTTTTATGGACTGTTTGGATGAATTTAATTAGATGGTTTCTAAGTGGTTTAAAGGCAGCAATATGATACTGATATTGCATGTTTAAATAACGCCTAAAGCATGTGTGAAAGATCAAAACATGGACATAGGGTTCGGCCACCTTGGATGGCCGAACCCCATGTAAGTAAGTAATGGGTTTTGGAGAAGTTTAAATGACTGTTTTGGTGGTTGGTTATGTGGTTAAACATGTGTAATTCATGGTTGGGTTAACATGATTAAATCATGAATAATCATGGGAAGTTGAGGGAGCAATCAGATCAAGTGAACCCCATGGATTGCTTTAGGGTTTTTATTTGATTTACATGGAGTAGTGTTGGTAGATAAAAATGAGGATTGGAACCAAGTGATTTGAATGGTTGTGAAGGGATTAAGAAATACAAATTGGATTGGTAGGGTTCGGCCAAGTAGTATGGCCGAACCCCACTAAGGTAGATTACTTTGATGAACTTTAATTATGAGCAAGATTAGACATTGGTTAGATCAGTGGCAAATCTGTGAATACAAGCCAAATGAAAAGATTGACCAAAGGACTTATAAGATGTTTTAGGTCTCATATGTGAATGGACATGTAAATGAGAGTATGATTTACTTATTGTTGCATAATAAGGTACCAAAAGTTGAAAGACGAGCGAGTCGTGACCAGGTGAAGCTCAAAAAAGGAACAGACACTTAAGCAAAGTTTCAGTAGGTTTCCTACCTACTTGCAACCACAGTTTTACCCCAGTTTTCTTATGAGACTCTTGTTTTATTTTATGTGTTTCAAATGTTATATTATGCATTAACAAATGGCATACAGGCATTGGCATCTCATGCATAAACATGGGATGATGAATGAGGTTCTACAGTGTTGCAATTTATGGGTTACGTCTTCCTTCGGAGGTGCAAGTCACGCCAGGAAGAGTAACATGATGATCATAGTCACAATGGTCTCCTTAGGCGATGAGAGTCCCGCCAGGAGGACTCATACGTGATATGAATCAGTCAGTGATGAAGTGATGAAAGTGTGTTGTAATTTACCTTGTCGATGCAAGGCACATAAAGTGATGGCTATGAATGTATATGATGGGGGATGCTCATTGCATGTGCATACATCATAGCATTGTTTTACCTGTTTTTGATGATCATGTAATATGATTTATATATGCATGTTTTATATGCTAATCATGTGGTAGCCCTGATCGGGAACCTACTGGGCGCGTTGATCTAACGCCCTAATTCTATCCTCAGAGGAGAATGCAGGTACAAGTAAAGGAAAAGAAAAGGTCATTGACCGGGAGGGGATCTAAGCCAAGCCTAAGCGCTTGAATGTTGAACTGGACTTCTTTATATTACTGTCATTTGAACTCTATTTTGTTGGACATGTAATAAGTCATTACCTGCTATGGTTTGATTAATAACTTTGGATGGTTGATTTATGTTAATTAATGTTTGAGACTGTTACTTGCTATCTAGTCTTTCTATTCCGCAGTTAATCTAGGTTATTCCGTATGATGATGTTAGTTCTATGTGTGATTCATTATCCTGGTCTAGTCCATGTACACATGGGTGGCCAGTTAAGGTTCAGACTTGGGTAGTCTGAACTTAACTCGCGTCGTGACGCCGCCCGCTCTCTTTCGATGTTTATTATTATTTTAAAAAAAATTAGACTCTGAAAATCTCGGAAAGGGCGGGGCGTTACAATTGGGTCCTTTGACCCAATTAACCATATTGACCCAATTTGATGTTCATTACCCATTCATGATAAATTGACCCTTATACTATGTTCATAAGGTCTTAATTTGAACAATGAGCCCCACCATTTTCTCATTTGTAATCACATTTATTAAATTCACCAATCCAGGGGCATTTTCGTAAATATTCATATCTTTGAGAAAACGGGGTGTTACATGGAAAACTCATCATCAAGGTATCCCCACGTTGTCTTACGGATGCCCCGACGAAGTGTGGCCTCTTGTTACGTCTTGATGGGATAATGCACATCAAGGTACCCCTCCCGACTTACGGACGCCCCGACGGAGCGTGGGTCTCCGGTTACCTCTTGATGGATAATGCACATCAAGGTACCCCCACAGTTGCCTTACGGACGCCGCGGCAGAGTGTGGTCTCCGGTTACATATCATTCCACCCATGCCATGCATGAGATGCAAATGTCCACATGCTATGCAATTATACAAATCATAGCATTAAAATCTCATATTTGAGACATATCATTTATACAAAATAACTCATCCAAATAGGAATTAAAACCATCATACATATTCCATGGTATCAATGAGGTAGGAATCCTACCAATGACCACTAAAGTGTCCTTGCGTTTTCGTCCGGAAACCGCTCACGATCGTACACCGCTTGTGAGGTCCCATTACCTTATAACATATTATTTAATCAACCACATGCTCCATTTGATTTCCAAACATGTTTTAGTCCATAAACATGTCTTAGTGGGGTTCGGCCATACAATATGGTCGAACGTCACTCACTTGATTTTGGTCTCTCTTTTGATTTAACCAATTACATCCAAGTACATCATTTAAAAAAAAAAAAAACCCTAAGTCCACCAAATACACCTTAGTGGGGTTCGGCCACACAACATGGCCGAACCTCACTCACTTGGTTTGGGTCTCTTTTTAGTCCTTTGATCTTTACATTAAGTCCAAGATCACACCAATAGTTTTACATTAACCAATCATACATGAGTTAATCATCTAACATTCATAAAAGCCCTAAGTCCATAAAACTTTCCCCATGGGGTTCGGCCATACACCATGGCCGAACCCATGGTCTTTCATTGTTAACCATATTTACCTCTTTGCCATTATTTCCATCACCTCATGCTTAGGTCCAAGATGTAGATCCACAACTAACATTTTCCATGGTTCAATCATACACTTACGTTACTTATTCATACCTAAATCCAAAAACATAATCCATGGGGTTCGACCATACACCATGGCCGAACCCATGGTCCTTTTATTTCACCATTTGGCCAATCTTTCCTTCCATAGGTAATCACCTAATTTACTTATCCATACTTAGATCTATACATGATCCATAACCAAACATAGATCCACAAATGAATCCTCCACTTCTTAGTTTATTCATTCATTCATTTAATCATGTATAAATCTCCACATGACCCATTAAAATGGTTCATGGTGGTCCTTTGATTCCATCTTCCCCTTTAAATCATTCACAATCTTAGGTTCATAAACAAGTCCGGTTTAATCATACCCTTAGGTCCATCATTTTAGACCATCCTCTACCATATTTAAAAACACATTAACATTACAATATTTCCCATCATTTCCATGGTCCAAAAATACCTAAGTCCAACAATCTCTCTCCATGGGGGCCGAACCCATGGTCCATGGTTCTTCACCATTATAACCTTTGAGACCATTCAAAAAAATAATAACATTCCTCCTTACTTCCATGATCTAAATACATGTAACCAATTCAATATTTCTCCATGGGGTTAGGCCATACAACATGGCCGAACCCATGATCCATGGTTCTCCACCCTTTTACATCATTTAGACCCATTTACCACCATCAACATTTACCAACATCCATCCATGATTCTCATCTTTAAAACCCTTTAAACATCAACAATATACCTCCATGTAAAACCTTTTAAAATCATTAATAACCTTCCATAGGGTTAACCACCTTTAAAACCATTTAAACCAATGATGTTATTCCATGGCCGAACCCTATGGTTCATCAATTTATTCTAAAAATCATATAACCATGATCATATTCTTTTGATGGGGTTCGGCCATACGTCATTGCCGAACCTCATCCACTCCTTTTTGTTGTCCTTGATGGTTCTCATACATATAGCTTAGGGTTTGGCCATTGCCATGTTCCTTGACCATCTTTTCCATGTTTATAAAATCTTATCATGTACTTACCAATTCCGCGACTCCTCTGGTTTCTTTCACTCCTTCTTGCTCCTCCAATCTTCTCCCTCTTTAGCCTCTTCTTCCTCCTTGATCCTTGGCCGAGAGTGAGCTTGAGAGGTCTTGAAATGAAAACCCAAAGAGAGGGTTCGGCCAAGAGAGTGTAGGTTTGAGAGAGAGAGGGAAACTTGGGATAGAAAATACTCTAAGTCCTTTGTCTTTTGTCAATGAGATAGGGTCGGCCTTGTGTGAGAGCTTGAGAGTGAGATGGAGCAAAGAATCTTCTTTGTTTGTCCAATATAATTCAGCCAAGGTGGTATCCTTTGGTTGATACCCCTTTTGTAACTCCCATGACCTTTCACCTCCCCATTGATACTTACTTTGGGTGTTTCATCCCATGAGATGAAACTCCCAATCTTATGCCCCTTGGGCTTCCATGTTCCAACATGTAGCCTTGTGTGTCTTTGTGTAACAACACAACTCTCCAACTTCCCCATCTTGATCAATGAGGGTCGGCCAAAGGTGGTGTCCTTTGGTGATGCCCTTTTGTAACTCCCATGCCCCTTCACCTCCCTCCTTAATGTTCCATTTGTAGGTTTCATCCATGAGATGAAACACTCCCACCGTTTGACCCTTGGGTTTCCATCTTCCATGTTTCCAACGTGTGCTATGGGTATGCCTTGAGTAACCTCCAAAAACCCTTCATCTCCTCATAATGATCCTTTTGGAGTTTCATCCAATGAGATGAAACTCCCACCTCCAACGTGTACACCTTGATTGTGCCTTTTGGGTTTCTCCTTTGAGATGGAAACCCTCCATCTTCCCACTCCACTCATTTTAATTCAACTCAACTTAAATGAACTCATTTTCCAACTCAAGCACTTGAACTCACATTAATAAATTCTCAACTCATGTGAATTCACTTTCCAACTCAAGTATTATTTATCCCACTTGAGCTCATTCATTAACTCAACTCTATTGAACTCACCCATGGTTGACCAAGTCAACCATGGCTTAGCCGACTATGAACCATATAGTATTTAGGGTCCCACTTAGCCATTTCATTTACATGCCACCTCACTTCATGAGGTGGATCTCATGTCTTGTATCTTAATTGGTTATTAGACCCAATTATCAAACCTTACCAATTTACTTCTAACTAGCTCATATATGATCCATTGGGTCCCAATTGGACTTTTGACCCAATTAACAACCTTGACCCAATTAAATAAATCTTACCCATTTATTTCAATTGAACCTTATTCATAATCCATTGTGTCTTAATTGACCAATTGACCCAACTCCTTACCCATCTAAGGTCCATGTCCATAAATTTACAAATTAAATGGACAATTTCCATATGTATCCATAGCTTGAAAATCCGGGGTATTACAGGGGAAGAGGAAAAAATCGCAGACAGGTCGCGGGAGAGAAGAGGGGTTTTCGAATGGGCCTTTCGCTGTCGCAGAGAGGGACATTTTAACTTAAGTTTCTGCAGCAGTCAACATGTAAAGACGTTCGACCGGTCTATTCCTCGATATGTCTGTGAGTGATATGTCGATACATGCACTCTTCACTTTCGTGAGAGTTCTTCGACTTTCAGTTCTACATATTACCAACACATGGACAAACTAGATAGGTCTAAACCTCAATACATCGATGACCACGATGTATCGACGAAACCAAACAGTCTGGATCTCGAAGGAGGTTTTTAACTTAACCTTAAAACATCAGACCGACATGTCGAACACTTCAACAGGACTAACTACCGACATGTCTATTTAGTCGAAAGGTCAACATGACAAAGCAGATTTTTCATAATATGTGCATTTTCCATTTTGATGATTCCAGTTCTTGTCTTTCACACATGCATGACATATACACATTATATATATCATGGTGAAGTGCACATAAGCCATAGAACCTTCTTGCACAAGACACTTCAAAATTTACATGTTCAAGATATACATTTTGATCAAAACACATTAAAAACATACACCCAACTTATGCAATGCACACAAACATCCATGCTCAATATTCTAAATCAGAAAAGATGCACATGAAAGTGATATTCCATGGAATGTTTGGCTTTCCAAGCAAGACATATACTGTAGCCAGGAAGAGTACATTCAAAACTTGTAGTTGGCCTTTTTTTTTTTTTTATTGTCATAGCACTTGGGCTATGTGAACTCACATGGTCTCTTGTGATGTTCATTTGTAATGGTCTAAGATATGGAAGTGAGTCTTAGACTAATGTAAAATATGAGTGGTGATCTACATTGTTCAAATCTAAGATCCCCAGCAACGGCGCCAAAAACTTGTTGATGTGTTTTAATTTTATAAATCTCGCAAGCGCATGAGCCATTTATAGTACAGGATTGAGTGCAAGGCGAACCCAAAGGAAACATGCAAAATACACATTCATCAATTTTTATGTTTCTTAAAAAACCAAGATTCATAATTAAACCTAGGATAGAAAATCAATTTTAATCTTTAAAAGTATATCTCCAAGTTAAGTAAGTCTTTATTCAAATAAATAGATCTATAATTTAGAGTATTGATTAAAATTAATTAAAATAATGTTTTAATTAAGAGTTTATAAACAATCTCACCACACATCCTAATTCACAAAATCTAGTTCTAATTAAATTTAATCCTAACTAGTTAATCAAGTTGTTAGGGAGGTTTTAAATACATGAAATAAATACACTTTAAAAGAATTAAAGCATTAAAAAGAAAAACTAAAATACAACATTCAAATGAAATAAAATAAGAATAAAAAGTAAATCAGCAAGGAAAATAATTTACAGAAATAAAAATGCAATAACATAAAAGGTAGTTGTTTGGAATAGACCGTTCAACACCCAAGATATATAAATAAAGTAAATGCCTAAATCTTAAATTCACGTAAAGATCTAAAATACAATTCATATTTATTAATAAAACAAGATTCACAACTTGTTAATTTAATTAATCAAAACCTTAGTAATCATGATTCAAGTCTTACAACTAAGATCCTAACTATTGTATACACTCCATGTTCAATCAAATAAATAAAAGTTGTGTTCTTGAAATTAAAAATAAAATAATCATAAAAGTATTTTAGAAATTGGATGTTCCAGGGTTCTAAATGAATGCTTCACTTTATTAAATAGAATAATTAAAGTACAAGGCTTTTATAAATTGAATACAAGAAAGACAACATAAAAAAAAAAAAATCTACAACTCTCACTTATAAATTCGAATGGTGCTCCTGTCTTCTTGTCTTTTGCTCCAGCCTTTAGTCCTCTTGAATTCCAGGTCAAATTCGAGTTTGGTGTGTGGGTTACTGGGCTATTTATAGGATTGGGATTGAATGGTTGGGTAAGATCAAATCTAGGTTTAAGTTGGTGGATGAAAGGTTGGGATTACATCTAACTTAAGTTTGGTGGCTGTGATTAAAAACTAGAAAACTAGGGCTTCTTTATAGATGTACACGAATTTGGTATGATGGGTTGACTTGGAGCGTAGTGCAAGCAGCGAAGGAGAGAAAATTGGGATTGGGATTTGCTGTGTGATTTTCGAATTTGGCTTTGTGTTCTAGGGTTTTGGGTTGTTCAATAATATGAACAGCTTAGGATTAAATGAATGGATGAATGAATGGATGAGATGATGAGATGATGAGGTGGAGGGTTAACTATGAAATTTGAATGGAATAGGAAGGAAATAGGCAAAACTCGTATGTGACATGGTGGATTGGGATGATGAGGTATGTAGGGATCTTAGGAGTGTATTTGGATGGATTTTTGTCTAAGTGCATGGAGAGATTTTAGGTGCTAAAATCATGTGGACTGTGTGTTGGATGGATAGAGTGGTGACAAGGCATGGGCGAATGGAGGCTAGCTTGAGCTTCAAGTTGTTCTAACTTAGGGTTTGGTGAATGGATGGCTAAGATTGTTTTAGGTTAAATATAATTGCTATGATGGGTGATAGGTGATCTAATTGGATAGATGAATAGATGGTGAATGGATGATCCTAATCCTAAGGTTAATCTATATGATAGATGGTTTGGATGTCCTAAATCTAATCATGATGCATGAACGGGTTGGATTGACTGAGTGGATCTAGAGTTTGATGATATGAAATGCATGGGATAAATGAGATGCATGAAGTGAATGGTTTGGATTGGTTGATTGGTTTAATGGATGGTGTGGATGGGATATTGGAAATTGGATGGTTAAGATTGGATGGGTAGGATGGGTCATGGACATGGGCTTTTGGGTTTGGACCTAAAATGGATTTGGGCTTAGGGTTGTAAACTTGGATTTGAACCTGGAGCATTTGATCTTTAAATTGGACTTGGACTTGAATTGGAGACTTGGACTCAAGCTTGTTGGACTTGAATTCACTTTGGCCTGGCCCACATTGGGAAATGCGCCTGAAGTGCTTGGCCTGGTCCAGTGTCTAGCATTTGGAGCAACGCTTGGCCCAATTGTAGTGGATCACTGGCCCATGGATCTTGATTTCAACTCTTGGCCTTTTAATTGCAGACTTGGATTTTAAAATTAAATAATTAGTCAATACCACTAAAATTCTAAATATTGAATAAATCTAGACTCTCACAAACAGATCCAAATTATCCAATTTACATCAAAAACCATAAAGTGGCATGAATTAATTATGAAATTCTAAGATTTCCTTTTTAAGCTCTCTTCCGACAATTATCCATTGTTTTATGCATGAATCCTGTTTTTCCATCTTTTTATCTACAAAACTAGAAAAAACCATTAAACGTGTCTTTTATTGTAATGCCCCGCCCTTTTTCACTTGCCGAAATCAGAGTCTATTTTTTTTTTTTTTTGAAAATAAAGAGTGTGAGAGAGCGGGACGTCACGACGCAATCTAAGTCCGAGCTTCCAAAGCCCGGCCCTTAACTGGCCAACCATGCGTATGCGTGGACTAAGTCCACCAAAACGGTTCACACGCGATAAGGCTAAACTTGCGGAATTAAACATAGTTGCGGAATTATAATAGAGTTACTATCCTATCCAATTTTAAATAGAAAGGAAGTCCATCACATTAAATAATTTAAGTTTCAATTTCCAAAATAAAACAAACCATAGCAAATAGTCTAAGTTATTACAGTCCCGAATACTAATTACTCAAATTACATTGTCCATAATAAAAACTTAAATAAAATGAAACTAGATTATCCGAGCTCCTAAGCTTGGTTCCGATCCATTCCCTGTGTCATCATCTAAGGTAGAAGTAGGGCGTTAGACAACGTGCCCAGTAGGTACTCCGAGTAGGGTCAAACACATGGATTAGTACAAAAATCACATAGATATATATAACATCAAAACCATGCAAGTCAATGCCATGCCATGGGTGTCATATGCCATGGATCCCACCCATCATCCATATCACAATCACATAGTATTCCTCTTGATGTACAAGCCACATCAAGGTATTGTCATGACTCCCCACGTATGCCTTATCGGTCTCACCGAATGGAGCATTGACTCCTCTTTTTGTTACAAATATCATAACCGGAATCAGTACGGATCCCTCCCCACGTGTGTTTATCGGATATCCGAATGGAGTGTGGACTCCCCTCATTTGATCCCTCCCATGCCATGCATGAGATATGAGTGCAAACATGCTATTCATATTACACATATAGCATGAAAATCCCATCATTAAAACATATCATTTGATACCAAAATAATTCATTGCACATAGAAGTAAAATCATCACATATACATATTCCATGGTTTTCAATAAGGTAGGAATCCTACCAACTCGTGTCCTTGCGTTTTTGTCCAAAAATCGTTCACTGATCGCGTCAAGCCGATCGTACACCCGTTTGTGAAATCCCATTACCTTATTACACATAAATAAATTAAATCGATGTCCCATTTGATTTCCATCATTCCATGTTCATTTCCACCTACGATTATAGTCCTTAGCACGGTTAAGACTCCCAAAGGGGTTTCGGTCATACCTTAGGGCTGAAAATGTTTTAAGTCCATAAAAATTCATTAGTGGGGTTCGGCCATACAACATGGCCGAACCTCACTCTCTTGGTTTTGGACCCCACTTTCCTTTGGTCCTTGTTTCATTTTAACCAATGTGGGTCCAACATCATTCATGCTAATCATCCTTAGTTAGTCATACTTAGATCCATAAAATTTCATTCATGGGGTTCGGCCATGTTAGTTTTTCCATTCCATCATCATTTCTTTTTCTTTTATTTCTTAGCTTGATCACCCATAGCTAATCATTTAATTTCTTAGACAAACATAGGTCCCTAAAAATGATTCATGGGGTTCGGCCATACTACATGGCTGAACCCTAATATGGCCAAACCCATGATTCCTCATTTCTATCTTCTCCTTTCTTAGCTCAGTAATCCATATTTAACTTATTTAAGACATACTAGGTCCATAAAACTCCTCTATGGGGTTCGGCCATACAATATGGCTGAACCCATGGTCCACCATTTTTCATCCTTTAAAACCTATTTAAATCCACAACCATTTTTCCATCATTTTTCATCATTTAAAACCTAGTTAAATCCATAACCATTCTTCCATCATTTTTCATCATTTAAAACCCATTTAAAATCACTGGCATTATTCCATGGGTTTCAACATTTTTCCTCCTCTTTCCATTTTAATCATCATGAGGATGGGTTCTCTTAAAATCACATACAACATGCCTTAGGTCATTTGATGGGGTTCGGCCATACATCATGGCCGAACCTCATCCAATCTCTTTTGAGTCCTCATATGGTCCACAGATAAAAATTAGGGTTCGGTCATGCAAGGGCCGAACCATGTTCTTTGATCGTTCACCATTCCTCATATTAAATCATGCATTACCATAATCTCATTATCATCCATTAATCATGTATCATTTATCTTACCCACCCACAAGGTTAGGGTATTTTTATTCCAAATACTTAACTATCACATTGATATTTCTTGGATGGATTTTAAATCCATGGCCTATAATCATTTGGCCAACCATTTTCAATCCCATATAGAACCCCATGGTTTCGGCCATTCTATAGCCGAAACCATGGTTCCCTTAGCCTCTTTCTAATTAATAAACCTTGTTAAACAATACATACCGATTCCCCGACTCCTTCATTTTCTTTCGTTCCGTCTTGCTCCTCCGTTCTTCTTCTTCCTTAGTCTTTTCTTCTTCCTCCTTGATCTTCTGCCAAAGAGTGTTGCTTGAGAGGAAAAGGGTTTGAGGTGAAACCCTAAGGGAGGGTTCGGCCTAGGGTATGAAGATTGAGAGAGGGAGAGAGGAGAGAATGAGATGGGAATTTTCTATCTTTTTCTCCCAAGGAGTGGTTCGGCCAAAGGGGTGTGAGATGAGTCATTTCTATCTTGCCTTAGGGTTTTGGAGAGGGAGAGAGGTTGAGATGGAAAAACCCTAACTCTTTTCTTTTGTCTTAGAGAGGGTCGGCCAAGAGTGTAGTGAGAGGGAGAGAGTGAATGAGATGAGAGCCCTAGGGTTTTGGTTGATGCTAACCCTAATCTCCCCAACCACCCTCATCAAGATGGGGTCTTTCCCATGTGTCCCTTGGCTAACCAAGAGGGCACATGGCTTACACATGGCACTCTCCCTCTACCCAACGATTTTCTTGTCTAGGGTTTCCATGAGATGGAAACCCTCCACCTCCCCTTTGACTCACTTAAATCCTTTCATCTTACATGTGACTCACGACCCATCCAACTCACTTAACTTAAATAAAACTCATCCTCCTAACTCAAGCACTTGAATTTGTTCTTAATTAATTAATTCCTTAACTCCACTCACTTCATTTGATCCTCTTGAATTCACCCATGAACTCACCCATGGTTGACCAAGTCAACCATGGCGGCTGGCCCCACATGTACCTTAGTCCACACACCACCTCACTTGATGAGGTGGAGTTGGGTCCCACTTGGCTATGCCACTTTGATGTCACTCCTACACTTGCCACCTCACTTGATGAGGTGGGTCCCATACCTTAGATCTTAATTGGGTACATGACTCGATTAAATCAATTCCTTACCCATTTACCCTAAACCTCAATTCATCTTGACACATTGGGTCCCAATTGGACATTTGACCCAATTGACCACATTTACCCAATTAATTAGAATTAACCCTATCCATGATCCATTGGACCATACTTGGGCCATTGCCCCAATTCTTATCCATCTAACATCCATTCCATCTATAAATCTTAATTTTTAACAATTAAAATAGATAATAGCCAATATAATTATTGCATTGAAAATCCGGGCTATTACATTTATATACAAAATCAAGGCTAACTTAATCATAATTAAAGGGTAAAAATGTAAGATTTTTAGACTCAATAGTGATATACATCTTTGGTACCCGAATGGTTGAGTTTGGTGTTGCATAAACACCCTTATGATTATACCTTTGTTGACCAAACCTTGAATTCCTCAACTCCTTCAAGACATGGTCCAATTGTCTTAACAAGAAGTATTTCCTTTGCTCCATCTTCCTTGGAGGTATGTGTCTTTTTTAGGCTTAGGTTTTGATGGATTGTGTATTTTAGCCTTAACTTGTGGTGGTTTGTTAATGGCTTGACCACTCAAGTGTCTATTCCTAAGGTTGCATTCTCTCTTGAAATGTCCAACCTTATGACAATAAAAACATTTACCCTTTGGAGGGTGAGAGACATTACCCTTAACGAACACTCCATGGTTCAAAAGTTTTTGCAATTTTTCTTCTCCTTGGGTAAACTTATCTTGAAATTTTTCTTTATGGTTTTTCAAGTCTTTTAATTCTAAAGATAAATTTTTAATTTCCTATTCAAGACGTTTCTTGATGTCCTACAAATTTTCAACATCTTCACAATGAATTGCGACCTCTTCTTGAAGAGTTCTTTCACTCTCTTTTAACTTGGTGATTTCATTGTTAGAGAGTTCCAATTTTGAACACAAGAGAGTGTTCTCATTTTTTTAAGTCTTGTACTTGACTAGAGAGATTTAAGTTTTCATTTTTCACTTTGTCTAACTTCTTAGCTAACCTCTCACTTTCAAGGTACAAAGCATGGTATGAGTCTTTAAGATTTTCATCTTTACTCTCATCCTCCTCCGTTTCAATTGCGGAGCTTTCCGGATCACCAACGATTGAGGCTATGAAACACTTTGTTGTATCAACCTTTCTTTCGGTTTCCTTATCGGAATCACTCTCCATTCGGATGTGTCTTCATAAGTCACATTAGCATTCATAGTCTTCTTAACTTTTTCGGAGGGACACTCATTTGCAAATTGTCACTTTCCACCACAATTGTAACATGTTTGTTCCTTGGGTTTCCTTCTCTCATTATATTTTTCTCTAGTTGTTTCATGTCTTATAGGATGTTTTTCACTTGTTTCATCCCTTTTTATTTTTCTCATCCTATTCATCTTGCTAATTTTTTTCAATAAAATTTATTAGCAAGCACGGCCATTTCTTCACTAAAGTTTTCTTCATCTTCTGATTCAATTTCTTTATTTTTACGGAAGACTTCAAGGCAATGGGTTTATCCTTTGGTTGTTCAAAATCTAATTCATAGGTTTGTAATGAACCAACCAAATCATCAACATTCATGAGAGATGCATCCCTATGGTCTTCCATAGTCACCACCTTGGGTTTGAATCTTTCGGCAAGATTCCTCACAATTTTGGTACACACCTTATCCTCGGGTATCCTTCCACCAAGAGCTCACATTTGATTGACATTGTAGCTCAATTTTGAATAGAAATCCATGAATATTTCATCCTCTCTCATTTTAATAGTATCAAATTAATTTTGGAGGATTTGGAGCCTTGACCTCTTAACTATTGAGGTGCCTTCATGAGTTCTTTCAAGAACTTCCCATGCTTCCTTTGCAGTTTCACAAGTCATGATCCGTTTATATTCACTATCGGATACCGCAAAATTTAAAGTATTCAAAGCTCTACCATTTACCGTATACATGGCCTTTCCGTTTTGAGACCAAGTAGCAAAGGGCTTGGGAGTCAAAACCTTGGTAGATGAGGTTTCAAGGGTTTTCTCTTCCATGGGTTCGGTCCAAATGGTCTTTACCGAATCCCAAACAGTTCCATCAATGGAGATAAAGAAACTTTTCATTTTGGCCTTCCAAGAAGCATAATTCGATCCATCAAAGTATGGAAGTTTGGAAATGGCATGACTATCTCCCATGGTGTTCTAGCTTGTATCAACTCGGACGGTTAAATGCTTTATAAAGAACACTTAAGTTCTGAAACCAATTGTAGCTTCCCGGTATGCTAGAACCTGATCAAAGATTGCTAGAGGGGGGTGAATAGAGCAATCTACACACTAGTTGGTCCGTTAAAAAATTACTTGATTAATTAACAATTTTGCAGTGGATACATGATAATCAAATGTATGTGATAGCAATTGTGATTAAGCAAACATTCAATCAATTACCACAAGACCAATATAAAGTTGTTCAGAGTAAACCCTTCTACATCTACTGATGGAGTCACCCAACCCTGGGCTACCCCAAATTTACTAAGTGGGGACTTACACCCACACTAATACATTAGGAATTCCACCTAACCAATTGGTTGGGATTTCACCCAACACCAATACCTAGAGTAAATCCTCTATTTTTTTATAGTGGTTCAAGAGTACACCCTCTTTAATCCACTTTACAAACAAGATGGTTTAAAATGAAAAATTAAACCAAGAAGCGTTTGCCTTAAGAGCTTTGCAATGTGTAAATGTGCTTCTCAAATTCCTTCCCAATGTGATCTTGCAAGATGACAATGATGCGCCGAGTGTAGAGCAGTCACAAGAACTTGGGAAGCCTCTAGGAAATTGGTTCACCAATGTCTATCCTAGAGTGTTTTCTTTTTCCCTCTCTTTCTCTCTCTTTCAATCTCAATCTAAGAAGATTGGATATTTTTATCGATTCACCAAGTGTATGCACAAGAGAGATGATCCACTCATTCAAGAGTATTAATTCACCAATGTACTCTGGTAGATAAGGTCATAAATGCTCAAGAGATGTCTCTCTAAATAGTGACAAATGGTTTCATATTTATAGAGAGTGAAATTCCCAATGTCCTAGTACACGATTGATCCTAGAGGGGGGGTGAATAGGTCAATCTCAAATTGTTGATCCTTTTTAAAATTAACTTAATTGATTAGTCTAAGCGTGGATGATACAATAATCAAGTAACTGTGTTAGCAAAAGTGATTGAACAATCAATACAAGAAGTTAGCTCTAACACCACAATCTCAAGGACAAACAATTAAAGTGGTTCGGTTAACCAACTTACATCCACTGTTAGAACTCGCCCAACCTTGAGCTATCCCCAAATTCACTATGTGGGGACTTACACCCTCACAAATAGAGTAGGAATTCCACCTCACTGAATCGGCTGGGACTTCCACCCACAACTGCGCCAAAGACGCACTCTAAAGTTTTTTATAGTGGTTCCGGAGTATCTCTCCTTAATTCACTTCGGGTTACAGGTTTTATAAGCAAAGTTAAAACCAAAAAGCACTTGCCTTAAAGATCTTTCTTTGTTGATGATGTTTGCTTCTCAAAGATTCACTCAAGTTGTCATGATGCTCTTTCTTGTAGACGTTGTATAGCAATCACAGTTTCAATAAGACTAGGATAATTGATTCATGTCCTAGTAGATGTTGTATCTTATCTTCTTTCTCTCTCTCTCTCTCAATCTTTATTCTAAGATTGGATATTTGATTTTTGGTATAGGCACAAAAGAGTTGATCGTTCCTCCGAGTGCATGATTTTTCTCACTTCAGGGAAGATGTACAAATGATCATACAAGTCACATATTTATAGTTAAGTCATAATGGTTATTTGAACTGTCCAGGACCGACAGGTCAGTGTTCATATTTATTACCATTCAACCACCTGACCGTTGCACATTAAATGCACCCTCAACGGCATTATTATTTCCCGGCAGACAAATCGTTGTCGTCGATGGGTCGACCGTCATGGCACCGATGGGTCGAACCATATGAGGGGCTCGATCTGGGGCGACTCCATACTGACAAAGTTTCAAGACAGAAACTAGTCAAATCCAGACCGACCTGTCATTCTTTGCCGAGGGGTCGGTCCTGTATCTCTCGATCGGTAGTTCATTGCTGATATGTTTGTTTTATCGAGAGTCCTTATAAGTTCCCTAGCCCAGAACTTATAAGTTTTATACCGATGAGTCGTTGACCACAAGGGGTCGTTCAAGTTCATCGCCGATGGGTCGGTGCATACGAGACTCTCGGTCAGAGGTATTTCCAGAATGACAGTTCTTATTTCCAGAACCAATGTCAATCTGGCTGACCAGTCTTTGACCATGATGGGTCGATCCTGACAACACCGAGAGGTCGGTGAGATTGATTGGTCGTGCTGATAGTGAACATAATTCATGTTTCCAAGTTCACTTCCAATTCACTGATCAGCTTCCTCTCTAGGCACGTTTATGTTTATTACTAACATATGCAACTAAGCCTAGTGCTCCTCTCTTTGGTGTGGGTTCCACCTAGGGTCATCTATGGCCTTATACCTGTTCTTGTGATTGCTATGACGACGAGCTTTGAGCCATTGGTGGAGCATGATCTTCTTCCTTGATTGTCATGAGTCTTCAAGCTTATTTTAGCAAGTGCTTCTTCCTGAGTCATGTAATTGACAAACAGGGACTCAGCCAAGCCAGGGCACTAACAGAGAGGCAACGCTATTTTTTCGAAACAATTCACCACCGATAAGTCGACCAGACCGATGGGTCGGTGAACTAAAATGTGACCGTTCAACCACTCGACCATTGTGCACTAATTGCACTCCAATGGTACAGTAACTTGAATAACCAATGAGTCGACAATCCTTATGTTCGACATGTCGATCTTGTCGATGGGTCGGTCCAGATTATCAGAGATCAGCATAAAAATACAGAGCATGCTCATCCAGAACCTTGAAAATACTGATCGACTTGTCTATCCATCGATGGGTCGATCCTGGTACTCTCGATGGGTCGATGACCTTGATGTGTCTCTCTGAGACTACCCTAGAGTTCTAAACCCAGAACTCAACTCGACTCAGGTCGAAATGTCGAGTTCTCCGACAGGTCGAACCAAGTTATGAGAGAGCAGACTGAATTTATAGTATGTTCAATCTAGAGACTACATAATTCCACTCGACATATCGAGGACCTTGATGGGTCAGTCCTGTGTTCATTGAGGGGTCGGTGGACACATCATGCACGAGCCCTGAATGGCAGTCCTTCTAGTCCAGAACCCCTCTCAATCCGGTGAACGTGTCGATGACCAGATGGGTCTATCCTGTCTCTTCACCGATGGATCGGTGGACTTAACGGGTCGACCTGACAAATTACCAAATTTTGAATGTTTACCCCATCTGGTTTTGTGACTGTCCAGGCACCACTTAAACTTAGATTAATGTTTACCAATATGATCCCTAATCCTAGGCAAGGTCCACGAAGGTTGTGGGTTCAACCTAAGGTCATCTATGGCCAGTTTTACCTGTGCCATTGCCATACACCGATTTGCTTGGGAACTTGGAATTTGATCTTCAATCTTTTGATCACTTTGAGTCTTCAAATCTTCTGACAAGTTCTTCTCCCAGGTCATGGATTTGACAAATTAGGGACTCAAAAAGCCGGGGCACTAACAACTTTCATTGTATTGCACTTCATATTGGTAATTCTTTCATATGCCATGTGTTTTAAATTTAAGAGGGAGAATTCAAAAAAATTTGTGCTATTTTATTTCGACACATCGTCAGAGTCGATGTGTGAGTACATAAGGTTTTGGTTAAAAACCCCTCTTCTGGTTTTGTTTTCATTCCTTGTTTCAAAATTGGTATATTCTTTTTGGAATGAATGTTTTCATGTAGGCTTCCACCTTATGCTTTAAATGTGGAATATATCTTCTCATTCCTTGTTCTCGATTATGTGTATAATTTTGGAATGATTGAATTTTGTGCATTGCCTCAAGTATTGCTTATGTATGTGTATGCATTTTAAGGATTTCATCTTTGTACTTAATTGGTAGTATCCTGCTTGAGAGATGATCTTGTGCACATACATAGTGTTGTTTTATTCCATGTTCTAAAAATTGTGAATTTCATGTGGAATAAACTATGCTCCATGCTTGTGAATGGTATTGATGATCCAAATGTGATCAAATGTTCAAAATTGTAATCCATTCATATACGATTCAAAATTTAGATCTTAAATGGAGTATTCCTAAGTGAATGGTAACTTTAGAAAAAGTATGGGAGCTAAAAATGGTGATGGAAAACACTTGCATGTTCTCTATGGGAATCATTCCTCTTATACCTTTCCTTGATCTAATATAGGTGTATCTCTTGTGATATGGTGGTGCATTTGAAAATGCTTTTACCAAGTGTTTGTTGGATATGGTATGTCATGAGCTCTTATCATGTTGCATATTTTTGGAATGTCATATCTCTCATACTTCATTTCCATGCTTCTCATTAGAATATTATATGTGAAATGGATGTGTGTCCTGTGTGCTTTTGGTTGTTCTCATTCCTAGTCTCATTATTGGTAAATCGTATGAGGAATGAATTTGGTTCATAAAGCATCAAGTTTTTGCTAAACCTATGAATGCATTATCAAATGACATCACACATGGGCAATGGTCTTTCAAATGGTGAATTTTAAATGCCTAAGGTTATTGGAGTGGTTTGGATCAAACATTTTAGTTGGACTCTCAAAGGTACATTGATCCAAAATCCAATCAATTTGTGTGTGTTAGTAAATATGAAATTGGTGTGTGAATGTACTCGCATTCATTGGCATTCAAAGATTGAAATGCAAAACTTGTTGTCTTGTGAACTTGCATGCATCACAAGCACACACTTTTCATCCCTTAAATTGGAAAATCTTATTGGGATGTATTATGTCTTTCCATGTCTTGATATGCTCTATCTTGGAAAATCATTTTAACATTGGAAATGAGTTGTTTGGAGAAATGTTTAAATAAGGAAAACATTTCTTCTCCGAATGTATTTGGTTTGCATTCATGGTTTAAACCTCCAAATGTTTTTTTTTTTTTAATGTCAAATGATGTTTGAATGCAACCTTGTGTATGCACCTATGTTGTGACTTTAATCTGTTAAAGGTGAATCTTAAAACCAAATGTGTTTTGGTAATGAATGCCAATGTGGTTAAGTGGTCCTAGTGCTCAAGGACTTGGCGCATTGTGCTCTCAAATTATTAAGCAAATGAGAACACACCTTGGAAAGTTTTATGGGAAGAAATAACCCTCCATCATCCATGTGCATAATGAATTTCTAAGGATAGGATGCTTGTTCATTCAATGTTCTTAATTGGTGAATGTTTTGTTGAATGAACTTGGGTGGTTGATGCACTTGTTCTCATATAGGTATATGCTTATGCATCACTTTGTTTTTCATGAACTTGGCATACTCTTTTAGTTCATGATGATTTCACTCATATGCTCTCTAATGGAAAATGTTTTGTATGAGTGTTTCTCCCTCCTCTTTGCATGCATAAGTTGATTTCATATTGGCATTTTTTAAAACCAAATGCATGAGCCCCTCCTTCTCCATCTCCTCTAGTCCAACAATTGGGACTTGTTGAAGCACACTAAATGTGGTATATTTGTGCTTATTACCCTTTGTCAACTTATGACAAAAAGGGGAGAAATATTAGAAGCTTGATGTAAGCTTTGGGGAAGAATTTGGAAGATTGAAAGTAAGCTTAAGTTAAGGGGGAGAAAAATTGAAGCCTTGAATAAGCTTAGAAGGAGGATAGTCTATGATTAAGAGGGAGTTTAATCAAAACTAAAAGGGTTTTTTGGTCCATTAGTTATAGGGGAACACTATGTACTTATGGACTAACATTTGAGGGGGATACCTATGCTTCCACCATTGCTTGCATTGTTTGTGTGTAAAGGGACATGTACAAGATCACAAGGAAGATGGCAAGCTAAGCAAGATGAAGGTCGTATCTTGAAGCATAGAGTCTAGGATTTGTTTTGTCATTTGAATTTGTACTTATAATTGTTGTATCAATTTATATTCAAATGATGTATATGGGTTGGACTAAGTCATCGAGTCTGTAATTCATTAGCTTCCTAGGTGTTTTGTCATGAAATTGACAAAGGGGGAGATTGTTAGTGCCCCGGATCACTGAGTCACCTTTTTGTCAATTGCGTGACTCAAGTGAAGCATTGTCTTGGAAGATTGCAGACAAAGAATCAAGACTCGAGTGGTGAAGATTGAATCAAGACCTCAAGATGGAAGAACAAGTTGAAGATTCAAGCATCACCAAGTGTATGGCAATCACCAAAGGCAATTGGCTATAGATGACTTTAGGTGGAACCGACACCCTTAGGTGGACCTTGCCTAAACTTAGGAATCATATTGATAAATCTAATCTAAGTCTAAGTGGAGCATGACTACCAACAGAACCAAGTGGACTTTAACTTGGAAAAAACTTTTTTACTGTCAGACAATACATCGAGCAAGTCGACCCATCGACTAGGATAGGACAGACACATTGTGGTCCTCGATATATCGGTCAATTGACAAATGTTCTACTTGGAAGGCACTATCATTTGAGTAACTCTCAGATCGATAGTATCGTGCACACCGACCCATCAATGAGGACAAAACATCCCATCGGTGCATATGACATGTCAACCTGGATTGAGTGAGCTCTGGAACTTAGAAGTCCGAGTTACTATCAGAACAAACTGATCGAGGTCTCCAACCTATTAAGAGTAACAATACCGACCCATCGGTAATATCAACATGTCGACCTGGGTTTACAGGGTTCTGGTTGGAAAGTCTCTGTATTTTGGTGTTGCTCTCTAACAGATACGGTCGTGGTCATCGACCCATCAAGAGTAACAAGACCGACCCATTGGTGGAATCGATATGTCGATCTGGGTCAGACAGGTTTCTAGACATGAAACTTTGTATGTTTGAGTCAGCCTCAGGACGATACATCGTCAGTGTCGACACATCGACAAATGGGCAAGACGACCCATCTAGGAACTCGACCCATCGATAGTGATCATTTTATATCCGTTGGAAGTGCATTAAATGTTAACGGTACACTACAACGGAAAAATTTTAAGTACCGACCCATCGGTGACCCCGAGTTATGTTTTTCTGGATGTCTATTTATACTCCGCATTTTGGAGAAATTGTTTGGACACCTTAGAACTTTGAATAGGAAAATCACAAACGTATTCCCAGAGGATCCCAACCTCTCTCTATGCACTAAATATTGGTAAACCATTTGAGATCCAATCTTTTGATTGAGATAGAAAAAAATAGAGATAAAACTTGTCTAGGATTCCATTTGCAAATCTATAATCCTAGAAAAATTCTTTCCATAAATTGTGATTGCACATACTCGGTACATCTTCATCATCGAACGACATCACATTGGGAGATTCTTCAAGAAAGACTCATCTACATCGAGAGAGGTCAACAAGGCAAGTACTTCTTAGTGTTTGATTTTATTTTCACAAATCATCTTGTACAGTGGACTAGATCGAGGGATCGAACCACTCTAAAAAATAGAGGGATAAGGACGTAGACTGGGGTAGGTCGAACCTTTCAAAATCTTATGGATTGGATGAAATTCCCAATCAATCGAGTTAGATGGAATTCTTACTCTATTTGTGAAGGTGTAATTCCCCACATAGTGAATTGATAGCCCAAGGTTGGATGAGTCCATCAGTGGATGTAGGAGGGTTTACTCCGAACCACTATAAATATGGTGTTATGGTGTTAGAGCACTTTTTGTTTAGATTGTTATTTGAGCACACACAACACATTGTGATTAATTTGATCTATCCGCTGCAAATTTGTTTAATTAATGAAGTAAATTTTAAAAGGACCAACATATTTGGGATTGACCTATTCAACCACCGCCACCCCCCGCCACCCCCCCCCCCCCCCCCTTCTCTTGTGTCAATCTTGTTCTAACACATCAGGACTCTCAAACCTATAAATAATTGTGTTGGGATGAGTTTTGAAATTTAAAAACCATCACTACACTCTGTCACTGCTCTCAATTTTCATCACTGTTTTTCATTTTCTCCTTCATAATTTTGTTTCTGCAACTGGGACTCATAAAGCTTTAAGCGTTGATTTGAGTGGATTTTCTAAAGGCTTTCGGTATGGTTTCTTACACATTTATTATTTTTAATTTATAGCCCTCATTAAAAGGAAGCTCTGATTAAAATTTCATGGAAAAATACCTTGTAGATTTTCCAAGAAAAATAAGAGAAGAAAATACGCAAAAAATCAGAAAAATGCTCAAATGCGGAAGATTTTAGTGGAATTGGTCGACTAGTCATCCATGTTCAACCAGTCGAACAGTCTGGTGAATTTTGGGGTATTTTTTAATAGTGCTTGGGGCAAAATGGTAATTTTTCAAAATTTTGGAAAATTGTAAAAATGATTTGTTTTGATTAAAATTCATATATGTGATTGCTTTTGTGTTTATTTTATGCAAATGAAGTTTTTAAATACTGTATTTTACTTAGGCCACTTGGCCAAACATTCTACATATCTTAGGAAACGTGCAGCACTTTGTGTTTCTGTAGGTGTCGCATGCAAAATAGGTCCATTTTCGGGTTTTTGTCCTGAGGGGTAAGCTCTAGAGTTGTGAACACCTGTTCGGAACGTCTCAGAGGCCTGTGCACCTGGTACTTGCAGAACTTCTCCATCTGCAAACCTTCTATTCCATTTGCCCTCTGAGTGAGACTAACGTTCTGTTTCGAACTAGGCTAGTGCAACGGGTAGAATGATGTGTAACTTAGTTGTTGATATAAACTATTTTTCTATTTTATTAGCTGGGTTAGTCTCAATACATCACGGTAAAGATCACCCGTTGGTGATATGAGTCGGGCACTGAATTTTATTTCCCACTCTGTTTTAGATGGCTAGGCCTCGTCTCCCAGACACTATCTCATGCTCACGTTTCACATTCAGAAACATTAAATTTATCCCTTTACATGTGAGCGGTGTCAGGTATTGCATTCTGGTCCCGTTCACATCTTTTACATCAGTATATTATCCATGGGCCCTCATTATTGTCATATGACCAATGGTTTATAAATTTTCAGAGTTTAATGCAATATACGATGCATTTAAAAAAGAAACAGTATAGTTGAATCTCCTCACTCACAGCAGCGTACTTACTGTAGATCAACATCATTTGCATTCATATGAACTACATCCTTATACACGGAAGAAATCATACTTGAAAATAATCACCCATATAAACCACATCCACTAGATCCTAAAATATCATCGGGCCCAATAATACGCACGAGGAGCTGCCTTGTCCATCCTCGGCTTATCCAACCATCAAATACATATATCTCCTACATGGACCTAAACATACCTTGCATATGAAAAGATCGCATATGCCAAACACAACTTTCTCAAGCAAATCATATAGGTTGTATAATCAAACAACATGCAACAGTCATAATCGCATACAAGCTCATGCATAATCCATTCAGTCAATCACATAGCATAATTCATGTGAAGGGTACTTAATCAAGTAGAAGGGTCCGGCCTCGTTCTTTGGGGCATAAAAATATCAACCTAAAACATTACAGAACCTTTATTAATCAGGACCATACCCATATCGTTTTATGTATACCCAAATCACGTTTAAACATAATAATCCCCTTCCCTCAAGGATTTAAAAAAAAAAAATGATTATACATACCGTATAATCTCAACAATCAATAACAAAAAATAATTTCTGATAAAATCTCAACATAATTCGATAAAACAATAAAATTGAATATCAATAAGGTTTAGTGCTCCCTACCTCAAGAATCATGAAGTTTGGGGTCTCCTGAAGGCCCAAAGGAAACAAGACCCATCACCGCTTGGGAGAGAGAAATGTATCCTTATAACACCCAGGATTTTTCAATGCACTAATATATTGGATTTTGTCTATTTAAATTATTAAATTTGTTGAATTTAAGATTTATGGATGGAAGGGATTTTAGATGGGTAAGAATTGGGTCAATGGCCCAATTATGATCCAATGGATCATGGATAGGGTTTGATTGCAAGTAATTGGGTAAATGTAACTAATTTGGTCAATTACCCAATTGGGACCCAATGGGTCAAGGTGAAAAGATTTTGAAAGTAAATGGGTAAAGGATTAATTTAATTGGGTCATGTACCCAATTAAGATCCAAGGCATGGGATTCACCTCATCAAGTGAGGTGGCATATGAGTGACATGGCCAAATGGGACCCAAATCCACCTCATCAAGTGAGGTGGCAAATAGTTAAGGTAACATACATGGTCGGCTAAGCCATGGTTGACTTGGTCAACCTGGGTGAGTTCAAAAGGGTTAAGTGAAGTAAGTTGAGTTAAGGAATTATTTAATTAAGAAATAAATTCAAGTCTTGAGTTAAGAGTTGAATGGATGAGTTCAATACACTTGAGTTGGGGGATGAGTCACTATGGAAGTTGGGGAGACTTCCATCTCAAGTGAGTCAAGGGGAGATGGAGGGTTTCCATCTCATGGGAGAGGAAACCCAAGGCACCATCGTTGGGAAGGGGGGAAGACCCCTAGCTTAAGCCATCCGTCTCTTTGGTTAAACCAAGGGACACATGGGAAAGACCAAATATTGATGAGGGTGGTTGGGAGGATGAAGGGCTGGTTTACTAAGGGGTACACTTCACCTTTGGCCGATTTTTCCATCTCAAGAAAGATAGAGATTTTCATCTCTCTCCCTCTCTCAACATACATCCTTGGCCGATTGCATCCCTAAGAAACATAGAGATTTTCTTTCTTCCAATCTCATCTCTCTCCCTCCCATTTTCGTCTCTAGACTTGGAGAAACTGAAAGAACAAGGACCTTGGAGAAATCGGTGAAGGAACAAGGAAGGAGAAGGGCTGAAGAGTAAAGAACGGACCTAAAGAAACAAAGGAGACGAGGGAAGAGGTATGTGTTGAGTCTAGTGTTATGGGATTATGACAAAGGAAACCACAGGTTTGGCTATGGTGTAGCAGAACCTATGGGTTCCATATTTGATTGAAAAGATGGCAAAAATTATGTTAAGGCCTTGGACTTTGAAATCCATCCAAGGAAATGGTCAAATGATTGAAGAAAAGAATGGATCCGAAACCATGTTGTAATGGTTCAAATGTCGGAATAATCCTAGCTTTGCCTAGTAAGAAAAGCAAAACCCAACTAAGAGTTATATGATGAGGATATATATATGTTTATACATGATTAAAGGATGAATTTTATGAAGAAGGGCCGAGCCAAAACATCAAACAATTAAGGACTGAACACGAGTAACAGACATGAATATGGTGTTGTCTGCTAGACGGGTATCACCGTCCGCGGACAGGTTTCTATCGTCCGCGGGACGGATTTTGACCGTCCGCAGACGGGTAACAAACATAAATATGATGTTGTCTGCTGGACGGGTATCACCGTCCACGGACGGCTTTTTATCATCCACAGGACGGGTTTCGACCGTCCATGGACAGGTAACAGACAAGGGATTGTATGTTCTCTGCGGACAGATTTCACTGTCTGCAGACGGAGTTCTATCATCCGCGGGACGGGTTCCAATCATCCTCGGATGTGTTTCTATCGTCCACAGGACGGGTAATGGAATGGACATGGTGTAGTCTGCGGACGGGTTGCACTGTCTGTGGCGCGGGTTTTTTATCGTACGCGGAGGGGTGTGGACCATCCGCAGGACGGGTAACAGACAGGGTTAGGATGTGGTCTGCGGAAGGATGGCACTGTCTGTGGGACGGGTCACTGGTACAGGGTAGCGGGTACTGGGTAACCGGTGGCGGGTACCGGGTCATGGGTAATAGATGTGAACCAGGTGTTTTCTACGAACGAGTTTCTACCATCCGCGGGACTGGTTTCTACCGTCCTCGTATGGGTTTCTATCATCCGTGGGTACCGGGTAGCTGGTAGTGGGTACCGGGTAGCGGGTCACGGGTACCGAGTAGTGGGTACTGGGTAGCTGGTGGCGGGTACCGGGTCAGGGGTAACAGATGTGAACCAGGTGTTGTCTGCGGACAGGTTGCATGTCTGCGGACGGGTTTCTACCGTCCGCGGGACGGGTTTTGACCGTCCGCGGGACGGGTTTTGACCGTCCGCGGACAAGTAACAAACTGAACAGAGTGTTGTCTGCACACGGGTTGCACTGTCTGTAGGACGGGTTTCTGCCGTCCACGGGACTGGTTTCTACCGTCCATGGACGGGTTTCTATCATCCGCAGGATGGACAGAAAATAGGTAATCAACTGAATTTTAAAGTGGAATTTTTTGTATAATTTTCCAGATTGTTTAAGTTTAACTGAAGTAGGTGAGGAATGATTTAAATCAATTGGATAATTAATTTGATTATTGTGTATGATGGAATTCATCTAAGGTACAGAGATTTCACGGACGCGGGTGTGATTGGTTTTGACAAAATCGTTATGCGTCACATCACAAAACAGCAAGGGTGCAATACTTGGACGTGGGTAGGATTCCTACCTTGTTGATACACTGTGGATTATATACATGCACTGTTTTATTTCCATATATGATGATTTATTTTGGTATCAAATGATCATGTTTTAAGACTTGAATTTCAATGCTATCATGTACTTTGATATGAAGTGGCATCTTTGCCCTCAAAAACTGGAGACACTATCTTTATAGCGAGAAGTTTGAGGTATTTTCAGATCACAAAAGTTTGAAATATCTGTTTGATCAGAAGGAACTCAATATGAGGCAACGCAGATGGATGGAATATCTGCAAGACTGTGAGTTTGAGCTTCGATATCATCCTGGCAACGCGAACAAAGTGGCGGATGCCCTCAGTTACATGTCACATGCAACAGTAGCCAGTTTGATTATGAAGGAATGGGAAATGCTGAATACCATTCGAGAGTTCAATTTGTACATCAAGAATCATGGGAGTATGTATAATCTGATAGTACATTCCAACATGGTTTCTAAGATTGAGCATGAACAACGGACAGATCCGGAAGTGGAAGAGATATGGGCTAAAATGTCTACTGGTGAGGCTGTACCGGAATGGGAATTACGACCCGGACAAGGTTTTTTGTTTCGAGGTACGACATATGTGCCTCAAAGCTCCAGAAGAGAGTTGTTGATTGAAGCACACCAAACAAAACTCTTTATTCATCCGGGTAGCACCAAGATGTATCATGATCTGAAGAGACATTATTGGTGGGCATGGACTTAAAAGAAATGTGGGAGATTTTGTTGCTCACTGCCTGACTTGTCAGCAAGTTAAGACTGAGCATCAGAAGCCACCAGGATTACTCAAACCCTTACCAGTTCCAGAGTGGAAATGGGAACATATTTCCATGGATTTTGTGACAGGGTTGCCAAGGTCATCAAAGGGCAACGATGCAATATGGGTCTTAGTGGACCGTCTGACCAAGTCTGCAAACTTTCTCCCAATCAAGATGACAGATTCATCTGAGACATTGGGGACGACGATATTTTAAGGATATCATCAGGCTACATGGTATCCCCAGGACTATTGTGTCCGACAGAGATGGTCGATTCACTGGCAGGGTTTGGCAGAGCATGCAATCAGCTATGGGGACGAATTTATTGATTAGCACAGCGTTCCATCCACAGACTGATGGATAGTCAGAGAGAACAATACAGACATTGGAGGATATGCTGAGAGCATGTATGTTAGACTTCAAAGGTGGATTGGAGGATCACTTACCACTGGTTGAGTTATCTTACAACAACAGTTACCAGGCAAGCCTCCAGATGGCTCCATTCGAGGTGTTGTATGGTAGACCCTGTAGATCACCAGTGTGTTGGACGGAGGCCGGTGAACTTGGACTTATTGGACCTGATCTAGTTGCAGAGACCACGGAACAGATCAAGGTAATACGACAACATCTGATCACTGCACAGAGTCGTCAGAAGAGCTATACGGACAAGAGAATGAGATTCCTTGAGTTTGAAGTGGGAGACTTAGTATTTTTAAAGGTCTCGCCACGAAAGGGACATTTGAGATTTGGAAAGAAAGGGAAGTTGTCACCTAGATTTGTGGGACCCTTTCCAATCCAAAAGAGGGTGGGGGAAGTGGCTTATCAATTGATACTTCCTCCACAGTTGTCATCTTTGCACGATGTGTTCCATGTTTCTATGTTGAGGAAATACAATCCTGATCCTTCGCATATGCTAAATGTGCAAGCTATTGATGTGCAAAGCGACGTGACTTATGTTGAAAGGCCGGTCAGAGTGAACGAGAAAGAATAAAGGGTGTTACGGAACCGAGCCATTCAGTTCGTCAAGGAAGTGTGGGGCCGGTATGGTAATGAGGAAGCCACCTAGGAACTTGAATCAGAAATGAGAGCAGCTCATCCTAAGCTTTTTGTATAAGTTGTTTGAAAGCTTACTTCGCTCGATTTTTGGGACAAAAATTTCAAAAGAGGGTAATATTGTAACACCCAGGATCTTTCAATGCACTAATATATTGGATTTTGTCTATTTAAATTATTAAATTTGTTGAATTTAAGATTTATGGATGAAAGGGATTTTAGATGGGTAAGAATTGGGTCAATGGACCAATTATGATCCAATGGATCATGGATAGGGTTTGATTGCAAGTAATTGGGTAACTAATTTGGTCAATTACCCAATTGGGACCCAATGGGTCAAGGTGAATGGATTTTGAAAGTAAATGGGTAAAGGATTAATTTAATTGTGTCTTGTACCCAATTAAGATCCAAGGCATGGGATCCACCTCATCAAGTGAGGTGGCATGTGTATGAGGTGGCATATGAGTGACATGGCCAAGTGGGACCCAAATCCACCTCATCAAGTGAGGTGGCAAATGGTTAAGGCAACATACATGGTTGGCTAAGCCATGGTTGACTTGGTCAACCATGGGTGAGTTCAAAAGGGTTAAGTGAAGTGAGTTGAGTTAAAGAATTATTTAATTAAGAAATAAATTCAAGTCTTGAGTTAAGAGTTGAATGGATGAGTTCAATATACTTGAGCTGGGGGATGAGTCAATATGGAAGTTGGGGAGACTTCCATCTCAAGTGAGTCAAGGGGAGATGGAGGGTTTCCACCTCATGGGAGAGGAAACCCAAGGCACCAACGTTGGGAAGGGGGGAAGACCCCTAGCTTAAGCCATTTGTCTCCTTGGTTAAACCAAGGGACACATGGGAAAGACCAAATATTGATGAGGGTGGTTGGGAGGATGAAGGGCTGGTTTACTAAGGGGTACACTTCACCTTTGGCTGATTTTTCCATCTCAAGAAAGATAGAGATTTTCATCTCTCTCCCTCTCTCAACATACATCCTTGGCTGATTGCATCCCTAAGAAACATAGAGATTTCCTATCTTCCAATCTATCTCTCTCCCTGCCATTTTCGGCTCTAGACTTGGAGAAACTGAAAGTACAAGGACCTTGGAGAAATCGGTGAAGGAACAAGGAAGGAGAAGGACTGAAGAGTAAAGAACAGACCTAAAGAAACGAAGGAGAAGAGGGAAGAGGTATGTGTTGAGTTTAATGTTATGGGATTATGACAAAGGAAACCATAGGTTTGGCTATGGTGTAGCCAAACCTATGGGTTCCATATTTGATGAAAAGATGGCAAAAATTATGTTAAGGCCTTGGACTTTGAAATCCATCCAAGAAAATGGTTAAATGATTGAAGAAAAGAATGGATCCGAAACCATGTTGTAATGGTTCAAATGTCGAAATAACCCTAGCTTTGCCTAGTAAGAAAAACAAAACCCAACTAAGAGTTATATGATGAGGATATATATATGTTTATACATGATTAAAGGATGAATTTTATGAAGAAGGGCCGAGCCAAAACATCAAACAATTAAGGACTGAACACGGGTAACAGACATGAATATGGTGTTGTCTGCTGGACGGGTATCACCGTCCGCGGATGGGTTTCTATCGTCTGCGGGACGGTTTTCGACCGTCCGTGGACTGGTAACAAACATAAATATGGTGTTGTTTGCTGGACAGGTATCACCGTCCGCGGACGGGTTTCTATCATCGGCGGAAGGGTTTCGACCGTCCATGGACGGGTAACAGACAAGGGATTGTATGTTGTCTGCGGACGGATTTCACTGTCTGCGGACGGACTTCTATCGTCTGCGGGACGGGTTCCTATCGTCAGCGGATGGGTTTCTATCGTCCGCGGGACAATTAATGGACTAGACATGGTGTAGTCTGTGGACGGGTTGCACTGTCTGTGGGACGGGATTTTTATCATCCGCGGACGGGTGTGGACCGTCCGCAGGACGGGTAACAGACAGGGTTAGGATGTGGTCTGCGGACAGATGGCACTGTCTGTGGGACGGGTCACGGGTACAGGGTAGCAGGTACCGAGTAACGGGTGGCGGGTACCAGGTGACGAGTACCGGGTCACGGGTACCGTGTCACAGGTAACAGATGTGAACCAGGTGTTGTCTGCGGACGGGTTGCATGTCTGCGGTTGGGTTTCTACCGTCTGCGGGACTGGTTTCGACCGTTCGCGGACGGGTAACAGATTGAACAGAGTGTTATATGCGAACGGGTTTCACTGTCTGTAGGGCGGCTTTCTGCCGTCCGCGGGACTAGTTTCTACCGTTCACGGACGGGTTTCTATCATCCCCGGGTACCAGGTATCGGGTCATGGGTACCGGGTCACGGGTACCGAGTACATAAGGGAGGAGTCCACGCTCCATTCGGGGTTTCCGATAAACAAACATGGGGAGGAATCAACACTGATTCCGATTGACATACGGGAAGAGCTATATAATGTTTGAAATATAAGAGGAGTCCACGTTCCATTCAGTGGGACTGATAAGGCATACGTGGGGAGGCATGACAGTGAATACTTGATGTGGTTTTGTTCATCAAGGGGACTACTAATTTGATTTGTGATATGGTTGTTGGGTGGGAAATAATTGGCATATGACACCCATGGCATGGCATCAAATTAGCATGATTTTATTATGAGTATCATGCGTTGATTTTGGTACTACAAGTTGTTTACAGTTTTGATATTATGTATCTATCGAGATTTTAAACTAATCCTATGTGTATAACCCTAGTTGGAACTCTTACTGGGCGCGTTGACTAACGCCCTACTTCTACCTTTAGATGATGCTAGAGGGAATGGAACGGGCGATGGACGTGAAAGACGCCAAGCTAGGAGCTTGGGCGGCTTATAACTTACTTTATTTAATATTGAATTTTGGACAATGTATTTGAGTTAATTACATTTTGGGGACTGTAATAACTTAGATTTATTTTGCTATGATGGTTTGATGATGTTTGGATAATTAAGTTCAGTTTATTGTATAGTGATTGACTTCCTTGCTAATTAATGGATAGGGATAATAATTCTATTCATATGATAATTGCGTAATATGTTTATTCCACAAGTATAACTTTACTGTATGTGAATTGTTTTAATGGACTTGGTCCACGCACATTTATCGTTGGTCAGTTAAGGGTCGGGCTTTGGAAGCTCGGACTTAGCTCGTGGCTTCCCGCTCTCTCTCACTCTTTATTTTTAAAAAATAAAATAAAATAAACTCTGATTTTCGGCGAGTGAAAAAGGGCGGGGCGTTACTGTCCTCAATAGCGGAAATCATCAAAAGCTAGAAATAAATCTTCTATTGGAAGAAAGCGTTGAGAAAGCTCTATCTCAAAATCAAGGACTTAACCCCTTTTTATAAAGACAAGAGACTTAGTTGCTAAGAAATTTATTTACTAAGAAAACTTAATAGCTAAGAAAAGGAAACTTAGTAGCACCTTGGAATTTTATATTACTTATATTTATGAAATTTGTCATTTATTGGATAAGGTTGCAATTGGAACAATTGGGTAAGATATATTCAATTGGGTCAAAATTGCTAATTGGGTCAAAATGTCCAATTGGGACCCATTGGGGCGTGTTTGACTTGGTTGACCACCAAGTGACTTAAGTTAAATTCAAATGAGATGAAGGAGTTATTTGATTTCAAATTCAAATAAGTGGGTTGGACGGCCTTCACATTTTGAATTTAAATTCAAAATGGTGGATGGTTCTATGTTCGAAATTCAAACAAATGAGATGGGATTAATATTTGAAATTTAAACAAATGGAATATATTTAAAGTTCAAATTCAAATGGGATGGACGGCCTTGACATTTCAAAATAATTCAAGTTCAAACAATGGTTATAGGTTGGAGAGATAAAAGTGGTTTAAAATTCAAAAATTCAAATGAGTTGGGATGGATGTTCATATTTCAAATTCAAAGAGGATGGACGGTTTTGGATTTCAAATTCAAATGAGATGAATGGGTTGGACGGTTGGATTTCAAATTCAAATGAGATGAATGGATTGGACGGTTTTGGATTTTAAATTCAAAAGAGATAAAGGAGTTATTTTATTTCAAAATTCAAATGTTGGAGAAGATGGAGGAGATTGGTTTGTTTCAAAATTTAAACATAGAAGAGATGGAGGAAGCTATGTTTAAAATTCAAAATGATGACACACGATGGAGATGGATATGGTCTAATTTTTCAAATTCAAACCAAGGGGACGGTTTTACATCTCAAAATTCAAATTCAAAGGCACATGTGGGAGTCTTGGAGTTTTCATCTTATGAAGAGATAAGAAAGATAATGAGAGATAATGAGGATTTTGGTTTGTTTTAAAATTCAAATGTGGCATACACGTTGGAAGGAGGGGAGTAGAGGTTTGTGGTTTAAAAATCAAAACATGGATATTCATGAAGAGATGAAGGAGATGGTATTATCTTTAAAAAAATTCAAATTCAAATGCCTACACGTTGGAGGATTGAGATTTCTATCTCATGTGAGATAGGGAAGATAATCCCATTTGGTTATCTCTCTCCCTCACACTCTCTCTTAGCCGGTCACTCACAAGACAAGAGAGAAAAAAGGAATTAAAGGTTACATTGCACTCAAGCCGATTCTCTTAAGAACAGACCCTCTTGACCGAACCATTTTTGGAGGAGTGGTATTGATCAAGATCAGTCTCGGCCAAGCAAGAGAAAGGAGGAAAAAAAAGGCTAAGGAAGAAAGGAAGCAAGAAAGAGCAAAGAAAGACCAAAGGAGTCGCGGAACTGGTGAGTGTTATTTATTTAAATTTTGTTTAAAAGAACTATATGGTTCTGCCAAGGGTATGGCCGAACCCCATGGATAAAAATTAAGGACTGAATGACTATGTCTAGGAGGAGTAGATGAACCATAGGGTTCAGCCATATGTATGGACGAACCCCATAGAAAGACTTTGTCATTTTGAGGACTGAAGATTATGGGACATTATGATAATCTTAAAAGGATTTTTAAATGGATGAAAACTTAGATGTTGATTAAATCAGTCCAATGGAAGAACAAGGGTGATGTTTAAATTAATTTCTAAGTTGTTATTATGGACCAAAAGAATGGAAAAGAAGGGGTAAGGTTTGGCCATGGAGTATAGCCGAACCCCACCCAATATATTCATAGAATTAGAATTTCTTAGACTTTGAATCATGTGGATTGTTTTATTAAATTTAAAGGGTTTCAAAATTTAAAGATCATGGAACATGATGAATGGCATGAAAAGGATTTTTAAATGATCATATGGACAAGACATGGGTCGGCCATTTCATGGTCGAACCATGGGATTATTATGGCTAAGATGTTAAAAGAAGGACCAAGGATGAATAGGTGAGGTTCGGCCATGTTGTATGGCCGAACCCCACTAGGATTATTTTGTGCACTAATTTTATTATAAGGTTTTCAAAACATGGAATTGGTGGATGCATGTTTAAGAGTTTAAAGGACCTTTTAAGGGAAGAATATTAATCATTCTACATGGTATAAAAGTAATATGGGGTGAAGGAAACATGAGTCATGGGTTCGGCCATAGTGTATGGCCGAACACCATGATAGGTTGCCATGGACATGGAAGGGATTAAATGGGTAACATTTTATGGACTTGGGTTATTACAAATAATAGATGATTGTTGTTTAAGTGATGAGATTAATGGACTTGAAAATAAATGGGACCCAAATTAAAAAGGGTGAGGTTCGGCCATGGAGTATGGCCGAACCCCACAAGTTGGTGTTTGTGGTCTTAGGCTTAAAATGGAAATCAAATGGGATTTAAGTTTAATTCATTATTATGTAATAAGGTGATGGAATCTCTTAAACGGTGCGCATTAGTGAGCGGGTGACGGTTTAAGAAGAGCGGACTTTCAAAGTGATTTTTAAGTAGGTTTTCCTACCTTTTTATAACCATTCTCATATGTGATGTTTATCATGATTTTTATGAGTAGTTTATGTTAATGTATTATGTTCAAAATGGGATTATGAAATGCTAGAATATATTTCCAAATGGCGTGTATCATGTATTCATTGACATCTCATGCATGCCATGGGGTGGTGGTTATGTAGCCGGAGGGTCCACACTCCGTCGGAGCGTCCGAAAAACCTGTCTGGTGGTATCTTGATAATGAGAATTCCCATCAAGGGAAACCGGAGGGTTCACACTCCGTCGGGGCATCCGAACAACCAATGTGGTGGGAGGCTGTGTATATTTGTGATGGGTGAGACTCATTACATTTCCATCACATACATAGCATTCTTTTTGTAAGATTTTGATGACACGTATTTTTATATTATTTGCATGTTTTATACTCTAACTTTGTGGTAGCCCTAATCGGAAGACCTACTGGGCGCGTTGATCTAACACCCTATTTCTATCCTTAGAGGATGATGCAGGAAAAGGAAAGGCAAAGGCTGGGGATCACGAGGAAAGCTAAGCATAGGAGCTTGGGCTTTTGATTGGATTTATTTATGATATTTTATTTAAGTTTACATGGACATGTAATAACTTAGTTAATATTTGTTATGGTTTGGAATGATTAATTAAGTTAAGATAACTTCGGAAAAATGACAATGTACTTTGCTATCTAATAAAATGGAATAGTCTAGGTTCCATTATAATTCTGCTGTTAGATTTAATAATATTCCGCAAGTTTTATTTAGTACCGTATGTGAAATATTTCTCATGGACTTAGTCCATGCACATATGGGTTTGGCCAGTTAAGAGTCGGATTTTAGAAGTCCGGACTTAGTTCGCGTCGTGACACTCCTGCTCTTATCACTTGTTTATATGTTTATAAAAAATATATATATATACTCTGATTTTAATGTGAAAAAGGGCAGGGTGTTACAAAGCTATTGGGAATAACACAACCACGAAGTAAGCTATAGGAAGTAACTTAGCCTAGAAGTAATTTAACCAGGCAGTAACTTAGGGTCGGGTTATTACATACCATGTTTAATTGAATAAAAACACTGGTACTACTTGTATGAAGAAGAAGTCTGGATATCGGTCCAACTTCAAGAACACAACTCCACGGAGTCAGAGAGAACTTCTCAAAATTTTATTCAATTCTAACTTGTCTATGAAATTTGTCCCTACTGCATGTATTCATAGAGAAAAAATTAGCCAAAAGACCAATTTACCCCTACCTAGGTTGACCACACCTAAGGAGGCAAATTCCTTCTCTAAAATTATAAAAAAAAAAAAAAAAGAAATTCTAATGAGGGATTCTAGTCTAATTTTGACCAATCCATCTCAACTCTAGAACATGCCTTGAAGCTTATTGAATGGACAAGATTAAAAGAAAACAAAGAGAAACCTAAGTAGGCAAACTCGTCCACCTACTTTTTCCACCTCCTTTACTCGCCACTTGCATGAAGAATTTAATCTGGGCTTGTCATGTGTCACTTAAGAAGAGAAATCCTTGGGTTGGACGAATTTGGGTCTTAGAGAGTTTAGACTCATGTCTGGCCTGTTTAAGCTTGAATTGGACCTTAAGAGGTTGGCCTGACTTATTTTGCTTAACTGGGTCTCTACAAATAAAATTAGTGAATTTATTAGACAGAATTCAATTAAGATCACCTCATCAAAATGGTCCAGGTAATCCATGGCAATTTGCTCAGTTAGATCAAAGTCCACTGAAAAATAAATCTCAGTGTGGATTGGTAGCCTGGATGCCCCATCAATATTTCTCTTATACAAGCCATAGAATTTCTATAGTTGTTCTTACTTTAATAAATTTCATCAATTCTCTGCTAAAAAAAGTATTACTGAAGTTCTTATACCAAATAATAGAAGAAAAATGACATACAGCAATCCGAACTCTAGATTTTGGCTTAACTTATGCGGTGGCTAAAAGGGCTTAGCTCCAACAAGATGAAAAATCCCCGAAAGAAATATTGATTGTTATTGCATATTGTCCAAACCTAGACGTCTCTACTAAAAAAGTTTTATTGAAGTTCTTATAGCAAATAAAAAAAATGACATATAGCAATCAATACTCTAAATTTTGGCCGAACTTAAGCGGTGTCTAAAAGGGCTTAGCTCCAATCAGGGGAAAAAAAAAACTCTTGAAAGAAATATTGATTTCGACCAATTTCCCAGTTGCCAAGCTAAAACCTTTTCCTTAAATTTTAGCCACATAAGAATCTAAATGGTAGGCAGTCGACAAAGAAATTTAGTTATAGTTTTATTGGGCAATGACCAAACTTATAGCTTAGATACTTTAACGAGCAAGTCTAGATTGGACTTTTAACTTCAAAATCCTTTAGGACTGTTCTCCCATTCTCAAAAATTTTCTCAGACTTTTCATTTATTATTATGTCTCTCATGTATTCTTTCCATCTCTGTTTTCCCCCATTTTTTTGAATTTTAGTGATTAAGAATGGTTGCTGAAGTCACTTCTTATTCCCATGAAAAACCTTAATTGTTTTGGAGTATTGAGAGCTCACACATATTTTCCTTGAAATTATATGAAAAAAAAAAAAGCAGAAAGAATTTTAGAAGGTAGCCATTTGAGCATTCAACGTGTTAGAATTTTCTTTTGAGCAATTCAAATCCATACCTTATCTATGTGGTAATAGGTGATTAATGCTACCATATACTATAACACTAAACGAATCAAACTTACACTAATTTTAATATTTTCTTATTTTTATTTTTTTAAGATGAAAAAGTTCGAGATCTCCTTCTTTCTCTGAATAAGAGAACATTAAGTAAAATTTCAACTCCTGTAAACTACGACAATTGACGGGGCTCGAATTTAAAAGTTCTGATTGTTGAACCAAAGAGTTTAACTGTTAAACCATTCTGTGTAAAGTTGATTGAGAGTTATAATATTAAGTCAAATTATTTTAATTTAAACCCCTCCTAAGATGGAATCTCACAAATAAGATACACAATCCACAATCAACCCACTTGCTAATCAATGAGCATGACTTATATTGCATGCATTTCTATTGATAGAATTATTTGTCAATTAAGAACTCTTACTTAAGACTAGTTTTATTACCAATTTTAGAATGAAGGTTGAGAAATGCGTATTCATATTTAAAACAAACGTCCACACCTGTAATTATAATAAAAATAAAAAATAAAAGCAGATAGTATAAAAAAAAAAAATGAAAGAGAAGAGATTAAGAACGAAGTAATGGAGACAAGAGATCGACAAAGCCTGGCATTCACCAATGATAAGAATTTGAAAAAAATATATATATATAGAAGAGCCAAAAAGAAAGAGACGAAGAGATTGAGAGCCTAACCTCGGCATAAATGAATACAAGATTGGCATTAGCCATTTTTTTATTTTTCCTACGACAAAAAGACGAGACTGATACGGAAAGCATATCTAGATGACTCAGCAACACGAAAGCACCGTTATTTTTTTCCGATTTTTTCTCTCCTTTTTCCGAGACTAGTGTAGACATGTGACTCGAATGTGACGTAGGAAAATAACATCAAAAGAAATTACAGTTATTTCATTAAATTAAATAATATTAAAATTAATTGATATTCTCTATTATTATTTATACACATAAATTATATAAACTATAAAAAACTTAATATCAAAGCGTGGTTTCTTTGTGCTTTGCACTTTACATGGGTTATTATTGATTTATTCAGTAACTACACTGATTAATTAATGAACAAATATCAAATTAAAAATCCAATCATATATTAACCAACTAAATTTTTTAATTAGCATGAAACACATAATATATTGAATTAATAATCAATATGTAAAATCAAATTTGAGGGAAAATAACTAATTCACAAAATTGAAAAACAATGATAAACTTATGTGACAATAAAAGATAAAAATTTGATAGGAGCAATCTAAATAAACCTTATTTTTTTAAGATTGACTAAATCATTTTTTTCGTAAAATTCAATCTTAGAATATGTTTTCTATCCTTAGCTTTTTTTTTGCAAAATTGACATATTTTTTAACTATTCAAATGACAAAAGTTAGATAAAACAGTCCGACTCAATAAATCCGGTCTTAACATCATTATTTCTATTTTTAGTCATTTTTATGAATTTATTTTAGTCATTTTTATGAATTTATCTCTATTTTAAGTTCAGATTGTCTTTATTTGACTTAAATTTTATACAAATTTCACATGAATTTTTTTTTTTGATAAATCAATCTATATCACCAAATCTAATCCTAAAATCTTCTTTTTTTCTATTTAGCCATTTTTTGCATGAATTTTATATCTTTAAATCTCATATAATTATTTTTATTATAGATTGAAAGAACAACCAAGATTCATTAAATGACCACCTAAAACTATTTATTTTATATACAGAACAAAAGTAAAAGATTCTAGCTTTATTTCTAATGAAAAATGTTGCTCCCATTCTAATTTTTTGGGGCAAAGAATCTTGGTTTTGTGGTGAAGTTTTATTCGTGAAGAAGGAAGAAAATTTGGTTCAGAACACTAAAAATTACATAATTACATGATTGCCATACTCAAGTTTTCAACCATGACTAAAACTATTAAAGCAGGTGATTATGGTTGCGATTAGATGAGGGGTAGAGGTGAAAAAGAGAATAATCCCCGTTTATCTCTCTATTTGACAACAGAGAGAAGGGCCGAGTAAATCTTAAATTCCCTGCTCCTAAATTTGTAACCCCTTTACTGTAAGAGTAAGAGGTAATTATTTTACTTCTCCCTTAGAGAATTTTTTTTTTCTTATATGTTTTTCATTATAATTATAAAAAAATATAAAAAAAAAATTATGTTAAAAGGAAATCAATGTTCAAAAGAAATTCCTGCGAGCTATGATAATAGTGCCAGACTTTAAAAGGTAAAAACATTCCCTACAGAGTATCATCCTCATGGCCCATTCGATACAAGGGCCCGCAAATGTAACCATGTATATGACTGTAATCGAGAATGCCCCTCGTAAGATAGTCCCTAAATGTCCAGTTGCTCATTGTTCATCTTCTCTATGTATGTTCTCGTCCTTCTCTAATTTTCTTTGCTCTATATTTATTTATTTTGAATCAAAGACATATTATAAAATTGAAGATTTGATCAAGATGGAGGAAATATCGTTACAACGAATCAATTTTGAATTTTCAAATGGAAGAACGGACCTTAGTTTTTTTTTTAAAATGAAGTTTTAGCTTTAGAATTTCAAGGGTTTTTACTTTAAAATTTTAAGTGAAAATGTTGGCTTAAAAGTTAAATATGTCTCTCTTAAGTCAGACTGATTTGTCAATTCCGTGACTGTGTCCGACTGAGTCCTGAGTTGTCAATTTCTTTGACTGAATCGTGACCGTCTACGTGTCTAAATCCTCATCTCTTGAAGACATGCACAGTCAAATCAAGCTTGAAACTCCAGAAGACACGTTGTTTTGAAAGCTCGCGCCAAAATCGGAAGAACTCTTTGAATGCCAACCATCACAGGTATATGGACCATATGACTGACCTAAAAGCCTTAGAAGCCTTTTTGGTTAAAATTAGAATAATACAAACAGGGTTTCTAATCCCACTCTCTGCCCTATGGAGAGCTCTCGCGATCTACCAAATATCTCCATATTTTGTGTGTCTTTGCAATTTAAAATGTTCATTATAGTTAAATCTAACTGATTGCATAGAACAAAACATCTGTCTTCCCTCCATAATTTGTCGGACCATCATTGATCATTGGTCTTGCAAAAGTCATTCTGCTGCTCCTTTCGGATATCTCATGTCAGAACTGGCCAAGAAATTAGGCGTCCCAATTCCAGATGAGGAGACTGTGTATCACAACCCTCTCAACAGAATATCTTTGCAGAAAATGGGACTCATTGAGCACTCTCGTTCTCGAAGAACCATTTGTCCTCCTCAAGCACCCCCTGTTGTAGACGAACAAGTGCAGAATGCAGAACAAGCAGGAGGTGAAGAAGCCCACCAAGCGAGATTACATAGTGAGCAGACACGAGAATAACAAACTCCTCAACCTCAACTTCTTCAACGTCTAGCTGCCTTAGAAAGAGACATTGCAGAGTTGCGTGAATCTCATGAGAGGAACATTGTCGAGATTCGCGGAACTCAAGCAAGGCATGACTCATGGTTGAAGCAGATTCTGGATATTGTAAGCTGTAGATGTTCCGATGCCGATACTCCTTCTTCTTCTCGTCAGACTAGACCATGATGGACCACTTAGAGTAGTGGGATGGGTACACACACTTTGAGCTTGTTGACCTACTTGGTCAAATTTTGGGGATGTATTAAAGGTCTTCGGCATGTAATATTTTGCATATATGGAAATGTTCAAACTCTAAAAGGCTATAGTTATATTTTTAAGAGTTGAATGTTTGTCATTTTATTCATGGATACTTTATAGTCTTGATGGTTGATGTTTGGGTATTACTCTTATTCTTGGTCTTATGCATGTATGGACGGTTGGGTAAGCTCATTTACTTTCATGGATGATGGTTAGAGTTTATTTTTCCCCAATTCCACATCCTTAACATTATATGATTCTTATATGATTTATAACTCCTTCATATAAGTCATTAAAAAGGGGGAATGACTTATTCAAATATGAAAGATCTTATGGAGTTCAACTTTTTATTATGATCATAAGGTTGGCTTTCTCATATGCCTTCATGAAAAATGAAATAATTTATATATTCTTATTGCTTTCATGAATGCATTAAATGTGTGCATATGCATTTGGATGAATATTGATAAATTCTCAATTGTGCTCACATGGATTGTGATTATCCCTTATATGCGTTATAGTTATACTATTTTCATTTTGGTAATATATATCATTGTGTTTCAATTGATATCAAATACATCTGGCCTCAAAGTTAAATCTATCTAACAATGTAGTATCATTTGAAATTGTCTTGAAATTACCATTGGTTTTCCCTCTCTCTCCTTCCTCCCCTTCCCCATGCTTATAGTCATATCACATACCTTTTGGGCAATATGTCATTATCTTAGCATCACTCACTATATTTGACCTTATATAGTTATATTTGTTTAGATGAATGATGAGATGTTATGTCATGCACCTCTAGGCCTTTGTCACCCTCCAACATTAAAGGGGAGTAAATGTGAATACTTATTTGACAAGGTTTATGATAACCTGGGGAGGTTATATTTATTTATGATGGCTGTTCCAACTTGTGCTCCATGTAAAATACTTAACATGGCCCTTTGTCAATTTTTGACAAAAAGGGGGAGAAATATTAAAATACTGGAGACACAAATGTTTTCATGAGAGAAAACTTTTCGAAGGGTCAATACATGAAGATTGGGGGAGAAACAAAAAAATTCAATATTAGTATCAAAGATAGGGGGAGCAATTGTTGTTTTAAGACATACTTTACAATTGAACACATATTGCTTATTATCACTAACCATTGGGGAGATCATTTTCCACCAAGAATATGCAGTTTATGTTGTGCTTATAGGAATATCACAGGCATATTCTAAGGGGGAGCTGCCATGAGCCTTTAAGTCTTCAAACTTCATGAAGTCATGTCCAAGTGTATAGTGTTTATTGTAATATTTTATTTCTGTACTTGGCATGTATTTGAACTCATTTAAGATGTAACTGGTATTTGAGTCTGTATAGAGTATTCTCTAGATTTTGTCACGAAATTGACAAAGGGGGAGATTGTTGGCCTAAAAGTTAAATCTGCCTCTCCTGAGTCAGACTGATTTGTCAATTCCGTGACTGTGTCCGACTGAGTCCTGAGTTGTCAATTTCTTTGACTGAATTGTGACCGTCTACGTGTCTAAGTCCTCATCTCTGTAAGACATGCACAGTCAAATCAAGCTTGAAGCTTCAGAAGACACGTTGTTTTGAAAGCTCGCGCCAAAATCGGTAGAACTCTTTGAATGCCAACCATCACAGGTATATGGACCATAGGACTGACCTAGAAGCCTTAGAAGCCTTTTTGATTAAAATTGGAATAATATAAACAGGGTTTCTAATCCCACTCTCTGCCCTATGGAGAGCTCTCGCGATCTACCAAATATCTCCATATATTTGTGTGTCTTTGCAATCTAAAATGTTCATTATATTTAAATCTAACTGATTGCATAGAACACTCATGAACTCTCCACCATGTCCACGTTTTTCACAAAATCTCAAGTTTCTAACACTTAGTGGAAAATAGACTTCTAGGAAGCTCGGAACTTCCGAGACCATTATCTCAGAAGGTCCGAGGATATTCCGAGTTATTCGGATTTCTGGGCAGATCGGAAGTTCCGAGAACATAGTCTCGGAACATCCGAGGATATACCTTGTGTAATGAAACGCCAGGTCCTTCGGACGTTCCAAAGATATCCGTTGCAGGGTCAAAAGAGTTGTTGTAATATGACCGTTGGGGATCCGACCGTTGTAATCTCGGAAGGTCCGAGATCCATCTTCGGAAGGTCCGAGATCCATCTTCGGAAGGTCCGAAGATAGATCCGTTGGAACTTTTCTAGCCTATAAATGAAAGGCTTTTTGGAAAGAAAAAGATTGATGACTTGAGCCCAATTTATTCATACATTCTTCCAAGCTTTCAAACAACTTCCAAAGCTTACAAACTCCATAGTTATAATACTCTAAGCTTTGATTCTTAATCTCAAACACATTAAAAGCTCTCATAGGCATATCTTGAGCATCTTATGCTCTATGTTTAAGGTGTTAAGTAGAGATTCTTTCTAGGGTCTTAATCCTCATAAGAAAACTTTAATTACTCTAGACCTCCTTGCTATCACTTTGGTTGGACTTCATTGGAGCATTTACATCAGGCCAAGAAGAGGAGGACATTCAAGAACAAGCCCAAGCTACTTCAAGTAACTCAAGGCTAAGTTCTTGGTATTTTTCAAAGCACAACTTCTTTCTATTAATTGTGAATATTGTAAAGGGTTGGTGTAACCCTATTGACTTTCAAGATAAGTGTTCTCTTGGTGATTAGGTTGATCTACACCTTTGAAGTAGATTAAGCTTTGTAATTGGTTTCTTCTCCACCCGTGAAGGAGAAGGTTAGTGAAATCCTCAAGTGGTGTACTTGAGGCGTGGATGTAGGCAAGGTTGCCGAACCACGTAAAAATCATTGTGTCACAATCCTCCATCTCTTCTTATCTCCTTCACCTTATTTTGTGCACTTGCTTAGCTCACATCTTATTGCACACACAATTTGCTTAAACTTAATATTGCTTGTAAATCACATTTAGAACATTAATTGAGCAAATTCGTATTGATTAATCATTAAATTGTCCAATATTTAAATAGATTTTAAAATTCCCCAATAGTCCTATTCACCCCCCTCTAGGACTATTTTAGATATTTGGCTAGCTTGACCAACAGAAAAAATAATATTTTTTATATATAAAGACAGGGCACCAACCTTATCTATTCACACTTTCGATTTAGATGTCTCTAGCATTAGAGTTAGAATCGTATCGCTTTAGTTAGCGGTTGGTTTTGGCTGTTATATTCATTGGAGAGAACTTGAGACAGACATACACCAGCTTTCAACAGAGAGACAACTATCATAAAGTCATAGTTCTTTACTAATCTCTCATTTTATGAACAACTAAAATTAAATTAATAATTACAATGAGAGGTCAAAATATCAGTCAATATGTATCACTTTTTTTACTGACGATATGTATAAGTTGATATATATTGTTGCAGCCGTACAAGAGCTGTATTGGCCACATTATTGGCCAATAGTAACTAATTTTTTTTTCTAATTACATAAATATTTATATAATTTTTTAATATTTTTATGAAATTTAGAAAAATGTAATAAAAATTAATGAATTGTAATAGAAGATTCACATCACTAGAGATTCTTGAAAATTTGAATTTTGTAATGTGTTTCCTCCTATTGGTATCCTACTTTATAAAAAAATTAAATATTTTTTAAAATTTTAAGATATTTTGAAAATTCTTAAGATATACTTTATTCATATCAACTTTCAAAGATCTAAAACGTCATAAAAATAACAATTATTTTTTTTAAAAAAAATATGCTCATTCAAAGCTTTCTATTTTCTCTTATTATTTTTATTTTTTTAAACAAAATGGAGAAGGGACCGTATCAATAATTTATTATCAATACGTCCGTATCAACTATACATGAGTGATGAGTCTTAATATATTTAAACCTCTGATTACAATGAACACTGTCCTTTTAATTTGTAAGATAGTAAGATTTTATAAACAGAATAGGTGTTGAAACTTGAGACTGCCGCTTCTTGCAATGCATGGGTGATTTGCCAGTTGCAATGTGGCAATTCTTGATGGACCTGCAGAAGAAAAACCTCTGCGTGAAACATTTCACACTATTTTTTTAAGAACTTTAGAAAATGAACATAAGCCAGAGTCATGCGCTTGTGTCCTTTATCAAATGTTGACACTCTCTATTTAATTTTTACTTAGGTATTCACACTTTTTAGAGTATCTAATTAATTCTTAAAGTATATAGAAATCTACTTACCTACACATCGGAATAATTCTACAAGAAAGTGGAGTGACAATCGAACTCAACAATCATGCTTCGTATATTGAATTAAAAAATCTTAATTATCAACTCTTCAAAGTTGAGAACCATTATAGTTTCTAACCACATGTAAATATATGAAATAAATTTTCAAAATAAAAAGTAAAATCTGACTATAGTAGAAAGATTCAGTTATTGAATTTAAATCTATTTATTGGATGAAAAGATGTTGGATAAAGTTGGATTTTCCTACTTCCACAAAATCAATAAACTTAATTTTATTTGATAAAGGTGGTAAACAAAGTGATCAAATGTAACATGTTAATTAGATGCATTTAGGAGCTATGGGTCTACTTCACATTTAGGTACTACAGAGTATGCTCTTTACATTGGTTTTATAAATGAATTTGTTGAAAATGTTTATGTTTAAATATGAGTTGTCCTACTATAGTCATTTCGTTTGAATCAATAAATATAATACTGTCTCTAATTTTCAGTCATTTTAATTAGTTTTTAAATTCTAAACTTATAACATTTAAAAGTATGATTTGATTTTCTTTATCTACTTTTTTTTTTATCTTGTTTGCAGACCTAGATTTCTCATATAAATCTATGTTCATCATTTAAACCTATTACTTGACAGGTAGAGAAGCATGTAATGTTTATTAAATGAGATGGTAAAGGGCTCATTGGAACCATCTTTCTTTCATTATATTTTCCTTGATCAAGCTATATTTATAAAATTCTCAAAATTTCTTTATTTAAAATTATTTTTAATATTTAAAATTTATAGTCTTTAAAAATATAATTTAATCAATTCAATCATTACAGTTTTTTATGGACATCAAAAGAAAAATCATTTCAATTGACTGATTACTATCTCATTTGGTGAGTTATATGCTTAGGAACACAGACAATAATACTATCCGGACTATTGCACAATGAATATTTTAATAGATAGTAATTTAATTTAAAACATTTTGTGTATGGGCAAGTTTGACATGCCCATATTGAAACACTTGAGTAATCTAACCTCTTAATGATAAAAAATATAATTGTATTGGATAAAGTAATCTAACCTATATGAATAGATAAAGTACTATTGGATTATATAATTGTAAAAATATGAAACCTATTAAACTATCTTATTCTTTAATTTTTAAAGATTAGATATAAGTTATTAAATAAATCTTTTTATTTATTTTGATCGCTCCCACGCACGCATATCGTGTGTCTAAACTGAAATGCCGACACATTTGTACTTTTGGCCTTTCAAAAAAGTATAACTTAAATATTAATGATAACGGAGAGAATTCATTTCGAAAAGTATGGTTAAAATGGATTCTCGCTTAAAATGAACGGTGAAGATTGTCGGATGGAGGGAGCGAGGAACGATTTCAACGACAGCGGAGAGACACCTCCTTGTGGCAAGTTGGCAACTTGCAAAGGCTACGACGTACACATACCGTAATAAGTAATAATAATCCGTAAATAATTATTGTAGCTATATATATGATGAGACGCAGGAGGAAAGGGCATCAATCCATTAGGGAGGAGAGCCGGAAAACCCGAAGAACTGTCGCCTCCTGACCCCTCTCTCCATTTGCCAGGTATGCCGTTTCTGCCTCTTTTATCTTTCTAATCTTTCCTTTTTTCTTAATTATTAATTGGTGTCTTTCTTGAATGTTAAATGGTTTTCGTAATCGTCGTTCGTGCCCCAATCTCCTTCTGTATATGATGATACATACGAATGCCTCTGTTTGTATGTGGCATCCTCTTTCTTTCTTCAAACTATTGTATGGAATCACTGCAGTTGATTAATTGAACCTTTAGAAAACAAGAAATGAAAGAATTATATTTCTTTGATGGGTGGTTGCTCGGGCACCCTTCGTTTTTAATAGAATCTAGCCCCATTTTTTTTTTTAAATGGTAAGATTATGAGAAAAGGGGTACTACTTATTGAGTTTGGGTTGAGTCTGTTGAGCATCGGAGAAGGGTAATTTGCATATCGATACTTAGAATTTGCACTAGTTGTAAATGAGTCCTTGGGTTTTTAATGTTATCTTTTCATTCCAAGATTTGACCATCATTGGCAATTGGGTCCTTTTTACTCAAATACATGAGAAACGTTCCAAAATAATGGAATAATGGCTTTTGTAATACCCTCCTTTGGGTTGAGACCAATCCATGGGGATGGTTGGGTGTCCAATTGCCCAAGCTAATGGGGATTGAGTAAAATTTTACCCTTTTCAGTGAGTGTAGCCATGTGCTTTTGGTTTATAAAAGTACACCGTTTGTAAACCATTCTCTTTATGGTTCATCATAGAAGAGTAAGATGACTGGGTGAGGATAAAAATTGGTCTACTGTATATCTATATTATCATCTATGCATCATACACATATTAGTATGTTGGTATCACCCCAGGCGGGTCATACAAAAAAAGTCGTTCCATTAATTCAAAACGCTACTCTTGTGTTTGCATGACGAAGGATGTAATCACAATCAATCTTTAAAATTTAAAAACATAATCACAATTAGTGAAAATGTAAACTTCTAAAATTAATTTAAAAGATAGGAACCCTGATGCAGATTACCCATTGGATAAATATGAAACTTAGTTGAAATAGGAGTGGAAGATCATATGTAGGCCTGACCTGAGAGTGTAGCCCATAAATGGCACACTCAATGATTTATTCAAATTGCTCTACAAAACCTGGGCTGGTATCTAGTCCAACTCATCATCAATTTGGTCTTAGACCCTATTTGTTAGGAATTCTTTTTGGAAATTTAAATTCTGCATAATTTTAGAATTACAAGTTTTGACAAATTATAAATTAGAGACATTCTCTTATTGCAACTTTTTTTTTTTGGTTATTCATAGAATTAGAAAGTAGACTTTATAGAACTCTACTATATTCACCATTTTGAGAAACAGAGTTTGGTCATGAAGCATGGCTGTAATTTGTAGTATGCCGCGCAGCTTCCTTCCCTTCGAGCTCAAGAAAGAAGCCATAGGAAGCAAGCTCTTTTATGCATAAGAAATCGAGCTGTTTGAAGTAGGAAAGAAAGAGGACAGAACTATAGCTTTAGGGCATAGGTACTCGAGTGCTCAGTTTCTGTAGCATCGAGTTCCAGCTTCCTTCCCTTCCTTCGAGAACAAGCAAGCCTTCGGGAACAAGCAAGCAATGCACGCCAACGAAATAACCGTTCTGTATGCATAAGAAACTGGAAACTGGATCCACTGTGTTTCATTGTAAACTATTTTGTTTACATTGATGATATTTTTAGATACTACTATATTCATTTTATCCTTAAAAGTTTGGAGAAACTAATTTTTTAAATTATTATTGGATTAAATAGTCAGGTAAAAAAAGCCAAATTGTTTGACCTTTTTATTAAACGACAAATTTTTGGGGTTCGATTTTCATTTTTGTATGTATTAGTTTTAATGCATGATTCAGATGGGCTAACAATATGAACAATTTAATGCACTAAATTTTAGTGCTCTATGGATCATTTTATTGGACTATGAATGTTTGTCCTAATTAAACCTAGATGAAACATGATCATTTGATGGTTACATTTTCCATGATTGTGAAAAGAATATGTTTCACTCGCACTCAGCAATTAAGCAAGTAAATGCATCTTTAATTAATGAATTTTTTTGAATGATATTGGCATAAAAAGTTAGAACAATGCAAGTGAATGGAGTCATTAATGTCACCGATTGTTTGGAAAATAAATGACCATTTTCGTAGTGTTATCATTTTCATTATTGACTTCATCTTTTATTGTTATGCAATTAATACCTTTTGTTCCTTTAATTTCTTTTTATATAAAATCCAACAGCAATTAATCTAAAAAAGTTCACACATTAATAATAAAAATGAAAAATTCAAATAGAAAAAGGAAAAGAAAAAGGGAATAGAATCACGCTAGAGGAGGTTTTTTTTTTTTAGTAAAGAGAGCCATGTTCACTAGCGGGCAGTTACATTAGACAATAGTTACACTGTAGGACGGCAATGCTAAATAGAGCTGATTGTTTGGCAATGAAGAAAAGTTAGGGTGAGTAATGTAGAATGCTATTATTAGTGACTAAGAAGTGTATGTGAAGATGGATTTATAGGATAAAAATGAGAACACTTAAAGTGAAAAGTTTCTTTGATATAAAAAATGAGGGATTGTTCTTTAAGAAGGTTGGGTCACATACTTAGAAGACTAAAAACAACCATGGTACAATGAACCAAGGCTATAAGTAGAAGGTACTAGGAAGAGGACACCATTAAAGAAATGGATCAAGTTGTAAGGCATATCATAATACATTGCAAAGTCTCAAAGAACATGATTACTGATACAGTTGGGTAGAAAATTAGAACTTGAAAAAACCTTTCCAAAAAAAAAAAAGAACTTGAAAAGCTGACAGTGATCTTCATCATCACCACCACCATAATCTATGCCCCTTGCCCATCTATTCAGGTCAATTTTTTTTTCACTTTAAACTTTTTTTATTCAACCCTATTGATAGTCATGATCTTTGCCACCCCATACTCTATCATTTCTTATCACCTTTCGTCTTTAATGGCCTCATCATTCTCCTAGTACTTCTAAATCCTTTGACCCCTATACTAGAGATGTTTTTGGTCTTGTGGATGTGCCTTAAGTTGACCCCAATTTGCCATTGACTTCGATAATGTTTGAATCCTCTTTGCTCCTTTTTTTCCTTTCATGTGTAACACCTAATCTTCGATTTGTGGTTTTTATAAAGATTTTCTTCACTCACAATTTGCTTTTGTGTAGACTTCATGTGAATCCTATTTGAGGTGAATTGGTAGTCATTGGCTTTGATGATGATGAATCTTACTCCTTCGCTGCCACTCATCCTTTCATGTCTTACATATGATCTTCACTCTTTGATTTTTATAAAGATTTTCACCCACAGATTGCTTTCGTTTAGATTCTATGTGAATCCTATTTGAAGTAAGCTATTAGTCATGGGATGGAATGGTCTATGCATGGATAATGGGTTCCCCAAGGATAAGTTTGAATGGATAATTTTCAGATGGACTTTAAGGCTCTTCATTTGGATGCCTGGAAAGGAAAATACTTATGTGAAAATAAACATATTTTGAACAAAAATTGATAGTTCCATTATTATTTTTTTTGTTAAAAAATGTTACTTCTGAAGAAATTACTTTCCATCGGCTGCAGGAAAGTTCTCTAATGGAATATAATCAGTTTTTATCATCGAGTAGTTAAACTTAATTCTATTTAAGTAAAGAGAACAATTTCTACAGATGTACTTTCCATTTAGTGGATCCAACTGGAGCCTAAGGTTCAAATATAACTTTTGGAGAAGTGTGAAAACTGAGAAAATCGGTGTTCAATCTAACAATGGCTTTGTATGGGATGTAGTGAGGTAGTTGATCATAAGTGCATGATAGGGAGGATTTCATGGGGTACATTGTGGAAAGGGGACCAAGGTGTGACCTTTCTGAAAATGGCCCACAGTGTGCTTGCAAGGTGGTCTTCCTTGTGTTTTTAATGTAGTATGGTTCTTGGATGGCTATTTACATTCATGCACACTTGACGTTTACTTGGTTGTTTATCCAGTCTCTTTTGGAGGATGATTGCTCTTTTATTGTGTAGACATCAGATGACAATTTAATTTATGACATGCCGCCTGTTATATAATTCTATAGGAAGGTGTATCCATTGTTTAATTGATCTATGATTTAGTCATGCCATCATCATCATCATCAAAGTCATAGTTCCATTTACTTGGGTTCATTCTTTTTAGTTCTATTTTTCATCTCAACCCTATTGGCTGTCATATTTTCTATCGTCTCACATTCTACCATATCATGTATTTTCACCTCAATCGATCTCTTTAATGCCCACCCCTTTCTCCTAGTTCTTTCTACTTGGACTCTTCAAACTAGAGCTGTTTTTTGGTCTTATATGCATGTGCACAAACTGTTGGTCAAGCTAGCCAAATATCTATAATAGTCCTAGAGGGGGGTGAATAGGACTATTGGGGAATTTTAAAATCTATTTAAATATTGGGCACTTTAATGATTAATCAATACAAATTTGCTCAATTAATATTCTAAATGTGATTTACAAACAAGATTATGTTTAAGCAAATTATGTGTGTAATAAGATATGAGCTAAAGCAAGTGTACAAAATAAGGTGACGGAGATGAGAAGAGATGGAGAATTGTGACACAATGATTTTTACGTGGTTCGGCAACCTTGCCTACATCCATGCCTCAAGTATACCACTTGAAGATTTCACTAACCTTCTCCTTCACAGGTGGAGAAGAAACCAATTACAAAGCTTAATCTACTTCACGGGTGTAGATCGACCTATTCACCAAGAGAACACCTCTCTTAAAAGCCAATAGAGTTACACCAACTTTTTACAATATTTCACAAGTAATAGAAAGAAGTTGTGTTTTGAAATATACCAAGAACTTAGCCTTAAGTTACTTGAAGTAGCTTGGGCTTGTTCTTGAATGTCCTCCTCTTTTGGCTTGATGTAAATGCTCCAATGAAATCCAACCAAGATGATAGCAAGGAGGTCTAGGGTAGATAAAGGTTTTCCTATGAAGATTAAGACCCTAGAAAGAATCTCTACTTAACACATTCAACTTAGAGCATAAGATGCTCAAGATATGCCTATGAGAGTTTTTAATGTGCTTGAGATTAAGATTTAAAGCTTAGAGTATTATAACTATGGAATTTGTAAGCTTTGGAAGTTGTTGGAAAGCTTGGAAGAATGTATGAAAAAATTGGGCTCAAGTCATCAATCTTTTCCTCTCCAAAAAACCTTACATTTATAGGCTAGAAAAGTTCCAACGGATCTATCTTCGGACCTTCCGAAGATGGGTCTCGGACTTTCCGAGGTTGCAACGGTCATATTACAACAACTATTTTGACCTTGCAACGGATAGTTTGACTGTCATTCTTCGGAATGTCCGAAGTGTTTTGTTCGGAACATACGAAGTTCCCTGGAATGCCGGTGTTCGGAACGTCCGAAGTGTTCTGTTCGGAACGTCCGAAGCTCCCTGGAATGCCAGTGTTCGGAACGTCCGAACAACTCACACAGATCGTCTGAAGGTATATCCTCGGACGTTCCGAGACAATGCTCTCGGAAGTTCCGAGCTTCCCAGAAAATCCATTTTCCACCAAGTGTTAGAAACTTGAGATTTTGTGAAAAACGTGGACATGGTGGAGAACTCACGAGTGTTTTATGCAATCAGTTAGATTTAACTATAATGAATATTTTAGATTGCAAGGACATACAAAATATGGAGATATTTGGTAGATCGGAAGAGCTCTCCACAGGGCAGAGAGTGGACTTAGAAACCCTGTTTGTATTATTACAATTTTAACAAAAACAGGCTTCTAAGGCTTCAAGGTCAGTCCTATGGTCCATATACCTGTGATGGTTGGCATTCAAAGAGTTCTTCCGGTTTTGGTGTGAGCTTTCAAAACAACGTGTCTTCTGGAGCTTCAAGCTTGATTTGACTGTGCATGCCTTCCAGAGATTGAGGTCTTAGACACGTAGACGGTCACGACTTAGTCAAAGAAATTGACAGTTCAGGACTCAGTCGGACACAATCACGGAATTGACAACTCAATCTGACTCAGGAGTGACAGATTTAACTTTTAGGCAACACAAACCATCTTAATTGAAATTTGCTCATCTTGTCTTCTATCAAAGAAACTTTTACACATTCTCTAATGCACACATCACCCATCTTAACATACACATTTTTGTCCAATTTCAGAAACAAAAAATCCATCATCATTATTTGTTTGTCTTTTAGTTAGATGTGATACTCTTCTTTCACATAACACACTATCTTGCCCACATTTAACCATGTTGGACCATTCTATTAGCATAAAAAAATTTCACCAAGTCACTCAATTTTGATGAGTTCATCATCTTGTGTCTCAGATCTACTAAATGTATACTTAATATATTCTGTTTGTATCTTACTGATATCAAGCGATTTTCAGTTCTTATACATATATTTGGTCATCCCATCATCATCATTATCCAAGGTATTAATCCCATGAATTTGGGGTTAGTTTCATATTTGGATTTGGTATTTCCATGGGACTTGAACCCCACGCCTTTAGGCTGTATTAACGAGCTCTTACAATATATATATATATATATATATATATATATATGAGCTTGTGTTTGGGGGTGTAAGATTCAGTTATAAAGTCATATTTAGTTTTGCAATTGCAAACGTTAAGAGTTGAAGTTCCACCATTTCTTCAGATAAGTTTTTATATTGAGTTATTTAATTGGCTCTAGTTGATCTACCCATGGATGGTCCTGATTTCACTTGGCTGAACATGCAAGAGGATCCTATTCTTTCTTGTTTGAACCATTTTTCAAGTGAAAAAATTGTAAAATCATTGAATTTTGAACTCCTATATATATTATATTATATGTGTTTGTAGTATGTATGTATATATTTTGGAGAATGTTACGGTGTTAAATATTTATTTCCAGTTAGACTTGCCGAATGTCAATGGGGAGTTCCTGTTCATGCCCAGTCTACTTTTTGTAGATCATTGATTCTTTTTTTTTTCTTTTTCTTATTCTTGCTTAATGCAAATGTTTTGACTTTCAACTCAGCTGTTCTTCCTAACAGCTCTCATATAACTTGGGCAAGTTCCTGTTCATGCACAGTCTACGTTTGTAGATCATTGATCCTTTTTTTCTTTATTCATGCTTAATGCAAATGTTTTGACTGTCAACTCTGCTGTTCTTACTAACTGTTCTCATATAACTTGGGCAAGGCTTCTGCGATGGTATCACATCCATGTAGTGTGTTAAAAGACAACATGAGTTAAGCCTGATTAGTTCTTATTTCTGTACTTAGCTTTTTTGAATATTAAAATATTGTATTTTAATCCTCTCAAGCTACCCTTTGAAATGTATATAATAAATCATAATGTTTTAACATATTTTGGGGGAAAAAGTTCCTGCTTACTTTCTCTGAGTGGAATCTGTGTCATGGTTTTTCTTTTTTTTTTCCTCTGAAACTAGCTGTATCCATGTTGACATTTCTCAGGAGAAATGTGCAAGAGTTTTCTGGACATATTACGAGAAATGATAAAAGGGTTGGTTTCTTTGCAGGACGTAGATAACATTATATGGATACCATACCATCAGCTACTTTGGTTTCTCAAGAACTGGCTCGGGAATCATTGATTGCCATCTCTCAGTGTGAACCAGATAGGAACCTTGCCTCAAAACTATTACCTGACAATGACAACAATTTGAATGCAGTTGAATTGAAGGAGAGTGACAAAGCTGAGCATTATAGATCTGAATTAATCTCCATTTCCTACACCAACTCGTTCGACGGTAAAGATTTTCCCAGCTTCACCCAAAAATCTTAGGGGTTAGTGGAGAGCAGCTTGTGTGTGTTTAGCAGAGGTTTGTTGTAGGACATATTAGTTTGTGAACTGTTGTGCAACTGATCTGCAGTATATGCTTGACTAATGCTACGTACTCTGCTAATACAAAAATAACGTACAAATAGAAAGATGATTTCACATACTTTTGTGAATGGTTCTAGTTGGATTTTAATCGTTGCCAGTGCCTCTTCGAAACAAATTTCTTAAGTATTTTTTCTTACTTTACTCTTTAATATTTGACTTAAGATTAATGCGTGTATAAAATGCATATATGAATAAATGCCTTAAAAATAGGGGCTTTAAACAGTTTGGCAAGTTGCCCTTTCTTCTTCAAGCAAAAGTCCATTCCATTGATCTGAAAATCCATCACCAGGCCTGGCAATGTAGTCTTTATTTGGGTTTGAATATTGGACCTGATTTGGATTGGAAAATCGGACCAAAGAGTCTTTTATCCCCCAGTCTGATTTTTTATCAGGATCAAACGCTACAAATTTGGGTTATTTGATAAAATCCGATTTCTAACCAAAGGACTATTAATCTCTAAATCTTCTCTTCAATTGGCATCAGACGCTGCCAAGTTTTACCCTGATGAGAGTGTCCACTGCAAAAAAAATTTGACCGTTTTATTGACAGATTATCCTAATGTATCCTCATCTCTCTTCGAGTGTACAAGAGCGCCAAGTAAAATTCCAAATGTACTCTCAGCCTGTCAATTGAGCTATTCCATACTACCTTCTATCCTAATGCATCTGTCTCTGTACTTCCACTGACCGAATTTTCGATGATTGATAGTCTTGACCAAGTTACACCCGAATATGTCCATTTTTTAACTTTTGCCGTCTGTCGAATGACTAACTAGGACAGTGATTGACATTTTGGAGATGTTAACCCACCGGTTATAAAATTGGGTGGGCTGATACATCGGATCGGATATCGGCTGATATCTTTCTCGCTATATTTTTTATCAAAATACTAGGGTTATTATTTTTTCTGAATAAAAAAATTGGAATGTTCTGAGTTCTTTTTTTTCTTCTGGAAATTGAAAAGGTTATAAAATTGGGTGGGCCGATATATCGGATATCGGCCTATATCTTTCTCACTTTTTTACTTTTTTTATTTTTATTTTCAAAATATCAGTCGTTATTATTATTATTATTTTTCCTTAATAAAAAAATTGAAAAACTTGTGAGTTTTTTTTTTCCTGGAAATTGAAAGGCAAAATATCAGTCAGTATTGGCCCGTATTATGGCCGATATTGCCTCGATATGGGCAAATATCGGTCAAAATATCAGCTTGGCCCACAACCAATATCAAACTTAAAAAAAAATGATATTTACCAATATCAGTTGATATTTGGCAGATATATCATCCATATCGGCCGATATAAGATATATATTGATATATTGTTTCGGTCGATATATATCAACAGATACGATATGTATCGACTAATATTTTACACCCTCGTACTCACACAATCCCGCCACCTATTTATTGTTTCGGTAAGAGCTGGGTGCCAATGGAAATGGCTCCAAATGTGGACAGGGACTGCATAATTCTATAGGCGCTGAGGGATGTTGATTCTAATGTCTATCATATGTGAATGAAAAACCCATTGGCTAAATGGTACTCAAAATTTTAAGCACCAATCTCGAACTTGAAGAAGCTGATCAAATTGGCGAAAGGTTTCATTCTTTACATTAGGATGGAACCCAATTAACATTTAGTGGACATTCTTGATAAGGAAGTCTCGCTTTTTTGTCGAGAGATTTATTGAAAAACTTATTTATTAATCATTTTAATAATTCTAAGTTTGTGCAATTTCAATATATGTAACCGAAGTATGACCGGTTTTGTAATAAAATATTCTAGAGCGATGAGAAGTAGTTATTTTTGTGTACAAATACTATAGATAAGAATCATGACGCCTAATAGAATCCAATACCAGTGTGTGTTTTGTGCTTTGATTCTCTCTAAGTTTTGGTGAATTATCTATCTTTTTGTGTTTTGATTTCTAATTATTAATTTTACAATTTAATTTTCTAGATTTCATTAGATTTAAATTGATATTATGCGATCACATGGTGTTTTTTTTTTCTTGTGAATTTTGAGCTTATTTTTTTCTTTTTTCGAGAAGGAAATTAGAAATTAGGTAATCTATTGAAATTGGAGAGCTAAAAATTCTTTGTATTTCTTTGAATTATGAGAGATTTGAAGTATCATCTTATCAATTCACAGTAAACTTGAATTTGAGTTTTCTCATTTAATTAAAGTCAAATTTGAATTTTCTTTGATTTGATTTGATTTAAATTGAATCTAAAAGTTTTATAGAAGACTTTGGTAAAAAAATTCTATTTTCGACCCTTGCTTTCATTTTCCATTATCCATTATTACATCAAATTAGAAATTTTAAAATCGATTTGCAAGCATGATAAGTTCATAGTTATGGGTTTATTGAACTTGTTTTGGTGAAATTGTTGCTGAATCATTAAATTAAACTTCTATTAGCAAGCATGAAATTCGTATTGTTGCAGGGCCCCTAGACTGGTATACTCAATTCATTTATCTAACTCCTTGCACTTAAACTTCAATTATTTAACTCACACAGGTTGACCTTCACCCATACCTATATTAAAATAAATGGCTTGGCCACTTGTTTACACATTCTACTGCAAGCAAAATGGTTTACTTCCCAAATTTCTATGCATAGTAAGTTGTATAGAAATGCCTATTAATTTACTCAATGATACTGAAGTTTTTCTATTCTTATTTAATTTATATAGAAAAAATTAATTGACAAATGGGTTGAATTGGATTTGATTAATCTAGTTAATAAATGAGACGAGTTTGTTAATCCTAAAATTGGATTTACTATTTAATAAATGGGTCAAATGGGTCAATACATTTAGGTATGTTTACTGATTTCCTTAGAAAATGGATTCAAGGACTGAGTTATGTTAGGATTACAACTCGACCAAGTTGGGCCATGTTTTGGGTTTGTCAGATCCTAAGTGATTATCCTAAGTGATTACTATTTTTAGTAACCCAATATGACTTGAGTGGTCAACTCCAACTTCGTTGTGTATTGAATGGGTTCAGTTGACCCTAACTTTTTTAACAAATGGCTCAAGAATATATATGTTCACTTGTTCGAATCTGATCCGTGACTCATCCAAACTCGATTTAAAGAAACGGGTTTAAAATAGCATTTTTGTCTAGGGGACTGGGCTTGGTTTTTTATTTAAAACTTGTAATGACCCGACCTGGAGTAGCTGGTAAATCGAATTGGGTAAAACTAAAATAGTAAATAGGCCTCTTGATTGTGTTTGTGTGAAATTATGTGTTATTTTCTTTTATTTTTATTATTTAAAATAAAGTAAATAAACACACAAAAACCCCAGATTTAATTAATATAGGTTCTCCGATGCACACATCTTTTCCTTAATTAGAAATTTATGAATTTATCCCCTCCGAGTTGAGATTGAGTTAATGGAAAATTTAATTATCAAATTAGATTTTAATTTGCAAAGTTAAGAATTCCAATTAGAATTGTGTAATTAAAAAAATCTAATATTTATAATTTTGGATGGAAGCTTGAGACCCACATTCCTGGATCGAACTTCCCATAGAAATTAGAATTTTAATTTCACTTGTGCTAGGAATTAAATAAATAACTTAAACCGTGTGGGCCCTTTGGAGACCCACATCCATGAATCCCATTCACGGTGAAACACCCCTTTTCCTCTTAAAAATCCCCAAATCTCGATGAAACTTCCTTCTATTTCACTTCTTCACCACCTCAGCAGTAGAGGGAAAGTTTCCCAAATGCAATCCAATTTTTCCTCCTCCTCTCCAAAACGGAAAGTAAACCCTATCTCTTCTCCACCAATCCTTTCCCTACTTGGATTTTTCCTTTCGACAATTCATCTCAAGTCGGCAACAAACCCCTTCGACCATGGATTCTATAAATCCACGCGGTGCCAGTCGGATCCCCCTCCTCATCTCTCTTTTTCTCTTGAATTCCTCTTTATTATTCTTTCTAACCCCTAGACTTCCATCACCACCATACTAAGTTCTTGCACGGTGGACATCTTCCCACTGCAACCCAACGCATATCACAGGTAATTGTTTCTTCCTTCTATTCTTATTTCATTTACTTTTTAGTTTACATTAAGATTATAAATATTATATAAACCTTATTTGAATTCAAATTAGGGAGTGATCTCAAGGGACCACTTTATCCAAATCTGATTGGGCACCCATTAACATCATCTATTGCAGTCTTGAACAGTGACCTTCCATCCATTAATTTATTTTGTTTTGGTTTTGAAAATGGTTTCATGTTAAATCTAATCTTTTGCCTTTATTGATTTGTTTTAATGATTTTCTTATTTTATTTTAAATTGGTTCGATAGATTAAAGTATTTATTGAATTAAATTTCATTTATTAAAAAAAAAGGGCTTTTGACTTGCATCTTATTTCTACCCTATTATTTTTATACATCTTATTTTATCTCAACTTCTTTACATATTGGCTCAACTGTAATGTTTCTATTATGTGATAAACAAGATTTTGAAACCGATTTGAGTCCATATGGGTTCAACGAGCCATTCAAAGAAGGACAATACAATTTCTACTAGCTTGTTTTATTACTCCAAAATTTTCTTTTCCTTTTATCAATAATTTTAGATCTTTGCAAAAAGGTATGCCCAGTTTTCATTACAAAGTATTTGGAGCTTTTGCTTTATTCAATTGATTTCACTCGTCATTTGCCTAAGAATATGTAGATTTTGAAAATCTCTTCATTCATGTTAAGTTACTCAATCTTGTACAATTAAATTATTTAAGGTACATTGTGACTTGGATTTCAATTTTATGGCCTTATTTACAAAGTAACCCTTCTCATTTATCTTTATTTCAAAACTGTTCAAACCATTTACTTAATGGTGACCTTCTGCCTCATGTATTTGAACAATTTGGAAAAGTGCGAATTAATGAAATCAAACCCCAGATGTTCTCACAAAGTTGGATGTAGGCAGGGTTAGACCATGCAGTGTGAGGATTCAACCTGCACCCTTAACCTTGGACTTTAGGATAACAATAGACCATAGTTGGGGCAGCAACATACCTCACATTTATTTAATGTGAACTATTAGAGGGACTCAATAATTCATATGTTAATGGTACTTAGAATCTTTAAAATATTATTTCGCAGCAATCCCGAATTTCAAGGCTGAAACGACGTTGTCGGGATATTTGGATTCTTACATCGTACACTTCACACATTCTTAAGGTGAGGGAAAACAATACACTATACTTTAGTTGTACATGATATTCTCTATTTTTGGTTTATGTGATTGAGCAATGAAAAACATTGCATGATGTATTGTATTTTGGAATGTAATATTGGACCTATGAAATAGACTGGGTATATGTAAGATTAGTAGTTGTAATCCGGTGCTTACTCACAGTAGTGTAAGGGGATATGCTAAATATTCTAATGACCGTGAGGGACTCAGTCTGCCTGGATAGTTGGAAGTTAGCTACTAACCTTGTTGAAAGGTCCAATAATTATGTTCGAATTGGATGGATGTTTTATTGTCTGTTATAGAGTTATTTTTTATGTTATTAAGATGGATTTATGATATTGTGTTGTCATAGTAATAATATTGTGATATGAATTATTATTATGCATGTGTGATATTGTTGAGATTGATTTTCATGTTTTAAAACCAATACATGATGTTTATGTTAATTTGAGATCATAAAATCCTGCTTAGAGTATAGTGTTGATGATGAGATTCATGGGATGTTAATATGATACGTGACATGTGACACGATGATATAGATAATGCATGGTAGGCATGGCATTGAGCATAGCATCTTCATATTCATGTGATGGGTATGGAGGTGTGAGCCGTGATCTTTCATATAGACCACAACGGTGGTAGTGTATGGCCTCGTTTTTAGTGAGTAATACCATGTTTGTGGTAGGTTTGGATTATTGAGCCACGAAAGGCCACTTAAACTGTTATTTGGTGGTGGTGTTAGCCTCGTTTCGGCGGGTAGGCCACTTCATGTGGTGTTGTGTTAGTCTCGCTTCGGCGGGTAGGCCACCAAATACAGTAGGAGTTGTTGTGGATGAATGAGGCATTGAATATTGTGCATTATATGGCACAAATCATGGACATTAAATGTATATTCAATTACTTATGCTTTTAATATTTCCTTAATTGTGATACATTGAGTATATTCGAGATATCATATTTTGGATATGTACTATTGTATTCCTTCACTTGGCTTGGAGCTCACACCCCTTACATTGCAGGTAATCCTCTTGACCTAGGATTGGAGGAAACCACTGATGTTTAGAGACTGTCAAGAATGAACATTTAATTTCTTAGAATAGTTGTGGATTCATGAGATTGGATTTATTTATTTGCTATTACATATTTTGGGAGATTTGATTGGTTGGTTTGAAATAGTTGAGAACTTTGAGGATATTGATTTTGTTTTATTTTATGGAATGGGATGTGAGTAGTGAGAGTAGATTTGACATCAATGAATAGATGTTATTCATTTTATATTGTGGATGACATTAGGATTTATATGATGTGTAAAATATGGGCATGAAGGATTTGATGGCTTCGTTATTTCATTTATAATCTTAAAATATAAAAAAATAGAGGGATAAGGATTAGACTGAGGTTGTCGAGCTTTTCAAAAGTTAGGTAATTGTGTAGGTGAAATTCATTCTCTATTTGTGTGGGCGTAATTCCCACTTTATTGTGTTGGCGTAATTCCAACACTTAGTGTATTTGGTATAACATAAGGTTGGGTGAGTGCATCAGTGGATGTAGGAGGGATTTACTCCGAACCACTATACATTAGGTGTTCATATGGCGTTTAGATTTGCCTTTGTGATTGCTCTATTATTGTACACTCTCCTATCACACAACACATCTCTCTTGATTAATCTTGTTTATTCTGATGCATTTATTTTGATTAATCAAGGTCATAAAAATTGGGGATTGTTTTATTCACCCCCTTTAGTCCAATCTTGTTCTAGCACCGGGAACTTTCAAGATGTGACGTCTTCCATGAGTCGTTGGTACATAAGCTGTGCAAGATACGCAGCGCTAGACAGTTTTATACACCTTGGGGTGTCGTGCTAGCCGGGTAAGTCGTTGTCCGACTACCTAGGAGCTTGACTGTATCACCCCGATGAGGTGAATGGCACGCAGGGCGAGTTTTACTAATACACATTAGGCGTGAGTCACTTGCTTAGTAAGACATAGGTCCTAAGTCTTGCCAGTAGTCGTGACACGTTATATGGATATTGGTTGCCACGTTTCATAGAGGTGTCTGTGTATGGGTTAAAATCTCAATATTATGATATAATAGCATGACGTGATTGCATAGTATTTGTTAGTGCCTCGGCTTGGCCAAGTCCCTATGTTTGTCAATTCCATGACTCAGAAAGAAGCACTTAATAGATGCTTGAAGACCCAATGTGATCAAGAATGAAGATCACTCTCCACCGAATTGAAGCTCATCGTTGTGGCAATCACAAAACATGTAATATGGCCATAGATGACTTTAGGTAGTACCCACACCTTAGAGAGGACTATCCCTAGACTTAGTAGAACAAATGGTTAAATCATAAAAAGCCTAGAGAGAAAGCTTGATAGTGAATTGGAACCCAACTTGGAAATATGTATTTGTTTCCACTGTCAGCTTGATCAGTAGTTCTCACCGAGCCCTCGGTGGAGACAGTATCGACCCATCGTGGTCAAAGACTGGTCGACCAGATTGACATAGATTCGGGATCATTGAACTGTTATTCTGTGAAAGCCTCTGATCGAGAGTCTCGTATGCACCGACCCCTCGGTGAAAGGCTGAAACGACCCCTCATCGTCAACGACTCGTCGATCAAGATCTTGAGTTCAGAAATCTTAAACTCATATGGAGTCTCGAAGAAACAGACATATCAGCAATCAAGGGCTTGAAATTCCATTACTAGAAGTATGCCCGACTTAGAGGGGTGAATAGGTCGGTTTTCAATTTTACTTCCCTTTTAAACAATTTATCAAATTTAACAATATGTGTAGCGGAATAAACGTGTGTGCAAGTGATAAACAAATGAATTAAACCATTAATGCAAACCACACATGCATAACAATATATAGTGGTTCGGTTCACTTGAACCTACATCCACTGTTGGACTCGCCCTCTCTTGGGCTATCCCAAATATACTATGTATGGGTTTCACACCCAAATAGTACAACCTAGTTTTCTTCTAGAGGTTCAACCCAATCGGTTTAATCCTCTGCAGCTATTTTTTAGAGTGGTTTGAACACACTGTTCTAATCCACTTTACAATATTTGAAATAAAAGGAAGAAGAAATACTTGCCTTGGGTCTTATTCGATTTCCTTTTATGCGCTTTCTTCTTTACTTGATCTGTGTGCTCCTTTCCATTAGTTTAGCTCCATCAAAATGACTATCGGCACAGCAGTATAGGACACGGGGTATGACTGGTTTTATAGTCCTATATGAACACCTTACTCTTCATCAGGATTGGGGTATTGATTACCCAAACATTCACTAAGGAAGGTGATGAAGAAGGAGTAAAGAGGGAAGACTGAATGATCTAACACACTGTAATACTTTTCCTATTTTTCTCTTTGTATTCAGTCCCTCTAACAAACGGTTTACTGTTATTTTATAAGACAGTTTGAAGTTCTGCAGTAAGTCACGCCCGTGAGGCCTCGCTGCTTCCAATGAGGCCTCGCCAGCGGTAAGTCTGCAAGGACAACACATATGTACAGTTTAATCTATCCGACAGAATCCAGCCAGATACCAGCCAGATACCAGCCAGATACTAGCCACCTCATATCCACCGTGCATGATTTGCAATTTATTTATCTTAGCCATCAATCAAGGATTAGATGGAAGATTGTAAGATGGTTTACAACTTATGGAGGAGCCTTTCTATACTTGTCATGGACAGCTCCCCAAGGGTATTCAAATTCAAATTTAAGTGAGGTGGCAGCATCTCACCATGTGGATAAATTTATTTACCATCGTAAGCTTCCAATCAATTTACCATCTCACTGTGTGGATAAATTTATTTACCATAATAAGCTTCCAATCAATTTACCATAATTACCTCTCAATTAAACAGACACAAATTTTAACTTTCTAAAGTTGTAGGAGACTGAGTCAGCAAAACACATGGTCAGCTGGACTCAGCTCAGCTCAGCATAACTGGTTGCGAGGCCTCGGTAGATTGCATGAGGCCTCGAGGCTGAAAGTCACTTAACTTAATTCACTTTATTTTCTAATTGACTTCTAAGGTATTCGACTTAGCCTAGGGTCTCCTACGGTTCACTTACTTGTGTGCCAATACCGTATTTGGTATAGACGCTTCAACTTCATAGTAGATCTTCTTATTCATCCAAGGCAAGTCCAACTGAGTCACGTAATTGATAATAAGGGTGACTCGGACAAATCGGGGTACTTACATGGCTGATTGAGAGTACTAGGACCGACCCCTCAGTAATGGGCGGCATGTCGTTCAGGGTAATATGTTTCCAAAGTAGAAACTACTGTCAAGCATGTTTTGCACCAGAACGAGCCTCTCGTATGGAGCGACCTATCGGCATCATAATTATTGACCCATCGGCAACTGTAACGCCCCGCCCTTTTTAACTCGCCGAAAATCAGAGTCTATTTTTTTTTATAAAAGAGTGAGAGAGAATGGGACGTCACAACGCGAGCTAAGTCTGAGCTTAAAGTCCGACCCTTAACTGGCCAACCATACTTGTGCGCGGACCAAGTCCACTAAAATGGTTCACACGTAATAACTGCGGAATTAAAACATAACTGCGGAATTATCATAGAATCCTAATTCTATTCAATTTTAGATAGCAAAGTAGTCCATGTCTTAACCATTATTATATTAACTTAAATATCCAAAATAAATCATTCAAACCATAGCAAAATAACTAAGTTATAACATTCCCAAATGCTAGCTACTCGAATTACATAGTCCATGAGTAACTTAAGCAAAATATAATTAAACACATCCAAGCTCCTATGCTTGGCTCTGATCACATTCATCATTCCCTTCAATTCCTGTGTCATCCACTAGGGTAGAAGTAGGGCGTTAGAACAACGCGCCCAGTACGTATTCCAAATAGGGTTAACACATGGTTAGTACCAAAATCATATAGATAACATAATAACAAAACCATGTAAAACAATGCCATGCCATGGTGTCATATGCAATGAGTCCCACCCATCACAAACATATGTATCCTCTTGATGGAATTCTCCTCATCAAGGTATCACCACAGTTGCCTTACGAACGCCCCGATGGAGTGTGTTCTCCGGTTACTTCTTGATGGATAATGCACATCAAGGTCTTCCCACGGATGCCTTACGGACGCCCCGACGGAGCGTCGCCTCCGGTTTCAAATCATTCCTCCCATGCCATGCATGAGATGTAAATGTCCACATGCTATGTAATAGTATAAATCATAGCATAAAACTTCCATATTTGAAACATAACATTTGATATAAAATAACTCATCAAAAATATGAACTAAAATCATATTACATATCCCATGGTTTCAAAGACGTAGAATCCTACTAATGACCACTAAAGTGTCCTTGCGTTTTCTTCTGGAAACTGCTCACGATCATGCACCCCTTGTGAGGTCCCGTTACCTTATAAAATGTCAATCAATCAATCCCATGTTCAACTTGATTTACAATTATGTCTAAGTCCATAAACATATCTTTGTGGGGTTCGGCCATATACCATGGCTGAACCTCACACACTTGAATTTGGGTCCCTCTTTTTATTTTATTAACCAATCCACATAGGTTTAACCATCTAAGAAACCCTAAGTCCACAAATATTCCTTAGTGGGGTTCGGCCATACAACATGGCCTCGAACCTCACTCACTTGATTTTGGTTCCTCTTTACAGTCCTTTGATCTTTTAAATTAAATCCCAGATCATGCCATCTTTGAATCATACATCTAATCCCATATACATTATTTATTTAACATTGATAACAACCTAAGTCCACAAAACATTCCCCTTGGTGTTCGGCCACACACCATGGCCGAACCCATGGTCCATCATTTTCACCTATTTACAACTTTGCCATTATTCTATCCATAGCTAAACATTTCATTCATTTAAACATTCTAAGTCCATAATTAATCCACAAACATAGAACCATTAATGATTTCTAATGATGCTTAAATCTCCAAATGGCCCATTAAAATGGTCCATGGGGTTCGGCCATACAACATGGCCGAACCCATGATGTCTCATTTCCATGTTCTCCATTAAATCAATTACAATATTTAAGTCCATAAACCAAGGTCCCTCCATGGGGGTTTAACCATACATTTAGATTCATCCTTTTTGATCCTCATTAACCATATTCAAAATCAATTAAAATTACCAACAACTATCCATCATTCTCTCAACATGGCCGAACCCTATGGTTCATCATAGAGTCTTTAGCCATAATAAAATTAGGGTTCGGCCATGCAATGGCCGAACCATGTCCTTGACCATCTTTTCTTATTTATGAAATCTTACCGAGCACTTACCGATTCCGCGACTCCTCCGGTTTCCTTCATACCTTCTTACTCCTTCCTTCCTTAGCCTCTTCTTCATTCTTTCTTGATCTTTGGCCGAGATTATCTTGATAAAATCTCTAGGAGTGGTTCGGGCAAGAGGTATAAGTTTGAGAGAGGGAGAAAGAGAGAAGATTTGAGATAATACTCTAAGTGTTCTCCCTTTGTCAATGAGAGGGGATCGGCCTTGAGTGAGAGGGAGAGAGTGAGAGTCTAAGATGCAACCCCTTAGTCTTTTCTTGTTTAATGAAATTCAGCCAAGGGTGATGTCCTTTGGTGCTACTCCTTTGTAACTCTTGTGCCTCCTCACTTCCCTCCTTAATGTTCCATTTGGAGGTTTCATTCATGAGATGAAACACTCCCACCATTTGGCTCTTGGGTTTCCATCTTGAGATGGAAACCGCCCCATGCTTCCAACGTGTGCTATGTGTAACCTGTGTAACATCACAAAACCGTCCACATTCCTATTAATGTTACATTTGAAGTTTCATCCCATGAGATGAAACTCCCCCCTCCCCCACGTGTAGTCCTTGACTTGGGTCTCATGAGATACATCTCTCCATTTTCCCACTCCACTCACTTGAGATCAAAGTCCCATTAACTTTCATTCAACTCATTTAACTCAACTCACCTTTTTAATTTAACTCATTCAACTCACTTAAAATCAACTCAATTACTTCATTCTATTTCCAACTTAATTCAGCCCTATTTAATTAAGATTGAACTCACTTGGTGGTCAACCAAGTCAACCATGACCCATTGGGTCCCAATTGGGCATTTTGACCTAATTAACAATTTTGACCCAATTAAATAAATCTCACCCATTTAATTCAATTGAACCATGTCCACCATCCGTTGGGTCTTAATTGGGCAATTGACCCAACACTTTACCAATCTAAGGTCCATATCATTTAATTCACAAATTAAATGGGCAATTTTCATATATATATATATATATATATATATATATATATATATATATATATATATATATATATATATATAATATAATAACTTGAAAATCCAGGGTGTTACAATACAACCCTCTTTTAAAATATATATATATATATATATAACTTGAAAATCCAGGGTGTTACAATACAACCATCTTTTTAAAATTTTCATCTCGAAAATCGAGCGAAGTAGGGTTTCAAACAGATTACATAAATAGTTCGGGGTGAGCTGTTCTCATTTCCGACTCAAGTTCCCAAGTGGTTTCCTCATTACCATGCCGATCCATACCACTTTGACGAACTGGATCGCTCGGTTCCGTAACACCCTTTGTTCTGTCTCCACCACTCGACTTATGTCACGTCGCTTTGCACCTCTATGTCTTGTTCGTTTAGCACATGTGAGGGATCGGGATTGTACTTCCTCAACATAGATATATGGAATACATCGTGCAAAGATGACAATTGTGAAGGAAGTGCCAATTGATAAGCCACCTCCCCAACCCTCTTTAGGATTGGAAACGGCCCCACACATCTAGGTGACAGTTTCCCCTTCTTTTCAAATCTCACGTGTCCCTTTCGTGGAGTGACTTTCAAGAACACTAAGTCGTCCACCTCAAATTCAAGGAACCACCTCCTCTTGTCAGCATAGCTCTTCTGACGACTCTGTGCAGCAAGTAGATGCTGTCATATCAACTATATCTTCATTGTAGTCTCTGAGAGCATTTCGGGTCCAATCAGTGCAGGCTCACCGGCCTCTGTCTAGTACACGGGTGATCTACATGGTCTACCATATAAAGCCTCGAATGGAGCCATCTGGAGGCTTGCCTGGTAATTGTTGTTGTATGAGAATTCTACCAGCGGCAAGTGATCCTCCCATCCACCTTTGAAGTCTAGCATACATGCTCTCAGCATATCCTCCAATGTTTGTATCGTCCTCTCCGACTGTCCATCAGTCTGTGGATGGAATGCTGTGTTAGTCAGTAGATCTGTCCCCATGGCTGACTGCATGCTCTGCCACACTCTGTCGGTGAATCGGCCATCTCTGTCGGACACAATGGTCCGGGGAATACCATGTAGTCTGATGATATCCTTGATATACCGTCGACCCAAGGTCTCAGATGAATCTGTCATCCTGATGGGAAGAAAGTGTGCAGACTTGGTCATTCGGTCTACCACGACCCATATTGCATCGTTGCCCTTTGATGACCTTGGCAACCCTGTCACAAAATCCATGGAAATGTGTTCCCATTTCCACTCCGGTACTGGTAAGGGTTTGAGTAACCCTAGTGACTTCTAATGTTCCGTCTTAACCTGCTGACAAGTTAAACAGTGGGCAACAAATTCTGCCATATCCCTCTTGAGTCCATGCCACCAATAATGTCTCTTCAGGTTGTGATACATCTTGGTGCTGCCCGGATGAATAGAGAGTTTGGTTTGGTGTGCCTCTATCAGTAACTCTCTTCTACAGCTTTTAGGCACATATGTCCTACCTCGGAATAAAAGACCCTGTCCTGGTCGTAACTCCCATTCCGGTAGGACCTCACCAGTAGATATCTTAGCCCATATCTCCTCCACTTCCGGGTCTGTCCGCTGTTCTTGTTCAATCTTGGTGACCATGTTGGACCGTATGATCAGATGGTACATACTCCCATGGTTACTGATATACAGATTGAACTCTCGTGTGGTATTCAACATCTCCCATTTTGTCCTGATCAAACTGGCCACTGATGCATGTGATATGCGGTTGAGGGCATCAACCACTCTGTTCGCCTTGCTCGGATGATATTGAAGCTCGAACTCATAATCCTGCAGCTATTCCATCCATCTGCGCTGCCTCAGGTTGAGTTCTTTCTGATCAAATAAGTATTTCAAGCTCTTATGATCTGAAAACACTTCAAATTTCTCGCCATAAAGTTAGTGTCTCCAGTTTTTGAGAGCGAAGACCACTGCGGCTAGTTCCAGATCGTGTGTGGGATAGAGGCGTTCATGTATTTTCAACTGTCTTGAACCATAAGCCACCACACGCTGACTTTGACTGAGAGCACACCCAGTCTTTCTCTTGAAGCATCGCAATGTACCACATAACCCTTGCTTCTTTCCGGCAAAATTAATATAGGAGCAGTTGTAAGTCTATCTTTCAGCTCCTCAAATCTCTGGTTGCACACATCTGACCACTCAAACTTGACTCCTTTTTGAGTGAGTCGGGTAAATGGAGATGCAATCTTGGAGAAGTCCATGATAAACTTCCTATAGTAATCGGCCAAACCCAAGAAGCAACGAATTTCTGTCACATTTTTCGGTGCCTTCCATTCTCTCACTGCCGCCACCTTACCCTGGTCCACGGCTATACCTTTTGCTGATATGACATGCCCCAAAAAGTTGACCTCAGATAGCCAAAATTCACACTTGCTTGCTTTGGCATATAACTTGTTCTTCCTCAAGGTGTCCAGAACTATCCTCAGGTGCTCAGCATGTTCTTCCTGACTTTTGGAATAGATCAGGATATCGTCAATAAATACAATGGAAAATTGGTCCAAGTAAGGACATAAGATCCAGTTCATTAAATCCATGAACACAGCCGATGCATTGGTGAGTCCAAACGGCATGACTACAAACGCATATAATCCATACCGCGTTCTGAAGGCTGTTTTCTCTATGTCCTCCTCCTTAACCCGCATTTGATGGTAGCCGGACATCAGATCAATTTTAGAGAAGTGGCTGGAACCTCTAAGTTGATCGAATAGATCATCGATCCTGGGTAGAGGATACTTGTTCCTGACAGTTTGCTGGTTCAGTTTCCGGTAATCCACACACATTTGGAGTGTGCCGTCCTTCTTCTTCACAAATAATACCGGGGCTCCCCAAGACGATGTACTATTCCGGATGCATCCTAGTTTGAGCAGTTCATCAATCTGTTTCTTTAACTCAGACATCTCAGCTCGTGCTATCCGGTAATGTGGCAATGACACTAGAGCAGTGCCAGGTACAACTTGATCTCAAAATTAATCTCCCTCATGGGTGGCAAGCTAGGGAGTTCTTTTGGGAATACATCCGCGTAGTCTTTCACTATCGCCGGAAGTTCAGCCACCGGTGCCTTGTGTAGTCTGATACTGTTCAATACCAGGTGATTCAACCCTTCATGCAGTCTTCTTCTTATAGAGATGCTGTGTTTGTCAGCATGTACCACATACTGCTTCCCTTCGGGTGACCAAAATTTCACCCTGCGAAGATGGCAATCGATGTTGGCCTGAACGCTAGTCATCCAGCCCATGCCAAAGATAATGTCGTACTCAGTCATATCGAGTACTAGATAGTTGAACTCAAATCTGTAACCAGCGAGTTCAGTATTCACTACTATGCATATAAGCCCCCATGACGTGTCTCCGACGGGGGATACAATAGTGAGTGATGTGGACAATTTTTGTACTAATGTGCCAGTGGCGGTTATGAATGCAGCAGATATGAAGGAGTGAGATTCACCAGAATCAAATAATGTAAAGGCGTAGGAACTACTGAATACTGCCATTCCTTGAATCACGGAGTGATCCACTTCTGCTGGAGGGGCTAAAGTAAACAACCGTCCAGATCCTGTCGGGTTAGGCGCCCGTCCCGCCTGACTATATGCCCTGCCTCCTTGTGAATGAGTTGATCTGACTAGTGGGTGAAAGGAATCCCTGGAATAAGAGGGTCTACTAAGCTGTGGGTATTCCATCTTGAAATGGCCCGGCTGGTCACAATGGAAATAGTTGTTCACCCCTTGGGGAAACTGAGAGACTGATACTGATGAGGAAGGATGATTGAGACGAAAGCCCTTTGTTGACCCTGTGGAAGGTGAGGGTCTTCCAAAGTTAGGTCGAAACCTCTTGTTAGGCTGAAATATACCTCTCCCACTCTGACCTCGGCGGTTGTCAAACCACACTATCTCAGCCATCTCTTGCTCTGCTATAGTGGCCATGCTGACTACCTCTGCCAGTGTAGCTGCCTTGAATATGGTTACCTTGGCCCTAATGCTTGGTTGTAGGCCCCGCTCAAACTTGCGAGCCCTTCGGTACTCCGTATCCACCATATATAGAGCATAATAGGACAGACTGAGGAACTCCTGGCACTCCTTCTCCTCCTCGGGAAAGTAATGGTCCAAAAAGGTAGCTGAGAATTGATCCCAAGTCACTGCAGTCCTCTCCCTTTCCGGCAAGAGCGCTCGCTGTTCCTCTATCACCTCCCACCATTTACCGGCATCATCAATCAGTTGTGATGTAGCCAGCAATATCTTGTCATCATGACTCGAGATCTTTAGTAGGGTCAGGATCTGAGTGATCTTTTTCAACCAGTTTTCTGCTCCGACATGCCCTTCTTTCCCTTTGAAATAAGAGGGGCGTTGTTGCTGGAAATCCCTGACCATGCTCCTGTCATTGGCCTCGTTGGTGTTCGCATTTTTGTTCATGTGCTGTTGCAGAATAGATGTGACCACTGCTTGGACCAAGCTTTGTAGTTCAGGAGGCACCACCGATATATTCACCCTGTTTTGTTCCTCCTTTTCTTGGTGGGATGGTTGTTCATCGTGTTGAGATTGTTGCTCTCCTCTTCATGTTGAGATTGTTGTTCTTCCTCTTCATGTTGAGATTTTTGTACCTACTATTCATCCCCTTTTTGGTTTTGTTGAGTCTTTCTCTTTAGAGGCATTTTTCCTAAGTCATTGAAAAACATTTTGGCTTAGTTTCATCGTAAAGTTTGTGTTTTTCTCATTTTGGGGAAATTGACAAATAAACACTCTTTGTATTTCTTTGTTTTTGGGGAACCTTCCTAAGTTTCTATTGTTTGTTTATCAATTTGGGTATATCGAGGAAATATCTCCTAATTTGCTATGATTGATAAATCCAGTTATTGTGACTGTACTTCCTTTGCTATCATTCCCTGTTGTTCTCAGATTGAATGTTTTAGTCTGAGTCTAAGGAAGTAAATGAATTCGAGCCCCGTGCAGCGGACTCCGAAGAGTCGGTCAGTTGGGATTCTTATCTGTCAGTGAGACATGAAACCGTTTTAATCTTACTTCGAAGGATTCAACCATCCCGTTTTGCTCTGATACCAACTGTAACGCCCCGCCCTTTTTCACTCGCTGAAAATAAGAGTCTATTTTATTTTTTATAATAGAGTGAGAGAGAGCGGGACGTCACGACGCGAGGTAAGTCCGAGCTTCTAAAGCCCGATCCTAAACTGGCCAACCATACGTGTGCGTGGACCAAGTCCACTAAAATGTTTCACACGTAATAAGTTATACATGCGGATTAAAACATAACTGCGGAATTATAATAGAATCCTAATTCTATTCCATTTTAGATAGTATAACATCCCGGATTTTCAAGTTATAAATATTTATGGAAATTGCCCATTTAATTTGTGAATTAATGGATATGGACCTTAGATGGGTAAGTGTTGGGTCAATTGCCCAATTAAGACCCAACGGATTGTGGATATGGTTCAATTGAAATAAATGGGTAAGATTTATTTAATTGGGTCAAATGCCCAATTGGGACCCAATGGGTCATGGTTGACTTGGTTGACCACCAAGTGAGCTCAAGCTTAATTAAATTGGGACTGAATTAAATTGGAAATGGAATCAAGGAAATGAGTTGATTTTAAGTGAGTTAAATGAGTTGAATTAAAGATATGAGTTGAGTTAAAGAGATGAGTTGAATGGGAAGTTAATGGGACCTTCATTTTAGGTGAGTGGAGTGGGAAGACGAAGAGTTTTTGGTTGTTACACAAGGCATACCATGGATACACGTTGAGGACATGGGAGTTTCATCTCATGGGATGAAACTCCAAAGGAAGCATTAAATGAGGGAGGTGAAAGGTTGGTGTTGTTACACAAAGGTAACCAAGACTACACGTTGGAAGATGGAGGGGTGTTCCATCTCAAGTGGTGTCTTGGCCAAGCCAAGGGACACTTGGGAAGACACCATCATTATGAGGAAGTCGGAGGGTTTTGGTTGTTACGCAAAGTCATCCAAGGCTACACGTTGGGAGATGGAGGGTTTCCATCTCATGATGGAAACCCAAGGGGCATAAGATTGGGAGTTTCATCTCATGGGATGAAACCCCCAAAATAAGTATCAATGAGGAGGTGAAAGGTCACGGGAGTTACAAAAGGGCATCAACCCAAAGGACACCACCCTTGGCCGACCACTCTCATAGAACAAGACTTGGAGTCTCATCTCACTCTCTCCCTATCTCACTCAAGGCCGACCACTCTCATTGAACAAAGGAGAGAACACTTAGAGTTTTTATCTTAAATCTCCTCTCTCTCTCCCTCTCTCAAACCTATACCTCTTGGTTGAACCACTCCTAGAGATTTTATCAAGATCAATCTCGGCCAAGGATCAAGAAGGAAAGAAGAAGAGGCTAAGGAAGGAAAGGAGCAAGAAAGAGTGAAAGAAACAGGAGGAGTCGCGGAATCGGTAAGTACTCAATGAGATTTTATTAAGTAAGATGGTCAAGGAACATGGCCGAACCCTAATCTTGTTGTGGCTAAGGACTTATGCATTACCATATGAGAAATGGTGGACGATCAAGGATCATGGTTTGACCCTTGCATGGCCAAACCCTAAATTGTATGTATAAGAACCATCAAGGACAAAAAGGGGATTACGAGGTTCGGCCATGGTGTATGGCCGAACCCCATCAAAGGATTAAATCTTGGAAGTATGATTTTTAGAATAAATTGATGAACCATAGGGTTCGGCCATGTTGTATGGCCGAACCCCATGGAAGAATATCATTGGTTTAAATGGTTTTAAAGGTGGTTAAACCATGGAAAGGTATTAAGGTTTTAAAAAGGTTTAAATGATGGAAATAGTGGAGGAATGTTAATGGTGGTAAATGGGCCTAAATGATGTAAAGGGTGGAGAACTATGGACCATGGGTTCGGCCATGGTGTATGGCCGAACCCCATGGAGAAATATTGAATTATTTACATGTATTTAGATCATGGAAATAAGGAGGAATGTTATTGATTTTTAAATGGTCTCTAATGTTGAAATTGGTGAAGAACCATTGACCATGGGTTTGGCCATGGTGTATGGCCGAACCCCATGGAAAAATATTGATGAACTTAGATATTTTTGGACCATGAAAAAGATGGAAGGATGTTGGTAAATATTAATGAGTGGTGAAGGATGAGAATCATGCAAATATATTGGTGATTTTAAATAAGGTTTAAGTGTTGTAAATGGATTAAGAAAAAGGATGAAAAATGACATCATGGGTTCGGCCATGTTGTATGGCCGAACCCCATGAACCATTTTTATGGATATTATGAATCTATGTATACATGTGTAAATGAATGGATGATTAAATGGAGGATTTAATTATAGACTTATGTTTATGGACCATTTTAATGGGTCATGTGGAGATTTATACATGTTTAAATGAATTAATGATTAAGCTAGGAAATGGAGGATTCATTTATGGATCTATGTTTGGTTATGGATCATGTATGGATCTAAGTATGGGTAAGTAAATTAGGTGATTACCTATGGAAGGAAAGAATGGCCAAATGGTGAAATTAAAGGACCATGGGTTTGGCCATGGTGTATGGCTGAACCCCATGGAGAAGGTTTTTGTGGACTTAGGGTTTTATGAATGTTAGATGATTAACTTATGTAGGTTTGGATTGATGAATCAAAAGATGGCATGATCTTGGACCCACATGTATTTAAAAGATCAAGGACTAAAAGAGGGACCCAAAATCAAGTAACATGGCCGAACCCCACAAAAGTGTGTTTATGGACTTAGACATGATAGAACATGGGTTTTGATTTATTGATATGTTATAAGGTAACGGGACCTCACAAGCGGGTACGATCGGTGAGCGGTTTTCGGATGAAAACGCAAAGACATATTAAGTTGATCATTGGTAGGATTCTACATCTTTGAAACCATGGGTTATATAATGATGGTTTTAATTCTTATTTTGATGAGTTATGTTGTAAAAATGATATGTTTCAAATGTGAGGTTTTAATGTTATGATTATATTATTACATAGCATGTGTTCATTTACATCTCATGCATGGCATGGGAGGGATGTTTGTAACTGGAGGCCACGGTCCGTCGGGGCGTCCGTGGGAAGACCTTGATGTGCATTATCCATCAAGAAGTAACCGGAGAACACACTCCGTCGGGGCGTCCGTAAGGCAACTGTGGGGATACCTTGATGAGGAGAATTCCATTAAGAGGATACATATGTTTGTGATGGGTGGGACTCATTCCATATGACACCATAGCATGGCATGGCATTGTTTTACATGGTTTTATTAATATGTTATCTATATGATTTTGTACTAACCATGTGTTAACTCTATTTGGAATACCTACTGGGCGCTTTGTCTAACACCCTACTTCTACCCTAGTGGATGACACTAGAAATGAAGGGAATGATGAACGTGATCGGAGCCAGGCATAGGAGCTTGGATGTGTTTTAATTTCATTTTGTTTTTAAGTTACTCATGGACTATGTAGTTCGAGTAGTTAGCATTTGGGCTTGTAATAACTTAGATATTTTGCTAGGGTTTGAATGAATTATTTTGGATATTTAAGTTAAGGTAATTATGGTTAAGACTTAGACTACTTTGCTATCTAAATTGGAATAGAATCAGGATTCTATTATAATTCCGCAATTATGTTTTATTCTGCACGTATAACTTATTGCGTGTGAACCATATTCGTGGACTTAGTCCATGCACACGAATGGTTAGCCAGTTAAGGGTCGGGTTTTAGAAGATCGGACTTAGCTCGGGTCGTGACGTCCCCGCCCTCTCTCTCTTCTATACCAAAAAAAAAAAAAAAATAGACACTGATTTTTGCCGAGTGAAAAAGGGCGGGACGTTACAGATAGCAAAGTAGTCCATGTCTTAACCATTATTATATTAACTTAAATATCCAAAATAAATCATTCAAACCATAGCAAAATAACTAAGTTATTACATGCCCAAATGCTAGCTACTCGAATTACATAGTCCATGAGTAACTTAAGCAAAATATAATTAAACACATCCAAGCTCCTATGCTTGGCTCTGATCACATTCATCATTCCCTTCAATTCCTGTGTCATCCACTAGGGTAGAAGTAGGGCGTTAGAACAACGCGCCCAGTACGTATTCCAAATAGGGTTAACACATGGTTAGTACCAAAATCATATAGATAACATAATAACAAAACCATGTAAAACAATGCCATGCCATGGTGTCATATGCAATGAGTCCCACCCATCACAAACATATGTATCCTCTTGATGGAATTCTCCTCATCAAGGTATCACCACAGTTGCCTTACGAACGCCCCGATGGAGTGTGTTCTCCGGTTACTTCTTGATGGATAATGCACATCAAGGTCTTCCCACGGATGCCTTACGGACGCCCCGACGGAGCGTCGCCTCCGGTTTCAAATCATTCCTCCCATGCCATGCATGAGACATAAATGTCCACATGCTATGTAATAGTATAAATCATAGCATAAAACTTCCATATTTGAAACATAACATTTGATATAAAATAACTCATCAAAAACATGAACTAAAATCATATTACATGTCCCATGGTTTTAAAGACGTAGAATCCTACCAATGACCACTAAAGTGCCCTTGCGTTTTCGTCCGGAAACCGCTCACGATCGTTCACCCCTTGTGAGGTCCCGTTACCTTATAAAATGTCAATCAATCAATCCCATGTTCCACTTGATTTACAATTATGTCTAAGTCCATAAACATATCTTTATGGGGTTCGGCCATATACCATGGCCGAACCTCACACACTTGAATTTGGGTCCCTCTTTTTATTTTATTAACCAATCCACATAGGTTTAACCATCTAAGAAACCCTAAGTCCACAAATATTCCTTAGTGGGGTTCAGCCATACAACATGGCCCCGAACCTCACTCACTTGATTTTGGTTCCTCTTTATAGTCCTTTGATCTTTTAAATTAAATCCCAGATCATGCCATCTTTGATTCATACATCTAATCCCTTATACCATATTTATTTAACATTGATAACAACCTAAGTCCACAAAACATTCCCCATGGGGTTCGGCCACACACCATGGCCGAACCCATAGTCCATCATTTTCACCTATTTACAGCTTTGCCATTATTCTATCCATGGCTAAACATTTCATTCATTTAAACATGCCTAAGTCCATAATTAATCCACAAACATAGAACCATTAATGATTTCTAATCATGCTTAAATCTCCAAATGGCCCATTAAAATGGTCCATGGGGTTCGGCCATACACCATGGCCGAACACATGATGTGTAATGCCCCGCCCTTTCACCCTTCTTAAAAATCAGAGTCTGAAAATTTCTTTTGTAAGAAACATAGAGTGAACAAGAGCGGGGGTCGTCACGACGCGAGTTAAGTTCAGACTACTCAAGTCTGAACCTTAACTGGCCTCCCATGTGCACATGGACTAAACCATGATAATAAATCACACATGGAACTAACAACAACTTGCGGAATAAACTTGACTAACTGCGGAAATAATATGAATAGATAGCAAGTAACAGTCTCACCTGATAATTAAGGTAAACAACCAGCCAAAGTAAACATCCTAGTGAAACCATAGCAAGTATTAACTTATTACATGTCCATCAAAATATAATTCAAATGATAGTAAATAAGTAATCCGGTTCATCATTCAAGCACTTAGGCTTGGCTCCCCTCCTGGTCATCGACCTGCTCTTTACCTTTCCTTGATCCTGCATTATCCTCTAAGGATAGAATTAGGGCGTTAGATCAACGCGCCCAGTAGGTTCCCGATCAGGGCTACCACATGGTTAGTATATAAAAACATGCACATATATCATAATATCTGATTATCCAAAACCATATAAAAGTCATGCTATGTATGTATGCAAATGTAATGAGTCCTACCCCATCACACATACATATAGCCTTTACTTGCCGTGTCTCATATAAACCTGTTGGATTCTCCTGGCGTGACATTTCACTGCCGAAGGAGGCCCCACAGTTGCATCTCGGACATTCCGACGGAGTGCAGGCTCCGGTTTCCATAACCACTTGTCAATTCTCCTGGCGTGACTTGCACCTCCGAAGGAGGCTCCACAGTTGCATCTCGGATATACCGACGGAGTGTGGGCTCCGGTTTCCATAATCATCATCCCATGCTATGCATGAGATGTCTATGCATTGTATGTCATTTGTAAATACTTAACTCATCATTCAAAACCACATTTGTAACGTAACTCAAATACAACATAATAAAACCAAATCATAAATTGTGGTTACAAGTAGGTAGGAAACCTACTGAAGATTTACTTCAGTAACTGATCTTTCTTTTGCGTCACCCGGTCACGACTCGCACGTCGTCAACTTCCGGTACCTTGTCCATATAACAATCAGCAAATCACAATATCACTTACTTGTTCATTCATATCTAAGACCCAACCACATCATGTGAGGTTTGGCCATGCCCATGGTCGAACATCACCAACTTAGGATTTAACTTCCTTTTTCGTTTAATCAACTCTTAATTACTTAACCCATTCCGTCAAATAATTGTTGATGGGGTTCGGCCATACTACATGACCGAACCACATCCTATGGGTTTTTATCCCACTTTCCTTCATCGACCATGATTTGTTATTTGCTTACACTAAGTTCACTAAATCCCATAACTTAGAAACTTTTCAACCATATAGAATGGTCCATGGGTTTCGGCCCTATACTTGGCCGAACCTTGTATTCCCACTCTTCCATCATCAAATGATTTTCCATTACAATACTTTAAACCCTTTATAAAATCATGGGAATAATATCAAACACGACCCATGAACGTAGTCCATTTATTCCAAAAACAGCCCATGGGGTTTGGCCATACTCATAGCCGAACCCTAGGGTTCACTTGGTCCAACAATCACCATGATTACTCATGGTTTAATCATGCTAACTCAACCATGAATTATACATGGTTCAGCCGCATAATAATCCACCAAAACAGTAAACATGTTATTCCATTAATTTCCATAAGAACACCATAACTTTGTATGGTTTTTAACTCACCAAAATCATCAAATACTTACATGGGGTTCGGCTATCCAAAGTGGCCGAACCCTATGTCCATGTTTTGGTCTTTCAAACATGTTTTAGGTGTCATTTAAACATATAATATCAGTACAACATTGCTGCATTTTTACCTCTCAAAACCATCCAAATAAGTTCATCACTTTGTCCAAATGACCATAACATTTCATGGGATTCGGCCATCCAAGATGGCCGATCCAAATGGTCCAATTCATCAATTTTACTCCACTGTTTAGACCCATGATAACTTCAGTCCTTATGTTATCTAAGTCCATGTTTTTAACCCTCTTTAAAAACATGCATTTGAACCTTAAAGAAACCTCAAAAACAGTCCATAAAAACTCCATGGTTTCTATGTTTCAAAACATCAAAACAACCTATCTTTTACTTGGGGTTCGGCCCTCCATGGTGGACGAACCCAATGGTCATCTTTACCATTTTTAAACCTCTATTAATCAAGGTTAAAACCTTGGTGTATTTGGCCATAACCATGGCCCAATACACACCCCATTTGTTCCATGTTATTAAACCAAAATAACACATTAAATACTTACCAAATTTTCCAAGCTTTCTTCTTGTCTTTGATCCTTGGTTTCTCCCTTTTATATCTTCTTTCTTTCCTTAATTCCTTGCTGGTTTATGCTTGATTAACTGGTGCCAAAACCTCTGCTGTTTAACCAAGAAAAACGAATTGGAGAGAGGGAGAGAGAGGTGGGAATTCTTGGATTTCCAAAGTAACAATCGGCCAAGAATGGTAACATTCTCCTTTTATAGTTTCAGCCCCCAACTCCCATTTAGTTCCCTCAATTAATTTTACCAAAACCGATGGGGCATTGGGTGTCAACCAAGACACCCCTTGGTGCTAAACGTTGCACCCCTTGGTGCCAAACGTTGTATCCATTCAATGGATGGGTGCCGCCCAACCTTGGTGTCTTTTGGCTTTGCCAAGGCACCCTTTCACTCCCAACGGTTGGGATTGATTCTCCAAGGGTTGTGTGTGATTAACAACACCTTTCAATATCCATTTAACTCACTTGAACCAAGGCCCTTTTATTCTAACTCAACTCACACCACTCAACACACTTAATGCATCTCATTTTAATGCATTCAACTCATTCTTAATTCAAATTAAATAAAATCAGTTCCACTTAACCTGATTTAACTCACCATTGAACTCATTTGTGGGCCCACACGGTCGGCTGTGGTCAACAAAGTCTACCCGACCCGTTTTTGACTCCATGACCCAATTATGGGTATTTTGGTCATTTGTACTTGGTTTTCACACGTGTATCAGGCTACCCATTTTTACTATACCTGATTTCCAATCAGTTCAGCTTGACCCCATCTAATTTGAGTTTATACAATGTTCAAATTATCCATTTTGACCCATTGGGTCCAATTGGGCCCTTTGACCCATTTAGCCATTTTTCAACCCAATTGATGTACATAACCCATCCAATCAAACTTGATATTTATAATATGCTCACATGATCTTAATTTGAGCAACAAGCCCCACCATTTCCTTGTTTGACATCACAAAATAATTAATTTAACAAACCAGGGGCATTTTCGTAATTATCCACTTCATTGAGAAAATGGGGTGTTACATGATGTCTCATTTCCATGTTCTCCATTAAATCAATTACAATATTTAAGTCCATAAACCAAAGTCCCTCCATAGGGGTTTAACCATACATTTACGTTCATCCTTTTTGATCCTCATTAACCATATTCAAAATCAATTAAAATTACCAACAACTATCCATCATTCTCTCTCCATGGGGTTCGGCCATACAACATGCCCGAACCCTATGGTTCATCATTTCCATTAAAACACATCATACATCCATGATTGATCCTTTGATGGTTCTCATACATACATCCATTTAAATCCTTTAAAACCTTTTAAAATCATACACATACATCTATGATTTTCTACCTTCAAAATCCATTAAAAATAACCAATGTCCTTCCATGGGGTTCGGCCATACAACATGGCTGAGCTCTATGGTTCATCATCTTCTCTTAAAACCACTTAGACCCATATAAATTCCTTAATACCTTTCCATGGAGTTCGGCCATACAACATGGCCGAACCCTATGGTTCATCATAGTCTTTAGCCATAATAAAATTAGGGTACGGCCATGCAATGGCCGAACCATGTCCTTGACCATCTTTTCTTATTTATGAAATCTTATCAAGCACTTACCGATTCCGCGACTCCTCCAGTTTCTTTCACTCCTTCTTGCTCCTTTCCTTCCTTAGCCTCTTCTTCTTTCCTTCTTGATCTTTGGCCGAGATTGATCTTGATAAAATCTCTAGGAGTGGTTCGGCCAAGAGGTATAAGTTTGAGAGAGGGAGAAAGAGAGAAGATTTGAGATAATACTCTAAGTGTTCTCCCTTTGTCAATGAGAGGGGATCGGCCTTGAGTGAGAGGGAGAGAGTGAGAGTCTAAGATGCAACCCCTTAGTCTTTTCTTGTTTAATGAAATTCAGCCAAGGGTGATGTCCTTTGGTGCTACTCCTTTGTAACTCTTGTGCCTCCTCACTTCCCTCCTTAATGTTCCATTTGGAGGTTTCATTCATGAGATGAAACACTCCCACCATTTGGCTCTTGGGTTTCCATCTTGAGATGGAAACCGCCCCATGCTTCCAACGTGTGCTATGTGTAACCTTGTGTAACATCACAAAACCGTCCACATTCCTATTAATGTTACATTTGAAGTTTCATCCCATGAGATGAAACTCCCCCCTCCCCTCCAACGTGTAGTCTTGACTTGGGTCTCATGAGATACATCTCTCCATTTTCCCACTCCACTCACTTGAGATCAAAGTCCCATTAACTTTCATTCAACTCATTTAACTCAACTCACCTTTTTAATTTAACTCATTCAACTCACTTAAAATCAACTCAATTACTTCATTCTATTTCCAACTTAATTCAGCCCTATTTAATTAAGATTGAACTCACTTGGTGGTCAACCAAGTCAACCATGACCCATTGGGTCCCAATTGGGCATTTTGACCTAATTAACAATTTTGACCCAATTAAATAAATCTCACCCATTTAATTCAATTGAACCATGTCCACCATCCGTTGGGTCTTAATTGGGCAATTGACCCAACACCTTACCCATCTAAGGTCCATATCATTTAATTCACAAATTAAATGGGCAATTTTCATATATATATATATATATATAGATATATATATATATAACTTGAAAATCCGGGGTGTTACAGCAACAACGACATGTCGACCGAGAAAGAATATTACCGTTGGGAGTGCAACGGTAGGGTTGTTGAACGGTAACATTTATAGTCACCGACCCCTCAGTGCAACTGACCTGTCGGTTCATTACTGTTACCTCAACTGGTTGCCTTCGCTATATAAACCAACCTTTATACAACCAGTTGGTATCCTTTGGATGGATCAGTTGGACCCTCATCTTTATAAGTGAGCTTAACAAGGGCCAACAGAAGGATCACTCTCTCTCTCTATAGTGCTTACACTAGGGGAATCAAATACAACCAATCAAATGGATGAGTTGTGAGAGAGAGAAGAAGGATGAAAAACTCATAAACAACCAATCTGAGGATTGAGTTTAAAAGTGAGAAAGGTAGAACCATAAACTAGGAAACCTTTGGTAGAAACAGTTTCCTTGACACCCTGGACTGTGTTGTTAAAAGACGGCTACGAGGCGGAGCACCGGCATACTTGGGTGGGATCTCGAAGAAGCACACATTAGAAGAAAAAGCTTCAAAGGCAAGTGCTTATTGGTTTTAATTTTCTTTTAAAACCTTTGTTACGAAGTAGATTAAGGGGAGGTACCATAGAACCTGTAACACCTCGGATTTTCAAGATATCAATTTATATGAAATTTGCCCATTTAATTTTATGAACTAATGGATATGGACCTTAGATGGGTAAGGTGTTGGGCAATGGCCCAATTAAGACCCAACGGCTATGGAATGAGAGTTCAATGTAAGGTAAATGGGTAAGATACATTTAATTGGGTCAAGGTTGCTATTTGGGTCAAAATGCCCAATTGGGACCCAATGGGTCATGGTTAACTTTGTTGACCACCAAGTGAGTTCAAGCCTAACTTAATTGGGACTGAATTAAAATGGGGAGGTAATCAAGTGAGCGAGTTGACTTTAAAGTGATGAGTTAACTGAGTAGAATTGATTTGAAATGAGTTAAATTAAAGTGGTGAATTGAATTAAAGAGTGAGTGAAGTGCGAAGATGAAGGGTTGTTGTTTCAAAAATCAAACCAAGGGTTACACGTTGGAGAGGAGGGAAGTTTTGGTTTATTGTAAATTCAAACAAAGGCACACGTTGGCATGGGAGTTTCATCTCAAAGATGAAACCCCCACATGGAGAAGTAATGAGGAGAGGAAAAGTTTTGGGGGTTACACAATTCAAAATCCAAGGGTACACGTTGGAGGGGGAAAGGGGGCGAAAGTTTCATCTCATAGATGAAACCCCCAAAGGAAGCATTAATGGGAGATGAATGATGTTTGGGGAGGTTACACAAGGCACCTTCATTGCAGCCATTGGAGGCATGGGGTTTCATCTCATGGATGAAACCCCCAAATGGAATTTAATTGAGGAAGGTAAATGAGGTTGGGAGTTACAAAGGGGTGTCACCAAAGGACACCACCTTTGGCCGACCCTATTGATCAAAGAAAGACATTAGTTTTGTAATTCTATCTCTCTCTCCCTCTTGGCTGTTCTTCTCTCCCTCAAAACCATCTCCTGGCCGACCACCCATAGGGACCAAAGAGAAAAGAATTTAGAGTGGACATCTCAAACATCTCTCCCTCTCACTCAAGGCCGAATTCCATCTCTCTTTCTCAAGCTCTCACACTCGGCCAAAGGATTAAGAAGAAGGAGGAAAAGGCTAAGGAAGGAAAGGATCGGAAGAACAAGCCGGAGCAAAGGAAAACCGGAGGAGTCGCGGAACCGGTAGGTATTTTTGATAAACTTTGTTTAAAGTAAGGAACCACAGGGTTCGGCCATGGTGTATGGCCGAACCCCATGGAAGAAAAATTAAGGGAAACATATGGTATTTTAATGGAAAGGATGAACCATAGGGTTCGGCCATAGAGCATGGCCGAACCCCATGGAGGGACCTTGGTTATTTTATGGGTTCTTGAAGAATAAAAAGAAAAGTTTATGAATGATTCAGAAGGTTTAAAAATGGAGAGGATATTAGTGAAAGGAGATAAAGAATGGAAAGAAGGGCACAAAACCAAAAGGTGAGGTTCGGCCATGTTGTATGGCCGAACCCCACCAAGGAATATGTATGGACTTGGGGTTTTTAGATATTGAATTCAAGTGGATTGTTTTAATAATTTTAATGGGTTTCAAAACATGGAAATGGTAGGTACATGTTAAGGACTTTTAAAAGGGTTTTAAAAAGAGGAATACTAATCATTTTACATGTTGTTAAAATGTAATCGGTGAAAGAACCATGAACCATGGGTTCGGCCATGGTATATGGCCGAACACCATGGAAGGGATATCAATGATTTTGAAGGGATTAAATGGTAAGGAACTCAATGGTGTATGGCCGAACCCCATGAACCATGTTGTGGATCAAAATGTGAACTTATGTATGTTTAGATGAATGGAATGTTAGCCATGGATAAAAGAATGGCAATGTTGTAATTAAGTGGAAATAATGGACCATGGGTTCGGCCATGGTGCATGCCGAACCCCATGGGAAATGTTTGGTGGACTTAGAATCTATATATGGTAGATTAAATGAATGAAATGTTAACTAAAGATTAGACCAATGGCAAGGATCTAATTAAGTGGAAATAATGGACCATGAGTTCAGCCATGGTGTATGGCCGAACCCCATGAGGAATGATTTGTGGACTTAGGGTTTAGATGATTACCTTAGTGGTGTTTGATTAACAAATTAAAAGAGGGGCTAAAACCAAAAAGGTGTGGTTCGGCCATAGTGTATGGTCGAACCCTACAAAGTGTATGTTTGGACTTTGATATTATTGGAAATCAAATGGGTTATTGGTTTGACTCATGGATATGTTATAAGGTTATGAGACCTCATAAACAGTGCGCGATCGTAAGCGGTTGCCGGTTTAAGAATCAAGGACACTTTAGTGGTCTTTGGTAGGATTCTACCTCTTTGAAACCATGGGTTTATGTATGATGTTTTTATCTTATTTTGATGAATTTATGTTGTAAATGATATGTTCCAAATGTGAGTTTTAATGCTATGTTTATAATATAAAACAACATGTGTTTCATTAGCATCTCATGCATGGCATGAGGTGAAGGATTGGTAACCGGAGGCCACACTTCGCCGGGGCGTCCGAAAGACCACTGTGGGGATACTTTGATGTGCATTTCTCATCAAGAGGTAACCGGACGGGCCACACTCCGTCGGGGCGTCCGAAAGACCAATGTTGGGGTACCTTGACGAGGAGAATTCCATCAAGAGGTTGTATGTACTTGTGATGGGTGGGACTCATTGCATTTGACATCATGACGTGGCATTGTTTTTATATGGTTTTGACATTATGTTATTATATATGACTTGTACTAACCATGTGTAGACCCTAAATGGAATACCTACTGGGCGCGTTGTTCTAGCGCCCTACTTTTACCCTAGTGGATGACACAGGAAAGGAAAGGGACGATGAACGTGATCGGACCCAAGCATAGGAGCTTGGATATGTGATTGGATTATATTTTTGTTTAAGTTACTCATGGACTTGTAATTTGAGTAGCTAGATTTCGGGCATGTAATAACTTAGTTAATTTTGCTATGGTTTGAATGGTTTGTTTGGATATTTAAGTTAAGTTTAATTATGGTAAAAGACTTGAAGTACTTTGCTATCTAAAAATGAATACATGTAGGTTCTATTATAATCCGCAGTTTATAATTTGATCCGCATGTATATATTATTATCTGTGAACTGTATTCATGGACTTAGTCCATGCACACATAGGGTTGGCCAGTTAAGGGTCGGATTTTAGAAGTTCGGACTTAGCTCATGTCATGACGTCCCGCTCTTGCTCACTCTGTTATTTTTTATTTTTTAAAAATAGACTCTGATTTACGAAAAGCATAGTAAAAAGGGCGGGGCGTTACAGTTGGTGTAAGAGCGAACCAGAAAGATTGAATCTTTCGGAGTAAATTAATCCGGTCCCCGTGCATTAATTTACTTCGTTAGACTCAGACGGAACATTCAATCTGAGAACAACAATGGATGATAGCAAAGGAAGTACAGTCAAATAACTGGATATATCAAACATAGCAAAATAGGATATATTTCCCCGATATCCCCAAATGTAGAAACAAACACATGATACTTAGGAAATTTCCCCAAAAACAAAGAAATACAAAGAATGCTTATTTGGCAATTTCCCAAGGACAAGAAACATAAGATGTTTATTTGGCAATGTTCCCCACACAGGAGACACTATATGATACATAGGAAAGTTTCCCAAACAAGAGGATTAGTTTGATTAGAACTGCGGTTGTCATTGATATGCTTCCGCTGTTGTGCTACAGATATGTTGAGCAACAAAGAGTATATAGAGTTGTGGGACAAAGGAACCCCTAGCTGTCCGATAGATCTGGTTTCTTCTTCCGACGATTCCAGCGTGCCAAACTTCATCAATGAAGTGGTAAACAATCAGAACATGGAAGTAGAATCGCCCGAGTACAATGTTGGGGTTGCTCCAGCGTTTGTACCCGAAGAGGACGAGGAAGATGTCCCAAACTTAGAAGAATCCATAGGGGAGATAGGCTCGCCTGAGTATACTCCAGTTACTCCGACTTCGGATGAGATGACAGATTATATGGGCACAACTGTATTTATTGCCCGACCCTATTGAGGTTATTTGCCTTCTTTGTGGACTTCGTGGGCACGGGAAGGAGAGGACTAACTGTTCATACATTGGGGGACTGGGAATAATACCCTGTCTAACTTGTGGAGTGTTGGGGCATACGTCGACGACATGCCCTGACAACTTCTTCGATTTTTACGGTAATGCAGGGTCTTCTACGGAAGGTTAGGCTAAGGAGTGGTAAGAGAATGTCGGGGAAATGGGAGATTTGTAAGGGTTGTAGGTACGTTTTGAATGGTTATTCTAACCATACCAACCCTTGTATTGTGATGGAAGTTTGAATATTTTTCAATAAAGTATGCAAACTTAAGAATTTATGAGGACTTTGACACTGAGATGCATGTGACAAGGACACTTGAGTTTATTAAGATATGGCATGGGTGCGTTCTTCATGTGATATTGATGAGATAATTATATAGATTTTATGAGTATGGCTTAGAATAGCTATGAGACTGTGGGAACCTCGATATGAAATACAGAGACTTGGTCCCGTAGGGTTACCGTTGAGGAGTGGGTCCCTCACATGCTACGCGCTGGAGGGTGCTCTCACAGCTGATTCACACACTTGATGTGCATGGATGCACTGAGCTAGTTACTCTTTTACCCCATAAGGGTGGTGCTAGCTTCATTAGGCGCGGTCCGACCGGTTTAGAGCTTGACTGAATCACCTTTGGGGTGAAGGGATGCAGGGCGGGGTAGACATGATCACGTTGGACGTGGGCCTTCCGCTTAATAAGTCATGGGCCCTAAGTTTTGCTAGGGGTCGGGGTATGTTTATGTTTTGATATTATTGTTACAGTCATGTAGTGATGCATTCAAGTGTTGTTCCTACGGATAGAATATCTCATGGTAGATGATGTGCCCTGGATTAATTATGCCCATGAAGGGATTATACCCATAGGAGGGTTATATTCATGGATGGTTATTAACCATGGATAGATGATACTCATTGATAGAATGGTACCAGGGATGGATGTGTATAACCATGGATGATGATTCCCATGGTGGTTTGGATTGATGCCGGTATCGGCATCGTCGGAGTTTTGAACAAAGGTGTTAGTCACATTGTGACTTATGTACAAATGAAGATATGCTTACTTTTGGAGATGTACTTAAGGGAAAAGTTAAGAGTCTAGTGAAACTCGAATGGGAAGCTATGGGCGACTGCTGAGTTAGACTGGCCAGCTGACTCTATAGTTAGCCGATGGAGTTCTAGGAGAGTGCAGCTAGAAACTTAGTTAAAATGGAATCAGCAAAAGACTTGAGCATGGGCTCGTATTGGCAGGCTACCTCACACAGAGAGTAGACGAATGAACGTCTTGAGCGAGTTACGAGAATGAAACTCAGAGGTTGATATGAGTGACTTTGATGTAACTAAGTGGTACTTGCCAAGATTGAACAGGAACAACGGATAGACCCGGAAGTAGAGGAGATATGGGCCGAAATGTCTATTGGTGAAGTCATACCGGAATGGGAGTTACGACCGGGACAGGGTCTCGTATTCCGAGGAAGGATATATGTGCCTAAGAGCTGCAGAAAAGAGTTACTGATTGAGGCACATCAAACCAAACTCTCTCTTGATCCGGGCAGCACCAAGATGTGTCACTACCTGAAGAGACATTACTAGTGGCATGGACTCGAAAGAGATGTGGCAGAATTCGTGGCTCATTACTTAACTTTTCTGCAGGTTAAGACGGAACATCAGAAGCCACCAGCGTAACTCAAACCCTTACCAGTGCCGGAATGGAAATGGGAGCACATCTCCCTGGATTTTGTGACAAGGTTGCCAAGGTCTTCAAAGGGCAACGATGCGATATGGGTCGTGGTAGACCGACTGACCAAGTCTGCACATTTTCTTCCCATTAAGATGACAGACTCATCTGAGACTTTGGGTCGGCGGTATATCAAGGATATCACCAGGTTGCATTGTATCCCTCAGACTATTGTGTCCGACAGAGATGGTCGATTCACGGACAGAGTATGGCACAGCATGCAGTCGGCCATGGGAACAAACCTACTAACTAGCACAACATTCCATCCACAGACTGATGGGCAGTCTGAGAGGTATACTTAGAGCATGCATGCTAGATTTCAAGGGTGGATGGGAGAATCACTTGCCGTTGGTAGAATTCTCATACAACAATAGTTACAAGGCAAGCCTCCAAACGGTTCCATTTGAGGCATTATATGGTAGACCATGTAGATCACGAGTGTACTAGACAGAGGCCGGTGAGCCTGCACTGATTAGACCAGAGTTGGTTGCAGAGACTACAGCGCAGATACAGTTGATACGGCAGCATCTATTGACTGCGCAGAGTCGTCAGAAGAGCTATGCTGACAAGAGAGGAGGTTCCTTGAATTTGAAGTGGGGGATATGGTGTTCTTGAAAGTCTCGCCACGAAAGGGACACATGAGATTTGGAAAGAAGAGGAAATTGTCGCTAAGATATGTGGGACCGTTTTCATTCATAAGAAGGATGGGGGACGTGGCTTATCAATTGGCACCTCCCTTCACAGTTGGCATCTTTGCATGATATGTTCCTTATATCGATGTTGAGGAAGTACAATCCTGATCCCTCTCATGTGCTGAACATACAAGTCATAGAGGTCCAAAGCGACGTGATATACGTCGAAAAACCTGTCCGATTGGTGGACACAGAACAAAGGGTATTACGGAACAGAGCGATCTAGTTTGTCAAGATGGTATGGGATCGACATGGCATTGAGGAAGCCACTTGGGAACTCGAGTCGGAAATGAGAACAGCTCATCCTGAGCTATTTATGTAAATGTTTGAAACCCTATTTCACTCGATTTTTGGGACAAATTTTTTAAAAAGAGGGTTCTATTGTAACACTTCGGAATTCCATGTTATCAATATTTACAGAATTTGCCATTTTAATTGTGAATTAACGGATATGAACCTTAGATGGGTAAGGTGTTGGGTAAATGCCCCAATTACGACCCAACGGTTATGGTATAAGGTTCAATTTAAATTAAATGGGGCCGAATTAAAATGGTAATGCAATATATCTATAAATAAGGGATCTAGATTAAGTGGCATGCGCATAGATGGAATTTAGAAGATTGCATACGGTTGTAGAGACTTGGAGTGGAAGCCAAGGAAAGGATATGCGTATGAGGTGTATGGGGATATTGTGCATACGAATGGAAGGTATGGATGGAAAGATTTTAGGATCGTTTAGCCGAATATTAGATATCCATATCCATCTTGATGTGCTAGAATATCTTTAAAAGGAGTCCTTTCCTTCGTTAAGAGTGAAACTAGGGGATTGCTAATTAAATAAAGGTTGCTTTCCCTTGTATGAAGATATGCATATCCATGATTATGCGCTAGAACCTTTTTAAAAAGAGTCCTTTCCTTGTTGAGAGAAACACTAAGGCAATTGCTAAATTGCACAGGGCGCATGGCACCTTCTAAGATAGGAGCGATTGGGAGAAATTATAAAAGAGAGGCAGCAAGGGGCGCACAGCATACACACTCAAGGCCGAACTTTCCCTTTCTCTCTCAAGTCTCACTCTCGGCCAAAGAAGTAAGAAGAAAGGAGGAAGAGGCTAAGGAAGGAAAGGACTGGAAAAACAAATCGGAGCGAAGGAAAACCGGAAGAGTAGCGGAACCGGTAAGTATTTTGATAATTTTGTTTAAACAAGGCTTAGTTAGTGGCAAAACTGTAAATACACGTTTTAATGGAATGAAAGATTAAAAGGACTTGAAAGAGGGGTCAAGCCAAAGTGGTATGGTTCGGCCATGTTGTATGGCCAAACCCTACCATGGTATGTTTTGTAACACCCGCCCCTTTTCACCGAAAATCAGAGTCTATTTTTTTTTTTTTGAAATAAAAAGTGACAAAGGGCGCAGACGTCACGACGCGAGTTAAGTGCGAGCTTCTAAAGCCCGGCCCTTAACTGACCAACCCTACGTGTGCGTGGAATGAAGTCCACGAAAAACAGTTCACACTCAGAAGTAAGCTCGAGGAATACTACCCTAAGTGCGGAAATTACAATAGAGGCTCACCTACCATTTTTAGATAGCAGGGAAATTAGTATTCATAATATTACCAAAACATCTCAACATCTCAATGTTCCAAAATAGAAATCCAACACATAGCAAGTAATCTGAATTATACAGTCCAACAAGCTAAACTATACAAATACACATTTCCCAAGATAAACTTAAATAAAGGAAATAGTCCGCCTCCCCAAGCTCCTAAGCTTGGCTCCCGTCTCGTCCTTCTGCTCCGTCGTTTCCTGCGTCATCAGCTAGGGTAGAAGTAGGGCGTTAGATAACGCGCCCAGTAGGACTCCGAGTAGGGCTAACACATGGATTAGTGATAACAAGCATATAGATAATATTATAACGAAAAGCCACAGAATGAATGCTATGCCATGGGTGTCTGTGTTATGAATCCCACCCATCATCCTTACTATCCCGATACCATATCCCCCTTGACGGCAAAGCACTCATCAAGGTAACATCAACACAAGTATCCCCCTTGACGGCCAAGCACTCATCAAGGTAACATCAACACAAGTATCCCCCTTGACGGCAAAGCACTCATCAAGGTAACATCAACATAAGTATCCCCTTGACGGCCAAGCACTCATCAAGGTAACATCAACACAAGTATCCCCCTTGATGGCAAAACACTCATCAAGGTAACATCAACATAAGTATCCTCCTTGACGGCAAAGCACTCATCAAGGTAACATCAACATAAGTATCCCCTCGACGGCCAAGCACTCATCAAGGTAACATCAACACAAGTATCCCCCTTGACGGCAGAGCACTCATCAAGGTAACATCAACGTAAGTATCCTCCTGTCATATCCCTCCCATGCCATGCATGAGATGTAGATGCCATATGCCATGTAATATATGTAAATAATAGTCATAAAATCCATCTTAAAACAATCCCATGATTATCAAAATAAATCAATGGAAACCCATCACATAATACCAAAATCCAAAACCCATCTTAAAAACAACCACATGATTACCAAAATAAATTAGAGGAAAAGATCACATGATATTAAATCCAAAACCCATCTTAAAATAAACCATATAATTTCCAAACTAATTCAAAGAAACCATCACTCAATCCATGGCCTACAAAAAGGTAGGAATCCTACCAAATACTGACTAGCGTTCTTTCTTTCGTTTCTGCCCGATAGACCGGGTCGCCGATCCGCGTACCGCTTGTGATGTCTGGTACCTTATTACATATTAGCAATTAGTCCATGCTTTAACCATTTCTAAGCCCATACATCATGTCTTAGTGGGTTTTCCTCATTTTGGCCAATATTTACGGTTTTGCCATTACCCTTCCATGGATAATTCATTCTCTCTTCCATATACATTATGGTCTATAATGGATCCATAACTTAGACCCATTAATGATCCATAACTTAGGTCCGTTAATGACCCAGCAACCATATCATGTGATCATAAAATTAGTCCTTTTATTAACCTAACCCTTATTCCTTGAAACTCATACAAAACCCCATACTTAACCCTTTAAATGGTTAATGGATCATGGGTTCAAAATACCCAATTCATCAAATCTTTCCATGGGGTTTACATCATGCATTTAACCCACAATGAGTCCATTATCCACTCATTCCCTTTATTCATAATTGATCCATACACTTACCAATCATGAGATACAACCATATCTTAACCTAATCCCCATTAGCTAGAGCATATCCATAGACTTTAATCTTAGCCTATCCATTGGTTCACAAAAATGGGTCCATTGATGTCTCATTAACCATGACATAAGAACATTAGCAATTAACCACTTAATTAACCTAACCTCCATTTATTTAAAACATAAATATATAACCCCATACTTAGACCATTAAGTGGCTCAAAACAATGGGTCATGGGTTCATTAAAAATCAGCCCTTTCTACTTAACCAAATACCCATTTTTTCTTTGGCCTATTTACACATTTGCACCCATCACAGGCCCTTCCATGAAGGGTTTACATCATGCAATTCAAACCATCAATTTTGATCATCAATTTGGTACATTTTCTTGAGTCCATTAATGACACTTAGTCATGCTATACTTCCCATTATTTTCATGGTTTCCAAAACACTTAATTCATCAAAGTTTTCCCATGGGGTTCGGCCATACACCATGGCCGAACCCATGGTCCATTTAAAACCATCACCCTCCTCCATCAACTTCCACATTCTTACACCCATAAACCATTACAATTTACAATACCTCACCATAGGGTTTAAAAAAAACCTTCCATCCATAAAATTATGAGTACATTGTCATAGGGTTCATCAACACCACCAACATTCCCCATTTATTACTCACATGCATAATACCAAATTTAACCCATAAAATGACCTACAAATGGGTCATGGTCTACATACATGACTTAGTTCCATCACAAGTCCCTCCATTGAGAGAATCTAAACCATACACTTAATTCATCAATCCTTAATCATTATTTGATACATTTAGGGTCCATCATTCTTAGCCATAATTCCTTTTTCTTTTCAACATTAGGTTCATCATTTGGAGTTCATCAACCTTACCAATCTTCCCCACCATCCTTCCATGTTTTTCATTCAAGATCCCTTGTAAAAGAATTACCACATTTAGTCACTTAAAATCCTAACATCATTAATCATCCTTTCATGATACTAACCCTAAAATTACAACTTATCCTTCCATGATTTTTAAATCTTAAAATTCCATTAAATCTCCAAATCAGCTTACATGTCTTCCATTTTTACAAAACCTAATTAATATACTCCATCATCTACCATTGTTAAGGCCATCAACATCATGCACTTCTCCCATGCATTTCTTCATTTACCATCTCTTTAAAAAAATTTACCAACATTTAATCATTAAACCCTAAAACCATAATTCATCCTTCAAAATTTTAACCCTAACACCCCATTAAAATTTCCTCAATTATTTTTCCTTAACCTAACCCGAATTTACCCATTAGGTTTTGTCCACTTTCCATCCTTCAAATTGATGGAGTTAAAATCCATGGCATAAAATCATTTGGCCACCATTAAATTTACAAATTGAATCCCAAATCTTAAACCCTAAAAAATCCAAAATTTCTTGTTTAAGAAAATACTTACAATCCGACGCCTCCTCCGACTTTTGCCACTCCCGTCGGCTTCCTTAGCCTCCTTTCTCCTTCCTCTCCTTGTTTGATCGGCTAGGATGCTTGATCAATAGTGACAACTTCCAATCTTAGGATCAGCCATAATAGGGTTTAAATTGAGAGAGGGAAAGGAGGAGATGATGAGAAGAAGATGGTAGATCTTGACCTTAGAATGGTGGACCATGCTTGCACCTCTTCCCTTCTTAGCTTTCTTCTCTTCTTTCCTTCATGGTTTCTTTTCTTCTTTCTTTTCCTAGTGTGGGACGGCAATGGGAGTACATGAGAGGGAGAGAGTGAAAGACTTGATAGAAAAGATGGAGAAAATGGGATAAGGCTTATCTTATTTGATTACTTTAACTTACACTTTAGCATTAAAGCTCCCAACCACCCCACATGAGATATTTCTCATGCTTTATGGTGGTGGTTGGAACCCCACCACTAACCAACGTTGGTGTTAAAAAAATAAGATGGCTTTTGATCTTCTTTGACCATTTGACCATCTTTTGTTTATTTTATTTAATTAATCAACTAGATAATTATTTAGGTTTATTTATTTTCTACTTAATTTAATTCCATTAAATTCCCTCTAAGAAATCCACCCATGGTTGACCAAGTCAACCATGGTGGCCGACCCCACCAATTCTTGGTCCACACGCCACCTCACTTGGTGAGGTGGAGGTGGGTCCCATTGGACCATGTCACCTTGGTCAACTCATCACCAACTTAGGTGATTCAAATTTCATTAAGTCCATTCCCACTAGTTGGGCCACCATTGGGCCCATGGCCCAATTACACTCATCCTTACCCATTTATCTTAGAGTTTACATTATCTTGACCCATTAGGTCCCAAATGGGTATGGGCCCAATTTGAAGATCCTTGGCCCAATTGACCTGTAGCACCCCACCCTTTTCACTCTAATAATCAGAGTTTATTTTTTATTTTTATAAATAATAATACTCAAGTGATCGGGGCGGAGTGTCACGACGCGAGTTAAGTTCGGATCTCTAAATCCGACCCTTAACTGGCCAAGCCCATGTGCGTATGAAGTAAGTCCATAAAACAGATCCGCACATGGTACAAATACAACTTGCGGAATTAACTTAGTCTTAAACTAACTGAGGTTATAATAGATCCTAAGACTAATCCATTTTTAACTTAAGATAGCAAAGTACAAGATTTATTTTCCAAAATTACCAAATAACCTTAGTCTACCATTCATTCCAAACCATCCAAAATAAACCAATCCACAACATCTACTTAACTACTTATTACATGTCAACAAATCTAGTTACCAAATTACATTGTCCAAATAATTCAAATAACACATCCATAAATAGTCCATTCAAGTCCATTCAAAGTGCCCAAGCTCCTATGCTTGGTTTTCTTCTCGATCCACGTTCTTCCCTTTCCCTGCGTCATCCACTAAGCATATAGATAGGGCGTTAGATCAACGTGCCCAGTAGGTCTCCGATTAGGGCTACCACAAGGTTAGTAACAAAACATGCAAGTAATAGAATATTACATGTTCATCAAAATCACATAAGAGAATGCTATGTATGAAATGTACATGTAATGAGTCCCTGTAACGCCCGCCCCTTTTTCACTCGCCTTCCGAAAATTAGAGTCTATTTTATTTTATTTTTTTTGAAATGGAAAGTGAGAGAGGGCACGGACGTCACGACTCGAGTTAAGTCCGAGCTTCTAAAGCCCGGCCCTTAACTGGCCAACCCCATGCGTGCGCGGAACTAAGTCCACGAGAATGGTTCACGCGTAGGAAGTAAGCTCGTGGATTATAATTATTGCGGAACATGATAATAGAGTCTATCCTACCGGTTTTTAGATAGAAGGGAAGATACAACATTGAATTACCAAAATGCCCCTATGCTCATATTTATATCATAAAATATAATCGTCCATAAGTAAAGTCCAAACCATCGCAAGAAATGCAAATTATACAGTCCGACGAGTTAAGTTACTCAAAATTACATTTCCAAAATATAAACTTAAATGCACTAAGAATGCGCTTCCCAAGCTCCTAATCTTGGCTCCTGTCATGTCCACCGTTTCCGCCATCCCCTGCGTCATCAGCTAGGGTAGAAATAGGGCGTTAGTCAACGCGCCCAGTAGGACTCCGAGTAGGGCTAGCACATGGATTAGTGATAACACGCATACCGATACAATAAAATATAACAAAATAAGCATGTAATGAATGCTATGCCATGGGTGCCTATGTCATGTGTCCCACCCATCATCCGTATGATCATACAAAGTATTGTCCCCATGTTTGCTTCTCGGTCTCCCCGACGGAGAATGGACTCCAGTTATAGCCCTCAGGCTATCCCCATGTCTGATTCTCGGTCGCCCCGACGGAGCATGGACTCCGGTTATAGCCCTCAGGCTATCCCCATGTTTGATTCTCGGTCGCCCTGACGGAGCATGGACTCCGGTTTCATTATTTTCCCGCCATTGCCATGCATGAGATGTACGTGCATTATGCTATGTAGTATATAGATAAACCATAAATTTAATATACCATACATAACCATAAAATGCATAATGTTAAAATATAATCCATAACACCATCATATAATTCATAAATTAAAACTCATCATAATACAAGTCCCATAATCATCAAAATAGATTAAAATAAACATCACATGTCCACGGCTTACAAAGAGGTAGGAATCCTACCGAATACCGCGTAGCGTTCCGTTACGTTTCCGTTCGATAATCCGGTCGCCGATCGCGTACCGTTTGCGACGTCCCGATACCTTATTACATTTACCGAATTAGTCCATACGTTATCCATGATTAAGTCCATAATTGATCCATCTACTTAGACCCATTAAATGGCCATTAATTATGTTATAATTTTATCGAAAATCAGCCCTTAACTTAGCCTCATTTTCCGTGGTTTAAAACACATACATAAATCCGATTTTGGCCAATTTTAAAAATTTCGATTTGCGAGCCTAAAACACAGCATCTATCCGTTTCATTTAATCATTCGTAATATCCGATTCCATGTCTAATCCCCATAGGGTTCGGCCATGTACCATGGCCGAACCCATGCTTTTTCGATGTGGCACTTATTTACCGTTTTGCCACTCCTCTCCCATGGTTACATGGCCGAACCCATGGTTTTTCAATGTGGCACTTATTTACCGTTTTGCCACTCCTCTCCCATGGTTCAATCATCCATTCGTTTATGTACATCCTAAGTCCAAACTTCATCCCTAACTTAGATCCATTAGTGATTCATTAATCATCACCTAGCATCATAACATCAATCGCCTATTTTAATTAATTTTGTAAACATTAAATCCCTTACCTAATTCCACATTTTGCCTAAGATGTGGCCCACATAATGGGTCATGGGTTCGGCCCATACACCATGGCCGAACCCATGATACCTAAATTTCATTTCCTTGGGTTCATTTCCCCCCCTTTACTTCCTATCTCTAATGAATTTAACTTATCCATTTAAGTCCCCATTTTTCATCCTTTTAAAACATCACATATCATATAAGAATCCATTAACATCTATTATTCTTCTCCATCATTTTAAAATCACCAATCACCACCATAGGGTGCTATTTTAAGACCAATGTTTTGTCCCAAAAATAATCCGTTTTAAAATCCATAACCTTCATTCATTTTGGCCCTTTAAAATCCATATCATACACTTGTAAATCCATCTAAATTTTACCATTAACTTAACCTAATTTCCATTCGTTTAAATACATATATAAACCATAACTTAGCCCACAAATGACCTAAAAATATGGGTCATGGGTTCGGCCATACACCATGGCCGAACCCATGATGTCTTTCCCTCATTTTTACCTTGGATCTTTAATCACATTTAAAGTCCATTTACACCACCAACATTTCCTCACTATCTCCATAATTCAAAAATATTTAACCCACCATTTCCATCCTTTAATACCCATTTAAAAATCACATACCATACTCATAATTTTCAAACCTTAGAAACCATTAATCATTGAGCATTTAAGAAACCTAACCCTCATAAATCACTAACCATGGGGTTCGGCCACCTTGTATGGCCGAACCCTATAGTCCATGATTTCTTTAAAATATCATATTTCCATTATTTTGAGGCCACTTGAAATTATCTACATACCTCATAATTTTTCTTATTTAACACCTTTAAAATTACCAACTTTTTAATCATTTAAAACCACAATATCATTAACCCTTCCCCATAATTTTAAACCATATAATCTCAAATAAATTACCCATCATTCACCATGGGGTTCGGCCATGCTACATGGCCGAACCCTATGGTCATCCATTCACTCCCATTTACATTTCACATGGCCGAACCCCATGGTCATCCATTCACTCCCAATTACATTTCTCCATGCTTTAAAAATTTAAATCCACACCATCCTTAATCCATTCATTTTCTTTAATCTATCTCTCTCCAAATTTATCCATTTCTTAATCCTACCGTTTAATGGATCTTAGATCCATGGCCCACAACATTTTTGGCCATATTTAGTTTAAGAAATGGATCATCATTTTCATTTTTTTTTAAACCATGAAAGATTAACCTCTTGTCTAGAGATACTTACAATCCGACGTCTCCTCCGGTCTTTCTTTCTCCTCTTGATTTCCTTAGCCTCTTCTCTCCTTCTTCTTGATCTTTGATCGCCTAGATGTGCTTGATCAAATGGTGAGGCCCTCAAGGTTTGGATCGGCTAAGGTAGGGTTAGGTTGAGAGGGAAAGAGTATGGAGATGAGGGAGAAATCTTCAAGGGTCTTGGTGGCCCAAAGCTTGCCTTCTCCTTCTCTTTTCTTCTCCTTTCTTTCTAAGTTTTTCTTCTAAGTTTTTCTTTTCTTCTCTCTTGCAAGGTAGGGGACGTTTTTTGTGTGTGAAGAGAGGGATAGAGTGAAATGGCTTGTTTGGATTAGAGATGGAGATGGTTGGAGTAGCCTACACTCAAATTAATTTTTTTCACCAACCAACATGCATTAATGGTGGTGGTTGGGATAAAACCACCACCTTTAATCCATGGTTTCAATTTGTGTTTTCTCAAGTGGCTTGTGCTTGTTGGGATGGTTTTGACCACTTGACCAATTTAGATTAAGTTAATTAACTTAGATCACTTGATCCCTAGGTTAATTTAATTAATCACTTTCCACTTAATTTAATCTCATTAAATTCCCTCTAAGATCCACCCATGGTTGACCAAGTCAACCATGGTGGTCGGCCCCACTACTCTTGGGTCCACACGCCACCTCAATGGGTGAGGTGGAGGTGGGCCCCATTGGCCATGTTACCTTGGTCCATTTATCACCTACTTAGGTGATTTAAATTTTATTAAATGTATCCCTCTTATTGGATCACCATTGGGCCCATGGCCCAATTAAATTTTTGTCTTACCCATTTACCTTTGGGCTTAGCCACCTTGGCCCATTGGGTCCCATATGGCCGTTTGACCCAAATTGACCATCTTTGACCCAATTACTTCTCATTGACCCATCAAATGGATTTCATCCAATCTATGGCCCAATTGGGCCATTCTTGGACCTTTGTCCCAAAGTTGATCCATTTGGCATTTCATCACATCAAATTCCAAATTAAAATAATTAAATGCCAAATAAATTGATTCGAAAATTTGGGCTATTACAGTCCCACCCATCACAAACATACATAGCTTCCTCTTGACGGGATTCTCATCGTCAAGGTACCCCACAGTGGTCTTTCGGACGCCCCGACAGAGTGTGGCCTCCGGATTCCTCTTGATGGGATTCTCATCATCAAGGTACCCCACAGTGGTCTTTCGGACGCCCCGACGAAGTGTGGCCTCCAGTTTCCATAACCACCACCCTATGCCATGCATGAGATGTCCATGATGTCATGCCATTTGAAATTATACATCACCATATAAAACTACTTTGAAACATGAAAATTTAGCACATAGCTCATCAAAATTACGATAAAAACATTATATATAAATGTGGTTCAAAAAGGTAGGAAACCTACACAATGATCACTTAATTTGACCCTTCTCTTGAACCGTCTCCCGTTTACAACTTGTACACCGCTCAAGCAAGTCCGATACCTTATTTACATAGCAGTAAATCAAACATTCTTCCATATCATTCCAACTTGGTCTATGTCCTAAAAATCCACTATGTGGGGTTCGGCCATACCCCATCGCCAAACCTCACCTATTTTCAGTTTGTCTCTCTTTCATACAACCATACAATTTAACCAAACCTCCAAATAAGCCTTGGTAGGGTTCGGCCATACATTATGGCTGAACCTTACCACTTTGGTTTTGGCCCATTTATCCAATCACATGATCATTTTATCTTTGATCATTTCATCCATAATTTACAATAATGCCATTTAGACTATCTTTTTGTTTAATTTATCTTAAACACCAATAGTCATACTTAATTCACATCACACCTCAAACATACTTTGGTAGGGTTCGGCCATACATCATGGCCGAACCTTACCACTTGATTTTGGACCCCCCTTTTTAAGTCTTTTGATCAATCCATTCACATATACAATTTATCTTGTATTTACAGTTTTGCCATTGGTCTAACTAATGCTTATTTTTCCTAACTTCCATAGCCTAAAATAAAACCATCTTAGTGGGGTTCGGCCCTACACATGGCCAAACCTCACCACTTAATTTTGGTCATTTTTAAACCCTTCATACATCCATATAAATTAACCACTAAGTCCATCAATCACCATTAGTGGGGTTAGGCCATACTACATGGCCGAACCTCACCAGTCAGATTTTTGTCCCCACTTTCCATCATTCATGATGGCTGATTATTTACCTAATCTAAGTGCAAAGACAAACATATAATTACCACATAATTCCATCATAAACTTAATCCAACTATCCATCAAAACAGTCCATGGGGTTCGGCCATACATATGGCCGAACCCTATAGTTCTCTTGGTGTAATCCTTCCAACATTTGTCCATGTTTTTAATCCATAAATTAGCCATAACAATAATATGTTTCACCCAAGCCATAGCTACTCAAAAACAGTAAGCTATCTTCAATTTAAATCCTTTAAAAATCTTCATTACCCAATATGGACTTTATCCCTCAAACACCATTAAAATCACCAAGTTTTCCCGTGGGGTTCGGCCATCCAAAGGGGCCGAACCCTATGGTCCATATTTTACCATTTTTAAACATCATAATCCTAGATCTAAACCATTGATGGATCTGGCCATACGATTGCCAGATCTCATTTCCTTAACCCACTTTATTTATCAATGGTTCAAAGTGCACTTACCACACCGCGACTCCTTCGGTTCTTTGACTCCTTTTAGATCCTTAGCCTTCCCTCTACCTTCTTGTTCTCCTAACTGAGATTAACCTTGGCGCAACCTCCTTGGAATACTTCAGCCAGGTGACAAGGATTTGAGAGAGAGAGAGAGATAGATATTTGATCTTAAACCTTGGTGCCAAACTCTTTTGCTGATTTTGTCTTGATGAGAGGATCACCCAAGGACTGATTGAAATGAGCAACCAGCTGTTGTTCTTCATCTTGGAATGTAGAAGACGGCAAAGAGAGAGAGAGAGATCGAGAGAGTGAAATGAGAACTCTTTGTTTAATCAAAACCAGCCCAAGGTTAACCTCACATGTAACTCCCACATTAACCAATGCCCTTAATGCTTACTTGGGGGTTTCATCTATGCAATGAAACCTCCCCAAGCTTCCAACGTCACTCATGGATTCATTGGTGTAACCTCCCCTTTTCCTCCTCCTCTCATTATCATCTCACATGGGGGTTTCATATTTGAGATGAAACCTTTCACCCTCCTTTAACGTGTAGTCTTGTATTTTGAATTTAAAATGTCAAAAACCCCTTTTGAAACTCCACATAACAGCAGCTCCATTCACTCTCCATCCTTGGAGTTACATGCAAATAATACCACTCCCATGTATTCCAACGTGTATATGGATTTAAACTTTGAAATACAACTCCCCACCACATGTAACTCCCAAAACCTCCACCAACATTTAACACTTAAGTAGGAGTTACATGCATAAGATAACTTCCCCATGCAGCCCACGTTTTTCTTTGTTTTACACTTGAAATCAATCGATTCCACTCTCATTCACACACATCACGTACTTAAAATTAATTTAACTTCCTCAACTCAACCCATTCATTTAATTCAACTCAATAATAAATTCAACTCCACCTTTTAAACTCAACTCATCCATTTAATTTGAGTTAACTAAATACTTGTTGACACTCCCATTTACTTCAGCCTAAACCAATTAATCTTAAGCTCACCCAATGGTCAATTATGTCCACAACGACCCATTGGGTCCCATTTGGGTCCTTTGACCCATTTAACCTCTTTGACCCAAATAAATGTACCATACCCATTTAATTTATTTTAATCCACATAACATGTATATTGGGTCTAGATTGAACAATGAACCCCACAATTTACTCATCTAGGGTTATATCCTTTTAATTCACCATTTCAATGGCAATTTCCGTAAATATTGCTATATTGAAAATTGAGGATATTACATTACCACCATTGACCCTTTAAGTAAACTTAAATCCAATCCATAATCCATTGGGCCCTAGTTGGGTCTTGTCCAAATTTTGGTCCATTTACCATTTATTCCATCAAATTTCCCATTTCCACCATTAAAATAAATAATAACCACCTATTTATTGATTTAAAAATTTCGGGCCACTACATGTTTGAAGTGTGAAGTGTTTTAGTGTTTATCAAATGAAAAGGAAGATCAAATCCAAAGTAGGTGAGGTTCGGCCATGGGTATTGTAACACCCCGCCCTTTTTCACTCGCTTTTTCCCGTAAATTCAGTGTATATTTTTTTTTTTGTAACAGAGTAGAGTGATAGAGCGCGGGACGTCATGACGCGAGCTAAGTCCGAACTTCCAAAGTCCGACCCTTAACTGGCCAACCCTATGTGTGTATGGACTCAGTCCAATAAAACGGTTCACACATAGCAATACCGACTTGCGGAATAAAATCATACAACTGCGGAATCATAATCATCAATATACGGAATTATATTAGAACCACGTTCTAATCCATTCAGATAGCAAAGTACGTCATAATCATCAAACCAAAGCATTCAGCCATCTAAGTTATTACATTCCGGAATCCAAATACTCAAATACAAGTTCATGAGTAATTTATTTCAAAAACATATAAAACTATATCTTCCAAGCTCCTATGCCTGGTCAGCCTTAGGTTCATTGTTTCCCTGATTACCTGTATCACCAACTACAGGGTAGAAGTAAGGCGTTAGTACAACGCGCCCAGTAGATATTCCAGTTACGGCTAACACATGGTTAGTACAAAACATATATTATAACATAATATATAAAACCAGGTAAAATCCATGCCATGCAATGATGACAAATATACAATGAGTCCCACCCATCACCTGTACATAAAGTGTGGCTACCTCATAGGTCTTTCGGTCGCCCCGACGGAGTGTGGACCCTCCGGAAATCTTCTTGATGGAAATCACATCAAGGTGTTGCACATAGGTTTTTCGGACGCCCCGACGGAGTGTGACCCCTCCGGTTATAAATCCTTCACCCCATGCCATGCATGAGATGCCAATGAAACGCATGCTATTTTATAACATAAACATAGCATTAAAAACCATCATTTGAAAAAGATGGAGTACATGCTCTTTATACAATAAAACCTAGCATGTAAAATCACCTTTGAACATAATCAATCCATGCTATTTTAAACAATTTAAACATAGCATTTGAAATCCATAAATAAACCATATTCCTTGAAACATATTTTTATCAAACATAAGATAAAACAAAGTACATAAACCATGGTTTCAAAGAGGTGGAATCCTACCTAAAACCGTTCACAAGTCCTTGCGTTTCCGTCCAAGATTCGATCATCGATCGCGCATCGCTTGCGAGATCCCGTTACCTTATAATATAATGATAAGTCAACACCAAGTCTCACCTAATTAAAAGGTTCTAAGTCCATAAACGAAACCCCATGGGGTTCGGCCATACACCATGGCCGAACCCATGGTTTACCATTTTTCGTACATATTTACAAAAATGCCATTGTTGGTAACCATAGTCCCGTTTCTTTGCTTAGGGTTCCAAGTCGTCCATTCGTGCTTCCAAAGTACATAATTCCATAAAATAATTCATGGGGTTCGGCCATACACCATGGCCGAACCCAATGTCCAACATTCTCTCATATTTACGAAAATGCCATTGGTTTCCTTCTTCCTTTAAATCTTCCATAATTAGACCTTAAAATTTTCCTTAATCAAATAAGTTCATCAAACATATCTCATGGGGTACGCCCATACATCATGGCCGAACCCATGGTTCTCCTACTTTGGTATTTTAATTACATTTTTGCCATCCCTTTCTCCATCAATTCATATCATACATTGTATCCTTTATTTTATTTTAAAACTACACATAACCTAACTCATAATGTAAGTTCATAGTCTAATTCATAAATCAGCCCTTAAACCATAATTAATTACACCTTTAGTCCCTTAATTTAGACCATGGGGTTCGGCCATACACCATGGCCGAACCCTATGGTGCATAATCTCCAATTAATCTCTCCCTTTCCATAATTGGAAAGTCCCCAAATTTATATTTCACTTTCCATAAATAGAACTTCCCTTTATTAATCTCCCCTTCTATCATTAGAAGGTTTCCCTAATTAATTTACCATAATATCAACCTCTTTCTATAAATGGAAAGTTTTCTAAAAAGAACTCTTTCTTCCATTTTTAACCTAAGGTCCACATTTAGAAGGTTTTTTAATTAAACACCAACCCTTATATAATTGAATATCATATTCCATAAATAACAAGGTTTCCAAAAACTAAACCCTAGTGGGGTTCGGCCATACATCATGGCCGAACCTCACTCATGTCAATCAATCCATTCATTTAAATTAGGTTCCATAATCAAGCCTTACCTTCCATTCTTGGGATGGTTTCCGTAAATAATCTTCATGGTCTTTAAGTAGATATTTTCTAATTTTAATATCTACTTCCAAGAATAGAAACTTTTCCAATAAGCAACCTCCTTTCCATATTTGGAAACACCTTCCAAAATTAGATGACTTTTCCATAATTAACAACATCTTCCATAAATGGAAGGTTTCCATATATAGATTCCAACTTTCCATAAATGGAAACTTTCTAAGATTAGAACTCCTTTCCAAAATTGGAGTGCTTTCTAATTTAGCCACCCCTTCCCTTATTTAGAAGTTTTCTATTTTTAATCTCCATTCAAAATCTACCCCATGGGGTTCGGCCATACACCATGGCCGAACCCTATGGTTCATGATCTTAGCCATTGGTTTAGATCCCATCAAAATCGATCATCACTTCCATAAAAAGTTTGGTGGGGTTCGGCCATACACCATGGCCGAACCTCACCTCTTCCTTTTATTATTTTGGATCCCAAAGCTTAACCACAAAACATCATGGTTCAGCCATACCAAGGCCGACCCAATGTCCATCCAATTTTTCTTTAATAATCATCAAACTCCTCCATGGATTTTCATCATTTAAATTTGTTAATCTAAACCATAAATCCCCATGGTTTTCATTATTCAAACCATTATGAAATAACCATGATTTCCATGATCCAAGATCTAAAATATAAACCCCATCAATGGATCAAGAACACACCATGGTTTTCCATCTTTTAAAACCAATTAATTAAACAATCTTTCCATGGGGTTCGGCCATGCACTATGGCCGAACCCTATGGTTCTTTTGATTTCATAAATCAAATTATAACATTAAACACTTAAATACTAACCTCTTCCTTGATCTTCTAATCTTTCTCCCTTCTTCTTATTTCTTTTCTCCAAACAAGAACACCTTCTAGTTGTTGCCCTTTTCTTCTCTTGTTTTGGCGTGGAAGAGAGTGATGAATTGAGAGAGGGAGAGAGAAGAATAAAACTTGCTAATGGGTTGTAAAAATCGTGCAACCCCTTGGACTTCTCCTTTTATTAAGCTTTCCTTAATCCCACATTAGAAATTTCTCAAGATAAGCAACCCTTAGCCATGTACCCCTTATGTTCCCCGTTATTACACATGTACTATATTGTAGCTCAATTTCGGCCTTTTTAAATTCCGAATCCGAAAAAGTCGTAACCTACAAAGTTGTAGCTCTTTAAATCTGCTTTCCAACGCAAAATGAATAAAAGCAATCGAATATCAAAATGAAAAGTTATAACCAAAACACTGGACATATGTCAAACCTTCCTTATTTAACCATGGCCGACTTTCCCTCTTTAATTAGCCATATCCGACTTTCCCTTGCTTTATTAAGACTTCCTTTAATTCTTATTAGCAAGTACTATGTGTATAACCCTAATCATAATCCAAATAATCTTTTAATTTAATTCATAGATATTTCATCCCTTTTTAAATATCTAGCATATCACTGTGGATTTAAAAATCCCACATATCTCTCATGTGCATAATATGTAAATCATTATCTAAAATTCAGCTAAGATAATCTCTATTTGATTTTTTTAACATCTAGTTGGATATTTCAAATCCACTACTCGGTCATAATATCTTTTGTTTAAAATTAGATATAATTCATCACTAAATTAATCCTACTCATTTAAATTTTAATAAAACCAATTCCACCATTTGTTGGGTCTTAATTGGGTCATGGCCCAATTCCTTATCCATATAAGATTTAATTCTAAAATTCACAATTTAAAAGAGTAAATGTCATATAAAATAATGATCTGAAAATCCGAGGTGTTACAGGTATGGCCGAACCCCACAAGGTGGTTTTTGGGACTTACATTTAATTAGAAATCAAAAAGATATGTTATTGACTTGCTGTTGTATAAACAAGGTATCGGGACTTGAACGGTGCACAATCACGAACAAGTGACTGTTTGAGAAAAAAAGAGATTTTAAGTGAACTTTCTGTAGGTTTCTTACCTCTTTGTAACCACACTCTATACTTGGTTTTTATCTTGATTTTTATGAGATATGTGTTAAACTATTATGTTTCAAAGTGGATTTGAATTTTAAGATTTATTTACAATTGGCATGTATTCATAGACATCTCATGCATGGCATGGGGTGATGGTTATGTAACCGGAGGCCACACTCCGTCGGGGCGTCGGAAAGACCACTGTGGGGTACCTTGGTGATGGCTATGTATACTTGTGATGGGTGGGACTCATTACATTTGCATACATACATAGCATTGTTTTGTAAGATTTTGATGATCATGTATTATTATGTTATATGCATGTTTTTATAGTAACCTTGTGGTTGCCCTAATCGGAAGACCTACTGGGCGCGTTGTTCTAACGCCCTACTTCTACCCTAGTGAATGACACAGGAAAGGAAGGGATCGAGGATCGTGAACGAAGCCAAGCATAGGAGCTTGGATATATGAATGGATTTTAATTATTATATTTTGTTAAGTTGTCATGGACATGTAATAACTTAGATATTATCGCTATGGTTTGGAATGGTTGGATTGAATGATTAAGTTAAGGTAATTTTGGATAAATGACTTGTACTTTGCTATCTAAAAATGGAGTAGTCATAGGTTCTATTATAATCCACAGTTAGATTAAGTAATATTCCGCAAAGTTTATACTTTACTATGTGAGAACCATTCTAATGGACTTATCCATGCTCACAAAGGTTTGGCCAGTTAAGGGTCGGACTTTAAAAGTCTGAACTTAGCTCGCGTCTTGACGTCCCGCCCCGATCACTTGTTTATTGTTATTTTAAAGAAAAAATATAACTCTGATTTTAGAGTGAAAAGGGCGGGGTGTTACAGGAGGGCGCTCTCACGGCTGTTTCGCACGCTTGATGTGCGTGGATGCGCAGAGCTAGTTACTCTATTGCCCCATGGGGGTGGTGCTAGCTTCGTTAGGCGCGTTCCGACCGCCTTAGAGCTTGACTGAATCACCCTTGGGGTGAAGGGATGCAGGGCGGGGTAGACATGATCACGTTGGACGTGGGTCTTCCGCTTAGTAAGTCATGGGCCCTAAGTCTTGCTAAAGGTCGGGGTATGTTTATGTTTTGATATTATTGCTACAGTCACGTAGTGATGTATTCAAGTGTTGTTCCTACGGATAGAATATCTCATGGTAGATGATGTGTCCTGGATTAATTATGCCCATGAAGGGATTATACCCATAGGAGGGTTATATTCATGGATGATTATTAACCATGGATAGATGATACTCACTGATAGAGTGGTACCAGGGATGGATGTGTAAAACCGTGGATGATGATTCCCATGGTGGTTTGGATTGATGCCAGTATCGGTATCGTAGGAGTCTAGAACAAAGGTGTTAGCCACATTGTGACTTATGTACAAATGAAGATATGCTTACTTTTGGAGATGTACTTAAGGGAAAAGTTAAGAGTCTAGTGAAACTCGAATGGGAAGCTATGGGCGACTGTTGAGTTAGACTGGCTAGCTGACTCTGTAGTTAGCCAATGGAGTTCTAGGAGAGTACAGCTAGAAACTTAGTTAAAATGGAATCAGCAAAAGACTTGAGCATGGGCTCGTATTGGCAGGCTACCTCACACAGAGAGTAGACGAATGAACGTATTGAGCGAGTACGTATGGAAAATATCTTCGTAGCAGGTAAAGTGAAATAGAATACATTGATCTACATAAGATTGCAAATGGGTTCACGAGAAAAAGAGATAACATGAGACAGATTAAATTCTACGAGAATGAAACTCAGAGGTTGATATGAGTGACTTTGATGTAATTAAGTGATACTTCCCAAGATTGAACAGGAACAACGGATAGACCCGGAAGTAGAGGAGATATGGGCCAAGATGTCTATTGGTGAAATCATACCGGAATGGGAGTTATGACCAAGACAGGGTCTTGTATTCCGAGGAAGGATATATGTGCCTAAGAGCTGCAGAAAAGAATTACTAATTGAGGCACATCAAACCAAACTCTCTATGCATCCGGGTAGCACCAAGATGTATCACGACCTGAAGAGACATTACTGGTGGCATGGACTCAAAAGAGATGTGGCAGAATTCGTGGCTCATTACTGAACTTGTCAGCAGGTTAAGATGGAACATCAGAAGCCACCAGGGTTACTCAAACCCTTACCAGTGCCGGAATGGAAATGGGAACACATCTCCATGGATTTTGTGACAGGGTTGCCAAGGTCTTCAAAGGGCAACGATGCGATATGGGTCGTGGTAGACCGACTGACCAAGTTTGCACATTTTCTTCCCATTATGATGACAGACTCATCTGAGACTTTAGGTCGGTGGTATATCAAGGATATCACCAGGTTGCATGGTATCCCTCAGGCTATTGTGTCCGACAGAGATGGTCGATTCACCGGCAGAGTATGGCAGAGCATGCAGTCGGCCATGGGAACAAACCTACTAACTAGCACAACATTCCATCTGAGAGCATGCATGCTAGATTTCAAGGGTGGATGGGAGGATCACTTACCGTTGGCAGAATTCTCATACAACAACAGTTACCAGGCAAGCTTCGAATGGTTCCATTTGAGGCATTATATGGTAGACCATGTAGATCACCTGTGTACTGGATAGAGGCCGGTGAGCCTGCACTGATTGGACCTGAGTTGGTTGCAGAGACCACAGCGCAGATACAGTTGATACGGCAGCATCTATTGACTGCGCAGAGTCGTCAGAAGAGTTATGCTGACAAGAGGAGGAGGTTCCTTGAATTTGAAGTGGGGGATATGGTGTTCTTGAAAGTCTCGCCACGAAAGGGACACTTGAGATTTGGAAAGAAGGGGAAATTGTCGCAAAGATATGTGGGACCGTTTTCAATCATAAGAAGGATGGGGGATGTGGCTTATCGATTGGCACTCCCTTCACAATTGGCATCTTTGCACGATGTGTTCCATATATCGATGTTGAGGAAGTACAATCCTGATCCCTCTCATGTGCTGAACATACAAGACATAGAGGTCCAAAACGACGTGACATACGTCGAAAAGCCTGTCCTAGTGGTGGACACAGAACAAAGGGTACTACGGAACCGAGCGATCTAGTTTGTCAAGGTGGTATGGGATCGACATGGCATTGAGGAAGCCACTTGGGAACTCGAGTCGGAAATGAGAACAGCTCATTCTGTGCTATTTATGTAAATGTTTGAAACCCTATTTCACTCGATTTTTGGGACAAAAATTTTAAAAAGAGGGTTGTATTGTAACACTTCGGAATTTCATGTTATCAATAGTTACGAAATTTGTCATTTTAATTGTGAATTAACGGATATCAACCTTAGATGGGTAAGGTGTTGGGTCAATGGACCAATTACGACCCAACGGTTCTGGTATAAGGTTCAATTTAAATTAAATAGGGCTAAATGAAAATGGTAATGCAATATATCTATAAATAAGGGATCTAGATTAAGTGGCATGCGGATAGAGGGAATTTGGAAGATTGCATACGGTTGTAGAGACTTGGAGTGGAAGCCAAGGTAAGGATATGCTTATGAGCTGTATGGGGATATTGTGCATACGAATGGAAGGTAAGGATGGAAAGATTTTAGGATTTCTTATCTGAATATTCGATATCCATATCTATGTTGATGTGCTAGAATATCTTTAAAATGAGTCCTTTCCTTGGTTAAGAGTGAAATTAGGGGATTGCTAATTAAATAAAGGTTGTTTTGCCGTGTATGAAGATATGCATATCCATGATTATGCGCTAGAACCTTTTTAAAACGAGTCTTTTCCTTGTTGAGAGCGACACTAAGGCAATTGCTAAATTGCAAGGGGCGCATGGCACCTTCTAAGATAGGGCGGATTGGGAGAAATTATAAAAGAGAGGTAGCAAGGGGCGCACGGCATACACACTCAAGGCCGAACTCTCCCTTTCTCTCTCAAGTCTCACTCTCGGCCAAAGAAGTAAGAAGAAATGAGGAAGAGGCTATGGAAGGAAAGGATCGGAAAAACAAATTGGAGCGAAGGAAAACCGAAGGAGTCGCAGAACCGGTAAGTATTTTGATAATTTTGTTCAAAGAAAGGAACCTTAGGGTGCGGCCACGGTGTATGGCCGAACCCCATGGAAGCTGAGGCATGAATGTTGAGGTTTAAATGAAAAGGATGAACCATAGGGTTCGGCCATGATGTATGACCGAACCCCATGGAAAGACATTGTTAATATTTTTAATGGATTTGAAAGATGGAAATCATAGAAGTATGCTTATGGTTTTAAAAGGTTTTAAAAGGTTGGGATGAATGTATGGATGAGAACCATCAAATGATGTAATCTTAGTTGAATGATTTTTAAAGAGAAGATTATGAATCATAGGGTTCGGCCATGGTGTATGGCCGAACCCCATGGAAGATGGATATTAATTTAGAAAGGTTCTAATGATGGACTTTTGGATAAAAAAGGAATGAACCTTGATTTATGGATTCAAGGATGGTAATTGATATAATGATAAATTGGAAAGTTAGACATCATAGGGTTCGGCCATGGTGTTTGTCCGAACCCCATGAATCAATTCTGTGGGTTAATTATGGATTTATTATTGTAAATAAATTAAGAAAGAGGATGGAACAATAATATCATGGGTTCGGCCATGATGTATGGCCGAACCCCATGAACCAACTTAATGGGTCATTTGGGTGTTTATGTCACTGTTAATGGATCGTTTATGGAGGGTTCTATTTATGGTTCTATGGTTGTGGATCATTGGTGGATCCATGTATGTAATGTCTAAATTTATGGACCTATGTTTATGGCCCTAAGATTATAAGTCATTTAAATGGAGAAGATGAGAAATGAAATATCACAGGTTTGGCCATGGTGTATGGCCCCATGAATCTTGTTAGTGGGTTATTTATTAGCCTAAGCATATTTTAAATGAATAAAATGGACAACCATGATTAAGCAATGGGATGGATGTAATAAAGGGTGAAAGTGATGGATCATGGATTCGGCCATGGTTTATGGCCGAACCCCATGAGGAATGTTTTTATGGACTTAGATATTCTTGTAAATCAAATGGGACATGGTTTTAATTGATTGATATATTATAAGGTAACGGGAGCTCACAAGGTGTGTACGATCGTGAGCGGTTACCGGACGAAAACGCAAGGACACGTTAGTGGTCTTTGGTAGGATTCCACCTCTTTGAAACCATGGGTTTATGTACAATGTTTTTATCTTAATTTGATGAATGTACGTTGTAAAAGATATGTTTCAAATTGTGAGTTTTAATGCTATGTTTACAATATAAAATAACATGTGTTTCATTAGCATCTCATGCATGGTATGGGGTGAAGGATATGTAACCGGAGGGCCACACTCCGTCGGGGCGTCCGAAAAACCTATGTTGGATACCTTGATGTGCATTTCCATCAAGAAGAAACTGGAGGGGCCACACTCCGTCGAGGCGTCCGAAAGACCTATTTGGGGGTACTTATATGTACTTGTGATGGGTGGGACTCATCGCATTTGACATCATGACATGGCATGGTTTATATGGTTTTCGACATTATGATATTATTATATATGTTTTGTACTAACCATGTGTTAGCCCTAAATGGAATGCCTAATGGGCGCATAGTTCTAACGCCCTACTTTTACCCTAATGGATGATACAGGAAACGAGGGAAACGATGAACGCGAAAAGGGCCAAGCGTAGGAGCTTCGATGCTTTTAGTTTATATTTTGATTAAGTTACTTATGAACTTTTAATTTGAGTAACTAGACTTCGGGCATATAATAATTTAGATAATTTACTATGGTTGGATGTTTATTTGGATAATTATGTTATGTTAATTATGATTAAAGATTTGTCGTACTTTGCTATCTAAAATGGAATAGAATTAAGTTCTATTATAATTCCGCAGTTATGATTTTAATCCGCATGTTTATATTGTTATGTGTGAACCGTTTTCATGGACGTAATCCATGCACACATAGGGTTGGCCAGTTAAGGGTCGGACTTTAGAAGTTCGGACTTAGCTCGCGTCGTGACGTCCCGCTCTTGCTGACTCTATTATTTAAAAAAAAATTAGACTCTGATTTATGGAAAGCATAGTAAAAAGGGTGGGGCGTTATAGTTGGTATCAGAGCGAAACAGAAAGATTGGATCTTTCGGAGTAAATTAATCCGGCCCCTATGCATTAATTTACTTCGTTAAACTCATACCGAACATTCAATCTGAGAACAACAATGGATGATAACAAAGGAAGTACAGTCAAATAACTGGATATATCAAACATAGCAAAATAGGATATATTTCTCCGATATCCCCAAATGGAGAAACAAACACATGATACTTAGGAAATTTCCCCAAAAACAAAGAAATACAAAGAGTGCTTATTTGGCAATTTCCCAAGGACAAGAAACACAAGATGTTTATTTGGCAATATTCCCCGAACAAGAGACACTATATGATACATAGGAAAGTTTCCAAACAAGAGGATTAGTTTGATTAGAACTGCGGTTGTCGTTGATATGCTTCTGTTGTTGTGATACAGATATGTCGAGCAACAAAAAGTATACAAAGTTGTGGGACAAAGGAACCCCTAGCTGTCCGATAGATCTGGTTTCTTCTTCCGACGATTCCAACGTGCCAAACTTCATCAATGAAGTGGTAAACAGTCAGGACATGGAAGTAGAATCGCCCGAGTACAATGTTGGGGTTGCTCCAGCCTTTGTACCCGAAGAGGACGAGGAAGATGTCCCAAACTTAGAAGAATCCATAGGGGAGATAGGCTCGCCCGAGTATACTCCGGCTACTCCGACTTCGGATGAGATGACAGATTATATGTGCGAATTATGCAATCAGGAGGGGCACAACTGTACTTATTGCCCCCACCCTATTGAGGTTATTTGCCTTGTTTGTGGACTTCGTGGGCACGAGAAGGAGAGGACTAACTGTCCATACATTGGGGGACTGGGAATAATACCCTGTCTGACTTGTGGAGTGTTGGGGCACACGTCGACGACATGCCTTGACAACTTCTTCGATTTTTACGATGATGCAGGGTCTTCTACGGAAGGTTAGGCTAAGGAGTGGTAAGAGAATGTTGGGGAAAGGGGAGATTTTGTAAGGGTTGTGGGTACATTTTGAAGGGTTGTTCTAACCCTACCAACCCTTGTATTGTGATGGATGTTTGAATAATTTTCAATAAAGTATGCAAACTTAAGAATTTATGAGGACTTTGACACTGAGATGCATGTGACGAGGTCACTTGAGTTTATTAAGATATGGCATGTGTAACACCTTGGATTTTCAATTTATTATTTTATGAGAAAATTATTCTTTTAAATTGTGAATATTAGTCTTGGATTTTATATGAATAAAGAATTGGGCTATGACCCAATTAGGACCCAACGAATTGGCGGATTGGTTCCAATGAAAATTAAATGGGACAAAAAATTAAATAATATGCTACAATATCTTGAGAAGATATTTAAAGATTGTATGGCCATGTATGGGATAGTGCATGGCTGAATTTTAATTATTAAATCCAAGTTTATGCGCATAAGTGATATGCTAGAATATTTTGAGAAAATATTTAGGATTTGCATATCCAAGAAATTGTCTAAAATTAAATAAAGAAGATATCTAAGAATAAAAATAAATGTGCATGGCCGAATGATACATATGAATATCTATATGTTATGCGCATGGAATGGGAAGCCAAGGTCGGCAATGGCCAAAAATAAATAAGGGGCGCATAGTACTTTCTATTATGGGATTAATTGGAAAGAAGGAGGGGCTCACGACACTATCTAATCTGGATAAGAGGGTACACGGCAATGGGGCATGGTGTATCTTAGCACCTTCTAATTTTGGATCAAAAGGAAGTGATAAAAGGGGAGACATAGGGACGCTCACGGTTTTATACCCTATTCGACCTCTCTCTCTCTATCTCTCTCAATCTCTCATTCTCGCCAAAGAGCAAGGAGAAGAAGAAGGCAGCCAACAAGAGGTTTATTTGACTTGGAAAAATTAAGAAGAAAGGAGAAGGATTGGAAGAACAAGAAGTCGGAAATGGTTAGTATTTTATTTGATAAAATTGTTTTGAAATAAAAATAACCATAGGGTTCGGCCATGGTGTTTGGCCGAACCCCATGGAAGAAGTTTGGATGATGATTTGATAATTTTTAAATGGAAAGAAAAGAACCATAAGGTTCGGCCATGGTGAATGGCCGAACCCCATGATTGATTAAAGGAAGATATGGTTTATTTCATTGGGTTATTAAGAATGAAAACCATGGAAGTTATTAATAAGTTCATGGGGTTTTCAAACATGAAGATCATGGATTTATACTTATGTCTTAAGAGGATTTTAAATGGAGATATGGTTAGGGATGTGGGTCGGCCATGGCATCGCTGAACCATGATTGCTTTATGGCTAAGTTGATTGGATCAAAAGAATGGGAAAGAAAGGGGTGAGGTTCGGCCATGGTATATGGCCGAACCCCATCAATTATATTTATGGTTTTAATTGATTATAATGGATGCTAATCGGTTAAATTTAATAAGAGGTTAATGTTATTGATATGTAGCTTTTCAAGGGATTAAATAATCAAGATTATGAACCATAAGGTTCGGCCATGGTGTATGGCAGAACCCCATGGGGTTGTTTTGGATTGGTAAATGCATTTTGTTGCTAAGTTTGGAAAGCTTTCAATTATGGAAGGAGTTGGCTAAATCAGAAAGCTTTTAATTAAGGAAGGAGGTTGCCAAATTAAGAAGTGGTATTTACGGAAAGTTTCTATTCTTGCAAGGTGGACATTGAAATTAGAAAGTATCTAATTATAGACCATGGAAGATTAATTTGGAAACCTTCCAATTATAGAAAGGTGGAATTTATTTATGGAAACTATCTAATATTGGAAGGTAGAGATTATTTATGGAAACCTTCCAATTATGGAAGGGTAGACGATTAATTTGGAAACCTTCTAAATATAGAAAGTGGAGATAAAATTGGAAACAAAGATATCATGGGTTCGGCCAGGTGTATGGCTGAACTCCATGAATGAAAATTGTGGGTTAGGCTTGTGTTTTGTAAATAAAGTGAAGGATACAAATGTATGTTATGGTTTGATGATGAAGGTAATGGCAAAAATGTAATTACATGCCAAAGTGGAGAATCATGGGTTCAGCCATGATGTATGGCCGAACCCCATGAGGTGTATTTGATGACCTGATTTGGTTAAGAAATTTTATAAGTTCTAGTTATGGTAAATTTAAATGAATGAGGGAATCAATGGCAATTTTGTAATTTTGTGAAAATATTGAACATTGGGTTCGGCCATGGTGTATGGCCGAACCCCATGATTTATTTATGGGACTATGTGTTGGAATAAAAGAAGTATGAATGGATTATTTGGAACCCAAGCAAGGAAAGTGACTATGGCTATGTACAATGGCATTATGGTAATTAATTGAATTAATAGACCATGGGTTCGGCCATACACTATGGCCAAACCCCATGGGGTTTTGTTTATGGACTTAGAACCTTGAAAATCAAGTGGGACTTGGTTATGATTAATTATTGTATTATAAGGTAACGGGATCTCACACGGCATTTACGATCGTGAGCGGTTATCGGACGAAAGACACAATCACACGTTAGCGGTCTTTGGTAGGATTCCACCTCTTTGAAACCATGGGTTTATGTACACTTGTTTTATCTTATGTTTGGTGAAATCTATGTTTCAAAGGATATGCTTTATATGAATTTTAAATGCTATGTTTATTTGTTTAAATAGCATGTATTGGATATGTTTTAAAAGGTGATTAAAGGGATCTTGAATGAAAATCATGGAAAGATGGTTTATGTTTTTAAGGTGTTAATGACTAGATATAGTGATTTGTAAAGGGTTGTTAAATGAAGAAATTCATGAAAATGTAGATGATTTTTATGGCCTTGAAAGGCATAGTTGGGAGTGAACCATGAACCATGGGTTCGGCCATGGTGTATGGCCGAACCCTAGGGTTATGTAATTGTAGATTTGAAGGGTGTAAAAATAGGGAAAAGTGGCTGAGAATGGTTATAGTTTAAGATGGATTTTTTTTAAGTGAGGGAAACAAGGTTTTAGAAATAAAACCATGGAGAGATTTTAGGGATGGAATGTTTTTTAAACCCTATGGTGGTCAAATGGTAGTTTTAATGGTTATGAGATTATGGAAAAATAAGTAGGGAATGTTGGTGGTTTTAAGTGGGCTTAGAAGGATGGAAGAGATGGAGTAGTGCATTAGTAATTTGGAGGCTTAAAAGGGTCAAGTGTTGGAAATTTTAAAGGGAGGTTAATGAAGAAAAATCATGGAAGGAATGATTAGGATTATTAGGGTTTTTAGTGATTAAGTGTAGGAAATTTTTAAAGGGGCTTAAGTGAGGAAATGCATGGGAGGTGTGAATGGTGTTGGTAGCCTTAAAAGGCATGAGGAAACAATGGACTAGGAACCATGGGTTCGGCCATGGTGAATGGTCGAACCCTATGGTGAGGTATTGTAAATTGTAATGATTTATGGGTGTAAAAATGTGGAAATTGATGGAGAAGAGTAATGGTTTTAAATGGACCATGGGTTCGGCCATGGTGTATGGCCGAACCCCATGGGGAAACTTTGATGAATTAAGTGTTTTGGGAAACCATGAAAAGAATGGGAAGTATGGCATGACTAAATGAGTCATTAATGGACTCAAGAAAATCTACCAAACTGATGATCAAAATTGATGATTTAAATTGCATGATGTAGACCTCCTCATGGGAGGGCTTATCATGGATCTAAATGTGGTGAAAAAAACCCAAGGAAAAGTGGGGATTAGGTTGAATAAAAGGGGCTGATTTCAATAAAACCCATGACCCAATTTGTGAGCCATTTGATGGGCTAAACTTGGGTTTATGTGTGTGGTTAATTAAGGCAGATTAAGTTAAGGAAGAGGGTTATTTTAATAATGTTATGGCATGATTAAATGGGTCACTAATGGACTTGAGTGTATGGATCAATTATGAACAAAAATGTACATAGTTAAGTGAATGTTTAACCATGGAAAAGAGGTAGTGGCAAAACCGTAAATAATGGCCAAATTCAAGAACCTCATGGGAGATGATCATGGGCTTAGGGAATCTAAGTAATAACGTTATGTATGACTAATAAAGCGTAGGGTGGCTGGTTTTTTAAACTCATGAGATTAAAATGTTTAATGGATTAAATGGGACCCACAAAACTACATAGTGAGGTTCGGCCATGGTGTATGGCCGAACCCCACTCAGGTATGATTAATGGACTTAAAAAGGTAAAAACATGGACTAATTGATATGTATAATAAGGTACCAGACATCGCAAGCGGTGCGTGATCGGCGACCGGATTATCGGACGGAAGCGAGAAAGGACGCTAGTCGGTATTCGGTAGGATCCCTACCTTTTTGTAAGCCATGGATTGAGTGATGGTTTCTTGAATTATTTTGGGAATTATATGGTTTGTTTTAAGATGGGTTTTGGATTAAGTATTATGTGATGTTTTCCTTTAATTTATTTTGGTAATCATATGGGTGTTTTTAAGATGGGTTTTGGATTTAGTATTATGTGATGGGTTTCCTTTGATTTATTTTGATAATCATGGGATTGTTTTACGATGGGTTTTATGACTATGATGTTACATACATTACATGGCATATGGCATCTACATCTCATGCATGACATGGGAGGGATATGGTAGGGGAAGGATGAAATGAAACCAGAGTCCATGCTCCGTCGGGGCGACCGATAAACAAGCATGGGGATATTTCATATTTATTATTATACCTTGATGAGGCTTTGCCATCAAGGGGGATATTGGTAATTATTATACCTTGATGATGGTTTTTCCATCAAGGGGGATATTTCATATTTATTATTATATCTTGATAAGGTTTTTGCCGTCAAGGGGGATGATTTGTGATTGCTTATATCTTGACGAGGTTTTTCTGTCAAGGGAGGTATGGCAGCATGATGGTATGGATAATCGGTGGGATACATGACATAAGACACCCATGGCATTGCATTCATTTTATGGTTTTCACTGTATTACTATTGATATGTTTTGTTATCACTAATCCATGTGTTAGCCCTACTCGGAGTCCTACTAGGCGCGTTGTCTAACGCCCTGCTTCTACCCTATCTGATGACGCAGGAGACGGCGGAAAGGAAGGACAAGACGGGAGCCAAGCGTAGGAGCTTGGGAAGGCGTGCTAGATAGTTTACTTATGTTTATTTTGGAAAAATGTAAATTGAGTAATTTATTTTGTCGGAATGTAATAATTTAGACTACTTACTATGTTTGGATTTTATTTTGGACATTATCATTTTAAGGTATGTTAGTGATTAAATGAATGTATCTTCCCTGCTATCTACAAATTGATAGGATAGACTCTATTTTATCTCCGCACTTGGTTTAATTTTCCGCAAGTTTGCTTTCTACTTGTGAACCATTCTCCGTGGACTTTGTTCCACGCACACGTAGGGTTGGCCAGTTAAGGGCCGGGCTTTAGAAGCTCGGACTTAACTCGCGTCGTGACGTCCGCGCCCTTTGTCACTTTTTATTTCAAAAAAAAAAATATATAGACTCTGATTTCGGTGAAAAGGGGCAGGCGTTACAATCAGGGGAACGATGAACGTAAGACGGACCAGGCATAGGAGCATGGAAGACTTATTTTATATGTTTTGAATAAAATTACTCATGAACTTGTATTTGGGTATCTAGATTACGGAATGTAATAACTTAGATGGTCGGATGTTTAGTTTGATGATTATGACGTTTTTAATAATGATTAAGGACTTGACGTAGTTTGCTATCTGAATGGAATAGAACCTGGTTCTATTATGATTCCGCATGATTTATTCCGCATATTGATATTGCTATGTGTGAACCATTTTCGTGGACTTAGTCCATGCACAAATAGGGTTGGCCAGTTAAGGGTCGGACTTTAGAAGTTCGGACTTAGCTCGCGTCGTGACGTCCCGCTCTCTATCACTCTACTATGTTAAAAAAAAAAAAAATAGACTCTGAATTTACGGGAAGAAGCTAGTGAAAAAGGGCGGGGCGTTACAGTATGGGTGCGTCCCTCACGTGATATTGATGAGATAAGTATATAGATTCTATGAGTATGGCTTAGAGTAGCTATGAGACTGTGGGAACCTCGATATGAAATACGGAGACTTGGTCCCGTAGGGTTACCGTTGAGGAGTGAGTCCCTCTCATGCTACTCGCTGGAGGGCTCTCTCACGGCTGTTTCGCACACTTGATGTGCGTGGATGAGCAGAGCTAGTTACTCTTTTACCCCATGGGGTGGTGCTAGCTTCGTTAGGCGCGGTCCGACCGCCTTAGAGCTTGACTGAATCACCCTTGGGGTGAAGGGATGCAGGGCGGGGTAGACATGATCACGTTGGACGTGGGTTTTCCGCTTAATAAGTCATGGGCCCTAAGTCTTGCTAGGGATCGGGGTATGTTTATGTTTTGATATTATTGTTACTGTCACGTAGTGATGCATTCAAGTGTTGTTCCTACGGATAGAATATCTCATGGTAGATGATGTGCCCTGGATTAATTATGTCCATGAAGGGATTATACCCATATGAGGGTTATATTCATAGATGGTTATTAACCATGGGTAGATGATACTCACTGATAGAGTGGTACCAGGGATGGATGTGTATAACCGTGGATGATGATTCCCATGGTTGTTTGGATTGATGCCGGTATCGGTCTCGTAGGAGTTTTGAACAAAGGTGTTAGTCACATTGTGACTTATGTACAAATGAAGATATACTTACTTTTGGAGATGTACTTAAGGGAAAAGTTAAGAGTTTAGTGAAACTCGAATGGGAAGTTATGGGCTCGTATTGGCAGGCTACCTCACACAGAGAGTAGACGAATGAACGTATTGAGCGAGTACGTATGGAAAATATCTTGGTAGTAGGTAAAGTGAAATAGAATACATTGATCTACATAAGATCGCAAATAGGTTCACGAAAAAAAAAAGATAACATGAGAGAGAATAAATTCTACGAGAATGAAACTTAAAGGTTGATATGAGTGACTTTGATGTAATTAAGTGGTACTTGCCAAGATTGAACAGGAACAGCAGATAGACTCGTAAGTAGAGGAGATATGTACCAAGATGTCTATTGGTGAAGTCATACCCGAATGGGAGTTACGACCAGGACAAGGTCTTGTATTCCGAGGAAGGATATATGTGCCTAAGAGATGTAGAAAAGAGTTACTAATTGAGGCACATCAAACCAAACTCTCTATGCATTCGGGCAGTACCAAGATGTATCACGACCTGAAGAGACATTACTGGTGGCATGGACTCAAAAGAGATGTGGCATAATTCGTAGCTCATTGCTTAACTTGTCAGCAAGTTAAGACGAAACATCAAAAGCCACCTGGGTTAGTCAAACCCTTACCAGTGCCGGAATGGAAATGGGAGCACATCTCCATGGATTTTGTGACAGGGTTGCCAAGGTCTTCAAACGGTAACGATGCGATATGGGTCGTGGTAGACCGACTGACCAAGTCTGCACATTTTCTTCCCATTAAGATGACAGACTCATCTGAGACTTTGGGTCGGCGGTATATCAAGGATATCATCAGGTTGCATGGTATCCCTCAGACTATTGTGTGAGACAGAGATGGTCGATTAACCGGCAGAGTATGGCAGAGCATGCAGTCGGCCATGGGAACAAACCTACTAACTAGCACAACATTCCATCCACAGACTGATGGGCAGTCTGAGAGGACAATACAAACATTGGAAGATATGCGGAGAGCATGCATGCTAGATTTCAAGGGTGGATGGGAGGATCACTTGCCGTTGGTAGAATTCTCATACAACAACAGTTACAAGGCAAGCCTCCAAATGGTTCCATTTGAGGCATTATATGGTAGACCATGTAGATCACCTGTGTGCTGGACAGAGGCCGGTGAGCATGTAGTGATTGGACCTGAGTTGGTTGCAGAGACTACAACGCTGATACAGTTGATACGACAACATCTATTGACTGCGCAGAGTCATCAAAAAAGCTTTGCTGACAAGAGGAGGAGGTTCCTTGAATTTGAAGTGGGGGATACGGTGTTCTTGAAAGTCTCGCCACGAAAGGGACAAATGAGATTTGGAAAGAAGGGGAAATTGTTGCCAAGATATCTGGGACCGTTTTCAATCATAAGAAGGATGGGGGACGTGGCTTATCAATTGGCACTCCCTTCACAGTTGGCATATTTGCACGATGTGTTCCATATATCGATGTTGAGGAAGTACAGTCCTAATCCCTCTCATGTGCTGAACATATAAGACATAGAGGTCCAAAGTGTCATGATATACGTCGAAAAGCTTGTCCGAGTGGTGGACACAGAACAAAGGGTATTACGGAACCGAACGATCCAGTTCGTCAAGGTGGTATGGCATCGACATGGCATTGAGGAAGCCACTTGGGAACTCGAGTCGGAAATGAGAACAGCTCATCCTGAGCTATTTATGTAAATGTTTGAAACCCTACTTCACTCGATTTTCGGGATGAAAATTTTAAAAAGAGGGTTGTATTGTAACACTTCGGAATTCCATGTTATCAATATTTACGAAATTTTCCATTTTAATTGTGAATTAACAGATATGAACCTTAGATGGGTAAGGTGTTGGGTCAATGGCCCAATTAAGACCCAACGGTTATGGTATAAGGTTCAATTTATATTAAATGGGGCTGAATTAAAATGGTAATGCAATATATCTATAAATAAGGGATCTAGATTAAGTGGCATGCGCATAGAGGGAATTTAGAAGATTGCATACGGTTGTAGAGACTTGGAGTGGAAGCCAAGGTAAGGATATGCGTATGAGGTGTATGGGGATATTGTGCATACGAATGGAAGGTATGGATGGAAAGATTTTAGGATTGCTTGGCCGAATATTAGATATCCATATCCATGTTGATGTGCTAGAATATCTTTAAAATGAGTCCTTTTCTTGGTTAAGAGTGAAACTAGGGGATTGCTAATTAAATAAAGGTTGCTTTGCCTTGTATGAAGATATGCATATCCATGATTATGCGCTAGAACCTTTTTAAAAGGAGTCTTTTCCTTGTTGAAAGCGACACTAAGGCAATTGCTAAATTGCAAGGGGCGCATGGCACCTTCTAAGATAGGACCGATTGGGAGAAATTATAAAAGATAGGCAGCAAGGGGTGCACGACATACCCACTCAAAGCCGATCTCTCCCTTTCTCTCTAAAGTCTCACTCTCGGCCAAAGAAGTAAGAAGAAATGAGGAAGAGGCTAATGAAGGAAAGGATCGGAAGAACAAATCGGAGCGAAGGAAAACAGGAGGAGTCATGGAACCGATAAGTATTTTGATAATTTTGTTTAAAGAAAGGAACCATAGGGTTCGGCCATGGTGTATGGCCGAACCCCATGGAAGAAAACTGAGGGATGAATGTTGAGGTTTAAATAAAAGGATGAACCATAGGGTTCTGCCATGATGTATGGCCAAACCCCATGGAAAGACATTGTTAATATTTTTAATGGATTTGAAAGATGGAAATCATAGAAGTATGCTTATGGTTTTAAAAGGTTTTAAAAGGTTGGGATGAATGTATGAATGAGAACCATCTAATGATGTAATCTTAGTTGAGTGATTTTTAGAGAGAAGATTATGAACAATAGGGTTTGGTCATGGTGTATGGCCAAACCCCATGGAAGATGGTTATTAATTTAGAAAGGTTCTAATGATGGACTTTTGGATAAAAAAGGAAGGAACCTTGATTTATGGATTCAAGGATGGTAATTGATATAATGATAAATTGGAAAGTTAGACATCATAGGGTTCGGCCATGGTGTTTGGCCGAACCCCATGAATCAATTCTATGTGTTAATTATGGATTTATTATTGTAAATAAATTAAGAGGGAGGATGGAACAATAATATCATGGGTTCGGCCATGATGTATGGCCGAACCCCATGAACCAACTTAATGGGTCATTTGGATGTTTATGTCACTGTTAATGGATCGTTTATGGAGGGTTCTATTTATGGTTCTATGGTTGTGGATCATTGGTGGATCCATGTATGTAATGTCTAAATTTATGGACCTATGTTTATGGACCTAAGATTATAAGTCATTTAAATGGGGAAGATGAGAAATGAAATATCATAGGTTCGGCCATGGTGTATGGCCGAACCCCATGAATCTTGTTAGTGGGTTATTTATTAGCCTAAGCATATTTTAAATGAATAAAATGGAAAGCCATAGATTAAGCAATGGCATGGATGTAATAAAGGGTGAAAGTGATGGATCATGGGTTCGGCCATGAGGAATGTTTTTATGGACTTAGATATTCTTGTAAATCAAATGGGACATGGTTTTAATTGATTGATATATTATAAGGTAATGAGACCTCACAAGGTGTGTATGATCGTGAGCGGTTATCGGACGAAAACGCAAGGACACGTTAGTGGTCTTTGGTAGGATTCCACCTCTTTGAAACCATGGGTTTATGTACAATGTTTTTATCTTAATTTGATGAATGCACGTTGTAAAAGATATGTTTCAAATTGTGAGTTTTAATGCTATGTATACAATATAAAATAGCATGTGTTTCATTAGCATCTCATGCATGGCATGGGGTGAAGGATATGTAACCGGAGGGGCCACAGTCCGTCGGGGCGTCCGAAAAACCTATGTGGGATACCTTGATGTGCATTTCCATCAAGAAGAAACCGGAGAGGCCACACTTCGTCGGGCGTCCGAAAGACCTATGTGGGGGTACTTATATGTACTTGTGATGGGTGAGACTATTGCATTTGACATCATGACATGGCATGGTTTATATGGTTTTTGACATTATGATATTATTATATATGTTTTGTACTAACCATGTGTTAGCCCTAAATGGAATACCTACTGGGCACGTTGTTCTAACGCCCTACTTCTACCCTAGTGGATGATATAGGAAACGAGGGGAACGATGAACGCAAAAAGGGCAAAGCATAGGAGCTTCGATGCTTTTTGTTTATATTTTGATTAAGTTACATATGGAATTGTAATTTGAGTAACTAGACTTCGGGCATGTAATAATTTAGATAATTTTCTATGGTTGGCTGTTTATTTGGATAATTATGTTATGTTAATTATGATTAAAGACTTGACGTATTTTGCTATCTAAAATGGAATAGAATTAAGTTCTATTATAATTCTGCAGTTATGATTTTAATCCGCATGTTAATATTGTTATGTGTGAACCGTTTTCATGGACGTAGTCCATGCACACATAGGTTTGGCCAGTTAAGGGTCGGACTTTAGAAGTTCGGACTTAGCTCGCGTCGTGACGTCCCGCTCTTGTTCACTCTGTTATTCTTTTTTTAAAAAAAGGTAGACTCTGATTTATGGAAAGCATAGTAAAAAGGGTGGGGCGTTACAATTTCACTCTCTACGGGTACACTAATGCCCAAAAGATTATCTTCGTGAGACTGGAAATGTCCAGTCATAAGCTAACTAGGTGGAACGCTTATTTGAAGCGCCACGATATATCTAACTTAACTTGGAGTAAGTTTAAGAAGTTAGTCTGGAAACAGTTTTACCTAATTGGATATGAGGAAGACCGGTGGTGTAATGTAACACCCGCCCCTTTTCACCATAATCAGAGTCTAAATTTTTTTTTTTTTTTTAACGTAAAAGTGACAAAGGGCACGGGCGTCACGACGCGAGTTAAGTTCCGAGCTTCTAAAGCTCGGCCCTTAACTGACCAACCCTACGCGTGCGTGGAACATAAATCCACGAGTACGGTTCACGCGTAGAAAGTAAGCTCGCAACACATAAAAATCAATGCGGATGATAATAGACACTATCCTACCAATTTTCAGATAACAGGATTAAATTACTAAAATGCCCTCATACCGTACTTTCCAAAATAATTTATAAAACATAGCAAGACATCTTAGTTATTATATTTCCGACAAGCTAAATTATACAAATACACATTTTCCCAAAATAAACTTAAACAAAATAATTAGTCCGCCTTCCCAAGCTCCTAAGCTTGACTCCCGTCCTGTCCTTCCGTTCTGCCATCTCTTGCATCGTCAGCTAAGGTAGAAGTAGGGCGTTAGACTACTCGCCCAGTAGGATTCTGAGTAGGGCTAACACATGGATTAGTGATAACAAAGCATATAGATAATACATAATGAAGACCATAAAATGAATGTTATGCCATGGGTGTCTGTGTTATGAATCCCACCCATCATCCATACGATCATGCTGTCATATCCCCCTTGACGGCAAAACCTCGTCAAGATACAAACAATCACAAATCATCCCCCTGGACGGCAAAACCTCGTCCAGATATAAAACAATCACAAATCATTCCCCTGGACGGCAAAACCTCGTCCAGATATAAAACAATCACAAATCCTCCCCCTTGATGGAAGAACCATCATCAAGGTATCATAATTACATACAACATCCCTGATACATCAAACACATCAAAATATCTCCATGTCTGTTTATCAGTCGCCCCGAAGGAGCATGGACTCCGGTTTCATTTCGTCATTCCCCTGTCATATCCCTTCCATGCCATGCATGAGATGTAGATGTCATATGCCATGTAATGAATATAATAACAAACCATGACATTTAAAAAAAATCCCATTAATAAAACATATAACTTGATTACCCAAAATAAATCAAGCAAAGCCTCCATAATCACATCATAGCATTAAAACCCATTTTAAACCAATCATATGCTTACCGGAATGAATCAAGTAAAAACCCCTACATAATACATAATTCAAAACCAAATCTTAAAACATACCATATAATTTCTGAAATAATTCAAGGAAACCATCACTCAATCCATGACATACAAAAAGGTTAGAATCCTACCGAATACCGACTCGCGTCTTCGTTTCGTTTTCATCCGATAGTCCGGCTACCGTCACGCGTACTGCCCGCGATATCCAATACCTTATTAAATTTCCAAATCAGTTCAAGTTTTAACCATTTCTAAGCCCATATGAAAAACCGGTCACTATTTAGGTTTTGTGGGTCCCATGTCGTCTATTAAACCTTTTAATCCCATAAGTCTTAAAATTCGGCCACCCTAGGCTTTATTAATCACTTATAAGGTTATTACATTAGATCCCTTAAGTCCATGATCAATTTCCATGGAATTCTTGAATTTGGCCACTAATTACGGTTTTACCATTACCTCATTTTTCATGCTTAATCACTCATTTATCCATGCATGATTAAGTCCATAATTGATCATAAACTTAGATCCCCAACTTAGGTCCATTAATGACCCATTGAACCATGTTACATAGCCATTAAAATTAACCATTTAATTAATCCAACCCCCCATTAACTAATCACATACCTACATCCTTCATTAGCCCATAAAAATTGACCTTCCATTAAATCATTACTCTTAGTCATACCTTGAGTCCATAATTGATTCCTCTACCACATTACAAGATCACTTACCTCAACCATCTTATTGACCTAATTCCATTAATTTAAACTTATACATACACATTTAACTTTAGACCCATTAATGATCTAAAATTTGGGTCATGGGTTCGGCCATACACCATGGCCGAACCCATGATGTTTCTTTCTCCATTTTTCTTGGATCCATTCATAAATTTTTAGATCCACCAATAATCCTTTCTTGAGGGGTTTAAATCATGCGTCTAAACCATATTCTCTTATTCATTTCATTGCTCCCAAATACCTACATTCACCAAAATATTAAACCCATCTTTTCTATCCTTTAAACCCATCATTTGATCACCATTTCATCACCATAGGGTTCGGCCATACACCATGGCCGAACCCATGGTTCATGATCCATCATTTTCTATGCCTCTTGAGGCCACAAAAATTATTCCCACACTCCATGATTTTTCTTTATTTAAACCCCTTTAATTTTTCCAACATTTACCATTTACAACCCTAAAAATTTATTAGCTACCTTTATTATCTTCCATCCCTTAAAACCCTAACCAATTAAATCCAATACCAAATCACCCACCATGGGGTTCGGCCATACTACATGGCCGAACCCTATGGCCCATGATTTTATTCCAATTACCTACTTCCATGCTCAATTTAATAAATTACACCATACATTTAATACTTTTACTTATTTCTTTTCCCTAACCCTAATTCACCCATTTAGGGTTTTCTCCATCTTCCACCCTTCCATTTGATGGATTTACATTCCATAGCATAGAATTATCTAACCACCATTAAATTCACAAAAATAAATTCCAATTCTTAAACCCTAAAAATCCAAAATTTCTTGTTTAAGAAACTACTCACCATCCGTCGTCTCCTCCGACTTGCGCCGCTCCCGTCGGTTTCCTTAGCCTCCTCTCTCCTTCCTCTTGATCTTTGATAGGTCAAGATCTTTAATCAATGGTGGCAACCCCCAACCTTAGGATCGGCCAAAGTAGAGCTTAAATTAAGAGAGGGAAAGGGAGAGATGATGAGAGGGGAGGTGATAACCTTAATCTTAGAGTGATCTCCCTCCAAATTCCACTTGTTTCTTCTCTCCTTGAGCTCCGCTCTTTTCTTTCTTTCTCTCCTTCACTTGGACATGGGACGGCAATGGAGAATGAGAATGGAGTGAAAATGAAGAGAGGATAAAAAAATGGGAAAAAAAAAACTCATGACTTATCCCCATTTTTCTTTACATTAAAGACCCCACCAACCCTAAGATATTTAAAAGATCTTTTATTTGCTTTATGGTGGTGGTTTATATAACCACCACCAAGTCCAACGTGTTTCATACTTGAGGTGGGAATGAAGTGGGTTTTCACCTCTTGGTCCCACTTTGACCACTTTCAACACCACTTTAAATACTTTAATTATTTAATTAATTATATAATTACCTTAGGTTAATCCATTTGTACTTAACCTAACTCCATTACTCCACCCATGGTTGACCAAATCAACCATGGTGGCCGGCCCCACCAAACCTTGGCCCACACGCCACCTCACTTGATGAGGTGGAGGTGGGTCCCACTTGGCCACATCACCTTGGTTAAATTTTAACTTAACTTAGGTGATTTAAATTCCATTGAATTCCTTCTAAATGGATCACCATTTGGGCCCATGGCCCAATTACATTTCCATCTTACCCATTTACCTTAGAGCTTAACCATTTTGACCCATTGGGTCCCAAATGGGTATTTGACTCAATTGTCCACCCATGGCCCAATTGGCGATCATTGACCACTTAAATGACTTTAAAATGCAATCCATGGTCTATTGGGCCATATTTGGGCCTTTGTCCAAATTTTGGCCCATTTACCATTTATCCCACCAATTTCCAATTTTCATCAATAAAATAAATAATATTCACATATTTATTGATTTAAAAATTTCGGGCCATTACATGTAACGCCCCCCCCTTTCACCCTTCCGAAAATCAGAGTTTGAAAATTTCTTTTGAAAGAAACATAGAGTGAACGAGAGCGGGAGCGCCACGACGCGAGTTAAGTTCAGACTACTCAAGTCTGAACCTTAACTGGCCACCCATGTGTACATGGACTAGACCATAATAAATAATCCACACATGGAACTAAACAATAACTTGCGGAATAAACTAGTCTAACTGCGGAAATAGAATGAATAGATAGCAAGTAACAGTCTCAATTATTAATTAACATAAAACAACCATCCATAGTTAATAACCTAATCAAACCATATCAAAGTATTAACTTATTACATGTCCATCAAAATATAATTCAAATGACAGTAATAAAGAAACCTGTTCATCATTCAAGCACTTCGGCTTGGCTCCCCTCCCGGTCATCGACCTTCTCTTTCCCTTTCCTTGATCCTGCATTATCCTCTAAGGATAGAATTAGGGGGTTAGATCAACGCGCCCAGTAGGTTCCCGAATAGGGCTACCACATGGTTAGCATATAAAACATGCATATATATCATAGTAAATGATTATCAAAAACATATAAAACCATGCTATGTATGTATGCAAATGTAATGAGCCCCACCCCATCACACATAGATAGCCAACACTTGACGGGACTCTCACCGTCAAGGTAAATCTCAATACTCTTTCATCTGGAACTCACACGATAAGGTAATCCACAGTAATCCTCGTTACCTGTGGAAAGACACTTCATCATTGAGTTGTTTCATATCACAAATTAGTCCTCCTAGCGGGACTCTCATCACCTAAGGAGACCAATTGTGACTCTTTCATCATGTTACTCCTCCTGGCGGGACTCTCATCGCCTAAGGAGGACAATAACTCATAACTGCAACACAGCATATCCTCAATCATCATCCCATGTCCATGCATGAGATGTCAATGTATATGTATGTCATTTTGTAAATACACATCTCATCATTCAAATCCATATTTGGAACATAATATCAAATATAACATATCTCATAAAAACATGATAAAACCAAATCATAATTGTGGCTACAAGTAGGTAGGAAACCTACCGAAGATTAGCTTCGGTGATTGTTCTTTCTTAAAGCGTCACTTGCTCACGATTGCACGTTGTTCAACTTCCGTCACCTTATGATGTAACAATGAGTAAATCATACTATCATTTACTTATTCATTCACATCTAAGACCCAACCACATCTTGTGGGGTTCGGCCATGCCCATGGCCGAACATCACCAACTTAGGATTTAATTTCCTTTTTCATTTAACCAATTCTTAAATACTTAACCTTTTAAACATGTCTTGGTAGGGTTCGGCCATACATCATGGCCGAACCATACCTCCTTGGTTTAACCTTCTTTCATATCCTTTTAAACTTTCTTTATCCATATTTACATTATCATCCTTATTTACAGCTTTGCCACTAGGCTAAGCCATATCAAAACAATTGTCATTTTATGGGGTTCAGCCCTATACATGGCCGAACATTGTAATCGCACTTATCCATCACCAAATAGTTCTCCATTGGAATACTTTAAACCCTTTATAAAATCATGGAAGCAATAACAAAAACAACCCATAAACTTAGTCCATTTAACCCAAAAACAGCCCATGCGGTTTGGCCATACCCATAGCCGAACCCAATGGTTCACTTAGTTCAATATTTACCATGATCACTCATGGTTTTAACATGCTAATTCAACCATGAACCATACTTGGTTCAGCCATACATTGACCAACCAAAAACAGTAAACATAACCTCATTTAATTCCCATAAAACACCATAATCTTATATGGTTTTTATCTCACAAAATCATCAAACCCTTTCATGGAAATGTCATACCATTTCATGGGGTTCGGCCATCCCAATTGGCTAAACCTCATGGCCTATGGTTTATATCTTTTTTGTCAAATAAATAGCTTTATTTAAAACACATAAGCTCTCCACAATTGATATGATTTCCATCTTCTTGAAAGCCCTACCAAACATCAAATACTTTCATGGGGTTCGGCCATCCAAGGTGGCCGAACCCTATGTCCATGTTTTAGTCCTCTTAAACATGTTTTAGATCTCATTTAAAATATGATAATCAGTATAATGTTACCGTGTTTAACCCTTCAAAACCATCCAAATAAATCCATGACTTTGCATGGTTTCCACTTTGTAAAACTCAATCCAAATCACCATAATACTTCATCGGATTCGGCCATCCAAGATGGCCGAGCCCAATGGTCCATTTCATCAGTTTATATCCACTGTTTAGATCCATGATAACTTTAGTCCTTCATGTCATTTAAATCCATGTTTTTAACCCTCTTTAAAACATGCATTTGAGTCTTAAAGAAACATAAAAAACAGTCCACAAAACTTCATGGCTTCTATGTTTCAAAGACATCAAAACCAACAAATCATTTACATGGTTCGGCCCTCCAAGGTGGCCGAACCCAATGATCATTTTTACCATTTTAAAACCTCTATTACTCAAGGTTAAAACCTTGGTGCATTTGGCCTTAACCATGGCCCAATACACACCCTTTTCTTACAACTTGCTTAACTTGAACACTTAAGAAATCTTATCAAATTTCCTTTGCTTATGATCCTTGCCTTCTCCCCTCTATTTCTTCCTTTCTTCCTTAATCCTTTGCTGGTTTATGTTTGATTAATTGGTGCCAACACCTCTGCTGTTCAGCCAAGAAAGGAATTTGGAGAGAGGGAGAGAGAAATGGGAATTTCTTGGATTTTCAATGTGAAAATCTGCCAGGAATGGTAACCTTTTCCTTTTGTAGTTTCTGCCCCATCTTCCATTCATCCTCCCTCATTAAATTTTGCTAAACATGATAGGATGTTGGGTGTCATCCAAGACACCCCTTCACCCAAACGTTGCACTCTTTCATGGTTTAACACATACATCTTATGAGATGCATGTTGCCGCCCATCCTTGGTGTCCCTTGGCTTTGCCAAGGCACCTCTCCACTCTCAACGGCTGGGATGGATTTGATTAAGTGTTGGGTGAGATTAAAACTCCTTTCCACCTCCTCTTGACTCACTTGACTCATGGTATTTTTATTCCAACTCAACTCTTCCAGCTCATCACATTTAACGTACCAAGTTTGAGTCAACTCTTTTCTTAAATCAACTCACTCCAAATCAATCAAACTCAAGCTGAACTAACTCATACTTGAGTTCAATTGAGGGCCCACACAGTCATTCGTGGTCAACCTAGTCAACCCTGTCCATTGTGTAACACCCCAATTTCTCAATGAAGTGGAAAATTACCAAAATGCCCCTGAGTTGTTAAATTAGTTATTTTGTCATGTTAAGTAAGGAAATAGTGGGGCCCATTGCTCAAAATAAAATCATATGAGCATATTATGAATGTTAAGTTTTATTGGTTGGGTAATTTTCATCAATTGGGTCGAGTTGACTATTGTTGACCGTGTGAACCCTCAAGGGAGCTCAAACACGATTCAAACCAATTGAGTGGGATGGAGGTGAGTTGGAATTAAATCAAAAGGTGAGTTAACTCATATGCATTAAATGAAATGCATTAAATGTGATGAGTTGGGTTGGAATAAAAAAAATACCTTGAGTTGAGTGAGTCAAAATGGAAACTCAAGGGGCTGTAAATTCAGTGAGTCCAAGGGGAATTGGAGGAGTTTAGCTGGTCTCAAATCAGCCAAAACAAGTCCCACACGTTGGGGACTTGTTTTGGTAAGTTCCATGGTACATATTAAATACAAGTGCATGGGTTTGAGGTGGGTTACTTAGGGATGTGAATGGCTGCATTGGTAGCTGCCAAGGGGTGCCTTGGATGGCACCCAATGCCCACCGTTTTGAGCAAGAAGTTATGAGGGAGTGGAGGAGTCTTGGTGGCTGAAAATGCAAAAGCAAACAACACCATGCTTGGCCGAATTTCTTGTGCAAAAGTTTTAGAATTCATCTCTCTCCCTCACTCAAAAGAAAAACACACTCTCTTGGCCGAGTTTACCTTGGTGTTTTCTCACCATTAGATCAAGCACAAGACAGTAGAAGAAAGGAAGGAACAAGAGGGAAGAAGGCAAGGAGCAAGAGGCAAAGGAAATTGGTAAGAATTCCTTACAATGTTATTTAATAAGTTAGATTAAGTGGAACATGAATTGGCCATGGAATGGCTGATTTTATCAAGGACCTAAGCCTTGGTTAAAGGTTGTCTTAAGTGGTAAACAAATCACATTGGGTTCGGCCAGTTTGGATGGCCGAACCCCATGACATTTGTTTGGGTATTTTGATGGTTTTTGGAGGCTAAAAACTATGCAAAAATGATGAACAATTGTATGTGTTTAGATGAAAGATAAAGGATTTTAAATCTTGGATTTGGATGGCATAATTCAGCCTTGGAATAGCCAAATGCATCAAGAGTCTAAAACATGGAAGAAGGTGTCAAAAGAAATGAAATGAACCATTGGGTTTGGTCACTTTGGTGGCCAAACCCCATGAAAAGAGTTGGTTAATGGTTATGGTTTTTGAAATTTAAAACCATCCATTTGGGGACTGTTTTTACATATTTTATTAAGATTTAAAATACATACTTAAAGAGGGTTAAAACATGGGTTTGGATATCAGAAAAGGCTGAAGATATGTGGTCTAATCAGTGGAGTAAAATTGGAGAAGATGGACCATGGGATCGGCCATCTTGGATGGCCGAATCCCATGATATCATGTTGGTTTTTGGATGATTTCTTTGAGAGTTAAAACTTGATATTAGTATACTGTTTATGCATGTTTATATGAGGTTCAAAAACAGCAAACATAGCATTGGGTTCGGCCACCATGGAGGGCCGAACCCCATGCAAATGATGGTTGGTTCTAAGGTGTTTGAAACATGGAAACCATGAACTTTCAAGGGCTGTTTTTGGATGAATTTAATTAGATGGTTACTAAGAGGTATGAAGGCAGCAATATGATATTGATATTGCATGTTTAGATAAGGCCTAAAGCATGTTTGAAAGACCATAACATGGGCATAGGGTTCGGCCACATTGGATGGCCGAACCCCATAAAAGTGTGTGATAAATTGTTATGGTTTTTGGAGAGATAAAACCATACCAATTGTGGAGTTTTTTTTTTTAAGAGATAAGGTTACTGTTTTGGTTTGGCCATGGGATGGCTGAACCATGTGGTTAACATGGCAAAAGGGTAGTATTCAATTGGTATATGAAATAAGGGAATCATTGAGCAAAAGAACTCCATGGACTGTTTTATGGTTATATGGAGTAAGAACATAGTGGAGATTTTGAATGAATCCGTGCCTTTGATTCAAGAATTATGTATGTATAATAGGTATTTAATATCAGTAAACAATCAAGCATGATAGATAAGGGAATATGGGATGAAAATACATAGGGTGAGGTTCGGCCAAGTAGTATGGCCGAACCCCACCAAAGATTATTTGATGGACTTTGTACTAATTCATAATGAATGGGAGATGTATGTATGAATGATGTAAATGAACCAAGTAATTTGAATGGTCATGGAATGTGATTGGAATGGATTAAGAGATTCAAATGGGAAAGGTGAGGTTCGGCCAAGTAGTATGGCCGAACCCCACCAAGGTAGTTTTGTTATGAACCATGGTTTATCAAGGAAAATTAAACAAGGCTTGGCCTAGTGGCAAAGCTGTAAATACAAGTGATATTTAGTGGTTTGAAGTGTTAATAAATCATTTGGATGGTGTTAATCCAAAACCAAAGAGATCAAGTTAAAGTGGGTAAGGTTCGGCCATGGGTATGGCCGAACCCCACAAGATGTTTGGGTCTTATATGTGAATGGATATTTAAATATTAGAATGATTTACTTATTGTTACATCACAAGGTGACGAGAGTTGAAGGAAGTGCGAGTCGTGACCGAGTGAAGCTCAAAAAGGAACGGACACTTAATCAAAGTTTAAGTAGGTTTCCTACCTACTTGTAACCACGGTTTTACCCAGTTTTTCTTATGATACTCTTGTTTTAATATATGTGTTTCAAATATATATTATGCATTAACAAATGGCATACAGGCATTGGCATCTCATGCATAGTCATGGGATAATGAATGAAGTTCTACAGTGATGGCTACGATTGTACATGATGGGGGTTGCCCATTGCATGTACATATTGTATAGAAGAGATGAATGTTGTTGTAATTTACCTTGTCGGTGCAAGGCACGTCAAGTGATGGCTATGGAAGTACATGATGGGGGATGCTCATTGCATGTGCATATTTCATAGCATTGTTTTTACCTGTTTTGATGATCATGTATTATGATATGTATATGCATGTTTTATATGCTAACATGTGGTAGCCCTGATTCGGGAACCTACTGGGCGTTGATCTAACGCCCTAATTCTATCGTCAGAGGAGATTGCAGGTACAAGCAAGGGGAAAGGAAAGGTCATTGACCGGGAGGGGAGCTGAGCCTAAGTGCTTTAATGATGGATTTGGATTACGTTATATTACTGTCATTTGAATACTATTGTTGGACATGTAATAATTCGTTATTTGCTATGGTTTGATTAGGATAATAACCTGTGGATGGTTGATCTATGTTATAAAATATTTAAGACTGTTACTTGCTATCTCGTCTTTCTTTTCTGCAATTATCTAGATTATTCCGCATGTTGATGTTAGTTCCATGTGTGATTCACTATCATGGCCTATTCCATGTACACATGGGTGGCCAGTTAAGGTTCAGACTTGAGTAGTCTGAACTTAACTCGCGTCGTGACGCCGCCCGCTCTCTTCCGATGTTTATTTAAAAAAAAAAAAAAATTAGGCTCTGAAATTTTAAAAAGAGGGCGGGGCGTTACACATTGGGTCCCCAATCAACTTAACCCCATTTAATTTGAGCTTACACAATGGTCAAATCATCCATTATGACCCATTGGGTCCAATTGGGCCCTTTGACCCATTTAGCCATTTTTGACCCAATTGATGTACATTACCATCCAATCAAACTTGACATTTATAATGTGCTCATATGATCTTAATTTGAGCAATGGGCCCCACCATTTCCTTATTTGACATCACAAAATAATTAATTTAACAAACCAGGGGCATTTTCGTAATTATCCACTTCATTGAGAAATTGGGGTGTTACAATATAACCCTTTTTTAAAAATTTTCGTCCCGAAAATCAAACGAAGTAGGGTTCACAAAATAAATTACATAAATAATTCGGGGTGAGCTGTTCTCATCTCCGATTCAAGTTCCCATGTGGCCTCTTCATCACCATGTCGGTCCCATACCACTTTTACGAACTGAATCGCTCTATTTCACAACACCCTTTGTTCGGTCTCCACTATCCTGACCGGCTTTTCGACGTACGTCACGTCTCTTTGTACTTCAATATCCTGGACGTTCAAAACATGCGACCGATCCAGATTATACTTCCTTAAGAATCGACACGTGAAACACATCGTGTAGAGCTGCTAATTGTGAAGGGAGTGCTATCTGATAACCCACATCCCCCACTCTTCTCATGATGGAAAACGGTCCCACAAATCTTGGTGACAACTTTCCTTTTTTTTCGAACCTCATATGTCCTTTCCGTGGCGAGACCTTTAGAAATACCATGTCTCCCACTTCAAATTCCAAAAACCTTCTTCTTTTGTCAGCATAGCTCTTCTGCCGACCCTGTGCAGTCAATAAGTGTTGACAAATCAACTTAATTTGTACGGTAGTCTCTGCGACTAGTTCCGGTCCAATCAATGCAGGTTCACCAGCCTCTGTCTAGCACACCAGTGATCTACAAGGCCTACCATATAAAGCCTCGTATGGAGCCATCTGAAGGCTTGCCTGATAACTATTGTTATACGAGAACTCCACCAGTGGCAAGTGGTCCTCCCATCCACCCTTGAAATCTAACATGGATGCTCTCAGCATGTCTTCCAAGGTTTGTATCATCCTTTCTGACTGTCCATCAGTCTGTGGATGGAATGCAGTGCTAATCAATAAATCTATCCCCATGGCTGACTGCATGCTTTGCCACACTCTGCTGGTAAACCAGTCATCTCTGTCAGATACTATAGTTCGGGGAATGCCATGAAGCCGAATAATTTCCTTGATGTACCGCCGACCCAACGTCTCAGATGAATCTGTCATCTTAATAGGAATGAAATGCGCAGACTTGGTTAGTCGGTCTACCACAACCCATATGGCATCATTGCCCTTTGAAGATCTCGGCAATCCGGTCACAAAGTCCATGGAAATGTGCTCCCATTTCCATTCTGGCACTGATAAGGGTTTGAGTAACCCAGGTGGCTTTTGATGTTCAGTCTTAACTTGCTGACAAGTTAAACAATGTGCCACGAATTCCGCCACATCCCTTTTTAGTCCGTGCCACCAATAATGCTTTTTCAGATCGTGATACATTTTGGTGCTGCCCAGATGAATGAAAGCTTGGATTGATGTGCCTCAACCAGTAGCTCTTTCCTACAACTCTTTGGCACATATACTCTTCACCGGAATAAAAAACCTTGTTCTGATCGTAATTCCCATTCCGGTACGCCTACGCCAGTGGACATCTTGGCCCATATCTCCAACCCTCGAATGGTGTGCAACATCTCCCATTTTGTTCTGATCAAGCATGCTACTGACGCATGAGATAGGAGGCTGAGGGCATCCGCCACCTCGTTTACCTTGCCTGGATGGTGTCGAAGCTCAAATTCATAATCCGCCAAATACTCCATCCATCTACGCTGCCTCACGTTGAGCTCCTTCTAATCAAATAAATATTTTAAACTCTTATGATCAGAAAATACCTCAAATTTTTCACCGTAAAGATAGTGTCTCCAACTTTTGAGTGCGAAGAGCATTGCAGCTAACTCTAGATCATGTGTGGGATAAAGACGTTCGTGTATTTTTAACTGTCTTGACCCATATGTAACCACACGGTGATCTTGCATGAGTGAACACCCTAGTCCTTCTCCTGAAGTATCGCATTGTACTTCATAACCTTTGCCCCTTTTCGGCAAAATTAAAACAGGAGCTCTTGTAAGTTTCTCTTTTAGCGTTTCAAATCTCCGGTTACACTGATCTGTCCACTCATACTTGACTCCTTTCTAAGTGAGTCGAGTCAACGGAGACGCTATTTTGGAAAAATCCATGATAAATTTTCGATAATAACCCGCCAATCCCAAGAAACTGCGGATTTCGGTTACATTCTTTGGCGCTTTCCAGTCTTTTACTGCCGCCACCTTAGCCGGATCCACGGCTATTCCTTTCTCGGATATAACATGTCCCAAGAAGTTCACTTGAGATAGCCAGAATTCACACTTACTGGCCTTGGCATACAACTTATTTTGCCTCAAAATATTCAAAACTATCCTTAGATGCTCTGCATGATCTTCCTGACTCTTGGAATAGATCAGAATATCATCAATGAACACGATTACAAACTGATCCAAATATGGACGGAAGATCCTGTTCATTAAGTCCATGAATACAGCCGGTGCATTTGTGAGTCCAAATGGCATGACTACAAACTCAAACAGTCCATACCGCATCAGAATGGCTGTTTTCTCTATATCTTCCTCCCTAGCTCGTATTTGATGATAACCAGACATCAAATTAATCTTTGAAAAATGACTAGAACCCTTAAATTGGTCAAATAAATCATCGATCCTGGGTAGAGGATACTTGTTCCGGACTGTTAACTGATTCAGCTTCCGATAATCAACACACATCCGAAGTGAACCGCCCTTCTTCTTCACAAACAGCGTAGGTGCTCCCCATACGATGTGTTGTTCCGGATGCAACCCAGCCTAAGCAATTCATCAATCTGCTTCTTTAGCTCCGACATCTCTGCTGGTGCCATCCGATAGTGTGGTAACGACACTGGTGCTGTGCCAAGATACAAATTGATTTCAAAGTTAATCTCCCTCATAGGTGGTAAACCAGGGAGTTCCTTTGGAAATACATCTGCAAATTCTTGTACAATTACGGAAGTTCAGTAATTGGAGCTTTATTTATGGTGATATTATTCAATACCACATGGTTCAACCTTTCCTGCAATTCACTCTATTTATCTGTACGAACTACGTATTGTTTGCCCTCGGGTGACCAAAATGTCACTCTTCGGCGATAACAGTCAATGTTGGCATGAAACTTAGCCAACCAATCCATGCCGAATATTATATCATACTCCGACATGTCAAGCACTAGATAGTTGAACTCAAATCTGAGTCTAGCTAATTCAGTGTTAACCGCCGTGCATATGAGTCTCAGTGTCGAGTCACCGACAGGGGACACAATTGTGAGTGTTTTGGCTATTCTTTGAACTAGAGTACAGTAGCAGTTATAAATGATGCAGCTATAAAGGAATGTGAAGCTCCTGAATCAAATAGTGCATATGCATAAGAACTACTCACTACTTAACTGAGTGATTCTCATCCTCTGGAGGTACTAAAGAAAACACTCGTCCAGCTCCAGAAGGGTTAGGCCCTCGACCTCCCCGACTTTTCATTCTGCCTCCTCTAGAGTTTACCGGTCTAGCTGGCGGACGGAATGCTCCTCTGGAGTATGACAGCCTGTTGAGTTTTGGACAGTCCTTTTTGATGTGACTAGGTTGATGACAGTGGAAACAGTTGCCCATCCCTCTAAATGCCTGAGAGACTGCTACAAATTGCGAAGGCTGGTTGGGGCGAAAGCCCCCAGTAGATCCAACTGATGGCGAGGGTCTGCTGAAGTTCGGTCGGAACTTCTTGTTGGGTTGATAAGTACCCCTCCCACCCAGTGCTCGACGGTTGTCAACTCGTACAAACTCCGCCAGTTCCTGCTCCACAATGGTAGCTCTGCTGACTACCTCCGCCAGCGTGGCTGCTTTGAACACGGTTACTTTGGCCCTAATGTTTGGCTGTAAACCACGCTCGAACTTGCGAGCCCTCCGATATTCCGTGTCCACAACATAAAATGCATAAATTGACAGGCTGAGAAATTCTTGGTGATACTTAGCCACCGTCATCGAGCCTTGCACTAATGTCATAAAGGCCTGAATCTAACGTTCCCTCTCTTCCTCCGGAAAGTAGTGCTCTAAGAATGTCGCTGAGAATTGCTCCCAGGTCATAGCAATTCTTTCTCCTTCTAGCACAAGTGCCTGCTGTTTCTCCACTGTTTTCCACCATTTAGCAGCGTCATCTATCAGCTGTGAAGTGGCCAATAGAATTTTGTGAGCATGACACTTGATATTCAAAAGAGTCAGTATGTGAGAAATCTTTTCCAACCAGTTCTTGGCTTCGACAGGCCTTTCTCTGCCCTTGAAGTAAGGTGGACGCTGTTGTTGAAAATCTCTGACCATGTTACTGTCATTAGTTTCACTCGGGCTTCCCCCTCCATTCAAATGTTGTTGGAGGACAGAGGTAACTACAGCTTGCACCAAGCTGTGTAATTCAGGTGGTACGTAGGGTATTGTCACGTTGCTGTTCCCTTCCTCCTCTCGTCGATATGACGAGTCATATTCCTCATCCTCGTCCCGTCGATACGTAGGGTCACTATCCTCCTCTTCCTGCCGAGAATGATGAGACTCTTCCTCATTTCTAGATCATTCATGAACTGATCTCTCCTCATCATGAACTGACTGCTCCGATCATGTACCGATCGCACCTTCTTATGTACAATCTTTTCACGTTGGAGTACCATTTTCCCTTGTGGTGTGATTACGAACACCTCATCCTTTTTTTTACTGTCTTGTCGGGTCTTCCTTTTTGAAGTCCCTTCGTCTAATCCGATTTGTAAAACTTTTTCTTTTCCCTTCGGATCCTTTATAACCTTTTTCTGTGGCGCCATTTCTTCCTAATTCATGGAAACATCATAGACTTAGTTTCCATCAACAATATACATTAAATGCCATAAATCCTCATAAGATCATAAAATCACATACTTTATATAAATTCATAATTCATATTTGTACAAGGGTGGGTAGGGTTAAGCAAAACCCTATAAAGAACAAAATGCACCCTTACAAAATAACCCTCTTTTTATACCCTTTCATATTACTTTCTAGCCTAGTCTTCCGTAGAAGATTCTGCATCATCAGTGAACTTGAAACGGTTATCAGGACATGTCATCGCCGTGTATCCCAATACTTCACATGTCGTACAGGGTATTAACCCAGGTCCTCCAATATATGGACAATTAGTCCTCGCCTCTCCATGCCCATGCAGTCCATAAACCGGGCAAACAACGCCTAGAGGATGAGGACAACACCTACAGTTGTGCTCGTCCTGGTTGCACAAGTCACATGTATCGTAGGGATCTACCTCCCCCACCGATTCCAATATTATAGGAACAACTTCCATAGGATCCTCCTGAAAGAATCCTAGATCCTCCTCAATTTCCTCGAGAGGTTCCATTAACCAAGGAATATCTTCCATAAGATACTCCGGTAAGTGCTAGGTTCACCTCCTCCAATGGTGCTAAGTTCAATTCTTCCAATGGTGCTAGGTTCCATTCCTCCTCCTCGGGAGGTCCCTCCTGAAGGTTCACATTAGCTTCCACGTTGGTGTTGTTGGAAGCAGACACCAAATCTATGGGATTGCTAGGGGTTCCGTTGTACCACTCCGAGTTCTCCACGTTACTCGACATATCTGTATCATATCAATAGAACACAAGAATATTCAACAACAATTCTAAATAATCCACTCTTTGTTTTTAGGGAAATCTGGTCATGCATAATATCATGTACTTTGTTTCGGAAGATTACCAAATCATCACTCTTTGTCTTTTTTTTTTTTTCTGGGTAAATCTCTAAATTCCTGTTGTTTGTTTCTCAGTGTGGGAGTTTCAGTGGAATGCATCCTACTTTGCTATGTTTGATAAATCCAGTTATGATGACTGTACCTTACTTTGCTATCTTTCATTGTCGTTTTCAGATTGATTGTTCAGTCTGAGTCACTCGAAGTAAATTAATCCGGCCCCCAGTCAGCGGACTCCGAAGAGTCGGTCAGTTGGGATTCTTATCCGTCAGTGAGACATGAAACCGTCTTAATCTTACTTCGATGATTCAACTTCCCGTTTCGCTTTGATACCAACTGTAACGCCCCGCCCTTTTCACCCTTCCAAAAATCAGAGTATGAAAATTTCTTTTGAAAGAAACATAGAGTGAATGAGAGCGGGAGCGCCACGACGCGAGTTAAGTTCAGACTACTCAAGTCTGAACCTTAACTGGCCACCCATGTGTACATGGACTAGACCATGATAAATAATCCACACATGGAACTAAACAATAACTTGCGGAATAAACTAGTCTAACTGCGGAAATAGAATGAATAGATAGCAAGTAACAATCTCAATTATTAATTAACATAAAACAACCATCCATAGTTAATAACCTAATCAAACCATATCAAAGTATTAACTTATTACATGTCCATCAAAATATAATTCAAATGACAGTAATAAAGAAATCCTGTCATCATTCAAGCACTTAGGCTTGGATCCCCTCCCGGTCATCGACCTTCTCTTTCCTTTTCCTTGATCCTACATTATCCTCTAAGGATAGAATTAGGGCGTTAGATTAACGCGCCCAGTAGGTTCACGATTAGGGCTACCATATGGTTAGCATATAAAACATGCATATATATCATAGTAAATGATTATCAAAAACATATAAAACCATGCTATGTATGTATGCAAATGTAATGAGCCCCACCCCATCACACATACATAGCCATCACTTGACGGGACTCTCACCGTCAAGGTAAATCTCAATACTCTTTCATCTGGAACTCACACGATAAGGTAATCCACAGTAATCCTCGTTACCTGTGGAAAGACACTTCATCATTGAGTTGTTTCATATCACAAATTAGTCCTCCTGGCGGGACTCTCATCGCCTAAGGAGACCAATTGTGACACTTTCATCATGTTACTCCTCCTGGCGGGACTCTCATCGCCTAAAGAGGAAAGTAACTCATAACTGCAACACAGCATATCCTCAATCATCATCCCATGTCCATGCATGAGATGTCAATGTATATGTATGTCATTTTGTAAATACATATCTCATCATTCAAATCCATATTTGAAACATAATATCAAATATAACATATCTCATAAAAACATGATAAAACCAAATCATAACTGTGGTTACAAGTAGGTAGGAAACCTACCGAAGATTAGCTTCGGTGATTGTTCTTTCTTAAAGCGTCACTTGCTCACGACTTGCACGTTGTTCAACTTCCGTCACCTTGTGATGTAACAATCAGTAAATCATACTATCATTTACTTATTCATTCACATCTAAGACCCAACCACATCTTGTGGGGTTCGGCCATGCCCATGGCCGAACATCACCAACTTAGGATTTAATTTCCTTTTTCATTTAACTAATTCTTAAATACTTAACCCTTTAAACATGTCTTGGTAGGGTTCGGCCATACATCATGGCTGAACCATACCTCCTTGGTTTAACCTTCTTTCATGTCCTTTTAAACTTTCTTTATCCATATTTACATTATCATCCTTATTTACAGCTTTGCCACTAGGCTAAGCCATATCAAAACAATTGTCATTTTATGGGGTTCGGCCCTATACATGGCCGAACCATGTAATCCCACTTATCCATCAACAAATGGTTCTCCATTGGAATACTTTAAACCCTTTATAAATGTAACACCCTGGAATTTCAAAGATATCAATTTACATGAATTTATTCATATTTACGGAATTGCCATTGTGATTTATTTTGATATGAATTTAAATGGGTAAAGTGTTGGGCCAATGGTCCAATCAAGACCCAATGGTTAGTAGTTGTGTTTACAAGATAAATAAATGGATGAAATGTACTCAAACGGGTCAAGAGTTGTAATTGGGTCAAATGGGTCAAAATGGCCAAATTGGACCCAATGGGTAGTGGTTGACATGTTTGACCATTAATTGAGCTCAAAATTTAATTGGGTTAAAATGAATTAAATGTTTGAGTTGGGTTTGAGTTGAAATAAATAATGGAGTTTGAATGAGTTGAAGTTATTAGTTAAGTTAAATGAATGAGTTAAGTTGGGTGAGTTAAATAAATTGGATGGAATATTTATTTCAAATAGGTGAGGTGTGTGAATGAGAATATAGTGTTTATATTCCAATTGATAAACTAAGAAACGTTGGCTGCATGGGAAACTTTACATGCATGTAACTCCCACCCAAGTAAAGAATGAAATGGCGTTACATGGGAGTTACTTGGGTGAGAGTTGAATTTCAAATCATTATGCACGTTGGAGATGGTATAGGGTTTATGCCATGCTTGAGTCTTCAAAGGACAGCCAATAGATGGATTGATAATTCATGCATGTAACTCCAAGGTTGGAGAATAAATGGAGTTGCTGTTTGGTGGAATTACACAAAGAGGTTATGGCATTTCAAATTCAAATCTTAGTTTACATGTTGATGGAAGGGGAAGGATTCCATCTTAAGATGAAACCCCCATTTGAGTTGTTAATGAGAAGGAGGTAAAGGGGGAGGTTACACCAATGCATACAGTAAGATAAGCCGTTGGGTACCCTTGGAGTTTCATCTCAAAGATGAAACCCCCAAGGGAGGTATTAAGAAATGAAGGTTACACAAAGGTCTCATATTCAAATTATTACACACGTTGGAACCATGAGGATTAACCATCTTAGATGGAAAGCCAAGGGTTAAAACCGTTGGTGGGTTTCATCTCAAGGATCAAACCCCCAAATGAAATAAGAGTTGAAGATAAATGCAAATGAGAGTTACAATTACCAAGGAGATCAAATGGGCTGAATGGCATCTACCCAAGCATTGTTTCATTTTCACTCTCCCTATCTCTCTCTCTCTTTGCCGTTTTATACATTTCAAAACCAAGAGCAGCAGCTGGTTGCTTAATCAGTCCTTGGATTGATCTCTTTCATCAAGACAAGTTCAGCCAAAGGGTTTTGGCATCAAGGCTTAGCACATTCTTCAAAGGTCAAAGTTCTCTTTCTCTCTCTCTCTCTCTCTCTTTCTCCCTCAAATCCATATCATCTGGCTGAATTATCCCAAGGAGCTTGCAGCAAGATCAGTCTCAGACCAAAGAACAGTAAGGGAGAAGGAGAGGTCAAGGAAATAAAGGGTCAAAGAAGGAGTCAAAAGAACCAAAGGAGACGCGGTATTAGTAAGTGCATTTTGAATCCTCGTGTAATAGATTGATTAAGAAAATGTGATCTGGCCATTGTATGGCCAGATCCATCAATGATTTAGATCTAGGATTATGATATTTAAAATGAAAAAATATGGACCATAAGGTTCGGCCCCATTGGATGGCCGAACCCCCATGGAAAAACTTGGTGATTTTTAATGGTGTTTGAGGGATAAAATCCATATTAGGTAATGAAGATGTTTAAAGGATTTAAAATGAAGATAAGCTTACTGTTTTTGAGTAGCTATGGCTTGGCTGAACCATATTAATGCTATGGCTAAATTGTGGATGAAAGCCATGGACAAATGTTGGAATGATTACACCAAGAGAACCATAGGGTTCGGGCATATGTATGGCCGAACCCCATGGACTGTTTTGTGGGATAATTGGATTATATGATAATGAATGTTTTATGCTTATGATTTTCGGAATTACATATGTCAATTATGGACTTAGTATTAAGGTGATTAAACATGAAAGATGATGGAACATGGGATTAAAATCTCTAGGGTGAGGTTCGACCATGTTGTGTGGCCGAACCCCACCAATTGTCATTTGATGGACTTGGTGATTCATTCATAATGAATTTGGGCAAATGAGATATATGAATAAAGGGTTTAAATGACCAAAGTAAATGGTAAGGTTCGGCAATGTTGTATGGCGGAACCCCACTAAGGTAGTTTGGTGATGGACTTTGTTTTCTAAGGAAAAATTAAGCAAAGGGTAGTATAGTGGCGTTATTGTAAATATGGATGAAAAGATGAAATGATCAAAAGAATGGACATATAAGCCAAAACCCAAGGTGGTAAGGTTCGGCCATGTAGTATGGCCGAACCCTACCAAGGTTCATTTGGAAGTTTGGGATAATTAGATGGTTTTAATTAAATAAAAGAGTGACCAAGGTTTAAATGGGTGAGGTTCGGCCATGGGGTATGGCCGAACCCCACATAGTGGATTTTTAGGACATAGACCAAGTTGGAATGATATGGATGAATGTTTGATTTGCTGCTATGTAAATATAAGGTATCGGATGTTTGATTTGCTGCTATGTAAATAAGGTATCGGACTTGCTTGAATGGTGTACAAGTTGTAAACGGGAGACGGTTCAAGAGAAGGGTCAAATTAAGTGATCATTGTGTAGGTTTCCTACCTTGTTGTAACCACATATGTTAATTGCTATTTTATGTTTATTTGAATAAGTTATTTGAGTGAAATGTCATATTTACAAATGGCATGATTGCATAGACATCTCATGCATGGCATGGGATGATGGTGATGTAACCGGAGGCCGCACTCCATCGAGGCGTCCGAAAGACCACTGTGGGGTACCCTAATGATGAGAATCCTATCAGGAGGAATCCGGAGGCCACACTCCGTTGGGGCGTCCGAAAGACCACTGTGGGTTACCTTGACGATGAGAATCCCGTCAAGTGATGGCTATGTTGAATGGTGATGGGTGGGACTCATTACATGTTCATTTCATACATTGTATGTTTTTATGGAATTTTGTCACACATGTATTATTATTATATTATTTGCATGTTTTTGACTAACCATGTGGTAGCCCTATTCGGAAACACTACTGGCCGCGTCGATCTAACGCCCTATCTATACCTTTACTGGATGACGCAAGGAAAGGGAAGAACGTGGATCGAGAAGAAAACCAAGCATAGGAGCTTGGGCATTTTGAAAGATTTAAATGGACTTTGAATGGACTATTTATGGACTCGTTATTTGATTTATTTGGATAATGTAATTTGGTAATTAGATATGTGGGCATGTAATAAGTAGTTAAGTAGATACTATGGTTTGATTTATTTTGGGTTTGATTGAGCGATTAGTTAAGATTGTTAAGAGATTATGAATAAAGTACTTTGCTATCTAAGAATGGAAAATTAGAATAGTCATAGGTTTTATTATAACCTCAGTTAGATTAAGATTAAGTTAATTCCGCAAGTTGTATTTGTATCATGTGTGGATCATTCTTATGGACTTAATCCATAAGCACATGGGCTTCGCCAGTTAGGGGTCGGACTTTAGAAGTCCGAACTTAACTCGCGTCATGACACTCCGCCCCGATCACTTGATTATTATATTTAAAAAAAAAATAAACTCTGAAAATTAGAGTGAAAAGGGCGGGGTGTTACAGTTGGTATCAGAGCGAAACGGGAAGTTGAATCTTCCGAAGTAAGATTAAGACGGTTTCATGTCTCACTGACGAATAAGAATCCCAACTGACCGACTCTTCGGAGTCCGCTGACTGGGGGCCGGATTAATTTACTTCGTGGACTCAGACTGAACAAATCAATCTAAGAGCAACAGTGAAAGATAGCAAAAGTACAGTATTATAATTGATCTATCAAATGTAGCGAAATAGGATATACATCCCCCAATATTCCCCAAATTGAGAAAAACAAACAAATAGGTAATTAGAAAATTTCCCCCCAAAACAAAAAGAAAAACCAAGATCGCTTATTTGGAAATCTCCCCAAAATAGTGAAACACAAACTGTATGAAGAAACTAAGTCAATTATGTTTTCATGACTTAGGGAAAATGGCACCAAAAAGAAAGATCCTACGAAGCAAGAAAGGGAAAGAAAAAGAGATACCACTCGTTCAGTATGAGGAAGGAAGGGAAAGATCTCCACGAGAGGAAGAGCATTCTCAGCCTAAAGAAGGGCTGGAAAAACGCATAATGAGGAAGAGTCACATCATTCTGAAAGGTCACATCACTCTGAAAAGTCACACCATTCTGAAGAGTGACATCATTCTCGGCGAGAAAGGAGGGAGCGGGAATACTCATCTCGGAAGGAGGGAGAAGGGAACAGTGGTTTACATATACCACATGTGCCGCCTGAACTTCAAGGCTTAGTTCAAGCAGTAGTAACCTCTGTACTCCAGCAACATGTGAATGGGAGTGAAAGTTCCAAGGATGCCAGTGACCGGAGTATGGCTCGAGAATTCCAGCAACATCGTCCTCCCTACTTCAAAGGGAAGGAAGGGGCTGTCGGAGCCGAGCATTGGCTGAAGAAGATCACTTAGATCTTAAATTTACTTAAGATCTCGAGTCATGCTGACAGGATTCTACTGGCTACTTCACAACTGATAGAAGATGCCGGTAAATGGTGGGAGGTGGTGGAGAAGCAGAGGGCACTCATACCAGTTAGGGAGAGGACGACCATGACATGGAATGAGTTTTCAGCAACTTTTTTGGAACACTACTTTCGGAAGGAGGAGAAGGAGCGATAGACGCAGCTTTTTCTGTCCTTGGTACAAGGCTCTATGACGGTGGCAGAGTATCACTGGGAATTTCTCAGTTTATCCATCTATGCATTCTATATGGTGGACATGGAACATCGTAGGGCAAGGAAGTTTGAGAGGGGTTTACGGCCAAACATCAGGGCCAAAGTGACCATATTCAAGTGCACCACATTGGCTGAGGTGGTCAGCAAGGCCACAATAGCAGAACAGGAGTTGAATGCATTGGTGCGGTTTGACAACCGCCGAGCTCCAAGTGGGAGGGGTGGGTTCCAACCCAACAAGAGGTTCCGACCGAACTTCAGCAGACCCACACATCTGCGGGGTCCACGGGGGGCTTTCGTCCCAACTAGCCCACCCCATCTGCATTAGTCACCCAGTCATTCAGAGGGTTGAACAATTGTTTCCACTGTGATCAGCCGAGTCACTTCAAGAGAGACTGTCCAAAGCTCAATAAGCTCTCATATTCCAGAGGATCTTTCCGTCCACCAACTAGGCCAGCTAACGCCCGAGGAGGCAGGACTTATAATCAGGCGGGTCGGGCGCCTAATCCTGCAGGATCTGGAAGACTATTTGCTCTGGAACCTCCTGAGGATGTGGATCATTCTGTGATTCAAGGTATGGTCGTTGTCAATAGTTCTTATGCTTATGCATTGTTTGATTCTGGAGCTTCGCACCCTTTTATATCTGCATCCTTTATAACTGCTACTGGTACACTAGTTCAAAAGTTGTCCACCACACTTACAGTAGTATCTCCTGTCGGAGACACGTCTTTGGGACTCATATGCACGGCTGTAAATACAGAACTCGCTGGACTCAGATTTGAGTTCAATTATCTGCTACTCGACATGACTGAGTACGATATTATATTCGACATGTACTGGTTGGCTAGTTATGAAGCCAATATTGATTGTTATCGCCGAAGAGTGACATTTTGGTCACCCGAGGGAAAGCAGTATATGGTTCGTGCCAACAAGCAAAGCATATTGCAGGAAGGGTTGCATCATTTGGTGTTGAACAATGTTGTCATCAACAAAGCACCAGTCATTGAGCTTCCATTAATTATGAAAGAATTTGCTGATGTCTTTCCAAAAGAACTCCTTGGTTTACCACCTATGAGGGAGCTCAATTTTGAGATCAAGCTGTACCCTGGTGCTTCACCAGTGTCTCTACCCCATTATCGTTTGGCACCGGCAGAAATGTCTAGTTGAAGAAGCAGCTTGATGAGTTACTCAGACTGGGTTGCATTCGGAACAGCACATCATCATGGGGAGCTCCAGTGTTGTTTGTGAAAAAGAAGGACGGTTCACTCAGAATGTGTGTGGACTACCGGAAGTTGAATCAGCTAACTTTCCGAAACAAGTATCCTCTACCCAGGATCGATGATTTATTCAATCAGTTGAGGGGTTCCAGTCACTTTTCCAAGATTGACCTGATGTCCGATTATCATCAAATCCGGGTCAGGGAGGAAGATATAGAGAAGACAGCTTTCAGGACACGATATGGACTATTTGAATTTGTAGTCATGCCTTTTGGACTTACCAACGTACCGGCTGTGTTCATGGACTTAATGAACAGAATCTTCCGTCCATATTTGGATAAGCTTGTTATAGTGTTCATTGACGGTATCCTGATCTATTCCAAGAGTCAGGAGGATTATGCTGAGCATCTACGAATAGTATTGAACACCTTGAGACAGAACAAGCTGTATGCCAAAGCAAGCAAATGCGAATTTTGGCTACCTGAGGTCAAATTCTTGGGGCATGTCATAACAGAAAATGGTATAGCTGTGGATCCAGCTAAGGTGGCAGCAGTAAGCAAGTGGAAAGCACCGAATAATGTCACTGAGATCCGTAGCTTCCTGGGTTTAGCTGGATACTATCGGAAGTTTATCATGGACTTCTCCAAAATTGCATCCCCATTGACTCGACTCACGCAGAAAGGAGTCAAATATGAGTGGACAGATCTGTGCAACCAGAGTTTTGAGGAGCTGAAAAGTAGACTTACAACTGCTCCTATCTTAGTTTTGCCGGAAAGAGGCAAAGGTTATGAAGTTCAATGCGATGCATCAGGAGAAGGACTGGATTGTTCACTCATGCACCGTCATCGTGTGGTGGCATATGGTTCAAGACAACTAAAGATACATGAACGCCTCTACCCCACATATGATTTGGAATTAGCTGCAGTGGTCTTCGCTTTTAAAAGCTGGAGACACTATCTATATGGTGAGAAGTTTGAAGTCTTTTCAGATGACAAGAGCTTGAAGTATTTATTTGATCAGAAAGAGCTCAACCTAAGGCAGCGCAGATGGATGGAATATCTGGCGAACTATGAATTTGCGCTCCGATATCATCCGGGAAAGGCAAACAAGGTGGCGGATGCTCTCAGCCGCATATCTCATGCATCAGTGGCATGTCTGATCAGGACAGAATGGGAGATGTTGAACACCATTCGAGAGTTCAATCTATACATCACAAACCATGGGAGTATGTACAATTTGATCATACGATCCCACATGGTTACAAAGATTGAACAAGAGCAACGAGCAGATCCGGAGGTAGAGGAGATATGGGTCAAGATGTCCACTGGCGTTGTCATACCGGAATGGGAATTACGACCAGGACAGGGTCTTGTATTCCGGGGAAGAATATATGAGCCAAAAAGCTGCAGAAAAGAGCTGTTGGTTGAGGCACATCAGACCAAGCTCAACATACATCCGGGCAGCACCAAAATGTATCATGACCTGAAGAGGCATTATTGGTGGCATGGACTCAAAAGACATGTGGCGGAATTTGTAGCACATTGTTTAACTTGTCAGCAGGTTAAGACGGAACACCAGAAGCCACCAGGGTTACTCAAACCCTTAGCAGTGCCGGAATGGAAATGGGAGCACATTTCCATGGACTTTGTGACGGGGTTGCCGAGGTCCTCGAAGGGCAATGACGCTATATGGGTCGTGGTAGACCGACAGACCAAATCCGCGCATTTTATTCCTATCAAGATGTCGGATTCATCTGAGACATTGGGTCGGCGGTATATCAATGACATCATCAGACTACATGGTATTCCGCGGACAATCGTATCTGATAGAGACGGCCGATTCACCGGAAATGTGTGGCAGAGCATGCAGTCGGCCATGGGGACCGATCTACTTACTAGTACAACGTTCCATCCACAGACCGATGGACAATCGGAAAGGACAATACAAACACTGGAGGACATGTTGAGGGCGTGCATGCTAGACTTCAAAGGTGGATGGGAGGATCATTTGCCATTGGTGGAGTTTCCTTATAACAATAGCTACCAAGCAAGCCTTCAGATGGCACCATTCGAAGCTTTGTATGGTAAACCATGCAGGCCACCAGTGTGCTGGACGGAGGTCGGCGAACCTGTGCTGATAGGACCCGAGTTGGTTGCAGAAACTACGGCACAGATCCAGTTGATACGTCAACATTTGTTGACCGCACAGAGTCGGCAAAAGAGCTATGCTGATAAGAGGAGGAGGTTTCTCGAATTTAAAGTGGGAGACATGGTATTCTTGAAGGTCTCGCCACGAAAAGGGCACATGAGATTTGGGAAGAAAGGAAAATTGTCGCCAAGATATGTGGGACTGTTTTCAATTATAAGAAGGATGGGAGATGCAGCCTATCAGTTGGCACTTCCTTCGCAGTTGGCGTCTCTACATGATGTATTTCATGTGTCAATGCTGAGGAAGTACAACCCCGATCCGTCTCATGTCTTGAATGTGCAAAACATAGATGTGCAAAGCGACGCCCCCTTACATCGAGAAGCCGGTCAGAATAATAGAGAATGAACAAAGGGTGTTGCGTAACTGAGCGATTCAGTTCGTCAAGGTGGTATGGGATCGACATGGTGTTGAGGAAGCCACTTGGGAACTGGAATCGGAGATGAGAACATCTCACCCTGAATTGTTTGTAGGATTTATTTTGAAATCCTACTTCGTTCGATTTTCGGGATGAAAATTATAAAAAGAGTATTGTATTGTAACACCCTGGAATTTCAAAGATATCAATTTACATGAATTTATTCATATTTACGGAATTGCCATTGTGATTTATTTTGATATGAATTTAAATGGGTAAAGTGTTGGGCCAATGGTCCAATCAAGACCCAATGGTTAGTAGTTGTGTTTACAAGATAAATAAATGGATGAAATGTGCTCAAACGGGTCAAGAGTTGTAATTGGGTCAAATGGGTCAAAATGGCCAAATTGGACCCAATGGGTAGTGGTTGACATGTTTGACCATTAATTGAGCTCAAAATTTAATTGGGTTAAGATGAATTAAATGTTTGAGTTGGGTTGGAGTTGAAATAAATAATGGAGTTTGAATGAGTTGAAGTTATTAGTTAAGTTAAATGAATGAATTAAGTTGGGTGAGTTAAATAAATTGGATGGAATATTTATTTCAAATAGGTGAGGTGTGTGAATGAGAATATAGTGTTTTAAATTCCAATTGATAAACTAAGAAACGTTGGCTGCATGGGAAACTTTATATGCATGTAACTCCCACCCAAGTGAAGAATGAAATCGCGTTACATGGGAGTTACTTGGGTGAGAGATGAGTTTCAAACCATTATGCACGTTGGAGATGGTATAGGGTTTATGCCATGCTTGAGTCTTCAAAGGACAACCAATAGATGGATTGATAATTCATGCATGTAACTCCAAGGTTGGAGAATAAATGGAGTTGCTGTTTGGTGGAATTACACAAAGAGGTTATGGCATTTCAATTTCAAATTTTAGTTTACACGTTGAAGGAAGGGGAAGGATTCCATCTTAAGATGAAACCCCCATTTGAGTTGTTAATGAGAAAGAGGTAAAGGGGGAGGTTACACCAATGCATACAGCAAGATAAGCCGTTGGGTACCCTTGGAGTTTCATCTCAAAGATGAAACCCCCAAGGGAGGTATTAAGAAATGATGGTTACACAAAGGTCTCATAGTCAAATTATTACACACGTTGGAACCATGAGGATTAACCATCTTAGATGGAAAGCCAAGGGTTAAAACCGTTGGTGGGTTTCATCTCAAGGATCAAACCCCCAAATGAAATAAGAGTTGAAGATAAATGCAAATGAGAGTTACAATTACCAAGGAGATCACATGGGCTGAATGGCATCTACCCAAGCATTGTTTCATTTTCACTCTCCCTATCTCTCTCTCCATTTGCCGTTTTCCACATTTCAAAACCAAGAGCAGCAGCTGGTTGCTTAATTAGTCGTTGGATTGATCTCTTTCATCAAGACAAGTTCAGCCAAAGGGTTTTGGCATCAAGGCTTAGCACATTCATCCAAGGTCAAAGTTCTGTTTCTCTCTCTCTCTCTTTCTCCCTCAAATCCATATCATCTGGCTGAATTATCCCAAGGAGCTTGCAGCAAGATCAGTCTCAGCCCAAAGAACAGTAGGAGAGAAGGAGAGGTCAAGGAAATAAAGGGTCAAGGAAGGAGTCAAAAGAACCGAAGGAGACGCGGTATTAGTAAGTGCATTTTGAACCCTTGTGTAATAGATTGATTAAGAAAATGTGATTCGGCCATTGTATGGCCAGATCAATCAATGGTTTAAATCTAGGATTATGATGTTTAAAATGACAAAATATGGACCATAGGGTTCGGCGCCAATGGATGGCCGAACCCCATGGAAAAACTTGGTGATTTTTAATGGTGTTTGAGGGATAAAATCCATATTAGGTAATGAAGATTTTTAAAGGATTTAAAGTGAGGATAAGCCTACTGTTTTTGAGTAGCTATGGCTTGGCTGAACCATATTAATGCTATGGCTAAATTGTGGATTAAAACCATGGACAAATGTTGGAATGATTACACCAAGAGAACCATAGGGTTCGGGCATATGTATGGCCGAACCCCATGGACTGTTTTGTGGGATAATTGGATTATGATAATGAATGTTTTATGCTTATGATTTTCGGAATTACATATGTCAATTATGGACTTAGTATTAAGGTGATTAAACATGAAAGATGATGGAACATGGGATTAAAATCTCTAGGGTGAGGTTCGACCATGTTGTGTGGCCGAACCCCACCAATTGTCATTTGATGGACTTGGTGATTCATTCATAATGAATTTGGGCAAATGAGATATATGAATAAAGGCTTTAAATGACCAAAGTAAATGGTGAGGTTCGGCCATGTTATATGGCAGAACCCCACTAAGGTGGTTTGGTGATGGACTTTGATTTCTAAGGAAAAATTAAGCAAAGGGTAGTATAGTGGCGTTATTATAAATATGGATGAAAAGATTAAATGATCAAAAAGAATGAACATATGAGCCAAAATCCAAGGTGGTAAGGTTCGGCCATGTAGTATGGCCGAACCCTACCAAGGTTCATTTGGAAGTTTGGGATAATTAGATGGTTTTAATTAAATAAAAGAGTGACCAAGGTTTAAATGGGTGAGGTTCGGCCATGGGGTATGGCTGAACCCCACATAGTGGATTTTTAGGACATAGACCAAGTTGGAATGATATGGATGAATGTTTGATTTGCTGCTATGTAAATAAGGTATCAGACTTGCTTGAACGGTGTACAAGTTGTAAACGGGAGACGGTTCAAGAGAAGGGTCAAATTAAGTGAGCATTGTATAGGTTTCCTACCTTGTTCTAACCACATATGTTAATTGCAATTTTATGTTTATTTGAATAAGTTATTTGAGTGAAATGTTATATTTACAAATGGAATGATTGTATAGACATCTCATATATGGCATGGGATGATGGTGATGTAACCGGAGGCCACACTCCGTCGGGGCGTCCGAAAGACCACTGTGGGGTACCCTGATGATGAGAATCCCATCAGGAGGAATCCGGAGGCCACACGCCGTTGGGCGTCCGAAAGACCACTGTGGGTTACCTTGACGATGAGAATCCCGTCAAGTGATGGCTATGTTGAATGGTGATGGGTGGGACTCATTACATGTTCATTTCATACATAGCATGTTTTATGGAATTTTGTCACACATGTATTATTATTATACTATTTGCATGTTTTTGACTAACCATGTGGTAGCCCTATTCGGAAACACTACTGGGCGCGTTGATCTAACGCCCTATCTATACCTTTAGTGGATGACGAAGGGAAAGGGAAGAACGAGGATCGAGAAGAAAACCAAGCATAGGAGCTCGGGCATTTTGAAAGATTTAAATGGACTTTGAATGGATTATTTATGGACTCGTTATTTGGTTTATTTGGACAATGTAATTTGGTAATTAGATGTGTGTGCATGTAATAAGTAGTTAAGTAGATGCTATGGTTTGATTTATTTTGGATGGTTTGATTGAACGATTAGTTAAGATTGTTAAGAGATTATGAATAAAGTACTTTGCTATCTAAGAATGGAAAATTAGAATAGTCATAGGTTCTATTATAACCTCAGTTAGATTAAGATTAAGTTAATTCCGCAAGTTGTATTTGTACCATGTGTGGATCATTTTTATGGACTTAATCAATACGCACATGGGCTTGGCCAGTTAAGGGTCGGACTTTAGAAGTCCGAACTTAACTCGCGTCATGACACTCCGCCCCGATCACTTGATTATTATATTTAAAAAAAAATTAAACTCTGGAAATTAGAGTGAAAAGGGCAGGGTGTTACAGTTGGTATCAGAGCGAAACGGGAAGTTGAATCTTCCGAAGTAAGATTAAGACGGTTTCATGTCTCACTGACGGATAAGAATCCCAACTGACCGACTCTTCGGAGTCCGCTGACTGGGGGCCGGACTAATTTACTTCGTGGACTCAGACTGAACAAATCAATCTAAGAACAACAGTGAAAGATAGCAAAAGTACAGTATTATAATTGATCTATCAAATGTAGCGAAATAGGATATACATCCCCCAATATTCCCCAAATTGAGAAAAACAAACAAATAGGTAATTAGAAATTTTCCCCCCAAAACAAAAAGAAAAACCAAGATCGCTTATTTGGAAATCTCCCCAAAATAGTGAAACACAAACTGTATGAAGAAACTAAGTCAATTATGTTTTCATGACTTAGGGAAAATGGCACCAAAAAGAAAGATCCTACGAAGCAAGAAAGGGAAAGAAAAAGAGATACCACTCGTTCAGTATGAGGAAGGAAGGGAAAGATCTCCACGAGAGGAAGAGCATTCTCAGCCTAAAGAAGGGCTGGAAAAACGCATAATGAGGAAGAGTGACATCATTCTCGGCGAGAAAGGAGGGAGGGGAATACTCATCTCGGAAGGAGGGAGAAGGGAACAATGGTTTACATATACCACATGTGCCGCCTGAACTTCAGGGCTTAGTTCAAGCAGTAGTAACCTCTGTACTCCAGCAACATGTGAATGGGAGTGAAAGTTCCAAGGATGCCAGTGACCGGAGTATGGCTCGAGAATTCCAGCAACAGCATCCTCCCTACTTCAAAGGGAAAGAAGGGGCTGTCGGAGCTGAGCATTGGCTGAAGAAGATCACTCAGATCTTAAATTTACTTAAGATCTCGAGTCATGCTGACAGGATTCTACTGGCTACTTCACAACTGATAGAAGATGCCGGTAAATGGTGGGAGGTGGTGGAGAAGTAGAGGGCACTCATACCAGTTAGGGAGAGGACGGCCATGACATGGAATGAGTTTTCAACAACCTTTCTGGAACACTACTTTCCGGAGGAGGAGAAGGAGCGACAGACGCAGCTTTTTTTGTCCTTGGTACAAGGCTCTATGACGGTGGCAGAGTATCACCGGGAATTTCTCAGTTTATCCATCTATGCATTCTATATGGTGGACACGGAACATCGCAGGGCAAGGAAGTTTGAGAGAGGTTTACTGCCAAACATCAGGGCCAAAGTGACCATATTCAAGTGCACCACATTGGCTGAGGTGGTCAGCAAGGCCACAATAGTGGAACAGGAGTTGAATGCATTGGTGCGGTTTGACAACCACCGAGCTCCAAGTGGGAGGGGTGGGTTCCAACCCAACAAGAGGTTCCGACCGAACTTCAGCAGACCCACACCATCTGCGGGGTCCACGGGGGGCTTTCGTCCCAACTAGCCCTCCCCATCTGCATCAGTCACCCAGTCATTCAGAGGGGTGAACAATTGTTTCCACTGTGGTCAGCCGAGTCACTTCAAGAGAGACTGTCCAAAGCTCAATAAGCTCTCATATTTCAGAGGATCTTTCCGTCCACCAACTAGGCCAGCTAACTCCCGAGGAGGCAGGACTTATAATCAGGCGGGTCGGGCGCATAATCCTACAGGATCTGGAAGACTATTTGCTCTAGAACCTCCTGAGGATGTGGATCATTCTGTGATTCAAGGTATGGCCGTTGTCAATAGTTCTTATGCTTATGCATTGTTTGATTCTGGAGCTTCGTACTCTTTTATATCTGCATCCTTTATAACTGCTACTGGTACACTAGTTCAAAAGCTGTCCACCACACTTACAGTAGTATCTCTTGTCGGAGACACATCTTTGGGACTCATATGCACGGCTGTAAATACAGAACTCGCTGGACTCAGATTTGAGTTCAATTATCTGGTACTCGACATGACTGAGTACGATATTATATTCGGCATGGACTGGTTGGCTAGTTATGAAGCCAATATTGATTGTTATCGCCGAAGAGTGACATTTTGGTCACCCAATGGAAAACAGTATATAGTTCGTGCCAACAAGCAAAGATGATTGCAGGAAGGGTTGCATCATTTGGTGTTGAACAATATTATCATCAACAAAGCACCAGTCACTGAGCTTCCAACAATTGTGAAAAAATTTACTGATGTCTTTCCAAAAGAACTCCCTAGTTTACCACCTATGAGGGAGCTCAATTTTGAGATCAAGTTGTATCCTGGTGCTTCACCAGTGTCTCTACCCCATTATCGGATGGCGCCGGCATAAATGTCCGAGTTGAAGAAGCAGCTTGATGAGTTACTCAGACTGGGTTGCATTCGGAACAACACATCATCATGGGGAGCTCCAGTCTTGTTTGTGAAAAAGAAGGACGGTTCACTCAGAATTTGTGTGGACTACCGGAAGTTGAGTCAGCTAACTGTCCGGAACAAGTATCCTCTACCTAGGATCGATGATTTATTCGATCAGTTGAGGGGTTCCAGTCACTTTTCCAAGATTGACCTGATGTCCGGTTATCATCAAATCCGGGTCAGGGAGGAAGATATAGAGAAGACAACTTTCAGGACACGGTATGGACTATTTGAATTTGTAGTCATGCCTTTTGGACTTACCAACGCACCGGCTGTGATCATAGACTTAATGAACAGAATCTTCCGCCCATATTTGGATCAGTTTGTTATAGTGTTCATTGACGATATCCTGATCTATTCCAAGAGGAGGATCATGCTGAACATCTACGAATAGTATTGAACACCTTGAGACAGAACAAGCTGTATGCCAAAGCAAGCAAATGCGAATTTTGGCTACCTGAGGTCAAATTCTTGGGGCATGTCATAATAGGAAAAGGTATAGCTGTGGATCAAGCTAAGGTGGCAGCAGTAAGTGAGTGGAAAGCACCGAAGAATGTCACTGAGATCCGTAGCTTCCTGGGTTTAGCTGGATACTATCGGAAGTTTATCATGGACTTCTCCAAAATTGCATCCCCATTGACTCGACTCACGCAGAAAGGAGTCAAATATGAGTGGACAGATCTGTGCAACCGGAGGTTTGAGGAGCTGAAAAGTAGACTTACGACTGCTCCTATCTTAGCTTTGCCGGAAAGAGGCAAAGGTTATGAAGTTCAATGCGATGCATCAGGAGAAGGACTGGATTGTTCACTCATGCAACGTCATCGTGTGGTGGCATATGGTTCAAGACAACTAAAGATACATAACGCCTCTACCCCACACATGATTTGGAATTAGCTGCAGTGGTCTTCGCTCTTAAAAGCTGGAGACACTATCTATATGGTGAGAAGTTTGAAGTCTTTTCAGATCACAAGAGCTTGAAGTATTTATTTGATCAGAAAGAGCTCAACCTAAGGCAGCGCAGATGGATGGAATATCTGGCGGACTATGAATTTGCGCTCCGATATCATCCGGGGAAGGCAAACAAGGTGGCCGATGCTCTCAGCCGCATATCTCATGCATCAGTGGCATGTCTGATCAGGACAGAATGGGAGATGTTAAACACCATTCGAGAGTTCAATCTATACATCACAAACCATGGGAGTATGTACAATTTGATCATACGATCCAACATGGTTACAAAGATTGAACAAGTGCAACGAGCAGATCCGGAGGTAGAGGAGATATGGGCCAAGATGTTCGCTGGCGTTGTCATACCGGAATGGGAATTACGACCTGGACAGGGTCTTGTATTCCGGGGAAGAATATATGTACCAAAAAGCTGCAGAAAAGAGCTGTTGGTTGAGGCACATCAGACCAAGCTCAACATACATCCGGGCAGCACCAAGATGTATCATGACCTGAAGAGGCATTATTGGTGGCATGGACTCAAAAGACATGTGGCGGAATTTGTAGCACATTGTTTAACTTGTCAGCAGGTTAAGACGGAACACCAGAAGCCACCAGGGTTACTCAAACCCTTAGCAGTGCCGGAATGGAAATGGGAGCACATTTCCATGGACTTTGTGACGGGGTTGCCGAGGTCCTCGAAGGGCAATGACGCTATATGGGTCGTGGTAGACCGACAGACCAAATCCGCGTATTTTATTCCTATCAAGATGTCGGATTCATCTGAGACATTGGGTCAGCGGTAAATCAATGACATCATCAGACTACATGGTATTCCGCGGACAATCGTATCTGATAGAGACGGCCGATTCACCGGAAAGGTGTGGCAGAGCATGCAGTCGGCCATGGGGACCAATCTACTTACTAGTACAACGTTCCATCCACAGACCGATGGACAATCGGAAAGGACAATACAAACACTGGAGGACATGTTGAGGGCGTGCATGCTAGACTTCAAAGGTGGATGGGAGGATCATTTGCCATTGGTGGTGTTTTCTTATAACTATAGCTACCAAGCAAGCCTTCAGATGACACCATTCGAAACTTTGTATGGTAGACCATGCAGGTCACCAGTGTGCTGGACGGAGGTCGGCGAACCTGCGCTGATAGGACCCGAGTTAGTTGCAAAAACTACTGCACAGATCCAGTTGATACGTCAACATTTGTTGACCGCACAGAGTCGGCAAAAGAGCTATGCTGATAAGAGGAGGAGGTTTCTCGAATTTAAAGTGGGAGACATGGTATTCTTGAAGGTCTCGCCACGAAAAGGGCACATGAGATTTGGGAAGAAAGGAAAATTGTCGCCAAGATATGTGGGACCGTTTTCAATTATAAGAAGGATGGGAGATGCAGCCTATCAGTTGGCACTTCCTTCGCAGTTGGCGTCTCTACATGATGTATTCCATGTGTCGATGCTGAGGAAGTACAACCCCGATCTGTCTCATGTCTTGAATGTGCAAGACATAGATGTGCAAAGCGACTCCACTTACATCGAGAAGCCGGTCAGAATAATAGAGAATGAACAAAGGGTGTTGCGTAACCGAGCGATTCAGTTCGTCAAGGTGGTATGGGATCGATATGGTGTTGAGGAAGCCACTTGGGAATTGGAATCGGAGATGAGAACATCTCACCCTGAATTGTTTGTAGGATTTATTTTGAAATCCTACTTCGTTCGATTTTCGGGATGAAAATTATAAAAAGAGTATTGTATTGTAATACCCTGGAATTTCAAAGATATCAATTTACATGACTTTATTCATATTTACGGAATTGCCATTGTGATTTATTTTGATATGAATTTAAATGTGTAACGTGTTGGGCCAATGGTCCAATCAAGATCCAATGGTTAGTAGTTGTGTTTACAAGATAAATAAATGGATGAAATGTACAAAAACGGGTCAAGAGTTGTAATTTGGTCAAATGGGTCAAAATGGCCAAATTGGACCCAAATGGGTAGTGGTTGACATGTTTGACCATTAATTGAGCTTAAAATTTAATTGGGTTAAGATGAATTAAATGTTTGAGTTGGGTTGGAGTTGAAATAAATAATGGAGTTTGAATGAGTTGAAGTTATTAGTTAAGTTAAATGAATGAATTAAGTTGGGTGAGTTAAATAAATTGGATGGAATATTTATTTCAAATAGGTGAGGTGTGTGAATGAGAATATAGTGTTTTAAATTCCAATTGATAAACTAAGAAACGTTGGCTGCATGGGAAACTTTATATGCATGTAACTCCCACCCAAGTGAAGAATGAAATGGCGTTACATGGGAGTTACTTGGGTGAGAGTTGAATTTCAAATCATTATGCACGTTAGAGATGGTATAGGGTTTATGCCATGCTTGAGTCTTCAAAGGACAGCCAATAGATGGATTGATAATTCATGCATGTAACTCCAAGGTTGGAGAATAAATGGAGTTGTTGTTTGGTGGAATTACGCAAAGAGGTTATGGCATTTCAAATTCAAATCTTAGTTTACACGTTGAAGGAAGGGGAAGGATTCCATCTTAAGATGAAACCCCCATTTGAGTTGATAATGAGAAAGAGGTAAAGGGGGAGGTTACACCAATGCATACAGCAAGATAAGAACTTGGGTACCCTTGGAGTTTCATCTCAAAGATGAAACCCCGAAGGGAGGTATTAAGAAATGAAGGTTACGCAAAGGTCTTATATTCAAATTATTACATACGTTGGAACCATGAGGATTAACCATCTTAGATGGAAAGCCAAGGGTTAAAACCGTTGGTAGGTTTCATCTCAAGGATCAAACCCCCAAATGAAATAAGAGTTGAAGATAAATGCAAATGAGAGTTACAGTTACCAAGGAGATCACATGGGCTGAATGGCATCTACCCAAGCATTGTTTCATTTTCACTCTCCCTCTATCTCTCTCTCTTTGCGGTTTTCTACATTTCAAAACCTAGAGCAGCAGCTGGTTGCTTAATCAGTCGTTGGATTGATCTCTTTCATCAAGACAAGTTCAGCCAAAGGGTTTTGGCATCAAGGCTTAGCACATTCATCCAAGGTCAAAGTTCTCTTTCTTTCTCTCTCTCTTTCTCCCTCAAATCCATATCATCTGGCTGAATTATCCCAAGGAGCTTGTAGCAAGATCAGTCTCAGCCCAAAGAACAGTAAGAGAGAAGGAGAGGTCAAGGAAATAAAGGGTCAAGGAAGGAGTCAAAAGAACCGAAGGAGACGCGGTATTAGTAAGTGCATTTTGAACCCTTGTGTAATAGATTGATTAAGAAAATGTGATTCGGCCATTGTATGGCTAGATCCATCAATGGTTTAGATCTAGGATTATGATGTTTAAAATGACAAAATATGGACCATAGGGTTCGGCGCCATGGGATGGCCGAACCCCATTGAAAAACTTGGTGATTTTTAATGGTGTTTGAGGGATACAATCCATATTAGGTAATGAAGATTTTTAAAGGATTTAAAGTGAAGATAAGCCTACTGTTTTTGAGTAGCTATGGCTTGGCTGAACCATATTAATGCTATGGCTAAATTGTGGATTAAAACCATGGACAAATGTTGGAATGATTACACCAAGAGAACCATAGGGTTCGGCCATATGTATGGCCGAACCCCATGGACTGTTTTGTGGGATAATTGGATTATGATAATGAATGTTTTATGCTTATGATTTTCGGAATTACATATGTCAATTATGGACTTAGTATTAAGGTGATTAAACATGAAAGATGATGGAACATGGGATTAAAATCTCTAGGGTGAGGTTCGGCCATGTTGTGTGGCCGAACCCCACCAATTGTCATTTGATGGACTTGGTGATTCATTCATTATAAATTTGGGCAAATGAGATATATGAATAAAGGCTTTAAATGACCAAAGTAAATGGTGAGGTTCGGCCATGTTGTATGGCCGAACCCCACTAAGGTGGTTTGGTGATGGACTTTGTTTTCTAAGGAAAAATTAAGCAAAGGGTAGTATAGTGGCGTTATTATAAATATGGATGAAAAGATTAAATGATCAAAAGAATGAACATATGTGGTAAGGTTCGGCCATGTAGTATGGCCGAACCCTACCAAGGTTCATTTGGAAGTTTGGAATAATTAGATGGTTTTAATTAAATAAAAGAGTGACCAAGGTTTAAATGGGTGAGGTTCGGCCATGGGGTATGGCTGAACCCCACATAGTGGATTTTTAGGACATAGACCAAGTTGGAATGATATGGATGAATGTTTGATTTGCTGCTATGTAAATAAGGCATCGGACTTGCTTGAACGGTGTACAAGTTGTAAATGGGAGACGGTTCAAGAGAAGGGTCAAATTAAGTGATCATTGTATAGGTTTCCTACCTTGTTGTAACCACATATGTTAATTGCTATTTTATGTTTATTTGAATAAGTTATTTGAGTGAAATGTTATATTTACAAATGGCATGATTGTATAGACATCTCATGTATGGCATGGGATGATGGTGATGTAACCGAAGACCACACTCCGTCGGGGCGTCCGAAAGACCACTGTGGGTACCCTGATGATGAGAATCCCATCAGGAGGAATCCGGAGGCCACACTCCGTTGAGGCGTCCGAAAGACCACTGTGGGTTACCTTGACGATGAGAATCCCGTCAAGTGATGACTATGTTGAATGGTGATGGGTGGGACTCATTAAATGTTCATTTCATACATAGCATGTTTTTATGGAATGTTGTCACACATGTATTATTATTATACTATTTGCATGTTTTTGACTAACCATGTGGTAGCCCTATTCGGAAACACTACTGGGCGCGTTGATCTAACGCCCTATCTATACCTTTAGTGGATGACGTAGGGAAAGGGAAGAACAAGGATCGAGAAAAAAACCAAGCATAGGAGCTTGGGCATTTTGAAAGATTTAAATGGGACTATTTATGGACTTGTTATTTGATTTATTTGGACAATGTAATTTGGTAATTAGATGTGTGGGCATGTAATAAGTAGTTAAGTAGAGGCTATGGTTTGATTTATTTTGGATGGTTTGATTGAACGATTAGTTAAGATTGTTAAGAGATTATGAATAAAGTACTTTGTTATCTAAGAATGGAAAATTGGAATAGTCATAGGTTCTATTATAACCTCAGTTAGATTAAGATTAAGTTAATTCCGCAAATTGTATTTGTACCATGTGTGGATCATTCTTATGGACTTAATCCATACGCACATGGACTTGGCCAGTTAAGGGTCGGACTTTAGAAGTCCAAAATTAACTCGCATCGTGACACTCCGCCCCGATCACTTAATTATTATATTTAAAAAAAAAATAAACTCTGAAAATTAGAGTGAAAAGAGCGCGGTGTTACAATAAAATCATGGAAGCAATAACAAACACAACCCATAAACTTAGTCCATTTAACCCAAAAACAGCCCATGGGGTTCGGCCATACCCATAGTCGAACCCAATGGTTCACTTAGTTCAATATTCACCATGATCACTCATGGTTTTAACATGTTAATTCAACCATGAACCATACTTGGTTCAGCCATACATTGACCAACCAAAAACAGTAAACATAACCTCATTTAATTCCCATAAAACACCATAATCTTATATGGTTTTTATCTCACAAAATCATCAAACCCTTTCATGGAAATGTCATACCATTTCATGGGGTTCGCCCATCCCAATTGGCTGAACCTCATGGCCTATGGTTTAGATCCTTTTTGTTAAATAAATAGCTTTATTTAAAACACATAAGCTCTCCACAATTGATATGATTTCCATCTTTTTGAAAGCCCTACCAAACATCAAATACTTTCATGGGGTTCGGCCATCCAAGGTGGCCGAACCCTATGTCCATGTTTTAGTCCTCTTAAACATGTTTTAGATCTCTTAAACATATGATAATCAGTATAATGTTACCATGTTTTTACCCTTCAAAACCATCCAAATAAATCCATCACTTCGCATGGTTTCCACTTTGTAAAACTCAATCCAGATCACCATAATACTTCATGGGATTCGGCCATCCAAGATGGCCGAGCCCAATGGTCCATTTCATCAGTTTATATCCACTGTTTAGACCCATGATAACTTTAGTCCTTCAGGTCATTTAAATCCATCTTTTTAACCCTCTTTAAAAATGCATTTGAGTCTTAAAGAAACATAAAAAACAGTCCACAAAACTTCATGGTTTCTATGTTTCAAAGACATCAAAACCAACCAATCATTTACATGGGGTTCGGCCCTCCAAGGTGGCCGAACCCAATGATCATTTTTACCATTTTCAAACCTCTATTACTCAAGGTTAAAACCTTGGTGCATTCGGCCATAACCATGGCCCAATACACACCCTTTTCTTACAACTTGTTTAACTTGAACACTTAAGAAATCTTACCAAATTTCCTTTGCCTATGATCCTTGCCTTCTCCCCTCTATTTCTTCCTTTATTCCTTAATCCTTTGCTGGTTTATGTTTGATTAATTGGTGCCAACACCTCTGCTGTTCAGCCAAGAAACGAATTTGGAGAGAGGGAGAGAGAGATGGGAATTTCTTGGATTTTCAATGTGAAAATCGGCCAAGAATGGTAACCTTTCCCTTTTGTAGTTTCAACCCCATCTTCCATTCATCCTCCCTCATTAAATTTTTCTAAACACGATGGGATGTTGGGTGTCATCCAAGACACCCCTTCACCCAAACGTTACACCCTTTTATGGTTTAACACATGCATCTCATGAGATGCATGTTGCCGCCCATCCTTGGTGTCCCTTGGCTTTGCCAAGGCACCTCTTCACTCTCAACAGCTGGGATGGACTTGATTAAGTGTTGGGTGAGATTAAAACTCCTTTCCACCTCCTCTTGACTCACTTGACTCATGGTATTTTTATTCCAACTCAACTCATACAACTCATCACATTTAACGTACCAAGTTTGAGTGAACTCTTTTCTTAAATTAACTCACTCCAAATCAATCCAACTCAAGCTGAACTAACTCATACTTGAGTTCAATTGAGGGCCCACACGGTCATCCGTGGTCAATCTAGTCACCCGGCCCATTGGGTCCCCAATTAGCCCTTTGACCCGTTTTGACAACATGACCCATTAATGGGCTGATTTTGCCACTTTTGAATGGTTTTCACTTTTGTATCAAGCCTACCCATTTTTGTTATACTTGATTTCCAATCAGTTCAGCTTAACCCCATTTAATTTGAGCTTACACAATGGTCAAATCATCCATTATGACCCATTGGGTCCAATTGGGCCCTTTGACCTATTTAGCCATTTTTGACCCAATTGATGTACATTACCCATCCAATCAAACTGGACACTTATAATGCGCTCATATGATCTTAATTTGAGCAATGGGCCCCACCATTTCCTTATTTGACATCACAAAATAATTAATTTAACAAATCAGGGGCATTTTCGTAATTATCCACTTCATTGAGAAATTGGGGTGTTACAATATAACCCTCTTTTTAAAATTTTCGTCCCGAAAATCGAGCGACGTAGGGTTCTCAAAATAAATTACATAAATAATTCGGGGTGTGCTGTTCTCAACTCCGATTCAAGTTCCCATGTGACCTCTTCATCACCATGTCGGTCCCATACCACTTTTACGAACTGAATCGCTTTATTTCGCAACACCCTTTGTTCGGTCTCCACTATCCTGACCGGCTTCTCGACGTACGTCACGTCGCTATGTACTTCAATATCCTGGACATTCAAAACATGCGACGGATCCAGATTATACTTCCTTAACATCGACATGTGAAACACATCGTGTGGAGCTGTAATTGTGAAGGGAGTGATATCTGATAAGCCACATCCTCCACTCTTCTCATGATGGACAACGGTCCCACAAATCTTGGTGACAACTTTCCTTTTTTTTCGAACCTCATATGTCCTTTCCGTGGCGAGATCTTTAGAAATACCATGTCTCCCACTTCAAATTCCAGAAACCTTCTTCTTTTGTCAGCGTAGTTCTTCTGCCGACTCTGTACAGTCAATAAGTGTTGACGAATCAACTTAATTTGTGCGGTAGTCTCTGCGACTAGTTCCGGTCCAATCAATGCAGGTTCACCAGCCTCTGTCCAGCACACCGGTGTTCTACAAGGCCTACCATATAAAGCCTCGTATGGAGCCATCTGAAGGCTTGCTTGATAACTATTGTTATACGAGAACTCCACCAGTGGCAAGTGGTCCTCCCATCCACCCTTGAAATCTAACATGCATGCTCTCAGCATGTCTTCCAAGGTTTGTATCGTCCTTTTTGACTGTCCATCAGTCTGTGGATGGAATGCAGTACTAATCAATAAATTTGTTCCCATGGCTGACTGCATGCTTTGCCACACTCTGCCGGTAAACCGACCATCTCTGTCAGATACTATAGTTCGGGGAATGCCATGAAGCCGAATAATTTCCTTGATGTACCGCCGACCCAACGTCTCAGATGAATCCGTCATCTTAATAGGAATGAAATACGTAGACTTGGTTAGTCGGTCTACCACAACCCATTTGGCATCATTGCCCTTTGAAGATCTCGGTAATCCGGTCACAAAGTCCATGGAAATGTGCTCCCATTTCCATTCTGGCACTGATAAGGGTTTGAGTAACCCAGGTGACTTTTGATGTTCAGTCTTAACTTGCTGACAAGTTAAACAATGCGCCACGAATTCCGCCACATCCCTTTTTAGTCCGTGCCACCAATAATGCCTTTTCAGATCGTATACATTTTGGTGCTGCCCGGATGAATGGAAAGCTTGGATTGATGTGCCTGAACCAGTAGCTCTTTCCTACAACTCTTTGGTACATATACTCATCCCCGGAATAAAAGACATTTTCCTGGTTGTAATTCCCATTCCGGTACGCCTACTCCAGTGGACATCTTGGCCCATATCTCCTCCATTTCCGGATCTGCTCTTTGTTCTTGTTCAATCTTGGTGACTATATTGGACTGTATGATCAAATTATACATACTTCCACGATTGTTGATATAAAGATTGAACTCTCGAATGGTGTGCAACATCTCCCATTCTGCTCTGATCAAGCTTGCTACCGACGCATGAGATAGGCGGTTGAGGGCATCCGCCACCTTGTTTGCCTTGTCTGGATGGTATCGAAGCTCAAATTCATAATCCGCCAGATACTCCATCCATCTACGCTGCCTCAGGTTGAGCTCCTTCTGATCAAATAAATATTTTAAACTCTTATGATCAGAAAATACCTCAAATTTTTCACCGTAAAGATAGTGTCTCCAACTTTTGAGTGCGAAGACCACTGCAGCTAGCTCCAGATCATGTGTGGGATAAAGACGTTCGTGTATTTTTAACTGTCTTGACTCATATGCAACCACACGGTGATCTTGCATGAGTGAACACCCTAGTCCTTCTCCTGAAGCATCGCATTGTACTTCATAACCTTTGCTCTTTTCGGCAAAATTAAAACAGAAGCCCTTGTAAGTTTCTCTTTTAGTGTTTCAAATCTCCAGTTACACTGATCTGTCCACTCATACTTGACTCCTTTCTGAGTGAGTCGAGTCAACAGATACGCTATTTTGGAAAAATCCATGATAAATTTCCGATAATAACCCACCAATCCCAAGAAACTGCGGATTTCAGTTACATTCTTTGGCGTTTTCCTGTCTTTTACTGCCGCCACCTTAGCCGGATCCACGACTATTCCTTTCTCAGATATAACATGTCCCAAGAAGTTCACTTGAGATAGCCAGAATTCACACTTACTGGCCTTGGCATACAGCCTATTCTGCCTCAAAGTATTCAAAACTATCCTTAGATGCTCTGCATGATCTTCCTGACTCTTGGAATAGATCAGAATATCGTCAATGAACATGATTACAAACTGATCCAAATATGGACAGAAGATCCTGTTCATTAAGTCCATGAATACAGCCGGCGCATTTGTGAGTCCAAATGGCATGACTACAAACTCGAACAATCCATACCGCGTCCGAAAGGCTGTTTTCTCTATATCTTCCTCCCTAACTCGTATTTAATGATAACCAGACATCAAATCAATCTTTGAAAAATGGCTAGAACCCCTCAATTGGTCGAATAAATCATCGATCCTGGGTAGACGATACTTTTTTCGGACTGTTAACTGATTCAACTTCTGACAATCAACACACATCCGAAGTGAACCGTCCTTTTTCTTCACAAACAGCACAGGTGCTCCCCATGACAATGTGCTGTTCCGGATGCAACCCAGCCTAAGCAGTTCATCAATCTGCTTCTTTAGCTCTGACATCTCTGCTGGTGCCATCCGATAGTGTGGTAACGACACTGGTGCTGTGCCAGGATACAACTTGATTTCAAAGTTAATCTCCCTCATAGGTGGTAAACTAGGGAGTTCCTTTGGAAACACATCCGCAAATTCTTGTACAATTGCCGAAAGTTCAGTAACTGGAGCTTTATTTATGGTGATATTATTCAATACCACGTGGTTCAACCCTTCCTGCAATCCACTCTATTTATCTGTACGAACTACGTATTGCTTGCCCTTGGGTGACCAAAATGTCATTCTTCGACGATAACAGTCAATGCTGGCATGAAACTTAGCCAACCAATCCATGCCGAATATTATATCATACTCCGATATGTCAAGCACTAGATAGTTGAACTCAAATCTAAGTCCAGCTAATTCAGTGTTAACCGCCGTACATATAAGTCCTAGTGCCGAGTCTTCGACAGGGGACACAATTGTGAGTGTTTTGGCTAATCTTTGAACTAGAGTAACAGTAGCAGTTATAAATGATGCAGCTATGAAGGAATGTGAAGCTTCTGAATCAAATAGTGCATATGCATAAGAACTACTCACTACTGCCATACCTTGTATAACTGAGTGATTCTCATCCTCTGGAGGTATTAAAGAAAACACTCGTCCAGCTCTAGAAGGGTTAGGCCATCAACCTTCCCGACTTTGCATTTTGCCTCCTCTGGAGTTTACCGGTCTAGCTGGCGAACGGAATGCTCCTCTAGAGTATGACAGCCTGTTGAGTTTTGGACAGTCCTTTTTGATGTGACCAGGTTGATCACAGTGGAAACAGTTGCCCATCCCTCTAAATGCCTGAGAGACTGCTACAGATTGCGAAGGCTGGTTGGGGCGAAAGCCCCCAGTAGATCCAACTGATGGCGAGGGTCTGCTGAATTTCGGCCGGAACTTCTTGTTGGGTTGATAAGTACCCCTCCCACCCGGTGCTCGACGGTTGTCAACTCTTACAAACTCCTCCAGTTCTTGCTCCACAATGGTAGCTCTGCTGACTACCTCCGCCAGCGTGGCTGCTTTGAACACGGTTACTTTGGCCCTAATGTTTGGCCATAAACCACGCTCGAACTTACGAGCCCTCCGATATTCCGTATCCACAACATAAAATGCATAAATTGACAGGCTGAGAAATTCTTGGTGATATTCAGCCACCTTCATTGAGCCTTGCACTAATGTCATAAAGGCCTGAATCTGACGTTCCCTCTCTTCCTCCGGAAAGTAGTGCTCTAAGAATGTCGCTGAGAATTGCTCCCAGGTCATAGCAATTCTTTCTCCTTCTGGCACAAGTGCCTGCTATTTCTCCATTGTTTTCCACCATTTAGCAGCATCATCTATCAGCCGTGAAGTGGCCAAAAGAATTTTGTGAGCATGACTTGACTCTTGATATTCAAAAGAGTCAGTATGTGAGAAATCTTTTCCAACCAGTTCTCGGCTCCGACAGGCCCTTCTCTGCCCTTGAAGTAAGGTGGGCGCTATAGTTGAAAATCTCTGACCATGTTACGGTCATTAGTTTCACTCGTGCTTCCCCCTCCATTCAAATGTTGTTGGAGGACAGAGGTAACTACAGTTTGCACCATACTGTGTAGTTCAGGTTGTACGTAGGGTACTGTCACGTTGTTGTTCCCTTCCTCCTCTCGTCGATATGACGAGTCATATTCCTCCTCCTCGTCCCGTCGATACGTAGGGTCACTATCCTCCTCTTCCTGCTGAGAATGATGAGACTCTTCCTCATTGCGAGATTGTTCATGAATTGATCTCTCCTTATCATGAACTGACTGCTCCCGATCATGTACCGATCGCACCTTCTTATGTACAATCTTTTCACGTTAGGGTACCACTTTCCCTTGTGGTGTGATTACGAACACCTCATCCTTCTTCTTACTGTCTTGTGAGGCCTTCCTTTTTGAAGTCCCTTCGACTAATCCGATTTGTAAAACTTTTTCGTTTCCCTTCGGATCCTTTATAACCTTTTTCTGTGGCGCCATTTCTTCCTAATTCATGGAAACATCATAGACTTAGTTTCCATCAACAATATACATTAAATGCCATAAATTCTCATAAAATCATAAAATCGCATACTTTATATAAATTCATAATTGATATTTGTACAAGGGTGGGTAGGGTTAAGCAAAACCCTATAAAGAACAAAATGCACCCTTACAAAATAACCCTCTTTTTAATACCCTTTCATATCACTTTCTATCTTAGTCTTCCGTAGAAGATTCTGCATCATCAACGAACTTGAAACGGTTATCAGGACATGTCATCGCCGTGTGCCCCAATACTTCACATGTTGTGCAGGGTATTAACCCAGGTCCTCCAATATATGGACAATTAGTCCTCGCTTCTCCATGCCCATGCAGTCCATAAACCGGGCAAACAACTCCTAGAGGATGAGGACAATACCTACAGTTGTGTTCGTCCTGGTTGCACAACTCACATGTATCGTATGGGTCTACCTCCCCCACCGATTCCAATATTATAGGAACATTTTCCATAGGATCCTCCTGAAAGAATCCTAGATCCTCCTCAATTTCCTCGAGAGGTTCCATTAACCAAGGAATATCTTCCATAAGATACTCCGGTAATGGTGCTAGGTTCACCTCCTCCAATGGTGCTAAGTTCAATTCTTCCAATGGTGCTAGGTTCCATTCCTCCTCCTCGGGAGGCCCCTCCTGAAGGTTCACATTAGCTTCCACGTTGGTGTTGTTGGAAGCAGACACCAAATCTATGGGATTGCTAGGGGTTCCACTGTACCACTCCGAGTACTCCACGTTACTCGACATATCTGTATCATATCAATAGAACACAAGAATATTCAACAACAATTCTAAATAAACCACTCTTCGTTTTCAGGGAAATCTGGTCATGCATAATATCATGTACTTTGTTTGTGAAGATTACCAAATCATCACTCTTTGTGTTTTTTTTTTTTTTCTGGGGAAATCTCTAAATTCCTGTTGTTTGTTTCTCAGTGTGGGAGTTTCAGGGGAGTGCATCCTACTTTGCTATGTTTGATATATCCAGTTATGATGACTGTACCTTACTTTGCTATCTTTCATTGTCGTTCTCAGATTGATTGTTCAGTTTGAGTCACTTGAAGTAAATTAATCCGGCCCCCAGTCAGCGGACTCCGAAGAGTCGGTCAGTTGGGATTCTTATCCGTCAGTGAGACATGAAACCGTCTTAATCTTACTTCGATGATTCAACTTTTCGTTTCGCTCTGATACCAACTGCAACGTCCCGCTTTTTTCACCCTTCCGAAAATCAAAGTCTGAAAATTTCTTTTGAAAGAAACATAGAGTGAACGAGAGCGGGAGCGCCACGACGCGAGTTAACTTCAGACTACTCAAGTCTGAACCTTAACTGGCCACCCATGTGTACATGGACTAGACTATGATAAATAATCCACACATGGAACTAAACAATAACTTGCGGAATAAACTAGTCTAACTGCGGAAAAGAATGAATAGATAGCAAGTAACAGTCTCAATTATTAATTAACATAAAACAACCATCCATAGTTAATAACCTAATCAAACCATATCAAAGTATTGACTTATTACATGTCCATCGAAATATAATTCAAATGACAGTAATAAAGAAATCTTGTTCATCATTCAAGCACTTAGGCTTGGCTCTCTTCCCGGTCATCGACCTTCTCTTTCCCTTTCCTTGATCCTGCATTATCCTCTAAGGATAGAATTAGGGCGTTAGATCAACGCGCCCAGTAGGTTCCCGATTAGGGCTACCACATGGTTAGCATATAAAACATGCATATAGATCATAGTAAATGATTATCAAAAACATATAAAACCATGCTATGTATGTATGCAAATGTAATGAGCCCCACCCCATCACACATACATAGCCATCACTTGACGGGACTCTCACCGTCAAGGTAAATCTCAATACTTTTTCATCTGGAACTCACACGATAAGGTAATCCACAGTAATCCTCGTTACCTGTGGAAAGACACTTCATCATTGAGTTGTTTCATATCACAAATTAGTCCTCCTGGCGGGACTCTTATCGCCTAAGGAGACCAATTGTGACTCTTTCATTATGTTACTCCTCCTGGCGGGACTCTCATCGCCTAAGGAGGACAGTAACTCATAACTGCAACACAGCATATCCTCAATCATCATCCCATGTCCATGCATGAGATGTCAATGTATATGTATGTCATTTTGTAAATACATATCTCGTCATTCAATCCATATTTGAAACATAATATCAAATATAACGTATCTCATAAAAACATGATAAAACCAAATCATAATTGTGGTTACAAGTAGGTAGGAAACCTACTGAAGATTAGCTTCGGTGATTGTTCTTTCTTAAAGCGTCACTTGCTCACGACTTGCACGTTGTTCAACTTCCGTCACCTTGTGATGTAACAATCAGTAAATCATACTATCATTTACTTATTCATTCACATCTAAGACCCAACCACATCTTGTGGGGTTCGGCCATGCCCATGGCCGAACATCACCAACTTAGGATTTAATTTCCTTTTTCATTTAACCAATTCTTAAATACTTAACCCTTTAAACATGTCTTGGTAGGGTTCGGCCATACATCATGGCCGAACCATACCTCCTTGCTTTAACCTTATTTCATGTCCTTTTAAACTTTCTTTATCCATATTTACATTATCATCCTTATTTACAGCTTTGCCACGAGGCTAAGCCATATCAAAACAATTGTCATTTTATGGGGTTCGGTCCTATACATGGCCGAACCTTGTAATCCCACTTATCCATCACCAAATGGTTCTCCATTGGAATACTTTAAACCCTGTATAAAATCATGGAATCAATAACAAACACAACCAATAAACTTAGTCCATTTAACCCAAAAACAGCCCATGGGGTTCGGCCATACCCATAGCCGAACCCAATGGTTCACTTAGTTCAATATTCACCATGATCACTCATGGTTTTAACATGCTAATTCAACTATGAACCATACTTGGTTCAGCCATACATTGACCAACCAAAAACAGTAAACATAACCTCATTTAATTCCCATAAAACACCATAATCTTATATGGTTTTTATCTCACAAAATCATCAAACCCTTTCATGGAAATGTCATACCATTTCATGGGGTTCGGCCATCCCAATTGGCTGAACCTCATGGCCCATGGTTTAGATCCTTTTTGTCAAATAAATAGCTTTATTTAAAACACATAAGCTCTCCACAATTGATATGATTTCCATCTTTTTGAAAGCCCTACCAAACATCAAATACTTTCATGGGGTTCGGCCATCCAAGGTGGCCGAACCCTATGTCCATGTTATAGTCCTCTTAAACATGTTTTATATCTCATTTAAACATATGATAATCAGTATAATGTTATCATGTTTTTACCCTTCAAAACCATCCAAATAAATCCATCACTTTGCATGGTTTCCACTTTGTAAAACTCAATCCAAATCACCATAATACTTCATGGGATTCGGCCATCCAAGATGGCCGAGCCCAATGGTCCATTTCATTAGTTTATATCCACTGTTTAGATCCATGATAACTTTAGTCCTTCATGTCATTTAAATCCATGTTTTTAACCCTCTTTCAAACATGCATTTGAGTCTTAAAGAAACATCAAAAACAGTCCACAAAACTTCATGGTTTCTATGTTTCAAAGACATCTAAACCAACCAATCATTTACATGGGGTTCGGCCCTCCAAGGTGGCCGAACCCAATGATCATTTTTACCATTTTAAAACCTCTATTACTCAAGGTTAAAACCTTGGTGCATTCGGCCATAACCATGGCCCAATACACACCCTTTTCTTACAACTTGTTTAACTTGAACACTTAAGAAATCTTACCAAATTTCCTTTGCCTATGATCCTTGCATTCTCCCCTCTATTTCTTCCTTTCTTCCTTAATCCTTTGCTGGTTTATGTTTGATTAATTGGTGCCAACACCTCTGCTATTCAGCCAAGAAACGAATTTGGAGAGAGGGAGAGAGAGATGGGAATTTCTTGGATTTTCAATGTGAAAATCGGCCAAGAATGGTAACCTTTTCCTTTTGTAGTTTCAGCCCCATCTTCCATTCATCCTCCCTCATTAAATTTTGCTAAACACGATGGGATGTTGGGTGTCATCCAAGACACCCCTTCACCCAAACGTTACACCCTTTCATGGTTTAACACATGCATCTCATGAGATGCATGTTGCTGCCCATCCTTGGTGTCCCTTGGCTTTGCCAAGGCACCTCTTCACTCTCAACAGCTGGGATGGATTTGATTAAGTGTTGGGTGAGATTAAAACTCCTTTCCACCTCCTCTTGACTCACTTGACTCATGGTATTTTTATTCCAACTTAACTCATCCAACTCATCACATTTAACGTACCAAGTTTGAGTGAACTCTTTTCTTAAATCAACTCACTCCAAATCAATCCGACTTAAGCTGAACTAACTCATACTTGAGTTCAATTGAGGGCTCACACGGTCATCCGTGGTCAACCTAGTCAACCCGGCCCATTGGGTCCCCAATTAGCCCTTTGACCCGTTTTGACAACATGACCCATTAATGGGCTGATTTTACCACTTTTAAATGGTTTTCACTTGTGCATCAAGCCTACCCATTTTTGTTATACTTGATTTCCAATCAGTTCAGCTTAACCCCATTTAATTTGAGCTTACACAATGGTCAAATCATCCATTATGACACATTGGGTCCAATTGGGCCCTTTGACCCATTTAGCCATTTTTGACCCAATTGATGTACATTACCCATCCATTCAAACTCGACATTTATAATGTGCTCATATGATCTTAATTTGAGCAATGGGCCCCACCATTTCCTTATTTGACATCACAAAATAATTAATTTAACAAACCAGGGGCATTTTCGTAATTATCCACTTCTTTGAGAATTTGGGGTGTTACAGGTGGATTAGGTGGCAGTATTTGAGACAAAGATCTGGCCAATCGTTTCAAGGATACATAGCTGAATTCCGCACTCAAGCCATTATCTTGGGAATTTCCATTAAAGACTTCGTTGGTTTCATGAAGTATATGGGTGGATTAGCTGAGTATATTCTAAGAGAGCTGAAACTCTTCAAAGTCAGCACCATCGATGAAGCTACAGTGAAAGTCATTGCCATTGAGGCAAAGAACAATAAGTCTGATAGGTTTGAGGTCAAACCAAAAGACAAGGGTAGAGCTGAGTTGATTGGCAGCAGTAAGGGTGAGTCCTGCCAGAAGAAACTGGGTAATGCCAGGAGCTACTTGTGTGACCATTGCAAAAAAATGGCCATACGAAAGAGAGGTGTTGGAAATTACATCCCGAGCAGTAGTACAAGAAGGACACAATGGCAGTGTTGAATGTCCGTGAGGTAGAGGAGATTGAAGAGCTATAAAAAGTTGTCAGTAAGCTCTCCCTCATGGCAGAGACTGCAGAGACTTCTCAGAATTTCGAGTTAAGAGAAAATATTTTTCATTTGAAGATTCAGGTGAAATAAAGTGTAATTGAAGCGATAATAGACCCTAGAAGTCAGAAAAATCTGATCCCAGAGTGTTTGGTAAAGAGAATGGATTTGGAGACGACTGCACATCCATGACCCTATCCACTGGGTGAATACAGAAAGACGTAGAGATGAAGATCACCAAATATTGCACTTTCAAATTTTCTATCACAGAGAAGTACATTGACAATGTGACATGTGAGGTGGTTCCATTGGATGCGTGTCAGGTCATTCTAGGTAGCCGGACCGGGATGCCATTCATTATAGGAGACAACAAAAGTATAGGTTTGTGAAGGACAGAAAAGAGTTTCATGTCAATGCTTGTAAGCCACAGACCACCACCACTCTAGTCACTGCCACATAGGCTAAGAAAATGGTGAATTATTTCGGGAAGTTTGTCCTGCTGATTATCAAACCATAGGAGCAGCCCCCGGCGAAGGTGACACTCTTTATAGTATCACTCACCCTCAAGTGGGAGACTGAGATTGAGAAGGTCAAGCTGATTTTCGAAGAGCTATTTGAGGAGGTACAAGGTTTACCACCACAGAGACCTGTAGAGTATGGCATACCGCTGGTGGGAGATGCATATCTACCTAACCCGAGTCTGTATTGTACCTCCGTCAAAGAAAATGATGAGAACCATAATCAAATCCAAGAGCTTTTGGAGCACGGAGTCATCAAACCGAGTTGTTCACCTTGTGGATCTCAAGTATTGTTAGTGCCGAAGAAAGATGGTGGTTGGAGAATGTGTATCGACTATAGAGCCTTGAACAAGATACCATCAAGAATCGGTATCCTTTAACTGAGGATTGATGATCCACTGGATCAACTGCAAGGAGCCCATTGCTTCATCAAGTTGGACTTGAAATTGGGCTATCACCAAGTCCATGTTCGCGAGGAAGACACCTGGAAGATGACATTCAAGAGTAAGTAGGGGCTGTTTGAATGGTCACTCATGCCATTTGTCTTGTGCAACACACCAGCAAACTTCATGCAATTGATGAATGAGCTATTTCATTTTTTTCATTGAAGATTTTGTTATTGTCAATTTAAATGATATATTGATTTATAGTAAAACGTGGGAGGACCGCATTGCTCATTTGGAGAAGGTGTTGGGGGTGTTGAGTGATAATTAACTCCAACTGAATAGGAAGAAGTATGAATTTTGGAAGCAACCTTTGGTGTGCATGGGTTTTGTAGTTGGAGCAGGAGAGTTGAAGGTTGATCCTAAAAAAATTGAGGTAATTACCAAATGGCCCGCACCCCGATCAGTGACTAAAGTAAGGAGCTTCATGGGAGCTTGTTAGTACCTGCAGAAGTTTATCCGCGACTTTCACAAATTTCAGCGCCTTTGCATGCTTTAATAAAGGCCAATCAAAGGTTTGAATGGACAAAGAAGCATGTTGACACATTTTAGTTATTGAAATAGAAGATTTCTGAAGCCCTAGTGTTGGCATTGCCCAAATTGCGTCACCCTTTGGTGGTTGAGGCAAATGCATCTAAGTATGCCATGGCAGTTGTGTTGTTACAGGATGGGAGACCAATGGTTTACAATTCTAGATGTTTAGTGAACTAATGTTGAATTACCCCACTTATGAAAAGAAGATGCATGCTTTGCACCAAGCGGTGAGGCACTTTCATCTTTATCTATTGGGGAAGGATGTTATTGTCCACATCGACCACAAACCCCTTCATTTTTACAAACTCAGTCTAAGTTGCAGCAGGCTTATCATATGAAGTGGATGTCTTACCTACAACAGTTTAATCTGGTGATTAAGTATAAGAAAGGAGCCATAAATAAGCTGGAGGATATGTTGTCTAGACCACCTTCCCTGTAACGCCCGCCCCTTTTTACCGAAAATCAGAGTCTATTTTTTTTTAAAATGAATAGTGACAAAGGGCGCGGACGTCACGACGCGAGTTAAGTCCGAGCCTCTAAGCTCGGCCCTTAACTGGCCAACCCTACGTGTACGTGGAACGAAGTCCACGAAGAACAGTTCACACGTACACGTAAGCTCAAGGAATATTACATTGAGTGCGGAAAATTACAATAAAGACTATGTTACCAATTATTAGATAGCAGGGAAAATAACATTCATGATATTACCAAAATATCACAACGTCTCCATGTCCAAAAGTAAAAAACCAAAATATAGCAAGCAATCTAAATTATTACATTTCCGACAAGCTAAACTATTCAAATATACATTTCCCAAAATAAACTTAAATAAAGTAAATAGTCCGCCTCCCCAAGCTCCTAAGCTTGGCTCTCGTCTCATCCTTCTACTCCGGCATTTCCTGCGTCATCAGCTAGGGTAGAAGTAGGGAGTTAGACCACACGCACAGTAGGACTCCGAGTAGGGCTAGCACATGGATTAGTAATAACAGCATGCAGATAATATTATAATAAAACCATGCACTTTGGGCAATGTCATGCAATGGATGTTCTATGTCATGAATCCCACCCATCAATCTCATCATCATTGTACAATGTCCCTTTTTCAACCATACATAGTGTTCCAAATAAAATCCATACCATCATCGTGCCATGACCCTCTTGATGGAAAAACCTCATCAAGATGCGATCCACACTAGGCATCCCCCTTGATGGAAGAAGCATCATCAAGGTATAACAATAAATACAATATCCCCCTTGATGGAAAACCATCATCAAGGTATCATAATTACAAAGGTCCCCCTTGATGGCAAAGCCTCATCAAGGTATAATAATACATATATGAAATATCCCCATGCTTGTTTATCGGTCACCCCGACGGAGCATGGACGCCGGTTTCATTTCATCCTTCCCCTGGCATATCCCTCCCATGCCATGCATGAGATGTAGATGCCATATGCCATCTAATATATGTAACTCATAGTCATAAAACCCATCTTAAAAACAATGCCATAATTATCAAAATAAATCAAAGGAAACCATCACATAATCCCAAAATCCAAAACCCATCTTAAAAACAACCACATGATTACCAAAATAAAATAGAGGAAAACATCACATGGTACTAAATTCAAAACCCATCTTAAAACAACCCATATAATTTCCAAACTAATTCAAAGAAACCATCACTCAATCCATGGCTTACAAAAAGGTAGGAATCCTACCAAATACCGACAAGCGTTCTTTTTTTTGTTTCCGCCCGATAGACCCGGTCGCTGATCCGCGTACTGCTTGCGATGTCCGGTACCTTATTATATATTAACAATTAGTCCATGTTTTAACCATTTCTAAGCCCATACATCATGTCTTAGTGGGTTTTCCTCATTTTTGGCCAATATTTACGGTTTTGCCATTACCCTTCCATGGATAATTCATTCCCTCTTCCATATACATTATGGTCTATAATGGATCCATAACTTAGTCCCATTAATGATCCATAACTTAGGTCCGTTAATGACCCAGTAACCATATCATGTGATCATAAAATTAGTCCTTTTATTGACCTAATCCTTATTCCTTTAAACCCATACAAAACCCCATACTTAACCCTTTAAATGGCTAATGGATCATGGGTTCAAAATACCCAATTCATCAAATCTTTCCATGGGGTTTACATCATGCATTTAAACCACAATGAGTCCATTACCACTCATTCCCTTTATTCATAATTGATCCATACACTTACCAATCATGAAATACGACCATATCTTAACCTAATCCCCATTAGCTAAAGCATATCCATAGACTTTAATCTTAGCCTATCCATTGGTTCACAAGAATGGGTCCATTGATGTCTCATTAACCATGACATAAGAACATTAGCAATTAACCACTTAATTAACCTAACCTACAAATACACATTAATCTTAGGCCTTAATTGGTTCACAAAATGGGTCCATTGCTATATTATTACCCATAACATAACTACACTAGAAAATTAGGTATTTAAATACTCTAACCCTCATTCATTTCTCCCATACATAACACCAAATTTAATCCACAAATGGGTCATGGGTTCGGCCATACACCATGGCCGAACCCATGATGTCTTTATCCCATTTTTTTCTTTGGCCTATTTACACATTTGCACCCATCACAAGCCCTTCCATGAAGGGTTTAATTTATACATTTAAATCATCATTCTTAATCACATTCAAGTCCATAAACTTAGCCATATTCCCATTACAACTAATAACATTGGGTCCCTTTTGGTCCATCAACACCACCCACATTTCCCATTTATTTTTCCATAATTCATGACCATTAATCCACCATTGGATCACCATAGGGTTCGGCCATACACCATGGCCGAACCCCATGGTTCATGATCCACTCCCAATTACCACTCTTTTTGAGGTCTTTAACATCATTCATACTTCCCATGCATTCTTCATTTACAATGCCTTTAAGAATTACCCCATTCAATTATCAAAACCCTAACAATTAATCAATCATATAACCAATCACCTAATCACCCCACCATGGGGTTCATTATCCATTCATGCCTTTTTTAAGGCCACCAAATCATTCACATCATTCATAAACTCCCTCATAATTCTTTTAAAATTTGCAACATTTAATCATTAAGCACTTAAAATTCTAAACCATTCTCCATGCTTCCATTCTTAATTACTTAAATTACACACTGTCCTCCATTCCTTAAAACCCTAAGAAAATCACACATTACCTAATCACCCACCATGGGGTTCGGCCATACTACATGGCCGAACCCTATGGCTCACAATTTCCTTCCAATTCCACGCTTAATAACTTAATTACATTACATTCCTTAATCCATTTATTTTTCCTTAAACTAACCCTAATTTACCCATTAGGGTTTTGTCCACTTTCCATCCTTCAAATTGATGGATTTGAAATCCAAGGCCATGATTTGGCCACCTCTAAATCCAAGAAATGGAATTCATAGCCTCTTAAACCCTAAGAAAAATACAAACCTCTTGTTTAAAAAATACTCACAATCCGACGGCTCCTCCGACTTTCGCCACTCCCGTCGGCTTCCTTAGCCTCCTTTCTTCTTCCTCTCCTTGTTTGATCGGCTAAGATTCTTGATTCATGATGAAAACACCATAGCTTGGGTCGGCCAAGATGGGGTATGCTTAAGAGAGGGAGAGGAGGACATGCTTGCACTTCTTCTCTTCTTTCTTCTCTTCTCCTCTTCCTTTCTTAATTTTCTTCTTCTCTTCTTGGAGTGTGGGACGGCAATGGGAGAGTGAAATGGGGACAGACTGAAATGAGAGTTAGATGGAAGAGATGAGAAAACAAGATAAAACCTATCTCCTTTTGATTGGTTAAGATAAAGTTTACCATTAATATTTCCCACCAACCCCTAAGATCTTTTACATGCTTTATGGTGGTGGTTGGGATAACCACCACCCAAGTCCAACGTATTTTGTGTCTTAAAATGAGGTGATTTGGCTTTTTCCAACTTTGACCCCTTTGACCACCCTTTTGGATAATTTAAACATTTAATTTATTAAATAATTACCTTAGGTTAAATAATTCCCAACTTAACTAAATCCATTATTCCACCCATGGTTGATCAAGTCAACCATGGTGGCCGGCCCCACCAATCCTTGGTCCACACGCCACCTCACTCGGTGAGGTGGAGGTGGGTCCCAATCGGCCACATCACCTTGATCTAATTCAAATTAACTTAGGTGATTTAAACCCATTCAATTCATTCCCACTTATTGGATCACCATTGGGCCCATGGCCTAATTACATTTACCTCCTACCCATTTACCTTAGGCTTATACCAACTTGATCCATTGGGTCCCAAGTGGGTATTGGGCCCAATTTGACCATCCTTGGCCCCATTGACCATCATTGACCATTTAAATGATTTTAAATCCAATCCATGGTCCATTGGGCCATACGTGGGCCTTTGTCCATATTTTGATCCATTCACCATTTATTCCATAAAATTTCCAATTTCCATCATTAAAATAAATAATATCCACATTTATATTGATTTAAAAATTCAGGGCCATTACATTCCCAGAGTAGCTCCACTCTAAAAGTGGCAATGCAGATCTATCCTTTAGCCTTTACTGAGTACACACAAGGGTATGACACCGATGAAGACTTCAAAGTAGCGTTCGAGAAGCTATAACAGGGTCAGACTTTTGATTTCACACTGAAGGATGGGTTGATGTATAAGGGGTCACAATTTTCTATTCCAAAAGAGGGAGGGGGGGAGGGGGGGGGGGGGGGGGGGGGGGGTGTGTAGCGCGCGCGGGATAGGTTGTAGTGGGTTAGAGAAGCTCATACTTCCAGAGTGGCAGGACATTTTGGAGTGGAGAAGACACTGCTTAATCTATAGAGATATATCTTTTAGCCGAAAATGTAGTAGGATGTGGCTAAGTACATCAGAGGTTGCGTACTATGAAACACAAAGAAGCCCTCTAACATGAAGTTAGGACTGTATACTCCTTTACTAGTCCCTATAAGGTCCTGGGAGAGCATTTCGATGGACTTTATGGGAGGCTTACCGAAGATCAAGTCTGGACACGATTATTTGTTTATCATTGTGGATCGGTTTAGCAAGATGGTAGAACTCATCCCTTGCAAGAAGACATTGACAGGGGAGGCAGCAACGAAGTTATTCCTTGAACATGTTTGGAAGTATTATGGGTTGCCTATTTTGATTGTCTCGGATCGAGATAGTCGATTTCTAAACCACTTTTGGAGCTTTATGGGTTATGTTGGATACCAGGCTGAAGAGGAACACGACGTTTCATCCACAAACTGATGGATAGAAAGAAGTAGTGAACAGAACTATGGTGCACCTCCTTCGATGCTACAATTCCAAGCCTCCTACGACTTGAGACACTAGCCTACCATATTTGCAGCTCACCTTTAATCATGCAATCCATGGCTCGACGTAAAAGTCATCTTTTAAGGTCTATTTGGGCTACTTACCTCAAAACTCTTTTTTATTGGGGACAGTTCATTAGAAGGAAAGGAATAACAACACATGGCTAGAGCTCAACGCTTCCTAGAAAGGATTGCCAAAGTGCACAAGGAAGAGGAAACACAACTGCAGCAATCACAACACAAGTACAAGGACCGACATGATCGACATCGTGTGGAGTGCACATTCCGAGAAAGTGATCTTGTTTGGTTGAAACTGAGCAAAGAACGATTGAAAGGGGATGGAAATAAATTGAAACCCATCAGATAGGAACAGTTCAAAATCATCAAGAAAATTAGAGACAACGCATTCCAGTTGGATCTACCACCGCATATACTGATGCACTCGGTCATCCATGCGAAGAACTTGAAGTTATTTGAACCTTCATTGCTTGACAAAGACTTAAATAAAGAGACGTGTCTACCATCCGTTGATGATTTGTGGGTAGAGCAGGACGATCCACTGTCAGAAAATTGTATTTTGGAGAAAAAGGTGATGGAGACTAGGTGGGGGAAGTACGACTCTTACCAGATCGGCAAGAAGGGGAAGCTACCAAGCTAGTAACGGTGGTACAGTAATCCCCTAAAAAAAGTGTTAATGCCCCGACTTGCCAAGTCCCTAAGTTTTTCAATTCCAAGGAAAAAGCACTTACTAGAAGCTTAAAGACTCAAGGTGATCAAGATTGAATATTATGCTCCACCGAATTGAAGTTCATCGTTACGGCAATCACAAAATAAGTATTTGGCCATAGATGACTTTAGGTGGCACCCACACCTTTGGAGGACCATTCCTAAGCTTAGTTGAACAAATAGTAAAATCATAAAAAGCTTAGAGAGGAAGTTTGACAGTGAATTGGAATGGAACTTAGAAATATGAATTAAGTTCACTGTCAGCTCGACCAGCCGTTCTCACCGATCCCTCGGTGGAGACAGGATCACCCATCGTGGTCAAAGATTGGTCGGCTAGATTGACAAAGGTTCTGGAACGTTGAATTGTCATTCTGGGTATGCCTTTGATCGATAATCTTGTATGCACCGACCCCTCGGTGATGAACTTAACGACTCCTCGCGGTCAACGACTCATCGATGATAACTTATGAGTTCTGGAACTTAAAACTCAAGTGGACTCTTTAGAAAACAATCATCTCGGTAATTCAAGATCTATCGAGAGTACCAGGACCGACCCTTCGGTAAAGAGCGACAAGTCGTTCTACACAGGACAAGTTTCTGGACATGAAACTCTGACTGCGTGGTGTTGCCCTAGATCGAGATCCTCGTATGGACCGATCTCTCGATGACATGACTGTCGACCCATTGGTGACACTGACCTATTGATCAGGAATTAATAATGTCGTTGGGTTTGCATTTAATGTGCAGTGGTCGGGTGATTGAACGGTAATAAGTATGAACACCAACCCATCAGTTCCCCCGACCAGTCGGTACTGGACAGTTTGAAAAACTGTGTGGACTCCTATATAATATATGAGTGTTGTGTGATCATTTAATCATATTTTTTGAACTGAGAAGAGTTGCACACTCTAAGGAATGATCAACGCTCTTGTGCTTACACCTGAGAATCATATACAACCAATTTATTGATTGAGTTAGTAAAAGAGAGAAAAAGATGAGGGTAGAAAAGATACCAACTAGGAAAGATATTGGTAGAACGAGTTTCCTAGTCACCCTGAGATTGTGATTGCTCAACGACGACTACAAGGCGGAAGTCGGGATTGTCTCGGGCACACATTGGGTGGATCTTTGACAAGCACACTTCATCGGAATCAAGCTTCAAGGCAAATTCTTTTTTGTTTTAATTTTGTTTTAAAACCTTTGTCCTGTGAAAGTGGATTAAGGAGGCTTACCTCCGGAATCATTATAAAAAATCTAGAGCGTAGTCTCTGACACATGTGGTGGGTGGAATTCCAGTCAATTCAAATAGGTGGAATTACAATTTTACATGTGGTGGGTGAAATTCCAAGCCGATTGAGTGAGGTGGAATTCATACTCTAATTGTGAGGGTGTAAGTCCCCACTTAGTGAATTTGGGGATAGCTCAAGGTTGAACTAGTCCTAATAGTGGATGTAGGTTGGCCAACCGAACCACTATATATCTTGTGTCCTTGTGCTTGTGGTGTTAGAGCTAATTTTTTGTGTTGATTGCTTAATCACATTTGCTAACTCACACTTGATTATTATATCCGTTGCACTTCATTAAACAATCAAGTAATTTTTAAAAGGACCAACGATTTTTAGATTGACCTATTCAACCCCCCAAGGTCAATCGTGTTCTAGCACCAAAGGGAGAACTCTCAATTGGTATCAGAGCCTAGTGTTGTTTACAAGGATTTAACCATCCGAGTTAATCCAAGATAAAACAACATGGGAGACAGTCATGCAATATCCAAAATCCCTTACTTTGATGGAACAAACTATACCTCATGGAAAGCCAAAATGAGAAGTTTCTTAGTTTTCGTAGATTCATTGGTCTGTGATATTGTAAAGACTGGATGGCAGGAAACCATGGAAGAGAAGATGATAGCATCCACCTCAACCATGTTTATGATACCCAAGCCTTTCGCCTCTTGGATCCCTGCTGAAAAAGTTGTTCAGACAACTGATGGCAAAGCCATGAATGCCCTTAATTGTGCAGTATCCGAGAGCGAGTACAGACGAATTATGACATGTGGAACTGCAAAGTAGGCATGGAAAGTTCTTGAAAGAACTCATGAAGGCACCTCAATAGTTAAGAGGTCCAAACTTCAGATCCTTCAAAATCAATTTGATACTATAAAAATGAGGGATGATAAAGTCTTCATGGATTTCTATTAAAATATAAGCGGCATTGTGAATCAATTGTACGCTCTAGGTGAAGGGATACCCAAGGACAAGGTATGTACCAAAATTGTCTAGAATCTTACAGAAAGATTCAAGCCCAAGGTTATGGCTATGGAAGATAACAGAGATATGTCTCTAATGAACATCGATGATTTGGTTGGTTCACTATAAACCTATGAACTACACTTTGAACAACCAAAGGACAAATTCATTACCTTGAAATCTTCCTTAAAACAAAATAAAACAAAAGAAAAAGAAGATTTTTCAGAAGATGAGTTCTCAAGTAATGAAATGGAAATGTTTGCGAATTTTTTTTATAAAAACTTTGTTAAAAAGAAACAACTTGAGAAGAATGAGAAAGGTTGAATCAAGAAAAAGATACTCTAAAAGGCAAGAGGAAATTAGAGGAAAAAGGAAGGAGAGAGAGGTTGTCAAGGAACAAACTTGTTATAATAATGTGTGTTGGGGGGGAGAGGACACTTCATGAATGAATGTCCCTTAGATAAAATTTAAGAATGCTATGAATGTGGGTATGACCCATGTGGAAACCTCCGAATCAGAGAGTGATTCCGATAAAGAGATTGAAAGAAAAGTTGATGTATCAAAAAGTCTCATTGTATCAATCATTGGTGATCAAGAAAATCTCATAGTTGTAACGGAGGATGATGAGAGTGAAGATGATAAAAATCTTCAAGCCTCCTACAGTGCCCTGTTCCTTGAAAGTGAGACGTTGGAAAAGAAATTAGACAAGGTTAAAAATGAAAACCTAAACCTCTCTAATCAAGTGGAGGATTTAAAAACTGAAAAATCTCTTCTAATCTCTAAGCTTGAACTCTCAAATGTTGAAAACACTAAGCTTAAAGAGAATGATAAAAGACTTCAAGAAGAAATAAGTATTCACTGTAGGGACGTTGAAAATTTGTGGCATCACAATAATCTTCTTGAAGAGGATATTAAACAACTAGCTTTGGAATTAAAAGAGTTAAGAATTCATAAAGAAAAATTTCAAGATAAGTTTACCCAATGAGATGAAAGACTTAAAAGACTCCTAGGATCGAGTAAACAATATGGTAATAGGTCTAGTCTTGGTGCCTCATCCACCAAAGAATCTATGAACCATAGCGTGTTTGGAAAAACAAGTGTCTCTCACCCTTCAAAGGGTAAGTGCTATTATTGCCACAAGGTTGGGCATTTCCAAAGCAATTGCTACCATTGCAAGAGACACTTGGAAATGCAAGTATAAGCTAAAAGGCACAATCCAGTAAAGTCTATGCCTAAAAGACATCCAGCAATACCTAACCTTAAAAGAAACCCAAGGAAGGTGGACACAAGGCAAGACTCCTTGTTCAGACAACTGAATCATGTCTTAAAAGAGTTGAAGGATTCCAAAGTTGGTCATCAAAGGTACAATCATAGGGGTGTATATGTAACACCAAATGCCACAATCTTTTTACCCAGGAGATAGACCACCATTCATGTTTTGTTTTGGTTTAAGATTCACTTCCATATCTTAGATCACTACAAATCATTTCATGGGATGAAACTCAAAAGGGATCATTATGAGGAAGTTGAATGGTTTTGTTGTTACACAAGCCATATCCAAAGGCATACACGTTGGAAGATGGAGGGGTGTTCCATCTCAAGTGGTGTCTTGGCCAAGCTAAGGGACACTTGGGAAGACACCATTATTATGAGGAAGTTGAAGGGATTTTGGTTGTTACACAAGGTATACCCATGCAAACATGTTGGAACATGGAAGCTGAAGGGGCATATGGCTGGGAGCTTCATCTCATGGGATGAAACCCCCAAAGTAAATGTTAATGGGGAGGTGAAGAGTCATGGGAGTTACAAAAGGGCATCACCAAAGGACACCACCCTTGGCCGACCCTCATTGATCAAGAAAAGGACTTGGAGTTTCATTTCACTCTCTCCCTCTCACTCAAGGCCAATCCCCCTCTCAAGACAAAGGACTTAGAGTAATTTCTATCTCAAGCTTGGCCGATCACTCTAATGGAACAAACAAGAGAACACCTAGAGTTTTTATCTTAAAATCTCCTCTCTCTCTCCCTCTCTCAAACCTATACCTCTTGGCCGAACCACTCCTAGAGATTTTATCAAGATCAATCTCAGCCAAGGATCAAGAAGGAAGGAAGGAAATGAGCAAGAAGGAGTGAAAGAAATCAGAGGAGTCACTGAATCGGTAAGTACTTGATAAGATTGCATAAATAAGAAAAGATGGTCAAGGACATGGTTCGGCCATTGCATGGCCGAACCCTAATCTTGTTATGACTAAGGACCTCTTGGATGAGCCACATAAGGATTATGATCATGGATCATGGGTTGGCCTTGCATGGCCAAACCCTAAGTTTTATGTATGAGAACCCTCAAGGACAAAAAGAGGTGGATGAGGTTCGGTCATGATGTATGGCCAAACCCTATCAAAGAATATGATCATGGTTATTTGATTTATGAGAGAAAGTGATGAACCATAGGGTTCGGCCATGTTGTATGGCCGAACCCCATGGAAGGTTATTATTGATTTTAAAAGGTTTTAAATGGATGTATGTTGGTGGTATTAAAGGGTTTTTAAAGGAGGGAAATAATGGAGTAAGGTTAATCATTTAAATGGTTTAAAATGTTGAAATTGGTGAAGAACCATGGACCATGGGTTCGGCCATGGTGTATGGTCGAACCCCATGGAAAGATATTGATGGACTAAGATGTTTTGGAGCATGAAAATGATGGGGGAATGTTGGTAATTTTAATAGGTTTTAAATATGTTAATGATGATCTAAAAGGATGAACCTAAGTGTATGATTAAACCCCTATGGAGGGACTTTGATTATGGACCTAAGATTGTAAATGATTTAAAGAGAGGATTAAAATGGAACACCATGGGTTCGGCCATGTTGTATGGCCGAATCCCATGAACAATTTTAATGGGTCATTTTGTAGTATGTTATGATTTGATGAACCATTTATGGATTTATGATTAATGGATCATTTGTGGATCCATGCATGAAATGGTTAGTTATGGATCTATGTTTTTGGACCTAAACATAAGGTGATGGAAATAATGGCAAAGAGGTAAATATGGGTAAAATGAAAGATCATGGGTTCGGCCATGGTGTATAGCCGAACCCCATAGAGAGGGTTTTTGTGGACTTAGGGTTTTATGAATGGTAGTTGATTAAATTATGTGTGCTTGGATTGATGAATCAAAAGATGGCATGATCTTGGACCCACATGTATTTAAAAGATCAAGAACTAAAAGAAGGACACAAAACCAAGGGAGTGACGTTCGGCCATGTTGTATGGCCGAACCCCACTAAGGTATATTTGATGGACTTAGGGTTTTTAAATGACTAACTCATGTATGATTGATTAAGGAATCAAAAGAGGGACCCAAACCAAGTGAGTGAGGTTCGGCCATGTTGTATGGCCGAACCCCACTAAGACATGTTTATGGACTTAAACATGGTTGGAAATCAAATGGAACATGGGTTTGATTAATTGATTGTAATAAGGTAACGGGATCTCACAAGCAGTGTACGATCTGCTTGACGCGATCGTTGAGCGGTTTCGAACAAAAATGCAAGGACATATAAGTTTGTCATTGGCATGATTCCTACATCATTGAAACCATGGCTATGTATTTATGATGATTTTATTTCATGTTTGATAAGTTATTTTGGTATCAAACAATATGTTGCAATTATGGGATTTTCATGCTATATTTTGTAATATTCCATAGCATGTTGGCATTTACATCTCATGCATGGCATGGGAGGGATGAATTGTAATTGGAGATTTACACTCCGTCGAGCGTCCGTAAGACAATCGTGGGGGATACCTTGATGTGCATTATCCCATCAAGAAGTAACCGGAGACCACACTCCATCGGGGCGTCCGTAAGGCAACTGTGGGGATACCTTGATGATGAGTTTTCCATCAAGAGGATACTATGTTTTGGTGATATGGGTGATAGGTGGGACTCATGGCATATGACACCCATGGCATGGCATTAAATCAGCATGATTAGGATCTCTATTATCATGCAATGTTTCTAGATTTTATCTGTATGATTGGATTTCTATTATCATACACTGTTTTGGGATACGATGCTTTACAAGTACGGTATGATGTATTATATCTGGATTTTTTATACTAACCCATGTGTTTGACCCTAATTGGAATACCTACTGGGCGCGTTGTCTAACGCCCTATTTCTACCCTAGTTGATGACACAAGAAATGGATGGAACGAAGGATGTAATCGGAGCCAAGCTTAGGAGCTTGGATGATTAAGTTACATTTTGTTTAAGCTATTCATGGACAATGTAATTTGAGTAGCTAACATTCGGGATTGTAATAATGTAGGGTATATGCTATGGTTTGGAATGTTTATTTTGGATATTTTAACTCAAGATAATTAGTATCAAGTGATGGACTCCTTGCTATCTAAAATGGAATAGAATATTTATTCTATTATTATTCAGCATCTATGTTTTATTCCGCATGTAAAACCTTATTCCGTGTGAACCGTTTTGGTGGACTTGGTCCACTCACACGTATGGTTGGCCAGTTAAGGGTCGGGCCTTAGAAGCTCGGACTTAGATCTCGTCGTGGTGTCCCTCTCTCTCTCACTCTTCTATTCAAAAAAAAAAAATAGACTATGATTTTCGGCTAGTGAAAAAGGTCAGGGCGTTACAAAAACAACTTTAGATCCATACATATTTTTCCATCATTTTCATCATTAAAACATATTTAAAATCACCGCATTCTTCCATGGGGTTCGGGCATACAACATGGCCGAACCCCATGGTTCATCATTTTCTCTTAAAAATCACATACCCATGATTAGATCATTTGATGGGGTTCGGCCATATATCGTGGCCGAACCTCATCCAATCATTTTTTGTCCTTAATGGTCCTTATACATAAAATCTAGGGTTTGGCCATGCGAGGGCCAAACCATGATCTTTGATCATTCTCCATTCCTTATATTGAACATGCATATGGTCCTTATGCATATCAAGATTAGGGTTCGGCCATGCAAGGGCCGAACCATATTCTTGATCATTCCTCATATTTAACCATGAATGTATACATATTGTCCTTAACAATCTATCTTACCCATTAGGGTTTTGTCCATTTTTCCATCTCTTTCCTTGGATGGATTTTGAATCCATGGCCCATAACATTTTGGCCAACTATTTTCAATCCGAAATGGAATGTTCCCTTAACCTCCTTTTAATTAATAAATCTTGTCAAACAATACTTACCGATTCCGCGACCCCTCCGTTTTCTTTCGTTCCGTCTTGCTCCTCCTTTCTTCTCCTTCCTTCGTCTTTTCTTCTTCCTTCTTGAACTTCGGCCAAAAAGTGTTGCTTGAGAGGGAAAGGGTTTAAGATGAAAACCCTAAGAGAAGGTTTGGCCAAGGAGTGAAGGTTTGAGAGAGAGGGAGAGTGAGATGAAAACTCTAAGTTATCTTTGTCTCAAAGAGAGAGGTCGGCCCTACGGTTTTGGTGAGAGGGAGAGGAGTTGAGATGGAAAACACTCTAGTGAGGGGTCGACCAAGGGAGAGCTTAAGAGAGGGAGAGAGTGAATGAGATGAAGAGTTAGCCCTTTCCATCTTGTCTAGGGTTTCTTGGACAAGACCTCACCTCCCAACCATCCTCATTCAATGTGGAGACTTCCCCATGAGTCCCTTGACTAACCAAGAGGATGCATGCATTACACATGGCACAGACACCCTCTCCAATGTCTTCGTGTCTAGGGTTTCCATTGAGATGGAAACCCTCTACCTCCCCTTTGACTCACTCCATCTTTTCATCTTCCATGTGACTCACCACCCATCCAACTCACTACATTAAATAAAACTCATTCTCCTAACTCAAGCACTTGAATTTATTTTTTAATTAATTAATTCCTTAACTCCACTCATTTTACTTAATCCTCTTGGACTCACCTTTGAACTCACCCATGGTTGACCAAGTCAACCATGGTGGCAGGCCCCACATGTGCCTTAGTCCACACGCCACCTCACTTGATGAGGTGGACTTGGGTCCCACTTGGCTATGCCACTTTGGTATTACCTCATATACTTGCCACCTCACTTAATGAGGTGGACCCCATGCCTTTGATCTTAATTGGGTTCATAACCCGATTAAATCCATTCCTTTCCCATTTACCCAAATCATGAATTCATCTTGACCCATTGGGTCCTTATTGGACATTTGACCCAATTGACTACATTGACCCAATTAAATAGAATTAATCCTATCCATGATCCATTGGACCATACTTGGGCCATTGCCCCAACTTTTATCCATCTAACATCCATTCCATCTATAAATCTTAATTTTTAACAATTAAAATAGATAATAGCCAATATAATCATTGCATTGAAAATCTGGGCTATTACAATAAGTCAATCTAAAATCGTTGGTCCTTTTCAAATTTACTCGATTGTTTAGTTTAAGCACAACGGATATATCAATCAAGTGAGTGTGTGTTAGCAAATGTGGTTAAACAATCAACACAAGAAAATAACTCTAACACCACAAAAATAAGGACACAAGATATATAGTGGTTCGGTTCGCCAACCTATATCAATTGTTAGGACTCGCTCAACCTTGACCTATCCCCAAATTCACCAAGTGGGGACTTACACCCTGACAATTAGAGTAGGAATTCCACTTCATTCAATCGGCTAGGAATTTCACCCACCACTGTAGAATATGAAGTCAATCTATCCAATTTGCTGGGAATTCCACCAACCACTGTGCCAGAGACGACGTTCTAGAGTTTTTTATAGTGGTTCTGGAGCTAATCCTCCTTATTCCACTTTCGTGACAAAGATTTTTTAAAAAAAAAAAAAAACCAAGAAGCACTTGCCTTTGAAGCTCTTTCTCGTTGATGTGTGCTTCTTGAAGATCCCACCCAATGTGTGCTGACGTTCCTTTTTGTAGTCGTCGTAGAGTAATCACAATCTCAGGGTGATAATGAAACTGGTTTTACCAAAGGTTTCCTAATTTATCTCTTTTCTTTCCTCATCTCTTTCTCACTTTCAAACTCAATCAATAGATTAGTTGTTTAGTTTAAGCACAACGGATATATCAATCAAGTGAGTGTGTGTTAGCAAATGTGATTAAACAATCAACACAAGAAAATAGCTCTAACACCACAAACATAAGGACGCAAGATATATATTGGTTCGGTTCGCCAACGTACATCAACTGTTAGGACTCGCTCAACCTTGACATATCCCCAAATTCACTAAGTGGGGACTTACACCCTGACAATTAGAGTAGGAATTCCGCTTCACTCAATCGGCTGGGAATTTCACCCACCACTGTAAAATATGAATTTCACCTATCCAATTTGCTGGGAATTCCACCCACCACTGTGCCAGAGACGATGCTCTAGAGTTTTTTATAGTGGTTCCGACGCCAATCCTCCTTATTCCACTTTCGTGACAAAGGTTTTAAAAACAAAATTAAAACCAAGAAGCACTTGCCTTTGAAGCTCTTTCTCGCTGATGTGTGCTGATGCTCCTTCTTGTAGTCGTCGTAGAGTAATCACAATCTCAGGGTGATAATGAAACTGGTTTTACCAAAGGTTTCCTAGTTTATCTCTTTTCGTTCCTCATCTCTTTCTCACTTTCAAACTCAAACAATAGATAGGTTGTTTAGTGTAAGCACAACAGATATATCAGTCAAGTGAGTGTGTGTTAGTAAATGTGATTAAACAATCAACACAAGAAAATAGCTCTAGCACCACAAACTGTAACACCCCAATTTCTCAATGAAGTGGAAAATTACCAAAATGCCCCTGAGTTGTTAAATTAATTATTTTGTGATATTAAGTAAGGAAATAGTGGGGCCCATTGCTCAAAATAAAATCATATGAGCACATTATGAATGTTAAGTTTGATTGGTTGGGTAATTTTCATCATTTGGGTCAAAAATGACTAAATGGGTCAAAGGGCCCAAATGGGGCCCATCGGGTCTTGCTGGGTTATTTGACCGTTTTGTGATTTTAAATTAAATGGGGTTAAGCCTATTTGATTGGAAATCAAGTGGAGGAAAAATGGGTAGGCTTGATCCATATGTAAAAACCAATTAGAAATGACCAAAATACCATAAATGGGTCATGTTGTCAAAACGGGTCAAGGAGCTAAAAGTGGACCCAACGGGTCGAGTTGACTATTGTTGACCGTGTGAACCCTCAAGGGAGCTCAAACACGAGTCAAATCAGTTGAGTGGGACTGAGGTGAGTTGGAATTAAATCAAAAGGTGAGTTAACTCATGTGCATTAAATGAAATGCATTAAATGTGATGAGTTGGGTTGGAATAAAAATACCTTGAGTTGGGTGAGTCAAAATGGAAATTCAAGGGACTGTAAATCATTGAGTCTAATGGGAATTTGAAGAGGTTGGCCCAGCTTTAACCACCCAAACAAGTCCCACACGTTGGGGACTTGTTTGGGGTGATTTCCATGATGTATTAAATGGGAATACATGGGATTGTGATGAGATGCTTGGGGATTTGAATGGCTGCATAGGTAGCTGCCAAGGGGTGCCTTGGATGGCACCCAATACCCATTGGTTTGTGCAAGAAATTATGAGGGAGTGGAGGAGTTTTGGGGGCTGAACTACAGAAACAATAAGCACACAAGGTTGGCCATTTTTCACATTGGAAATCCAAGAATTTCCATCTCTCTCTCTCTCCTCTCTCAAATTCGTTTTTCCTAGCTGGAATAGCAGAGGTGTTTGCACCAGTAGATCAAGCACAAAACAGCAAATAAAGGAAGAAATAAAAGGGAGAAACCAAGGACCAAAGGCAAAGAGAAAGATTGGAAGTTTGGTAAGTATTTATTTGTTATTTTGGTATAATAACATGGAGCAAATGGGGTGTGTATTGGTCATGGTTATGGCCGAATACACCAAGGTTTTAACCTTGATTAGTGGAGGATTTAAAATGGTAAAAATAACCATTGGGTTCGGCCACCATGAAGGGCCGAACCCCATGTAAAGAGATGGCTTGGTTTCATGTTTTGAAACATGAAAACCATGGATTTTGTGGACTGTTTTGGGTTTTGAATTAAGATTTAAATAAATGTTTTAGAATGGTTAAAAACCATGGATCTGAATGACATAGGGACTGAAATTTATATTGTCTAAAATCAGTGGATTAAAAGATGGAAATGGACCATTGGGTTCGGCCACTTAGCATGGCCGAACCCCATGGAAACAAATGGTTGTTTTTGATATTTTTTAGAAGTTAAAACCATATAAGTTAGGACTGATGTTAGATGGTTGTAATAGATTTAAAATGCATGTTTAAAGAGAATTAAAACATGGGTTTGGATATCAGAAAAGGCTGAAGTTATGTAGTCTAAATCAGTAGATTAAAATTGGGAAAGATGGACCATGGGGATTGGCCATCTTGGATGGCCGAATCCCATGATATGATGTTGGTTTTTGGATGCTTTCTTTTAAAGTTAAAACCTGATGTTAATATACTGTTTATACATGTTTATCTGAGGTTTAAAAACAGTAAACATAGCCATTGGGTTCGGCCACCATGGAGGGTCGAACCCCATGTAAAAGAATGTTGGTTTCATGTTGGAAAAACATGTAAACCATAGACTTTTTATGGACTGTTTTGGATGGTTTCTTTGAGATTTAAAACCTGATATTAATATACTGTTTATACATGATTATTGGAGGTTTAAATAGAGTAAGAATGACCATTGGGTTCGGCCAACATGGAGGGCCGAACCCCATGTAAAAGAGGGTTGGTTTTCATGTTGGAAAACATGGAAACCATAGACCTTTGTGGACTGTTTTTGGGAGGTCTTTATGTAATAAGGTTACTGATTTTGGGTTGGCCATGGGATGGCTAAATCATGGGCTTAATATGGCTAAGGGGTAGAGCCAATTAGTATTTAAACAAAGGACATCATTGAGCAAAGAACCATAAGGTTCGGCCATGAGTATGGCCGAACCCCATGGACTGTTTTCATGGGCCATTTTATGGATGTATGTGTGATTAAAAATGGAATCATGTTTGCTGTTTTGGTCGTCCAAAACATGACTGAACCATGTTAAGGTTACGGTTAAGGTTGTAGAATATAATCAAGGTATTGGTGGCAATGGAAAATCTGTGAATACAAGCCAAATGAAGAGATTGATCAAAAGTACTTATAAGATGTTTTAGGTCTCATATGTGAATGGACATGTAAATAAGATTATGATTTACTTATTGTTGCATAATAAGGTACCGAAAGTTGAACGACGAACGAGTCGTGACCGGTTAAAGCCTAAGAAAGAACGAACGCTGAAGTGATTCTTCAGTAGGTTTCCTACCTACTTGTAACCACGGTTTTTACCCAGTTTTCTTATGATACTCTTGTTTTAATATATGTGTTTAAAATGATATATTATGCATTAACAAATGGCATACAGGCATTGGCATCTCATGCATAGTCATGGGATAATGAATGAAGTTCTACAGTGATGGCTACGATTGTACATGATGGGGGTTGCCCATTGCATGTACATATTGTATAGAAGAGATGAATGTTGTTGTAATTTACCTTGTCGGTGCAAGGCACCTCAAGTGATGGCTACGATTGTACATGATGGGGGTTGCCCATTGCATGTACATATTGTATAGAAGAGATGAATGTTGTTGTAATTTACCATGTCGGTGCAAGGCACGTCAAGTGATGGCTATGAAAGTACATGACGGGGGATGCTCATTGCATGTGCATATTTCATAGCATTGTTTTTACCTGTTTTGATGATCATGTATTATGATATGTATATGCATGTTTTATATGCTAACATGTGGTAGCCCTGATTCGGGAACCTACTGGGCGCGTTGATCTAACGCCCTAATTCTATCCTCAGAGGAGATTGCAGGTACAAGCAAGGGGAAAGGAAAGGTCATTGACCGGGAGGGGAGCTGAGCCTAAGTGCTTTAATGATGGATTTTGGATTACGTTATATTACTGTCATTTGAATACTATTGTTGGACATGTAATAATTAGTTATTTGCTATGGTTTGATTAGGATAATAACATGTGGATGGTTGATCTATGTTATTTAATATTTAAGACTGTTACTTGCTATCTCGTCTTTCTATTCCACAATTATCTAGATTATTCCGCATGTTGATGTTAGTTCCATGTGTGATTCACTATCATGGTCTATTCCATGTACACATGGGTGACCAGTTAAGGTTCAGACTTGGGTAGTCTGAACTTAACTCGCGTCGTGACGCCGCCCGCTCTCTTCCGATGTTTATAAAAAAAAAAAAAAAAATTAGACTCTGAAATTCTCGAAGAGGGCGGGGCGTTACAGTTGGTATCAGAGCGAAACGGGAAGTTGAATCATCGAAGTAAGATTAAGACGGTTTCATGTCTCACTGACGGATAAGAGTCCCAACTGACCAACTTTCGGAGTCCGCTGCCTGGGGGCCGGATTAATTTACTTCGAGTGGCTCGGACTAAACAATCAATCTGAGAACGACAATGAAGATAGCAAAGTAAAGTACAGTCATCATAATTGGACAAATCAAACGTAGCAAGGTAGGATGTACTCCCCTGAAATCCCCACACTGAGAAACAGACAATAGGAAATTAGAGATTTCCCTAGAAACAAAAGAAAACAGAGAATGTTGAATTGGTAATCTTCCCAAACAAAGTACATGACTTTATGCCTGATCAAATTCCCCTGAAAACCAAGGTTGGCTTATTAGAATTGTTGTTAAATATGCTTGTGTTCTATTGATATGATACAGATATGTCGAGTAATGTGGAGTACTCGGAATGGCACAGCGGAACTCCTAGTCATCCCATAGACTTGGTATCTGCTTCTAACAACACCGACGTAGAAGCTCAAGTGGACCTTCAGGAGGGACCTCCTGAAGAAGTTGAGATGGACTTAGCACCTGTTGCAGAGGATTTGAGGGATGATATTCCTGGGATGGTGGAACCTCCTGAGGAAGAAGAGGAGGTGGATCTGGGATTTTTCTTTTATGAGGATCCGATGGAGGACTTTCCTATAATACTGGAATCGGCGGGGGAAGTAGATCCCTATGATACCTGTGAGTTGTGTAATCAGGACGACCACAACAGGTTGTATTGTCCTCATCCATTGGGAGTTGTATGTCCGGTTTGTGGACTACACGGGCATGGAGAGGCGAGGACTAATTGTCCTTGTATTAGAGGACCTGGAATAATCCCCTGCACGACATGTGAAGTATTGGGGCACACGGCGATGACGTGTCCTGATAACCGATTCAAGTTTGCTTTTGATGCGGAGTCTTCTACGGAAGACTAGGATAGGAAGTAATAGTAGGGGTATTAAAAAGAGGATTATTTTTGTAAGGGGGTATATTTTGTTATACATAGGGTTTGTTTCACCCTACCCACCTTTGTACAAAGATGCAGTTTGAATTTATATAAATATGTGATTTCATGTTTTTATGAGGATTCATGGCATGTGTTGCATATTGTTAATGGAAACTAAGTCTATGATGTTTCCATGAATTAGGACTAAATGGCGCCACAGAAAAAGGTGGTAAAAGATCCGAAGGGAAAAGAGAAAGTTTTACAGATCGGACTAGGTGAGGGGGTGTCAAAAAGAAGGATGACGTGCTCATTATCACACCACAAGGGAAGGTGGTACCCCGACGCAAGAAGGCGTCATCGGAACCTGAAAGAGAGCCGTCCGTTCATGACAAAGAGAGATCTGTTCATGAATGATCTCACAGTGAGGAAGAGTCTCACCACTCTAGGCGGGAAGAAGAAGAGAGTGACCCTACATATCAACAGGACGAAGAGGAGGGATATGACTCATCATATCGACGCGAGGAGGACGAGAACAGTAACATGACTGTACCCTTTGTGCCTCCTGAACTGCACAGCTTGGTGCAAGCTGTGGTTACATCCGTCCTCCAACAACATTTGAACGGAGGGGGAAGTACGAGCGAAAATAATTACCGTAACATGGTCAGAGATTTTCAGCAATAGCGGCCACCTTACTTTAAGGGCAGAGAAGGGCCAGTCGGAGCCGAGAACTGGTTGGAGAAGATTTCCCACATATTGACTCTTCTGAACATCAGGAGTCATGCTCATAAAATATTATTGGCCACGTCACAGCTGGTAGATGACGCTGCCAAATGGTGGAAGGTGGTGGAGAAACAGCAGGCACTTGTGCCAAGAAGAGAAGGAGTTGCTATGACATGGGAGCAATTCGCAGCGACATTCCTAGAGCGCTACTTTCCAGAGGAAGAAAGAGAACGACAAATTCAGGCTTTTATGACTTTGGTGCAAGGCTCAATGACGATGGCTGAGTATCACCAGGAATTCCTCAGCCTGTCAATCTATGGATACTATATTGTGGACACGGAATATCGAAAAGCTCGCAAGTTCGAGCGTGGGTTACGACCAAACATTAGGGCCAGGGTAACCGTGTTCAAAGCAGCCACACTGGCAGAAGTGGTCAGCAGGGCCACCATTGTGGAACAGGAAATGGCGGAATTTGCCAGAGTGGACAACCGCCGAGCTCAGAGTGGGAGGGGTGTGTACCAACCCAACAAAAAGTTCAGATCGAACTTCAGCAGACCCTCACCATCTGTTGGATCAAGTGGGGGCTTTCGCCCCAACCAGCCCACTCAATCTGTTGCGGTCACTCAAGCATCTCGAGGAATGAATACTTGCTTTCACTGTGATCAACCTAGTCACTACAAAAAGGACTGCCCAAAGCTCAACAGGCTGTCTAACTCAAGAGGATCATTTCATCCGCCAGCTAGACCGGCATACTCCAGAGGAGGCAGAATGCAGGGCCGGGGAGGTCGAAGGTCTAACCCTGCTGGAGCAGGAAGATTATTCACTCTAACTTCTCCAGAGGAAGAGGAGGAGGATCATCCTGTGATACAAGGTATGGCGGTAGTGAGTAGCTCATATGCATATGCACTATTTGATTCCAGAGCATCACACTCCTTTATAGCTGCATCGCGTATTACTGCTACTGGTACATTAGTTCAAAGATTAGCCACAGAACTTACTATTGTATCCCCTGTCGGAGATTCGGCACTGGGACTTATTTGTACTGCGGTTAACACCGAATTAGCTGGATTCAGATTGAATTCAATTATCTAGTGCTGGACATGTCTGAATATGACATTATATTCGGTATGGATTGGTTGGCGAAGTTTCATGCCAACATCGACTGTTATGGTCGAAGAGTGACATTTAAGTCACCCGAGGGCAAGCAATATGTAGTTCGTACAGATAAACAAAGTGGATTGCAGGAAGGGTTAAACCACGTGGTATTGAATAATATCACCATAAACAAAGCTCCAGTTACTGAACTTCCAGAAATTGTACAAGAATTTGTGGATGTATTCCCAAAGGAACTCCCTGGTTTACCGCCTATGAGGGAGATTAACTTTGAGATCAAGTTGTACCCTGGCACAGCACCAGTGTCGTTACCACACTATCGGATGGCACCAGCGGAGATGTCGGAGCTAAAGAAGCAGATTGACGAACTGCTTAGGCTGGGTTGCATCCGGAACAGTACCTCATCATGGGGAGCACCAGTGCTGTTTGTGAAGAAGAAGGACGGTTCACTACGGATGTGCGTGGACTACCGGAAGCTGAATCAGTTAACAGTCCGAAACAAGTACCCTCTACCCAGGATCGACGATTTATTTGATCAATTGAGGGGTTCTAGTCATTTTTCAAAGATCGATTTGATGTTTGGTTATCATCAAATCCGAGTTAGAGACGAAGATATATAGAAAAGACAGCTTTTCGGACGCGATATGGACTATTTGAGTTCGTGGTCATGCCATTTGGACTCACAAATGCGCCGGCTGTGTTCATGGATTTAATGAACAGAATCTTCCGTCCCTATCTGGATCAGTTTGTAATCGTATTCATTGATGATATCCTGATCTATTCTAAGAGTCAGGAGGAACATGCAAAGCATCTACGGATAGTTTTGAATACTTTGAGGCAGAATAAACTGTATGCCAAGGCCAGTAAGTGTGAATTCTGGCTATCTCAAGTGAATTTCTTAGGACATGTTATATCCGAGGAAGGAATAGCCGTGGATCCGGCTAAGGTGACGGCCGTGAAAGACTGGAAAGCGCCAAAGAACGTAACCGAGATCCGCAGTTTCTTAGGATTGGCGGGTTATTATCGGAAATTTATTATGGATTTTTCTAAATTAACGTCTCCATTGACTCGACTCACTCAGAAAGGAGTCAAGTATGAGTGGTCAGATTTGTGCAACCAAAGGTTTGAAGAGCTAAAAGACAGACTTACAACCGCTCCTATTTTGATTTTGCCGGAAAAGGGCAAGGGTTATGAAGTAGAATGCGACGCTTCGGGAGAAGGACTGGGGTGTGTCCTCAGTCAAGATCATCGTGTGGTGGCTTATGGTTCAAGACAACTAAAAATACATGAACGCCTCTATCCTACGCATGATCTTGAACTAGCCGCAGTGGTCTTCGCTCTCAAAAGCTGGAGACATTATCTTTATGGCGAGAAGTTTGAAGTGTATTCTGATCATTAGAGTTTGAAATATTTATTTGATCAGAAGGAGCTTAATCTAAGGCAGCGTAGATGGATGGAGTATCTGGCGGATTATGAGTTCGAGCTTCGATACCATCCAGGCAAGGCGAACAAGGTGGCTGATGCTCTTAGCCGCATATCACATGCATCCGTGGCATGTCTGATCAGAACCGAGTGGGAGATGTTGAATACCATTCGAGAGTTCAATCTATACATTACAAACCGTGGAGTTTTGCACAATTTAATCATACGGTCCAATATAGTCACCAACATTGAACAAGAACAAAGAGCAGACCCGGAAGTGGAGGACATATGGGCCAAGATGTCTACTAGCACCATTGTACAGGAATGGGAATTACGACCGGGACAAGGTCTTTTATTCCTGGGAAGAACGTATGTGCCACAGAGTTACAGGAAAGAGCTACTAATTGAGGCACATCAGTCCAAGCTCTCTATTCATCCGGGTAGCACCAAAGTGTATCACGATCTAAAGAGGCATTATTGGTGGCATGGACTAAAAAGGGATATGGCGGAATTCGTGGTACATTGTCTAACTTGTCAACAAGTTAAGACTGAACACCAAAAGCCACCAGGGTTGCTCAAACCCTTAGCCGTGCCAGAATGGAAATGGGAACATATTTCCATGGACTTTGTACCTGGGTTACCGAGGTCCTCAAAGGGTAATGACGCCATTTGGGTCGTAGTCGATCGGCTGACCAAGTCTGCACATTTCATTCCTATCAAGATGACGGATTCGTCTGAGACGTTGGGTCGGCGTTATATTAAAGAGATCATTCGACTACATGGCATTCCCCGAACGATAGTATCGGACAGAGATGGCCGTTTTACCGGCAGAGTATGGCAAAGCATGCACTCAGCCATGGGGACAGATCTACTGACGAGCACCGCATTCCATCCACAGACTGATGGACAATCTGAAAGGACAATCCAGACCTTGGAAGACATGCTGAGAGCATGTATGTTAGATTTCAAGGGTGGATGGGAGGACCACTTACCACTGGTGGAGTTCTCGTATAATAACAGCTATCAGGCAAGCCTTCAAATGGCTCCATACGAGGCTTTATATGGTAGACCGTGTAGGTCACCGGTATGTTGGACAGAGGCAGGTGAGCCTGCATTGATCGGACAGGAACTAGTCGCAGAAACTACTGCACAAATTAAGTTGATACGTCAACACTTACTGACTGTACAGAGTCGGCAGAAAAGTTATGCTGATAAAAGGAGACGGTTTCTGGAATTTGAAGTGGGAGACTTGGTATTTCTAATGGTCTCGCCACGGAAAGGACATATGAGGTTTGGCAAGAAGGGAAAACTGTCACTAAGATTTGTGGGACTGTTTTCCATCATGAGAAGAGTGGGGGAGGTGGCCTATCAGATAGCACTCCCATCACAATTAGCATCTCTACACGATGTGTTTCACGTGTCGATGCTAAGGAAATACAATTCGGATCCGTCCCATGTCTTGAATGTTCAGGATATTGAAGTACAAAGCGACGTGACGTACGTCGAGAAGCCTGTCAGGATAGTGGAGACCGAACAGAGGGTGTTGCGAAACAGAGCAATTCAGTTCGTGAAAGTGGTATGGGATCGTCATGGTGATGAAGAGGCCACATGGGAACTTGAGTCGGAGATGAGAACAGCTCACCCCGAGTTATTTGTGTAATTTAATTTGAGAACCCTACTTCACTCGATTTTTGGGACGAAAATTTTAAAAATAGGGTTATATTGTAACACCCCAATTTCTCAATGAAGTGGAAAATTACCAAAATGCCCCTGAGTTGTTAAATTAATTATTTTGTGATATTAAGGAAATAGTGGGGCCCATTTCTCAAAATAAAATCATATGAGCACATTATGAATGTTAAGTTTGATTGGTTGGGTAATTTTCATCATTTGGGTCAAAAATGGCTAAATGGGTCAAAGGGCCCAAATGGGGCCCATCGGGTCTTGCTGGGTTATTTGACCATTTTGTGATTTTAAATTAAATGGGGTTAAGCCTATTTGATTGGAAATCAAGTGGAGGAAAAATGGGTAGGCTCGATCCATATGTAAAAACCAATTAGAAATGACCAAAATACCATAAATGGGTCATGTTGTCAAAACGGGTCAAGGAGCTAAAAGTGGACCCAACGGGTCGAGTTGACTATTGTTGACCGTGTGAACCCTCAAGGGAGCTCAAACACGAGTCAAATCAGTTGAGTGGGACTGAGGTGAGTTGGAATTAAATCAAAAGGTGAGTTAACTCATGTGCATTAAATGAAATGCATTAAATGTGATGAGTTGGGTTGGAATAAAAATACCTTGAGTTGGGTGAGTCAAAATGGAAATTCAAGGGACTGTAAATCATTGAGTCTAATGGGAATTTGAAGAGGTTGGCCCAGCTTTAACCACCCAAACAAGTCCCACACGTTGGGGACTTGTTTGGGGTGATTTCCATGATGTATTAAATGGGAATACATGGGATTGTGATGAGATGCTTGGGGATTTGAATGGCTGCATAGGTAGCTGCCAAGGGGTGCCTTGGATGGCACCCAATACCTATTGGTTTGTGCAAGAAATTATGAGGGAGTGGAGGAGTTTTGGGGGCTGAACTACAGAAACAATAAGCACACAAGGTTGGCCATTTTTCACATTGGAAATCCAAGAATTTCCATCTCTCTCTCTCTCCCTCTCTCAAATTCGTTTTTCCTAGCTGGAATAGCAGAGGTGTTTGCACCAGTAGATCAAGCACAAAACAGCAAAATAAAGGAAGAAATAAAAGGGAGAAACCAAGGACCAAAGGCAAAGAGAAAGATTGGAAGTTTGGTAAGTATTTATTTGTTATTTTGGTATAATAACATGGAGCAAATGGGGTGTGTATTGGTCATGGTTATGGCCGAATACACCAAGGTTTTAACCTTGATTAGTGGAGGATTTAAAATGGTAAAAATAACCATTGGGTTCGGCCACCATGAAGGGCCGAACCCCATGTAAAGAGATGGCTTGGTTTCATGTTTTGAAACATGAAAACCATGGATTTTGTGGACTGTTTTGGGTTTTGAATTAAGATTTAAATAAATGTTTTAGAATGGTTAAAAACCATGGATCTGAATGACATAGGGACTGAAATTTATATTGTCTAAAATCAGTGGATTAAAAGATGGAAATGGACCATTGGGTTCGGCCACTTAGCATGGCCGAACCCCATGGAAACAAATGGTTGTTTTTGATATTTTTTAGAAGTTAAAACCATATAAGTTATGACTGATGTTAGATGGTTGTAATAGATTTAAAATGCATGTTTAAAGAGAGTTAAAACATGGGTTTGGATATCAGAAAAGGCTGAAGTTATGTAGTCTAAATCAGTAGATTAAAATTGGGAAAGATGGACCATGGGGATTGGCCATCTTGGATGGCCGAATCCCATGATATGATGTTGGTTTTTGGATGCTTTCTTTTAAAGTTAAAACCTGATGTTAATATACTGTTTATACATGTTTATCTGAGGTTTAAAAACAGTAAACATAGCCATTGGGTTCGGCCACCATGGAGGGTCGAACCCCATGTAAAAGAATGTTGGTTTCATGTTGGAAAAACATGTAAACCATAGACTTTTTATGGACTGTTTTGGATGGTTTCTTTGAGATTTAAAACCTGATATTAATATACTGTTTATACATGATTATTGGAGGTTTAAATAGAGTAAGAATGACCATTGGGTTCGGCCAACATGGAGGGCCGAACCCCATGTAAAAGAGGGTTGGTTTTCATGTTGGAAAACATGGAAACCATAGACCTTTGTGGACTGTTTTTGGGAGGTCTTTATGTAATAAGGTTACTGATTTTGGGTTGGCCATGGGATGGCTAAATCATGGGCTTAATATGGCTAAGGGGTAGAGCCAATTAGTATTTAAACAAAGGACATCATTGAGCAAAGAACCATAAGGTTCGGCCATGAGTATGGCCGAACCCCATGGACTGTTTTCATGGGCCATTTTATGGATGTATGTGTGATTAAAAATGGAATCATGTTTGCTGTTTTGGTCGTCCAAAACATGACTGAACCATGTTAAGGTTACGGTTAAGGTTGTAGAATATAATCAAGGTATTGGTGGCAATGGAAAATCTGTGAATACAAGCCAAATGAAGAGATTGATCAAAAGTACTTATAAGATGTTTTAGGTCTCATATGTGAATGGACATGTAAATAAGATTATGATTTACTTATTGTTGCATAATAAGGTACCGAAAGTTGAACGACGAACGAGTCGTGACCGGTTAAAGCCTAAGAAAGAACGAACGCTGAAGTGATTCTTCAGTAGGTTTCCTACCTACTTGTAACCACAGTTTTTACCCAGTTTTCTTATGATACTCTTGTTTTAATATATGTGTTTAAAATGATATATTATGCATTAACAAATGGCATACAGGCATTGGCATCTCATGTATAGTCATGGGATAATGAATGAAGTTCTACAGTGATGGCTACGATTGTACATGATGGGGGTTGCCCATTGCATGTACATATTGTATAGAAGAGATGAATGTTGTTGTAATTTACCTTGTCGGTGCAAGGCACCTCAAGTGATGGCTACGATTGTACATGATGGGGGTTGCCCATTGCATGTACATATTGTATAGAAGAGATGAATGTTGTTGTAATTTACCATGTCGGTGCAAGGCACGTCAAGTGATGGCTATAAAAGTACATGATGGGGGATGCTCATTGCATGTGCATATTTCATAGCATTGTTTTTACCTGTTTTGATGATCATGTATTATGATATGTATATGCATGTTTTATATGCTAACATGTGGTAGCCCTGATTCGGGAACCTACTGGGCGCGTTGATCTAACGCCCTAATTCTATCCTCAGAGGAGATTGCAGGTACAAGCAAGGGGAAAGGAAAGGTCATTGACCGGGAGGGGAGCTGAGCCTAAGTGCTTTAATGATGGATTTTGGATTACGTTATATTACTGTCATTTGAATACTATTGTTGGACATGTAATAATTAGTTATTTGCTATGGTTTGATTAGGATAATAACATGTGGATGGTTGATCTATGTTATTTAATATTTAAGACTGTTACTTGCTATCTCGTCTTTCTATTCCGCAATTATCTAGATTATTCCGCATGTTGATGTTAGTTCCATGTGTGATTCACTATCATGGTCTATTCCATGTACACATGGGTGGCCAGTTAAGATTCAGACTTGGGTAGTCTGAACTTAAATCGCGTCGTGACGCCGCCCACTCTCTTCCGATGTTTATTTAAAAAAAAAAAAAAAATTAGACTCTGAAATTCTCGAAGAGGGCGGGGCGTTACACAAACATAATGACGCAAGATATATAGTGGTTCGGTTCGTCAACGTACATCAACTGTTAGGACTCGCTCAACCTTGACATAACCCCAAATTCACTAAGTGGGGACTTACACCCTGACAATTAGAGTAGGAATTTCGCTTCACTCAATCGGCTGAGAATTTTACCCACCACTGTAGAATATGAATTTCACCTATCCAATTTGCTGGGAATTCCACCCATCACTGTGCCAAAGACGACGCTATAGAGTTTTTTATAGTGGTTCCAGAGCCAATCCTCCTTATTCCACTTTCGTGACAAAGGTTTTAAAAACAAAATTAAAACCAAGAACACTTGCCTTTGAAGCTCTTTCTCGCTGATGTGTGTTTCTTGAAGATCCCACCCAATGTCAAGATGACAATGAAACTGATTTTACCAGAGGTTTCCTAGTTTATTTCTTTTTTTTCCTCATCTCTTTCTCACTTTCAAATTCAATCAATAGATTGGGTGTTTATGATTTTCAATATAAGAGTGTTGATCATTCCTTAAAGTGTATCACTCTTTTCAGCTCAAGGAAGATAATTAAATGATCACATAACACTCATATTTATAGAAGAGTGTTAACGATTTCTCTGACTGTCCAGTACCAACAGGTCGGTGTCGCCGATGGGTTGACAGTTATGGCACCGAGAGGTCAGTCTATAAGACTGTCTCGATTTGGGGTAACACCATACTGACAGTAGTTTCAAGTCAGAAACTTGTCTTACCCAGAGCGACCTGTCGCCCTATACTGAGGGATCAGTCCTGATACTCTCGATAGGCTTAGATATACCGATATATCTGTTTCTTCGAGAGCCCTCTTGAGTTCATAGTACAAAACTCACAACTCCTTTACCGATGAGTCATCGACCACGAGGGGTCGTTTAAGTTCATCATTGAGAAGTCAGTGAATACGAGACTCTCAGCCAAAGGCTTACCTAGAGTGATAGTTCTTTGATCTAGAGCCTCTGTCAATCTGGCCAACCAGTTTTTTGACCACGATGGGTCGATCCTATCTCCACTGAGGGGTCAATGAGTACGACTGGTCGAGCTGACAGTGAACTTAATTTATATTTCCAAGTTCACTTCTTGTTCACTACCCAGCTTTCACTCCAAGGCTTCTTTATGGATTTACCATTTGGTTTGGGTACCATCTAAAGTCATTTATGGCCAAATATCTGTTTTTGTGATTGCCATGATGATGAGCTTTGAACCTGGTGGAGCATGATCTTCATTCTTGATCATCTTGAGTCTTCAAGTTTCTAGCAAGTGCTTCTTCTCGAGTCATAGAATTGACAAATAGGGATTCGGCAAAGCCGAGGTACTAACATAAGGTGATCGGGTGTAAAAATACTGAAAAATAAGGTCTTTGTGAGTGTCAATCGGTCGACCAGTCGACTGACATGTCGTCTTGTGGGTGTTAGTTGTCTGAAGATTGTATGTAGATGCAAATAAGTCTCTTATACTGTCAGTTGATCCATCAGTCGACTGACAAAACGTCTGAAGTCTGTATGTAGGTCTCTGATATTTTCAGTCGATCCATCAGCCGACTGACAGGTCGACTGGTGATTTTCTGTATTTTACAGGTAATCTCTGATAAAATCAATTGATTTATAAGTCGATTGGCAGATCGACTAAGATGATCTACAAGTCAATTGATGCCTGTATGAAATTCGGATCATTTCTCTAATATTGTCGGTCGACACAGCAGTCGACTGACACATCATCTGATGTTTCCTCCAGATGACATACCAGTCAACCGACAAATCGACTGAGTTTAGCAACCGTAGCAGTTGCATTGTTCAGACGACACCAATTGAATGGTACGGAGAGCTGCCAGTAGTTGGGAGGTTTCTAATGGGTCATCTTTGCTTTTATCTATTTCCGTTTTGTCTCTTGATAGTTCGAACTTGTGGAATCACGCAAGGTCGAAGTTTGTACAATCTATTTGAGAAATAGAAGAAAAAGACCAAAAAGAGGAAGAGTTTCTTCCCGAATCTGTCTCATTCTCTTTGTTTCTATTTTATTCCGCTGTGTTTTCTATCCATTGTTGCCAAGCATCCAAATTTGGATCAGGCATGCATTGATTTCTACACTGGGCTTGTATATGCTCATCACTTGCAATTTCAGGTAATATTACACCGGTTGGGTCCGAGGAACCACGAGGACGAACTTAGACTACACTCTATTGGGTTGCCACGCTCTACCACTTGGATGACTATCTTTTGATATTTTGTCGTAAGATGGTTACGTATTATTGATGATGTATTTAAACCATGTATATGTGTACGTTGGAAATCATGATTATGTATTTTGAGACATTGTAGACCATATGATTGTAGTTGTAATATTTGGGAGAACATTTTATAACTATTGAGACGTGGTGTTATGAGAATGAATGAATGATGGACAAGTATACTTATGTAGAGACTTAGTTGGTCTAATTATCCTATTTTTACGGGAGACTGTCGAAATTTCGTTAGGGGCCAACATCTTATGTAAAGTCTAAGGTTCATGTGGTTTAATCGCATGTGTGCTTCTCATGTGTTAGATAAATTATTTATTGTGATTGTTAGTCTAAAACAAAAATCTTATCCTCTTCATATGTCCGTTTGGGTGGGAGTGTAACAATTGCTAATAAATTTTGATTGATAACTATTGTACTTTTATTAATATTAATGCAATAATGACATAAATCCAAAGACCTACACATACTTTCAAATATTTAAATAAATTTCCCTAGTAAAATTAAGTTTGCCCTTTAACATATACTTTGCAATTTAAGATCCAAGACCTCAACATTTTGATTGCAATTTGCACTTTGACTACTATGCAAGTACCCTTTCTCAAAATGTGTTTTTTCCTTTTTTTTTTTAAAAAAAGGGCAAATGGGACTAAAATGGGAAGACTCTTAGTTTTCAAGGGAACAAACTTCATTGATTTGAATTTTCTACCAAAAGCACCAATTGTGAGTTTTCCTGATTAAGGCAATCATTTTCATTTTATGCTTTTGTCGAGCAAAATGCTATCAATTTTGAATCAGTGAAAGATCTTGTTATTTATCATTCCAGTTAGTGTGCAATTGTCAGGTTTCAAATGGGTTTAAATGGGTTGATCCCTTAAATGATAAATAATATAGGGGCCCCATAATCCTAATCTGCCTTTGTTTTAAGGTGGTGGCATTAGTTACAAATATTGTCTAGATTTTCATTTTTATAACGAAAATCTCAGCAAAATAATGTTATGGTGATAAAAACGTATTTTTATCGCAAATACCGTTAAAACGGGAATTTAACGGTTAAAACGTGTTTTTATCACAAAAAATGGTAAAATCATGATAAAAATATATTTTTATCATTTTACCTTTCCCATCTTCCCACACTTACCCTCATGGAAACGGAGAATTAACACCGCCCAACACTTCGTAGTTGCACACAAAAATGATGAATTAAAGGTGAATTTACTTATGCTTAGCGTTTAATGGATGAAATTTTTTTAATAAGAATTTCTTTTATTAAAAGATATTTTTTAAAAAAATTATTATTATAAGAGAAATTATAAGAAAAGAAAAGAAAACAAAATTTCTTATGAAAAAAACTTGTTTGATAAATATTAATAGAGATATTTGAATTATCATCAATTTCATAATATCTTTTTTTTTTTTGAGCAATCAAAGAGAAATTCATTAAAAAAAGAGCAAAAGTTTAGAAACAGAGACAAGGTCTAAAAGAGATAGACCACAAGAAGGATGAAAAAACAAAAAAAGAAGCTATTAGTGCCCCGGCTCGTCTGAGTCACCCATATTGTCAATTACGTGACTCAATTGGATATTGCCTTGGAAGAATATGGGGATGATAGAAGTTCTACTGTGCATTGATGACACTATACGGAATTTGTTATTGGTACACATATAAGTGAACCTTAGTAGACCTTAGGCTAAGCCTAATAACTTAGAAGTCAATAGTTTAGAAACTGAAAATTTAGAAAATGGTTGACTTCCAGCCTTAAGGCCTCAAGCAGTTTGTCGAGGCCTCAAAGACTGCCTTTAGCTTAGTGAAAATTGTGACAACTGTAATTCAGCGTGAGACCACAAGGCCAAGTGTCCTTTGACCGAGTATCTTACAAATTTAGTTAGATAAATCTAAAAGATTTTTCTTTGATTTCAAAAAATCCTAAATTGGGATTTTTATGGAAATAAGGAATATCTACAAGGGTCCTCTAGAATGAATCTCCAGTTGCCACCTTACATAGTTGAACAAATCTTTTGGAGCCTAGCATCGTGAATGGCTATCTTTTTCCTGTTTGGAAAGGCTCCTCAATTTGTCTAAAGATACACTTATGTGTGATTGACAATCACGTGCAAAATCTAAGTAAACCATTAACTTGAAAGATTTGGAAAATCATTTTGAGACTTTCGGTGATCTCAAAAGATTATTTAAAATCATGGTGTAATCTCATGATTGGTTGGTGAAATAATCTAATGGTCAATCACGAATAGGTGGCGTGTAGATAAGCTGGTCATTATCTTAATATCTAAAGAAGAAAGGTTTGAATTAAAAAATCAGTGAGTTGTATTACCTTTTACAGCCTCTACGCCTCGAAAGAAATCTTGAGGCCTCGAGACGTGACTGCCCATAACAAGTCTATCTTATTTATATCTCGTGGGCTGAATGAAAGTTACAGAAAATATTTTGGAAAAAGAATAATAGAGACCAGAGAGATTTACAACCTTCTCTTGCACCTTCTTCATCATCTTCTAATAGAGATGTTTGGGTAATCAATACCTTATGTTTGATGAAGTTAAAGGTGTTCACTTAGGACCAGAAAATCAATCATATATTTGTCCTAATACCCTCATATTGTTGTGCCCATAATCAACTCTGATGAATCGAATCTGAAGGAAGATGAGTAAAGAAGAAAGTACTTTCAGAAGATTGGATAAGGCCCAAGGCAAGTGTTTCTCTATCTCTTTTATTTTATATCATTGTAAGGTGGATTAGATCATTGTGTTCGAACCACCCAAAAAAATAGGTGTCGAGGATTAGACCATTTGGGTAGAACCTCTATAAAAAACTAGGTTGTACTATTTGGGCGTGAGGCCCATTCATATTATATTTGAGACGACCTTAGAGTTGGAAAGTCTAACAGTGAACGTAAGTTAATTGAAACCGAACCGCTATAAAATATCTGTGCTTATATGTGGGTGATGTGTTTGACTTGAATGCTTTGATTGAATATTATGTCACTTACACACACACATTGTTTCAGCCATTTTTAATTAATAGTGGTTAATTCAAAAGTAAAAAAAACTCATTGCATATCTCATATAGTTAAGTGGTAATTTTTTTTAGGATTTTTAAAAGGAAATTGAAATTGAAATCTGACCTATTCACCCACCCCCCAAAATCAGCACATGGTAATCATGTCCAAATCATGCTCATGTATATGTCCATGCCATGGGTGTCATATGCTAATGATCCCCCACCCAATCTCCATATCAAACATCATACAAATCATAACAATATTTTCCTTGATATATAATGAAACCATATCAAGGTCTTCCCTTGGCCATTTACATCCGCAGTGTTTTGTGACGGCACCATCAGGTCACTGTTATACCTCCACACGTGTGTTAATCGGAATTACCGATGGAGAGTGGACTCCTCCCTCTGCGCAGGGTTTTCGGACTGGTTACCCCGGAGCCCTTTGGCCCATTTTACGTTGTACCCATATCTAGCAATCTTGGACAAGGCCAATAATCAATGGTTCACATAGCTTTTCATAAGCTAGTCTCAAGCCCCAAGTCATGTCCTTACAGCTCATAACTTGGCTTGCTGCCCCATCTATTCCCTCCCATTCCATGCATGAGATTATGGATGCACAAATGTCATTTCGTATCAAAATACATAATAACATTGAAAAAGTTCATAAAACATATTCCATTTGATTTACCAAAATAAACATTGTACTGAAATAAAAACCAGTAATATATAAAATCCATATGCATCTCAATAAGGTAGGAATCCTACCCAAGTCTAATTTACTGTCCTTTTCTTGTTTCGCACAAACAATCGCTAACCGTCGCATGAAAGTGAATCACACCTTTACCTTATCAAGTTAGTCATATATATCAATTTAATTATCCATTTAATTTAAATCATCCCTTAAACCTTTCTCGATAGACTGAAGTTTTTGGAAACATCATAAAAAAAATTCAAATTTTCAATTCAGTCGACTGAATCACGTTCTGCTACAGTGTTCTGCCTTATCGCAGACTTTCAATCGGCTGAAACCCAACTCAGTACTGTTCTTTCCTTGACTCGCTACTTTTCAGTCGACTGAATCACATAATTCAGTCGGCTAACTCTGAGTCAAACCCTTCATATCCCTGGTCAACCCTCTTTCAGTCGACTGAATTAGAGATTCAGCCAGCTGACTTTGGACCAGATAAACTGTATGTTCGGCTAGTATAGATTCAGTCGACTGAATCCATGACTCAGTCGGCTGAATCATCAGCCAACAGTTTGCATGTTTGCTACGTAACCATTCAATCGACTGACTGTTTGTCAGTCTCTTTCGTTTGATCCTTTGACCAGACCTTTCTCCACGGAATTCATTCCTTATTAATTTAAAACACATTAAACCTCGTTCATACAACTTCTCAGTTGGTTTACTCTACCCTAACCAAAGTTAGAGTCCTCTCCATTTATCTTTTCAATCTTGTGCCATGGAAACAAGATTCTAATTTCTATTCTTTGGTTGTTGGTTTCCAATATCTATCCATTCCTTGAATGGATACCAACTCCATGATCTTTCACCAGTTTGACCATTTTAGTCTAACACTCTTGGAGCCCATGGATTCGGGCACCCATGGCCAAGTCCATGACTTCCTTAATCCAATTCCTATCTAAGTAAACATGGGACATACCTTTACCCATCTCCTCATTTCTTTTGCTCTGTTTTTGCTCCTTAGTCCTTCTCCTTCTTGGTTCCTTCACTGATTCTCTATGTTCAGAGGTGTAGAAATGGAAATGGAAAGGAGAGATGAGAGGAAATCTCTTGGTGTGCAAGAGGTTGGTTTGGCCAAGAGGGTGTGAAGTGCCCCTTAGACTGGTCTCTTGTATAACAGTCCCATCCTTTCCCTTTCCCCTCTTAATGAGTTATCTAACCAAGGAGACCCTTGGCCTTCCAACGTGTGCATGGAGTTCCATCCTTTGAGATGGAAACTCTCCATCTTCCTTCTCCACTGACTAAGAAGTCTACTCCACTTCCATGCACAACTCAAGTAATTGGTTTTGAACTCACTTTCAACTCAAGGCATTTAACTCAATTGAATATTTAATTTGCTTTAATCTTGAATTCGATTGAATATTTAACTCACTTTAGTATTGAACTCCATTGAGTTCACTCTAGGTTGACCAAGTCAACCATGACCTAGCCAATCATGCATGTTGTGACATGCTGCACGTGGGTCCCATCCTTGCCATATTACTTGATGATGTGTATTTGGGTCTTAATTGGGTAACTGATCCAATTAAATTAAACCTACCCATTTACCTTCCAATCAGTTCATTTATGACCCATTGGGTCTCAATTGGGTAATTGACTCATTTAATCACACTTACCCAATTATTCCCAAATCGAATTCTATCCTTGATCCATTGGATCATAATTGGGCTATTGACCCAACTCCTTTACCCATCTAAGGTTCATTTCATCCATAAATCTTAAATTCAATCAATTTAACTATTTAAATAGATAAAATCCAATATATTAATGCATTGAAAAATCTGGATTTTACAATATTACCCTCTTTTGAAATTTTTGTCCTGAAAATCAAGCCAAGTAGGGCTTTCAAATAAATTACATAAATTGCTCAGGATGAGCTGCTTTCATTTCCGATTCAAGTTCCCAAGTGGCTTCCTCATTACCATGCCGATCCCACACCACCTTGACGAACTGAATTGCTCGGTTCCATAACACCCTTTGTTCTGTCTCCACCACTTTGACAGGCTTCTCGACGTAGGTCACGTCGGCTTGCAGTTCTATGTGTTGTACATTCAGCACGTATGAGGGATCAGGATTGTACTTCCTCAGCATGGATACATGAAATACATCGTGCAGTGATGATAACTGCGGAGGAAGTACTAATTGATAAGCCACTTCCCCCACTCTCTTTTGGATTGAAAAGGGTCTCACAAATCTAGGTGACAGTTTCCCTTTCTTTCCAAATCGCATGTGTTCCTTTCGTGGCAAGACCTTCAAGAACACTAAGTCTCCCTCCTCAAACTCAATGAATCTCCTTCTCTTGTCAGTGTAACTCTTCTGACGACTCTGCGCAGTGAGCAGATGTTGTACTATCACCTTGATCTGTTCCATAGTTTCTGCAACTAGATCAGGTCCAATAAGAGCAGGCTCATAGGCCTCTGTCCAACACACTGGTGATCTACACAGTCTACCATACAACGCCTCAAATGGAGCCATCTTAAGACTTGACTGGTAACTGTTGTTGTACGAGAACTCAACCAGTGGCAAGTGATCTTCCCAACCACCCTTGAAGTCTAACATGCATGCTCTCAGCATATCCTCCAATATCTGTCTTATCCTCTCTAACTGATCGTCAATTTGTGGATGGAAAGCTGTGCTGATCAACAAGTTGGTCCCCATAGTCGACTGCATGCTCTGCCACACCCTGTCTGACACAATAGTCCTGGGGATACCATGTAGTCTGATGATATCCTTGATGTATCGTCATCCCAAAGTCTCAGATGAATCTGTCATCTTGATTGGGAGGAAATGTGCAGACTTGGTCAATCGATCTACCACAACCCATATTGCATCGTTGCCTTTTGATGACCTTGACAACCCTGTCACAAAATCCATGGAAATATGTTCCCATTTCCACTCTGGCACTGGTAAGGGTTTGAGTAATCCTGCTGGTTTCTGATGTTCGGTCTTGACTTGCTGACAAGTCAGGCAATGAGCAACAAAGTCTACCACGTCTCTTGTAAGTCCATGCCACTAGTAGTGTCTCTTCAGGTCATGGTACATCTTGGTGCTACCCGGATGAGTAGAGAGTTTTGTTTGATGTGCCTCGATCAATAGCTCTATTCTGCAGCTTTGAGGCACATATGTCCTGCCTCGGAATAAAAGACCTTGTCCCGGTCGTAATTCCCATTCCGGTACAACCTCGTCAATCGACATCTTAGCCCATATTTCTTCCACTTTCGGATCTGCCCACTGCTCTTGCTCAATCTTGGTAACCATGCTGGAGCGTACCATCAGATTGCACATACTTCCCCGGTCCTTGGTGTACAAATTGAATTCCCGGATGGTGGTCAACATTTCCCATTCTTTCATAATCAAACTGGCCACTGTTGCATGTGTCATGCGACTGAGGTCATCGGCCACTTTGTTCGCCTTGCCAGGATGGTATCGTAATGTAAACTCATAATCTTACAGATACTTCATCCATCTATGCTACCTCATGTTGAGTTCCTTCTGATCAAACAGATATTTCAAACTTTTGTGATTTGAAAATACCTCAAATTTCTCGCCATAAAGATAATGTCTCCAGCTTTTGAGAGTGAAGACCACTGCGGCTAATTCCAGATCATGTGTGGGATAATGGTGTTCATGAATTTTTTAACTGCCTTGAACCATAAACCATTATGTGTTGACTTTAAGTAAGAGAACACCCAAGTCCTTCTCCAGAAGCATCACAATATACTTCATAGCTCTTGTCTCTTTCTAGAAATATCAGAATAGGAGCAGTCGTAAGCATCTTTTTCAGGTCTTCGAACCTTCGGTTGCACACATCAGACCATTCAAATTTGACTCCCTTCTGAGTGAGTCTGGTGAGTGGAGCTGCAATCTTAGAGAAGTCCATAATAAACTTTCGATAATAACCGGCCAATCTTAGAAAACTGCAGATTTCGGTCACATTCCTTGGAGCTTTCCAGTTTCTAACTGCTGCCACTTTAGCCGGGTCCACGGCTATTCCTTCCGCTGATATGACATGTCCTAAGAAATTGACCTCAGATTGCCAGAACTCGCACTTGCTTGCTTTGGCATACAATTGATTCTTCTTTATGGTGTCCAGGACTATCCTCAGATGTACAACATGTTCTTCTTGACTGGTAGAATAAATCAGGATGTCGTCGATGAAGACAATTATGAACTTGTCCATATAATGATGAAAGATTATGTTCATTAGATCCATGAACACAGTTGGTGCGTTGGTGAGTCCAAACGGCATCACCACATATTCATATAGTGCATACCGAGTTCTGAAAGCCGTCTTCTCTATGTCTTCATCCCTGACACGGATTTGATGATAGACTGACATCAGATCAATCTTGGAGAAATGACTGGAACCTCTGAGTTGATCGAATAGATCATCAATTCTAGGTAGAGGGTACTTGTTGCTAACTGTCAGCTGGTTCAATTTCTTATAATCTACACACATCCACAGAGTACCATCCTTCTTCTTCACAAATAATACCAGTGCTCCCCAAGATGATGTGTTGTTCCGGATGCATCCTATTCTAAGCAGTTTATCAATTTGTTTCTTCAGCTCACACATCTCAGTTGGGGCCATCTGGTAATGCGGCAATGATACTGGAGTTGTGCCCAGATATAACTTGATCTCGAAATCAATCTCCCTCTTTGGAGGCAACCCAGGGAGTTCTGTCGGGAATACCTCTGCGTACTCTCTCAATACCGCAGGTAGTTCAGCCATTGGCGCCTTATCTAGTCTGATACTGTTCAGTACTAGACGGTTCATCTCTTCGTGCAATCACCTGGTCATTGGAATGCTCTGTCTGTCGGCATGTACCACATATCGTTTTCCTTCGGGTGACAAGAATATCACCCTGTGAAGGTGACAATCAATGCTGGCCTGAAAGTTAGCCAACCAATCCATGCCAAAAATAATGTCGTACTCTGTCATCTCGAGTACCAGATAATTGAACTTAAACCTGAACCCAGCTAGTTCAGTGTCTACCGAAGTGCAGATCAGACCAAGTGATGTGTCTCCAATAGGGGATACAATAGTAAGTGCGGTGGACAGTTGTTGTACTAAAGTGCCAGTAGCTGATATGAAGGTAGTAGATACAAAGGAGTGGGATGCTCCTGAATCAAATAATGTAAAAGCATAAGAACTACCAACTACTACCATACCTTGAATCACCGAGTGATCCACCGTCTCTAGAGGAGGAGCCAAAGTATACAATCGTCCTGTAACGGCCCGCCCTTTTTCACTCGCCGAAAATCAACTTCTATTTTTTTTAATAAAGAGTGAGAGAAAGCGAGAACGTTACGACGCGAGCTAAGTCCGAGCTTCCAAAGCCCGACCCTTACCTGGCCAACCATACGTGTGCGTGGACCAAGTCCACTAAAAACAGTTCACACGTACTCAGGTTAAACATGCGGAATAAATTGTAGTGCGGAATTATAATAGAGTTCTATCCTATCCAATTTTTAATAGCAAGGAAGTCCATCACATAATAATAATTACCTTAAGTTAAAATATCCAAAATTAACAATCCAAACCATAGTAAATATTCTAAGTTATTACAGTCCCAAATACTAGCTACTCAAATTACATTGCCCATGAATAAACTTAAATAAAATGAAACTAGATCATCCAAGCTCCTAAGCTTGACTCCGATCGCGTCCTTCGTTCCGTCCATTTCCTATGTCATCATCTAAGGTAGAAGTAGGGCTTTAGACAACGCGCCCAATAAGTACTCTGAGTAGGGTCAACACATGGATTATTATGAATAAATCATATAAATATAAATAATATTAAAACTATGCAAGTAAATGCCATGCCATGGGTGTCATATGCCATGAGTCCTACCCATCATCCATATCACAATCACATAGTATTCCTCTTGATGGATAATCCACATCAAGGTATCTCCACGAATGCCTTATCGGTCGTCCCGAACGGAGCGTGGACTCCGGTTACATTTCAAACACAGTATATCCCCAGGAATGCCTTATCGGTCGCCCCGAACGGAGCGTGGACTCCGGTTACAATTCAATCATATATCCCTTGGAACCAGTGTGGATTCCTCCCCACGATTGTTTTATCGAAAATCCGAATGGAGCATGGACTCTTCAAACATCACAATCATCATAACCCAAAATCAGTGTGGATTCCTCCCTACGATTGTTTTATTGGAAATCTGAATGGAGCGTGGACTCCTCAAACATCACAATCATCATAACCCGGAATCAGTATGGATTCCTCCCCATGATTATTTATCGGTAAATCGAATGGAATGTGGACTCCCCTCATTTGATCCCTCCCATGCCATGCGTGAGTTGCAAGTGCAAACATGCTATGTAATAATAGCCATCATAGCATTAAAATCCCATAGTCGAAACATATCATTTGATACCAAAATAAATCATCCAAACATGAAGTAAAATCTTCACATATACATATTCCATGGTTTTCAATAAGGTAGGAACCCTACAAACGTCCAAATAACGGGTCCTTGTGTTTCTGTCCAAAAATCGATCACCGATCGCGTCAAGCCGATCGTACACCATTTGTGAAATCCCGTTACCTTATTACATTTAACACATATACATACATCAATTTGGTGATCCATTTAATTCCATAAAATAACCAAATTAATTATTCCAATTGATTTAAACCATTCCCTTCATCTTTCCAATTTAACCTAACTATTTGGAAAATCATATAAATATTTCATTTTTAAAATCAGCTGATTACCCGTTGTCCACTACCCACTGTCCTCTATGACTCATTACTGGGGTTCGGCCATACAATATGGCCGAACCACACTCTTTGGTTTTGACCCCTTTTTTAACCCTTGTTTTATTTTACACAAAAATGGGTCCAACATCATCCATTCTTGATTACCCAATCTACTAACATTCTATAGTTAAACATTTAATTTCTTAAGTATGCATAGATTTACCACATGACCCATCAAAATGATTCATGGGGTTCGGCCATACAACATGGCTGAATTCATGGTTCCTTGTTTCCATCTATCCATGGTCTAAATACATGTAAATCCATCAATATTTCTCCATGGGGTTCGGCCATACAACATGGCCGAACCCATGGTCCATTGATCTATGTCATCTCCTCATTTTAAACCATACTTACAATCATTTAAAACCCATTTAAAATTACCAACATTCCTCCATCATTTTCATCCTTTAAAATCACTAACATACATCCATCATTTTCATCGTTTAAAGCCCATTAAAATCCATAACCTACTTCCATGGGGTTCGGCTATACAACATGGCCGAACCCCATGGTTCATCATTTCCTCTTAAATTTACACCTCTATGATTAGATCACTTGATGATCACTTGATGGGGTTCGGCCATACATCATGGCCGAACCTCATCCAATCATTTCTTTGTCCTTAATGGTCCATGCATAAAATCTAGGGTTTGGCCATGCAAGGCCAAACCATGATCTTTGATCATAATCCTTATATTGGACATGCATGAGGTCCTTAGCCATATATACATTTTGTCCTTAATAATCTATCTTACCCATTAGGGTTTTGTCCATTTTTCCATCTCATTTCTTTGATGGATTTCAAATCCATGGCCCATAACATTTTTGGCCAAGTTTCCAATCCGAAATGGAAATGTTCCCTTAACCTCCTTTTAATTTATAAATCTTGTCAAGTACTACTTACCGATTCTGTGACTCCTCCATTTTCTTTCGTTCCACCTTGCTCCTCCGATCTTTTCCTTCCTTAGTCTATTCATTCTTCTCCTTGATCTTCGACCAAAGAGTGGTGCTTGATTAAGATGAAAACCCTAAGAGTGGTTCGGCCAAGGAGAAGGTTTGAGAGAGGGAGAGGAGGAGAGAATGGGAGAAAACTCTAAGTGTTTTATTTTCTTGTGAGAGGGTCGGCCAAGGGAGAGCTTGAGAGAGGGAGAGAGAGATGTGATGAAGAAAAGAAATCTCTTGGTTGTGAAGAGATGGATCGGCCAAGGTGTGTGTCTCTTGGGTTATGCCCCTTTGTAACAACCAAAACCCTTCACCTCCCTCATTAATGTTTCCTTTGGGGTTTCATCCCATGAGATGAAACTCTCCACCTCCCCAACATGTGTCCCTTGGGGTTTCATCCATAAGATGGAACTCTCCACCTCCCCAACGTGTGTCCCTTGGATTTCCACCATGAGATGGAAACCCTCCATCTTCCCAACGTGTACACCTTGGATATGCCTTTTGGGTTTCCTCCTTTGAGATGGAAACCCTCCATCTTCCCACTCCACTCACTTCAATTCAACTTAAATGAACTCATTTTCCAACTCAAGGACTTGAACTCAACATTAATAAATTCTCAACTCATGTGAATTCACTTTCCAACTCAAGCATTATTTATCCCACTTGAACTCATTCATCAATTTAACTCTATTGAACTCACCCATGGTTGACCAAGTCAACCATGATTAGCCGACCATGCATGTTACCTTAACCACTTGCCATTTCATTTACATGCCACCTCACTTGATGAGGTGGACCTACACTAGAATCTTAATTGAGTATTTTGACCCAATTAAATTAATCTTACCCATTTATTTCAATTGAACCTTATTCATAACCCGTTGGGTCTTAATTTGGCAATTGACCCAACTCCTTACCCATCTAAGGTCCATCTCCATTATTTAATTTCAAATCTCATTAATTTACAAATTAAATGGACAATTTCCATATATATTCATGAAATGAAAATCCGGGGTGTTACACGTCCAGATCCTGTTGGAATAAGTACCCGTCCGGTCTGGTTATATGCTCTGAATGTTTGAGAATGAGTTGGTCGAGCTGGAAGATGGAAGGTACCCCTGGAGTGAGGAGGTCTACTGATTTGTGGGCACTCCCTCTTGAAATGGCCCTGCTGGCCACATTGAAAAGAGTTGCTACAGCCTCGAGGAACCTGATAAACGGATCTTGATGTGGAGGGCTGGTTGGGATGAAAACCTCCAGTTGACCCAGTAGAAGGTGAGGGTCTCCCAAAGTTGGGTCTGAATCTCTTGTTCGGGTGGAAAACATTTCCCTCTCTTTGTCCTCGGTGACTGTCCACAAACTTGACCGTTTCCATCAGCCCTTGCTCAGCTATATTAGCCCGACTAACCACTTCCGCCAATGTAGCTGACTTGAATATTGTGACCTTGGCTCTTAGGCTAGGTCGTAGGCCTCATTCAAACTTCCGAGCCTTCATGTATTCCGTGTCTACCATGTACAAAGCATAACATGATAAGTGGAGAAACTCCTGATAGTAGTTCGCAACTGTCATGGTGCCTTGTACCAGAGATATGAAAGCTCGCTCCTTCTCTTCCTCTGGAAAATAATGATCCAGAAACATTCCAACGAACTGGTCCCATGTCATCTCGGTCCTTTCCTCTGCTGGAATCTATGCTTGCTGTCGTTCTATCACTCTCCACCATTTGTCGGCATCATCTACCAACTGTGAGGTAGCCAGCAATATCCGGTCCTCATTACCGGTGATCTTTATAACACCCCGGATTTTCAATTCATGAATATATATGGAAATTGTCCATTTAATTTGTGAATTAATGGAGATGGACCTTAGATGGGTAAGGAGTTGGGTCAATTGCCCATGGAACTAACATCAACATGCGGAATAATCTAGATTAATTGCGGAATAGAAAGACGAGATAGCAAGTAACAGTCCTAGACATTATTTATCATAGATCAAACATCCAAATGTTATCAACCTACTCAAACCATAGCAAGTAGTGAGTTATTACATGTCCCACAAAAGTATTCAAAAGACAGTAATATAAAGTAGTTCAGTCCTTCATTCAAGCACTTAGGCTTGGCTCCCCTCCCGGTCAACGACCTTTCCTTTCCCTTTGCTTGTACCTGCAATCTCCTCTGAGGATAGAATTAGGGCGTTAGATCAACGCGCCCAGTAGGTTCCCGAATCAGGGCTACCACATGTTAGCATATAAAACATGCATATACATATCATAATATATGATCATCAAAATAGGTAAAACAATGCTATGATGTATGCACATGCAATGAGCCTCCCCCATCATGTACATCCATAGCCATCACTTGTCGTGCCATGCACCGACAAGATAAATCACAATACAACTTCCATCTCTTCATCACTGACTGATTCATATCACGTATTAGTCCTCCTGGCGGAACTCTCTTCGCCCAAGGGAGACCATTGTGACTATGATCATCATGTTACTCTTCCTGGCGGAACTCTCATCGCCTAAGGAGGACGTAACCCATAATTGTAACACTGTAGAACCTCATTCATCATCCCATGACCATGCATGAGATGCCAATGCCTGTATGCCATTTGTTAATGCATAATATATCATTTGAAACACATATATTAAAACAAGAGTATCATAAGAAAAACTGGGTAAAAACCGTGGTTACAAGTAGGTAGGAAACCTACTGAAGAATCCCTTCAGTAACTGATCTTTTTTTCGCGTCACCCGGTCACGACTCGTACCTCGTTCGACTTCCGGTACCTTATCCATATACCAATCAGCAAGTCATAACATCATTTACTTATTCAATCATATCTACGACCCATCCACATCATGTGGGGTTCGACCATGCCCTTGGCCGAACTCATCAACTTAGAGTTTGTCATTTTATGGGATTCGGCCCTATACTTGGCCGAATCTTGTATTCCCACTCTTCCATCATCAAATGGTTCTCCATTACAATACTTTAAACCCTTTTTAAAATCATGGGAATAATATCAAACACAAACTATGAACTTAGTCCATTTTATTCCAAAAACAGCCCATGGGGTTCGGCCATGCACATGGCCGAACCCAATGGTTCTCTTGATCTGATTGATCCATCAATTACCCATAATTTGAATCAGTAATCTTAACCCTAATAATGACATGGTTCAGCCCTACATTGGCCAACCAATAACAACAAGTTAAACTTCACCAAATTACATCAAACACCATATTTTATATGGTTTTAAACTCATCAAAATCATCAAATACTAACATGGGGTTCGGCCATCCAAGGTGGCCGAACCTCATGTCTATGTTTTGTTCTTTCAAAATGTTTTTAGGTGTCATAGTATCAGTATAACTTTGCTGCCTTATTACCTCTCAAGACCATCCAACTAAGTTCATCAATTTGTCCAAATGACCATCAAACTTCGTGGGATTCGGCCATCCAAGATGGCCGATCCTGATGGTCCAATTCATCAATTTTAAACCGTTGATTTAGACCCATGGTACCTTCAGTCCTTATGTCATTCAGATCCATGTTTTTAACTCTCTTTAAAACATGCATTTGAATCTCAATAAAACTCAAAAACAGTCCACCAAAAACTCCATGGTTTCCATGTTTCAAAACATGAAAACCAACCTAACTTTTGCATGGGGTTCGGCCCTCCATGGTGGCCGAACCCAATGGTCATCTTTACCATTTTAAAGCCTCTCTTAATCAAGGTTAAAACCTTGGTGTATTCGGCCATAACCATGGCCCAATTCACCCCCATTCATTCCATGTTATTAAACCAAATAACACATAAAATACTTACCAAATTTTCTAAGTTTTCTTCTTGTCTTTGATCCTTGATTTCTCCCTTTTATTTCTTCTTTCTTTCCTTAATTCCTTGCTGGTTTAGGCTTGATTAACTGATGCCAAACCTCTGCTGTTCAGCCAAGAAAACGAATTGGAGAGAGGGGAGAGATGGGAATTCTTGGATTCTTTGGTGTGAAAAATGGCCATGTATGGTTAGGTTTTCTTTTATAGTTTCAGCCCCCCAGCTCCCATTCATCCTCCCTCATTAATGTTGTTAAAAACGATGGGGCAAAGGGTGTTAACCAAGACACCTCTTGGTGCCAAACATTGCACCCCTTGGTGCCAAACATTGTATCACATGGGAAATGAACCAATGCAACCCTTCATGAAGAGGTGCCGCCCAACCTTGGTGTCTTTTGGCTTTGCCAAAGCACCCTTTCATACCAACGGCTGAGATTAATTCAGATTAATTGTTGTGTGAGAATACAACTCATTTCCATCTCCTCTTGACTCACCTAACGCGGAATATTTTTATTCTAAACCAACTCGACCCAACTCAAGTTGAATTAACTCACACTTGAGTTCAATTGAGGGCCCACACGGTCATCCGTGGTCAAACTGGTCAACCCGACCCATTGGGTCCCCCCTTTAGCTCCTTGACCCATTTTTTTGACTCTATGACCCAATTATGGTATTTTGGTCATTTGTAAGTGGTTTTCTCATATGGATCATGCCTACCCATTTTCTTCTCTACTTGATTTCCAATCAAATAGGCTTAACCCTATTTAATTTAAGCTTACACAATGGTCAAATCATCCATTTTGACCCATTGGGTCCAATTGAGCCCTTTGACCCATTTAGTCATTTCCAATCCAATTGATGTACATAACCCATCCAAATCAACTTGATATACATATAATGTGCTCATACGACCTTAATTTGAGCAATAGGCCCCAACATTTCTTATTTTGACATCACAAAATAAATAATTTAATAATTCAGGGGCATTTTCGTAATTTTCCATTTTATTGAAAAAATTGGGGTGTTACAATATAACCCTCTTTTGAAATTTTCGTCCCGAAAATCGATCGAAGTAGGGTTCTCAAGTAATTACATAAATAGTTCGGGGTGAGCTGTTCTCATCTCCGACTCAAGTTCCCATGTGGCCTCTTCATCACCATGACGATCCCATACCACTTTCACGAACTGAATCGCTCTGTTTCGCAACAACCTTTGTTCGGTCTCCACTATCCTGACCGGCTTTTCGACGTACGTCACGTCACTTTGTACTTCAATATCTTGAACATTTAAAACATGGGACGGATCCGGATTGTATTTCCTTAGCATCGACACGTGAAACACATCGTGTAAAGATGCTAATTGTGATGGGAGTGCTAACTGATAAGCAACATCCCCCATCCTTCTTATGATCGAAAATGGTCCCACAAATCTTGGTGACAGTTTTCCTTTCTTGCCAAACCTCATATGTCCCTTCCGTGGCGAGACCTTTAGAAATACCAAGTCTCCCACTTCAAATTCCAGAAATCGTCTCCTTTTATCAGCATAACTTTTCTGCCGACTCTGTGCAGTCAGTAAGTGTTGACGTATCAACTTAATTTGTGCAGTAGTTTCTGCGACTAGTTCCGGTCCGATCAATGCAGGCTCACCTGCCTCTGTCCAACATACCGGTGACCTACACGGTCTACCATATAAAGCCTCGTATGGAGCCATTTGTAGGCTTGCCTGATAGCTGTTATTATACGAAAACTCCACCAGTGGTAAGTGGTCCTCCCATCCACCCTTGAAATCTAACATACATGCTCTCAGCATGTCTTCCAAGGTCTGGATTGTCCTTTCAGATTGTCCATCAGTCTGTGGATGGAATGCGGTGCTCGTCAGTAGATCTGTCCCCATGGCTGACTGCATGCTTTGCCATACTCTGCCGGTAAAACGACCATCTCTGTCCGATACTATCGTTCGAGGAATGCCATGTAGTCGAATGATCTCTTTAATATAACGCCGACCCAACGTCTCAGACGAATCCGTCATCTTGATAGGAATGAAATGTGCAGACTTGGTCAGCCGGTCGACTACATCCCAAATGGCGTCATTACCCTTTGAGGACCTCGGCAACCCAGATACAAAGTCCATGGAAATGTGTTCCCATTTCCATTCTGGCACTGCTAAGGGTTTGAGTAACCCTGGTGGTTTTTGGTGTTCAATCTTAACTTGCTGACAAGTTAAACAATGTGCCACGAACTCTGCCACATCCCTTTTTAGTCCATGCCACCAATAATACCTTTTCAGATCGTGATACATTTTGGTGCTACCCGGATGAATAGAGAGCTTGGATTGATGTGCCTCAATCAGTAGCTCTTTCCGACAACTCTTTGGCACATATGTTCTTCCCCGAAATAAAAGACCTTGCCCGGGTCGTAATTCCCATTCCGATATGTCCACACCAGCGGACATCTTGTCCCATATGTCCTTCACTTCCGGATCTGCTCTTTGTTCTTGTTCAATCCTGGTGACTATATTGGACCGTATGATTAAATTGTGCAAAACTCCACGGTTTGTAATGTATAGATTGAACTCCCGAATGGTATTCAACATCTCCCACTCGGTTCTGATCAAACATGCCACGGATGCATGTGATATGCGGCTAAGAGCATCAGCCACCTTGTTCGCCTTGCCTGGATGGTATCGAAGCTCGAACTCATAATCCGCCAGATACTCCGTCCATCTACGCTGCCTTAGATTGAGCTCCTTCTGATCAAATAAATATTTCAAACTCTTATGATCAGAATACACTTCAAACTTCTCGCCATAAAGGTAATGTCTCCAACTTTTGAGAGCGAAGACCACTGCGGCTAGTTCAAGATCATGCGTAGGATAGAGGCGTCCATGTATTTTTAGTTGTCTTGAACCATAAGCCACCACACGATGATCTTGACTGAGGGCACACCCCAGTCCTTCTCCCGAAGCATCGCATTCTACTTCATAACCCTTGCCTTTTTCTGGCAAAATCAAAATAGGAGCGGCTGTAAGTCTGTCTTTTAGCTCTTCAAACCTTTGGTTGCACAGATCTGACCACTCATACTTGACTCCTTTCTGAGTGAGTCGAGTCAATGGAGACGCTATTTTGGAAAAATCCATAATAAATTTCCGATAATAACCCGCCAATCCTAAGAAACTGCGGATCTCGGTTACGTTCTTTGGCGCTTTCCAGTCTTTCACGGCCGTCACCTTAGCCGGATCCACGGCTATTCCTTCCTCGGATATAACATGTCCTAAGAAATTCACTTGAGATAGCCAGAATTCACACTTACTGGCCTTGGCATACAATTTATTCTGCCTCAATGTATTCAAAATTATCCGTAGATGCTCTGCATGTTCCTCCTGACTCTTAGAATAGATCAGGATATCATCAATGAATACGATTACAAACTGATCCAGATAGGGACGGAAGATTCTGTTCATTAAATCCATGAACACAGCCGGCGCATTTGTGAGTCCAAATGGCATGACTACGAACTCAAACAGTCCATATCGCGTCCGGAAAGCTGTCTTTTCTATATCTTCCTCTCTAACTCGGATTTGATGATAACCAGACATCAAGTCGATCTTTGAAAAATGACTAGAACCCCTCAATTGATCAAATAAATCGTCGATCCTGGGTAAAGGGTACTTGTTCCGGACTGTTAGCTGATTCAGCTTCCGGTAGTCCACGCACATCCGTAGTGAACCATCCTTCTTCTTCACGAACAGCACTGGTGCTCCCCATGATGACGTACTGTTCCGGATGCAACCCAGCCTAAGTAGTTCATCAATCTGCTTCTTTAGCTCCGACATCTCTGCTGGTGCCATCCGATAGTGTGGTAACGACACTGGTGCTGTGCCAGGGTATAACTTGATTTCGAAGTTAATCTCCCTCCTAGGCGGTAAACCAGGGAGTTCCTTTGGAAATACATCAGCAAATTCTTGCACAATTGCCGGAAGTTCAGTAACTGGAGCTTTGTTTATGGTGATATTATTCAATACCACGTGATTTAACCCTTCCTGCAATCCACTTTGTTTATCTGAACGGACTACATATTGCTTGCCCTCGGGTGACTTAAATGTCACTCTTCGACGATAACAGTCGATGTTGGCATGAAACTTAACCAACCAATCTATACCGAATATAATATCATATTCTGACATGTCCAGCACTAGATAATTGAACTCAAATCTGAGTCCAGCTAATTCAGTGTTAACCGCCGTACATATAAGTCCCAATGCCGAATCTCCGACAGGGGATACAATAGTGAGTGTTGTGGCTAATCTTTGAACTAATGTACCCGTAGCAGTAATAAATGATGCAGCTATGAAGGAGTGTGATGCTCCCGAATCAAATAGTGCATATGCATAAGAACTATTCACTACCGCCATACCTTGTATCACAGCATGGTCGTCTTCTTCCTGAGAAGTTAGAGTAAATAATCGTCCAGATCCAGCAGGGTCAGACCTTCGACCTCCCCGACTTTGCATTCTGCCTCCTCTGGAGTTTCCCTGTCTAGCTTGAGGACGAAATGATCCTCTGGAGTATGACAGCCTGTTGAGCTTTGGGCAGTCTTTCTTGTAGTGACCTGGTTGATCACAGTGAAAACAGGTGTTCATTCCTCGAGAAGCTTGTGTGACTGCTAAAGATTGAGTGGGCTGGTTGGGGCGAAAACCACCACTTGATCCAACAGACGGCAAAGGTCTGCTAAAGTTCGTTCTGAACCTCTTGTTGGGTTGGTACGCACCCCTCCCACTCGGAGCTCGACGATTGTCCACTCTGGCAAATTCCGCCATCTCCTGTTCCACAATGGTTGCCCTGCTGACCACTTCTGCCAGTGTGGCTGCTTTGAACACGGTTACCTTGACCCTAATGTTTGGCCGTAACCCACGCTCGAACTTGCGAGCCTTTCGATATTCCGTGTCTACTATATAGTATGCATAGATTGACAGGCTGAGGAATTCTTGGTGATACTCAGCCACCGTCATTGAACCTTGCACTAACGTCATAAAGGCCTGAATTTGACGTTCTCTTTCTTCCTCTGGAAAGTAGCGCTCTAGGAATGTCGCTGAGAATTGCTCCCAGGTCATAGCAACTCTTTCTCTTCTTGGCACAAGTGCCTGCTGTTTCTCCACCACCTTCCACCATTTGGCAGCGTCATCTACCAGCTGTGACGTAGCCAATAATATTTTATGAGCATGACTCCTGATGTTCAGAAGAGTCAATATGTGGGAAATCTTCTCCAACCAGTTCTCGGCTCCGACTGGCCCTTCTCTGCCCTTAAAGTAAGGTGGCCGCTGTTGCTGAAAATCTCTAACCATGTTACGGTCATTATTCTCGCTCGTACTTCCCCCTCCGTTCAAATGTTGTTGGAGGACAGACGTAACCACAGCTTGCACCAAGCTGTGCAGTTCAGGAGGCACAAAGGGTACAGTCATGTTACTGTTCTCCTCCTCCTCTCGTCGATAAGACGAGTCATATTCCTCCTCGTCGTCCTGTTAATATGTTGGGTCACTCCCTTCTTCTTCCCACCGGGAATGTTGTGACTCTTCCTCATCGAGTGAACGTTCATGAACTGATCTCTCTTCGTCATGAACGGAAAGTTCATCATCATGTACCGATGGCACCTTCTCCTGTACCACCTTCCGGCGTTGGGGTACCACCTTCCCTTGTGGTGTGACTATGAGCACCTCATCTTTCTTCTTATCGTCCTGACGGGTCCTTCTCTTCGATGCCCCCTCAACTAATCCGATTTGTAAAACTTTTTCCTTACCCTTCGGATCTTGTACCACTTTTCTCTATGGCGCCATTTAGTCCTAATTCATGGGAAAACATATACTTAGTTCCATTAACAATATGCATCACATGCCATGAATCCTCATAAAAACATGAAATCACATATTTATATAAATTCAAACTTCATTTTTTGTACAAGGGTGGGTAGGGTGAAACAAACCCTATGTATAACAAAAAAAAATACCCCCTTACAAAAATAATCCTCTTTTTAATACCCTTTATATTAATTCCTATCCTAGTCTTCCGTAGAAGACTCCGCATCACCAGCGAACTTGAAACGGTTATCAGGACACATCATCGTTGTGTGCCCCAATACTTCACACGTTGTGCAGGGTATTAAACCGGGTCCTCCTATGCTAGGACAATTAGTCCTCGCCTCTCCATGCCCGTGCAGTCCACAGACCGGACAGACAATTCCTAATGGATGAGGACAATACAACCTGTTGTGATCGTCCTGATTACACAACTCACAAGTATCGTAGGGATCTACCTCCCCCGCCAATTCCAATATTATAGGAAAGTCTTCCATAGGATCCTCATAAAAGAAAAATCCCAGATCATCCTCTTCCTCCTCAGGAGGTTCCACTAACCAAGGAATATCCTCCATCTGATACTCAGGTAACGGTGCTAGATTCACCTCCTCCATTTGTGCTAAGTTCAACTCTTCCAATGCTGCTAGATTCCATTCCTCTTCCTGAAGGTTCACATTAGCCTCCATGTTGGTGTTGTTAGAAGCAGACACCAAGTCTATGGGATTGCTAGGAGTTCCACTGTAACACTCTGAGTACTCCACATTACTCGACATATCTGTATCATATCAATAAAACACAAGAATATTCAACAACAATTCTAAATAAACCATTCTTGGTTTTCAGGGGAATCTGATCATGTATTATATCATGTACTTTGTTTGGGGAAGATTGCCAAATCATCACTCTTTGTGTTCTTTTGTTTCAGGGGAAATCTCTAATTTCCTATTGTTTGTTTCTCAGTGTGGGGATTCCAGGGGAGTTCATCCTACCTTGCTATGTTTGATTTGTCCAATTATGATGACTGTACTTTACTTTGCTAACTTTCATTGTCGTTCTCAGATTGATTGTTCAGTCTGAGTCACTCAAAGTAAATTAATCCGGCCCCCAGGCAGCGGTCTCTGAAGAGTCGGTCAGTTGGGATTCTTATCCGTCAGTGAGACATGAAACCGTCTTAATCTTACTTCGATGATTCAACTTCCCGTTTCGCTCTGATACCAACTGTAACGCCCCGCCCTCTCCGAGAATTTCAGAGTCTAATTTTTTTTTTTTTAAATAAACATCGGAAGAGAGCGGGCGGCGTCACGACGCGAGTTAAGTTCAGACTACCCAAGCCTGAACCTTAACTGGCCACCCATGTGTACATGGATTAGACCATGATAATGAATCACACATGGAACTAACATCAACATGCGGAATAATCTAGATTAATTGCGGAATAGAAAGACGAGATAGCAAGTAACAGTCCTAGACATTATTTATCATAGATCAAACATCCAAATGTTATCAACCTACTCAAACCATAGCAAGTAGTGAGTTATTACATGTCCCACAAAAGTATTCAAAAGACAGTAATATAAAGTAGTTCAGTCCTTCATTCAAGCACTTAGGCTTGGCTCCCTCCCGGTCAACGACCTTTCCTTTCCCTTTGCTTGTACCTGCAATCTCCTCTGAGGATAGAATTAGGGCGTTAGATCAACGCGCCCAGTAGGTTCCCGAATCAGGGCTACCACATGTTAGCATATAAAACATGCATATACATATCATAATATATGATCATCAAAATAGGTAAAACAATGCTATGATGTATGCACATGCAATGAGCCTCCCCCATCATGTACATCCATAGCCATCACTTGTCGTGCCATGCACCGACAAGATAAATCACAATACAACTTCCATCTCTTCATCACTGACTGATTCATATCACGTATTAGTCCTCCTGGCGGAACTCTCTTCGCCCAAGGAGACCATTGTGACTATGATCATCATGTTACTCTTCCTGGCGGAACTCTCATCGCCTAAGGAGGACGTAACCCATAATTGTAACACTGTAGAACCTCATTCATCATCCCATGACCATGCATGAGATGCCAATGCCTGTATGCCATTTGTTAATGCATAATATATCATTTGAAACACATATATTAAAACAAGAGTATCATAAGAAAAACTGGGTAAAAACCGTGGTTACAAGTAGGTAGGAAACCTACTGAAGAATCCCTTCAGTAACTGATCTTTTTTTCGCGTCACCCGGTCACGACTCGTACCTCGTTCGACTTCCGGTACCTTATCCATATACCAATCAGCAAGTCATAACATCATTTACTTATTCAATCATATCTACGACCCATCCACATCATGTGGGGTTCGACCATGCCCTTGGCCGAACATCATCAACTTAGAGTTTGTCATTTTATGGGATTCGGCCCTATACTTGGCCGAATCTTGTATTCCCACTCTTCCATCATCAAATGGTTCTCCATTACAATACTTTAAACCCTTTTTAAAATCATGGGAATAATATCAAACACAAACTATGAACTTAGTCCATTTATTCCAAAAACAGCCCATGGGGTTCGGCCATGCACATGGCCGAACCCAATGGTTCTCTTGATCTGATTGATCCATCAATTACCCATAATTTGAATCAGTAATCTTAACCCTAATAATGACATGGTTTAGCCCTACATTGGCCAACCAATAACAACAAGTTAAACTTCACCAAATTACATCAAACACCATATTTTATATGGTTTTAAACTCATCAAAATCATCAAATACTAACATGGGGTTCGGCCATCCAAGGTGGCCGAACCTCATGTCTATGTTTTGTTCTTTCAAACATGTTTTTAGGTGTCATAGTATCAGTATAACTTTGCTGCCTTATTACCTCTCAAGACCATCCAACTAAGTTCATCAATTTGTCCAAATGACCATCAAACTTCGTGGGATTCGGCCATCCAAGATGGCCGATCCTGATGGTCCAATTCATCAATTTTAAACCGTTGATTTAGACCCATGGTACCTTCAGTCCTTATGTCATTCAGATCCATGTTTTTAACCCTCTTTAAAACATGCATTTGAATCTCAATAAAACTCAAAAACAGTCCACCAAAAACTCCATGGTTTCCATGTTTCAAAACATGAAAACCAACCTAACTTTTGCATGGGGTTCGGCCCTCCATGGTGGCCGAACCCAATGGTCATCTTTACCATTTTAAAGCCTCTCTTAATCAAGGTTAAAACCTTGGTGTATTCGGCCATAACCATGGCCCAATTCACCCCCATTCATTCCATGTTATTAAACCAAATAACACATAAAATACTTACCAAATTTTCCAAGTTTTCTTCTTGTCTTTGATCCTTGATTTCTCCCTTTTATTTCTTCTTTCTTTCCTTAATTCCTTGCTGGTTTAGGCTTGATTAACTGATGCCAAACCTCTGCTGTTCAGCCAAGAAAACGAATTGGAGAGAGGGAGAGAGAGATGGGAATTCTTGGATTCTTTGGTGTGAAAAATGGCCATGTATGGTTAGGTTTTCTTTTATAGTTTCAGCCCCCCAGCTCCCATTCATCCTCCCTCATTAATGTTGTTAAAAACGATGGGGCAAAGGGTGTTAACCAAGACACCTCTTGGTGCCAAACATTGCACCCCTTGGTGCCAAACATTGTATCACATGGGAAATGAACCAATGCAACCCTTCATGAAGAGGTGCCGCCCAACCTTGGTGTCTTTTGGCTTTGCCAAAGCACCCTTTCATACCAACGGCTGAGATTAATTCAGATTAATTGTTGTGTGAGAATACAACTCATTTCCATCTCCTCTTGACTCACCTAACGCGGAATATTTTTATTTTAAACCAACTCATCCAACTCATCACTTTTAATGCACTAAGTTTGAGTCAACTCATTTCTTAAATCCAATTCATTTCAAATCGACCCAACTCAAGTTGAATTAACTTACACTTGAGTTCAATTGAGGGCCCACACGGTCATCCGTGGTCAAACTGGTCAACCCGACCCATTGGGTCCCCCCTTTAGCTCCTTGACCTTTTTTGACTCTATGACCCAATTATGGTATTTTGGTCATTTGTAAGTGGTTTTCTCATATGGATCATGCCTACCCATTTCTTCTCTACTTGATTTCCAATCAAATAGGCTTAACCCTATTTAATTTAAGCTTACACAATGGTCAAATCATCCATTTTGACCCATTGGGTCCAATTGAGCCCTTTGACCCATTTAGTCATTTCCAATCCAATTGATGTACATAACCCATCCAAATCAACTTGATATACATATAATGTGCTCATACGACCTTAATTTGAGCAATAGGCCCCAACATTTCTTATTTTGACATCACAAAATAAATAATTTAATAATTCAGGGGCATTTTCGTAATTTTCCATTTTATTGAAAAAATTGGGGTGTTACACAATTAAGGCCCAACGGATTGTGGATAAGGTTCAATTGAAATAAATGGGTAAGATTTATTTAATTGGGTCAAGGTTGTCAATTGGGTCAAATGCTCAATTGGGACCCAATGGGTCATGGTTGACTTGGTCGACCACCAAATGAGTTCAAGCTTAATTAAGGTGTGGCTGAATTAAATTGGATTAAGTTCAATTGAGTAAGTTCAAATGGAATCAAGGAATTAAGTTAATGAATGAGGACAAGTCTTGAGTTTAAAAGAATTAAAAATATTTGAGTTAAGGTGAGTTGAATGGGAAGTTAATGGGACTTTCGTCTTAGGTGAGTTAGGAGGGTAGATGGAGAGTTGCATCTCATAAGACCAAACCCAAGGTGTACACACGTTGGGGAGATGGAGGGTTTCTATCTCATGATGGAAACCCAAGGGGCACACAGTTGGAGTGTTTCATCTCATGGGAGGAAACCCCCAAAGGAAGTATTAATGAGGGAGGTGAAGAGGCATAGTTGTTACAAAGGGGCATAACCCAAAAGACACCACCCTTGGCCGAATTCCATTGTACAACAAAGAGAGTTCTTTTCTTCATCTCTCTCTCTTTCTTGGCCGATCCCCCTCTCAAGACAAGAAACACTTAGAGTATTTCTATCTCAAGCTTCTCTCACTCTCACTTAAGGCCGACCCTCTCACAAAGATCAAGGAGGAAGAAAGAATAAAGACTAAGGAAGGAAAAGAGCGGAGGAGCAAGTTGGAACGAAAGAAACCGAAAGAGTTGCGAAATCAGTAAGTACTTGATGAGATTATTACATAGCATGTCTGTACTTGCATCTCATGCATGGCATGGGAGGGATGAAATGTAACCAGAGACCCACGCTTCGTTGGGGGGTCTGTAAGGCATTCGTGAGGGTACCTTGATGTGCATTATCCATCAAGAATGATGTATGATTGATTTGTAACCGGAGATCCACGCTCCGTAGGGGCTTCCGTAAGGCATTCGTGGGGATACCGTGATAAATGTGATTGTGATATGGTTGATGGGTAGGACTCATGGCATATGACACTCATGGCATGGCATTGACTTGCATGTTTTTGATATTATGTTATCTATGTGATTTTTGAACTAACCCATGTGTTGACCCTACTTGGAGTACCTACTGGGCGCTTTGATCTAACGCCCTACTTCTACCTTAGTTGATGACACAGGAAATGGGTGGAACGAAGGACGTGATAGGAGCCAAGCTTAGGAGCTTGGATAATTTAGTTTCGTTTTATTTAAGTTATTCATTGACAATGTAATTTGAGTAGCTAGCATTTGGGACTGTAATAACTTAGATTATTTGCTATGGTTTGGAATGTTAATTTTGGATATTTTAACTTAAGATAATTATTATTAAGTGATGGACTTCCTTGCTATCTAAAATGGAATAGGATAGTTATTCTATTATATTTCTGCATCTACGAATTATTCTGCATGTTTAACTTGAGTAAGTGTGAACCGTTTTAGTGGACTTGGTCCATGCACACGTATGGTTGACTAGTTAAGGGTCGGGCTTTGGAAGCTCGAACTTAACTCGCGTCGTGACGTTCCCGCTCTCTCTCAGTCTTTATAAAAAAAATAAACTCTGATTTTCGGCGAGTGAAAAAGGGCGGGGCGTTACAATCTTGAGCAGCTTCAAGATTTTTGTGATTTTCTCAACCCAGTTTTCGGCCTCTGCGGGTCCCTCTTTCCCTTTGAAATGAGGGGGACGCTGCTGTTGGAAGTCCTTGACCATATTTCGGTCCAGTGATTCATTGGAGGTTGCAACTCCGTTGCCGTTCTGATGTTGCTGTAGAGCGGAAGTGACCACTGCCTGCATTAGGCTCTGCAACTCAAGAGGTACTTCAGAAATATTAACACTATTTTGCCCCTCTTCCTGGTGTGGGTGCTGTACCTCCTTCTCCTGATGCGGGTTTTGTCGGGTTCTTCTTCTTCTCAGAGGCATTTTCCTAAGTCATTGAAACATCGTTTAACTTAGTTTCCTCATAAACTTTTGTGTTTACATATTTTGGGGAGTTGCCAAATCAGCATCTTGTATTTCTTGTTTTGGGGAATTTTCCCATGTATCATATATTGTTTCTCATTTTGGGGAAATACTGGTGTTTCTTGTTTTCGGGGAGATATGCCCTACTTGCTATGTTTGATAAATTCATAATTCATAATGATTTTTCTTCCCTTGCTATTATTCCATTTTCATCAAGTGTTGCTCTCAGATTGAATGCTTCCGTTTGATTCTTAACAAAGTACATTAATCAGGCCCCCGTGTAGCAGACTCCAAAGAGTCGGTCAGTTGGGATTCTTATCTTGTCAGTGAGGCATGATACCGTATTAATCTTACTTTGAAGACTCACATTTTTTGTTTCGCTTTGATACCAACTGTAACGCCCTGCCGATTTTCACTGGCCGAAAAATCAGAGTATATATTTTTTAAAATGAAGAAGTGAGAGAGAGCGGGAACGTCACGATGTAAGCTAAGTCCGAGTTTCCAAACCCGACCCATAACTGGCCAACAATACGTGTGCGTGCACCAAGTCCACTAAAACAGTTTACACGCTTACGATTAACTATGGAATTGATATATGAATAGAAATTATCCATAACATGATATTAAATAAGCAAGGAAGCCATTCATTAATAAATTAACTTAAATTTAAATATCCAAAATCATCAACCAACCATAGCAAAATAAACTAAGTTATTACAATCACAAAATACTAATTATCTCAAATACATTGTTCCAAAATCAATTCATAAAGTAAACATCATTTGCCCAAGCTCCTAAGCTTGGCTTCCTTCACGTCCATTGTCATTTCCATTCCCTGTTCCATCATCTAAAGGGTAGAAGTAGGGCGTTAGTCAATGCGCCAAGTAGGAATTCCAAATATGGTCATACACATATAGGATCAATGTAAAAAAAAAAAAAAATCAGAATAAGAGTTTCATATTAGAAACTATAAACATATCATAGTATCAAAATCAGCGCATAATAATCATGTCCAAATCATGCTCATGTATATGTCCATGCCATGTGTGTCATATGTCAATGATCCCCCACCCAATCTCCATATCAAACATCATACAAATCATAACAACATTTTCCTTGATATATAATGAAACCATATCAAGGTGTTCCCTTGGCCATTTACGTCCGCAGTGTTTTGTGACAGCACCGCCAGGTCACTGTTATACCTCCCTACATGTGTTAATCGGAATAACCGATGGAGCCTGGATTCCTCCCTTTGAGCAGGGTTTTTGGACTGGTTACCCCGGAGCCCTTTGGCCCATTTTAAGCCGTACCCCTAACTAGCAATCCCGGACATGGCCAATAATCAATGGTTCACATAGCTTTTCATAAGCTAGTCTCAAGCCCCAAGTCATGTCCGGACAGCTCATAACTTGGCTTGCTGCCCCATCTATTCCCTCCCATGCCATGCCTGAGATTATGGATGCACAAATGTCATTTCGTATCAAAATACATAATAACATCGAAAACAGTTCATAAAACATATTCCATTTGATTTACCAAAATAAACATTGTACTGAAATAAAAACCAGTAATATATAAGATCCATATGCATCTCAACAAGGTAGGAATCCTACCCAAGTCCAATTTACTGTCCTTTTCTTGTTTTGCACGAACAATCACTAACTATCACGTGAAAGTGAATCTTACCTCTTTACCTTATCAATTTAATCATATATATCAATTTAATTATCCATTTGATTTAAATCATCCCTTACACCTTTCCAGATAAAAAGAAGTTTCTGGAAACATCATTAAAAAAAAAAAAAATCAACTTTTCAATTCAGTCGACTGAATCACGTTTTGCTATAGTGTTCTGCCTTACTGCAGACTTTCAGTCAGCTAAAATATACTTTCAGCCTGCTGAAACCCAACTCAGTATTGTTCTTTCCTTGACTCGTTACTTTTCAGTCGACTAAATCACAAATTCAGTCAGCTGACTTTTAGTCAAACCCTTCGTATCCCTGGTCAACCCTCTTTCAGTCGACTGACTTTACACTAGATAAACTGTATGTTCAGCCAGTATAGATTCAGTCGGCTGAATCCATGATTTAGTCGGCTGAATCATCAGCGAACAATTTGCGTGTTGGCTAAGTAATCATTCAGTCGACTGAATCAAAGATTCAGTCGGCTGAAACACGTCAGATCATTTTACTTCTTTGATACGACTTCTTTCAGTCTACTAAATCAAATATTCAGTCGGCTAAAACACCCTTATACCCCTTATATTTTAATCCAGACATGGTTCAGTCGACTGAATCCAAATATTCAGTCGACTGAAACTCCCAGAATTGGTTTTCTATCTTCAGCCATACCAGTTCAGTCGACTGAATCCCCGATTCAGTCGACTGACTGCTTGTCAGTCTCTTTCGTTTGATCCTTTGATCAGACCTTTCTTCATGGAATTCATTCCTTATTAATTTAAAACACATTAAACATCATTCATACAACTGCTCAGTTGGTTTACTCTACCCTCTAACCAAAGTTAGAGTCCTCTTCATTTATCTTTTCAATCTTGTGCCATGGAAACAAGATTCTAATTTCTACTCTTTGGTTGTTGGTTTCCAATATCTATCCATTCCTTGAATGGATACCAACTCCATGATCATTCAACAGTTTGACCATTTTAGTCTAACACTCTTGGAGCCCATGGATTCGGCCACCCATGGCCAAGTCCATAACTTCCTTAATCTCATTCCTATCTAAGTAAACATGGGACATACCTTTACCCGTCTCCTCCTTTCTTTTGCTCTGTCTTTGCTCCTCAGTCCTTCTCCTTCCTGGTACTTTCACTGATTCTCTATGTTCAGAGGTGTAGAAATGGAAATGGAAAGGAGAGATGAGAGGAAATCTCTTGGTGTGCAAGAGGTTGGTTCGGCCAAGAGGGTGTGAAGTGCCCCTTAGACTGGTCTCTTGTATAACAGTCCCATCCTTACCCTTTTTCCTCTTAATGAGTTATCTTACCAAGGAGTCCCTTGGCCTAACCATGGAGACCCTTGGCCTTCCAACGTGTGCATGGAGTTCCATCCTTTGAAATGGAAACTCTCCATCTTCCCTCTCCACTCACTAAAAAGTCTACTCCACTTCCATGCAACTCAGCTCAAGTAATTGGTTTTGAACTCACTTTCAACTCAAGCCATTTAACTCAATTGAATATTTAATTTGCTTTAATCTTGAACTCGATTGAATATTTAACTCACTTTAGTCTTGAACTCCATTGAGTTCACTCATGATTGACCAAGTCAACCATGACCTAGCCTATCCTGCATGTGGTGACATGTGGCACATGGATCCCATCCATGCCATATTACTTGATGATGTGTATTTGGGTCTTAATTGGGTAATTGATCCAATTAAATTAAACCTGCCCATTTACCTTCAAATCAGTTCATCTATGACCCATTGGGTCCCAATTGGGTAATTGACCTATTTAATCACACTTACCCAATTATTCCCAAATCGAATTCTATCATTGATCCATTGGATCATAATTGGGCTATTGACCCAACTCCTTTACCCATCTAAGGTCCATTTCATCCATAAATCTTAAATTCCATAAATTTAACCATTTAAATAGATAAAATCCAATATATTAATGCATTGAAAAATCCGGATGTTACAAAAATGCTCCGAGTATGTGGAGTCACAATCTATGGGAGGTTGCTTGGATATGGATTTGCAAGTTGATCCTAAGCTTGGTTTCTGTTTCTCTCTCTCAATCTCAATCTATGAAGATTGGATTTCAAATGGTTCACCGAAGTTTAGAGCATAGAGACAGGGGTTGGGATGTGTGGGAATGCCTCTAAGTTTTGCCTATACAAAGGTACACGGTATCCAAGGTCTCCAACCAAATACACCCAAGGATTGCAGTATATATAGTTAAACATAAAAATCCCAATTCTCGGTCATAGACGAGTCTATCTAGTAGACATGTCCCAACTTTGGGTTATAGACGGGTCTATCTGGTAGCCATGTTTGTACATGCACTATAGATAGGTCTATCTGATAAACATGTCGGTACTAGATGGGTTTATCTGGTAGACATGTCCATACCGACATAGTGCCGTTGTAATTCGACCGTTAAGCTTCCAACGGATATAAAATGGTCACTATCGATGGGTCGGTCATATTGATGGGTCGATGGTCGACATGTCTATCTCATGGATGGGTAGGTATATTTATCAGAGAGCAGCACAAAATTACAGAGCCTTTTCAACCAAACCTCTGAAACTCCAGGTAGACATGTTTATCCATAGACAGGTCGGTCCTAGACAGATTTATGAAAAAAATAGTTCGGTTCTGGTACTCTAGATATGTTTATGCCCTCGACGTGTCTATCTTGGTACTCTAGATAGGTCTATGACCTAAACATGTCTATCTGACAATTTACCAGATTTTCAATGTTTGTCCTATCTGGTTTTGTGACTATCCAGAGACTACTAGGGCTTGTTTATGTTTTCACTAATATGTTCCACTAAACCTAGGCAAGGTCCACTAAGTGTGTGGGTTCCACCTAAAGTCATTTATAGCCAATTACCTTTGGTGATTGCCATACACTTGGTGATGATGAGTCTTGCACTTGATCTTCCATCTTCAAATATCTTGATTCAATCTTCATCACTTGAGTCTTGTTTCATCGGCTTCAAACTTTTGAGACAATGGTTCACCTAAGTCATGAAATTGAAAAATAGGTGACTCGCAAGCTTGGGCATTAACACATTGATTTATAATATTTGAAAGTTCTCTAAGTGCTTGGAACAAAATTAACCTTAGAGGGGGGGTGAATAGGGTAATCACAAATTATGGATCCTTTTAAATTTACTTCATTAATATAGTGTAGAATTAGATAACAATTAATAAAATGTGTGGTTTCAAAGTGTGTAAAAACAAAAACAATCACCAAAGAGACAATACACACAATTTATAGTGGTTCGGTTGAACAACCTACATCCACTGTTGATAATCGCCTAACCTTGGGCTATCTCCACTTCACTAAGCGTTGGAATTACACCAACACAATAGAATAGGGCTTCCACCTATCTAATTGTTTGGGACTTTCACCCAATTCCTATCCCACTATTTTTTATATTAGTTCAATAGAAACTTAGTCTCTTTAATCCACTTCACAATCAACAAATGATTTTTAATGTAAAAATCTAAAACTACGAAGCACTTTCCTTTGGAGATCTTTGTAAATGTAGTTGTGCACTCCCAATGTAAACTCGAACAATCCCGACAATCTGCTTTGTAGAGTAATCACAATCTTTGGGAGACTTTTTAGAAGATTCGTTCTCAATCTTTATCCTAGAGAATTTGGCTTAATCCTTCTATTTTAATCATAATCTTTACCGATTATATACTTGAATGGTTTGTTTTTGATTTATCAAGAGAGAATAAGCCTAAGATTTTGCCTTTGATACTTGTGAGATTTTCTCACTGGTAGATTGCTCAATTAATTGCTATTCACTCCTCTACCAACTCCCAAAAAAGTGTTCGTATTTATAGGCAACACTGAAAATTTCGTAAAATAGAAACACACGATCGATTGTGTACTGGCGATCGATCATCCGTGTTTGAAATCCTTTCCACCAACCCAACCATTGAGCATTTAATGTACAGTAATGGCTCTAAAACGGTAACATCACGATGGATCGTGCCACAAGACTAAATGTCCGTGTTTCTGGCGACTGATCGCGGGTTGGCGAATGTACCAGCCTGATACTCACTGTATTTTCCAGTGTCAAGTCTCCTCCAGGCCCAAGGCGATTGATCGTGATGCCGATCTATTTTTGCCCTGTACTCATGATCGATCACATACCCGATTGATCATGTGATACCAAGTTTTCCAAGCTTTGATTAAGTCCAGCCTATGTCCTGTCTTAGCAATACATCACCCATATGATTGATTCGTCAAGGTTCCAGACGATCGATCGTGGGCACCTGATTGTATCGTCCTGAGTCCACACGACTTTGACAGTCATGGTCAACCAGAAATCCCAACATTCCACACGGCATATGACAGGACCACAATTGGTCATGTGTTGTTCTTGGCGACTGATCGACAGACACGATGTGTTGTCTTGACAGTGAATTCATATTTCCATGTTGAGTTCCAAGTTTTGTGAAACACATGTTAAGCTTGATTAATTATCCAGATATGGTCTCTAAGCCTAGGCAAGGTTCACCTAAGGTAGGGTACCACCTGAGGTCATCTATGGTCACTTACCATTAGTGATTGCCATACATGTTGACATGTTGATCCATTGAGTCTTCACACTTCAACCAATGCTTGAGATCTTGAGTCTTGAGCTTCTCCCTTCAAGGCATTACTTCACCTAAGTCCCGAACTTGACAAACAGGTGACTCTGCAAGCCGAACACTAACAATCTCCTCCTTTGTCAATTCGTGACAAAACTTAGAAGCTAATCAAATACAGACTAAATATTCATCCCAATCCCAATTGTACATCATAAAAATAAAACTTTTACAATATTACATTGAAATGACATATAGACATGGCTCAGCTTCATATTCTTGCTTTGTTTGCTCTATCTTCAAAATTTGTAAACACACAAGCAAGTTACAAAGCACTAGAAGATCATTAGTGGGGTTAGTCCAAACACAAACATGTATCCATGGACTAAACATATAAACTCTCCCATACTCCATGATCTTTAAATCAACAAACTCAACTTTTCTCTTCTCCCCAAATCTTCTTGAGTTTGACATCTCAAACTCAATGCATCATAATGCAACTTAATACAACTTCTCCCATACATTAAGCATATAAGCTTCATACAAGCTTCAATTTTCTCTCCCCCATACTCCTAGTTTCTACAATTATCTCCCCACAAGCATTAGCTTCTCCAAATTTCTCCCCCATTTTTTCTGTAATTAACAAATGCTAAACAAGAACATATTTTGTGCTTCCCCAAACTTCATAGCCAAACATACATGCCATTCAAACCACTAAAACATTTATGCATCCATATTGAAAATCCAGCCATTCAATAAACATGGACAAATATAAGAAATAACCATGGCATCAAATAACAACGAGAGAGATGGAGATAAACATGGCATTAACAAACCATTGCATTGATAAACAAAACATTATAAATCCAAGAAGTAAAAGGGTTTTAATAATTACATGCCCAAAAGGTAAGTTTTTCAAAACAACATAAGAAAAACTATCCTACGTTGTGCCATCTGGAGGAGAGGAGGAGCAACGAGGATCAGTGTCATCCTTGCTGCAGGATATGGCGGAGATGAAGCTCTAGATGGATTCCTTCACATACGTTGCCAATACATCAAACATAGCTTCCAATCTGGCTTCCAAGGCTCTGTTCCTTGTGAACTGCCTGTCTTCAATTTGAGACAACGCAGATGGATAGAGTACTTGCAAGACTATGAGTTTTCATTGCGATATCACCCTGGCAAGGAAAACAAAGTGGCGGATGCCCTCAGCTGCATTTCACATGCAACTGTGACCAGACTGATTATGTAAGAATGGGAAATGCTGACAACCATCCGAGAGTTCAATTTGCACATCAAAAATCTTGGGAGCAAGTATAATCTGATGGTACAGTCCAGTATGATTTCAAAGATTGAACAAGAACAACGGATAGATCCTGAAGTGCAGAAATTTGGGCCAAGATGTCGACTGGAGAGGTCATACCAGAATGGGAATTACGACCTGGAAAATGTCTCTTATTCCGAGGCAGGACATATGTACCTCAAGGCTGCAGGAGAGAGCTATTGAAAGAAGCTCATTAATCAAAGCTCTCCATCCATCCAGATAGCATCAGGATGTATCATGATCTGAAAAGGCATTATTGGTGGCATGGACTCAAAAGAGACGTGGATGACTTTGTCTCTCACTGCCTTACTTGTCAGTAAGTCAAGACAAAACATCAGAAGCCGCTAGGACTGCTCAAACCCCTACCCATGCCCGAATGGAAATGGGAACACATTGCCATGGACTTTGTGACAGGGCTGCCGAGGTCTTCAAAAGGTAATGATGCAATCTGGGTTATAGTGGACCGTCTGACCAAGTCTGCACATTTTCTCCCTATCAGAATGACAGACTCGTCTGAGACTCTGGGACGATGGTATATCAGGGACATCATCAGGCTACATGGTATACCCAGGACTATTGTGTCCGACAGAGATGGTAGATTCACTGGCAGGGTGTGGCAGAACATGCAATCGGCTATGGGGACAAATTTATTATACAGCACAACTTTCCATCCACAGACAGACGGTCAGTCAAAACGGACAATACAAACATTGGAGGATATGCTAAGAGCCTGCATGCTAGACTTCAAGGGTAGTTGGAAAGATCACCTACCACTGATTGAGTTCTCATACAACAACAGTTACCAGGCAAGCCTCAAGATGGCTCCATTTGAGGCATTGTATGGTAGACCCTGTAGATCCCCAGTGTGTTGGACAGAGGCCGAGTAGCCTGCTCTTATTTGACCTGATCTGGTTACAGAGACCACGGAACAGATCAAAGTGATACGACAACATCTTCTCACGGTACAGAGTCGTCAGAAGAGCTACGCTGACAAAAGAAGAAGATCTCTTGAGTTTGAAGTGGGAAACCTAGTGTTCATGAATGTCTCGCCACAAAAGGGACACATGAGGTTTGGAAAGAAAAGGAAGTTGTCACCCAGATTTGTGGGTCCCTTTCCATTCCATGACGAGGTGGGGGAAGTGGCCTATCGTCTGATACTCCCTCCACAGTTGTCAGGACTGCATAATGTATTCCATGTTTCCATGCTGAGGAAGTACAACCCTGACCCATCACACGTGCTGAATGTGCAAAACATAGAAGTGCAAAGCGACGTATCTTACGTCGAGAGACCTGTTCGAGTAATTGATACGGAGTAAAGGGTGTTATGTAACAGAGCGATTCCGTTTGTCAAAGTGGTATGGGACTGACATGGTAATGAGGAAGCTAGTTGGGAATTAGAGTCAGAAATGAGAGCAGCTCATCCTAAGCTATTTGTATGATTTGTATGATTTGTTTGAAATCCTACTTCGCTCGATTTTCGAGACTAAAATTTCAAAAAGAGGGTAATATTGTAACATCCCGGATTTCCTTAGCTTATAAAATTATTGGATTGGCTCACTTGGATTGCAATTTAATTGAATTTGAGGTTAACAACTTTAAATGGACATTAAATGGGCAAGAAAATAGGTCAATTACCCAATTAAGTCCCAATGGGTCATGGGTGAGCTTGATTTTAAAGTAATTGGGTAAGTTTAGTTAAATTAGTTGAATTGGATAAATTAGTACATTCAATGCATTAAAATCTACCTCATCAAGTGAGGTAGTATGTGAGTGATGTAGCATTGCCATGTGGCATACATGTCATCACATGGAAGCCAACTAAGCAAGGATACCACATCATCAAGTGACATAGCCAACGTGGGACCCAAGTGCCATGTGGTGACCAAGTCACCACATGCATGGTCGACCATGGCATGGGTTGACTTGGTAAACCACTTGTGAGTTCAAGTCTTGAATTAAGGTTTTTTGTTTGAGTTGAGAAGATGAAGGGATGAGATGGGGTAGCTTGTCTAAGTACATTGTACTTAGACACTTGGGGACCCAAGGGTCTTCATCTCAAGAGCCATGAAACCACCCTTGGGAAGTGAACGAATTCATTGATTAAGCCAAGGGCCTCCTTGGTAGGCCAAGCCATTATGAGAAGATGAAGGGAAGAGTTTTAGTTTTAAAAACACAACCCAAAGAACTGCTCAAACCCCTTGGTCGACCCCTCCTCTTTGGGCAAGAGTTTTCTCTCCTCTCCTCTCCTATCTATCTCCCACCTCTACCTCCATACACTTGAGACTTTGAAAAACAAAGAAAATAAAAGAAGAATTAAGGAAGAAGAGACAGATCAAAAGAAAGAAAGGAGATTGAAGGAAGGTATGTCTAAGACTTAGTAATATGGGAATAAATCTAAGAAAATCATAGGTTTGGCCATGGTGTGGCCGAACCCATGGGTTCCATGATTGGTTGGAATGAATGACCAAAATTGTTACAAGGCCATAGAGTAGGAAATCCATCCAAAGGATGGTTATGGGTTGAAACAAAACAACCATAAGATTAAATTCGAACCATGCTATGATACTATGAATGGATGGATTATGAAAAACCCTAACCTTGGTTAGTGGGTAGGGTAAATTTACTAAGTGAAGTATGGAAGATGAAATCCATGTTTAAATATGATAAAGGATGTATTTCCAGGAGAATGGCCTTACAATGAATGCAAACAAAAGGATTTGACACAAAGTCAGTCGACTAAAGCTTATGATTCAGTCGACTGAAAGTGTGCTAGTCTAGCATACAAAGGATCTGCTTGTATTTCAGTAGACTGAAAGTGTGCTGGCCGAGCGTACAAAGGATCTGCTTGTATTTCAGCCAACTGAGTCGATTGAAAGTATACTGGCTAAGCACCTATGATATCTGGTTGTATTTCAGCCGACTGAATTCTAGATTCTGTCGACTGAATTAGAATGTCTTATTTTGGATTATCTTCCAGATGCCTCTATCTATCTGGTAGTATGGAAGGAGTGATGAAATTAAAATGGAAAATCAAATTAATATATATGGTTGAATTTGATAAGGTAGAGAGGTTTGCAAAGGGATTACAATTCATCTCACGTGACCGTTAGCGTTATCCTTGCAAGACAAGAAAGGATAGTATATCTGACATTGGTAGGATTCCTACCTCATTGAGAACAGTATGGAGTATAATATGACACTTGTTTATATTCAAAATAAGATGAGTTCATTGGCTAATAAATTGTATATGATTATTAATTGATTTTCAATTATATTATGTATTTTAAATGAAATGGCATTCTTGCATACATTACCTCATGCATGGCATGGGAGGGAACACATATGACCAGCAAGCCAAGTTCTGAACGGTCCGGACATAACTTGGGCTTGAGATTAGCTTATATGAAGCTATATGAACCGTTAAGATTTGGCCGCGACCGGTTGATAGAAAAGGTACGGCGTAATTGGGCCAAAGAGCTTCTGGATAGTCAGTCTCGAAATCCTACGCAAAGGGAGGAGATCAAACTCCATTGGAAATCCTGATTAATTTGTGAATGGGTATAAGTGCCCTGGTGGTTGCCATCTCAAACACTGTGGACATAATTAGCCAAGGAAACCATTTATTGATTTATGATGTGATTGAGTATGGACATTGGGTGGGATCTCATTTGGCATTGACACCCATGACATGACACTTATGTTAGCATGATTATGATATGGACATCATGCATTGTTTTAGTACTTAAAAGATGTTTTACAAATATGACGTTAACGATGTATATACCCTTGATTTATGTTAAACTAATATTACTCCTATGTGTACCATAACCTTAACTGGAATACCTACTGGGCATGTTGACTAATGCCTTACTTCTACCCTATAATTGATGGAACAAGAAATGATAAGGAAAAGGATGTGGGACCAGAAGGGAGCCAAGCGTAGGAGCTTGGGAAGATTTAATTTTAAATTACTTAGTTTTTTTATTACAATGATGTATTCGGAGGACTTACATTTTGGATTGTAATAACTTAGAACTTATTTGCTATGATTTGATAATCTTTAAGTTTATTGGAATATTATGGTGATTGACTTTCCTTGCCTAATGATAACAAGAGAATGAATAGCATCATATTCATATGAATTATTCCGCAAGCATTATGAAAAAAGTGTGAAAATGTTTTAGTGGACTTAGTCCACGCACAAGTTATAGTGGCCAGTTAAGGGTCGGGTTTTGGAAACTTGGACTTGACTAGCGTCGTGACGACCCATCCTCTCTCACTTATTTTTAAAAAAAAATATACTCTGATTTATGCAAATGGAAGAGGGCGGGGCGTTACAAGACAAAATGGAGTGAGTGAAACAGGTTGGTGCTCTCTCTCTCTTTTCTCTCCTCTCTTCTCTGTTTTTTTCTTCATTCTTTTCCTCTATTTATTTTTCTCTCATTCCCTTTTCTTTCTTTCCCCTTTTCTCTCTTTCATTTTCTTTCCCTATTTATTGTCCTTCTTCGGTTGACCTACACCCTTAAATGGGTGGTTGGTAGACATGAGTTGGCGTGGGAGGTAGCTGTAACACCCCGGATTTTCAAGTTATTAATATATATGAAATTGGCTCCTTTAATTTATGAATTATTGGATATGGACCTTAGATGGGTAAGTTGTTGGGTCAATTGCCCAATTAAGACCCAACGAATGGTGGTTATGTTTCAATTGAATTAAATGGGTGAGATGTATTTAATTGGGTCAAAATTGTTAATTGGATCAAAATGCCCAATTGGAACCCAATGGGTCGTGGTTGACTTGGTTGACCACCAAGTGAGTTCAAGCTTACTTAATTGGGGTTGAATTAAGATGGAAATGGAATTATGTAATTGAGTTGAGTTTAAAAGAATGGAAAATAGTTGAGTTATGGTGAGTTGGATGGGAAGTTAATGGGACCTTCATCTTAAGTGAGTAGAGTGTGAAGATGAAAGTGTTGGGTTGTTTCAAAAACCAACTCAAGGCATACACGTTGGAATGGGAGTTTCATCTCATGGGATGAAACTCCAAAATGGAACATCAATGGGGGCTGGACGGTTACACAATCCAAGCCAAGACATACACTTTGGAATGGGAGTTTCATCTCATGGGATGAAACTCCAAAATGGAACATCAATGGGAGGTGGACGGTTTTGTGTTGTTACACAATTGAAACCAAGGCACACCGTTGGGGACATGGGAGTTTCACCCCATGGATGAAACCCCCAAATGGAACTTTAAGGAGGGAGGTAAATGGGCATGGGAGTTACAAAGGGGTGTCACCAAAGGACACCACCTTTAGCCGACCTTATTGATCAACAAAGACTTTAGTTTTCAATTCACTCTCTCTCCCTCTCTCTTAGCTGAACCTCACCTCAAGACAAAGGACTTAGAATAGTTTTGATCTCAAGCTCTCACTCAAGGCCGATCCCCTCTCTTTGACAATGGGAGAACACTTGGAGTATTATCTCAAGTCTTCTCTATTTCTCCCTCTCTCAAATCCATACCTCCTGGCCGAACCACTCCAACGGATTCCATCAAGATCAATCTCGGCCAAAGATCAAGAAAGAATGAAGAAGAGGCTAAGGAAAGAAAGGAGTAAGAAGGAGTGAAAGAAACCGGAGGAGTCGCGGAATCGTTAAGTACATGATTAAGTTTGCATAATTAAGAAAAGAGGGTCAAGGAAACCCTAGTTTTTATCATGGTTAAAGACTCAATGATGAACCTTAGGGTTCGGTCATGTTATATGGCCGAACCCCATGGAAAGGTATTAAAGAATTTATATGGGTCTAAGTTGATTTTTAAGAGAAGATGAGGAACCATAGGGTTCGGCCATGTTGTAGGGCCGAACCCCATGGAAGGACATTGGTTATTTTTAATGAATTTGGAAGGATGAAAATCATAGACATAGGTGTATGATTTAAAAGGTTTTAAAGGGCTAAATGGATGTAGGTATGAGAACCATAAAAGGATCAAACCATATATGGTTGATATATTTTTAAGGAAAATAAAGAACCATAGCGTTCAGCCATGGTGTATGGCCGAACCTCATGGAAAGGAATTAAGGATTTTAAATGGGTCAAAATGATGTAAAGGATGGAGAGCCATGGACCTAGGGTTCGGCCAAGGTGTATGGCCAAACTCCATGAAGAATTGTTGAAGTATGAACAAGTAATTGATTTTAAGTAAGGTAAATGATGATCCAAAAGGATGAACCAAAATGCATGATTGAATCATGGAAATAAAGGACCATGGGTTCGGCCAAGGTGTATGGCCGAACCCCATGAAGAAGGTTTTGTGCATGAAATGTTAGTCATGGACCTATATTGTGGACCTAAACATAAGGTGATGGAAACAATGTCAAAGAATGTAAATATGGGTAAAAATGAAAGATCATTGGTTCGGCTATGGTGTATGACCGAATCCCATGAGGAATGATTTTGTGGACTTAGGGTTTAAATGATTACCTTAGTGGTGTTTGATTAACAAATCAAAAGAGGGACTAAAATCAAATAAGTGAGGTTCGGCCATAGTGTATGGCCGAACCCCACAAAGTGTGTTTATGGACTTGGATATTATTGTAAATCAAATGGGACATGGGATTGATTTGGTTGGCATGTTATAAGGTAACGGGACTTCACAAGGGGTGTACGATCGTGAACGGTTTCCGAACGAAAGCTCAAGGACACTTTAGTGGTCTTTGGTAGGATTCTGCCTCTTTGAAACCATGGGTTTTGTAATAAGGTTAATCTCTTATTTTAATGGTTTATGTTGTAAAAATAATATGTTTCAAATATGAGGTTTTAATGCTACGATTATTCTATTACATAGCATGTGGACATATACATCTCATGCATGGCATGGGAGGGAAGTTTGTAACCGGAGGCTGCGCTCCGTCGGGGTGTCCGTAAGGCATTCGCAGGAAGACCTAGATGTGCATTATCCATCAAGAAGTAACCGGAGAACACACTCCGTCGGGGCGTCCGTAAGGCAACTGTGGGGATACCTTGATGAGGAGAATTCCATCAAGAGGATACATGTATTTGTGATGGGTGAGACTCATTGCATTTGACACCATGGCATGGCATAGTTTTTATATGGTTTTGATAATATGTTATTATATATGATTTGTACTAACCATGTGTTAACCCTATTTGAAGTACCTACTGGGCGCGTTGTCTAACGCCCTACTTCTACCCTAGTGGATGACATAGGAAATGAAGGGAATGATGAGCGTGAATGGAGCCAAGCATAGGAGCGTGGATGTGTTGATTTTATTTATTTAAAGTTACTCATGGACTATGTAATTTCAGTAGCTAGTATTTGGGCATGTAATAACTTCGATAATTTGCTATGGTTTGAATGGTTTAGTTTGGATATTTAAGTTAAGATAATTATGGTTAAGATTCGAACTACTTTGCTATCTAAAAATTGAATAGAATTAGGTTCTATTATAATCCGTAGTTATGTTTTATTCCGCATGTATATCTTATCGTGTGTGAACCGTATTCATGGACTTAGTCCATGCACACATATGGTTGGCCAGTTAAGAGTCGGGCTTTAGAAGCTCGGACTTAGCTCGCGTCGTAACGTCCCGCTCTCGCTCACTCTTCTATTTATAAAAAAAATAGACTCTGATTTTCGAAAGCGAATGAAAAAGGGCGGGGCGTTACAGTTGGTATCAGAGCAAAACGGGAAGGTTGAATCTTTCGAAGTAAGATTAAGACGGTTCCATGTCTGACTGACAGAGAAGAATCCCAATTGACCGACTCTTCGAAGTCCGCTTCATGGGGGCCGGATTAATTTACTTCGTTAGACTCAGACTGAAACATTCAATCTGAGAACAACAAGGAATGATAGCAAAGGAAGTACAGTCACAATAACTGGATTTATCAAACATTGCAAATTAGGAGATACTTCCCCGATATTCCCAAATTAAGAAACAAACAATAGATACATATGAAAATTTTCGCAAAAACAAAGAAAAACCAAGAGTGTTTATTTCGAAATTTCCCCAAAGGTGTGAAAATACAAACTGTACGAGGAAACTAAGTCAATGATGTTTTCAATGACTTTGGAAAAATACCTCCGAGGAGAAGAAGAACCCGACAACACCCAAGTGGGGATGAAGAGGAGGTGCAACAACCTCATTAAGATGAGGAACAAAATAGCGTGAACATACCCTTGGTTCCTCCCGAACTACAAAATTTGGTTCAAGCAGTAGTCACTTCTGTTCTGCAACAGCACATGAATGGAAATGCAAACACCAGTGACGCCAATGACCGGAGCATGGTCAGGGATTTCCAGCAACAGCGCCCCCCTTACATCAAAGGGAAAGAAGGGGTTGTCGGAGCGGAAAATTGGTTGAAGAAGATTACTCAGATCCTAACCAAAATTTGGTTCAAGCAATAGTCACTTCTGTCCTGCAAGAGCACATGAATGGAAATGCGAACACCAGTGACGCCAATGACGGGAGCAGGTCAGGGATTTCCAGTAACAGCGCCCCCCTTACTTCAAAGGGAAAGAAGGGGCTGTCGGAGCAGAAAATTGGTTGAAGAAGATTACTCAGATCCTAACCCTATTAAAGATCTCGAGCCATGAAGACAAAATATTACTGGCTACATCACAACTGATTGATGATGCCGGTAAATGATGGGAGATGGTAGAGAAGCAGCGAGCTCTCCTTCCGGAAAGAGAAAGGACTGCAATGATTTGGGAGCAGTTCTCAACTACATTTCTGGACTATTACTTTCCCGAGGAGGAGAAGGAGCGCCACACTCAAGCTTTTCTATCTTTGGTACAAGGTACCATGACGGTGGCAGAGTATCACCAGGAGTTCCTCAGTCTATCAGGTTCTCAGAGGCGTGAACAACTGTTTCCATTGTGATCAGTCGGGCCATTTTAAGAGGGAATGCCCACAGCTTAGCAGACCCTCTTATTCCAGAGGTTCATTTCGCCCACCAGCTAGACCAGCTGATTCACGAGAAGGCAGGACATATAATCAGGCGGGAGGGGCGCCTAACCCTACTGGATCTGGACAGTTGTTTACTTTAGCTCCTCCAACAACAGTGAATATTGATCTCGCTGGATATAGATTTGAGTTCAACTATTTGGAACTCGATATGACTGAGTACGATATTATTTTTGGCATGGACTGGTTGACTAGCGTTCAAGCCAATATCGATTGCCATCTTCGCAGGGTGAAATTTTGGTCACCCGAAGGGAAGCAATATGTGGTACATGCTGACAAACACAGCATCCCTATAAGAAGAAGACTGCTGAAGGGTTGAATCACATGTTATTGAACAGTATCAGAATAAACAAGGCACCAGTGGTTGAACTTCCGGCGATAGTGAAAGACTACGCGGATGTATTCCCAAAAGAACTCCCTAGCTTGCCACCCATGAGGGAGATTAATTTTGATATCAAACTGTACCCTGGCACTGCACCAATGTCATTACCACATTACCGGATGGCACCAGCTGAGATGTCCGAGCTAAAGAAGAAGATTAATGAACTGCTCAGACTGGGATGCATTCGGAACAGTACATCGTCTTGGGGAGCTACGGTATTATTTGTGAAGAAGAAGGACGGTACACTCTAGATGTGTGTGGATTACCGAAAACTGAACCAGTTGACTGTCAGAAACAAGTATCCTCTACCCAGGATCGATGATCTATTCTATCAACTTAGAGGTTCCAGCCATTTCTCTAAGATTGATCTGATGTCCGGATATCATCAAATCCGGGTTAGGGAGGAGGACATAGAGAAGACAACCTTCAGAACGCGGTATGGACTATACGAGTTTGTAGTCATGCCGTTTGGACTCACCAATGCACCGGCGGTGTTCATGGATTTAATGAACAGGATCTTCCGTCCTTACTTGGACCAGTTCGTGATTGTATTTATTGATGACATCCTGATCTATTCCAAAAGTCAGAAGAAACATGCTGAGCACTTGCGGATAGTTCTAGACACCTTGAGGAATAACCAACTATATGCCAAAGCAAGCAAGTACGAATTTTGGCTATCTAAGGTTAACTTTTTGGGGCATGTTATATCAACAGAAGGTATAGCTATGGACCAGGGTAAGGTGGTAGCAGTGAGAGATTGGAAAGCGCCGAAAAATGTGACTGAAATCCGTAGCTTCTTGGGTTTGGCTGGTTACTATCGGAAGTTTATCATGGACTTCTCCAAAATTGCATCTCCACTTACTCGACTCACTCAGAAAGGAGTCAAATATGAGTGATCAGATCTGTGCAATCGGAGATTTGAGGAACTGAAGGAGAGACTTACAAATGCTCCTATCCTAATTTTGCCGGAAAGAGGCAAAGGTTATGAGGTACAATGCGATGCTTCAGGAGAGGGACTGGGATGTTCACTCAGTCAAAGTCAGCGTATGGTGGCTTATGGTTCAAGACAATTGAAAATACATGAATGCCTCTATCCCACACACGATCTGGATCTAACCGCAGTGGTCTTCGCTATCAAAAACTGGAGACACTATCTATATGGCGAGAAGTTTGAAGTGTTTTCAGATCATAAGAGCTTGAAATACTTGTTTGATCAGAAAGAGCTCAATCTGAGGCAGCGTAGATGGATGGAATATCTGCAAGATTATGAGTTCACGCTTCGATATCACCTTGGCAAGGCGAACAAGGTGGCAAATGCCCTCAGCCACATATCACATGCATCAGTGGCATGTTTGATCAGGACAGAATGGGAGATGCTGAATGCCATTCGAGAGTTCAATCTATATATCAAGTAACCATGGGAGTATGTACAATTTGATCATACGGTCCAACATGGTCTCCAAGATTGAACAGGAACAACGGATAGATCCTAAATGGAGGAGATATGGGCCAAGATGTCTACTGGTGAGGTCCTACTAGAATGGGAGTTACGACCAGGACAGGGTTTTGTATTCCGAGGTAGGATATACGTACCTAAGAGCTACAGAAGAGAGTTACTGATCGAGGCACACCAGTCAAAACTCTCTATTCATCCGAGCAGCACTAAGATTTACCATGACCTAAAGAGACACTATTGGTGGCATGGACTCAAAAGAGATGTGGCAAAATTTGTTACCCACTACATAACTTGTCAGCAGGTTAAGACGGAACATCAAAGGCCACCAGGGTTACTCAAACCATTACCAGTGCCGGAGTGGAAATGGGAACACATTTCCATAGATTTTGTGACAGGCTTGCCAAGGTCATCAAAAGGCAACGATGCGATATGGGTTGCGGTAGACCGATTGACCAAGTCTGCACACTTTCTTCCCATCAGGATGACAGATTCATCTGAGACCTTGGGTCGACAGTATATCAAGGATATCATCAGGTTACATGGTATTCCCCGGACTATTGTGTCCGACAGAGATGGTCGATTCACCGGCAGAGTGTGGCAGAGCGTGTAGTCGGCCATGGGAACAGATCTACTAACTAGCACAGCATTCCATCCATAGACTGACGGACAATCAGAGAGGACAATACAAACATTGGAGAATATACTGAGAGCATGTATGCTAGACTTCAAGGGTGGATGGGAGGATCACTTGTCGCTGGTAGAATTCTCATACAACAACAGTTACCAAGCAAGCCTTCAGATGGCTCCATTCGAGGCTTTATATGGTAGACCATGTAGATCACCCGTGTGCTGGACAGAGGCCGGTGAACCTGCACTGATTTGACCCAAGTTGGTTACAGAGACTATAGCTCAGATACAGTTGATAGGGCAGCACCTATTGGCTGCACAATGTCGTCAGAAGAGCTACGCTGACAAGAGGAGGAGGTTCCTTGAATTTGAGGTGGGGGACATGGTGTTCTTGAAAGTCTCGCCACGAAAGGGACACATAAGATTTGGAAAGAAGGGGAAATTGTTGCCTAGATATGTGGGGCCATTTTCAATCATAAAGAGGATAGGGGAGGTGGCTTATCAACTGGCACTTCCTTCATAGTTGGCATCTTTGCACGATGTGTTTCATATATCTATATTGAGGAAGTACAATCCTGATCCCTCACATGTATTGAATGTACAAGACATAGAGATGCAAAGTGTAATATCCCCGATTTTCAGTATATCAATATTTGCAAAAATTGCCATTGAAATGGTGAATTAAAAGGATATGGCCTTAGATGGGTAAATTGTGGGGTCCATTGTTCAACTAAGACCCAAAAGTTATGGAATGGTTGTATGTAGAGTAAATGGGTAAGTTACAATTATTTGGGTCATGGTGACTATTTGGGTCAAAATGGCCAATTGGGACCCAATGGGTCGAATTTGACTTGATTGACCCTTAGGTGAGCTCAAGCCTAATTGGGTTAAGTTGATTAAATGATTGAGTTTAGATTGAGTTGAATTAAAGGATTGAGTTTGGATTGAGTTGAAATAAATGATGGAGTTTGGTTGAGTTAAATTAAATGAATGGGTTGAGTTGAGGGAGTTAAGTTAAGTTTAAGTGAGTGAAGTGTGTGGATGAAAGTTGATTTCAAGTTTCAAATAATAAAAAAAACGTTTGCTGCATGGAGAGGTCATCCCATGCATGTAACTCCTAGATAAGTGATGAATGATAATGGCGTTTATGGGAGTTACATATGGTGAGGGGTTATGTTTTAAATTTAAGATGTTATGCACGTTGGAATGGCATGAGGGTTTATTCCATGCATGGGTCTTCAAAGGGACAGCCAATGGATGGTTGGGTGCTCCAAAGACTAAAGACCAAAATCGTTGGGTTCAAGGAGTTTCATCTCATGGATGAAACTCCCACATGGGCAATTGATGTAGAGTGGCGGTTACATAAGGGCAACAAAGACTAGCCGTTGGAGCCTATGGGAGTTTCATTTCAAAATGAAACTCTCACAATGCAACGGTAATGAGAGATGGATGATGGGAGTAATGCATACAGCAAGATGACCTTTGGGAAGTCGTTGGGTACCTTGGGAGTTTCATCTCAAGGATGAAACCCCCAAGGGAGGTATTAAGGAGTGGAGGTTACACTAAGGTCTCAAATCCAATTCAAATTACATCACACGATGGAAACATGGGGATTACCCATCTTAGATAGAAAATCAAGAGTCAAAACCGTTGGAGGGTTCCATCTCAAGGATGAAACCCCCAAATGGAATAAGTGATGGAAATGAATGGGGAGGGGAGTTACAAGTGGTGCCAAGAGACATCACCATGGGCTGAAGTTCATTAGACAAAGGAATTCTCATTTGAGTCTCTCTCTCTCTCTCTCCCTTTGCCGTTTTTCACATCTCAAGACCAAGAACCGTGGCTGGTTGTCTCTCACACAATTCAGTCCTTGGCCGATCCCTCCCCCAAGATAAAGTACACATAGAGCAAAGGAGTTTTGCAACAAGGTTTTATCACTCTCATCCAAGGCCAAATTTCTATCTCTCTCTATCAAATCAAGATTTTGGCTAAACCATTTCAAGGAGTCTCCAAGCAAGATCAGTCTCGGCTAAAGGGGAAGGAAGGAAGGACTAAGAAAGGAACGGAAGAACAAGCCGGAGTAAACATCAAGAAGTAGTCAAAGAACCGAAGGAGTCGCGGTATTGGTAAGTGCATTATAAACCCTTGTTAAATAAATTGGTTAAGGGAAGATGATCCGGCCATTGTATGGCCGAATCTATCAAGGGTTTAGATCATGGATTATGCTGTTTAAAAAGGGTCAAACATGGATCATAGGGTTCAGCCACTTGGGATGGCCGAACCCCATGAAAAGACTTGGTAATTTTTATGGTTTTTGATAGATAAAAACTAAACCATGTTTTGAAGGTTTAAAGGGTTTTTAAATGGAGATAAGATTACTGATTTGGATCGGCTATTGCATGGTTGAACCATGTTGTTATTATGGCTAAGTTGTTGATCATAAACCATGGATAAATGATGGAATGATTGAGTCAAGAGAACCATAGGGTTCGGCTATGTGTATGGCCGAACCCCATGGACTGTTTTTATGGGTTAATTGGAGTCAGAACATGGTTGGAAATTATGGATGATTATATGTTTTTGATTTAAGAATCACATATGTTTATCTATGGACTTAGTAGAAGTAAATAATCAGCCATCAAAGATGATGGAAAAAGGGACAAAAATCAGTTTGGTAAGGTTCGGCCATGTAGTATGGCCGAACCCCACTAATGGTCATTTGGTGGACTTAGTGGTTAACATATAATGTAATTGGGCAAAATCAAAATGAAGATGTATGTATGAAAGATTTAAAGGACCAAAAATTAAGTGGTGAGGTTCGGCCATGTTGTATGGCCGAACCCCACTAAGGTGGATTGGATATGGACTTTGGCTTTTAAGAAAAATTAAACAAAGGGTTATGCTAGTGGCAAGATGGTAAATATGGAATGAAATGACCAAAGGATTTGAATGATGGGCCAAAACCAAAGTGGTAAGGTTCGGTCATGTTGTATGGCCGAACCATACCAAGGTACATTTGGAAGATTAAGTTATTTGGATCGTTTTGGATTAAATAAAAAAGGAGATCAAAATTTAAGTGGGTGAGGTTCGGCGATGGGGTTTGGCCGAACCCCACAAAGTGGTTTTTGGGACTTAGACTTAGTTGGAAATTAAATTGACATGTATTTGACTTGCTGTTATATAAACAAGGTAACGGGAATTGAACGGTGCACAAGTCTTGAATGGGTGACGGATTGAGAAGAAAGGACAACTTAAGTAACTTTCTGTAGGATTCCTACCTTTTTGTAACCACACTAATATTTGATGTTTTATCTTAATTTTGATGAAATATATGCTAAGTTATTATGTTTCAAAGTGGTTTTTTATGTTAAGATGGATTTACAAATGGCATAAACTCATTGACATCTCATGCATGGCATGGGGTGATGATTATGGAAACCGGAGGCCACACTCCGTCGGGGCGTCCGAAAGACCACTGTGGGGTACCTTGATGATGAGAATCCCATCAAGAGGAAACCGGAGGCCACACTCCGTCGGGGCGTCCGAAAGACCACTGTGGGGTACCTTAACGATGAGAATCCCGTCAAGAGGAGGCTATGCATATTTGTGATGGGTGGGACTCATTACATGTGCATAACATACATGGCATTGTTTGTATAAGGTTTTGATGATCATGTACTATTATGATATTTGCATGTTTTATAATAACCTTGTGGTAGCCCTAATCGGAGACACCTACTGGGCGCGTTGATCTAACACCGTATCTCTATCCTTAGTGGATGATGCAGGAAAGGGGAAGAACAAGGATCATGAAGGAAACCAAGCATAGGAGCTTGGGCTTTTGAATAGACTTTTAATTATGGATTGATTTATGGACTTTTTTATTTAAGTTTATATGGACAATGTAATCTGATAGTTAGATGATGTTGGCATGTAATAATTTAGTTAACTACTTGCTATGGTTTGGTATGTTTTGGATGGTTTGGAGTGAATGTTTAGTTTAAGGTTATTTTAGTAAATTTGGAGAATATAATTATGTACTTTGCTATCTAAAAATGGAAAATGGAGTAGTCTTAGGATCTATTATAACCCGCTATTAGATTAGGATTAAGTATATTCCGCAAGTTTTATTTATACCATGTGTGGATCGGTTCTTATGGACTTAGTCCATACGTACATGGACTTGGCCAGTTAAGGGTCGGACTTTAGAAGTCCGAACTTAACTCGCGTCATGACGTCCCGTCCCAATCACTTGTTTATTGTTATTTAAAATAAAAATTATACTCTGATTTTTAGAGTGAAAAGGGCAAGGTGTTACACAAAGCGACGTGACATACGTCGAAAAGCCTGTCAGAGTGGTGGAGATAGAACAAAGGGTGTTACGAAATCGAGCAATTCAGTTCGTCAAGGTGGTATGGGATTGACAAGGTAATGAGGAAGCAACTTGGGAACTTGAATCGGAAATGAGAACAGCTCACCCTGAGCTATTCATGTAAATGTTTGAAACCCTACTTCGCTCGATTTTCAGGACGAAAATTTTAAAAAGGGGGTTGAATTGTAACACCCCGGATTTTCAAGTTATCAATATATATGAAATTGGCTCATTTAATTTATGAATTATTGGATATGGACCTTAGATGGGTAAGTTGTTGGGTCAATTGCCCAATTAAGACCCAACGAATGGTGGTTATGTTTCAATTGAATTAAGTGGGCGAGATGTATTTAATTGGGCCAAAATTGTTAATTGGATCAAAATGCCCAATTGGAACCCAATGGGTCGTGGTTGACTTGGTTGACCACCAAGTGAGTTCAAGCTTACTTAATTGGGGCTGAATTAAGTTGGAAATGGAATTATGTAATTGAGTTGATTTTAAGTAAGTTAAGTGAGTTGAGTTTAAAAGAATGGAAAATAATTGAGTTATGGTGAGTTGGATGGGAAGTTAATGGGACCTTCATCTTAAATGAGTGGAGTGTGAAGATGAAGGTGTTGGGTTGTTTCAAAAACCAACTCAAGGCATACACGTTGGAATGGGAGTTTCATCTCATGGGATGAAACTCCAAAATGGAACATCAATTGCGGGTGGACGGTTACATAATCCAAGCCAAGACATACACGTTGGAATGGGAGTTTCATCTCATGGGATGAAACTCCAAAATGGAACATCAATGGGAGGTGGACGGTTTTGTGTTGTTACACAATTGAAACCAAGGCACACCGTTGGGGACATGGGAGTTTCACCCCATGGATGAAACCCCCAAATGGAACTTTAAGGAGGGAGGTAAATGGGCATGGGAGTTACAAAGGGGTGTCACCAAAGGACACCATCTTTAGCAGACCTTATTGATGAAGAAAGAGTTTAGTTTTCAATTCACTCTCTCTCCCTCTCTCTTGGCTGAACCTCACCTCAAGATAATGGACTTAGAATAGTTTTGATCTCAAGCTTTCACTCAAGGCCGATCCCCTCACTTTGACAAAGGGAGAACACTTGGAGTATTATCTCAAGTCTTCTCTATTTCTCCCTCTCAAATCCATACCTCTTGGCCGAACCACTCCAAAGGATTCCATCAAGATCAATCTCGGCCAAAGATCAAGAAAGAATGAAGAAGAGGCTAAGGAAAAAAAGTAGCAAGAAGAAGTGAAATAAATAGAAGGAGTCGCGGAATCGGTAAGAACATGATTAAGTTTGCATAATTAAGAAAAGAGGGTCAAGGAAACCCTAATTTTTATCATGGTTAAAGACTCAATGATGAACCACAGGGTTCGGTCATGTTGTATGGCCGAACCCCATGGAAAGGTATTAAGGAATTTATATGGGTGTAAGTTGATTTTTAAGAGAAGATGAGGAACAATAGGGTTCGGCCATGTTGTAGGGCCGAACCCATGGAAGGACATTGGTTATTTTTAATGAATTTGGAAGGATGAAAATCATAGATATAGGTGTATGATTTAAAAGGTTTTAAAGGGCTAAATGGATGTAGGTATGAGAACTATAAAAGGTCAAACCATATATGGTTGATATATTTTTAAGGAAAATAAAGAACCATAGGGTTCGGCCATGGTGTATGGCCGAACCCTATGGAAAGGAATTAAGGATTTTAATGGGTAAAAATGATGTAAAGGATGGAGAACCATGGACCTAGGGTTCGGCCAAGGTGTATGGCCAAACCCCATGAAGAATTGTTGAAGTATGAACATGTAATTGATTTTAAGTATGGTAAATGATGATCCAAAAGGATGAACCAAAATGCATGATTGAATCATGGAAATAAAGGACCATGGGTTCGACCAAGGTGTATGGCCGAACCCCATGAAGAAGGTTTTGTGCATGAAATGTTAGTCATGGACCTATGTTGTGGACCTAAACATAAGGTGATGGAAACAATGGCAAAGAATGTAAATATGGGTAAAAATAAAAGATCATGGGTTCGGCCATGGTGTATGGCCGAACCCCATGAGGAATGATTTTGTGGACTTAGGGTTTAAATGATTACCTTAGTGGTGTTTGATTAACAAATCAAAAGAGGGACTAAAATCAAATAAGTGAGGTTCGGCCATAGTGTATGGCCGAACCCCACAAAGTGTGTTTATGGACTTGGACATTATTGTAAATCAAATGGGACATGGGATTGATTTGGTTGGCATGTTATAAGGTAACGGGACTTCATAAGGGGTGTACGATCGTGAACGGTTTCCGAACAAAAGTGCAAAGACACTTTAGTGGTCTTTGGTAGGATTCTACCTCTTTGAAACCATGGGTTATGTAATAAGGTTAATCTCTTATTTTAATGGTTTATGTTGTAAAAATAATATGTTTCAAATATGAGGTTTTAATGCTATGATTATTCTATTACATAGCATGTGGACATATACATCTCATGCATGGCATGGGAGGGAAGCTTGTTACCGGAGGCTACGCTTCGTCCGGGCATCCGTAAGGCATTCGTAGGAAGACCTTGATGTGCATTATCCATCAAGAAGTAACCGGAGAACACACTCCGTCGGGGCGTCCGTAAGGCAACTGTGAGGATACCTTGATGAGGAGAATTCCATCAAGTGGATACATGTATTTGTGATGGGTGGGACTCATTGCATTTGACACCATGGCATGGCATAGTTTTTATATGATTTTGATAATATGTTATTATATATGATTTGTACTAACCATGTGTTAACCCTATTTGGAGTACTTACTGGGCGTGTTGTCTAACGCCATACTTCTACCCTAGTGGATGACACAGTAAATGAAGGGAATGATGAGCGTGAACGGAGCCAAGCATAGGAGCTTGGATGTGTTGATTTTATTTATTTAAAGTTACTCATGGACTATGTAATTTCAGTAGCTAGTATTTGGGCATGTAATAACTTAGATAATTTACTATGGTTTGAATGGTTTATTTTGGATATTTAAGTTAAGATAATTATGGTTAAGATTCGAACTACTTTGCTATCTAAAAATTGAATAGAATTAGGTTCTATTATAATCCGCAGTTATGTTTTATTCCGCATGTATTTCTTATCGCGTGTGAACCGTATTCATGGACTTAGTCCATGCACACATATGGTTGGCCAGTTAAGAGTCGGGCTTTAGAAGCTCGGACTTAGCTCGCGTCGTGACGTCCCGCTCTCGCTCACTCTTCTATTTATAAAAAAAATAGACTCTGATTTTCGGAAAGCGAGTGAAAAAGGGCGGGGCGTTACAGTAGCTGCATGGAAAACAATGCGTGGGCGACGATAGACAGAAGTGTCTGCTAGAGGCGTTTGAACTGTACCGACACATCGACCTAGTTGATGAGTCCAACAGTTTGATTCCACGATATATCAAGATGGTCGATATGTCCAACTGGGTGATTTGTACTTATCTTACTCTCATTTTGGCATTTCGCCGATACATCGACCATGTCGATGCATCCCTCTGGCAACTTAAGTTTTGGGTTCGATTTTAGCTTTCACCGACACATCGACCTAGTCGATGCATCGCGCTGGGAAGTACAGTTTGTCGACACATAGCTCCAGTCGATGTATCGTCTGAGAGGGAAAATTAGTTTCCTCTATTTCTTTGAATGTACATGCACCCATATTTTTAGTCAATTTTTATTCATATCATTTTTGGACCAAAAATCTTATCATTCATTTAAGGGAAATGATTCGTGCACCCCCCAATTTTACCCAAGGTGCACTCCCTATGAGTGAAATGCCAGTTTTGCCCTCAAATGGGGGTGCTTTATTGGAAAAAGGAAAGAAAAGTTGAGGGCAAAACTGACATTTCACTCATGGGAAGTGCACCTTGGGTAAAAATGGGGGGGTGCACAAATCATTTCCCTTCATTTAAAGAGAAATTACATACAAAATAGGGAGTTAAAACTCCGGGTCCTTAATGTACCACTTGCCCAATGTCTCAGACGAATCTGTCATTTTGATAGCATAAAGTGCAATGATTTTGTGAGACGGCCAATTATGAGCCATATGGGGCATCATTGCCTTTTGAAGATCTAGGCAATCCAGTCACGAAATCCATTGCAATGTGCTCCCATTTCCACTCGGGTATATACAGAGGTTTGAGTAGACCATGTGGATTTCTATGTTCCATTTTGACTCTTTGACATGTCAAACACCTAACACAAAATCTGCCACATCTTTCTTGAGTCCACACCACCAATATTGTTTTTTAAGTAGTTGGTACATTTTAGTACTTCCGGGGTGTATGGAGAATTTGGATTTATGGGCTTCCGTTAGCAGTTCTTCCTTGCAGTCTTTCGGTACATAGATTCTGCCTCTGAACATAAGACCATGTCCAGGCTGCATCTGCCAATCTTGAATTGTCTCTCCTATAGTTAATTTGGCCCATATATCTGTCACTTCGGGATCTGACATTTGTGCTTGTTCAATCTTCAATGTCATGGTGGAGTGCACGATTAAGTTGTACACATGTCCTCTGCCACTCATATGCAAATTCAAATTCTCAATTGCTGACAACATCTACCATTCTTGCATAATCAGATTCGCGGCAGTCCCATGAGTCACATGACTAAGTGCATCCGCGACCTTGTTTGCCTTACCCGAATGATAGTGAAGGCGAAGTCATAATCTTGGAGGTACTCCATCTATCTTCTCTGTATTACATTCAATTCCTGCTGATCAAACAAGTATTTCAGACTCTTGTGGTCAGAGTATACGTCAAATCTTTCTCCGTAGAGATAGTGTCGCCAACTTTTAAGAGCGAATACTACTGCTGCCAATTCAAGAACATGGATAGAATAATTCTGCTCATGGATTTTCAAATGTCAGGAACCGTAAGCCACTACATGTGTACCTTGGGTAAGAGAAAATCCAAGTCCTTCACCTGACGTATCACAATACACTTCATATCCTTTGCCTCACTCTGGGAGGATTAAGATAGCAGTTGTTATGAGTCTTTATTTAGGCTCTTCAAATCTTCTGTTGTACAGATCTGTCCATTCGAACTTGACTCCTTTTTTAGTCAATCGGGTGAGTGGGGCTGCAATATTTGAGAAGTCCATAATGAACTTGCAATAATATCCCGCAAATCCAAGGAAACTTCAGATTTCGGTGACATTTTTTGGAGCTTTCCAATCTTTTACTACCTCTACATTTGTTGAGTCCACTGTTATCCCCTCTACCGTCACAACATGTCCCAAAAAGTTCATTTCGGAAAACCAAAACTTCTAGTTGCTAGCTTTGGCAAACAACTTGTTATTTTTCAAAGTGTTCAGTACAATTCGAAAGTGTTCTGCATGTTTTTCCTCACTTGTAGAGTAAATAAGAGTGTCATCGATTAAAACAATTATAAACTTATCCAAATATGGACGGAATATCCGATTCATCAAATCCATAAACACTGTCGATGCATTTGTCAACCAAAGGGCATCACCACATGCTCATACAATCCATATCGAGTTCTAAAGTTCGCCTTCTCTATATTCTCGTCTTTCAATCTGATCTGATGGTACCCTGAAATGAGATCTATCTTAGAGAAATGGTTGGATCCTCTAAGTTGTTCAAATAAATCATCAATTCAGGTAGAGGATACTTGTTCTTGATGGTGAGCTAGTTTAATCTTCTATATCCACGGACATTCATAGAGAACCATCTTTTTTTTTTTTTTTTACAAACAATGTCGGTGTTCCCCATGATGAAATGTTGTGTCGGATGCATCCCAATCGAAGTAGATCATCAATCTGCTTCTTTAACTCTGACATCTCTGTCTGTGCCATTTGATAGTGGGGATGTGACATGGGTGCAGTGCCAAGAAGCAATTTAATAACAAAGTCAATCTCCCGCTTTGGGGGTAAGCCAGGGAGTTCTGTTAGAAAGATATCTGCAAAGTCTTCCACTACTGCAGGCAATGTGGGTACATGTGACTTTTATAATATGATACTATTCAGCAAAACATGTTTTGCCTCGTCATGAGATCTACCATACATTGGAATTTTCTGTTTGTTCCCATAGACTACAAATCATTGTCCATCTAGTGACCAAAAGGTTACCCTCCTGCGATAACAATCAATACATGCCTGAAATGTGGCCAACCAATCCATGCCAAATATCACATCAAACTCTATTATGTCCATAACCAGATAGTCGAACTTGAATTTCAAATTGGCTAGTTCGGTGTCAACGAAAGTGCAATCCAAACCAAGGGATGTGTCGCCAACCAGTGATACTATGGTAAGTGCAGTTGATAAATGTTGTACAAATAAACCAGTAGCAGATACTAAGGATGCAGACAAAAATGAATGCGATGCTCCGGAATCGAACAATGCTACTGCATAAGAACTGCCAATAACTACCATACCTTAGATCACGGAGTGCCCTGCTTTCTCAGGTGTGGGACCAATGAATACAGTTGTCCTGAAGTTGCTAGAGAGGTGGCCGTCCTGACTTAGTCTGTGTTCGAGACATTTGTGACTGCGCTGGCCTGCTCGATAGACGGAATGAGTTTCATGCTTGAGGTCACTTGTGGAGCTGTGGACAGTCTCTCTTCATGTGTCCTGCTTGTCCACACTGAAAACATGTGATGCCACCCTTGGATGTCTGTCTTACAAGTGCTGAGGCTGAAGGATGATTGGGGCCATGTCAACCAGTAGATGTTGTAGAAGCTGAAGGCTTCATGGAGTTGGGACGGAATTTCTTGCGAGGTCGATAAGAATTTCCCCCACTCTGGCTCCTTTTGTTTTCTATGTACTTGGCCGATTCCATCAGTTCTTGCTCTGCAATGCTAGGTCTGGTGATTACCTCCGTGAAAGTTTCGGATTTGAAGATTGTCACCATAGCCTTGATGTTGGTGTGTAGACCTCTCTCAAACTTCCGACCTTTCTTATACTCGTTGTCCACCATGTATGGGGCGTAGGAAGAATGTCTGACGAACTCTAGTTGATACTCGATAGCTGTCATGCTTCCTAGAGTTAGAGCTATGAACTCGTGGGTTTTCAGTTCATTCTCTTCTTCCAAAAAATAGTTTGCTAGGAAGATCTTTGTGAAGTTCTCCCAAGTCATTTCTACCACTGCCCGGCTGGTCCACCATTTTCCGCATCATCTATAAGTTGTGATGTGACTAACAGAATTCTATCTTGGTCATCTGTGATTCTTAATAGTTTCAGGATCTTGGTGGTGTTCTTGATCCAGTTCTCAGCTCCAATGGGCCCCTCGTTTTCTTGAAAGCAAGGGGGACACTGCTGTTGGAAGTCCCTGACAAGAACCCTATCTCGAGAGTCAGTCGCGCCATTTGTACCACTGCCTGTCTGATTCTTCTACAGCACTGAGTTCACTACGGCTTGCACAAAACTTTGGAGCTCGAGAGGCATGGGTGGAAATTTCCACTCGTCTCTTCGACTCGTTCTACATTACTTCGGGTGCGTCTTCTTCGTGGCGACATTCTTCTTTTGCCAAGAAACATTCATTCAGTAGTTTCATAAAATGCTCCCCTAATGGTCATGATACTTTGATAATCAAGTCATTCCTTATCATCGATTTTTTTTATTGGGGAAAGTTCCTAGGTCTTCATTGATGTCATTTGTTTTGGGGGAGTTGTCCTAAGTTTGCTAGGTGAGTTTGACTTAGAGTAATTCCTTACTTTGCTTTTCATTCCGCTCTGATACCAAATGCGATGACCCTCCCTTTTCCAACGCTTAAAATCAGAGTATATTTTTTTAAATAGAAATTAGGAAAAGGACGGAGTGCACCATGACGCTTAGGAAAAGGATGGAGTGCACCACGACGAGAGCCGAGTCCGAGTCTGAGTCCGAAGGTCCGACCCTCGACTGGCCCAGCTTAGCACACACGTGGGACAACCCACTAAACACTTGTGCATGTGCTAGCACAAACTGCGGAAATAACATTGCGGAAATAATTATCACATTCAATCATGATACCAATCACTTCATTAGCAAATATAGGAAATTACTCAAACCTAATTCAAATTACCATAACAAAATACAAAAATAGAAGTTATATCTAAGTTATTACATTCCAACAAATACTCTTATGCAATTACATTGTTCTACCAAAATATCAAAGAAAAAACAACTAAGATCTCCAAGCATTCTCCTTCTCCACTTTGTTTAGGCTTGGCTACCACTAGGTTCAGCCTCTTCTCCTTTGCCATGATATCTGCTTTAACATTTAAAGGGGGAAAATGTGTAACGTCCCTCCCTCTAACCACCATCATCATAGTAAGATTATATGAATATTTAGTGGAGAGGGAGGTGAGCGTCACGACGCAAGCCAAGTCTGAGTCTGAAGACCCGACTCTTGAGTGGCCCAACTAATGTGTGTGTGTGATATTTTGCACACTCTCTCATAATCCTGCGGAAAATTTAAACATTTTATACATCGCATGAATAATCAACACATCTCATAGCAAGATAAGGAAATTCCCAAGGAAGTCATACATGAGTCAAATACAACATACTTAAATACATGCTCCAAGTCATAAATATTACATTCCCCAAAAATTAAACATTCTTACAAATTCACATTGTCTTCTAATTTCCAAAATACAAGTACACTAAGCCAAGCTATTCAAGCTTCAATTCGCATGCTCATCTTGCTCATATTCATCCATCACTTGATCTAATTTCATCTACGCACTTCAACCTGCATACACAATCTAGAGAGGGGGAGGGGGGGGGGGGGGGTGGGAATTTATGGGCTTAGTCAACGCGCCCAGTAGGAATTTCGATCATAAGTATGCACATGATATCATTATAACAATAACATATATACTTTCAATCCTTCATGCATATAAAATTTCAAGTCGTAAGCACCATACTTCAAATACATAATACATATGTCCTTTTCTTGTTTGTACCATCCTAACTAGTTCTTATTTTCTCACCTCATATCATAATTCATACCTCTCCTATCACCCATTTTTATATCCTTATAAACCTTCCTCATTCGAGTTATACTCAATATTCTGTTCATAAGAAATTATCCCAGGAGTTCTTATATATATACACTTTTCATATCTCATATACTATAGGGGATTTATACATACTTCATCATACCCATCTGCTACTTTCTCAATTTCTATCTTGTTACGCATCACACGTTCTATTCTAAATCACTCCCCATATACAGGGTTTCACACACAAGTTCTCTTACATTTCTCGTTTTACACAATTAATAAACGTAACATTTATCACAAGTTTCACATTCAACTCTCATTCATTCTATCACAACTTGCCTCATACTCATAGTCAAACCATAACTATCTCATCATAGGGATTATACGTTCAAAGACAGTCCATTCTTACTTGTGACACATATGGTTCTTCTCAAGTTACCAACCTTATTACCGACAATTTAACCGGCATACCAGTGGCGTGTCCCCTCCAAGATTCTTATTTATATTACATATGGTTGTTCTCAAGTTACCAACCTTATTACTGACAATTTAACCGGCGTACCGGTGTAGTGTTATTTCCAAGACTCTTTCTTGTGATACATATGGTTGTTCTCAAGTTACCAACCTTCTTACGGGCAATTTAACCGGAGTATCAGTGGAGTGTCCCCTCCAAGATTCTTATTTATATTACATATAGTTGTTCTCAAGTTACCAACCTTACTTGCTTCATGTATTTCTTTTTACCTTCATTTCATAACACATACTCCTCTAGTGTTCTAGGATTTCACATTTACTAATGCTATTCCTATTGGATTCCACATAATTCAAATGTCATATAAATGTATGTATTCCTTTTGTATTTTTTTTTCACAACATACGTTCTCAGATTTTACCCAGATAATCCATATAATTATTTTACCTTCTCCCCTAACATACAATGCTAATCATATCTCGAATATCGCAAAAACCTCATATTATAATATCATCCTATTCATTGGGTAAAGAGAATAGTCCAAATCACATTACGTACTGAGAATGTCTTCACGCATCACAGTTCGAGATATGTCTTCCTACTTTCCAACTCACAATCACATTAATACCATAATCATCAAAATCAAGTTCAATGACTGTTAAGAATTATCATGATAGTATAAGAATGCACCCAAGTGCTTCAACAAAGTAGGAGAACCTACCTGATCTTAGCTACTCAGCAAATAAAAGTGCTCCACGAACTAGCTTGTACGATCCCAGGTTCACTCTTTGAACCTTTGTTCGTTGTTCATGCATAGAAAACATAATATACATAGTATTAGATTCTTTTCCACTTATATCTCAATTCTCTAATTCTTATACTTTATTTCTCCACATCTAAGGTCTCATTAGGTCCCATAGGTTAACTTGTTGAAAGCTAATGTAGCCTAAGTGGTCCCATCATTGATTTCAGTTCATTTAAAACAACCTTGTAAAACTATCCAAAATTCTAGTCGACGGGTCGAACTGTCGACCGGTCGACCCGGGTCTCTTCGACATGTCGATACAAGGACGGGTCGACCTAGGTCTCATCTGGTACTTTGTGTTTTCTCTTTCCTCTCTAATCGACAAGCTCGGGTGTCGATGGGTCAGTTGTTTGTGCGCTGAACTCTCACTGCCCTTGACAGGTTTGTCGCGCATTATTTGACATGTCAGTGTCCTCGACATGTCGAGAATGTTCAGATTAGATAAGGTCCTTCGTCTGTGTGTGCGATCCGACGACCTGTCAACATACCAACGGGTTGACCCTGGGAATTCTGAAAATCATTGATTTCCAGGTGTATGTTCTTGCCCTAATGGACTTTTTCCCCAAACGTGAATCTACAAACCCTAGAGTGTTTTTTTCTCTACGCTAGATCAACATAAGCACAACATACCTCTATAGATCTGGAGATCTCGTTGGTGAGGGGTTGATGAGTTTCCGACTTGGGTTATTTTCTTCCTCTCCTTCGTTTTGAGTTTTTTCCTCTTCTTTCTTTGAAATAGATGAAGGTAGGGGAAATGGGAAAAGATGATGCACTATCGAAAATGAAGTTCGAGAGATGAGTGAAAGAAGAGGACGTTTTCCTCTATTTCCTTTCCTCATTATCTCTTGGTTTTCTTTATTTTCTTCTTCTTTTTCTTCCATTTCACTATTTTCTCTCTTTTCTTTCCCTCTCCCTTTGGAGTAGATGAAGATGAAGGTGGTGAAGGTGCCGAAAAAATGAAGAGGGAAGGACGGGGTTCTCTACCGATCTCCCCTCTCTCTATTATTTTTCTCTCTTCTTATTCTATTTCTTTCCTCTCCATTCTTTCTTTTTCCTTCTTCTCTTTCTCTCCTCTATTCAAAGGGCAAGACACGTGGAGAGCATGCATTGGCTCTCCAGGACTGTGGTAAGTGTGGTAGGCGGGTTGGTGGGTAGTCTCCTCATGCATTTAATGCATGAGGTGACTTAAACAGGTGGTGGTTATGCGGATTTGAAATTCGGATCTGGGCACGCTCGACAAGTAAAATGGTCGACCAGTTGAAACGCTAGTGGTCAGGTTCTGTAATCGAGGGATTGTATTTTCTTACTTGGTTTAATACCCAATCCTATTCCCAATCCATTCTCTTAAGAGGGGATTACATTAATCCATTGGTTTAGAATTTCGAGGTGTTATAAAATGTGCGAGATTAGTCAACTTGCCCAGTAGGAATTTCAATGAAGGAAATGCACTACGTGTGTGATAACATAATATCATATAATCCAAAAGCAATGTCGGAGAAATCACATCTTATGACATAATATACATTGCTCAAAAGAAATCAAAGTATACTAAACTCTCATGATCTAAAAATCGTAACTTGATACTTATCATATAATGATATGCCATGGGTGTCAAGCATCAATGAAATACCATCCCATATGCATCAAATCGCACTAGTTATCTCATCCAACTAGTTTCATAATGGCCAGTTATGTCCAACAACATTTGAGGCAGAAACCACCAGGGTGTTGTTATGCATCCACAAGTTAACCGAGACTATCAGTGGAGTGTGGACTCCTCCTTCTGCACAGGGTTTCGGAACCTTCCCAGGAGCTCTTTGGCCCAATAAATGCCGTAACATTCACAACAAATGGACGTGGCCAAAGTATAACATTTTAATATCATAACAACAACTTTTCGTACACGAGACCAAGCAATGTCCAGACAATTCATTCTTGGCTCGGTAATGCAATCCCTCCCATGCATTCATGCATGAGGTACATGTATGCAATCACGATGACAAACCATGCATCATATAGTTCTAATACTTTTTACAATACATAAAACATCATAATAATTTAGCTCAATGTAAATCATGTTGAAAATATCATATTTTCATAATTCTAGACTTATAATTTCTAAGAAAAAGACAAGTATAATGATAAATATTTCACATTTACGTGCTTCAATAAAGTAGGAACTCCTACCTGATCTATGATGATCAGCAAAAGGGGTTACTCTCAAAGTCGTTTGAACGGTGTCGGGACTACTCCCGGTTCCTTTGTCCATGTACATGTTTCAAACCATAACTTCATATCATTATCATATAAATCTTTTTGTCTAATCTAAGTAGGTCTAATCAAGACCTAAGGGTCAACTGTATGATCTTCAGAGTCTAAGAGACTCCATGTAGATCTGATTTATGATCCAATTCATTAGACTTATAAAACAGTCCAAGTCTCGACTGACATATCGACATTGTCGATACATCACCCCATGATACACCCAACACATCGATCATCTCAACATATCGACTGGCTCTATCTGTTCATGTTCGTGTTTTCCAGTTGTTCTTAGTTCACATGTATCGACCCAGTCGATACATCTGGAGGTACATTGGTTCAAAGTGTCGACTTCGTCGACATATCCTCCTGATCTTAGTGTTCATATTTGTCCTTCGTTCCTAGGCCGATACGTTGACCTGGTCGTTATATATCTCAGAGATCCGTGGGCACATCGACTGTGTCGATGTGTCCACAGATCCGTTCTTCCTTTATCACCGTCATTTCCATTTCTCTGTTCTCAAACCATATGTATTGATCCCATCGATACATATATAGATATATATATTCGAGGTGTTGATTTCGTCGACATGTCCTCTGGGGTTTGGTCTATTAACATTCATCTGTCAGAGATCTGCTTCGACATGTCCACAGATTCATTTTTCATTCGTCATCTTTATATTCAGTTCTGGTCATTTCCAGGTCGATATATCATCCTGGGACCAGTTTATCATCCTTTTGTTCCATTTTCATTTATGTCGTTCTGGGATCAGTTCATCATCCTTTTGTTTTTTTTTTTTTTTCTCATTTTCATCATGCCCACGTTGATACATCACTTTGTCGATGTATCGTCCTGGATTCTTTAAGTTTAATACCTCGATATTTCTGATTTATTAGACTCTTATTCCAGATGACACATCGGCAGAGTCGATATGTCGAGTGGGTTGAGTCCGAAAGCCATGGATTTGTTTTTCATGCTTTCCATCTACTTGTATGTCCATTATTCTTGGTCTGTTATCCCTTAAATCCATTCATACATATTCTATAAACATCCTAGTGTGATTATCTGTAATAACCCGAATTTTTGATAAATATATATATTGGCATTTATTCATTTTAAATTGAAGTTTAATGTAATAAAATGCCAAATGGACCAAATTTTGGGACAATGGCCCAAGGATGGCCCAATTGGGCCATGGATTGGATGAAATCCATTTAATGAGTCAATGAGGACCAAGCGGGTCAATGATGGTCAAAGGGGGCCCGATAGCCATGTGGGGCCCAAGGGATCAAAATAATCGGTTCCAACCCTAAAGTAAGTGGGCAAAGAGGGAATCTAATTGGGCCATGGGCCCAATGATTACCCAATAGACCATGAATTAGAATTAATTCATTTAATTGGTCAATGGTAAGTAATTGGGTCAAGATAGTCAATTTGGGTCAAAGGGCCATAGGGGACCCAATGGGCCAAGGTAGGTAAGCCCTAAGATAAATGGGTAAGACAAGAATATAATTGGGTCATGGACCCAATTGTGATCCAATTAAGATAAATTAAATGGATTAGATAATTATAAAATTATCTAAGTTAAGATGTATCAAGATTAAGTGATATGGCCAAATGGGGCCCACCTCCACCTCACCAATTGAGGTGGCGTGTGGACCAAGGAAAAATTGGGACCAACCATCATGGTTGACTTGGTCAACCATCATGGTTGACTTGGTCAACCATCATGGTTGACTTGGTCAACCATGGATAAATTAAAGAATGACTAAGGTAGATTAAGGTAAGTTAAATTGATTAAAATTATTGTAAAATTACCTAAGTTAAAATTAATGGAATTAATATAACATGGCCAAGTGGGGCCCACCTCCACCTCATCAAGTGAGGTGGCGGGTGGGGTAGGTACATGTGGGGGCCGTCCACCATGGTTGACTTGGTCAACCATGGGTGGATTTATTAGATAGATAATTGATGGAATTAAATTGGATAGAAATTAATTAACCTAAGTGAGGACTTAACTTAATTAATTAGGTTAATTAATTAAGGGTCAACATAGGCAAGTCAAAAAGGACATGGGAGCCATGCTTAGTGGTTGGGTCTCAACCACCACCACCAAAGTCAAGGTAGCCCATACTTTTGTTGGTGAGGCTATCATGGAGGAGCATGATCCAAGTAAGACCAAAGAAAGAGATGGGTTTTCCATCTCATCCCTCTCATTTCACTCTCTCATTCTCACCACCTCTCCACCGTCCTACACCAAGAGAAAACAAGAAAAGAAAAAAAAATTAGAAGAGAAGAAGAAGAGAAGAAAAGAAGTGAAGCATTAGTTCACCACCCCTTCAAGATCAAAGGCTAATATCTTGTTTTCCATCACCTTCCCCTCTCCACCCTCTCAAACAAACTCACTCAATATTAGCCGATCCAAACATGTCCCACCATTGATCAAGCACATCTAGCCGATCAAAGATCAAGAAGAAGGAGAAAAGAGGCCAAGGAAGTTGACGGGAGCGACAAAGACCGGAGGAGTCGATAGTAAGTAAAATTTATTATTTAGGGTTTTTTTAATTTTAAAATCCATCCTTGCCATATGATGGTGGCCAAATTATTTTAGGCTATGGAATGGATCTAAAATCCATCAAATGGAAGGCAAAGAAATGGAAGAGATGGTCTAAGAAAAAAATGAAATGAATGGATTAAGTATGGAAAAGATGGAAGTTTTAATGGATTAAAATGGACCTTAGGGTTCGGCCATGTAGCATGGCCGAACCCCATGGCCAATGTGGGATGAATTTATTAAGATGTTAAGGTTTAAAATTTTGGAGAATGGCTAATGAGCTTTAGGTTTTTAAATGAGTAAACATTAGTGATTTATGATTTCAAATTTTTGGAATTCTAAGGTTGTATTAAAGCATGGAGAATATAGAATTTTTAATGAATGGATGAACCATAGGGTTCGGCCATGTAGCATGGCCGAACCCCATGGTAAATGAGGATGATTTTAATTTGGATTATATTTTAATGCATTTTAATTAGGGTTTTTATAAGAAATAAAAAGTTGGAGAATGGGTTAGGGTTCCAAGGATTTAAAGGGTTAAATGTAGGCAATTTTTGGAAAAAAGTTTTATGATGGAATCCATGGATGATATTTTAGAATTTTTATAAGATTAGAAGTATGGAGAATGGTTAATGAAAATTAGTTTTCAAATGATTAAAAATGGGTGTTTTAAAGGATTGTTAAAATGAGAAAGCATGAGGAAATGTTGGTAGTTTTTAATGGACTTTAAATGTGATTAAAGGAGCCAAGTTAAAATTGAGGGAAAGGCATCATGGGTTCGGCCATGGTGTATGGCCGAACCCATGACCCATGTTTTAGGTCATTCATGGGCTAAGTATGGTTTATATATGTGCTTAAACGAAATGGAAATTAAGTTAAGTTAATGATGAAATTTAAATGGATGTTACAAGTATGATATGTGATGTTTAAATGGAATAAAGATAGTGATTGAAATGGATGATTTAAGTTTCATTGGAGGTATGTTTAAATGGGTAATTGAAACCAAAAAGGATGGGGAAAGAAACATCATGGGTTCGGCCATGATGTATGGCCGAACCCATGACCCAAATTTTGATAAATTTTAGGCTAAGGTTAATGCATGTATCAATGCCTAGGAGGTTGTTTTAAAGGGCCAAAATGAATGAAGAATTGTGATTTTTGAAATGGATTATTTTTTGGGACAAAATATGAGTTTGAAAATGGCACCAATAAAAGCAAACCCATGACCTCTTTGTGAGCCATATTATGGCTAGGTATGGAATTATGTATGGGATTAAATATTTACAAATTTAATTAAATTAGATGCTGCTGATTTTCATGATTAAGAAATTATAAATGTCAATATTATAGAAAACATGCATAAATGGGTCCAAGTAAAATGGTGGCCACATTGAAGAACCATTTTGTGGCCACATTGAAGAACCATGGGTTCGACCATGGTACATGGCCGAACCCTATGTGGGTTGGACATGAAAATGGATATATTATGAATGAATAAATGAAGCGGATAGTTGCTGCGTTTTAGGCTCGCAAATCGGAATTTTAAATTTGGCCAAAATTGGATTTATGTATGAGTCTAAAACCAATGGATAATGGGCTAAGTTAGGGACTTAATCATGGATGATGTATGGACTAATTCTGTAAATGTAACAAGGTATCGGGCGTCGCAAACGGTACGCGATCGGCGACCGGATTATCGAACGGGAAGCGTAACGGAACGCGACACGGTATTCGGTAGGATTCCTACATTTTTGTAAGCGATGGATATGTAATGGTATTTTAAATTATTTTGATTTGGCCTATGATAGATCTATGATTATGATTTATCTTATGATGAGTTATAAGTTTATGAAGCATATGGTTTATATTTTAATATTATGCATTCTATGGCTATGTATGATATGTCAAGTATATGGGTTACATATATATTACATAGCATAATGCACTACATCTCATGCATGGCATGGGCAGAAAAAAATAAACAAACCGGAGTCCATGCTCCGTCGGGGCGACCGAGAAGCAAACATGGGGATAGTTGAGGGGTCATAACCGGAGTCCATGCTCCGTCGGGGCGACCGAGAATCAGACATGGGGATAGCCTGAGGGCTATAACCGGAGTCCATGCTCCGTCGGGGCGACCGAGAAGCAAACATGGGTATAATACATTGTATGATCATACGGATAATGGGTGGGACACATGACATAAGCACCCATGACATAGCATTCATCACATACTTATTTTGTTGTATTTTATGTTATCGGTATGTGTGTATCACTAATCCATGTGCTAGCCCTACTCGGAGTCCTACTGGGCGCGTTGACTAACGCCCTAATTCTACCCTAGCTGATGACGCAGGAGAGGCAGGAAGCGGTGGACATACTGGAGGCCAAGCTTAGGAGCTTTGGAAACGCATTCCTAGTTATTTAAGTTTATATTTTGGAAATGTAATTTTGAGTAACTTAGCGCGTCGGACTGTATAATTTTGCATTTCTTGCGATGGTTTGGAATTTACTTATGGACGATGATATTTTGTGATATAAGTATGAACATAGGGGCATTTTGGTAAATTAATGTTGTATCTTCCCTTCTATCTAAAAACCGGTAGGATAGACTCTATTATCATGTTCCGCAATAATCGTAATCCACGAGCTCACCTCCTACGCGTGAACCGTTCTCATGGACTCAGCTCCGCGCACGCGTGGCGTTGGCCAGTTAAGGGTCGGGCTTTAGAAGCTCGGACTTAACTCGCGTCGTGGCGTCCGCGCCCTCTCACTCTTCTATTTAAAAAAAATAAAAAATAGACTCTGATTTTCGGAAAACGGGTGAAAAAGGGCGGGGCGTTACATTATCCCATTTGAAATCACAATAAAATCTACCTACCTCGAGGGATTTGTAGGTGTACTCGAGTGGATGAAGGATGAGCTCCTTGCTCCCTTTGCTCCTTGTTAGCTCGGTTTCTTCTTCCTCTTTGCTTGGTTCCTCCTTCTTCTTTGAGGTAGATGAAGTCAGTGGAGAGGGGATAAGGCTTATTATCGAGCTGAGGTTGAAGTTGAGTGAGAAGATAAAATGGAGTGAGTGAAAGGATGGATTTTAAAATCCATCCTTGCCATATGACAGTGGCGGAGTATCACAGAGAATTTCTTAAACTGTCTATCTATGGGTTCTATATGGTGGATACTGAACACCGAAGGGCCCGCAAGTTTGAACGGGGCCTTCGGCCAAGCATCAAGAATAGAGTAACCATTTTCAAAGAGCCCACACTGGCAGGGGTGGTTAACAGGGCCACCATCGCAGAAAAGGAACTAAATGAGATAGTGCGGTTCGACAACCGCCGAGGGCAGGGTGGGCGGGGAACATTCCAACCCAACAAGAAGTTCCGCCCGAATCATAGCAGGCCCTCACCCTCCACTGGATCTACCGGGGGCTTTCGCCCTAGTCAGCCTTCTACATCAACATCAGTCACACAGGTTCCCCGGGGTGGGAACACTTGCTATCAGTGTGGCCAACAGGGCCACTACAAGAGAGAGTGTCCACAAACTAGCCGACCCTCCAACTTCAGGGGCCCTTTCCGCCCTCCAACTAGACCGACACAGTCGCGGGGAGGCAGAACATATAATCAGGCGGGGCGGGCACCAAAACCTGCGGGATCTGGAGGACTCTTCACCATACCATCTCCAGTAGCAGTGGACCGTTCAGTGATGCAAGGTATGGCTGTAATTGGTAGTTCCTATGTTGTTACTTTATTTGACTCTGGAGCATCGCATTCATTCATATCTGCTGCATTCATATCTGCCACGGGTACACTAGTACAAAACCTGTCCACATCACTCACCATTGTATCCCCCGTCGGAGACACATCATTAGGACTAATATGTACGGCATTGAACACGGAACTCGCGGGATTCAGATTCGAGTTCGATTATTTAGTAATCGATATGGCGGAATATGATGTCATTTTTGGTATGGACTGGTTGACTACGTATCAGGCCCATATTGACTGCCATCTTCGTAGGGTGATATTTTGGTCATCCGAAGGAAAGCGGTACGTGGTACACGCTGACAGGCAGGGTATCCCTAGAAGGCTGCAGGAGGAATTAAACCATCTCGCCTTGAACAGCCTTAGACTAGATAAGGCACCAACGGTTGAACTTCCGGCGGTAGTAGCAGATTTTGCCGAGGTATTCCCAATAGAACTCCCTGGTTTGCCACCCAAGAGGGAGATAGACTTTGAAATAAAATTATACCCCGGCGCCGCTCCAGTATCATTACCCCATTATAGGATGGCGCCAGTTGAGATGACCGAACTGAAGAAGAAAATTGATGAACTGCTCAGACTAGGCTTCATTCGGAACAGTACATCCGCATGGGGAGCCCCAGTATTATTTGTGAAAAAGAAAGACGGTACCCTACGAATGTGTGTGGACTATAGGAAATTAAATCAGTTGACGGTCAGGAACAAGTATCCCCTACCCCGGATTGATGATCTGTTTGATCAACTTAGGGGTTCCTCTCATTTCTCTAAGATTGACCTGATGTCCGGATACCATCAAATTCGGGTTAGAGAAGAGGACATAGAGAAGATAGCCTTCAGGACACGGTATGGTCTATATGAATATGTAGTCATGCCGTTTGGACTTACTAATGCACCGGCGGTGTTCATGGATCTGATGAATAGAATATTCCGTCCATACTTAGATCAATTTGTGATCGTATTCATCGATGATATTCTGATCTACTCCAAAAGTCAGAACGAACATGCCGAGCACCTGCGGATAGTCCTAGACACCTTGCGGAAGAACCAATTGTATGCCAAAGCCAGGAAGTGTGAATTTTGGTTATCTGAAGTCAACTTCTTGGGGCACATCATATCAGAGGAAGGTATAGCCGTGGACCCGGCTAAGGTAGCAGCAGTCAAGGAATGGAAAGTGCCGACAAATGTGACCGAGATCTGCAGTTTTCTGGGATTGGCCGGTTACTATCGAAAATTCATCATGGACTTCTCCAAGATTGCAGCTCCGCTTACCCGACTCACTCAGAAAGGAGTCAAATTTGAGTGGTCTAATCTGTGCAATCAAAGATTTGAGGAGCTTAAGGAGAGGCTTACGACCGCTCCTATTCTGATCTTACCGGAAAGAGGCAAAAATTATGAAGTGTACTGTGACGCCTCCGGCGAGGGACTGGGGTGTACACTCAGTCAAAGTAATCGTGCGGTGGCGTACGGATCAAGACAATTGAAAATTCATGAACGCCATTATCCCACACATGATCTAGAACTAGCAGCGGTGGTCTTCGCTCTCAAAAGCTGGAGACACTACCTCTATGGTGAAAAGTTTGAGGTGTTCTCGGATCACAAAAGTTTTAAGTACTTATTTGATCAGAAAGAACTCAATATGAGACAGCGTAGATGGATGGAATATCTGGCGGATTATGAGTTCGCACTTCGGTATCACCCGGGCAAGGCGAACAAAGTGGCGGATGCCCTCAGCCGCTTGTCACATGCGACAGTAGCCAGCATGATCAGGATGGAATGGGAGGTACTGAATACCATTAGAGAATTTAAACTCTACCTCAATAATCATGGGACCATATATAATCTGATCATACGATCCAACATGGTCTCCGAGATTGAACGGGAGCAACGGACAGATCAAGAGGTGGAGGAGATCTGGGCTAAAATGTCTACCGGTGAGGTTGTACCGGAGTGGGAATTACGACCAGGACAGGGTCTTATGTTCCGAGGTAGGACATACGTACCTAAGAATTGCAGAAGGGAGTTGCTGATTGAAGCACACCAAACCAAACTCTCTATCCACCTGGGCAGCACGAAGATGTACCATGATCTTAAGAGGCACTATTGGTGGCAAGGACTTAAGAAAGACGTGGCAGAGTTTGTTGCTCGTTGCTTAACATGTCAACAGGTTAAGGCAGAACATCGGAAACCGCCAGGTTACTCGCACCCTTACCAGTACCAGAATGGAAATGGGAACACATATCCATGGACTTTGTAACAGGGTTGCCAAGGTCATCCAAGGGCAACGATGCAATATGGGTCATAGTGGACCGGTTGACCAAGTCTGCACATTTCCTTCCCATCAAAATGACAGATTCATCAGAGACTTTGGGTCGACGGTACATCCGAAAGATCATCAGGCTACATGGTATTCCCCGATCTATTGTATCCGACAGGGATGGCCGATTCACCGGCAGAGTATGGTAAGGCCTACAGTCGGCTATGGGGACCGACGTATTGACTAGCACAGCATTTCATCCACAGACTGATGGACAGTCAGAGAGGACGATACAGACACTGGAAGATATGCTGAGAGCATGCATGCTAGACTTCAAGGGCGGATGGGAGGATCATCTGCCACTGGTGGATTTCTCTTACAATAAAAGTTACCAGGCAAGTCTCCAGATGGCTCCGTTTGAGGCCTTGTACGGTAGACCGTGTAGATCGCCAGTGTGTTGGACGGAGGCCGGTGAGCCTGCGTTGATCGGACCAGATTTGGTTGCAGAGACTACAGCGCAGATTAAACTGATACGGCAACATCTACTCACTGTACAGAGCCGTCAGAAGAGCTATGCCTACAAGAGGAGAAGGTTCCTCAAGTTTGAGGTGGGAGACTTAGTGTTCTTAAAAGTCTCGCCACGGAAAGGGCACATGAGGTTCGGAAAGAAAGGGAAACTGTCGCCTAGATTTGTGGGGCCGTTTCCAATACTAAAGAGGGTGGGAGGGGTAGCTTATCAGTTAGCGCTCCCTCCACAGCTGTCATCTCTACATGATGTGTTTCATGTGTCCATGCTGAGAAAGTACAATCCTGATCCTTCTCATGTGATAAATGTTCAAGACATCGATGTACAAAGCGATGTGACATATGTGGAGAAGCCGGTTAGAGTTATTGAAAGCGAACAAAGGGTGCTACGGAACCGCGCCATCCAGTTCGTCAAGGTGGTATGGGAACGACATGGCAGTGAAGAAACCACCTGGGAACTTGAGTCGGAGATGAAGACCGCTTATCCGGAGCTCTTCGCATGAGTTGTTTTGGACCCCTACTTCACTCGAATTTTCGGGACGAAAATTTCAAAAGAGGATTCTATTGTAATAACCCGAATTTTTGATAAATATATATATTGGCATTTATTCATTTTAAATTGAAGTTTAATGTAATAAAATGCCAAATGGACCAAATTTTGGGACAATGGCCCAAGGATGGCCCAATTGGGCCATGGATTGGATGAAATCCATTTAATGAGTCAATGAGGACCAAGCGGGCTTTAGAAGCTCGGACTTAACTCGCGTCGTGGCGTCCGCGCCCTCTCACTCTTCTATTTAAAAAAAAAAAAAAATAGACTCTGATTTTCGGAAAACGGGTGAAAAAGGGCGGGGCGTTACATTATCCCATTTGAAATCACAATAAAATCTACCTACCTCGAGGGATTTGTAGGTGTACTCGAGTGGATGAAGGATGAGCTCCTTGCTCCCTTTGCTCCTTGTTAGCTCGGTTTCTTCTTCCTCTTTGCTTGGTTCCTCCTTCTTCTTTGAGGTAGATGAAGTCAGTGGAGAGGGGATAAGGCTTATTATCGAGCTGAGGTTGAAGTTGAGTGAGAAGATAAAATGGAGTGAGTGAAACGGGGTGGAGCTCTCTCTCTCTTTTCTCTCCTCTCTTCAATGTTTTTTTTCTTCTTTCTTTTCCTCTATTTCTTTTCTCTCTTCCCCCTTTTTTTCTCTCTCTTTTTCTCCCTTTCGTTTTCTCTCCCTCTTTATCTTCCTTCTTCGGTTGCCCTAGACCCTTAACTGGGTGGTTGGCAGACAGGAGTTGGCGTGGGAGGCAGCTCCATGGAAAGCAGCACGTGGGCGACGATAGACAGAAGTGTCTGCTAAAGGCGTTTGAACTACCCCGCCACATCGACCTCATCGATGTGTCCAACAGTTTGATTCCACGATATATCGAGATGGTCGATATGTCCATTTGGGTGATTTGTACTTAACTTATTCTAATTTTGGCCTTTCGCCGATACATCGACCATGTTGATGCATCCCTCTGGCAACTTAAGTTTCAGGTTCCGATTTTAGCTTTCACCGACACATCGACTTAGTCGATGCATCACCCGGGGAAGTACAGTTTGCTGATACATCGATCCAGTTGATGTATCGTCTGTTGGAAAATTAGTTTCCCCTATTTCTTTCAATATACATTCACCATATTTTTATTCATATCACTTTTGGACCGAAAATATCATCATTCGTTTCATTCATTTAAAGAGAAATTACATACAAAATAGGGAGTTAAAACTACGGGTCCTTACAAACTTCTTAACCTCCTCTTCAATATTCACATTGAGAGCATTCAAGGCTTCAACATCCAAACATTGGATTTGAATTTCATCTTGAAGTGGCTTCACATTTTCCTTTAGCTTAATGTTTTCATCATTAGAGGATTTTAATTTAGAGGTGAGTTGAGTGTTTTCATCTTTTAATACTTCAAGTTGGCTTGATAATTTTGTTTTTCACTTTTAGACTTATCAAGTTTCTTGGCCAACATCTCACTTTTGAAGTACAAGGCATTGAAAGATTATTGAATATCATCATCTTCATCACTACTACTTTCAATATTAGCCATTATATCAATTGTGAGACATCTTTATGTTCAACAATTGAGGCCACAAAAACCTTGTGGGTTTCCTCATTCACTTGAGTCTCCTCATCCGAATCACTTTTGGATTCCAAGGTCTCCTCATGTGTGGCATTCATAGCCTTCTTGTGCTTGTCAAAAGGATATGCATTAGAGTAGTGCCCTTTCCCACCACAATTGAAACATTCTTTTTCCTTGTTTTTCTTTTTCTTCTCTCTATCACCATGAAGTTCATGTCCTTTAGGGCTTTAGCACTAGGTTCTCCCTTTCTATATTATCTCATTTCATTGAACCTTTTAAAGTTTTTTAAATACCTTTTAGCAATCATGGTCATTTCTTTACTTGGGTCTTCTTCTATTACCGGTTCTTTTTCTTTAGTTGATGGGAGTTTAATGGAAGACTTCAAGGCAATTGGCTTCTTTTGTTGAGGTTCAAGCTTGAGTTCAAAGGTTTGCAATGGTGCCACCAAGTCATCAATTTTCATTTGGGCAACATTACGGTATTCTTCAATTGCCACCTTTTTCGATTCAAACCTCTTGAAAAGATTTCTTAGGATTTTTGTACACACTTTGACATCGGGAATTCTTTCTCCAAGACCCCACATAGATTTGACAATGTCACTAACTCTATAATAAAAGTCCATGAAGGTTTCTTTTTCAATCATTTTCAAGGCATCGAATTGAGATTCCAAAAGTTGGAGCTTTGTTTTTTTCACAACGGATGTGCCTTCGTGAGTTCTCTCAAGAATTTCCCATGCCTCTTGTGCGGTCTCACACATCATTATCCTTTTGTGTTCATTTGGAGAGAGTGCACAATTCAAGGCATTTAGTGCTCTACCATTAGTCGTGCATGAGGCAGTTTCATCCATTATCCATGAGGAGTAAGCTTTTAGCTCAATGGATGTGGACGTATTCGTTTTCTCAATCACCGGGTGTGTCCATCGAGTACACACAGAATCTATATGGATGCATTGATGGAGATGAAAAAACTTTTCATCTTTGCTTTCCAAGAAGCATAGTTTGATCCATCGAAGTATTGTGGTTTAGAGATGGCATAACTCTCTCTCATAGACATTCCTCTAGCACTTGATCACACACACGGTTAAGTCAATAAAATGATCACGATGGTCATATACCAATTGAAAGTTCCCTGAGTGCTTAAAACCAAATTAACCCTAGAAGGGGGTGAATAGGGTAATCACAAATTATGGGTCCTTTCAAATTTACGTGATTAATATAGTGCGGAATTAGATAACATTAATCAAGTGTGTGATTTCAGAGTGTGAAAGAACAAAAACAATCAATAAAGAGACAATGCACACGATTTATAGTGGTTCGGTTAAACAACCTACATTTATTAGTACCCCGGCTTGCCGAGGCCTTATGTTTGTCAGTTCCATGACTCATGAAGAAGTACTTGCTGGAAGCTTTAGGACTCAAGATGATCAAGACTAAAGATCACGCTCGATCGGATTGAAGCTCATCGTTATGACAATCACAAAACAGTTAATTGGCCATAGATGACTTTAGGTGGTACCCACACCTTAGGAGGACCATTCCTAGGCTCAATTGAACAAATAGTAAAACCATAAAAATCCTAGAGAGGAAGCAGGCAAGTGAATTGGAAGCGAACTTGGAAATATGAACTAAGTTAACTGTCAGCTCGACCAGTCGTTCTAACCGACTCCTCGGTGGAGACAGGATTGACCAATCGTGGTCAAAGACTGGTCGGCCAGATTGATAAAGGTTCTGGATCATAGAATTGTCATTCTGGGTGTGCCTTTGATTGAGAGTCTCGTATGCACCGACCCCTCGGTGAAAAGCTGAAACGGTCCCTCGTGGTCAACGACTCGTCAATGATAACTTATGAGTTCTAGAACTTAGAACTCATGTGGACTCTCGAGAAAACAGACATTTCGGTAATTTAAGACCGATCGAGAGTTCCAGGACCGACCCCTCGGTAAAGGGCAACATGTCGTTCTGGGCAGGACAAGTATCGGGACATGAAACTTTGTCTGCATGGTGTTGCCCCAGATCGAGACCCTCGTATGAACCGACCTCTCAGTGCCCTGACTGTCGACCCATCGACGACACCGACGTGTCGACTGGGAATTAATAATCCCGTTAGGTGTGCATTTAATGTGCGACGGTCAAGTGGTTGAACGATAATAAATATGAATACCAACCCATCGGTGGCACCGACTTGTCAGTACTGGACAGCTTGAAAAACTGTGAAGACTCCTCTGTAAATATGAGTGTTGTGTGATCATTTAATCATCTTCCTTGAACTGAGAAAAGTCACACACTCTATGGAATGGTCAACTCTCTTGTGCCTACACCTGAGAATCATATACAACCAATCTATTGATTGAGTTAGTGAAAGAGAGAAAGAGAAGAGGAAAAAAAATACAAACTAGGAAAGATTTGGTAAAACCAGTTTCCTAGTCACTCTGAAATTGTGATTGCTCTACAATAGCTACAAGGAGGAGAGTTGGCACACATTGGGTGAATCTTTGAGAAGCACACATCTTCGAGAAAAAACTTCAAGGCAATCCTTCTTGGTTTTAATTTTGTTTTAAAACTTTTGTCCTGTGAAAGTGGATTAAGGAGACATGGCTCCTAAACCACTATAAAAAATCTAGAGCGTCATCTCTGGCACATGTGTTGGGTGGAATTATCAGCCACTTGAGTGAGGTGGAATTCATACTCTAATTGTGAGGGTGTAAGTCCCCACTTAGTGAATTTGGGGATAACTCAAGGTTGAGTGAGTCCTAACAGTGGATGTAGGTTGGCTAACCAAACCACTACATATCTTGTGCCATTGTGTTTGTGGTGTTAGATCTTAATTCTTGTGTTGATTGCATTATCACATTATCTAGCACACATACACTTGATTGTTATATCCACTGCATATAATTAATCAATCAAGTAAATTGTTAAAAGGACCAATGATTTTAGATTGACCTATTTCTCCACCCCCCCCCCCCCCCCGCCCCCCCCCCCTCCCCTCGGGTCAATCGTGTTTTAGCATCCAAGGGAGAACTTTCAACATCCACTGTCGAGGCTCACCCAACTTTGAGCAATCTCCAATTCACTAAGTATTGGAATTACACCAACACAATAGAATAAGACTTCCAACTATCCAATTGATTGAGACTTTCACCCAATTCCTATCACATTATTTTTTATAGTGGTTCAAGAGAAACTTAGTCTCTTTAATCCACTTCACAATCTGTTGAGTCTAAAAATCATACATTTTTACCCTTTAATTATGATTACATTAGCCTTCATTTTGTATAAAAATGATACGTTTAATGGTTTTTCAAGTTTTGTAGATAAAAAGATGGAAAAACAGGATTCATGCATAAAACAGTGGATAATTGCCCGAAAAAAGCTTAAAATGAAAAATTTAGAATTTCACAATTATTTCATGCCACTTTAGGGTTTTTAATGCAAATTGGATAATCTGTATCCGTTTATGAGAGTCTAGATTTATTCAATATTTAGAACTATAGTGGTATTGATTAATTATTTAATTTTTAAAATCAAAGTATGTAGAGTCCAAGTGTTGAAATCAAGATCTATAGGCCAGAGATCCACTTCAATTGGGTCAAGTTTTGCTCCAAATGCCAGACACTAGGCCAGACCAAGCACTTTAGGTGCATTTCCCAATGTGGGCTAGGCTAGAGTGAATTCAAGCTTAGCAAGCTTAAGTCCAAGTCTCCAATTCAAGTCCAAGTCCAATTTCAAAATCCAATACTTCAGGTTCAAATCCAAGTTTACCAACCCTAATCCCAAATCCATTTTAGGTCCAAACCCAAAAGCCCATGTCCATGACCCATCTTACCCAACCAATCTTAACCATCCAATTTCCAATCTCCCATCCACACATCCATTGACCCAATCAACTAATCCAAACCATTCATTTCATGCATCTCATTTATCCCATGCATTTTATATCATCAAACCCTAGATCCACTTAGTCAATCCAACCCGTTCATGCATCATGATTAGATTTAGGACATCCAAACCAGTCATCATATATATTAACATTAGGATTAGGATCGTCCATGCACCATCTATCCATCCATCCACTTAGATCACCCATCAATTATTTAAGCCAATAGATCTTAGGACATTTCATCACAACCATCCACATCATTAGGAAAACCCTAGAGCCTCCACATTCATCCATCACATACATAATTTGCACTAGATCTAGGCCATTCATCATATCATTTATTCGTCTCCTTTGAATTCAAACCCTCCATTAGATACCTACCATATATATATATTTAGCCAATTAACCCTAAAACCATTAGATTTAACACAAACCAATCTTAGCCATCCATTCACCAAACCCTAAGTTAGAACATCTTGAAGATCAAGCTAGCTTCCATCACCCACTCTATCCCATCCAACACACAGTCCACACGATGTTAGCACCTAAATCTTCTCCATGCACTTTAAATAAAATCATTTTTGGAACCATAGGTTAGTTTTTAAGGCTTTTCATGCTCAATAGGACAGTCTTTTATTCAAATAATTTTAAATAACCACTACGAGTTTTTCTTCAATCATGGTGTCTAGGATTAGTTCTGTCCCCAAGGCATTGCGGTTGATCATGACCTAAGGATAAGCTGGGAAGAGATGCCGTGTGCTCCCCCACTTACCTGGGAACTTACCTGGCCATGATTGTGGTTACACTCTTAATTGGAGATTTAGAATTCTTGGAGAAAATATTAGTAGCCAGTCTAGAGACACTAGGTTAGTTTAGGTTTTTATTTTTGGTTTTAGCTCATCTATTTTGTGTGAATTTTTTTTGTCTTCTCTGGTCTTGTTTGAATGACAATGAATATTTGGAGGCGTGATTCAACTAAGCGATTGGTTAGAGTTATGTAATAGCCCAGAATTTTTAAATCAATATATATGTGGCTATTATTTATTTTAATGATGGAAATTGGGAATTTTGATGGAATAGATGTTAAGTGGATCAAAATTTGGGCAAAGGCCCAAGTATGGACCAATGGACCATGGGTTGGATGGAATTTATTTAATTGGTCAATGATGATTAATTGGGCCAAGGATGGTCAAATTGGGTCCAATACACATGTGGGACCCAATGAGATTTAAACTCTAAGGTAAATAGGTAGGAAATAAATTTAATTGGGCCATGGGCCCAATGGTGACCCAATTAGTTGGAATGGATTGAATTGGAATTAAATCACCTAAGTTAGTGATGAAATGATCAAGATGGCGTAACCAAGTGGGGCCCACCTCCACCTCATCAAGTGAGGTGGCATGTGGACCAAGGCATAGGTGGGGCCGACCATCATGGTTGACTTGGTCAACCATGGATAAGTAAAAGGGAATTAAAGAGGATCAAAGTGAATTAATGTGATTTAATTAATGTGAATCACCTAAGTTAATTTTGATTAAGCCTAAGTGACATGGCCGAATGGGACCCACCTCCACCTCACCAAGTGAGGTGGCGGGTAGGCTAGGAGTTAGTGGGGCCGGCCACCATGGTTGACTGGTCAACCAGGGTGGATTTCATAGAGGGAATTTAATGGAATTACATTAAATGGGAATTAATTAACCTAAGTTAAGGATCCAATTAATTAATTGATTAGGTTAGTCAAATTGGGTCAAATGGATAAGTCAAAGGGATAAGTCAAGGGGTGGTTTCATCCCATTGAAACCACCCAAAGAAACACAAATAAAACCATGGGCTTAGGATGGTGGTCTCATCTCAACCACCCCCACCCAAAGCATGAGGACCCATACCCCCCATGATGGATGGTCAATGCACTTGATGGAAGACCAAACCACCTAGCTAAGGACACCCAAAACTGTTGGGCTTCGTGGTGGTTTCATCTCAACCACCACCACTAAGACATGTAAGCCCATGCTTGGTTGGTGGAGGAAATGATGGTGGAGTGTAGCTTAGTCAACCAAATGAGATGGGTTTTCATCTCATCCCATTCTCATCTCACTCTCTCCATCTCTCACTCTCCAAAACCGTCCCTCACTCTTACAAGGAGAAAGAAGAAGAAAAACTTAGAAGAAAAGAGAAGAAAAATTCAAGCATTGGCCAACCACCTCAAGACCAAACCTTGGGATAGTTTTTCCCATCCTCTCCTCCTTTCCCTCTCTCAAACCCACTCCATCATTGGCCGACCCAAACCTTGATGATCTCATTTTGATCAAGCATATCTTGGCCAAAGATCAAGGAAAAGAAGAAAAGAGAAAGACTAAGGATCCAAAGGGAGAAAAAGAAGTCGGAGGAGCCATCGGATTGGTAAGTAATTCTTAAACAAGAATTTACATTTTTTTTTTTGGGGGTTAAGAAGAGATCATGGAATCCATTTTCCTTGGATTAAATGGTGGCCAAAAATGTTATGGCCATGGATCTAAGATCCATCCAAGGAAGGGATGAGAAATGGACAAAATGGGTAAGATAAATTAGGTTAAGAAAAATAAAGGATAAATTAAGGACGTTATGTAATAAGGTTTATTTAAGCATGGAAGTATGGATTTTTGAAGGGATCATAGACCATAGGGTTCGGCCATGTAGTATGGCCGAACCCCATGGTAGGTAATTAAGTAATTTTAATGAGGTTTTTAGGATTAAAACCGTGGAAGGATGATTTATGATTTTAAGGTTTTAATGATTAAATGTTAGTGATTTTTAAAGGGTTTTAAATGAGGAAATTCATGGAAGATGTAAATGGGTTTTATGGCCTTAAAAGGCATAAAAGAGGATGAACTTTGAACCATGGGTTCGGCCATGGTGTATGGCCGAACCCTATGATGATGTATAAGAATTTTAATGGGTTTAAAGAATGGAGGCTATGGTAGGTGGTTAATGATTTTAAAGGTTTTAAATGAATGAATGTTAATGATTTTTAAAGAGGTTTTAAATGAGGAAAATCATAGAAGATATTAATGATTTTGATGGCCTCAATGGTAGCAGAGGAAGATGAACCCATGACCCATTTTACAAGTCATTTGATGGGTTAAGTTGGAATTGTGTATGTGTTTAAATTAATGGGGATTATGTTAAATTAAAGGGGCTGATTTTAATGATTATATGACATGATTGGTAAGTCATTGAGGGATCTAAGTTGGTGGATCAAAAATGTGGTAAATGATCCAAGAGAAGTAAGGAGATTAACATCATGGGTTCGGCCATGGTGTATGGCCGAACCCATGACCCAATTTATGAACCATTTATGGGCTAAGTATGGGGCTATATATGTGTTTAAATGAATAAGGGTTAGGTTAATTAAATGGCTGACTTTTAATGATCTTATGAAATGGTTGATGGATCATTAATGGATCTAAGTGTATGGATCAATTATGGACAAAAAAATGTACATGGTTAAGTGAATGATTAACCATGGAAGAGGTAGTGGCAAAACCGTAAATATGGGCCAAAAATGAAGAACCATGGGTTCGGCCATGGTGTATGGCCGAACCCCATGGGGGATGATCATGGACTTAAGTGCATTTAAGTTGACCTTAGATGTGGATCATTGAAGCCTAGGGTTGCTGAATTTTAAACTTACATAATTAAAATATTTGATGGATTAAATGGGACCCACAAAACTACATAGTGAGGTTCGGCCATGGTGTATGGCCAAATCCCACTAAGGCTTATGTTAGGGACTTAATCATGGATAAAATATGGGTTGATCATTAATATGTAATAAGGTATCGGACATCGCAAGCGGTGCGCGTATCGGTGACCGTATTTGTGAACGGAAAACGAACGTTAGTCGGTATTCGGTAGGATTCCAACCTTATTGTAAGCCATGGATTATGTGTGTATGGACGTTTTATTAATTTATTTTAGTAATTATGTGATATGTTTAAGATGGGTTTTTATGGCTATGATTTAAATATTATATGGCATATTGCATTTACAATGATTTAAATACTATATAGCATATTGCAATTACATCCCATATATGGCATGGGCGGGAAAATAAAGGAACCGGAGTGCATGCTCCGTCGGGGCGACCGAGAAGCAAGCATGGGGATATCTTGATGTGTTTCATCCATCAAGAGAGGTACTATAAGGTACAACCGGAGTCCATGCTCCGTCAGGGCGACCGAGAAGCAAGCATGGGGATTCCTTGATGAGGCTTTGCCATCAAGGGGGATGCCTAGTGTTGATCATATCTTGATGAGGCTTTTCCATCAAGAGGGACATGGCACAATGATGGTATGGATGATGGGTGGGACTCATGACATAAGTCACCCATGGCATGACATTCATCTTATGGTTTTCATTATATTATTACCTATGTGTTTGTTATCACTAATCCATGTGTTGGCCCTACTCGGAGTCCTACTGGTCGCGTTATCTAATGCCCTACTTCCACCTTAGCTGATGACGCAGGGGATAGCAGAAACGAAGGACGAGACGGGAGCCAAGCGTAGGAGCTTGCTAAAACAGGCTAGATAGTTTACTTTAATTTATTTTGGAAATGTAATTTGAGTAACTTAGCTCGTCGGACTGTATAATTTATATTTCTTGCTATGGTTTGGACTTTACTTTTGGATGTCATAATTTTGAGGTAATTTAGTAATTTAAATGATGTAGTTTCCTTGCTATCTAAAAATTAGTAGGATAGACTCTATTATAATTCCACAGTTAGTTAAATATTCCGCGAGCTTACTTTCTACGTGTGAACCGTTCTCGTGGACTTAGTTTCCACGCACACGTAGAGTTGGCCAGTTAAGGGCCGGGCTTTAGAAGCTCGGACTTAACTCGCGTTGTGACGTTCCGCGCCCTTTGTCACTTTTATTTCAAAAAAAAAAAAAAAAAAAATATATATATATATATATATATATATATATATATATATATATATATATATATATATATATATATATATATATAGACTCTGATTTCAGTAAAAAGGGGCGGGCGTTACAAGTTAGGTCCCCAATTGGTGAACCCCAAGTTAGTCATCAATCTACTTTAGAAAACAGTAGAGTCTTTAAGGTCATGTTAGTCTCAAGACTAGCATCTTCGTCAAATCCCGAGAGTTTCAACCGAGGTGAGGATAATATGACTAGGGAAGGTGATAATTCGAGCATCAAAGTCAAAAAAGAGTCTCAAATAAAGGACGGGCATGTCAATGATAGTAAGATACAGCCAGCACCGGAATGTTTCCCTTTTGATTTAAATGATCCTTGGGCTTTCGTCATACTAGTGGGAGATAATAAGTGAGAAAAGAAATACTTGGCTCATGATGTTATGTACTCATTGGAGCACATTCACCATCACCATTTACTGAGCTTAATGGAACTCACTCAAGAAGGCCAAGGTTGTTTTATATGCAAAAAAATAATTGAGTTTGCGTCTTTTATAGGTTTCTTTTAGAGTCAGTCTAGAAAGTTAGTTTAGGTTGAGTCAGTTTTTAGGATGTTTCATTTAGATATGTCAAAATCCAAAATTAAACAATGTCATGACATTTTGCATCTAACCGTTGAACATTGAGAACAATGTCAAATTTAAGTTTGGGGGCATCTAGGGGTCACATTAGTAGAGTCCAATAAAAAAAAATTCAATAAGGGAAGAGTAAGTGAAAACTGAGACTAATCCTTGAGGGAAAAAAAATTAATCTAAATAATTTTTCAGCATTAATAGGTAAATAAAAAAATTTATATCACACTTTATCATTAATTTTTTTATGGAATTTATATTCGGACTAAATTTACACAATCATGTTAAAATGTGTTAAAAAAAAAAAATTCACGAGTCTAATAGTCAACAAAGGAATACTAGTGGAGACTTAACCCAGTGAGCTTTAGTACCAGTTTCTTTTTTTGAGGATTTAAGTCAATCAATTTTATTTCTTTAGCGCTTCAAGTCGTTGTGGATCTCATCATTCTTCAAATTTTGGTCATAATTACTGAGTACGCCATTAAAATTGAGTTAGTACATTTGAATTTTTTTGGAATTTATTTAAAACAAAGAAATCACTGTATGAAACTTAGGATATGATTTAGGCCACTTTTTTGGATCGTTTGAGTCTTCATACCTACCTATCTTTCGTCAAATTTATCCTGATAGTTCCCAGCTGAGCCCTTACGTTAGCATGTTTTCTTGATCAGCCATGTTTATCTGTAACGCCCCACCCTTTTTCACTCGGCGAAAATCAGAGTCTATTTTTTTTTAAAAAAAAAAGAGTGAGATAGAGAGCGGGATGCCACGACGCGAGCTAAGTCCGAGCTTCCAAAGGCCGGCCCTTAACTAGCCAACCATACGTGTGCGTGGACTAAGTCCACTAAAACAGTTCACACGCATTAAGGCTACACTTGCAGAATAAACGTAATACGAAATTAATGTAAGATTGTGTTACTAACCCTATCCATTTTTAAGCAAGGAAGTCCATCACAAATAATTAACTTAAGTTCAAATGTCCAAAAATATAACCAACCCATAGCAAGATGGTTCTAAGTTATTACAATCCCAAAATGCGAATAGCTCAAATTATATTGTCCGAAATAAAACTTAAATAAAGTAAGTCTAAATTATCCATGCTCCTAAGCTTGGCTCCTTTCACATCCTTCGTTCCATCCATTCCATGTATCATCATCTAAGGTAGAAGTAGGGCGTTAGTCAACGCGCCCAGTAGGTATTCCGAGTAGGATCAAACACATGGATTAGTATAAAAACAGAATAGATACATAATATCAAAATCATGTTAAGTCAATGCCATGCCATGGGTGTTATATGCCATGATTCCCACCCATCAACCATATCTCAAACACATAGATGGTCCTCTTGATGAACAAGCCACATCAAGGTATTCATTGTCATGACTCCCCACGTATGCCTTATCGGTCCCACCGAACGAAGCGTGGACTCCTCTTTCATTTCAAACATCATATACCATTTCTCAATCGGAATCAGTGCGGATCCCTCCCCACGTTTGTTTATAGGATACCCGAATGGAGCGTGCACTCCCCTCATTTGTTCCGTCCCATGCCATGCATGAGATGTGAGTGCAAACATGCTATTTCATATTAAACATAATAGCATTGAAATTACATCCTTAAAACATAAGCATTTGATACCAAAATAGATCATCAAAACATGGAATTAAAAACCATTACATATACATAGTCCAAGGTTTTCAACAAGGTAGGAATCCTACCAACGTGCAAGATAATATCCTTGTTCTTTTCGTGCAAGTCACGTTCAATGATCACGTCGAAATCGAATTGCAAAACCCCTTTGCGAATCTTCTTTCCTTATTACATTTAGCACATATATAAATCAACTTGGTGATCCATTTGATTTCCATCATCCCCTACATCATCCCATGTTCATTTCTATTTACGCATCATAGTCCTCAAACCGGTTAAGACCCCCAATGGGGTTCGGGCATATAACATGGTTGAAATGTGTTCATGTCCACAAAAACCCATCAATAGGGTTCGGCCATACAACATGACTGAACTTCATTCTTTGGTTTTTGACCCTTTTTTTAATCCTTGTTTTATTTTAAACAAACCGAGTCAATCATCATTCATTTTTTTATTTCTTAATCTAATAATCTCTAGTTAGTCATTTAACTTTTTAAACATACCTAGATCCATAAAATCATCCATGGGGTTCGGCCATACAACATGGCTGAACCCATGGTTCTTCCTTTTCATCTTCTTCCCATCTTATATCATTTTGAGGATGGGTTTTTCTTAAAAATTTACATTCAACATGTTTTAGGTCATTTGATGGGGTTCGGCCATACAACAAGGCCGAACCTCATCCAATCTCTCTTTGAGTCCTCACATGATCCCCATAAAAAATAGGGTTTGGCCATGCAAGAGGCCGAACCTTGTTCTTGATTATTTCCATAATTTTGAATATCCTTCCACATTTGTTTTAACCATTTAACCATTCCTTATATTTAACCATAGTCCTCATCATCATCTATTAATCATGTATAACCATAGTCCTCATCATCACAACTCATTTGTACACTTATCTTACCCACCAACAAGGTTAGGGTCCGTTTTTCAATCTCTAAAACTATATTTCGGAATTTGAACAATACTTTACTTTTATGTCCATCTCATTGTTATTCCTTGAATGAATCTTTTTTACATTCTGTGGCCCATAACACTTTGGCAATTCTTTTCAATCCGAAATGGAACCCCATGCTTTCGGCCATTCCATAGTCGAAACCATGGTTCCCTTGGTTTCTTTTTAATCCATAAACCCTCGTAAAGCAATACATACCTATTCCGTGTCTCCTCCGTTTCTTTAGGTCTGATTTTGCTCCTTCCTTAGTGTTTTCTTCTTCCTCCTTCGTTCTTCTATTTCTCTAAGTCTAGAGATGAAAATGTGTGAGAGAGAGAGATGAGAAGAGGCAATACGACCTCTTGCTCCACCTTGAGAATTCGGCCAAGTATGATGAGAGAAGGAGAGGGATTGAGATGAAAACTCCTAATAGAGGGTTCGGCCAAAGAGGTGTGGGTTGAAAGGAGGAGAGGGGGAGAGGATGAGATGAAACTCTTATCTTTTCTCAAAGAGAGGATCGGCCAAGGATGTAGAGAGAGGGAGAGAGGGGATGACATGAAACAATGTCTAAGTTTTTTGTCTAATGGAGGATCGGCCAAAGGTGTTTTCGTGTGAGTCTTGTGTAAGCCCTAATCTCCCAACCACCCTCATCACCTCTTGGTCTTTCCCATGTATCCCTTGGTTAACCAAGGAGACACATGGCTTACACTTGGAGCCTTCTCCCCACTCCCAACGGTTTTGTCTAGGGTTTCCTCTCCCATGAGATGGAAACCCTCCACCTCCCTTTGACTCATTTCAAATGAGAGTCTCTTAACCTCCCCTTCAACTCAACTCACTTTAAATGAAACTCATTCACCTAACTCAAGCACTTGAAGTCATCCATGCAACTCAAGACTTAAATTTATTTCCTAATTAAATAGTTCCTTAATTCAACTCACTTCACTTAACCCTCTTGAACTCATCCATGAACTCACCCATGGTTGACCAAGTCAACCATGGTAGCCGACCCTACATGTGACCTTAGACCACTAGCCACTTCACTTGATGAGGTGGATTTGGGTCCCTCTTGGCTATGCCACCTCCATGTCACCTCATACACTTGCTACCTCAGTTGATGAGGTGGGTCCAATGCCTTAGATCTTAATTGGGTACATGACCCGATTAAATCAATTCCTTACCCATTTACCTTAAACATCAATTCATCTTGACCCATTGGGTCCCAATTGGGTATTTGACCCAATTAACTACATTTACCCAATTAATTAGAATCAAATCTATCCATGATCGGTTGGATCATAATTGGGCCATTGCCCCAATTCTTATCCATCTAACATTCATTCCATCTATAAATCTTAAATTTAACAATTAAAATAGATAATATCCAATATAATAATTGCATTGAAAATCCGGGATGTTACAATATTATCCTCTTTTGAAATTTTCATCCCGAAAATCGAGCGAAGTAGGTTTCAAACAACTCATACAAAAAGCTCAGGATGAGCTGCTCTCATTTCTGATTCAAGTTCCCAGGTGGCTTCCTCATGACCATGTCGATCCCATACCACCTTGACAAACTGAATGGCTCGGTTCCGTAACATCCTCTGTTCTTTCCCGATCACTCTGACTGGCCTTTCAACATAAGTCATATCGCACATCAACATTTTGCATGTTCAACACGTGTAAAGGATCTGGATTGTATTTCCTCAACATAGAAATATGGAATATATCATGCAAAGATGACAACTGTGGAGGGAGTGCCAATTGATAAGCCACCTCCCCCACCCTCTTTTGGATTGGAAACGGTCCAACAAATCTAGGCGACAGTTTCCCTTTCTTCCCAAATCGCATGTGTCCCTTTCGTTGTGAGACTTTCAAGAACACTAAGTCTCCCACTTCAAACTCAAGGAACCTCCTTCTCTTGTCAGTGTAGCTCTTCTGACGACTCTGTGCAGTAAGTAGATGTTGTCGTATCAACTTAATCTGTTCCGTGCTCTCTGCAACTAGCTTGGGTTCAATAAGTGCAGGTTCACCGGCCTCTGTCCAACACACTGGTGATCTACAGGGTCTACCATACAACGCCTCGAATGGAGCCATCTGGAGACTTGCCTGGTAATTGTTGTTGTAAGAGAACTCAACCAGCAGTAAGTGATCCTCCCATCCACCTAACATACATGCTCTCAACATATCCTCCAATGTCTATATTGTCCTCTCTGACTAGCCATCAGTCTGTGGATGGAACGTTGTGCTAATCAATAAATCTGTCCCCCATAGCCGACTGCATGCTCTGCCACTGCCGGTGAATCGGCCATCCCTATCGGACACAATAGTCCTAGGGATACCATGTAGTCTGATGATATCATTGATGTACCGTCGTCCCAAAGTCTCAGATGAATCTATCATCTTGATGGGAAGAAAGTGTGTTGGTCAATCGATCTACCATGACTTATATTGCATCGTTGCCCTTTGATGACCTTGGCAACCCTGTCACAAAATCCATGGAAATATGCTCCCATTTCCACTCCGGCACTGGTAAGGATTTGAGTAATCTTGGTCGCTTCTGATGTTCAGTCTTAACTTGCTGACAAGCAAGCAGTGAGCAAGAAACTCTACCATATCTCTTTCAAGTCCATGCCACCAATAGTGTCTCTTCAGATCATGATACATCTTGGTGTTGTCCGGATGAATAGAGAGTTTGGTCTGGTGTGCCTCGATCATTAACTCTCTTCTGTAGCTCTGAGGCACATATGTCCTGCCTCGGAATAAAAGACCCTGCCCCGGTCGTTTCTCCCATTCAGGTATAACCTCACCAGTAGACATTTTAGCCCACATCTCTTCCACTTCCGGATCTGTCCGTTGTTCCTGTTCAATCTTGGAAACCATGTTGGACCGTACGATCGGATTATACATACTCCCATGGTTCTTGATGTACAAATTGAACTCTCAAATGGTATTCAGCATTTCCCATTCCTTCCTAATCAAACTGGCCACTGTTGCATGTGACATGCGACTCAAGGCATCCGTCACTTTGTTCGCCTTGCCAGGATGATATCGAAGCGTAAACTCTTCCACTTTTTCACTCGCCGAAAATCAGAGTCTATTTTTTTTTTTTAAATAAAGAGTGAGATAGAGAGCGGGATGCCACGACGCGAGCTAAGTCCGAGCTTCCAAAGGGCGGCCCTTAACTAGCCAACCATACGTGTGCGTGGACTAAGTCCACTAAAACAGTTCACACGCATTAAGGCTACACTTGCAGAATAAACGTAATATGAAATTAATGTAAGATTGTGTTACTAACCCTATCCATTTTTAAGCAAGGAAGTCCATCACAAATGATTAACTTAAGTTCAAATGTCCAAAAATATAACCAACCCATAGCAAGATGGTTCTAAGTTATTACAATCGAAAAATGCGAATAGCTCAAATTATATTGTCCGAAATAAAACTTAAATAAAGTAAGTCTAAATTATCCATGCTCCTAAGCTTGGCTCCTTTCACATCCTTCGTTCCATCCATTCCATGTATCATCATCTAAGGTAGAAGTAGGGCGTTAGTCAACGCGCCCAGTAGGTATTCCGAGTAGGATCAAACACATGGATTAGTATAAAAACAGAATAGATACATAATATCAAAATCATGTTAAGTCAATGCCATGCCATGGTTGTTATATGCCATGATTCCCACCCATCAACCATATCTCAAACACATAGATGGTCCTCTTGATGAACAAGCCACATCAAGGTATTCATTGTCATGACTCCCCACGTATGCCTTATTGGTCCCACCGAACGAAGCGTGGACTCCTCTTTCATTTCAAACATCATATACCATTTCTCAATCGGAATCAGTGCGGATCCCTCCCCACGTTTGTTTATAGGATACCCGAATGGAGCTGGACTCCCCTCATTTATTCCGTCCGATGCCATGCATGAGATGTGAGTGCAAACATGCTATTTCATATTAAACATAATAGCATTGAAATTACATCCTTAAAACATAAGCATTTGATACCAAAATAGATCATCAAAACATGGAATTAAAAACCATTACATATACATAGTCCAAGGTTTTCAACAAGGTAGGAATCCTACCAACGTGCAAGATAATATCCTTGTTCTTTTCGTGCAAGTCACGTTCAATGATCACGTCGAAATCGAATTGCAAAACCCCTTTGCGAATCTTCTTTCCTTATTACATTTAGCACATATATAAATCAACTTGGTGATCCATTTGATTTCCATCATCCCCTACATCATCCCATGTTCATTTCTATTTACGCATCATAGTCCTCAAACCGGTTAAGACCCCCAATGGGGTTCGGCCATATAACATGGCTGAAATGTGTTCATGTCCACAAAAACCCATCAATAGGGTTCGGCCATACAACATGACTGAACCTCAGTCTTTGGTTTTTGACCCTCTTTTTAATCCATGTTTTATTTTAAACAAACCGAGTCAATCATCATTCATTTTTTTATTTCTTAATCTAATAATCTCTAGTTAGTCACTTAACTTTTTAAACATACCTAGATACATAAAATCATCCATGGGGTTCGGCCATACAACATGGTTGAACCCATGGTTCTTCCTTTTCATCTTCTTCCCGTCTTATATCACTTTGAAGATGGGTTTTTCTTAAAAATTTACATTCAACATGTTTTAGGTCATTTGATGGGGTTCGGCCATACAACAAGGCCGAACCTCATCCAATCTCTCTTTGAGTCCTCACATGATCCCCATAAAAAACAGGGTTTGGCCATGCAAGAGGCCGAACCTTGTTCTTGATTATTTCCATAATTTTGAATATCCTTCCACATTTGTTTCAACCATTTAACCATTCCTTATATTTAACCATAGTCCTCATCATCATCCATTAATCATGTATAACCATAGTCCTCATCATCACAACTCATTTGTACAGCTTATCTTACCCACCAACAAGGTTAGGGTCTTGTCCATTTTTCAATCTCTAAAACCATAATTCGGAATTTGAACAATACTTTACTTTTATGTCCATCTCATTGTTATTTCTTGAATGGATTTTTTTTACATTCTATGGCCCATAACATTTTGGCCATTCTTTTCAATTCGAAATGGAACCCCATGCTTTCGGCCATTCCATAGCCAAATCATGGTTCCCTTGGTTTCTTTTTAATCAATAAACCCTCGTTAAGCAATACATACCTATTCCGCGTCTCCTCCGTTTCTTTAGGTCTGATTTTGCTCCTTCCTTAGTGCTTTCTTCTTCCTCCTTCGTTCTTCAGTTTCTCTAAGTCTAGAGCCGAAAATGTGTAAGAGAGAGAGAGATGAGAAGAGGCAATGCAACCTCTTGTTCCACCTTGAGAATTCGGCCAAGTATGATGAGAGAAGGAGAGGGATTGAGATGAAAACTCCTAATGGAGGGTTCGGCCAAAGAGGTGTGGATTGAGAGGGGGAGAGAGGGAGAGGATGAGATTAAACTCCATCTTTTCTTTGTCTCAAAGAGAGGATCGGCCAAGGATGTAGAGAGAGGGAGAGAGGGGATGAGATGAAACAATCTCTAACTCTTTTGTCTAAGGGAGGATCGACCAAAGGTGCTTTGGTGTGAGTCTTGTGTAAGCCTTAATCTCCCAACCACCCTCATCACTTCTTGGTGGTCTTTCCCTTGTGTCCCTTGGTTAACCAAGGAGACACATGGCTTACACTTGGAGCCTTCTCCCCACTCCCAACGGTTTTGTCTAGGGTTTCCTCTCCCATGAGATGGAAACCCTCCACCTCCCTTTGACTCATTTCAAATGAAAGTCTCTTCACCTCCCTTTCAACTTAACTCACTTTAAATGAAACTCATTCCCCTAACTCAAGCACTTGAACTCATCCATGCAACTCAAGACTTAAATTTATTTCTTAATTAAATAGTTCCCTAATTCAACTCAATTCACTTAACCATCTTGAACTCATCCATGAACTCACCCATGGTTGACCAAGTCAACCATGGTAGCCGACCCTATATGTGACCTTAGACCACTCGCCACCTCACTTGATGAGGTGGATTTGGGCCCCTCTTGGCTATGCCACCTCCATGTCACCTAATACACTTGCCACCTCACTTGATGAGGTGGGTCCCATGCCTTAGATCTTAATTGGGTACATGACCCGATTAAATCAATTCCTTACCCATTTACCTTAAACGTCAATTCATCTTGAACCATTGGGTCTCAATTGGGTATTTGACCCAAGTAAGTACATTTACCCAATTAATTAGAATCAATTCTATCCATGATCGGCTGGATCATAATTGGGCCATTGCCCCAATTCGTATCCATCTAACATTCATTCCATCTATAAATCTTAAATTTAACAATTAAAATAGATAATATCCAATATAATAATTGCATTGAAAATCCGGGATGTTACATACCAAACCCAACTCCGGTTTTGGAGTCTGAGCCTCATTAAAAATATATCTGTGACATATTCATTGAAAAGGTTAGAGATGACAAATATTGGGGTGGTACTAAAAAATAAGGGCACAAGAAAAGAAAAAGAAGAAAATAGCACAAAAAGAAAGGGAACATCCTAACATCAAAAGAAGGATGTGAAAAAAAAAAAGATGAATATTTTGAAAAGTGCTGAAAATAGAGGAAGAAATATCCCGTCATATATCTTAAAGACCTCTAACCTTTTGATCAAGATATTTATTCTTAGATTCTTACTATCCTTCTTTGATTTGACCCGATCCCAAGCCATGTTTCGTCCTATAGGAAGTCTTATTGATCTTAAGTTGAAATATGGTATTTCATGTGGAGAATAAAGGAAGAATGTATAACTCAACGTTCTTAGGAAAGTAGCGTCCATTCATGAGATCCATCAATTATTTTCTTTATCATGAGCTGCATTTCTTAAACATATGTGAGAAATTTTGAATTTGAATACACAAACTCCACTCACATATACCTTTGAGAGAAAATAACCCAACCTCTGAGCTTTAATCTTTCTGAGAGATATCTAGTGATGTTTGAAGCCAAAGCGCATCTTCCTATGTTGGTTACAAAACTTGTGTCTATTTGGAAAAGAAAGATAATTTTAATATTGGTTAAGCACACACTACACTCTGAATATAAGTCTTAGAAAATAAATTTTTGAATTGTCTGATGTCTAGATTTTTATGAACTTATTTTTGCCGAATCTGAAACTAAGAAAATACAAAATTGGATGTTTGTGGGTATCATCACTGCAAGCCCTCACGAGACTATCACTCGTCCACTAGGGGTAACCTAGGGGTTTAAAGGCTTGTTGCATACGCTAAATACAATCGAACGTGCCAGCAAAAGTGGTGTAGATTTTTTTAGATTTAAAGTTAGTTTTTAGGTCTAGGTTAGGTCTTGTAAAAAATAAAACTTTAAGTTAGTATTTGGTTTAGATTAGGAATTTTTAGTTTTTAGATTTTTAGACTTAGGTTTTTATTTTTAATTTTTGCTCGAGGACTGGTAAAGTCTAAATTTGGGGGTATTTGTTAAGTCTTAAATTCTTACATTTTTACCCTTTAATTATGATTAAGTTAGCCTTCATTTTGTATATAAAGGATATGTTTAATGGTTTTTTCTAGTTTTGTAGATAAAAAGATGAAAAAACAGGACTCATGCATAAAATAGTGGATAATTGCCGGAAGAAAGCTTAAAATGAAAATTTTAGAATTTCATAATTAATTCAAGCCACTTTAGGGTTTTTAATGTAAACTGGATAATCTGGATCCGTTTAAGAGAGTCTAGATTTATTCAATATTTAGAATTATAGCTGTATTGATTAATTATTTAATTTTTAAAATCAAAGTCTGCAATCAAAGAGGCCAAGAGTTGAAATCAAAATCCATGGGCCAGAGATCCACTGCAATTGGGCCAAGCTTTTCTCCAAATGCCAGATACTGGGCCAAGCCAAGCACTTCAGGTTTCATTTCCCAATGTGGGCCAGGCCAGAGTGAATTTAAGCCTAGCAAGCTTAAGTCCAAGTCTCCAATTCAAGTCCAAGTCCAATTTCAAAATCCAATGCTTCAAGTTCAAAACCAAGTTTATCAACCCTAATCCCAAATCCATTTTAGGTCCAAACCCAAAAGCCCGTGTCCATGACCCATCTTACCCAACCAATCTTAACCATCCAATTTCCAATCTCCCATCCACACATCCATTGACCCAATCAACTAATCCAAACCATTCATTTCATGCATCTCATTTATCCCATGCATTTCATATCATCAAACCCTAGATCCATTTAGTCAATCCAACCCTTTCATGCATCATGATTAGATTTAGGACATCCAAGCCATTCATCATATAGATTAACCTTAGGATTAGGATCGTCCATGCACCATCTGTCCATCCATCCACTTAGATCACCCATCAATTATTTAAGCTATTAGATATTAGGACATTTCATCACAACCATTCACATCATTAGGGAAACCCTAGAGCCTCCACAGTCATCCATCACATACATAATTTGCACTAGATCTAGGCCATTCATCATATCATTTATTCATCTCCACCTTTGAATTTAAACCCACCATTAGATACCTATATATATTATATATATTTATATATTATTTTAGCCAATTAACCCTAAAACCATTAGATTTAACCCAAACCAATCTTAGCCATCTATTCACCAAACCCTAAGTTAGAACAACTTGAAGCTCAAGCTAGCCTCCATCATCCATGCCTTGTCACCACTCTATCCATCCAACACACAGTCCACACGATTTTAGCACTTAAATCTTCTCTATACACTTAGACAAAAATCCATCTAAATACACTCCTAAGATCCCTACACACCTCATCATCCCAATCCACCATGTCACACACGATTTTTGCTTATCTCCTTCCTTCCCATTTGAATTTCATAGGTCAATCCTCCATCTCATCCATTCACTCATTCATCCATTTAATCCCATCCATTGATCCATAATTACACAACCCAAAACCCCAAACACACAAGCCATTTTCGAAAATCCCTTTCCTTAATCCAATTCCTATTTTTCTCCTCCATTGCTTAGCCACTAAGCTAGCTTGGATCCCTAGCCACTAAATTCGACAATAGCACTAGGAAGTCCTAATTTTCTATCTTTTAATCCTAGCCACCCATGTTAAGTTAAATCTAATCCCAACCTTTCACCCATTAACTTAAACCTAGATTTAACCTTAGCCATCCATTCAATCCAAACTCGAATTTGACACTGAAGCAAAGAGGACCAAAGGATTGAAGAGAATTCTCAAGGACACATAAAGAATTTGAATTTCACAAGTAAGTTTCTTTTATAATTTCAATTTTCAAATACCTTGTATTCAATCAATCGTTGTACTATGAATGGTTCGTACGCTTGCGAGATTTACAAATTTAAAACACATTCAATACAATCAACAAATGATTTTTAAAATAAAAATCTAAAACTAGGAAACACTTGCCTTTGAAGATCTTTGCAAATGTAGATGTGCTCCGTGAATCACTCCCAATGTGAGCTCGAACAATCCTGATGATCCACTTTGTAAAGCAATCACAATCCTTAGGAGACTCTAGAAGATTGGGTTCTCAATCTCTATCCTAGAGGATTTGGCTTAATCCTTCTCTCTTAATCACAATCTAAACCGATTGGATACTTGAATGTTTGCTTTTGATTTTCCAAGAGAAAATAAGCCTAAGATTTTATCTTTGATACTTGGGAGATTTTCTCACTTGTAGATGCCTCAATTAATTGCTATTCACTCCTCTACCAACTCACAAAACAGTGTTTGAATTTATAGGCAACACTGAAAATTTCGTAAAACAAAAACACACTGAAAATTTCGTAAAACAAAAACACACGATTGATCGTGTACTAGCGATCGATCATCTGTGTTTGAAATCTTTAACACCAACCCTGCTGTTGAGCATTTAATTTACACTAACAATTCTAAAACGGTAACCTCAGGATGGATCGTCCCACATGACTGATCATCCGTGTTTTTGGCGACTGATCTCAGGTTGGCGAATGTATCAACCTGAGACTGACTGTATTTTCCAGTGTCAAGTCTTCTCCAGGCCTAAGGCGAATGATCGTGATGTCGATCTTTTCCTGCCATGTACTCACAATCGATTGCATACCCGATTGATGGTGTGATACTAAGTTTTCAAGCTTTGGTTAAGTCTAGCTTATGTCCTATCTCAGCGATATATCTCCCATACAATTGATTTGTCGAGGTTTCAGACGATCAATCGTGGACACCCGATTGTGTCGTCCTAAGACGACACGAGTTTGACAGTTATGTTCAACCAGAACTCCCACATGTCACACGACATATCGTAGGACCACAATTGGCTGTGTGCTGTTCTTGGCGATTGATCGCCCGACACGATGCATCATCTTGGCAGTGAATTCATATTCCAGTTTGAGTTCCAATTTCTTGTCAAACACATGTTAGGCTTTATTTATTATCCAGATATTGTCTCTAAGCCTAGGAAAGGTCTACCTTAGGTATGGGTACCACCTAAGGTCATCTATGGTCACTTACCATCAGTGATTGTCATACATGTTGATCTGTTGAGTCTTCACACTTCAACCAGCGCTTGAGATCTTGAGTCTTGAGCTTCTCTCTTCAAGGCATTGCTTCACCTAAGTCACGAAGTTGACAGACAAGTGACTCTACAAGCCGGGGCACTAACAATACTTTTCTTCACTTTTACCTCCCTTTGGCTTGGGTTTTGCACAAGGTTTTGCTCTCTACGTTTGCTCCTTTCCTTCTAGCTATTTTCTCTCTTTTTCTATAAATCCATTTTTTTTATAGCTAATTTGTGTTATTCACATGTAACAACTGCTTATTTTGTTAAGACACGGATTAGGATTTGAATCTTATCTTTCAACACAGTTACATCATGCAAATTTTTAGAGTATCTTTAAATACCACTGAGTCGATAGCCATTGACCATTAGTTCCTATAGAGAATGGAGCAATATCTTTATGATACTTTTATTTAAGGAAGAACCAAAATAGCATGCCTACATATACAGGGTTTTGTAGAGAGCTATAGGTAAATCGTTGAGGAGAAGAATCAAAATGGTGAAATAGATGCTGAATCAACTCTTATGGCTGAGACTATAACCAATGTTTCATTAGTTACTATGGATACTCCTCTCCTAAAACAGAAGAGAATCACTTTTCTAACACCTTTTCTCCACCTCAAACTCTGAGAGTTAGATACAAGATTTCCTGGCCTAGACTTTCTACAAAACCCTCCTTTCCTTAGGTGATCGAGATACAAATTCATCTTTAAGTGGAAGTGCATGTTGGTAATACAAGAGTGCATGTTGGTAATACAAGGCGATAGAAGGCATATGGTCGAAACTGTGAGTTCTGCTAAAGGTCTTCAACACAAATAGATATTTTATAATTAGATTTGGTGAGTTTGTATCACACTTTTGTTATATCAATAACTGAAAAGATATAAATTGTATTAAAATTGAAAAAATAAAATATTTTAAAATTAAATTTGATCAGTTGAAAGGATTTAACATGTCTTGCCTAAAAATAAGTAATAAATAAGATGAGTTGGAAGAATTGGACACCCTATTATCACATCACCAATTAAAAAAAGGGAAAATTCTTGTAAAAAATAACTAAAATAGAAAAGTAAATTGAATAGTGGATTTTGTAAAAAGGATTGGGCCCACTTTTATCCTATTAGCACCTCAAAATAGAGAAAATTTGTGTGAAAAGATAAAACTAAAAATGGAAATTTGGTGAATTTTGATCTTGTGAGACGTAATACATAATTTCGTTCTTAAATTTCCTTTATTAGACTATGCTATAGGGAACTTCTACCATTGAGAAAGAAAAGAAAATGAAAGTTAAGTAGATGTAATGGTGCAACTTGGGTTAAGGTAAAACAGAAACCTGACTAGCCCAAAATATATGTGGGCAAACATAGCCTATTACAATATGGTTCATTGGGACAAAAAATAAAATAAATTGACATGTTGTTAAGAAACCCAACCAACCCAAATTATACCCATTATATATACATATAAACATGCACCCCTCATTTTTATAACTTCATTAATGATTTTACTTAAGTCTTTCTAGTTGAATTAGTTGATCCCACAACTCAATTTAACTCAACCTGAATTAGTTGTTCAGATTAAAAAAATGGTTAGATTTATGAGCATATTAGAAGACCGCCGAAATATAAAGTGGATTGAAAGGTAGTTAACTAAATTCAATATATGTGGGTAAGAGAGACACTTCTCAACCCGACTCATCCTTGTTGAATTACCCAAAGTTCATTGAGATTTGCTTACAAAAATCTGGATCTTTTATTTTTATATATGTATGTCACTCTTCGTGTTTGTAAATTGACTATTTTCTCTCCTTATTTTGCCTTTTAAAATAAAATTGTGATTCAACACATTACATATTTAAGTTGATATTAAAATTTTAAATTACATAATATGCCATTAGACATATATAATTATATGCTATGTGTGGAGGACATAGCATAGCCAATTTATTTAAATCTTGAGGATTAAAATTGTGTATGATGTGCAGATGCCCTTAAATTATCTATTTATATCCAAAATCTAATATCACTGAAGTGGTGGACTAGACACAACTGGCACATCAACTTTGGGTTAGATTTCGAAGAGCTCAGTTAAGCTGACTTTTCCTTCACAAAACTCAAATAGTACGACTTTATTTAAACACACAATTACAGAAGACGATAGCTGTGGAAATAGCCCTAGTATAAAGAGTGATTGGGAGGGATATAAGAGAATACAACACGATTGTAGATAGCTTGAATGTCTATTTTATTGCAAAGTAATTAAAAGAAAAAAAAAACAAATAAAATTCAAGTTTGGCGACATGAAAAAATCAAGTCCTAGTGTCGCAGGGTAAAAAAGAAATCAATGGGCAGTGTTGGAGAACTTGGAACTCTCGATTCCAACCTTCCAAGTGCTTGCCTCCAGCATTTTCTCCACCTCCTCAAATTGTAATCCTTTCGTTTCAGGCACGGCAATGAAGACGAAAATAATTGCAATGCAAGAAATCAAACAGAAAAGGAGAAAAGTGTATGCAGTTCCAAGAGCTTCAGTCAATGATAAGAATGACATAGAAACAATGAGGTTGGAGACCCAGTTTGCCACAGCGGCCATCCCACCACAAAGACCCCGGTATTTCAAGGGATAGATTTCCGAGTTGATGACCCAAGGAAGGGGTTCCCATGCCCGGTGAGAATGAAATGATATATGCCGCCAAACCAATCAGTGCCAAAAATCCGAAGTTGCTGGGACATCCTCTCGTGTACCACTCGCGATGTTCTCCACGGCATAGAGACTTTACATTTGAATCTGCTGCCAAACATGCACCGGGAAGAAGCTGCAAACAATTTCAACTTGGGCATCAATCTATATATCTGTTATAGATTTTAACAGACATAAACCAGTTTGGAAATGAGGAGACAAATTCCTAGGGTGGTTTTATATAGACATGGATGACGAAAAGGTGGAGGTGAAGAGAACGAAGAAGATGACCCCATCTCACTAAGCCTTAAAGTTGCAAATGCTTGTAAAACAGTGGTCTCTACGGTTAGCAAAGTCCCACATTGACCTTTGGAATGTGATGTTTAAGAGTGAGTTCGGCTTATGTGCTTAACATAGTATCAAAGCAAGGGTACCACAGAGATGGATACAGTTCGTATCTTCAGCCTTGTATGAAGGGGAGAGAGTCGAGTGTCTCCAATCCTTGCGCTGAGGGGAGTATTAGCAAAGTCCCACAAACAACTGGGCACCCTTTCCTTAAAAGCTTGTCTATATAGATGAGTTCTACTCATATGTTTTACATCTACTTTTCTCCACTAGCAAAGCCTTTACCTACTACAGATGTTTTTCCCACAAGCCCATTTGCCCCAATCCAAAGGCCACCTTCATTTACTAGTGATTGAAGTTGAAGTTGTCGAGATACTTCTCTTGATCAAAGATTCAAAGTTCACTTCAATGGCATTGTCTTGTTTACTGGTTAGACTCTAGAGAAATTGCTGTTATTTGATAGATTATATTACAAAAGCTAGAAAGTGCAGCAAAGTTTGTCAAATTTGTGCGTGGAAATTGTCCAACCACAAACAAATAGATTAAAAAGAAAACAGTTTCTTACCATGTTCCCTTGGTGAGCACAGAAGCCACACTCAGATGATGCTCTCACGCATTTCATACAGCTCCATGACTGAGTGGAGGCAGCCACATAATCTGGACATGTATTGTTTCCAAAATGTGCAGTCTCCAAGTTACTAACAGCAGGTGAATGTTTTCCAGCTCCAATAAATACGCCAGTTAAAAGGCCAAGCATTAATATGATTCCGACCATGCTGATAAGTAGAAGTTTCCTCCTCCCAAATCTATCTACAAAGAAGATACTGACAATCGAACCGGCAGCATTGAGACCGGAAGTTATAAGGGAAAGTGCCAATGCAGTCTTGTTGGAGGCATAACCGGCAAGTTGAACAATGGTAGGACTGTAATACATGACCGTGTTTATACCCACAAATTGCTGGGCAATCTGAAGACCAACACCTGCGACGAGGGCCCGACGAACTCCTGCTTTGCTCCATGCCTCTCGTATTCTCATGAATAAGTTCGAGTCCCCGAAGGAACCCTCTTGAGCGATTTCATCTTCCACAGATTGGTGTAGGGCATCAATCTCTGTATCCACTTCATGGGCAGGATATATCTTCCTCAAGATATTCACAGCTTCTTCTCTTCTACCCTATTAAATGGAAGCAATGAACAAATATAAATATATATGAATAAATATAACAAACTAATTGTCACTTACATAGCATACATCTCACTTTGTTGGATCTGATGTAAAGAGGATCATAAGAGTAGTTCTTTTACGGAGTTTTACCTCCATTTGATGATCAAATTCCTTGATTTTGAACTTTAAAAAACAACAGTCTATACTTACCAATATTTAAAGGCTGAGATTATATGGTTTTGATTGTCAATTGATAGTGAAACTCTATATAATTTATATCCATATAAATCACCTATCAAATGTAGCTAACTTAATGAGATCTACGATTGATCTAATGGCATATCTCGTTAATATGTCTCACTAGTCTAACTCTTAAAATGCAGTGGAATGGCTTTAAATTCATCACCGGCGATTGTACCAAGGAATCTGAAACTTTATTCATGAATCACGATTACTTCCACTCAATTATAAATTTGAAGCAAGTAACATGGGCCTAAGAAAAGCAAGGATCTTTAAAAAATAATCCAATCACCCAGTCCATCACCAAAACCATTGTCCGATCTGTGAAAATTAGCTTTCTGGAATTATACTTTTCAACTCAGGGCAACATAGAAAAAGGGGGAGAGAAATTAACATTTACAAAAAAAAACATGAAATGAATGTATCAGTTAACAACGAGGGAATTTCCAAAACATCATACAATAAACAGTAGGTAACTTTCAGTAGGCTAAGTCAAGAAAAACTTCAATTCATAAAATCTGTACTTTTAATAAAAAAAAAGTATGTTAATTATTCGAAATATAGTTCCAAAATGAAATCATAAAAAAAAATTTAAAACAGAAATAATATAAAAAACACACTAACTTCCTAGCAGACCAAATTATCTTTGTATAAGAAGGTCACCGACAATATTTATTATGTGATAAAGATCCGTTATTCTTATCAGGTAATTTTTTTATAACATGAATATCTCTATATCATATTGGAAGTGAAACTAATTCCACATGTACACAAAACTGCCCACAAGCTTGGTGTATCACATAAGCCCAGGAAGACTTGAACTCCAGACCTCTAATCAAATTCTAGAATCTTAGTTGCTATCTGTGCGGTTTTATACTATCCCACTCGCAAGCCTGGTGTAACTTATAATTTATTTGCAACAAAAACTTTACACATTGCCATCAACAATTGATAAATAAAATGATTTAATAGAGGACTACCTTTCTATAGAGCCACCTAGGGGACTCCGGAAGGAAAAACATCAGAACGAATTGAACAACAGCAGGAACAGCTGCTACTCCAAGCATCCATCGCCAAGTTCCGGGTGCCTGCAATTTAGTAGAAAACCAAAAGAAATGTTTCTCTACCTTCAAAATGCTTATATTTTTAAACTAGTGTCAATGAATATGACTATTATATATATATATATATATATATATATATATATATATATATATGTGCATGTATGTATTGAAATACCTTGGTGAATGCGAGATTGATGAGGTAGGATAAAAATTGACCTCCTGTAATTAGTAACCCATTTGTGCTAACAAGGGCTCCCCTGATTCTGGCAGGAGAGGCTTCAGATATATACAATGGTGAAGTCATGGAAGCCATGCCAACTCCAAGACCCACAAAGATCCTGCCCAGAATGATGATTCCAGGAACCCAAGCGATCGCCATTATAATGGCACCAATAAAGAATAGGACATCGGCAATCAAAATAGATATCCTTCTTCCATATCTATCATTCATCCATCCTCCAATTGCAGCTCCTACTATAGCTCCTGCTACGGCCATGCTTACAATTGTTTCCTATTGATACATGAATTAACAATCACTGATAGAAACAAGTAGAAATTGTTTTGATGGCAATTTGACTTCACATCGAATAAAATGAAGCTAACCTGTAAGACCGTCTTCCTATCGACAACTTCAAAATCATCTCGAATGTAAAGGATAGCACCCGAAATGACTCCTGCGTCCCAATGACAAGACTGTTAAATCTAGATGTAGGGGTAAACGTTCACTACTTTGAGAAGATAGAACTTGGCTAACTGGTTTCACCAAATTCATCTAGAGCTGTGGAAAGAAAGAAGATTTTTAATATGGCTGCTTTAAAAAGTACCTGTATCGTAGCCAAAGAGAAGGCCACCGATGCCAGCTGAAAGTGCAAGCTTCAAGATATAGGGACGGCTCCATGTCAAGTTGAAACACTCCTTAAACTCTGTTTTATCTGCTTTCTGGACACCGCCTTCCATGCTTACAGTGAATAACTTGAAGGGGTTGAGCAGTCCTCTTTGCAATTTTGTTTTTATCGATCGATCAAGTATGAGAGAATGCTCCAATACTTCTGAAGGAATCAATTTAACCTGCATTGTTGAAGAAAAGGAAGAATCAATTGAAAATAATTAATGAGAATTACCATAAAAGGCATACAAGAATGAGAAGATATACTTGTTTGATGAATTTAACTGGCTGCATTTGTACGAGGTAGAGGTGTGAAAACGAGGGTAATTCTAGTTTAATTAATGAAAGCGGCAAGAAAATCAAGTTCTCCTTGTTGGCTATAGTTTCAGTCATTTGTTTATCCAAACGCAGCACAATAAAAAATGGAGATGAAGAAGATGAATGGAGAAGATGAATGGGTAGAAGCTAGAAGCAAAAGAGGGGAGGAGTTTTTTTTCCTCCTCTTTCCATAAACTTGAGGTTTCTTTTTTACAAACCATCTTAGCCATGCATGTGACACACATCCACCCTTCAAAACATAATAACAAAAAGACTAAAATAGATATCAACTAAAAACAAAATAACAAAACTATCAAGGTATTAATTTTAACACTCCTTTACATCTAATCATATTAACAATGTGATTTTAGTCTATGAAAGTTTGACTTTAGTAAACACTATAATGTTTTTACCCATTTAATAGAAATGAAACAACCAAACACAAAATTGCTCACATTTAATTCATATGATTTTTAGGTATCCTATGCAATTATAGACTTGTATACTTTTTATAAATTATTTGGATAGATTACCTTACAAATAGTATTTTAATAAATTAAATTTTTAAATATTAAAAAATATTTTGAAATCTAAGATGTTAAGAAGGTAAACTTTATAATTAAAATGAAAGATAAAAAATAGCTTTCGCAGTCATTGAAACCACATAAATAGCTTATATCATTAAAGCAAAATATAAGAAATCTTAACAAATTATCATAAACGATCAATCATCATTTAGAGATTTTAGACTACAAAGTATGTAATAAAAAATATCAGCAGTATCCGATTGTAATATTAAAAAAAATCAACATCTACATTGAAATCACTTAAAAAATTTAAATATGCACATTTTGATCTCATAAATACACAGAGATGGAGAGAGAAAGAGAGAAAGAGAGGTGATTCTAAGTAAGAATCTAATACAACCAAGAACTAAATCCACACCCGTATCTAGTTATCTACTTCCTAAGCCAATAACTTTAACGTATGAGTTACTTGACTTGTTACCACTTTACTAGTTTACTTATTAATTCTTCATTTTTATTTTTAATTATTTTTATAGATTTGTTTTTTTTTTTTTGAATACTTTAGATTCTTTTCAATACTAGCACGTGCTAAACGGTTGGCCAAAAAGTTCATAATAGATCCTTGGTTCACCACTTAACCAACTTTTTGTATAAATTTTTTTTTTATACTAGCATAAAAAATGAGCTAAATTATTAAAATTAATCAAATCTAATCATAAACTTATATTTTTTTCACTTTTAACCATTTTTGAAATTGCGTCCTTTATGTGTAGATAATAATATAATAGGGTTGGTCGAAATCCCTCCAACCCATCACATTCAATCTTAAAATCTCTTTTCTTATTTTTATTTTATTTTTAATACATCCAATTTTCCAATACTATTCAGAGAAAGAAAATGCTGAACCAACACTTAAGTTATGCCTATTTATACCCCTTGTTGATGTGGCAAGTCATTGATGATATCTCACCTAAAGTTTGAAAAAGTAATCAATTGTAATTTGCCATATGAATTTGAGGATATAAAATACTCCCCCTGTCCCAAATTAGTTGTCCTCTATGGATTTTGGAATTGTTCCAAAATAGTTGTCTCATTCATATTGGAGTAATATAAAGTGTGTTGAAAATGAATAAGATCATATGGAGTACTAGCCTTATATAAAGAGTTCCTTAAAAAATATAAATAATTCAAATGAGACAACTTAAATAGGACGGAGGAATTATAACTTAACATCTATCTATTGATAATGATAGGTTAAATCTTTTAAATTCACCCAATCAAATCTTAAAATCCATTTTTCTATTTTTATATAATTTTAGACATATTTTCCTCCTCTTGCAGTATCTAAGCAAATGATATTTATCACATCCTAAACTCTCTTTTGTCTATAAAAGTGTTCCACACGTGTGTGTGTGTATATATATATATATATAAACAATGAGGAAGACAATTTCAAACTTATAGTTCATATAGCAATCATTCAAACCATATGTGGATACCTGACTCAGCTAATATTAAGTAGCTTTACTCGTTCTAATATAATTGCTTAAGAATTGACCTCTTACCTCTTAACATTATTATTCCAATGGAGAATATACTTTATGACATTTAAAACGAACTATCCTAAAAGTTGTTTAGATTGCTTAACACCTATAAAAATGATTTAATTTCAAACAATGGGTAGATGCAGATCTCTAATTCAAAGACCCACTCAAAACGTCTTGTCATCTATGAGAAATTCAGTGATCTCTTTGAAAGAGCTGTCCATTAAGAGAAGCAAAGATCGGATAGATCTTGAGATCATTGGTATTTCTTTCAATTAATTTTGTTTAGTTTTGTTTTATGATTAAAGTGTTTAGGTTTTAAGAGCATCCGACTAATTCTTGGTACAACTACAAGTTTTCCACCGAATAATTCTATGGGAAGTGATTCTTCATAATAAAGTGAGAATCGAACTCACGACTCCTACGAGACAAGTTTTTAGCCGTCAATCCAACGCTTTTGAGTTTAATTTAGCCCCATTTTATGCAAAATCATATATATATATATATATATATTTTGAATAAAATCATCTAGATTCGAGAAAGTTATCATTTGAAACGAAACTCATCTGTCTAGGGCTTCAACATACTTTTCTTTTCTTATTTAGAGAAAGGAGTCGTCAAATAAGAATTGCATTCAACTTGCAAGAACCATTTCACTTCACACCAAACCTTGTATGAACTTGATTCTCAAATCTTTTTCCATATAAAAGTAGAAGCCTGACTCTTGTTCAGATCTAAAAACCCAAATCCCAAATTGGAGAAAAGCAACCCAATGCATAAGATAATAGAGGAAGAACGTTCAACTTACAGTTATTGCTGGCTCTAGTGGTGGAGAACGCCTTGATGTCGCTGACAAAAAAACTCTATGTTCGGCCAACTATATTCTATTCTAAGCGTATGAGTCAAAACAGAGACTATATATTGACAACGCATGAGCGGATTGAGACCGAGATCATTGGAACCAGAGTGGAGAAACCAGATTTTTTCTATTTCAAAAGATAGTGACAGAATCCATCGTTACTTATTTAGAGCGGATTCACTAAATTAGAGAAGAAGATCGTTTCCATTGATTTAAAGCAAACTAAATGCGAGGATGGTTTTTCTGGAGATGTGTTTGATAACTTGAAGTCAGACTTGATTCGAAATAGTAAAAAAATTAACTGAATTTTTGAAAAAAAAAATTAAATGATTCAAAAAATAACTTGTCCCCTCGCTCCACTCAAAATCCCATATCTTCGAGTCGACTAAGACTAACCTGCTCAAGTCTTCTTGAGTTTTTTAATTGTGGTTACGAAATGCAGGTGGATGAACATTAAGAAGTAAAAAGGTCGAGTGATAAAGTTTTACTCTCAATTCAGACATCCTTAAAAACAAACTTGCTCTTGGACTGTGTTTGGATGGAGATTAAATTTTGAAAGAGTTATTCGGAGTAACCCTTGGTTAGGGGTTACTCAAGTAATATGAAAACCCTCCCATTGAAAAGGGTTTTCAAAAGTTGAGAATAGGAGAAAAAAAGTTGATTTTTTATCCCTCTCCTTTAATTATCAAACACCCCATTACCCACATCCAAATGTAGCGTTGGTCTTCTAAATCAAGAAGGTAGTGATCATACAACTTTTTTTATTGGAATCTTTTTTCCTATCATTTGGTATATTTTATATGAATTTTCCTTTTTTAATAGTTATATGATATGTTCTCTTAAAAATACTAATAAGACATGAATATGTTAAATCTATAAAACTCATCGAATCAAATCAAATCTTAAAAATATCGTACATTTAATCATAAGTATGAATTTAAGTAACCACTTATAGATGATGATACTTTGCAAATAGCAAGATCAAAAGATTAAAGGAAAAAGAAATAAAGTCTCAGACATTCATAGAAAACTAAGATACTTTTAAAGAGTCTATTTTGCTCCATAATATGATTTCCAAATAAAAATATGTTATTCACCTGTAAAAATCTATTTAAATTTCTGTGATTATATCAAATATACATCAAATCTTGGGTATTTGGATGAATTGAAACTTGATTTTTAAAGTAAATGTCAACTATGGTGGACTTGATGAGATGTCAATGTTAATAATACATTAATAAATTGTTTAAATTACAATAAAATTATACATCAAATGAAGCGTAGTAAAATAGAGCATTCCATAAGATTAAAAATAATAAAGGAATAAAAGAACACAGAAGAATATAAATTATAAATTGTTTAGGTCATGTGCATTCGACTCCTAAAGTAGCAACTGAGACGGAGTATGTGATCTAGCAAGTGAGAGACTATTTGGTTGGATCAGAGACATGCAAGAGCATCAAGAATTAGTTTAGACAGAAGTCTCCTCGAAATTTCAAGGAAGTCAAAATCTGTCCTTGTTTGTAAGAAGTTTCAAGTTGAAAGTACACAATCTAAATACAATTAGCATTCAAACCATCATCTTTATTAATGTTTTTTTCAAACTTTCTCTTCCACAGAAGAAAAAAAATCTAAAAAAGAAAAAATAAAAAGTGCAATGCTACAGTCATTGTCAATGTTAAGTTTGTGAGAGAAAGAGAGAGAACCTGGTACTAAAAACCCAGATTTTTGGTGCTGAAGAACGAGACCTCCGGCGAGAGAGAGAAAGATCTGAGATTGAGACCGCCTTCCGGCGGGATTGAAACGAAGGCCGAGAGGAGACAAAGCGATCTAGAAAGATAGGAACAGAAATCTAGTGGAGAAATAATAAAGAGAATTGTATAAAAAGGCTTGCGAATGAAAGGACGACCGAATTGATAAGAACCGGCTGACCAACATGGAATGTAATAAAAATGGGAAGTCTAAGTATAGACCGATGCGATTGGAAAGAACAACGGAATTGGAAACTTTCTTCAACGGAGAATCAAGATTTACGTGACCTAATCGGAAATTAAATATCTAATTTATTTGTTCCCTTGTATAGTCTACATTTATTTCAAGCACATATGACTCGTTTTATGTGTGGATAAAGTAGAAGAATAGTGTAGAACTGACTCACTTATTTAAACTAGGGTGCAGTTTGGGTCGGGACAAATATAAGTTCATATGTTATATTTTGACCCGACCTAATACATGAAAGCCTGAGTTTAGTCTGAAAGTATGAATTTGAGTTATATTTTATATAATCTATTTCTTTTTAGTTAATATTGTGGATAAACTATAGCAGTTATAATCTTTATTTTATAAAATAATGCAAAAAGTTTTCCAATCCAAAGAAGCCGAACCCAAATAAGACACATATAAATTTTAGGTTTGAAATCAGGCTAAGGCTTACAATTATAGTTCTGTTCAGACCAAGGGTATAAATCTCGGCTATACACATAGTATCGGCCGACATATCTCGGGATTTTGAGGACCGAGATATCTCGGCCGATACACATAGTATCGGTCAAAAAAATAAAAAAAATTCGGCCAATATGACAAAGATCTCGGCCGACAGATTTCTTCTTTTTTATTTTTTTTAAAAAGAAGAATATCGGTCGTGGGCCCGGCCGATATTTGTCCATATCGGACTAATATCGGCCTAGATATCGGCTGATATATTATTTTTTAAAAAAGAAAACAATCGTTTTATTTTTTTAAATGAACTTTTTCAAAAAAAAAACCCACCGAGATTTTCAAAAACAAAAATTTGAGGAGAGAGAGAAAAAATCATCTCGCCGATATGGAATATCGCCGAAAATCTCCGTCTCAACGATATTTGGACCCCTGGTTCAGACTTGAGTTGAGCAATTCCGATTAACCTGGGCTAGGCTCGATGCGGGCCCTCAAATTGTAATTGGGCCCTAGGGAGGCCCAAAATCCAACTTCTCCCGCCCCATAGCAACCCAAACACGAACCTGGTGAAGAGTTGGATTTCACACAGAGTTGGATTTCACAAATACTCGTAGGAAGATATTTCTATGTTAAATGAGCTTGCATGTATTGCATGAAATTAGGGCAGGTAAAATTTTAATTTCATCTATCAAATGTAGCAATACGATAATAGCATTTTAAAATTAATTATTATTCGACTTTAAGTTTTGAGCATCATAATTTCTTACCTAAAATAATTTGATGTTAGTCAAAATTCAGTCACACCTTTTCTGTGTGATGGTCTAATATAGATACAAGCAATGCCAAGCTAATGCATGATGAAGCCAAGTACAGAAACTAAATCAGTCATGTCAAATTCATGCACTGCGGAGCCAAGTCTTAGGAAGTCTCATGTCAAATCCGTGTGAATGACTTTTTTCTAGAGATAGAAAATTTTCACCGCCACCTTATACATATTATAAGGAAATGTAACTAAAAAAATATTTGGAAATTGATTTTTGGACCTGGTCTTTTTATTGAGATGGTTGCACTAATACTATTTTGCTCTTTATTTTATTATGATAAATTAAAAAATAAAGAAAAAATAGAAATATTATCTATTTATCTAAATTAAAGTATAAAATGATCCTAATGCACCATCAGGGCACAAATTTATTCTCATTTAAACATCAACTAAAACTGTCTCTTTAACATTAGAAATACAATCACATCACTTTTACATAAATGTCATTAGAACTTGAAAGGTTACTTTTGATATTTTACAAATATGGACTGCATTTGAACGAGACGTTGGTTTTCCTAAAACCCACGTTTTCCTTATCTTATTTAGTAATTATAATGGAAAAGGTATAAGAAAAATAAAAACTTACTCTATAAAATAGGTAAAGTAATTATCTCTACAACGAAGGACTCTTTAGATTTGTGCTGGAGAGGATAAATTTAGGATTTTCTTGTCCCTTCCCTTCATTATCAAACAGAATAAACGAGAGTTATCCTCATTTTCATCCCTCTATCATTCATCCAAACATAACCATGTTGTCTCATCAATAGAAAATAATGATTTCCAATTGATGCCCTAAATAAAATCATAATTTTATCTATTTAACCATCTATCCTATGACTTACGATTTTGAAAAAAAAAATGATAATTGGAAATAAAAAATGATAAAAACCAACATCTAGATCAATATTCTGATTATTTAACATACATAAAATTTGTTTATTCTTGAGTGCTACAATCATCATTCTCAATTTCATCTCCGTCATTTTTTTCTAGAATTTCTTTTCTAATTTAGATTTCTTCTACATTGTCGTATATGATAGTCAACATATCATGTCACTCATTGTAGAAAATTACTTGTAATAAATCAAAATATGTTCTTTTAATTAGGTTGAATTAACTTGCCTATATTTTCAAATCGAGTAAATAAAACTGAAATTAATTCTAATTCAAATTGCGATCCCTAAAAGAAGCTATTACTCTATGCTCCTTTCCGAGGGGCAACGATATACGCATCCCATTTTCTTTTCATCATACACCCCTTGAAATTTTTTCGAATTATACCCCTCTTATTTCATTCACACGTCAGATATTTATTTTCCTAATTTTCTCCTCTAGTTCAGCAGCATTTAATCTAATCCATAATCTAATCTAGTCATGTTTGAATCCACGACATTGACAGATGTCTTTTATCTTTCAGTCAAACAAAAGAATCGGAGCAATAATTTTCTAAATTAGTGTATGCAACGGATATCCAGCAACTCTACTTGTAGGATAAACTATACTTCTAGGATAAGATAAGCTCCAGTTAAGAATGCATGTTGCAGTGGGTTCATAGTCACTGACTGCGTATGATGATCTCTTAGAAAACTACATAAAAAATAATTAAAATAGAAAAAAAATTATTTTCGAAACTCAATATCCATCCAAAATCATCTATTTATAGATCCTACCCATCCTTTTATGACACCATTTCGAAATTCTAGGATCACCCCAAAAGGTCATATAAACCTTCAAATCATAGGACACCTCTGATGAAGAGATACAATTTCAAATGACATCTTTTAGAAAATAAATTTTACTTTTAAATAAAACATAATTCCAAAAATACGCCAAGAATCCCCACTATTTTCAAAATTAAAAAAAGTATGAAAACAATTAATTTTCTGGGCTTTTGGTAAGCTATACATAAATGGAGGAATCTTCGGACTTGAACCTCCACTTTATTCAAGTGCACCAAAGTTTTTCGAGGTCCATATTAGCTGCAGCTTTGAACTAAATACCTATGTGACAAACTGTTCATAAACGTGTGTTAACCCGATTTAGTAATAAGGTTGCAACTCGGATGGGTCACTTCGGGCCAAGAGTTAATCCAGGCTGGGCCCAATTTGCAAATATAGGACCAATATTAAATCAGATCCATGCGAGCCTAAATTATTTGAAGTCGAGTCCCATCTTTAAAAAAGAAGTAAGGGCCCGTACAGGCCTTTAAGTTTTCAGACCTTCTACGACTTATTTTTTAATCAATCAATACTATTAGTCTTAATCATTGAAATGTAGTTGTTCTCTATTTATTGCATACAATTTTTTATAAAATTTTAGTCAGGTCGGGGTTAGCCCAGGTTGGGTCCGGCCCAAGTAAAATCCCTATTTAGCTAGTGTCAGGAAGTTGCTCTGCTCCCACACTTTCATAGGTGAGCCTCCCGTGGTGCATCTATATGATCTACACCCCTCTACGAATATCATAAAAACTCAACCCCCTCTTTTCCATCCAGACATGCCCTGCAACATTAAATAGAGATTTTATATCTTTTAGTTCATAATACATAACCATCACCATATATGACTTTGTTTTTTCCCATTAAACCTGTGTATTGATCTTTTCAAAGTAACAGGTTGGGTTCCTGTTATGGGTGAACTAGTTGATGATGGGCTTCAACCCCGTCCTTCTAGATGTTCTCTAAATATTTTCCTTGAAGGTTTTTAAAATGAATCCATATGTTAAATAAACATGTCAGAGCAAATTTCAGGGATTGAAAATAAAATTGTTAATTATGGTAGGAAAAGTCATCCTCATAAACTCAATTGTTATTGATAGAGGCATCAGGCCTAATGGACCGACTTTATTGTCGATATTGACTTGGCCTTCATGACCTAAATTGCATAAGGTATTCATCTTTGGACCTGATCATTTTGTGAGCTCGAGCCGAATGACCTAACAGGCCCGAATGACCTAGATAAGCCTGTAAGCCCAAGTCCATACAATAAACAGGCCAGGCTCAAATCCAAAACCACTTCATAAAGCCCATAATTGATCCAATTCCTAAATCCTCTCTCATTATGACACTTGGCACAAATCCAGTCAAGCTAACTTCAAATCGGATTGTTGAAAACAACATTGACTTGACGAGCACTTTTCAAATATCAAATGAATTCAGAAGTTGATGAAATTTTAGGTGTGGATAGTTTAGTCAAAAAACTTTCCAACGAGTTCAAGAATGACAAAATCCGAGTTCCATGACTCAAGTTATGGCCTATTTCACTGAACAGGTTAACAAAGAAGGAAAGGAGGTGCAAATCTCTAAATGTATCAAAGAAGTGAACGAATTTGCTAAAAACGTGGAGGCTTTGTTTATTTTTAGTTTTGTCTATTTTTAGATTTCTTAGAGAGAAAATATCCTTTCTTGGCTTTGTCGACTAAAGAAAGAGTATTTTATCCTTTTCTTAATTTTTCTCTTTAAATACCTTTAGTAGTCAAATTTTATATACAATTCAAATTTTTGGAAAAGAAAATTCAATGGAGTTTGTGTATTTCGCACCAGGAAGTGGCATATGGCACAAGTCGAACCATCAGGAGGGCAAACCCAACTTTGCAAGTAAGTACTGGGTGATTTATAATTCAATTGTGTTTTATGATTTTTATATTAAGAAACATCAATTTCGAATTTCACATGTCTTTTAATTATTCGCTTCCGCATCATGAATCAATAGAATTAAAGTAGACCTTAATATAATTCCCATATGACCTAATTGGATTCTCGGGAAACTTGATTTTTTATTCGAGTATTAGTTAGCAAAACCCAGTCAAGACAAAATCTTTTCACGAACCATGATTGGTTGCACGGGACTTTCAAAGACCATACTCTGAAACTATGAGTTTATGGCGGATTTTATCAAATTCGACCTTGGGCCTACATCAGGTGCATATTAGAGCATGAGTTCTTGGGAATTCAGTGTTTTCCCGTAAAGACCCCTGATTGCATCAGGTGGATATCAGAGCCTCAGATCTTGGGAACTCGGTGTTCATTTTACAAATACCACAATTTTCACTCATTTGATATTGACCTTCAACTGGTCATCAGAGCTTCGGATTGCTTTCACACGATTGAGCAAGATTCTTGAGAATTCGGATTTCTTATTGCAGACATTTTAATATTTCTTGTTCAGTCACACAATTTCAAGCTTAAGTCCTTTATTGTACTTTGTTTCAAATTTTGGACTTTGATCCGGACATTGTTTCAAATTGTGAGGATTCCAAAAATATTTTATTTTCGTTATTCTAAGTTTCCTATGCCAAGATACCACGTTTTATTAGACTGTTATGGTACTTCCTTACAAACAATAGATTTAGGATTTAACTTCGAGTTGTAGACAATTTTTTATCCATTCATCCAAATCCAAAAAAATTGAAATATTTTCAGTGGATAGATATCCTTGTTAAATTTGTGGACATATTTTATTTTACATCATTCCGAGGTGACTGAGTTATTGGAGTATTAGTGGACTGATGCAAAAATGTAAACCAGATTAAAGTGTGGAAATTTGATCTCTGATGTACTAAGTTTTTGGGCCAGCAAACCACTCCCAAACATTCTGAAATTTTGAGCATAGTTTGATCTTCTTGTGTACTTTCTGGAAATATAAATCACGCTTAAATCCAAGTTTTGAACCCCAATTATGAATTTTCTCGTAACGGTGCGCAGAAGAAGACTGAGCAAAATTTGAGATTGCAGTCCTTGATATTTCACTATGTTGCAGTGCTGATTTGACATATTATTTAGACCTAAAAAAATTTGAAATTTTTCTGTTGGTAGATTTCTTAGTCATCTTTCCAGTGGTATACACTTTGTGATTTTTGGATTTTTATTGCTCCAGTTGCGGATCTTTTCGAAATAGTGTGCACAATTTCTAGGCTGCAGACTGGTTGTTTGCAGATTTTTGCAATCGAGAAAGCAATTTATTGGATTTTTTCCAATAGTTGGGTAGTGTTTTGCAATGGAATTTCATTGTTACTGCTCTTGTTACAGGGGATTCTTTGACTTATTTTTGTGTGGTTTGATTGGATTTTTTGCTAGTGGTATTTGTTGTTTGCTAGTTATATTTGTTGTTTGCCAATACAAAGCCATGCGGGCTGACCTGTGGGCTCAAAGCGGAAAATATTGTACTAGATGAACGGGTCGTTACAAATAGTATAAGAGTACAATTCAACTCTCAAACTGTGGTGTGGACAGAGCTGGGGACGACTCTGTTTCTAAGGGGGGTGAATTTTAATACCTCTATACTGTTGTGGGCATTGTGGGAGGAGAGAAAAAGTCGCTAGGGGCATGATTTCAAGTCCCACAACTCCAACGATGGAAAGGTTTTGATGTAGACTTGTAACGACCAAACCCGTTTCTCTCTGGTTTTAGGGAGGTTTACGGATCTTGATGTCGTTTTTGGTGATTTGGTGGCAGTGGAGAGAGTGTGGGCTCTGTGGTGGGCCCCGAGTTGCCTTATTTCGAGTTCGAAGACTCAAAGGGCAGTTTAGTAATTTTAATTATTTAATATTTCGGCATGCAAAATGTTTGAAAATTTCACAGTTTTCTTCTGTCATTCGAATTTTTCGAGTTCCTTTTGAAAAACTCAAAGTTGACTTTGAAATTCTGATTTTTTTTACATGATTTAACGCTTTGAAAAAAAAAACCTCCAAACCCTAGCCTTTTTATACCCTCTTCCGCAGCACTGTAGCATATGCCGTCGCTTCTCTTTTCTCTCTCTGTTAACCTCTTTTTCCCTCTCTTCGCCTTTGCACCAAAACCCTAACCCTAAATCCCTTGCAGCCTCTACCCCTTCTGCTCTCCTCTCTCTCTGAACTCGCATCTCCTTCCCTCCAATCTCTTCTCTCCTCTCTTTATTTATCTTTTATTTCTCTCTCTCTGATTTCTCTCTTGTCTCGTCCTTCTCCTTCTTCTTCTTTTTCTCTTCCTACTGCCACCTACAACCTAGCCCCAAATTCCCCTTCGTCGTTGCTGTTCCTAGGTAGTCCTGGCCAAACCCAAGTACTCCTGGATTTCCCTCTCCTCCTCTTCATCTTCTTCTTCTCTTTTATTTCTTTCTCCTTTCTCTTATCTCTGTTCTTTCTCTCATTCCCTCCCCTAGCAGCCGTCCCCCAAACCCCAAACCCTAGTGTCACCGCCTCCTTTGCCGTGCCTCCCCTCTATCTTTCTGTCTCCTCTCTTTTCTCTTGAAAAACCCTAAACCCCAATCCCTCATTCATTCTTCTTTCTCATTTTTCCCTTTCTTTCCTCAGGCCCAGCTCATGTTGTCCTTGCGAGCCAACTCTGATGTCCAATAGATTGAGCCCAACAGATTCGGCCCAATCCCTAGGCCCAACTTCTTTTTGACCGAAGCTCTCCAGGCCTAGTTGAGCAGACCCATCAGATCTAGCCCTAACGACCCAACTCGAGCCCAACCTCTCTTCCGCCCTACAGATCCAGTCTGGCCCAACCCAGCCTTTATGCCCAATCCAGGCCCATTTCAAGCCCATTTTGGGCTCATTTCTGTCCCACTCTGGGGACATTTTTGGAGCGCTTCTGGGCCGTTTACAAGTCCATTTCCAGCCAGGTTTATGGGATCTTCCTCGTTTTGTGGGACCGTCCTAGTTTTACAGACTCGCCTCAGCTTCTCAGGCCTGGTAGCCTGTGCATTGCTCTCTTCAACCCATCTCCCTGTTTTGCCGCCTTGGATTTTGAAAACATGCGCATAGGTGAGGGGACTCATCACACTTGTTTTAGCATACCATAAATTGCATATATCTATCTTCAAATTATTTGTACATGGAGTGCGATGAATGAGGTCCTTGTTGTGTTATGAGCCAGTCGGCAAAGGAAACCATTCTGATGAATATGTGGCAAGGGCCCATTCGGGCGCACTGGTGTTGTTTGTGTCTAACAACATGTTGAGTGGTGTTGTGATAACATGATGTTTGAATATCTGAAGACACATTGTGTGGACAACATGATAGCATGTAGATCAAACAAATATATGAAGATGTTGGTTGAATGTTTGGATAACATGTATGTATGGTAATATGTTGGTTGAATCACTTAATGATGGGAGTATGTTCGATAAGTAGTTTGTTAGTGCCATGGTTTGCCGAGTCCCTAAGTTTATTAATTCCATGACTCGGGAAGAAACACTTGCTAGAAGCTTAAAGACTCAAGCTGATCAAGATTGAGGATCATGCTCCACCAGATTGAAGCTCATCATTATGGCAATCACAAAACAGGCATTTGGCCATAGATGACTTTAGGTAGTACCCACACCTTAGGAAGACCATTCCTAGGCTTAGCTGAACAAATGGTAAAATCGTTTAAAGTCTAGAGAGGAAGCTTCACAGTAAATTGGAACCCAACTTGAACATATATATTTGGTTTCACTGTCAGCTCGACAATCGTTCTCACCGACCCCTCAGTGGAGACAGGATCAACCCATTGTTGAGTCTAAAAATCTTATATTTTTACCCTTTAATTATGATTAAGTTAGCCTTGATTTTATATATAAAAGATACATTTAATGATTTTTTCTAGTTTTGTAGATAAAAAGATAGAAAAATAGGATTCATGCATAAAACAGTAGATGATTGCCGGAAAAGAGCTTAAAGTGGAAAATTTAGAATTTCATAATTAATTCATGCCACTTTAGGGTTTTTAATGTAAATTGGATAATCTGGATCCATTTATGAGAGTCTAGTTTTATTCAATATTTAGAATTTTAGTGGTATTGATTAATTATTTAATTTTAAAATCAAAGTCTGCAATTAAGAGGCAAGAGTTGAAATCAAGATGCATGGGCCAGAGGTCCACTCCAATTGGGCCAAGTTTTGCTCCAAATGCCAGACACTGGGCCAGGCCAAGCACTCCAAGCCCATTTCCCAATGTGGGCTAGGCCGAGTGAATTCAAGCCCAGCAAGCTTAACTCCAAGTCTCCAATTTAAGTCCAAGTCCAATTTAAAGATCCAATGCTCCAGGTTCAAATACAAGTTTACCAACCCTAAGCCCAAATCCAATTTTATGTCCAAACCCAAAAGCCCATGTCTATGACCCATCTTACCTATCCAATCTTAACCATCCCATTTCCAATCTCCCATCCACACCATCAATTAACCCAATCAACCAATCCAAACCATTCATTTCATGCATCTCGTTCATCTCATGCATTTTATATCATCAAACCCTAGATCGAATTAGTCAATCGAACCTGTTCATGCATCATGATTAGATTTAGGACATCCAAACCATCTATCGTATAGATTAACCTTAGGAACGGGATCATCCATGCACCATTTATCCATCCATCCACTTAGATCAACCATCACCCATCATATCCATTAGATTTAACCCAAACCAATCTTAGCCATCCATTCACCAAACCCTAAGTTAGAACAACTTGAAGCTCAAGCTAGTCTCCATCGCCCATGCCTTGTCACCACTCTATCCATCCAATACACAGTCCACACGATTTTAGCACCTAAAATCTCTCCATACACTTAGACAAAAATCCATCTAAATACACTTCTAAGATCTCTACACACCTCATCATCCCAATCCACCATGTCATACACAATTTTTGCATATCTCCTTCCTATCCCATTTGAATTCCATAGTCAACCCTTCACCTCATCATCTCATTATCTCATCCATTCATTCATCCATCCATTTAATCCCATCCATTGATCCATCATTGCACAACCCAAAAACCCTAAACCAATTAGCCAAATTCAAAAATCACACAACAAATTCCAATCCCAATTTTCTCTCCTTGCTTACTTGTACTCCACTCCAAGCCAACCAATGCACACCAAATTCGTGTACACCTATAGAGAAGCCCTAGTTTTCTAGCTTTTAATCCTAGCCACCCATGTTAAGTTAGATATAATCCCAACCTTTCATCCATCAACTAAAACCTAGATTTGATCCTAGGCCTCCATTCAATCCCAAGTCCTATAAATAGCCTAATAACCCACACACCAAACTCGAATTTGACTCTAGAGCCAAAGAGGACCAAGGATTGAAGAGAAGACCAAGAGAAGACTCAAGGATACACAGAGAATTCGAATTTTACAGTGAGTTTCTTTTATAATTTCAATTTCCAAATATCTTGTATTCAATCAATCCTGTATTTAATTTTTGCAATAAATAATGAAAGGACAACCCGTTTAGAATCTTCAAACTGAAATTCCGTTACTAGAAGTATGCAAAACCTAGGAGAGGGAGAGGGAGAGGGAGAGGGAGGGGGGGGAGGGGGAGGAATAGGTCTGATCCGATTTTATTTTCCTTTTTAAAATAAATCAATTTAACAATATGTGCAGCGGAATATACGTGTGTGCAAGTGATAAACAAATGAATCAAACCATTAAAGAAACCCACACATGCACAACAATATATAGTGGTTCGGTTCACCTGAACCTACATCCACTATTGGACTCACCTTCTCTAGGGCTATCCCAAATCTAATATGTATGGGAGTCACAGCCAAATATTACAACCTAGTTTTGAAAGGTTCGACTGCCCTGGTCTAATCCTTGACACCTATTTTTTAAGGTGGTTCAATCACACTGATTTAATCCACCGTACAATGATAAACAAAGAACACTTGCCTTGGGCCTTAACAATTCTTCAAAATTTGTGTTCTTCTTGTAGGTGTCTATGCATCTTCTTCCTTTAGATCAGGTCCATCTTTGTTGAGTATTGGCACAGCGAAACATGGGTACTAGGACATGGATATGACTGATTTTGGGTCCTAGAGAAACATCATCATCTTCATTATTAATGAAGTATTGAATACATGATTATATCCTTGTTAAAGGATAATGAAGATGGAGTGATGAGGGGCTGAAAGCTCTTTGATAGTTGTTCTGTATTTTCCAATGTTCAGACCTGTCTTTTGAAATCAGTCAGCCGTGTATTTATAAGACAGTTTTGCAATGACTGAGTCTCGAGGCCTCCAAGTTTTCTTCGAGACCTCCAGGTTGTATATGGTAATACAGCTCACTGAATTTGCCAGATTTCAAACCTTGATTTTAAGATATTTAGTCAAAGGCCATCTCACCAAAACTCAGCACATATCTTCAGATTTGTATGTGATTGCAAATCACGAAGTGGCTTATCTTATTTTCCATAATTTTATTCCATAAAATCATCATGAAGTGGTAATTAGAGTTTTCATAATCTTTTCAAATCAAGGGGGTGCTTTCCAAATATGTATGAGATTGCCACCTACGTTTTTAGATTTGTTCATGATTTATGAGATGGAAAACAGATTTTCCATAATCTAAGAAGACCTTGTAGATTCTCCATATTTCCATAAGAATCCCAATCACTATAAGAGTTAGAATTTTTGGAAATCAAAAGGAGCCTTTCCCTTTTCCAGATTTTTCTTACCATATCTTGTGAGATTTTTGGTCAAAGGACAGAGGGACTTGAGATTTCACATTGAAATCCAGCTATGATAATTTTCACTCAGATATAAACAGTTTTCGAGGCCTCGACAAAATGCTTGATGCCTCAAGGCTGAATGTCAAACAGTTTTCAGTTTTCCAATTTTATAACCATTGGCTTCCAAGGTATTTTAGGCTTAACCTAAGGTCCACTAAGGTTCACTTACATGTGTGCCAATCACATGTTCGGTGTGGGTTCTTCAATGTACATTAGATTTTTTTACATTTTTGCATTCTTCCAAGGCAAGGTTTAAGACACACGGCCACGCTCGGTCACAAAATTGACAATACATAGACTCGGCCCAACCGAGGCCCTAACAGAAACATCCAATTCTTAATTTCCTTTTATGGTTGTCTTGATTCGATTTTAAGATTGTGTGCCTTAATTATTTAATCGGACATGAAATAGTTAGGACTTAGGTTAAGATTGTTAGATCTAAGTTACTAAGGTTTGATTTTATAATTTAAAGTTTATGAAATTAACATTGGTGATAAACATGAACTGGAACTTAGATTTTTACATGAATTTCAAATATAGGTCGTTTGTTTATTTAAATGTTTTTGGCAAAGAACGGTATTTTCCAAACAACCACCTTTTACGTTACAACATTTTTATTTCTGTCATTTATTTTTCTTGCCGATTTATTTTTCATGTTTATTTTATTTCACATGAATGTTGTATTTTAGTTTTTCTTTTTAAATCTTTAATTCTTTTAAAATGTATTAATTTCATGTATTTAAAAGTTCACTAACAACTTGATTAACTAGTTAGGATTAAATTTAATTAGATCTAGATTTTGTGAATTAGAATGTCTTATGAGATTGTTTATAAACTCTTAATTAAAACGTTATCTTAATCACTTTTAATCAATGCTCTAAGATTGTAGATCTATTTATTTAATTGAAGATTTGATTAGTTGGAAATATACTTTTTAAAGATTAAAATTTATTTTCATCCTAGATTTAATTATGAATCTTGGTTTTCTAAGAAACATAAAAGTTGAGGCATGTGTATTTTGTAATTCATATATTTTGAATGTTTCCTTTGGGTTCGACCTCGCACTCAATCGTTGTACTATGAATGGTTCGTGCGCTTGCGAGATTTACACCTATCGTGATCAACGACTGGTTGGCCAGATTGACAAAGGTTCTGGATCATAAGAACTATCATTCTAGGTGTGCCTCTGATCCAGAGTCTCGTATGCACCAACCCCTGGGTAAAAGGTTGAAACGACCCATCGTGGTCAATGACTCTTCGATAAAGACTTATGAGTTCTGGAACTTAGAACTTAGGTGGGCTCTCGAGAAAACAGACATATCGGTAATACAGACCGGTCGAGAGTACCAGGACCAACACATCGATAAAGGGCGACATGTCAGTTTGGGTAAGACTAGTTTCTGGACTTGAAACTCTGTGAGCATGGTGTTGTCCCAGACCAAGCTCTCATTTGGACTGACCTCTTGGTGCCATGACTGTCAACCCATCGGTAACACAGACATATCGGTCAGATATAAATTGTGCCGTTGAAAGTGCATTAATGCTCAACGGTCAGGTTGTTGAACGGTAATATTTTTAGTCACCGACCCCTAGGTGCGTTCGACCTGTCAGTACATGACCGTTGCTGAAACTGGTTGCCTTGTCTATAAATACCAATTTTTGTGCAACCAGTTGACATCCTTTAGCAAATCCGTTGGACTCTCATCATTATTAGTGAGTTTAAACAAGGGCCAACAAAAAGATCACTCTCTCTCTCTCTCATGCTTACACTTGGGGAATCTATTACAACCAATCATATGAATTGAGTTTGTGAGAGAGAGGGGAAAGGATAATCAATGAGGATAGATATTGATAAAACCAGTTTCTTAGTCACCCTGGAATTGTGATCGCTTTACAATGGCTAAAAGGCGGAGCATCGGCACACATTGGGTGGATCTTGAACAAGCACACATCAACGAGAAAGAGCTTCAAAGACAACTGCTTCTTGGTTTTAATGTTATTTAAAACCTTTGACCTGAAAAGTGGATTAAGGAGTCTTGGCTCCGGAACCACTATAAAAAATTCTAGAACGTCGTCTCTCACACAGTTGTTGGTGGAATTGCCAGCCAAATGAATAGGTGGAATTCCTATTCTACATGTGGTGGATGAAAATCCCATCCGATTGAGTGATGTGGAATTTCTACTCTAATTGTGAGGGTCTAAGTCCCCACTTAGTGGATTTGGGGATAGCTCAAGGTTGAGCGAGTCCTAACAGTGGATGTAGGTTAGTTAACCGAACCACTATAAATTTCATCTTATGGTGTTTGATCGTTGTGTGTTTGTATTATAGTATTTAAGCACTCTTCTCAACATACATCACTTTGCATTTGATTATCATTATTTATATATTGTGCATAATCATAGATAATCAAACAATATGCAAAGGGGTATAAACTTAATGTGATCATTTAAAACAATTTATCACACTAAAACAAATCTCTTGATTAAAGTTGTTGTTCCGCTGCACTTAAACATTAAACAATCAAGAAATTTGTAAACACCATGGAAACTGGGATTGACCTATTCACCCCCTCCCCCCTCCCCCCTCTAGGGTCAAATCGTGTTCTAGCATCAAGGAAAGAACTTTCATAGGTGGTATGCTATAGATAAACATGTGTTAGAAAGTAGATGAGCCATGCCAATTATAATATGTTGATTCAGATGCGTGCATGATGCAATAATATGTGAAAATGTTAATATGCTAACATGTGGTAGATACAAATTCTTATGTCTGATTGTGATATGATATTGCCGTGTTGATAACATGCGATAGATGATAGAATATATCTGATTTTTATATGACATGCTATGTTGATAACATGCGCAGGGATAACTGTGCATGCATGTAGCTCGTGTACATGAAATATCGGTGGGGCAAAGGTACTAGGCTACATCAGGATTTAGAGACTCCCCCTAGCTTGTAGTTAGGGTTAGGAAGTCATGGGAAACAACGCAGTGGATGCGGTTGAGCTATGGACTACTCATTCTTGGGTCCATAGGTGTGTGAGTACCAGGAGGGTATTTCCCTCTTGGGTATGTGGGTCTTTGGCAGAGTCGTGGCCGTGTTAGGACTACCCTTGTGTGGTTTTTGTATTTATTCTTGTGATGGGTAGAAGTACTCCCTAGTGTGGGTTTGACTGTCAGATTTATCATTGTGATCTTCAGACACGCCTATGAGAGAGACGTGGTCCGGTTTGGAGGGCGAGGTACCCTGGAGTCCAGGAGGAACATGTTGTGAGGTGGTCATGGAAACCTCCGGGAAGCTCTTGGGTTGAGTGTTGGATAGCCCAAGGCCAACTTAGAGGTCATCACAGACATGGTACCAAAGTGTGTGGTTATTGGCATGGTGGAGGATAGCTCCCGTGGTTGTTGGCATGGTGGAGGACAACTCCCGTTGTTGTTGGCACGGTGGAGGACAACTCCCATGATTGTTAGCACAATAGAGGATAACTCATGTGGTTGTTGACACGGTGGTGGACAACTCTCGTGGTTATTAGCACAGTGGAGGATAGTGCCCATTGTTGTTGGCACGGTGAAGGACAACTTTTGTGGTTATTAGCACGGAGGAGGATAGTGTTACTGCCCTGACTTGCCGAGTCACCTGTTTGTCAATTTCGTGACTTAGGTGAAGCAATGCCTTGAAGAGAAGAAGCTCAAGACGCATGACTCAAGTGTTGATTGAAGCATGAAAACTTAATCGATCAACATGTATATGGCAATCACAGAAGGTAATTGGTCATAAATGACCTTAGGTGCAACCCAAACCTTAGGTGGAGCATCCATAGGCATAGACATCACATTTGGATAACTAAGCTAGCCCAAAATGTGTTTAACACCAAATGGAACCCAACCTGGAAATATGTATAGGTACTGTCGTGGACGACACATCGTGTCGGCGATCTATCGCCAAATGGCAGGACGATCAATCATGGTCATACGACCCATCATCTGGATTGTCATGGGTTCTAAATGGAATGGATTATCAATTACATTTGGTCTCAAGATGATACATTTGTGCTCACGATGTATCTCTGTGATAGGGTCGATCCAATCGTGCATACGATCGATCGTCCTGGGCATTAGACAATCAAAGTCTCAAATAACAGATCATGCAGACGATGCTTCGTCTGGGTACAGGGCTGACCAATCTCCCTCATAATCAATCGCCTGGAGCCTGGGTTAGATACCCACTGAAAAATACAATCAGGCTCAGGACGATACTTTCGTCTGGCGGCGACCCCTCGTGTGGTAGAGCACGATCAGTCGATCGCACGACCGTGTGGTAGAGCACGATCAGTCGGTTGCATGACCCATCGTTGAGACAAGGCAATAACCCATCGGTCATACGACCTGTTGCCCTGGGCCTGGATGGGACTTGACATTGGAAAATACAATGAGTCCCAAATCGATGCTTTGTTGTGTTTTAAATTTATATTCGCAAGTGCACGAACCATTTATAATATACCTATAAGAACTTAGGAAAATATATCCATAAAAAACATACCATTGAATTATATATTTTAACGAATTTAGAAAATCTTGGGAATAAATCATAAATATGGAATTAATGCTCTAATCTAAGAAATTTAATTTTAGTTTAAAAACTTTTTAAAAATATAAAACGCAATCTAAAATTAGAAACAACATCTAAAAATAAAAGCTAACCATTCAAGAGATCTAATTTTAATGAAAAACACATAATTCATCTAATTTCAATTAAGATGGTGAAATTAATCTAAAAATTATAAATAATCGTAATCTAACTTAGACACAAAGTTAAGATGCAATTAAATTATTTCCAACGTAATTCCAAAATTATTCAAGAATTTGAATTTATAAACCAAAGAAAATTAAATAAAATATATATACATATTTACAATGGAAATTGGATTGAATATTAAGGAGGCATTATTTTCAATATTTTAAAAATAAAATAAAAACCTAGAACATGGAGCTCACATTTATTAATGATCATTGATTCAAAATTTACATGAATAATTATTTTAATTAAAAAAAATTAGTTTCATTAATAAAAAATAATAAAAATATACCTTGTGCTTAGAGAGAATTCAATATAAAATTCTAAATCTAAATTCTTAACCTAGTCTTAAAAAGAGCATTAGAATGAGAAATTAAGGACCTAAACTTTCCCAAAAACTAGATGTTTAAGATGAAAATTATAAGATTAAATCAAAACATGCATTCATAAAGAGATTAAATTCATATCAAACTATCACAATCAACAAACATTATGTGGCAAATCATAGATAAAAAAAGCTTATCTTAATTTTATTAATAAAACAAAGAATTAAAATTACATAACCATGGAATTCTTGGAATAAGAAATTAAAATGAGAAGTTAAAACACCAACCTAAAACCCATTGTGGAATTTGAATTCCACTCTGTCTTCACTTTTCTTTGTCTTCCTTTTCATCCTCCCTACGATAAAAAAATCAGCAGCCCAAGTTCAATGTTCTCAATGGGAGAGAGATAGTATTTATAGATGAAAGGAGGTGGAGTAAATGGCTTGGATTGAAAGATTGAAATAAAGCAAGGGAAACTTGGAGGGCTGATATGGTTTGTGTTAAACATGAATTGCTTAAAGGAGGTGGAAAAAACAGTAAAATTCGTGCAAGGAAAGTAAATGCAAAATCCTATGTTTCACACATGTACCACCTTGTAGCTCAGTTTTGACCTATTTAACGTCTAAATCAAAACATTCCGTAAACTACAAATTTGTAGCACTTAAAGTCTTCTTTCTAACCCAAAGGAATCAATATAATCGGATATAATAGTAGAATGTTATGGTCAAAATACTGAGTTGTGTCAAAATATTCCTTCAAAGTTCTTCCAAATCAAATCAAACTATCACAATTAACAAATATTAAGTGAAAAACCATAGATCTAAAAAGCTTATCTTAATTTTATTAACAAAATAAAGAATTAAAATTACATAACCATGAAATTCTTGGAATAAGAAATTACAATAAGAAGTTAAAACATGAACCTAAAACCCATTGTAGAATTTGAATTCCATACTGTCTTCCCTTCTCTTTGTCTTAATTTCTTTCCTCCTTATGCTCCAAAAACCAGCAGCCCAAATTCAATTTTCTCTATGGGATTGGGATAGTATTTATAGATGAAAGGAGGTTGAGTGAATGGCTTGGATTTAAAGATTTAAATAAAGCAATCCACAAGTGATGAATTGTGGAATGATGATGGTATTATAATTAAATTTACTGTCAAGCATGAGATATTATATTACAACTGTTGATTATTCACTAACGTGATGTTTACTTAAGCTGCACTGTTATATTTCCTTCATTGGGCTAGTTAGCTCACCCCACTCACCTTTCAGGAGATGAACCCGAGGAGGAGAACGCTCTGTTTGAAGTTTAGGGCAGATAAGCTGCGACGTTGCTTTGGGATTCCTACTGAGGGAATACCCTTATCCTTGCTTTTTGGTTCTTGGAACTATTTGTTTTTGTAAAGTACTGTGTGTGGTACTTAGTTTGCATTAATGTGATGTATTAGACTGCCATGTATCTGTAGTTACTCTGATGATTGTAATAATAACTCATGGTTGGAATTATGTGTTAATGATTGTGTTTATGTTGGGTAGACTTATGGTATATGTTTGAATCCACATGTTGGGATCATGTGTGACCTTTGGGCTTAACTGTTGATCCGGCGCAGTTAGAATTTTTGAGTTAGTCTAGTTTCAAAAAAAAAAAAAAATTCAGTGGCGTTCCCGGCCCACCATTCGGGTCGGGGCGTGACAGCTTGGTATCAGAGCTTCGGCTCAAACTCTAGGACTGTGATGGCTTAACCTAGTTAGTCCCTAGCTGTCCGATAGACCTGGTTTCTTCAAATGATTCCAACGTTCCAAACTTCATCAATGAAGTTGTACCTAATGAGGTCATGGAAGTAGCATCGTCCGAGTACAATGTTGGGGTTGTTCCAGACTTTGCACCTGAAGAGATTACGGGAGATGTCCCGAACCTAGAAGAATCTGTAGGGGAGATAGGCTCGCCTGAGTATACTCCGGCTACTCCGACTTTGGATGAGTTGTCAGACTATATGTTCGAATTGTGCAATCAGGAGGGGCACAACTGTACTTATTGCCCCTACCCTATTGATGTCATCTGCCCTGTTTGTGGACTTCGCGGGCATGGGAGCGCAAGGACTAATTGTCCTTATGTTGGGGGACCAGGGATCATACCCTGTTTGACCTGTGGAGTGTTCGGGCACAAGTCGGCGACTTGCCCTGACAACTTCTATTACTTTGGTGATGATGCAGGGTCTTATTCGGAAGATTAGATTAGAGTGTGTTGGGGAATCGGGGAGATTTTTGTAACGGTTGAGTCTTGTTTTGTTGTTTAAAGGGTTTTCAAACCCTACTAACCCTTATAATTGTAATGCAAATTTGAATGATTTCTAATCAATCGTGCAACTTGTGTGTTTTGCCTTAACAAGTTTCTTAAAGTGATTAAGTGATATTTACAAATGTAAATAACAGATGTCAGGACCTAACGCTCACGGAAATAACTGCCGCTGGAGGAGGACTGGTCTTCCACCCCACGATTTACCCAATGAAGCCATTCGTACAGCGACGGAAGCATTTCAGCAGATAGCTAAAAATATGCGCCGCCTTCCTATCCGAACGTCAGAGGAGAGAGCCACCTCGGCTTTAAAAGAATTCAAGTGACTGAACCTGACAAGTTTTTCGGGGACAGAGGACCCTAGTGCAACAAGGAACTGTCTAACTCAGATTAACTGGATCCTTAACACCTTAACTATTGCAGATGACCTGAGAGTGACGTTGGCAGTGTACCAGTTGGAAGGAAACGCTTACGAGTGGTGGGAAGCAAAGAATTTGGTTCGTAACCACGAGCCAATGACGTGGGGAGAGTTCTCAGCTGCCTTTCTGGCCCGTTACTTTCCGAAAACTGTCCTAGAAGCGAGTAATAGAGAGTTCCTCAGCAGGGTTCCGATTCAGTGGCACAGTATGCCATGCGTTTCATCGATTTGATGTAGTTCGTGCCTTGGATTGAGGCGAATGAAGAGGAGAAGGTCCAACATTTTGAGAATGGACTCCTACCGTTTCTGCAGTGGCGAGTGGCCGGCTTAATCTTCGACACTTTGGGGGAGATTATTGATTGGGCTTCGAAGGTGGAAGCAGTGGACTCCATCAATAGGAGCACCGACAACTTCTAGAAACCTTCCTCCAACAAGAAGGCCAAGCTCAAACAAAAGAGGTTGTTCTTTAAAAAGAGCCAGCCTAGCACAAGACAGTTGAGTCGGTCTGACTCCCGACAATTTGTGTGCTATACCTGCAACCAACCTGGGCATACTTCCAAGTTCTGCCAACAGGAGGAAAGAAAGCATGCTACTATTACAAGCAGACCGGGCACCTATTTAAGGACTGCCCCTATCTCGGTAAAGTTGCACCTTCGCAGGGCGTATGAGCTTCTTTTTCAGTGGCACAACCACCTGTTGGTCGAGGTTCTCAGGAAACCTCCAGAGGCTCGGTGGCACCAAGGAACAGACCACGACGGAAAAGTTAGGGAAGAGGACAGGGACGTCCTCAGACCACTCAGGGGAGAGTCTACACGATTGAGACTCAGAAGGAAGAACCGATGGAGAATACGGTGATGGAAGGTATCCTTAATCTTTTCAGTCTTTTGACTCGAGTGCTTTTTGATACCGGTGCTTCGCATTCCTTTATTTCTAGAGCTAGTTGTGATAGATTGGGTTTAAAACCGGTAGAAGTAGCTAGCCCGCTAATGGTAATATCACCCTTGGGTAAGAAGGCTTTGGTGTGCCAAAGGTGTAGATCATGTGTTTTGAGAATTAGCGGTGTCGAGTTGTCCTATGATTTTCTAGTGTTGGAAATGATGGACTTTGACATCATCCTTGGCATGGATTGATTATCCATTTTTGAGGTTTTGATCGACTGTTCTTAGAGGAGAATTTTTGGGATCTCCTCAACCAGTGAGAGGTTTACGGAGAAGTTGATACCCTATGAGAAGATGAGAGTCACTTTCTCTAGCCTTAGGGCGTATCCTAGTAGTGTGGTGGCGAGCATGGGTTGGGAATATGTAGGTGGTGTAGGATCTGTTGCTCCTCGGGTGGTGTTTGAGTTTATGGATGTGTTTCCTGACCAATTAGCTGGGCTACCTTCACGCCGAGAGATAGAGTTTGTTATAGACCTACAGCTAGGAACATCGTCAATTTCCATGGCACCTTATGGGATGGCGCCGGCTGAATAGAGAGAGCTAGCTACGCAGGTAGATGAACTTCTTAGTCTTGGTTTTATCCGTCAGAGCAACTCGCCGTGGGGCGCTCCTGCTCTCTTTGTGAAAAAGAATAATGGATCGATGAGGATGTGTATAGATTACCGGTGGCTTAACCAAGTAGCTATTAAGAATAAGTATCATTTGCCTAGAATAGACGACCTCTTTGATATTTTGAGAGGATCGAGATACTTTTCAAAAATCGATTTGAGGTCGGGTTACCATCAATTGTGTATTCGAGAGGAGGACATTCCTAAGACTGCTTTCCGGACGTAGTATAGTTTGTACGAGTTTGTAGTGATGCCTTTCGGTTTGACCAACGTGCCAGCTATGTTTATGGATTTGATGAACCGTGTTTTCCGACCGTACCTGCGAGAGTTTGTGATAGTCTTCATAGATGATATCTTGATCTTTTCTTGTCAGAGGAGGAGCACGAGCGTCATCTACGTATTGTTCTTCAGACTCTTCGAGATCATCAACTGTTCGCTAAGTTGAGCAAGTGCGAGTTTTGGTTGACTCAAGTGCAGTTCCTTGGACATATGGTGTCTCCAGGAGGAATCTCAGTAGATCCACCAAAGGTAGAAACAGTGAAGACTTGGGTAAGTCCTAAGAGCGTGTTCGAGATCAGAAGCTTTTTGGGATTAACAGGATATTACCGAAAGTTTATCCCACAATTCTCCCAGATTGCGGTGCGATGACTCAGCTAACGAGGTAAAACGTTAAGTTCGAGTGGAGCGAAGCTTGTGAAAGAGCGTTACAGGAGCTGAAGGAGAAGTTGACTACATCTCCAGTTTTGATAATACCCGAGCAAGGACGAGGTTACGATGTGTATTGCGATGCGTCTAAGTTTGGTTTGGGTTGTGTGCTGATAAAAGAGGGGAAGGTAGTAGCTTATGGTTCCAGGCAATTGAAGGGACATGAGCAGAACAACCTGTCTCATGATTTGGAGTTAGCAGCCGTTGTATTTTCGTTAAAGTTGTGGAGACATTACTTGTATGGTGAGAAGTTCAATGTGTTCTCCGATCACCATAGTCTCTAGTAAATCTTCACTCAGAAAGACCTGAATATGAGGCAACGAAGATGGATGAAGTACTTGGGACATTACGACTTCAGTCTCTCTTATCACCCAGGAAAAGCCAACGTAGTGGCCGATGCCTTGAGCAGGAAGTCTCACAGCAACGTGGCGAGGATGACATCCTTGCAATGGAAGATGTTGGAAGTTCTGTCCGAGTATGATCTGGAGCTGATAGAAGGAAGTGGGTCAGCGAGAATCCACAGTTTGGTTCTACAACCCGAAGTAATTAGATTGGTGATGGAAGGACAATAGAACGACCCAGAAACAAAGAAGTTGGCGACTCAGCTTTCAGGATGAGCGACTCTAGAAGATTGGAAGATCAAGGCGAACGGAGGTCTGACTTTCAAAGATAGACTTTTTGTACCAAAGTCGAACGAGTGCAGGAGAAAAGTACTCGATCACTTTCATCATCCTCGCTTTACAGTGCATCCTGGTGCTACAAAGATGTATCACGACTTGCGGCGACTATTCTGGTGGAAAGGTATGAAGCAAGAGGTAGCAGATTTTGTGTAAAAGTGCCTAACTTGTCAACAAGCGAAAGCGGAACATTAATGACCTGGTGGAAAGATTCAACCTTTAGAAGTGGCTGAATGGAAATGGGAGCACATCACGATGGACTTTGTAATCGGATTCCCGAAGTTTCCTAAGAAGAACGGTGCTATTTGGGTAATAGTCGATCGATTGACGAAATCAGCTTACTTTCTGCCGATCAAAAAGACTGATTCTTTGGCTACTCTAAATAGATTGTATTTAAATGAGGTAGTCAGATTGCATGGAGTACCTGTATCCATTGTATTTGATAGAGTTCCTAGGTTTGTATCAAGATTTTGGCAGGGATTGCAAGAAGAGTTGGGGACTAAGTTGTGCTTCAGTATTGCTTTTCACCCTTAGATGGATGGTCAATCATAGAAAACCATTCAAACATTAGAGGATATGCTAAGAGCTTTTGTGATGGACTTGGAGGGAAGTCGCGAAGATCACTTGCCTTTGATCGAGTTTGTCTACAACAACAGTTATCACTCCAGTGTACCGATGACACCATACGAGGCTTTGTATGGCAGACCTTGCAGGTCACCTATTTGTTGGACAGAGGTAGGAGACAAAGCGTTGGTAGGACCTGATCTAGTGGATGAGACGTTAGAACAAGTTGAAGTGCTCAGACAACATCTCAAGACATCCCAGAGTAGAGAAAAGAGTTATGCTGACAAAAGGCGAAGACGTTTGGAGTTTACAGTTGGCGACCGAGTTTTCTTACGTGTGGCACCACGTCATGGAGTACAAAGGTTCAGGCGCAAGGCAAAACTATCACCTCGATATGTTGGACCCTTTGAAATCTTGAGAGGATAAGGGAAGTGGCCTATCAGTTGGACCTTCCTCAAGGTTTGGAGAGAGTGCATGGTACATTCCACGTGTCTATGTTAAGGAAGTACGAGCCTGATTTGTCGAACGTGATAAGTTTTGAAGACATTGAAGTCTCAGAGGACCTAACTTTTGAAGAAGTACTAGTAAAGATTCAAGGACATTGGACTCGAGAGCTCCGGAGAAAGTCTATTCCTCTAGTACGAGTACTGTGGCAACATTGCGAAGTGCAACACGAGACGTGTGAACTTGAAATGACGATGCGGAAGCTGTACCCTGGCCTGTTCACCGGCCAAAAAGGTATAACTTTGTTTTAAATTTCGGGACAAAATTTCTTTTAGTGGAGTAGGATGTAATACCCTTAGCCAAATTAGGCGTATTTTAGCTTAATAATCCTACTCAGACCAGATAATCTCGAAGATTACGGTTAGGGATTTGAGAAAAGCCTAGGTGTGGCCCAATCCGAGCTCGAATGCTCAATGATCCAGCTCGTCCAGCTGGAGGGGTAAAATGGTAATTTACAGCTTATTGTTATTATTTTATAAGTTATGTTATTATGTGATTATTATTGGTTGATATGATTCTCCTTAGTCAAGGATTTCTATTTCTGATTTTTAAATAATTTTATTTTCAGAAAATAGTATTTAAAACCCCCCGTCAAAACCCCGTAAGGGAGAAATAAATATTTTTAATGGTTTTGGAAATGAAATAATTTTTGAAACAACTATAGTATGTTAGACAATTTTAGTATGGTTTAGTTTATTCTTTCAAACCCCGAAAATGAGGATTTTAAATTATTTTATTTAACATTAGTTAAATTAAGTAATTAGTGCTAAATTGTGATTTTTATTTAAATCTATGGTTTTTAGTGAGTTTTAAGTCTCCAAATTTTTGTGGTGACTAGAGTTTTTAAAACCCAACTTATCTATTAGGTTGGATTAAAATTTTTGAGCCTTTAAAATCAGGCTTTAAGTTAAAAATCAAGTTTTTATCAAAAGATGACTTATTTGCAAAATTGGAAATTTGGAGAGGCTGATATGCAACCAACGCCCAAACAGTACGGTTACTGTTCGGGACGTCGGCAGTAGCTGCATGCAGTGGCATGCAGTGGCTTGATGGCCACCCCTTCGATCAAATTTCCTATATATATGGCCTCAGCTCAGTTGATCAAAATCCCACATTTCTATCCCTCTCAGTCTTTCTACTCTCTGATTTTCCCAGCCGATCCTCCCTTGCCTCTGTTTTCCCTGTTTTTATCAACCGTAGTTTAGGAAGGAAGTTTTTCAAAGACCGGATTTTTCAGCCCAGGAACTCAAGTGAAGGTAACCACTGTGTTCCTCTTTAAATTCTGTAGTTTAGAATAAAAAAAAAACTGATTTTGGCTAAGTTTTGAGTGTGTAAAACCATTTTAAAGTCTAAGGAAAAACTTGGTTTTCTTTGTATCACTATGCTTTTCGTTTTAAAATCGGATGGCCTACTGAGCTTTAAAGCTCCAAACTCTCCATGGAAAAAAGGACTCCCCGGGGAGTCCATCTGACCGGTTAGATGTGAAAACTGAATCTAGGAAACCCACTGTTTCTAGATTCGTATTTCATGTAGTGTCTGCCCGTCACTATCTGCTGTTGCAGACAGTGGAGGAAGAAAACTCTCCGACAGTCCGAGAGTCGGGCTTCGGACGGTCCGAGGGTCACACCCTTCGGACGGTCCGAGAGGAACCCTTCGGACCTTTCGAGCTTCACCCGAAGCTCCGAAGCGTCTGAGGTAAGCTTACTCGCCCAGATGTTCTGAACAGTGTTCGGAAGGACCGAACCCCACTCGTAAGATCCCAGTCGAGTTCGGAAGGATCGAACCCCACTCGTACCATTCGAGCTTCACTTGGATGACCCGAGACACACAGACCCACCGAGACCTATTTTCTCTGATTTTTCGATTCGGAAGGACCTTCGGACGATCCGAGACCTATTCTTCGGACTGTCCGAAGCCAGATCCACGGTCCGAAGTTAGTGACTAGTTTAGGCAGTGGTTTGGATGATCCGAAGCCGCAGTACCTGGTTCCGAGGCTTGTTCCGAGGAACCCAGTTTTAAGTGGAAAATCTTGTTTGATTGTTGATGCTTGTGATGTTTATGCCTTTAATAATTTAAAAGTGTACTAACCCTTTTCTCTTATTAATATAGTGTATATACTATTGTATTCACTTCCAGGCCGACTCTATTGGTCAGGCACTGAGTGACTTCACTTCCAGGTCGACGTTATATTTGTCGGGCACTGAGTGACCTTGAGGCTTTACTAAACATGTCAGATCTGGTCCTATACAGAAGACAACAGAGAAGTGACTTGAGTATCTTGACCTAACTCAATAAGTCAATCTGGTCATACCTAAAAAATAATATGAGTTTTGGACTGAGCACCTTATTATTATATATTGTGGATTATTGTAACTTAAAATGGTTAGAAACCAAGTAGGAGAATCAATTCCATATACCTTAGAGATTTTTGGGAAAACAAGTATGACTTTGAAATGCTACTTGTATGTATGCATTTGATGCTATGTATGTTAACCTGTTAATGATTGTGCACTTGTTTGCTTGTTGGACAGAGACCGCGATACCATACATTTTCGGTGAGGGAACTTAACTTTGTAGTAGGTGTAAACAGGTTTATTGAAATGGATCTTGAGCAATGAGTGGTTTCATGTTGATGAACCCACTCATGTACCTAGACATAATACACTGTTGTAAGAAGTGCTTATGATAATTACAAATGCTAAGATGTTGATCATATGAAATGTGTAATACTGCTTCCACGTGCCCTTGACTATTGAATCAATATCAGCCATGTGTGTGAGATGGTTTATGTCTAGTGGGCCATGGGTGTCGACAGTTGCTGACTTGAGGAGTGTCAGTATCGGTCATGTGAGGGCTGGAGATGTACTTGCAAAGATGCATTTTGACCCTGTCGGGACTTAATACGATGGTCTCAGCGTAGTATGTAGGCATTACGTTGGATGACAGCAGTAATGGAAAAGATGATGAATTGTGGAATGAAGATGGGATTATACTTAAATTTACTATCAAGCATGAGATATTATATTGCCATTGTTGATTATTCACTAACCTGATGTTTACTTAAGCTGTACTGTTATATTTCCTTCACTGGGCTAGTTAGCTCACCCCACTCACCTTTTAGGAGATGAAACCGAGGAAGAGAACCCTCTGCTTGAAGCTTAGGGTGGATAAGCTGCGACGTTTCTTTGGGATTCCCATTGAGGGGAATACCCTTATCCTTGCTTTTTGGTTCTTTGAACCATTTGTTTTTGTAAAGTACTGTGTATGGTACTTAGTTTGCATTAATGTGATGTATTAGACTGCCATGTATCCGTAGTTACTCTGATGATTGTAATAATAACTCATGGTTGGAATTATTTGTTAATGATTGTGTTTATGTTGGGTAGACTTATGGTATATGTTTGAGTCCACATGTTGGGATCATGTGTGAACTTTGGGTTTAACTGTTGATCCGGCCCAGTTAGAATTCTTGAGTGAGTTTAGTTTCAAAAAAAAAAAACAGTCGCATTTCGGGCCCACCTTTTAAGTCGGGGCGTGACAGTTATAGTGTCGTGAGGGCTTCCAGTGATGATACCCACAAACATCAATTTTCAGCAAAAATATATTAACAAAAATTTAAACATCATACAACTTCAAATTTATTTTACAAAACTTATACTCGGAATATAGTGTGTCAGCCAATATTAACATAACCTTTCTTTTTCAAAATACACACAACCACCTGCTGAAAATGCGCATTAACTGCAAATCTCACCAGATATATCTCTCAGAAAGATTTTTGCTCAGAGATTAGATTATATCCACTCATGTATATGTGAGCCGAATAATTTATTAAATGCAAATATCACATATATTTATCAACAAAGAACAGATTATAACAAAGAAAAATATAAATCTCATAAATGGGTGTCATTTTCTTGAGAGCTTTGAATCAAACACCATAATTCTTCCTTTATCTATTATCCACTTAAATACCATATTAACTGAGGATCAATAGGAGTTTCTAATAGGACAAAATGTGGCTTAGGATCGGGTCATATCAAAGAAGGATAAAAAATGTTCTAAAATAAAGACTTTGAACAAAAAAGGTTAAGGTCTTCAATATTTTATAGATGTGATATTTCTTCCTTTATTTTTCTCTCAACACTTCCAAAGCATCATTTTTTTTCTATTTTTTTTTCAATATTTTTTTCACATCCTTCTTCTGATGTACGAATGTTCCCTTCTCTGTTTTTTCTTTTTCATATTCTTTTTTTAAGCATATTCTGCTCTTTTTTTTTAAAGCACGATCCCAATAACAATTATCTCTAACATTTTCTCAGTTCTAGAATAGGTCACTAATTTTTCGATGTAGGCTCAATTCCACAACTAGGGTTGGGTATGGATAACATGGCTAACAACAAAACTTGCTAAATTCACATTCAAGGCTCAAATTTGGGAACTAACAGGATAATATGACCGAAATAGGTGGGCTTCTAAGGTTCAAACGATCCAAAATAATGGCCTATATCACTTCCTAAGTTATGATGATTTTATTGCTTTAAACAAAATTTAGAAAAAAATTCGATGTAATAATCCAAAACTAATGTCGTTCTCAGTAATTTGACCAAAATCAAAGAATAATGAGATCTAATAACGACGTAATGCGCACTTCAAAGAAAATGAGAATTATTTATAACCCTCAGAATAATCGAATGGCTCTAAAACTCACTGGGTCACAAGTCTCCACTGGTATTCCTCCAGTGATTACTTTACTCATGAATATTTTTCAATTTCAAGCTACATTAAAATAACTGTGTAAAAGTTTTCCAAGCACAAAATTCATAAATTCAATTGGAAAAGCATGATATAAAAATTTTCATCCACAAATTAATGCTAAATATCGAAGATTTTTTCAATTTTTTTCAAAGACAAACAGAAGACAGAATTGTTTTTTTTTTTTAATGGACTCAAAAGACTAAAAAACACAGTGTAATGCCTCAATACCCCCAAATTTAAATTGGATATTGTCCTTAATGTTCCCTAATTTACATGTACTGCAAATTAAAAGAAAATTTACAGAAACGAACAACTAAAGTTCAGAAAATACCTGAGATGGCTCACTTTATTCAAAACCTCCATAAACAAATAGGAAAAAAAAAAAACACAAACAAACAACAAGGACTCTAAATTGACATAAAAACACAAAAAACTGACTCACCAAAAATGAAAACCTAAACTACACACTGACAAACATCAACACACACAAGACTCAAGGCAGACTCGCAATTAGAACAATTATTATTATTATTATTATTATTATTTTTTGTAATGCAACATAATCTAACAATGCAATATGATGGCCTAAAATTAAATCTGTGTCTCTTGAGTCAGACTGAGTTGTAAATTCCATGACTGTGTCTGACTGAGTCCTGAGTTGTCAATTTATTTGACTGATTCGTGACCGTCTACTTGTCCCAGTCCTCATATCTGGAAGACATGCACAGTCAAATCAAGCTTGAAGCTCCAGAAGACACGTTGTTTGGAAAACATCGCACTAAAATCGGAAGAACTCCTTGAATGCCAACCAACACAGATATACGGACCCTAGGACGGACCTAGAAGCCTTAGAATCCTTCGGTTATGAACTGGTTTAAATTAACATAGGATTTCTAAGTACCTTTGCCCTATGGAGAGCTCTAGTTATCTATCAAATATCCCTATATATTATTGTGTATTTGCAATCTAACAAATGTTCATTATAGTTAAATCTAATGATTGTAAATGAACACATAAAGGGCTCTCCATCTTGTTTGGATTTTCAAACTCTAAATTCATCAACACTTAGTGAAATTTGTGGCTTATCAGGTTCCTCCGAACCTTACTCGGAACCAACCTCAGAAGTTCTGTATGTTGTTCCTAGGTTCAGAACCTGCCTCAGAACCTTCCTCGGAACCAGCCTCAGAAATTCTGAGGGATGCATACTGCAGGTTTTGAGACCTCCAATGTACATACTTGAGGCGCTGCTTCTGACCTTCGGAACCTGATTTCAGAAGTTCTGAACCTGTAACTTGGCTAGTTCCGGAGGTGGTCCAACTAGCCGTTGTAAGGTCAAACTATGCGTTGAAAAATGACCGTTGTATTTTTTACCATTGGGACTTCGGAAGTTCCGAGTCTAGTCAACCAGGTTCCAAAGCAGAGATTGGTTGGGAACTTGTTGGCTATAAAAACAAAAATCATTTGAGAGGTCAAGGTTGATCCTTTTAAGTTAAATTTTCTCATACTCTTTCCTAAGCACCCAACTATTCTTAGAGCACCAAATCTCTATAGTTAGACCCTCATTGCTCTAAAACATATCTCAAACACATCTAAAGCACTCATAGGCAAATAATTGAGTATTTAATGCTCAACATTGAATGTGTTCTTGAGGAAATAATTTGGGATTGATTGTTGTAAGTGCTCGGTTCGTCCGAGTCAGCCTTATTGTCAATTACGTGACTCAGTTGGACTTGCCTTGGAAGTATGTGAAGTTCTACTATGCAATTGAAGAATCTACACCGAATATATTATTGGCACATAGGTAAGTGAGCCTTAGGAGAACTTAGGCTAACTCAAATACCATAGAAGTCAATAGTTTATAAATTGGAAAATAAGAATTTCAGCTTCGCAGCCAGTCTTGTGCTGAGTTTTTTTTTGGACAACTGTAACTCAGCTGATCTTGTGTTTTGCTGATCGAGTCTCTTACAGATTTAGGAAATTAAATCTGTATTCCTTAAATTGGGAGTTCATTACGGAAATAAGATATATCCACATGTTGAAACTCCAACTGCCACCTCACATGATTTGAATAAATAAACATTGGGGAGCTGACTCTTTTTGATAAAAATGGAAAGGCTCCTCCATGAGATTAAATATGATTTACAATCATCAATCTCATCCTTGATTGATGACAGAGATAAATTAACAGTCAATCATGCACGGTGGCATCTAAATTGGCTAGACATTCACTGTTTGAAAGACAGAATAACTTATGCAGATTCCTGAGTTGTCTTACCATATACAGCCACGAGCCTCATTGGAATCCTCGAGGCCTCGTGGGCGTGACTGGCTACAAAGAACAGATAGTCTTATATATATGTCTGTGAGTTGGATGAAATAAGGGCTGATACACACAGAGAACAAATTGGAAAAATATAATAGTGTGACCAGAGAGATTAGCCTCCTCTCCTTACACTTTCTTCATCATCTTCTTACATAGATGTTTGGGTAATCAATACCTCAGTTCTGATGAAGCTTAAGATGTTCACAAAGGACCTTAAAACCAGCCATATCTATGTCCTATACTGCTGTGCCGACAATCACTCTGATGGAGCTAATCTGATGGAAGGAGCACACAGACCGAGTAAAGAAGAAATCCCTTAAAGGAGATCGGATTAGGCCCAAGGCAAGTATTTCTTCTTTCTTTTATTTTAATCATTGTAAAGTGGATTAGAACAGTGTGTTCGAACCACTCAAAAAAATAGGTGTAGAGGATTAGACCGATTGGGTTGAACCTCTATAAAAAAACTAGGTTGTACTATTTGGGTGTGAGACCCATACATAATATATTTGGGATGACCCTAGAGTTAGGAAGTCTGACAGTGTACGTAGGTTTGTTGAAACCAAACCACTATAAAATATCTTTGTTTATATGTTGTCACACCCTGACATGAAAGGTGGGGCCGGAACGCGACTGATTTTCTTTTTTTTTGAAAATAAACTAACACAAGCATTCTAACTGGGCCGGATCAACAGTTAGGCCTAAAGCTCACACATGATCCCAACATGTGGACTCAAACACATACCATAAGTCTACACAACAATTAGACATAAAAATAATACATCATTCATACACATAATATGATCACCAAAATCTAAATTGAATCATCATTTAAACACGTCAGAGTCACTACAGAAATGCAGTAGCTCTAGTACATCATATTTAAACAAATCAAGTACCACACCCGGTACTTTACAAATGTAAATGGTTCCAAGAACCAACAAGTAAAGATAAGGGTATTCTCCTCATGGGGAATCCCGAAACACCGCCGCAGCTTATCCGTCCTAAGCTTGAAAAAGAGGGTTCTCCTCCTTGGGTTCATCTCCTGAAAGGTGAGTGGGGTGAGCTAACTAGCCCAGTGAAGGAAATATAACAGTGCAGTTAAGTAAACAACAGGTTAGCAATAAACAACAATTGCAATAAATATCTCATGCTTGATCACAAATAAGCATAATATTATCATTATTCTCATAATTCATCATTTATTTTCCAATACTGCTATCATCCAACGTAATGCCTGCCAACTACGCTGAGAACATTATATTAAGTCCCGACACGGTCAAAATATATCCTTGCAAGTACATCTCCGGCTCTCCCATAGCCGATACTGACACCCTTAAGCCAGCAACTGTCTACACCCGTGGTCCAGTAGATGTAAACCATCTCCCATATGGCTGATATTGGTTCAATAGTCAAGGCACATGGAAGCAGTCTTACATATTTCATATGATCAACATCATAGGCACTCTTACCATAGTGCGTCAAGTCTAGGCACATGAGTGGGTTCATCAATCTGAAACCACCCATTGCTCAAATATCCATATAAACCTGTTTACATCAAGCTGCAAAGTTAAGTTCCCTCACCGTATCTGTATGGTTTCGCAGTCTCTGTTCAAACAACACACAAGTGAACAATCAATATACATAGTAAGTACACATACAAGCAATATTTCGAAATCACACTTAGTTTCCCAAAAATATCCAAGATATATGGAATTTAGTCTCCTATTTGGTTTCTATCATTTTTAAATTATAATAATCCACAAGATAGAATAATAAGGTTCTCAGTCCAAAACTCATATTGTCTTCTGGACATTGACCGGCTAATCTGGGTCAACCAGTTCCTTGCAGCAGTAGGGTCTTCTGTCCCTGTGAAACTTGTCGGGCTCAGTCGTTTGAACTCCTTGAGAACCGAAGTGGCTCTCTCCTCTGGCGTTTGGATTGGCGGGTGTCGCATGTTTTCAGCTATCTGCTGAAATGCTTCAACCGCCGCTCAAACGGCCTCATTGGGTAGGTCACGGGGGTGGAAGACCAATCCTCCTCCCATGGTAGTTGGTTCCGTTTGCTTTGGGTCCTGACATCTGTTATTTACACTTGTAAATATCACTTAACCATTTTAAGAGATTCAAGACAAATCACATAAGTTTGCAAAAGATTCATTAGAAATCATTCAAATTGCATTACAAGTACAATGGTTAGTAGGGTATGAAAACCTTTCAAAACAACAAAACTCAACCCTTACAAACAAATCTCCCCGATGCCCCCAACACACTCTAACCTAATCTTCCGAAGAAAATCTTGCCTCATCACCAAAATAAAAGAAGTTGTCCGGACCGGTCGCTAACTTATGTCCGAACACTCCGCAGGTCAAGCAGGGTATAATCCCTGGTCCTCCAACATAAGGACAGTTAGTCTTTGCACTCCCATGCCCGCGAAGTCCGCAAACAAGGCAAGTGATGTCAACGGGATAGGGGCAATAGGTACAGTTGTGCCCATCTTGGTTGCAGAGTTCGTACATATAATCTGAGTACTCATCCAAGGGTGGAGTAGCTGGAATATATTCGGGCAAGCCATTCTCCCCTACTGACTCCTCAAGATTTGGGATGTCTCCCTCTTCCTCTTCTGGATTTGACCCCACACGATACATGGGTGAAGCTACTTCTACTTCCTCTCCAGATGCAACTTCGTTAATGAAGTTTGGAACACTGTAATGATCTGAAGAATCCAGGTCGATTGGGTCGCTAGGGGTCCCCCTAAACTCAAAGTACTCAACATTGCTCGACATATCTGTATCACCAAACAAGAAAATGTCAAAAACAATTGCAGTACTAAGGCAAAAGCAAGTCTAACTAGGTTGTAACCCATCACAGTCCTAGAGTTGAGCCTATACTCTGATACCAAGCTGTCACGCCCCGACCCGAAGGGTGGGCCCGGAACGCGACTGTTTTTTTTTTTTTTTGAAAATAAACTAACACAAGCATTCTACATGGGCCAGATCAACAGTTAAGCCCAAAGGTCACACATGATCCCAACATGTGGACTCAAATACATACCATAAGTCTATCCAACAATTAGACATAAAAATAACACATCATTCATACACATAATATGATCACCAAAAACCAAATTGAATCATCATTCAAACATGTCAGATTCACTACAGAAACGCAGTAGCTCTAGTACATCACATTTAAACAAATCAAGTACCACACCTGGTACTTTACAAAAGTAAATGGTTCCAAGAACGAACAAGTAAAGATAAGGGTATTCCCCTCAGGGGGAATCTCGAAACACCGCCGCAGCTTATCCACCCTAAGCTTGAAAAAGAGGGCTCTCCTCCTCGGGTTCATCTCCTGAAAGGTGAGTGGGGTGAGCTAACTAACCCAGTGGAGGAAATATAACAGTGCAGTTAAGTAAACAACATGTTAGCAATAAATAACAGTTGCAATAAATATCTCATGCTTGATCACAAATAAGCATAATATTATCATCATTCTCATAATTCATCATTTCTTTTCCAATACTACTATCATCCAACGTAACGCCTGCCAAATACGCTGAGACCATTATATTAAGTCCCGACATGGTCAAAATACATCCTTACAAGTACATCTCCTGTAACGCCCGCCCCTTTTCACCGAAAATCAGAGTCTATTTTTTTTTTTTAAAAAAATGAAAGTGATAAAGGGCGCGGACGTCACGACGCGAGTTAAGTCCGAGCCTCGAACACCCGGCCCTTAACTGGCCAACCCTACGGGTGCGAGGAACGGAGTCCACGGAGAATGGTTCACCCGTAGAAGTAAGCTCGAGGAATAATACATTAAATGCGGAATGATAATAGATACTATCCTACCATTTTTTCTAGATAGCAGGGAAGATTTCATCATTTAATTACTAAAATGCCATAACATCATATGTGTAAAATAAAATCCAAAACATAGCAATAAGTCCAAAATATACAGTCCGACAAGTTAACTATTCAAATATACATTTTCCAAAATAAAGCTTAAACAAAGTAAATAGTCCGTCTCCCCAAGCTTCTAAGCTTGGCTCCCATGTCGTCCTTCTGCTCCGGCATTTCCTGCGTCATCAGCTAGGGTAGAAGTAGGGCGTTAGACCACGCGACCAGTAGGACTTCGGGTAGGGCTAGCACATGGATTAGTGATAACAAGCATACTGATAATAGTTTAATGAAACTGATAGCCAATCATGTAATGAAACTATACAATGAATGCTATGCCATGGGTGTCTATGTTATGATTCCCACCCATCATCCCTACCACCATGACGTCATATCCCCCTTGACGGCAAAACCTCGTCAAGGTATCCCCATGCCTGTTATCGGTCGCCCCGACGGAGCATGGACTCCTGTTATAGCCTATTAGGCTATCCCCATGCCTGTTCTCGGTCGCCCCGACGGAGCATGGACTCCGGTTTTAGCCTATCAGGCTATCCCCATGCCTGTTCTCGGTCGCCCCGACGGAGCATGGACTCCGGTTATAATCTATCAGGCTATCCCCATGTCTATTCTTGGTCGCCCCGACGGAGCATGGACTCCGGTTTGTTTATTTTTTTCGCCCATGCAATGCATGAGATGTAACGCATTATGCTATGTAATATATTTGGGTCATAGCCTTTACATATAACTTATATCATTAACATATAACTCATAGTCTAGCCATATGCCATAAAATACATATAAATCATAATTTCATAGACCATCATATAACCAATCATATAATTACTAAAAATAAACCAATAAACCATTTACATAGCATCTAATCCATGGCTTACAAATAGGTAGGAATCCTACCGAATACCGACTCGCGTCCTTTTTCGTTTTCGTCTGATAATCCGGCTACCGACACGCGTACCGCTCGCGATATCTAATACCTTATTACATACACATAATCAGTCCATATTTTAACCTTTTAAGTCCATTAATCACACCTTAGCGGGGTTCGGCCATATACCCTGGCCGAACCTCACTAACTAGGTTTTGTGGGTCCCATTTAATCTATCAACCACTTTAATCACATAAGTCTAAAAATCAGCCACCCTAGGCTTTATTTAGCCATACATAAATTTGTTACTTAGAACCCCTAAGTCCATGGTCATCTCCCATGGAGTTCTTCATTTTGGCCAGTAATTACGGTTTTGCCACTACCTCTTTTACATGATTATTTACAAACTTATTCATGCCTACTTAAGCCCATAATTGATCATTAACTCAATCCCTTAATGACCCATTTGATCATGACATAACATCATTAAGATTAGCCCTTTAATTAACCTAACCCTTATTCATTTAAACCCATCCAAAACCCCATACTTAACCCTTTAAATGGTTAATGGATCATGGGTTCAAAATACCCAATTCATCAAATCTTCCCATGGGGGTTACATCATGCATTTAAACTACAATGAGTCCATTACCCACTCATTCCCTTTGGAGGCCATAAACATCATTAACCCTCCAATTTAACTCACCAAAAGGCTCACAATTGGGCCATGGGTTCGGCCATACACCATGGCCGAACCCATGGTGTCCTTTTCCCATTTTTCTTGGGGTCCATTGTTACACATTTGAATTTATCACAAGTCCCTCCATGAAGGGGTTTTAACTCACACACTTAAACCCTCATCTTTAACTATATTGGAGTCCATTACAAATATCAACACTAGGTTCATTTTGGTACCTCAAAACCACCAACATTCATCACCATAGGGTTCCACAACATTCCATCCATAAAATCTTTCCATAGTTTTTATTTATTTATTTTTAAAACCTCATTTACAATGCTTAAAGTCCATTTAAAAGTTGTTAATCTTCTCCATCATTTTCCATAATTCATAACCATTAATCCACCATTTGATCACCATAGGGTTCGGCCATACACCATGGCTGAACCCATGGTTCATGGTCCATGATTTATCTATGCCTCTTGAGGCCATGAAATCCATTTACAAATCACTGCATTTAATCATTAACTCCTTAAAAAAATCATAAACCATCTTTCCATGAGTTTTCTTATAAAAACCCCCTTTAAACTTAGCCACATTTAATCAATAAACTTAAAACCCTAAACCATCCTCCATGGCTTCCATTCTTCATAAACCCTAATAAATCATTTAATTCCCTACCATGCTTACATAATGTCCTTAATCCATTTTATTTTTCTTAACCCTAATTTACCCATTTAGGGTTAGCCCATCTTTCCTCCTTTCACTTGATAGATTTAAGATCCAAGGCCATGATGTTTTGGCCACCTCTAAATCCAAGAAATGAATTTCATAACCTCTTAAACCCTACGAAAAATTTAATCTCTTGTTTAAAAAATACTTACGATCCGATGCCTCCTCCGACTTTCGTTACTCCCGTCGGCTTCCTTAACCTTCTTTCTTCTCCTTCTCCTTTGTTGGTTGGCTAAAATGCTTGATCAATGGTGAAAACCCCCATGCTTGGGTCTGGCCATGGTAGGGTTAGATTTGAGAAAGGGAGAGGAGAAGATGGAGATGAGAAAATAGGATTCTATGGCTTGATCTTGGAGTAATGGCCAAGCTTACACCTTTCTCCTCTCTTTTCTTCCAAGCTCTTCTTTTTCTTCCTCTTGGTTTTCTTCCTTTCCTCCACCTTGGGTGTGGGACGGCAATGGTAGAATGAAAAATGGGGAGAGTAAAATGAAGAGAGGATAAGAGATGGGAAAAGAAATAAGGTTTATCTTAAGCTACACTTTAGCATTTAATTCCCACCAACCACATAAGATCTTTTTTATGCTTTATGGTGGTGGTTGGGATAACCACCACCCAACGTTTTTGGTGTTAAGATAGATGGCTTTTGGTCTCTCATTTGACCATTTGACCACCTCATGTGTTTAGTTTAATTAATTAATTAATTAGCTCATTAGGTTAATTAATTCTCATTTAACTTAATTCATTTGCTTAAACTCCTTTATGCATCCACCCATGGTTGACCAATTCAACCATGGTGGCCGGCCCCACCAATCCTTAGCCCACATGCCACCTCACTTAGTGAGGTGGAGGTGGGTCCCAATTGGCCATGTCACTTAGGTCTAATTAATACTAACTTAGGTGATTAAAATCAATTCAATCCACTTCCCTTATTGAATCACCATTGGGCCCATGGCCCAATTAAGTTCTCTCCTATCCATTTACCTTAGAGTTTTCATTATTTTGACCCATTGAATCCCAAATGGGTATTGGGCCCAATTTGACTACCCTTGGCCCAACTTGACCATCATTGACCATTAAGATAAATTACATCCAATCCATGGTCCATTGGGCCATATTGGGCCTTTGTCCAAATTTTGATCCATTTACCATCTATTCCATCAATTTTCCAATTTCCATCATTAAAATAAATATTATCCACATTTATATTGATATAAAAATTCCAAGCCATTACATCTCCGGCTCTCCCATAGCCGATACTGACACCCTTAAGCCAACAATTGTCTACACTCGTGGTCCAGTAGACGTAAACCATTTCCCATATGGCCGATATTGGTTCAATAGTCAACGCACGTGGAAGCAGTCTTACATATTTCATATGATCAATATCATAGGCACTCTTACCATAGTGCATCAAGTCTAGACACATGAGTGGGTTCATCAATCTGAAACCACTCATTGCTCAAATATCCATATAAACCTGTTTACATCAAGCTGCAAAGTTAAGTTCCCTCACCGTATCTGTGTGGTTTCGCGGTGTCTGGTCAAACAACACAGAAGTACACAATCAATATACATAATAAGTACACATACAAGCAATAATTCGAAATCACACTTGTTTTCACAAAAATATCCAAGGTATATAGAATTTAGTCTCCTATTGGTTTCTATCCTTTTTAAATTATAATAATCCACAAGATAAAATAATAAGGTGCTCAGTCCAAAACTCATATTGTCTTCTGGGCATTGACCAGATTGACTTATTGAGTTAGGTTTAGATCCTCGGGTCACTTCTCGGTTGTCTTCTGGATAGGACCAGATCTGACATTTTGAGTTAGACCTCGAGGTCACTCAGTGCCCGACAAATATAGCGTCGGCCTGAAAGTGAAATCACTCAGTGCCCGACCAATAGGGTCGGCTTGGAAGTGAATACAATAGTATTTACACTATAGTAATAAGAGAAGAGGGGTTAGTACAATTTTAATTAACAAAAAGGGGTACTAATGATCACATGCAAACAATAATAATCAAACAAGAGCATTTTACACTTCAAAAACTGGGTCCCTCGGAACATGCCTCGGAACCAGGTATAGTGGCTTCGGATCATCAGAACCACACCTAAACTAGTCACTGACCTCGGAACATTGGTCTGACTTTGGATCGTCCGAAGATCGGGTCTCGAACCTTCCGAAGTCCTTCCGAACCGAAAAGAAATCCGAAAACAAGTCTGGGTGGGTCTGGGTGCCTCGAAACGTCCGAAGTGGGTCTCGGAATGTTCGAGTCGGTTCGGTCCTTCCGAGCTCTGCTCGGATCGTCCGAAAGGGTCAGGCTAGCCTCGGGCGTAACTGGGCTTCTGGTGAATCTCGGAACGTCTGAGGGTTAGCTCTCGGACCGTCCGAAGGTTCGGATCGTCTGAAGATTGACTCTCGGACCATCCGAAGGTTCGGATCGTCCAAAGATTGACTCTCGGACCATCCGAGAGTCGTCTTCCTCCACTTTCTGCAACAGAAGATAGTGACGGTAGACAACCAGTGAAATACGAATTCGGAAACAGAGGGTTTCCCAGATTCGGTTTCCACATCTAACCGGTCCGATGGACTCCTCTGGGAGTCCTCTTTCCATAGGGAATTTGGAGCCTTGAAGCTCACTGGGCCATCCGATTGTAACACTAAAACCTCACGGGTACATGAAACCCATGGTTTTTCCTTAAACTTCGAACTGGTTTTTCTTACTCAAAACAGGGCCAAATTCAGATTTTCTTGATTCAAAACTGACTGAAATTTTAAAAGGAATGCATTGGATACCTTCACTTGGGTTCCTGGGCTGAGAAATTCGGTTTTAAAAAATTTTCCTTATAAGGATTACTGTTGCTAGAAACACTAAGAAAACAGAGAGGGAAGGGATCGGTTTCAGCTGAGACTGAGGCAGAGGGGGAAGCAGAGATTTGCTGGGAGTTTGAAACAGCAGACTGAGGCTGGTTTTATAGATTTTTGGCGGGAATAAGGGGTCGGTTGGCCACTGCATTCGGCTGTATGCAGCGGCAGGTGACTTTCCAAACAATAACGATATTGTTTGGTTCGATTATGGATCAGTCCCTCCCATTTTCCCATTTTGCAAAAAGGCCCCTCAAATTGATAAAACCTGATTTTAAACTACAAACATGGTTTAAGAACTCAAAATCATAATCCAGCCTTACAGATAGGTTGGGTTTTGAAAACCTTGATCACCATAAAAATTTTGGAATTTAAAACTCATCAAAACCCATTGATTTAAATAAAAACCATATTTTAACCTTATTTACTTGATTTAATAAATGTTAAAATAAACAATTTAGAAACCTCATTTTGGGGTGCCAAGGAATAACTAGATCATTCTTAAAATGGTCTAACACAAAATACTAGTTCTGAAATTTATCTCATTTTCAAAATCACTTAAAATAATTATTTCTCCCTTTTGGGGTTTTGACGGGCGGATTTTAAATACTATTTTCTGAAAATAAATTTATTTTAAAATCAGAAATACAAATCCTTTTTTAAGGAGAACATTATCATCCAATAATAATTACATATCAACATATTTTATAAAATAACAACTACAAGCAGTAAATTACCAAAATGCTCCTCCAGCTGGACGAGCCGGATCACTGAGCTCACAAGTTCTGATTGGGCTACACCTGGGCTTTTCTCAAAGCCCTAACCGCAATCTCTGAGATTTACCGGTTAAACAAGATTATTGAATATTGGTTCACATACACACACATATATTGATCGGCCAGTTTTATTAAACAATTGTTTATTCTACAGTGAAAGGATCTCATTAAATAATTCATACACTTAAAGTATAGTTCGGCTGAATTTTTTTAAAAGGGAATTAAAATTGAAAACCGATCTATTCAACCCCTCTAGGTCGTGCATTACTCTAGTAACGGAATTTCAATTGGTATCAAAGCTCGGTTACTCTGAGTTGGACTTAATCGTCCGAGTTGATCTTTCACTAGAATCATGCACAAAGTTGATAGTCACCCTATTTCTAAACCTCCCTATTTTGACTACTCTAACTATGCCTCTTGGAAGACAAAAATGAAAAGCTTTTTTATATTACTTGATGGAGCTGTTTGGGAATCAATAGTAAGAGGTTGGGAACATCCGATTTAGGAAATCACTAAAAAATCTACTAGAGATGAAACAGAAAAATCTGTACAACAAGTTATTGGTACCAAACCTAAGGACTATTTCACTTGGAAAGACATGGAGAAAATGTTATAAATAACAAATGGAAAGGCGTTAAACGCCATTAACTGTGCTATCTCACCTGATGAATTCAAACGTATAATGACTTGTTTCACAGCCAAAGATACTTGGGACATCTTAGAAGGAACACATGAGGGGACCTCTATTGTTAAGAGGTCTAAACTCCAAATTCTCCAATCTAAATTTGATAATATACGAATGGATGAAAGTGAAATGTTTATGGAGTTCTACTCCAAGCTAAGTGATATAGTAAATTCTATTTGGGCTTTAGGAAAAATAATTGATGAATCTAAAGTATGTACCAATGTACTTAGACATCTGCCCAAAAGATTTAAACCTAAGGTAGCTGCTATTGAAAAGTATAGAGATGTTTCTTTCATGAAAATTGATGACTTAATTGGATCTCTTCAAATCTATGAACTTCATTTTGAAGATGAAATGCCTAAAAAGAAGTCTATTGCTTTAAAAGCATCCTCAAACATTGATAAATCTAAAGAAAAAAAATTTGAATCTGAAAGTGAGGATGATGTTGCTTTGTTGGCTAAAAAATTCTTAAGAAACTTCAATAAAATGAACAAGTTTAAGAATTTTAAAAGAAGTGAGCCAAGGGATAAAAATACTAACAGATTTAGTACAATGAAAGATGCCAACAGATTTAGTACATTGAAAGAAAAAGAAAGAGACAAAGACAAAGAACAAAAATGCTATAATTGTAGAGGTCAAGGACACATTGTTGTTGAATGTCCTTAAAAAAGAAATAAGAAAGCCTTAACTAGAACATATGAAAATACATCTCAGTCGGAAAGTGATTCTGATGAATTCACTCAAGATAAATCTGAAGATCTGAAAGGGTTCATAGCTTCTATAGTAACTGTTGAAAATGATTCAGAAAGTGAATCAAACAATGATGAAGATGATGATCTTCAAGAGGATTATGACTCCCTTTTTCTAAAAAGTCAAAATCTGGCTAATAAATTAAATAAAAGAAAATCTGAAAATACAAAGTTAATAAGCCAATTGGAAGAAGAAAAAGGCATTAATGAAAATCTTGTAAGAACTTTGAAAACTACAAATGAAGAAAATCTTAAATTAAAACAAATTCAAAATAAGTTACAAGATAAGCTGAAAAATTATGAGAATGATATTAAAAAATTAGAAGATATTCGAAGTATCTTATCAGAAGAAATCATTAATGCTTATTCTAAAATAAACAGTTTTGAAAATCATAAACTCAACTTTGAAAATAAATTTACCTAAGGACAATACAAATTAGAAAGATCGCTAAACTCAGGTAAAAATCATGGGGACAAAACTGGTCTTGAGTACAACCAAGACAATGTAAAAACAATGAGCCAAACTGTGTTTGTTAAGGGTCAATCCTCTAGACCTTCAAATATTACTTGTTTTTACTGTGTTAAAAAGGGACATTTCAGATTTGAGTACAAACTGTAATACCCCGGATTTTCAATTTGTTATTTTATATGAAAATTATCCATTTCTAATTATGAACTTAAGATTGGATCTTATATGGATAAAGAATTGGGCCATGACCCAATTAAGACCCAACGGTTTTGGTAAATGGTTTCAAATAAATTAAATGGGGTTGAATTTAAATGGTAAATATCATTTGGCCGTGTATGGGATATTGTTTGGGCCAAATGGGAGATATGCATATCCATGGGATATGCGCATATCATGTTAGAATATTTTTAAAAGGGGCTCACGGCATTGTCTAAGTTTGGATCAAAGCGAAGATTTTTTAAAGAGGTAACACATTGAGTGCACACGGCAATGACTAATTAGAGAGTCATGGCACCTTCTAATCTAAGATAGGATTAAAGGGAAGGTTCAATAAAAGAAAGGCCTCAAGGGGCACACACTATCTTCTAAGTTAGGAACCAATGGAGGATTAATTAGCAATGGCTAATTTAAAGGATATTGCACACGACAATGGGGATTGAGGCAAACATGGGGCGCATGGCATTTTCTATTCTTGAGTAAATGAAGGTTTTAAAAGAGGCAACACACAAGGGCTCACGGCATTCACACTCTAATATTGGATGTTGCTGTGTGGAGTTTTATAAGACAAAAGAAGGGGGCGCAAGGCACCTTCTAAATTGGGATTAAGGAAGGTTTTAATAAAAGAAAGAGGGAGGGGCGTATGGCAACACTTACACATTAAGGCCGATCTCTCTCTCCCTCTCTCTCAAGTCTCATTCTCATCCACAACAAGAGAAAAAGAGAGCAACTAGCAAGAGGTGTTCTTAGTTTATGAAAGATCAAGGAAGAGAAGAGGCTAAGGAAGAGAAGGATTGGAAGAACAAGATCAACCGACGGAAAACCGAAGGAGTCGCGGAACCTGTAGGTGATCTTATGATTTTTGTTTATTTAAGATAAGGAACCATAGGGTTCGGCCATGGAGTATGGCCGAACCCCCTGGAAGAAGATTGAGAGATGGTTTTAATAATTTTAAATAGAAAAGAAAGGGGTGAGGTTCGGCCATGGTGTGTGGCCGAACCCCACCAAATATAGTTATGGATTTGGGGTTTCTTAGACATTGAATCATGTTGATTGATTTATTATGTTTATGGATTGGAAACCATGGAAGGAAAATATGGAAGAACTTTGATAATTTTAATGGAGTTGAGTTGGTAATGATTAAGGGTTTTGGAAAGATGAAAACCATGGAAAGCATGGTTTAATTATGAAATCTTAAGGATGAAAACCATAGGGTTTGGCCATGGTGTATGGCCGAACCCCATGGAGTTGTTTTAGTATGGTTATTGGATTTTAATGGATTAAATGTAAGATCAATGTTTAATAATTTATAGAAGAAGGTTTGTGAACCAAAGGGTTCGGCCAAGGTTAATGGCCGAACCCCATGGAGTTGGAAATTGATTTAGAAAGGATCCAAGAATGGAAGGAATGGATTATTATGAAAGGTGGAGATTAAATTTGTAAGTCTCCAAGAATAGAAAGATGGTTATTAAAATTAATAAGTTATCTAATTATGGAAGTATGCATGCTAAATATGAAACTACCTAATATGGAAGGTTGCATGCTAAATTTGGAAACTATCTTAACATGGAAGTCTATTAGTAAATTGTTAATTAAATGGTTTAAGGGAAGGTGATGGAACCATAGGGTTCGGCCATGGTGTATGGCCGAACCCCATAGTGAAAGTTACTAAATTTAGAAGGTATCTAAATTATGAACTTTAGATTTAATTAGAAGCTATCTAATTATGGACCTTAGATTAATTATAGAAGGGTGAATGATTATTTTAGAATCTTCTAAGTATGGAAGGATTTATGATAAGTATGGAAACCTTCTAATTATAGAATTGGATATTAATTTAGAAAGTTTCTATTTAAAGACTTTCTAATTATGGAATTGTTAGGTGTTTTGAATCATGATCTAAATTAGAAAGTATCTAATCATGGACCTTGAATGATTAAATAGAAGGTTGGGAATTAAAATAGGAAAGTTTCTAATTAAGGAAAGGGGTTGCTAAATTGGAAAGCACTCCAATTTTGGAAAGGAGGTTTCTAATCTAAGAAACTATCCAATTATGGAAAAGGGAGTCTAAATATGGAAGGAGTTGCTAAATTGGAAAGCACTCCAATTATGGAAAAGAGTAGGTTATTTATGAAAACCTTCCATTTATGGAAGGAGGTTGATAATTTTAGTAAGTTTAAATATGGAAACCTTTTAATAATAGAAGGTGGAGTCTAATTAAGGAAACCTTCCAATTATGGAAAGGTGGAGTTTAATTTGGAAACTATACACCATAGGGTTCGGCCAAGGTGTATGGCCGAACCCCATGGTCCAAATTAAGGGATCAAATGGTATTTTAATTTATAGTTAAGGGCTGATTGATGAATCGAATTATGAACCCATTTTATGAGTTATGTTTTGTATATTTTTAAATAAAGTAAAGGATACGATGTATGATATGGAATGATTAGCCATGGATGACATTCTTGGTAATTATGCGAAAAATATGGAACATTGGGTTCGGCCATGAGGTATGGCCAAACCCCATGAATTATTTTATGGACTGTGTTTTGGATTAAAAGAAACATGTATGGATGATTTGAAACTTAAGCAAAGAAAAAGGGCTATGGTTATGGACAATGGCATTTTCGTAAATAAGTGTGAAAATGGTAAGCCATGGGTTCGGCCATGGCGTATGGCCAAACCCCATGGGATTTTGTTTATGGACTTAGAACCTTTTAATCAAGTGGGACTTGGTGTTGATTTATCATTATATTATAAGGTAACATGATCTCGTAAGCGGTGCGCGATCGGTGATCGAATCTTGGACGAAACGCAAGGACTCGTGAACGGTCTTTGGTAGGATTCCACATCTTTGAAACCATGGATTTATGTACACTTGTTTTATCTTATGTTTGGTGAAATTTAGGCTTTCAAATGATATGCTTTATATGAATTTGGAATGCTATGTTTATTTGTTTAAAGTAGCATGTGTTTGACTATGTTTTAAAAGGGATTTTCAATGCTATATTTATGTTATAAAATAGCATGTGTTTCATTCGCATCTCATGCATGTATGTCATGGGGTGGAGGATTTGTAACCGGAGGGGTCACACTCGTCGGGGCGTCCGAAAAACCTATGTGCGTTACCTTGATGTGATTTCCATCAAGAAGATTCCGGAGGGTCCACACTCCGCTGGGGCGTCCGGAAGACCTATGTGGTGGGTACATTTATGTGGGCCTCATTGCATATTTGTCATCATTGCATGGCATGGATTTTATATGGTTTGACATCACTATATTATTATATTTGTTTTGTACTAACCATGTGTTAGCCGTAACTGGAATACCTACTGGGCGCGTTGTTCTAACGCCCTACTTCTACCCTAGTTGATGACGCAGGAAATCAGGGGAACGAGGAACGTAAGACGGGCCACGCATAAGAGCTTGGAAGACTTATTTTATATGTTTTGAATAAAGTTACTCATGAACTTGTATTTGAGTATCTAGATTACGGAGTGTAATAACTTAGGTGGTTGGATGATTTATTAGATAATTATGATGTTTTAATTATGGATAAAGACTTGACGTACTTTGCTATATGATTGGAATAGAACTTGGTTCTATTATGATTCCGCATTTTGATGTTATGATTTCGCATGTTATGATTTTATTCCGCATGTTGATATTACTATGTGTGAACCATTTTCGTGGACTTGTTCTATACACACATAGGGTTGGCTAGTTAAGGGTCGAACTTTGGAAGTTCGGACTTAGCTCGCGTCGTGACATCCTGCACTCTATCACTCTACTATGTTATATATATATAAAAAAAAATACTCTGAATTTACGGAAAAAGGAGAGTGAAAAAGGGTGGGGCATTACACAAACTTAGAAAAAGAAACTTATGGGAAAAAACAAATCAGAAAAAATTTGAAGTACAAACTTATGAAAAAGAAAAGAGAGAATATTCACATCGTGAAAATTTGGCTAAAAATTGAACAAAATTTTAAATGAAAAATGAGCAGAAAATTCGGATATAACCTTAAAAAATTTGTTCCTAGAAATTTAAAAAACACAACTACTTTGAAATGGGTTCCTAAGTACAAAAGTCTTATTGTTTGTACAACATTAAAGGTTGAAAATCAGTCAACGTGGTACGTTGATAGTGGTTATTCAAGGCATAGGACTGGAGATAAAACTTTTATGTCAAACCTTGTAGATTTCAATGGTCGATCGGTTACCTTTGGGAATGGAAATCTGATTAAAATTGTAGGGAAAGGAACCTTAGAATTAAATGACTCCCTTATATTAGATGATGTGCTGCTAGTTGATGGTCTTAAACACAATCTTTTGAGTATATCTCAAATATGTGAGAAAGATCATTATGTTACCTTCTGTAAGAATGATTGTCAAATCTATAACAATGAAGGTGAAGCTATTCTTAAGGGGTTGGAAACTTCTGATCAGTGTTATGCCCTTAAAAACTGTCCAACTCCTAGCATAAATTATTGTAATATGTCTAAACTTAATGAAGTTGAGTTGTGGCACAAGAGACTAGGACACGTAAACTTCAAAGATTTGTCAAAATTAAGTGAACACATCAAAGGACTACCCAAGATAAGTAATCAGCTCAAGTGTTTTGTGGTGAGTATCAAAAGGGTAAACAGGTAATAGCAGCCCATAAGAAAGTAAATGTTGTGACTACGACCAGACCACTTGAGCTTCTACATATGGACTTAGTTGGACCAACCCAAAATATGAGTGTAGGAGGTAAGGTGTATTTCACAGTTGTTGTTGATGACTATACCATATACACTAGGTTACCTTAGGGAGAAATCAGATGCATATCATGAATTTAAAATTATTGCAAAATGCATTGTGATTGAAAAACAAACACCCATAAATAGAATCAGAAGTGATCATGGGGGTGACTTTGAAAATCATCGTTTTCAAAAATATTGTGAAAAACATGCATGAGTTCTCTGCTCCTAAGACACCCCAACAAAATGGGGTGGCCGAAAGGAAAAATCGGATTCTTCAAGACATGGCCACATTTATGTTAGATAGCAAGAAATAGAGTTTATCTAAGGGCTGACCTTGATAAAACAGTGTTTGAATTATGGACTGGTAGGAAGCCAAATTGTAAGTATCTCAAGGTTTTCGGTAGTAAATGTCACATTCTTAGAGACCGTGAAAGCTTGGGAAAATTTGATGCGAAAAGTGATGAAGGAATTTTTCTAGGATACTCTAACACCAGCCGAGCCTATAGAGTTAAAAATCTTAGAACTGGTGCTATAATGGAATCCATTAATGTAGCCATTGATGACCAGTCCTCTTTTGTACATGAAACCATAGATGAGGTGGATCAATCTTCAAATCAAATTGGTAATCCTCCTTCGTCTTCTTCTTCTACATCCATTGAACTTAAACCAAATAAAAAACATCTTATGTCAAACATCATTGGGGATCCCATGACGGGAGTAAATACTAGGAAGCAACTAGAAAACATCTCTAGTTGTTTTTGCTTCACCTTACAATTGAACCCAATAATATTGATGACGCGTTGCTAGATGAAGATTGGGTAAATGCAATGCAAGAAGAGCTGATTCAATTTACAAGAAATGACGTATGGGATTTGGTACCAAGACCAAAAAATACAAATGTAATAGGTACCAAGTGGATTTACAAAAATAAAATGAATGAAAATGGGACAATAGTTAGGAATAAGGCCCGCTTTGTTGCTCAAGGGTATACACAAATTGAGGGAATAGATTTTGATGAGACTTTTGCTCCTGTAGCACGTCTTGAGTCTATATGTATTCTATTGTCTATTTTGTGTTATTTGAAATTTAAGCTTTTTGAAATGGATGCCAAGAGTGCATTCTTGAATGGTTTATTAAATGAAGAGGTCTATGTAGAGTAGCCTAAAGGGTTAATGGATGCAAAATACTCTAATCATGTCTACAAATTAAAGAAGGCACTTTATGGCCTTAAACAAGCCCCACGGGCATGGTATGAAAGACTTACACAGTTTTTATTGGATAATGATTTTCAAAGGGGAAGTGTAGACAAAACGCTATTTGTGAGAAAATCCAATGAAACTATACTGATAGCTCAAATATATGTGGATCATATTGTCTTTGGATCCACTGATGAACAAACTGCTATTAGTTTCTCTAATCTTATGAAATCAGAATTTGAAATGAGCATGGTTGGAGAGCTTAATTATTTTGTTGGGTTATAAATAAAACAACTTAATGATGGGTTCTTTATTTCGTAATCCAAGTATGTTAAAGATCTTGTTAAAAGATTTGGCCTTGAAGGTAATAAGCACTCAAATACTCCAATGAGTACTACTGTGAAACTGTCAAAAGATGAAAATGGGAAAGATGTTGATCCTAGCATATACAGGAGCATGATAGGTTGTAACACTTTGGAATTCCATGTTATCAATATTTACGGAATTTACCATTTTAATTGTGAATTAACGGATATGAACCTTAGATGGGTAAGGTGTTGGGTCAATGGCCCAATTAGGACCCAACGGTTATGGTATAAGGTTCAATTTAAAGTAAATAGGTAAAGCGCATTTAATTGGGTTAATGTTGCTATTTGGGCCAAAATGCCCAATTGGGACCCAATGGGTCTGGTTGACTTGGTTGACCACCAAGTGAGTTCAAGCCTAATTATGTGGGGCTGAATTAAAATGGAATGCAATCAAGTGAGTGAGTTGATCTTAAAGTGAGTGAATTGATCTTAAAGTGATGAGTTAAGTGAGTTAATTTGAATTGAATTAAATTACATGAGTTAGGTGAGTTGGAATGAGAGTTTCATCTCATGGATGAAACTCCCACATGGAGAGAAATGGAGGTGGACCGTTACACATTTCAAATTCAAACAAAGCACATGTAATACCCCAGATTTTCAGTTTATCAATATTTACGGAAATTGCCATTGAAAGTATGAATTAATGGTTATGAACCTTACATTGATAAGGTGTTGGGCAATGGCCCAATTAAGACCCAACAGATGGTAGATGTGGATCAATGGAAATAAATGGGTAAGAATTACTTAATTGGGTCAAGATTGCCAATTGGGTCAAAAGTCCAATTGGGACCCAATGGATCATATATGAGATAGTTAGAAGTAAATGGGTAAGGCTTGATAATTGGGTCAATTGGTCAATTAAGGCCCAATGGATGTTGTATATGGTTCAAGTGAATCAAATGGGTGAAGTTTTATTTAATTGGGCCAGAATTGTTAATTGGGTCAAAATGCCCAATTGGGACCCAATGTGTCGTGGTTGACTAGGTTGATCACTAAGTGAGCTCAAGCTTGATTAGGTTGGGGCTGAATTGAGTTGGAAATGGAATCAAATAATTGAGTTGATTCAAGTGAATTAAATGAGTGAATTGAGCTACAATGATGAATTGAGTTAAATGAGTTGAATGGAAGTTAATGGGATTTTAATCTCAAGTGAGTGGAGTGGGAAGGTGGAGAGAAGCACCTCATGAGACCCAAGATAAGGTTACACGTTGGAAGTGGGATAGTTTCATCTCATGGGATGAAACTCCAAAGGTGCATTAATGAAGAAGTTGAGGGGTTGTGATGTTACACAAGCTTGTACAAGCATACACGTTGGAAGCATGGGAGGTTTCCATCTCAAGATGGAAACCCAAGAGCCACATGTTGGGAGTGTTTCATCTCAAGGATGAAACCTCCAAAAGAGACTTGAATGAGGGAGGTGAAAGAACATGAGAGTTACCAAGGGGTGTCACCAAAGGACACCACCTTTCGCCAACCGTCATTAACCAAGAAAAGGAGTTTTATTTCAAATCACTCTCTCCCTCTCTCCCTTGGCCGTTCCCACCTCTCAAGACAAGAAACCTTGGCTGTTGGTCTCTTCCACAAACTTTCCTTGGCCGATCACTCTACAAAGACAAAGACGACTTAGAACAAAAGAGTTTTCATCTCAAGGTTTTATCATTCTTACCCAAGGCTGAAATTCTATCTTTCCTCTCAATCAAAACCTCATTTGGCTGAACCACTCCAAGGGGTTTCCAGCAAGGTCAGTTCCGGTCAAATGATCAAAGGAAAGAAGGGAGGCTAAGAAGATTGGAAGAGCAAGAAAGAGTGAAAGCAACCGGAGGAGTCACGGATTGGTAAGTACTCCATAAGATTTTATTAAGAATTATGATAAAGGATCATGGTTTGGCCTTTGCATGGCCAAACCCTAAGTTCTAAGTATAAGGAACCTCAAAGATAAAAGGGGTGGATGAGGTTCGGCCATGATGTATGGCCGAACCCCATCAAAGAAGGTGATCATGGCTAATGATGTTTAAAAAGGGAAGAACATAGACCATAGGGTTCGGCCACTTTGTATCGCCGAACCCCATGAAAAGATATTGGTTTAATTTTATTGGATTTGAAGAAAGGAAATCATAAGTGTATGTGTTTGGTTTTGTTAAAGTTTTAAAAGGATTTAAATGGATGGAAGTATGAGAATCAATGCTAGATGTATAATAAGTTTTAATGGAACTAAGGAACCATAGGGTTCGGCTATGCATATGGCCGAACCCCATGGAAAGACAATGATGGATAATATATTTTTATGTTTAATTGATGGAAGATGGTTGGTACTTTAGAAAGGTTTAATTGTTGGGATCAAAAGAAGAGATGAGGTTTGGCCATGGTGCATGGCCGAACCCCACCAAATAAGATGTATGGATTTAAGGTTGCTTGGTTATTGAATTTTATGGACTGTTTTAATAAAGTTAATGGGTGGAAATAGTAGATCAAGGATCAAAAAGGGACCCAAGTTAAATGAGTGAGGTTCGGCCATGGAGTATGGCCGAACCCCACAAGGGTTATTTTATGGACATGTGAATGAATGGTATTATTGAAATTAAAAGGAAATAAGGGACGAACCCATGGGAAAAATTTGATGGATTTAAGGTCTAGGTATAGCATATGGAATGAATGAAATGGTAATTAAGATTTGAATCAATGGCAAGACAGTAAATAACTCAAAATAATGAACCAAGGGTTCGGCCATGTTGTATGGCCGAACCCCATGGGAAATATTTTATATATAGTAAGGTTAGATGGCTGATTTAAAAGAATGGCTTTTATGAATCAAGAATGGCAAGGTTTGGATTTATTTTGAAAAGATCAAAAGGTTGGAAGAGAGACCAAAACCAAGATGGTGAGGTTCGGCCATGTTGTATGGCCGAACCCTGTAATGAATTTTGGTGGTCAAAGGGCTAAGTTATTAGCAAAGTGATGTTTTAGTAATAAATAAAAGTAAGGGCCAAATTTAAGTGGTGAGGCTCGGCCATAGTGTATGGCCGAACCACACAAGGATGGTTTTTGGACTTAGACTTAATTGGAAATCAAATAGATATTGTCTTGAGTTGTTGTTATATAAACAAGGTGACGGGACCTCACAATCAGTGCAAGATCGTGAGCGGTTGCCGGATTAAGAAGCAAAGGACACTTGAGTGGTCTTTTGGTAGGATTCCTACATCATTGAGACCATGGATATGTATTATGTACTTATGATGATTTTCTTTCATGTTTGATAAGATATTTTGGTATTAAACAATACGTTGCAATTATGGGATTTTCATGCTATGTTTTGTTATATTCTATAGCATGTTGGCATTTGCATCTCATGCATGGCATGGGAGGGATGACAGGTAACCGGGGACCCACACTCCATCGGGGCATCTGTAAAACCCTAGCGGTGGATACCTTGATGATAAGAATCCCATCAAGAGGATACTATGTATGATACCTTGATGATGAGAATCCCATCAAGAGGATACAATGTATAATACCTTGATGATGAGAATCCCATTAAGAAGATACTAGGTATGAAGACCTTGGTGATGAGCATTCCATCAGGGGATACCTCGATGAGGAGAATTCCATCAAGAGGATACATGTGTTTGTGATGGGTGGGACTCATTGTGTAACACCCCGCCCTTGTCACTCTAAAAATCAGAGTTTATTTTCTTTTTTTTTTAATAATAATAACCAAGTGATCGGGGCGGGACGTCACGACGCGAGTTAAGTTCGGACTTCTAATATCTGACCCTTAACTTGCCAAAACCCATAAGTGCATGGACTAAGTCCATGAGAAACGATTTACATATGGCACCAATTTAAACTTGCGGAATAAACCTAATATAACTGAGGGTTATAATAGAACCTATGACTACTCCATTTTATATCTTTAGATAGCAAAGTACATAATCATATTCTCCAAAATTACTAAAATAACCTTAAAGTAACATTCATTCCAAACCATCCAAAATAAACCAAAGCATAGTAACTACTTAACTACATTATTACATGCCGACATCATCTAACTATCAAATTACATTGTCCATATAAAGAGTCCATAAATCAATCCATTAAAAGTCCATTCAAAGCCCAAGCTCCTATGCTTGGTTTCCTTCAAAATCCTCGTTCTTCCCCTTTCCTGCGTCATCCACTAAGGAAAGAGATAGGGCGTTAGATCAACGCGCCCAGTAGGTGTTTCCGAATAGGGTTAGCACAAGGTTAGTATAAAAACATGCAAATAATATAATAATACATGTTCATCAAAATCTCATAAAAATAATGCTATGTATGAAATGCACATGTAATGAGTCCCACCCATCAAAAATATATATAGCCTCCTCTTGACGGGATTCTCATCGTCAAGGTACCCCACAGTGGTCTTTCGGACACCCGACGGAGTGTGGCCTCCGGTTCCCTCTTGATGGGATTCTCATCATCAAGGTACCCCACAGTGGTCTTTCGGACGCCCCGACGGAGTGTGGCCTCCGGTTTCCATAATCATCACCCTATGCCGTGCATGAGATGTCCATGAGTTCATGCCATTCATAAATACATCTTAACATACAAAACCACTTTGAAACATAATAACTTAGCACATAATTCATCAAAACTAAGATAAAATATCAAATATAGTGTGGTTACAAAAAGGTAGGAAACCTACTCAAAGTTCACTTAGATTGACCACTCTTTAAAACCGTCACCCGTTCACGACTTTATACCATTCAAGAAGTCCCGTTACCCTATGTATATAGCAGCAAGTCAAACATATGTCCATATAATTTCCAACTTAGTCTAAGTCCCAAAAATCACTTTGTGGGGTTCGGCCATACCCCATAGCCGAACCTCACCTACTTAAATTTTGGTCTCTCATTTATTTAACTAAAACAATGCAATAACTTATATATAAACCCCCGATCCACCAAATGCAACCTTGTGGGGTTCGGCCATACACCATGGCCGAACGTCACTTAATTTTGTTTTAAGCCCTTCTTTGTATTCTTAAGCTCAAATACATCATTCTAATAACTTAATCTTCCAAATGAACCTTGGTAGGGTTCGGCCATACAACATGGCCGAACCTTACCACTTTGGTTTTGGCCCATCTTTCTTTTGAACATTTCATTCATTATTACAATCTTGCCACTAGCATAACCCTTTGTTTAATTTTGCTTCAACACCAAAGTCCATATCCAATCCACCTTAGTGGGGTTCGGCCATACAACATGGCCGAACCTCACCACTTAATTTGGTGCTTTAAATCCTTCATTAACCCATCTCCAATTACATTATAAATTAGCACTAAGTCCACCAAATGACCATTGGTGGGGTTCGGCCATACTACATGGCCGAACCTCACACTATGGATTTTTATCCCATGATCCATCATCTATCATGGTTGATCAATTTAACACTAAATCCATAATTAAGCATAGGTGATTCTTAAATCAAAAGCATATTACAAATCATAATTTCCAACATAATCTTAATCCAATTATTCCATCAAAACAGTCCATGGGGTTTGGCCATACACATGGCCGAACCCTATGGTTCTCTTAACTCAATGATTCCATCATTTATATACAAATTAGGCTCTACACTTTAGCCATGATAACCACATCGTTCAGCCCTCCAATTGCCAACCCAAAATGTTAAACTTATCTCCATTCAAAACCCTTTAAAACCTTCATTACATAGTATGGTTTTTATCCCTCAAAAACCATAAAAATTACCACATCCTTTCATAGGGTTTGGCCATCCAAAGTGGCCGAACCCTATGATCCATGTGTTACCCTTTTTAAACAGCATAAACCATGATCCAAACCTTTGATAGATTCGGCCATACTATGGCCGGATCATGTTCCCTTAGTCATTCCTTTTAGCAAGTGTTTATTGAGCACTTGCCAAAACCGCAACTCCTCCGGTTCTTTCACTTCTTCTTGATCCTCTCCTTAGTCCTTCCTTCCTTCTCCTTTAGTTGAGACTGATCTTGCTTGGAGACTCCTTGAAATGGTTTACCCAAAGTATTGATTTGAGAAAGAGATAGAACTTTTGGCCTTGGATGAGAGTGATAACCTTGATGCCAAACTCCTTTGCTGAATTTTGTCTTAGTGAAAGGATCGGCCAAGGACTGATTGGTATGAGATACAATCAGCCAATGCCTTTGGTCTTGAGAGGTGAAAATGTCCAAGAGAGGGAAAGAGAGAGAGAGAGTGAAAATGAAATCCTTTTTGGCTAATGAACTTCAGCCCAAAGTTGGCACCACATGTAACTCCCCTCCCATTCATTTCCATTACTTATTTCATTTGGGGGTTTCATCCTTGAGATGAAACCCTCCAACGGTTTCTTGGCTCTTGGCTGCCCTAGATGCAAACCTTCTCCATCACTTCTCCAAGTGTGAACCCACTTGTAACTCCCATTTGTTTAATACCTTCCTTGGGGTTTCATCCTTGAGATGAAACTCCCAAGGTACCCAACGGCTCCTTAAGGTTATCTTTGGTATCTTTTCCTCCCATCATATTGAAATGAAACTCCCATAGGCTCCAATGGCTAGCTTTTGGTTAACCTTGTGTAACCTCCACAAGTCCATTCATCTCCCATTATTTACCCATGTTGGAGTTTCATCCAAAAGATGAAACTCCTACATGCCAACGGTTTGGTCTTAAGTCTTTGAATCACCCAATTATCCATTGGCTGAACCTTTGAAAACCCATGCATGGAATAAACCCTCATGCCATTCCAACGTGTATAACCTCTTAAATTTAAAACAAAACCCCTCACCACATGTAACTCCCATAAACGCCATTATCATTCAGCATTTGTCTAGGAGTTACATGCATGAGATGACCTTTCCATGCAACCAACGTTTTCCTTGTTTTAAAATTGGAATTAAGACACGCTACACTCTCTTTCACACACTTGACTCACTTACAATTAATTTAACTCTCTCAACTCAACCCATTTAACTCATCAATTTAATGCAACTCAACTCATAAATTCAACTCAACTAAACTCCATCATTTCTTTCAACTCAAACCAAAATCAATCATTTAATTCATCTTAACCCAATTAAGCTTTGAGCTCATCCAATGGTCAAAAATGTCAACCACGTCCCATTGGGTTCCATTTGGGTCCTTTGACCCAATTAAACACTTTGACCCAAATAAATGTACATTACCCATTTAATTTATTTTGAACCTTATACCTAGTACATTGGTTCCTACTTGAACAATGGGTCCCATTATTTTCTCATCTACAATCATAACCCTTTAATTCATAACTCCAATGGCATTTTTCGTAAATATTGATATACTGAAAATCGAGGATATTACACATTGAATATGGTAGCATGACATGGCATTGAATCGGCATGATTATGATCTTTATTATCATGCAAGGTTTCTAGTTTTTATTTGTATGATTGGATCTCTATTATCATACACTATTTTGGATATGATGTTTTACAAGTATGATATGGTATATTATATCTGGATTTTATATACTAACCCATGTGTTAGCCCTAATTGGAATACCTACTGGGCGCGTTGTCTAACGCCCTACTTCTACCCTAGTTGATGACACAGGAAGGGAACGGAACGAGGATGTGATTGGAACCAAACTTAGGAGCTTGGATGTTTAAGTTATTCATGGACTATGTATTTGAATAGCTAGCATTCGGAATTGTAATAGCATAGGTATATTTGCTATGGATTGGATGGTTAATGTTTGGATATTTAAGTTATAATAATTATTATTAAGTGTTGGACTACTTTGCTATCTAAAATGGAATAGGATTGTTATCCTATTGTTATTCCGCATGTATGATTTATTCCGCAATTATAAATTTGATACGTGTGAACCATTTTAGTGGACTTGGTCCACGGACACGTATGGTTGGCCAGTTAAGGGTCGGGTTTTAGAAGCTCGTACTTAACTCACGTCGTGACGTCCCACTCTCTATCACTATTAAAAAAAAATAGACTCTGATTTTCAGAAAGTAAGTGAAAAGGGCGGGGCGTTACAGTTGGCATCAGAGCGAAACGGGAAGATTGAATCTTTCGAACTAAGATTAAGACGGTTTCATGTCTCACTGACAGATAAAAATCCCAACTGACCGACTCTTCGGAGTCTGCTGCATGGGGGCCGGATTAATTTACTTCGTTAGACTCAGACTGAAACAATCAATCTGAGAACAACAAGGAATGATAGCAAAGGAAGTACAGTCACCATAATTAGATTTATCAAACATAGCAAATTAGGAGATATTTCCCCGATATCCCCAAATTGAGAAGTGATACATGATACTTAGGGAGGTTTTCCCTGAGAACAGGAGAACATCAGGATTTCCCCAAATTGAGAAATGATACTTGATACTTAGAAAATTTTCCCAAAAACAAAGAAATACAAAGAGTGCTGATTAGGCAATTTTTCTCAAAGACAAGAAAGACAAGTTGTTTATTTGGCAACTTCTCCAAACTATGAAGAACACAAAACTTTACATAGAAGCTAAGTCAACCGATGTTTTCTATGAATTAGGAAAATGCCTTCAGAAGGAAGTCAAACACAACAAACCAACAAAAGGAAGAAGAAAATAACGGAGAGGGTCAGGATAGTGCAAACATTCCTACAGTACCTCCTGAACTATGGAACCTAGTATAAGCAGTAGTCACTTCCGTTCTACAACAACTCTTGAGCGGAAATGGGGACACAACCCCCAATAAAACACAGGACCGAAAAGGTCGGGGTGGGGGAAATACTTTTTGCCCTCACAAAAGATTCAAACCCTACTTTTGGAGATCTTCAGCCTCTACTGGTTCCACTGGAAGTTCCTGTTTTCGGTGTGGTCAGCAAGGACATTTCAAAAGAGAGTGTCCACGGAATGGTGGATCTCCTCATTCTTATTTCCGATGTGGTCAGTAGGGCCATTTCAAAAGAGAGTGTCCACAGAACAAAAGCTCTCCTCACTTCAGGGGTTCTCTCCGTCGTTCGGCTCGACTAGCTCAGTCACAAGGATCTGGACGACTGAATACTTTGATTTCTTCTCCAGAGACAGTGGATCATTCGGTAATTCAAGGCATGGCAGTAATTTGTAGTTCATATGCTTATGCGTTATTTGATCTACTGCCTTCGCATCTATTACTAGCACCGTAGTACAACAAATGCCCACTGCACTTACTATAGTATTCCCTATTGATAGACGATGACGACAATTGGTGAATATATCGATCCCACAATAGATACAGTGGCCCCATGGTAAATGTGATGGATCTATGGAGGGATATCATCTTCCCATGGATGAGAGTTTCATGGTGGTTTGGATTGATGCCGAATATTGGCATTAGGGTATACGTATGGGTAACATGAAGGACATTTTTGTCCCATAAATTGACATATTGGTCATATGTTAGACCATTAGCCGATGATAGATATATTAGCCCTACGATGGTATTAGTCATACCTATGAATGGATTATACTCAGAGGGGGATTATATTCATGGATGTGTATAACTGTAGATGATGGTTTCCATGGTGGTTTGGATTGATGACGAGTATCAGTACCATGGTAGACATGTTGGTAGTGTAATGGACCTGTTGGTCCCATAGATGAGGTATTGTTCTAATTTCTAAGACATGTTTCGATTTACATCCCACGTTATAAGGAAAAAGGTGTTAGTCGTATTACGACTTGTATCACAGGAGAGTTAGTGTAATAGCCCGAATTTTTTTAAATCAATATAAATGTTGGCTATTATTTATTTTAATGATGGAAATTGGAAATTTTGATGGAATAGATGTTAAATGGATCAAAATTTGGGCAATGGCCTAAGTATGGTCCAATGGGCCATGGATTGGAATGAGTCCACTTAATTGGGTCAATGATGATCAATTGGGCCAAGGATGGTCAAATTGGGTCAAATACCCATTTGGGACCCAATGAGTCAAGATGATTTAAGCTCTAAGGTAAATGGGTAGGAGGTGAATTATGTAACGCCCCGCCCTCTTCGAAGAATTTCAGAGTCTAATTTTCTTTTTAAAAAGTAATAATAAAACATCGAAAGAGAGCGGGCGGCGTCACAATGCGAGTTAAGTTCAGACTACCCAAGTCTGAACCTTAACTGGCCACCCATGTGTACATGGACTAGACCATGATAATGAGTCACACATGGAACTAACATCAACATGCGGAATAATCTAGATTAATTGCGGAATAGAAAGACGAGATAGCAAGTAACAATCTTAAACATTAATTAACATAGATCAACCATCCAAAGGTTATTAACCTAATCAAACCATAGCAAGTAATGAATTATTACATGTCCAACAAAAGTATTCAAATGACAGTAATATAAGGTAATTCAATTCATCATTCAAGCGCTTAGGCTTGGCTCCCCTCTTGGTCATCGACCTTCTTTTTCCCTTCACTTGTACCTGCAATCTCCTCTGAGGATAGAATTAGGGCGTTAGATCAACGCGCCCAGTAGGTTCCCGAATCAGGGCTACCACATGTTAGCATATAAAACATGCATACATACCATAATACATGATCATCAAAAACAGGTAAAACAATGCTGTGATGTATGCACATGCAATGAGCATTCCCCATCATGTACATTCATAGCCATCACTTGACGTGCCTTGCACCGACAAGGTAAATTACAACACACTTTCATCTCTTCATCACTGACTGATTCATATCACGTATGAGTCCTCCTGGCGGGACTCTCATCGCCTAAGGAGACCATTGTGACTATGATCATCATGTTACTCTTCCTGGCGGGACTCTCATCGCCTAAGGAGGACGTAACCCATAATTGTAACATTGTAGAACCTCATTCATCATCGTATGACCATGCATGAGATGCCAATGCCTATATGCCATTTATTAATGCATAATGTATCATTTGAAACTACATAAAATCAACAAGAGTATCATAAGAAAAACTAGGGTAAAACTGTGGTTACAAGTAGGTAGGAAACCTACTGAAGATTTACTTCAGTAACTGATCTTTCTTTTGCATCACCCGATCACGACTCGCACGTCGTCAACTTCCGGTACCTTGTCCATATAACAATCAGAAAATCATACTATCACTTACTTGTTCATTCATATCTAAGACCCAACCACATCATGTGAGGTTCGACCATGCCCTTGGCCGAACATCACCAACTTAGGATTTAACTTCCTACTTTATTTAATCAACTCTTAAACACTTAACCCTTTTAAACATGTCTGGCTAAGGTTCATACAACCATACACATGATTATTCCACCTTTGATCAATAATCACTCTTTCGCATATTTTCAATCACAAAGTCGGCTACACAATAGGGTTACCAAAGACCCTTAGTGGGGTTCGGCCATACACATGGCCGAACCTCACCAATCTGGTTTTTGTCTCCACTTTCCATCTTATATCATGGTTGGTCAACTTAGTATTAAATCCATAACTCAACCTAGGTAATTCTTAGATCAAAAGCATGAAACAAATCATAGTTTCCAATAGGATTCAATCCAAACATGGCATCCAAAAACAGTCCATGGGGTTCGGCCATACACATGGCCGAACCCAATGGTTCTCTTGGTTCAACTAGTCCATGATTTACCCCTGATTTGAATCCATAACTTAACCCTAATAATGACATGGTTCAGCCCTATGTTGGCCAACCAATAACAGCAAGTTAAACTTCCACAAATCACATCAAAACACCATATTTTATATGGTTTTAAACTTACCAACATCATCAAAACTAACATGGGGTTCGGCCATCCAAAGTGGCCGAACCCTATGTTCATGTCTTGGTCCTTATGTATATGTTTTAAGCCTCATTTAGACAAGTATTAATCAGTATAATTACTACTGCATTTTTACCTCTCAAAACCATCGAAATAAGTTAATCACTTTGTCCGAATGGCCACAACATTTCATGGGATTCGGCCATCCAAGATGGCCGATCCAAATGGTCCATAATATCAATTTAAATCTACTGTTTAAACCCATATTAACTTCAGTCCTTATGTCATTCAAATACATATTTTTAGCCATTCTAAAACATGTATTTAAATATTAAATCAAGACCCAAAACAGTCCACAAAATCCATGGTTTTCATGTTTCAAAACATGAAAACCAAGCCATCTCTTTACATGGGGTTCGGCCCTCTATGGTGGCCGAACCCAATGGTCATCTTAATCATTTCTAAACCTCCATTAATCAAGGTTAATTATTGGTGTAATCGGCCATGATCATGGCCCAATCTACACCCTATTTGTTCCATGTTTTTCAACAAAACTCAATGAAATACTTACCAATTTTCCCAAGCCTTTCTTCTTGACTTTTGATCCTTGTTTCCTATCTTTTATTTCCTCCTTTATTCCTCAATTCCTGCTGGTTCAAGCTTGAATATTTGGTACCAAAAGCCTCTGCTGTTCCAGCCAAGAACACCGATTGGAGAGAGGGAGAAAGAGATGGGAACACTTGGGTTTCCTTTGACAAAAACGGCCAAGAAAGGCAACCTTTGCCTTTTGTAGTTTCAGCCCCCAACACCCATTTATTTCCCTCTTTACTCTTTGCCAAAAATGAAGGGATGTTGGGTGTCAACCAAGACACCCCTTGGTGCCAAACGTTGCACCCCTTGGTGCCAAACATTGCATTACTTGGGAATGAACCATTGCAACCTTTCATGAAAAGGTGCCGCCAACCTTGGTGTCTTTTGGCTTTGCCAAAGCACCCCTTCACACTCAACGGCTGTGATGAGTTTGATCAGGTGTTGAGTGAGATTACAACTCGTTTCTACCTCCTCTTGACTCACTTAACTCATGATATTTTTATTCTAAACCAACTCATCCAACTATTCATCTTTAATGCACCAAATTTGAGTCAACTCATTTATTAAATCTAACTCATTTCAAATCAACCTAACTCAAGCTGAATTAACTCACACTTGAGTTCAATTGAGGGCCCACACGGTCATCCGTGGTCAAACTGGTCAACCCGACCCATTGGGTCCCCCTTTAGCTCCTTGACCCGTTTTTGACTCCATGACCCAATTATGGTATTTTGGTCATTTGTAAATGGTTTTCACATATGGATCAAGCCTACCCATTTCTTCTCCAGTTGATTTCCAATCAAATAGGCTTAACCCCATTTAATTTAAGCTTACACAATGGTCAAATCATCCATTTTGACCCATTGGGTGCAATTGGGCCCTTTGACCCATTTAGCCATTTCCAACCCAATTGATGTACATAACCCATCCAATCAAACTTGATATATATAAAATGTGCTCATATGACCTTAATTTGAGCAATGGGCTCCAACATTTCTTATTTTGACATCACAAAATAATTAATTTAATAACTCAGGGGCATTTTCGTAATTTTCCATTTCATTGAAAATTTGGGGTGTTACAAATTCAATTGGGCCATGGGCCCAATGGTGATCCAATTAGTTGGAATGGATTTAATTAAATTTAAATCACCTAAGTTAGTGGTGAATAAATCAAGATGGCATAACCAAGTGGGGCCCACCTCCACCTCATCAAGTGAGGTGGCGTGTGGACCATGATTTAGGTGGGGCCGACCATCATGGTTGACTTGGTCAACCATGGATAAGTCAAAAGGAATTAAGGAGGATCAAGTAAATTAAGTTGAATTAATTAATGTAAAATCACCTAAGTTAATCTTGATTAGACCAAGGTGACATGGCCGAATGGGGCCCACCTCCACCTCATCAAGTGAGGTGGCGAGTAGGCTAAGAATTGGTGGGGCCGGCCACCATGGTTGACTTGGTCAACCATGGGTGGATTAATGGAGAAGAATCAAGGAGATTAAAGGGGATTAAATGAGAATTAATTAACCTAAGTTGAGGATCCAATTAATTAAATATTTAGGTTAGTCAAATTGGGTCAAATGAGGAGTCAAAGGGGTAAGTCAATGGGTGGTTTCATCTCATTGAAACCACCCAAACCACTCAAACAAGTCACCACAAAACCGTTGGCCAAGGGTGGTGGTTTCATCCCAACCACCACCACCAAAGCCATGTGAGCCCATACCCCTCTCCATGATGTTGGTCAAATGGACAAGATGGAAGACCAAACCACCCATCTCAAGGACCCCAAAACCGTTGGCATGGTGGTGGTTTCATCCCAACCACCACCACTAAGGCATGTGAGCCCATGCTTGGTTGGTGAATGGGAATGATGGTGGAGTCTAATACAAGCAACCAAATGAGATGGGTTTTCATCTCATTCCTCAATCCCATTCTCATCTCACTCTCTCCCTCTTCCCCTCCCTCTCTTGGCCGATCCATACTCAAGGAGAAAAGAAGAAGAAACTTAGAAGAAAAGAAGGAAAGAACTAGGCTTGGCCGACCACCACATCAAGACCAAGGCTTGAGACATTTTTCCCATCCTCTCCTCCCCTCCCTCTCTCAAAAACCCACTCCATCTTAGCCGAACCAAACCTTGGAGTTTTTCATTGGATCAAGCCCACATCTTGGCCGAAGAACAAGGATAAGAAGAAGGAGAAAGGCTAAGGAATCCAAGAGGAGAAAATGAAGCCGGAGGAGCCGTCGGATTGGTAAGTATCTCCAAACAAGATGTTAGGTTTTTAAGGTTTAAAAATGGAGTCCATTTCTTAGATTAAATGGTGGCCAAAAATGTTATGGGCCATGGATCTAAAATCCATCCAAAGATGAAGTGGGAAATGGACAAAATGGGTAAGATAGGTTAAGAAAAGAAAAATAAAGGAATAATAAGGACATTATGTATTTAAGCATGAAAATGTGATTTTTGAGGGAATCAAGAACCATAGGGTTCGGCCATGTTATATGGCCGAACCCCATGGAAGTTAAATAAGTAATTTTAATGAGTTTAAAGGATGGAAAACCATGGAGTAATGTATTAATGATTTGAAGGCTTAAAAGGGTCAAATGTTTGTAAATTTTAAAAAGATTTTAGTGAAGAAAATCATGGAAGATATTAATGATTTTTAATGGCCTCAAAAGTGGTAGAGGAAGATGAACCATGAACCATGGGTTCGGCCATGGTGTATGGCCGAACCCTATGGTGATGTATTTGTAATTTTAATGGGTGTAAAATATGGAAAAATAATGGGGAATGTTGGTAGCTTTGATGGACTCAAAAAGATGTACCAAATGTTGATAAAAAGGGGTGATTTAAACGTATGATGGAAACCCCCTCATGGAAGGACTTATGGTGGATCTAAATGTTTTGAATAGGTCCAAGAAAAATGGGGAAAAGACATTATGGGTTCGGCCATGGTGTAGGGCCGAACCCATAACCCATTTGAGAGCCATTTTATGGGCTAAGATTAAGGTCTATGTATGTGATTAAATTAATGGGAATTAGGTTAAGTAAAGGGCTGATTTTAATGATTATATGGCATGATTAAATGAGGCACTCATGGGCCCAAGTTATGGATCAATTATGGACAAAAATGTACAAGGGTGAAGGAAGTGTTAAACCATGGAAGAGGAGTGGCATAAAATGTAAATATGGCCAAAATAAGGAACCATGGGTTTGGCCATGGTGTATGGCCGAACCTCATGGAGGATGATCATGGACTTAGGTGTGTTTAAAGATGACCTTATGTATGGTTAAATGAAGCATAGGTTGCTGGATTTTAAACCCACATAATTAGAATGTTTGATGGACTAAATGGGACCCACAAACCTAGATAGTGAGGTTCGGCCATGGGGTATGGCCGAACCCCACTAAGGTATGATTAATGGACTTAGAAATGGTTGAACTATGGACTGATTTGGTAATTTATAATAAGGTATCGGGACATCGCAAGTGGTGCGCGATTGGTGACCGGATTTGTAGACGGAAAACGTAAAGGGACACTAGTGGTATTTGGTAGGATTCCTACCTTATTTAAGCCATGGATTATGTGTTATCTAATTGTTTTCCTTGATTTATTTTAGTAATCATGTGATTGTTTTGAGATGGGTTTTAAGGCTATGAATTATATATTACATGGCATATTGCATTTACATCTCATGCATGGCATGGGAGGGATAATAATGGAACCGGAGTCCATGCTCCGTCGGGGCGACTGAGAAGCAAACATGTGGATGTCTTGATGTATTTCATCCATCAAGAGGGTACTATGAGATATAACTGGAGTCCATGCTCCGTCGGGGCAACCGAGAAGCAAGCATGGGGATACCTTGATGAGGCTTTGCCATCAAGGGGGATACCTAGTGTTGATCATATCTTGATGAAGCTTTTTCATCAAGAGAGACATGGCATAATGATAGTATGAATGCTGGGTGGGGCTCATGACATTGACACCCATGGCATGGCATTGATTTTATGGCTTTTGTTATATTATTCCCTATATTCATTGTTATCACTAATCCATGTATTGGCCCTACTCGGAGTACCTACTGGGCGCGTTGTCTAACGCCCTATTTCTACCTTAGATGATGACACAGGAAACGGAGGACGTGACGGGAGCCAAGCGTAGGAATTTGGGAAAGCGGGCTAGATGTTTTACTTAAATTTATTTTGGAATGTAATTTGAGTAACTTAACTCGTCGGACTGTAATAATTTAGATTACTTGCTATGGTTTGGACTTTATTTTGGACATTATGATTTTGAGGTATTTTAGTAATTTAAGTAACATACGTCCTTGCTATCTAAAATTGGTAGGATAGTCTCTATTATAATTCCGCACTTAGTTATTTTTTGCGAGCTTACTTTCTATGTGTGAATCATTCTCGTGGACTTCGTTCCACTCACACGTAGGGTTGGCTAGTTAAGGGCCGGGCTTTAGAAGCTCGGGCTTAACTCGCATCGTGACGTCCCGCGCTCTTTGTCCCTCTTATTTATAAAAAAAAAAAATAGACTCTGATTTTCAGATAATTAAATTTTAAGCGAGTGAAAAGGGCCGGGCGTTACAGTTAGAGTGGAGAGATACTCGGCATCGTAGAAGTTTTAAACATAAGGTGTTAGTCATATAGTGACTTATGTGCAAATGAAGATATGCTTAATTTTGGATATGTACTTAAGGGAAAAGTTAAGAGTCTAGTGAAACTCAAATGGGAAGCTATGGGCGACTGCCGAGTAAGACTGGCCAGCTGACTTTATAGTTAGCCGATAGAGTTCCAAGGGAGTGCAGCTAGAAACTTAGTTAAAATGGAATCAGCGAAAGTCTTGAGCATAGGCTCGTATTGGCAGGCTATCTCACTCAGGGAGTAGACGAATGAACGTATTGAGCAAGTACGTATGGAAAATATCTTGGTAGCAGGTAAAGTGAAACGGTGTACATTGATTTACATAAGATCGCAAATTGGTTCATAAGAAAAAGAGATAACATGAGACAGAGTAAATTCTGCGAGAATGAAACTCATAGGTTGATATGAGTAATTTTGATGCAATTAAGTGGTACTTGACAAGATTGAACAAGAACAACGGATAGACCCGGAAGTGAAGGAGATATGGGCCAAGATGTCTACTGGGGGATGTGGCTTATCAGTTGGCACTTCCTTCACAATTAGCATCTTTACACTACGATGTGTTTCATATATCGATGTTGAGGAAGTATAATCCTGATCCGTCTCATGTATTGAATGTACATGATATAGAGGTACAAAGTGATGTGACTTATGTTGAGAAGCCTGTTAGAATAGTGGAGACTGAGCAAAGGGTGTTACAAAATAGAGCGATTCAGTTCGTCAAGGTGGTATGGGATCAACATGGTATTGAGGAAGGCACTTGGGAACTCGAATCGGAGATGAGAACAGCTCACCTTAAATTATTTATGTAATTTATTTTGGAACCCTACTTCGTTCAATTTTCGAGACGAAAATTTTAAAAAGAGGATTATATTGTAATACCCCAGATTTTCAGTGGAAATTGCCAATGAAAGTATGAATTAAAGGTTATGAACCTTAGATGGATAAGGTGTTGGGCAATGGCCCAATTAAGACCCAACGGATGGTAGATGTGGATCAATGGAAATAAATGGGTAAGAATTATTTAATTGGGTCAAGATTGCCACTTGGGTCAAAAGTCCAATTGGGACCCAATGGATCATATATGAGATAGTTAGAAGTAAATGGGTAAGGCTTGATAATTGGGTCAATTGGTCAATTAAGACCCAATGGATGTTGTATATGGTTCAAGTGAATCAAATGGGTGAAGTTTTATTTAATTGGGTCAAAATTATTAATTGGGTCAAAATGCCCAATTGGGACCCAATGGGTCGTGGTTGACTAGGTTGATCACTAAGTGAGCTCAAGCTTGATTAGGTTGGGGCTGAATTGAGTTGGAAATGGAATCAAATAATTGAGTTGATTCAAGTGAATTAAATGAGTGAGTTGAGCTAAAATGATGAATTGAGTTAAATGAGTTGAATGGAAGTTAATGGGATTTTAATCTCAAGTGAGTGGAGTGGGAAGGTGAGAGAAGCACCTCATGAGACCCAAGATAAGGTTACACGTTGGAAGTGGGGGAGTTTCATCTCATGGGATGAAACTCCAAAGGTGCATTAATGAAGAAGTTGAGGGGTTGTGATGTTACACAAGCTTGTACAAGCATACACGTTGGAAGCATGGGAGGTTTCCATCTCAAGTTGGAAACCCAAGAGCCACATGTTGGGAGTGTTTCATCTCAAGGATGAAACCTCCAAAAGAGACTTGAATGAGGGAGGTGAAAGAACATGAGAGTTACCAAGGGGTGTCACCAAAAGACACCACCTTTGGCCAACCCTCATTAACCAAGAAAAGGAGTTTTATTTCAAGTCACTCTCTCCCTCTCTCCCTTGACCATTCCCACCTCTCAAGACAAGAAACCTTGGTTGTTGGTCTCTTCCACAAACTTTCCTTGGCCGATCACTCTACAAAGACAAAGAGGACTTAGAACAAAAGAGTTTTCATCTCAAGGTTTTATCATTCTCACCCAAGGCTGAAATTCTATCTTTCCTCTCAATCAAAACCTCATTTGGCTGAACCACTCCAAGGGGTTTCCAGCAAGGTCAGTTCCGGTCAAAGGATCAAAGGAAAGAAGGGCGGCTAAGAAGATTGGAAGAGCAAGAAAGAGTGAAAGCAACTGGAGGAGTCGCGGATTGATAAGTACTCCATGAGATTTTATTAAGTATTATGATCAAGGATCATGGTTTGGTCTTTTGCATGGCCAAACCCTAAGTTCTAAGTATAAGGAACCTCAAAGATAAAAGGGGTGGATGAGGTTCGGCCATGATGTATGGCCGAACCCCATCAAAGAAGGTGATCATGGCTAATGATGTTTAAAAAGGGAAGAACATAGACCATAGGGTTCGGCCACTTTGTATGGCCGAACCCCATGAAAAGATATTGGTTTAATTTTATTGGATTTGAAGAAAAGAAATCATAAGTGTATGTGTTTGGTTTTGTTAAAGTTTTAAAAGGATTTAAACGGATGGAAGTATGAGAATCAATCATAGATGTATAATAAGTTTTAATGGAACTAAGGAACCATAGGGTTCGGCTATGCATATGGCCGAACCCCATGGAGAGACAATGATGGATAGTATATTTTTATGTTTAATTGATGGAAGATGGTTGGTACTTTAGAAAGGTTTTAATTGTTGGGATTAAAAGAAGAGATGAGGTTCGGCCATGGTGCATGGCCGAACCCCACCAAATAACATGTATGGATTTAAGGTTGCTTGGTTATTGAATTTTATGGACTGTTTTAATAAAGTTAATGGGTGGAAATAGTAGATCAAGGATTAAAAGGGGACCCAAGTTAAATGAGTGAGGTTTGGCCATGGAGTATGGCCGAACCCCACAAGGGTTATTTTATGGACATGTGAATGAATGGTATTATTGAAATTAAAAGGAAATAAGGGACCATGGGTTCGGCCTTGATGGATTGCCGAACCCCATGGGAAACATTTGATGGATTTAAGGTCTAGGTATAGCATATGGAATGAATGAAATGGTAATTAAGATTTGAATCAATGACAAGATGGTAAATAAGTCAAAATAATGAATCAAGTGTTCGGCCATGTTGTATGGCCAAACCCCATGGGAAATATTTTATATATAGTAAAGTTAGATGGCTGATTTAAAAGAATGGCTTTTATGAATCAAGAATGGCAAGGTTTGGATTTATTTTGAAAAGATCAAAAGGTTGGAAAAGAGACCAAAACCAAGATGGTGAGGTTCGGCCATGTTGTATGGCCGAACCCCAGTAATGGATTTTGGTGGTCAAAGGGCTAAGTTATTAGCAAAGTGATGTTTTAGTAATAAATAAAAGTAAGGGCCAAATTTTAGTTGGTGAGGTTCGGCCATAGTGTATGGTCGAACCCCACAAGGATGGTTTTTGGACTTAGACTTAATTGGAAATCAAATGGATATTGTCTTGAGTTGTTGTTATATAAACAAGGTGACGGGACCTCACAATCGGTGCAAGATCGTGAACGGTTCCCGGAGTAAGAAGCAAAGGACACTTGAGTGGTCTTTTGGTAGGATTCCTACATCATTGAAACCATGGATATGTATTATGTACTTATCATGATTTTATTTCATGTTTGATAAGATATTTTGGTATTAAATAATATGTTGCAATTATGGGATTTTCATGCTATGTTTTGTAATATTCTATAGCATGTTGGCATTTGCATCTCATGCATGGCATGGGAGGGATGACAAGTAATCGGGGACCCACACTCGGTCGGGGCGTCCGTAAAACCCTAGTGGGGGATACCTTGATGATGAGAATCCCAACAAGAGGATACTATCTATGATACCTTGATGATGAGAATTCCATCAAGAGGATACTATGTATAATTCCTTGATGATGAGAATCTCATCAAGAGGATACTAGGTATGAAGACTCTGGTGATGAGCATTCCATCAAGGGATACCATGAAGAGGAGAATTCCATCAAGAGGATACATGTGTTTGTGATGGGTGGGACTCATTGCATATGGTAGCATGGCATGGCATTGAATCGGCATGATTATGATCTTTATTATTATGAAAGGTTTCTAGTTTTTATCTGTATGATTGGATCTCTATTATCATACACTAGTTTGGATATGATGTTTTACAAGTATGATAAGGTATATTATATCTGGATTTTATATACTAACCCATGTGTTAACGCTACTTGGAATACCTACTGAGCGCGTTGTCTAACGCCCTACTTCTTCCCTAGTTGATGAGACAGGAAGGGAACGGAACGAGGATGTGATTGGAGCCAAGCTTAGGAGCTTGGATGTTTAAGTTATATTTTGTTAAGTTATTCATGGACTATGTATTTGAATAGCTAGCATTCGGAATTATAATAGCGTAGGTATATTTGTTATGGATTGGATGGTTAATGTTTGGATATTTAAGTTATGATAATTATTATTAAGTGTTGGACTACTTTGATAACTAAAATGGAATAGGATTGTTATCCTATTGTTATTCCGCATGTATGATTTATTTCGCAATTATAAACTTGATACATGTGAACCATTTTAGTGGACTTGGTCCACGTACACGTATGGTTGGATAGTTAAGGGTCGGGCTTTGGAAGCTCGGACTTAGCTCGCGTCGTGATGTCCAGCTCTCTAACACTTTTAAAAAAAAAATAGACTCTGATTTTCGGAAAGTAAGTGAAAAAGGCGGGGCGTTACAACACTCGTTGGAGCCTTAGAGTTTCATCTGATGGATGAAACTCCCACATTGAGAGATAATGGAGGTGGAGGGTTACATATTTCAAATTCAAACAAAGCACACGTTGGAGCCTTTGAGTTTCATCTCATAGATGAAACTCCCACATGGAGAGATAATGGAGGTGGACGATTACACATTTCAAATTCAAACAAAGCCGAACTCTCCCTCCCTCTCAAGTTTCACTCTCGGCCAAAGAAGTAAGAAGGAAGGAGGAAGAGGCTAAGGAAGGAAAGGATCCGAAGAACAAGCCGGAGCGAAGGAAAACCGGAGGAGTCGCGGAATCGGTAGGTATTTTAATATATTTGGTTTAAAGTAAGGAACCATAGGGTTCGGCCATGGTGTATGGTCGAACCCCATGGAAGAAAATTGGGGGATGATTACAGTATTTTAATGGAAAGGAATTAAGGAATTTTTATGGGTCAAAGTATTTTTAAGAGAAGATGATGAACCAACATGGCCGAACCCCATGGAAGAACATTGGTTATATTTTAATAGATCTTGAGGGATAAAAATCATGGACATATGGGTATGAGTTTAAAAGGTTTTTAAAGGGTTTAAATGGATGTGTGTATGAGAATCATCAAAGGACTAAATCTTAGTTGTATGATTTTTAAAAGAAATTAAGGAACCATAGGGTTCGGCCATGTTACATAGCCGAACCCCATGGAAGTGTGTTAATAATGGTTTATGGACTTAAGTATTTTAAGATCATAGTAAATGATGATAAAAAAGGATGAATCTAAACCTCATGGAAGGACCTTGGTTTATGGACTTAAAAATGGTAATGGATTCAATGGAGAAATTGGAATTTAGACATCATAGGGTTTGGCCATGGTATATGCCCGAACCCCATGAACCCTCTTAAATGGGTCATTTGTGGTTCTATGTATGTGTAAAGGAAGGGATTATCAAAACAAGGAATAAGGGAATTATTGGGGTTTTATGTTATGATTTATGAATCACTTATGAATCTAGGTTATGGATCAATTTTGGACCTAAGCATGAAGTGATGGGAATAATGGCAAATGTGTAAATATGGGAGAAAATGATAGATCATGGGTTCGGCCATGGTGTATGGCCGAACCACATGAGGAATGTGTTTGGTGGACTTAGATTATTATTAATGTTAAATAATTGTTGCATAAGTGATGAGATTAGTGAATCAAAGGATGAATGGTCTTGGACTTAATTAAAAGATCAAAGGACATGAAAAAAAGGGACTAAAATCAAGATGGTGAAGTTCGGCCATGTTGTATGGCCGAACCCCACTAAGGTGTATTTGGTGGACTTAGGGTTTTTAAAGTGGTCTACTTGTATATGATTGGTTAACTCAAAAGAGGGACAAATTCAAGTGGGTGAGGTTCGGTTATGTTGTATGGCTGAACCCCACAAGGTTGTGTATGGACTTAGACCTAATGTTAAATCAAATGGAATATGGGATTGACTTGTTGGTATGTAACAAGGTGACGGGACCTCATAAACGGTGCGCGATCGTGAGCGGTTGCCGGTTTAAGAAGCAAGGACACTTTAGTGGTCTTTGGTAGGATTCTACTTCTTTGCAACCGTGGGTTATGTATGATGGTTTTTATCTTATTTTAATGAATTTATGTTGTAAATGATATGTTTCAAATGTGAGTTTTAATGCTATGCTTATAATATAAAATATCATGTGTTTCATTAGCATCTCATGCATGGCATGGGGTGAAGGATTGGTAACCGGAGGGCCCACACTTCGTAGTGGCGTTCGAAAGACCACTGTGGGGATACCTTGATGTGCATTTCCCATCAAGAAGAAACCGGAGGGGCCACACTCCGTCGGGGTATCCGAAAGACCAATGTGGGGGTACCTTGATGATGAGAAACCCATCAAGCGGTTATATGTACTTGTCATGGGTGGGACTCATTGCATTTGACATCATGAGATGGCATTGTTTTATATAATTTTGACATTATGTTATTATATATGATTTCTACTAACCATGTGTAGACCCTAAATGGAATACCTACTGGGCGCGTTGTTCTAACACCCTACTTCTACCCTATTGGATGACACAGGAAAGGAAAGGGACGATGAACGTGATCGGAGCCAAGCATAGGAGCTTGGATATGTGATTGGTTTATATTATGTTTAAGTTACTCATGGACTTGTAATTTGAGTAGCTAGATATCGGGCATGTAATAACTTAGATAATTTTGCTATGGTTTGAATGGTTTGTTGGATATTTAAGTTAAGTTTAATTATGGTTAAAGACTTGAAGTACTTTGCTATCTAAAAAGGAATAGATCTAGGTTCTATTATAATCCGCAGTTTATGATATAATCCGCATGTTTATATTATTATATGTGAACCGTACTCATTGGCTTAGTCCATGCACATATAGGGTTGGCCAGTTAAGGGTCGGACTTTAGAAGTTCGGACTTAACTCGCGTCGTGACGTCCAGCTCTCTATCACTCTTTAAAAAAAAAATAGACTCTGATTTTTCAGAAAGCGAGTGAAAAAGGGTGGGGCGTTACAGTTGGTATCAGAGCGAAATGGGAAGATTGAATCTTTCGGATTTAGATTAAGACGGTTTCATGTCTCAGTGACAGATAAGAATCCCAACTGACCGACTCTTCGGAGTCCGCTGCACGGGGGCTGGATTAATTTATTTCGTTAGACTCAGACTGAACATTCAATCTGAGAACAACAATAAATGATAGCAAATGAAGTACAGTCAAAATAAATAGATTTATCAAACATAGCAAAATAGGATATATTTCCCCAATATACCCGAGTTGAGAAACAAACAATAGATACTTAGGGAATTCCCCAAAAACAAAGAAAAACCAAGAGTGTTTATTTGGAAATTTCCCCAAAAGTAGGAAAATACAAACTTTACGATGAAAACTAAGTCATGATATTTTTCAATGGCTTAGGGAAAATGCCTCCAAAGAGAAGGACCAAGAGAAGGACCCGACAAAACCCAAATGGGGATGAAGAGGAGGTAGAACAACCTCGAAATCAGGAGGAACAAGAGAATAGCGTGAATATACCAGTGGTACCACCCGAACTACAAAACTTGTTTCAAGCGGTGGTCACTTCGGTTCTTCAACAACACTTGAACTGAAATGGAACCACCAGTGAGACCAATGACAGGAGTAAGGTCAGGGATTTCCAACAACAGCGCCCTCCTTACTTCAAAGGGAAAGAAGGGGTTGTCGGAGCAGAAAATTGGCTGAAGAAGATCACTCAGAGTGATGGGTGGGACTCATTGCATTTGACATCATGACATGGCATTGTTTTATATAGTTTTGACATTATGTTATTATATATGATTTGTAGTAACCATGTGTAGACCCTAAATGTAATACCTATTGGGTGCGTTGTTCTAACGCCCTACTTCTGCCCTAGTGGATGACACAGGAAAAGGAAAGGGACGATGAACGTGATTGGAACCAAGCATAGGAGCTTGGATATGTGATTGGTTTATATTATATTTAAGTTACTCATGGACTTGTAATTTGAGTAGCTAGATTTCAGGCATGTAATAACTTAGATAATTTTGCTATGGTTTGAATGGTTTGTTGGATATTTAAGTTAAGTTTAATTATGGTTAAAGACTTGAAGTACTTTGCTATCTAAAAAGGAATAGATCTAGGTTCTATTATAATCCGCAGTTTATGATATAATCTGCATGTTTATATTATTATGTGTGAACCGTACTCATGGACTTAGTCCATGCACACATAGGGTTGGCCAGTTAAGGGTCGGACTTTAGAAGTTCGGACTTAGCTCGAGTCGTGACGTCCAGCTCTCTATCACTCTTTAAAAAAAAAATAGACTCTGATTTTTCGGAAAGCGAGTGAAAAAGGGCGGGGCGTTACATAGGTAGTCTTCTATATTTGACTGCCAGTAGACCCGATATTTCTTTTAGTGTGGGTGCTTGTGAACAATTCCAAGCTAATCCTAAAGAATCCCACATAAAAGTCGTAAAATGTATAATTAAATATGTATCGGGAACATGTCTATATGGAATTTGGTACCCATTCGATACATCATTTCATATTGCGGGGTACACCGATGCAGACTGGACAGGAAATTTAGATGATAGAAAATCTACAAGAGGGGGTTGTTTTTACATTGGAAACTGTCTGATTGCATGGCACAGTCGAAAACAATCCTCAATATCCCTTTTGACTGCAGAGGCTGACTACATAGCCGCAGCAAGTTGCTACACTCAACTTGTCTGGATGAGATAAATGCTAGTCGATTATGCATGACAGTAAGAATGATGACTCTCCACGATGATAATAGAATTGCCATCAATATCTCCAAGAACCTTGTCTAACACTCTCGAACCAAACATATAGACATTAGACATCACTTCATTCGAGAGTTAGTTGAAGAGAAAACCATTGAGTTTGAGTATATTTCCACTAACAATCAATTGGCCGATATAATGACAAAACCATTTGACTCAATCCGTTTTCTTGCTCTGAGAAAATCAATTGGGGTGTGTACTGTCTCCTAAACATTTGTGATACTATGTTTAGTCAGTGGGGCTGATATTTCAAAATCAATAAAATATATATATAAAGATTTAGTCTCGAGGCCTCGAGCCATCCCTCGAGCCCTCGCGGTCAAGTTAAGTTACTCGTGTTCGTTTCGGTACCTCCCTTCAAATCACCGTCAACGAGGCCTCGACGCTTTCACTCGAGCCCTCGTCATCGCGTTAAGTGTGGTCCCCTGTTTTAAATCGACCCAAGTCATTTTCAAATCAACCGTTAGACCTTTGTTAGGGCTCTCACAGTCGACACCGCACGAGCGAAAGGGGATTTTTGTGTTTCTCATTCCGGTCATCTCCTTCTCTCTCGGTTTCTTGATCGGTTTGGTTTTTAGGTTCCAGGTACTATCTCTTCTCCGATTTTGCCCTCTTTTGCCTATTATTTGTTTCAGTTTTTCCGATTGAGAATGCCTAGGAAGAAATTAGGGGTTGCCCCAAACAGTACCAAACTATGCTTCCAGAGTCATGTTGCATCATCGTCAGCTGCCACCCAGTCTCATCCTCCACCTACGAAATCAAAGAAAATCAGGGCCTATAAAAACCTTGATCGGTCCATTCATTCTCCCCCATTGTCTGTTTCTTCTTCTGAAGAAACAGAGGTTGCACCTCAAGAAACCCCAGTGATTGCATCTTCACCTACTTCTCATCCATGTCCTAGCTCGTCCAGACGATCTCACTCATTTGAGTTACATCTTGATGGTTCTGATGCCTCCTCTTCTCCTTCTGATCCTCCTAGTGCAAAGCTTTTTCGATCTGTTCAGAAGGAACATTCGTTCAAAAACTTCAACGTCGAGCATACTTGTTACCTCCCTGACCTTGAAAAATACAATACTTTCAAATCCTTCAAAAGGTAGGCTGGGAAAACATTCTAAATTGGGGCGGCAATGCTTACCCATCTATGGTAAAGGGCATGTGTTCATCTATTTATAAATCCTTAAAAAACCCATCACATTCCTTCTCGGTAAAATTCTCCAACCGAGAAAAACTCACTGTGACACCTGAGCTGATTTCTCAGCTCATGAACATCCTTATGCTTAAAGGTGGGGATATTTCTGCTGCCCGACATGAGATAGCTCCTGAGGACTCACACAGGATCATTTGCAAATTGTGTGGCTTTGACGTAGACAGGGAAGGCAAACTTCAAATTAATTCATCTTCTCTCCTTCCTAAGTACAAGATTCTTCATTTGATCTTTACTTTCAATGTCTATCCTCGTCTGATGAATAAATCCCAACTTATTGACTACGTAGTCAATGTCCTGTACGCTGTAGCTATGGGACGAAAAATCTGTCTTCCCTCACTGATTTGTGAACATATCAAGCGTTTCTGGAAGTCCTCTGGACATGGTGTCGTTCCCTTCTGCTATCTGCTTACCCACCTTGGTACTCATTTTGGCATGGTCCCTTACCCTAGAGAAGTTCCTCTCAATATGCGACCTTTGACAAAGACAGGAGTTGAGAGAAGTCTTGGTTCGTTTCGCCCATCGTCTAGATGCTCACCCATTTTCGCTGCCTCTATTGATCGAGGAGTCACAAGGCTGCTACTAGTCCGTTGCATTCCATTGATCGTAAGTATTTCGATGAGCGTTTCGCCGAGCTGGAACAACGTTAGGAGTCGTTTTTGTCTGACATGAGGACACGGCAAGATCTCCTCATTTATCAACATCAGGAGCTCTCCGTGTATGTGAGAACATCAATCAGGCACATCTTCCACTCTCTTCACCAGATTTTCGATTCTTGCCGCCGTAATGATGCTGCATTTCCTCCTTCTCCTCCTCTGATTGAAGATTTTATACTGGGACTATGTCTATTTTGTTTATTTTCAATATATTTTTGGTACTGTAGCAGTTACACTCCTCACTTACTGTGACTATGATGCTTGTTTGTTTGGACTTCTGCTTCACATGTGATACATTTATGCCTCTTTTATGTTACTTTAAGCTTCATTGTGCTATCTTTTTGCATATCTTATGTTCCTGTTTGGCTCATCTTTGTCATTTTTCTTAACAAAAAGGGGGAGTAAAATAAATGTACTAATGTTGAGGGGGAGCATACAAGTTCTACAAGTTTCAATCTATTTTTGTATGCAGAAAAATAATTGTGTTTTGCAAGCACATGTTAAGGGGGAGACATTTGTGATATTAGAGGGTTAAATATTATTGTAATTTTATTTGTTAAGGAGTGACTTGTGTGCATATGTAATTTTGGAAAATTGGTGTAATGGGTAGATCTTAGATTTTTGTCACGAAATTGACAAAAGGGGAGATTATAAGTGTCCCGTTTCGTCCGAGTCACCCTTATTGTCAATTACGTGACTCAGTTGGACTTGCTTTGGAAGTATGTGAAGTTCTTCTATGCAATTGAAGAATCTACACCGAATATGTTATTGGCACACAGGTAAGTGAACCTTAGGAGACCTTAGGCTATGTAACACCCCAATTTTTCAATAAAATGGAAAATTACGAAAATGCCCCTAAATTATTAAATTAATTATTTTGTGATGTCAAAATAAGAAATGTTGGGGCCCATTGCTCAAATTAAGGTCGTATGAGCACATTATATATATATCAAGTTGATTTGGATGGGTTATGTACATCAATTGGGTTGGAAATGGTTAAATGGGTCAAAGGGCTCAATTGGACCCAATGGGTCAAAATGGATGATTTGACCATTGTGTAAGCTTAAATTAAATAGGGTTAAGCCTATTTGATTGGAAATCAAGTAGAGAAGAAATGGGTAGGCATGATCCATATGAGAAAACCACTTACAAATGACCAAAATACCATAATTGGGTCATAGAGTCAAAAACGGGTCAAGGAACTAAAGGGGGGACCCAACGGGTCGGGTTGACCAGTTTGACCACGGATGACCGCGTGGACCCTCAATTGAACTCAAGTGTGAGTTAATTCAACTTGAGTTGGGTTGATTTGAAATGAATTGGATTTAAGAAATGAGTTGACTCAAACTTGGTGCATTAAAAGTGATGAGTTGGATGAGTTGGTTTAGAATAAAAATATTCCGAGTTAGGTGAGTCAAGAGGAGATGGAAATGAGTTGTATTCTCACACAACAATTAATCTGAATTAATCTCAGCCGTTAGTATGAAAGGGTGCTTTGGCAAAGCCAAAAGACACCAAGGTTGGGCGGCACCTCTTCATGAAGGGTTGCATTGGTTCATTTCCCATGTGATACAATGTTTGGCACCCAGGGGTGCAATGTTTGGCACCAAGAGGTGTCTTGGTTAACACCCTTTGCCCCATCGTTTTTAACAACATTAATGAGGGAGGATGAATGGGAGTTGGGGGGCTGAAACTATAAAAGAAAACCTAACCATACATGGCCGTTTTTCACACCAAAGAATCCAAGAATTCCCATCTCTCTCTCCCTCTCTCCAATTCGTTTTCTTGGCTGAACAGCAGAGGTTTGGCATCAGTTAATCAAGCCTAAACCAGCAAAGAATTAAGGAAAGAAAGAAGAAATAAAAGGGAGAAATCAAGGATCAAAGACAAGAAGAAAACTTGGAAAATTTGGTAAGTATTTTATGTGTTATTTGGTTTAATAACATGGAATGAATGGGGGTGAATTGGGCCATGGTTATGGCCGAATTCACCAAGGTTTTAACCTTGATTAAGAGAGGCTTTAAAATGGTAAAGATGACCATCGGGTTCGGCCACCATGGAGGGCCGAACCCCATGTAAAAGTTAGGTTGGTTTTCATATTTTGAAACATGGAAACCATGGAGTTTTTGGTGGACTGTTTTTGAGTTTTATTGAGACTCAAATGCATGTTTTAAACAGGGTTAAAAACATGGATTTGAATGATATAAGGACTGAAGGTACCATGGGTCTAAATCAACGGTTTAAATTTGATGAATTGGACCATCAGGATCGGCCATCTTGGATGGCCGAATCCCACGAAGTTTGATGGTCATTTGGACAAATTGATGAACTTAGTTGAATGGTCTTGAGAGGTAATAAGGCAGAAAGTTATACTGATACTATGACACCTAAAAACATGTTTGAAAGAACAAAACATAGACATGAGGTTCGGCCACCTTGGATGGCCGAACCCCATGTTAGTATTTGATGATTTTGATGAGTTTAAAACCATATAAAATATGGTGTTTGATGTAATTTGGTGAAGTTTAACTTGTTGTTATTGGTTGGCCAATGTAGGGCTGAACCATGTCAATATTAGGGTTAAGATTACTGATTCAAATTATGGGTAATTGATGGATCAATCAGATCAAGAGAACCATTGGGTTCAGCCATGTGCATGGCCGAACCCCATGGGCTGTTTTTGGAATAAATGGACTAAGTTCATAGTTTGTGTTTGATATTATTCCCATGATTTTGTAGAGGGTTTAAAGTATTGTAATGGAGAACCATTTGATGATGGAAGAGTGGGAATACAAGATTCGGCCAAGTATAGGGCCGAATCCCATAAAATGACAAACTCTAAGTTAATGATGTTCGGCCATGGGCATGGCCGAACCCACATGTGGATGGGTCGTAGATGTGATTGAATAAGTTATGACTTGCTGATTGATATATGGATAAGGTACCGGAAGTCGAACGACGCGCGAGTCGTGACCGGGTGACGCGAAAGAAAGATCAGTTACTGAAGTGATTCTTCAGTAGGTTTCCTACCTACTTGTAACCACGGTTTTTACCCAGTTTTCTTATGATACTCTTGTTTTAATATATGTGTTTCAAATATATATTATGCATTAACAAATGGCATACAGGCATTGGCATCTCATGCATAGTCATGGGATAATGAATGAAGTTCTACAATGATGGCTACGAATGTACATGATGGGGGTTGCTCATTACATGTACATATTGTATAGAAGAGATGAATGTTGTTGTAATTTACCTTGTCGGTGCAAGGCACGTCAAGTGATGGCTACGATGGTACATGATAGGGGTTGCTCATTACATGTACATCGCTTATAGAAGAGATGAAGGTGTGTTATAATTTACCTTGTCGGTGCAAGGCACGACAAGTGATGGCTATGAAAGTACATGATGGGGGATGCTCATTGCAAGTGCATATTTCATAGCATTGTTTTACCTGTTTTGATGATCATGTATTATGATATGTATATGCATGTTTTATATGCTAACATGTGGTAGCCCTGATTCGGGAACCTACTGGGCGCGTTGATCTAACGCCCTAATTCTATCCTCAGAGGAGATTGCAGGTACAAGCAAGGGGAAGGGAAAGGTCATTGACCGGGAGGGGAGCTGAGCCTAAGTGCTTTAATGATGGATTTTGGATTACGCTATATTACTGTTATTTGAATACTATTGTTGGACATGTAATAATTAGTTATTTGCTATGGTTTGATTAGGATAATAACATGTGGATGGTTGATCTATGTTATTTAATATTTAAGACTGTTACTTGCTATCTCGTCTTTCTATTCTGCAATTATCTAGATTATTCCGCATGTTGATGTTAGTTCTATGTGTGATTCACTATCATGGTCTATTCCATGTACACATGGGTGGCCAGTTAAGGTTCAGACTTGGGTAGTCTGAACTTAACTCGCGTCGTGACGCCGCCCGCTCTCTTCCGATGTTTATTTAAAAAAAAAAAAATTAGACTCTGAAATTCTCGAAAGGGCGGGGCGTTACAGGCTAAATCAAATACCTTAGAATTCAATAGTCTATAAACTGGAAAATAAGAATATAATTGACTTCCAGCCTCGAGGCCTCGTGCAGTCTGTCGAGGCCTCGCAGCCAGTCTTGTGCTAAGTTGTATTTTGGACAATTGTAACTCAGTTGATCTTGTGTTTTGCTGATCGAGTCTCTCACAAATTTAGGAAATTAAATCTGTATTCCCTAAATTGGGAGTTCATTATGGAAATAAGATATATCCACATGTTGAAACTCCAACTGCCACCTCACATGATTTGAATAAATAACCGTTGGGGTGCTTGCTGTTTTTGACAAAAATGGAAAGGCTCCTCCATGAAATTAAATATGATTTACAATCATCAATATCATCCTTCATTGATGACTGAGATAAGTTAACAGTCAATCATGCATGGTGGCATCTAAATTGGCTGGACATTCACTGCTTGAAAGACAGAATAACTTATGCAGATTCCTGAGCTGTCTTACCATATACCACCATGACGTCTCATTGGAATCCTTGAGGCCTCGTGGGCGTAATTGGCTACAAAGAACAGACAGTCTTATATATGTCTGTGAGCTAGATGAAATAAGGACTGATACACACAGAGAACAAATTGGAAAAATATAACAGTGTGACCAGAGAGATTAACCTCCTTCCATTACACCACCTTCATCATCTTCTTACATAGATGTTTGGGTAATCAATACCCCACTTCTGATGAAGTTTAAGGCGTTCACATCAGACCTTAAAACCAGTCATATCTATGTCCTATATTGTTGTGCCGACAATCACTCTAATGGAGCTAATCTGATGGAAGAAGTACACAGATCGAGTAAAGAAGAAAACGCTTAAAGGAAATCGGATAAGGCCCAAGGCAGGTATCTCTTCTTTCTTTTATTTAATCATTGTAAAGTGGATTAGAACAGTGTGTTCGAACCACTCAAAAAAATAAGTGTAGAGGATTAGACCGATTGGGTTGAACCTCTATAAAAAACTAGGTTGTACTATTTGGGTGTGAGACCCATACATAGTATATTTGGGATGACCCTAGAGTTGGGAAGTCTGACAGTGGACGTACGTTTGTTGAAACCGAACCACTATACAATATCTATGTTTATATGTGGCTGATGCTTTGAATTGATTGCTTGGATTGAATACTGGTTCACATATACACACATATATTGATCAGCCAGTTTTATTAAACAGTTGTTTATTCTACGATGAAAGGATCTCATTAAATAATTCATACAATTAAAGTATAATTCGGTTGACAAATTTTAAAAGGGAATTAACATTGAAAACCGACCTATTCACCCTCCTCTAGGTCGTGCATTATTCTAGTAACGGAATTTCAATTGTTTACATACGCAAACCTTTAATCATCCCTAGATCATCTCCCAATCTTTGGTGTGGCATTCATTGGAGCATTCTCTCATTACCAAGGATCTAAGTGGAGAAAGACATCCAAGGACAAGCCAATGCTACTTCAAATAACTAGAGGCTAGTGTTCTTGGTAAGATTTTCAAGTTCTACAACTTTTATTAATCATTGAGATATTTATAAGGGTTAGTGTAACCCTAGTGAAGTCCAAGAAAGGTGATTTCTTGGTAATTGTTATTCATCAGTTCATTCTCTAACCTTGAAAGAGATTAAGGTTTCAATAAGTTTCTTCTCCACCCGTGAAGAAGAAGTTTAGTGAAATTCTCAAGTGGTGTTTGAGGCATGGATGTAGACAAGGTTGCCGAACCACGTAAAAATACTTGTGTCACACTCATCCATTTGTTCTCACCTCCTTCACATTATTTTGTACATTTGTAATTCATCTCTCATTATTGTGTTTGTGTTTATTCTCTATCTTTATTGTACAAACTTGAGATTTAATTGGATTAATTTATTAAGATTAATTAATCAATTGACTCACATTTTAAAGATTGCCAAAATCCACAAAAGTCCTATTCACCACCACCCCACCCCGCTTCTCTTCCTTTCCCTTCTCCTCCTCTAGGACTATCTAGCTTGACCAACAATTGGTATTAGAGCAAGGACTCTTGCAATTAGACTTAACCGTCTAAGAGTAGATTTGGAGCTAGAAATGTCTAAAGGAAATTGCATCGCCGTGATGTGTCAACCAATACTTGATGGCTCTAACTATGTTATTTGGAAAGCCAAAATGAAATGCAGTTAATGGTAATGGATGGAGCTCTATGGGAAATAATCTTATGCGGATGGACTAAACCCTCCAAGATTTACTTCTCATACAACGACATTGAAAGAGCATGTATTCGGCAAATGCTAATGCCCTCAATGCCATACTTTGTGCCGTTTCACCAAATATCTTGGAAAATATCATATCTTCTGAAACCGCAAAGGAAGCATGGGACATGTTGGAAAAAACCTATGAAAAAACGAGGAAATAAGATGCCTTAGAAGTGGTGTTTTTGTCTAGGACCCATTCAAACACTTGAACCTCAACAAGAACAAATTAATGAAGAAGAAATAAAAGATGATACACCTAGCATAGAAGAATTAAGTGTCACGTTAAATGAAATGTACAAACAACTTAAGAAAATTGGTAAAGAAAATATAAAACTAACAAAAGAAATAAATCAAGAAAAGTTGGAAAAAGAAAACATTCTAAAAGATTTAACATTGGCAAATCAAGTAAATCCTGTAACGCCCCGAGCTTTTTCACTATGCTTTCTGAAAATCAGAGTCTATTTTTAAAAGAGTGATAGAGAGCGGGACGTCACGACGCGAGTTAAGTCCGAACTTATAAAGTCCAACCCTTAACTGGCCAACCCTATGTGTGCATGGACTAAGTCCATGAAAAATGGTCCACACATAACAATATAAACATGCGGATTAAAATCATAACTGCGGAATTAAAATAGAACCTATGTCTAGTCCATTTTAGATAGCAAAGTACTCCTATGTCTTATCCATAATTAATATAACATAATTATCTAAATAAACATCCAACCATAGCAAATTATCTAAATTATTACATGCCCGAAGTCTAGTTATTCAAATTACAAGTCCACGAGTATCTTAAGCAAAATAAAAACTAAAAGCATTCAAGCTCCTATGCTTGGCCCTTTTTGCATTCATCGTTCCCCTCGTTTCTTGTATCATCCACTAGGGTAGAAGTAGGGAGTTAGAACAACGCGCCCAGTAGGTATTCCATTTAGGGCTAACGCATGGTCAGTACAAAACATGCATATAACATAATAATAAATCCATTTAAAAACAATGCCATGATATGTGTCGTATGCAATGAGTCCCACCGATCATAAACACATGTAAGTACCCCCGCATAGGTCTTTTGGATGCCCTGACGGAGTGTGGCCCCTTCGATTACCTCTTGATGGGATTCTCATCATCAAGGTACCCCCACATTGGTTTTTCGGACGCCCCGATGGAGTGTGGCCCCTCTGGCTACATATCCTTCACCCCATGCCATGCATGAGATGCTAATGAAACACATGCTATTTTATATTGTAAACATAGCATTAAAAACTCACAATTTGAAACATATCTTTTACAACGTAAATTCATCAAATTAAGATAAAAACATTGTACATAAACCCATGGTTTCAAAGAGGTGAATCCTACCAAATACCACTAGCGTGTCCTTGCGGTTTCGTCCGGTAACCGCTCACGATCGTACACACCTTGTGAGGTCCCGTTACCTTATAATATATCAATCAATTAAAACCATGTCCCATTTGATTTACAATAATGTCCAAGTCCCTACACACAACCTTGTGGGGTTCGGCCATACACCATGGCCGAACCTCACTTATTAGGTTTTAGTCCCTCTTTTGATTGGTTAACCCATCACCCCTAAGTTAATTTATTTAGACACTTAGTCCACCAAAACACACCTTAGTGGGGTTCGGCCATACAACATGGCTGAACCTCACATTCTTGGTAACCCCCTAAGTCCATAAAAACACTCCTCATGGGGTTCGGCTATACAACATGGCCGAACCCATGGTCGTTGTATACTCGAACCCATGGTCCATTAATTTTACTTATTTACAACATTGCCATTATACATATCCATAACCAATCCATAATATTGCTCCATAAACGATCCATTAACCGTGACATAAAACCTCATGGGACTCATTAAGTTGATTCATGGGGTTCGGCCATACATCATGGCCGAATCCATGATATCATTGTTCCATCCTCCTTCTTAATTTATTTACCATAATAAATCTATAATCGACCCATAAAATTGTTTCATGGGGTTCGGCCATTCACCTTGGCCGAACCCAAGGTCCATGGTTCTCCATCTTTTGCATCATTTTGATCCCTTTAAAGTCCTTAATTTCTTTCCATGGGGTTCGGCCATACACCATGGCCGAACCCTATGGTTCCTTATTTTTCTTAAAAATATCATACCACCAAGATTAAGTCCTTTGGTGGTTCTCATACGTATATCCATTTAAATCCTTTTAAACCTTTTGAAATCATAAGCATTCATCTATGATTTTCCATTCTTTAAATCCATTATAATTCACTAATATCCTTTCCATGGGGTTCGGCCATACCACATGGCCGAACCCTATGGTTCCTTACTTCCTCTTGAACATCATTTAATCTCATATAAATTCCTTAACAACTTTCCATGGGGTTCGGCCATGTTGGTTCATCCTTGGGTCTTTTATCCATAATAAAATTAGGGTTCGGCCATGCAATGGCCGAACCATGTCCTTGACCCTCTTTTCTTATTTATGAAATTTATCAAGCACTTACCGATTCCGCGACTCCTCCGATTTTCCTTCGCTCCGACTTGTTCTTCCGATCCTTTTCCTTCCTTAGCCTCTTTTGTATGTATTCCTCTTAATACTTGATCTTTCACACAGCTGGCTGCCCTCTCCTTCTCTGCACACTGCCGAGAACACCTTCTTGCCAGAGCACCCAACGTCAAGACCTCCCATGCTTTGTGTATGCCGTGCGCCCCTTCTCCTTGTGCTGCCTTTCTTTTATAAAACCCCCACTCGATCCTATATGGCTGAAATAGCACATAACGATTTCAGCCGTGTGGGAAGATTGCAACTGCTATTCCGATTTAGCCCAAAAACCGTAACCTCATGTGTTTAATCTTCGGCATCTTCTTTATTTAGCAATCCCCTAGTTTCACTCTTAACCAAGGAAAGGACCCCTTTTTAAAGGATCTTAAGCGCATCCTCATGGATATGCATATCTCCTATACACGGCCAAGCATCTTACATTTCAACTCCTAAAATCTAGTCAATATACGTTTCCAAGTCATCCTAAAACCTCACATCCATATGCACAATATCCCATTCCTAAAATCTTTCCATCCATACCTTCCATCCGTTGACACCTTATTCTCATACACCTCATACGCATATCCTTGCCTTGGCTTCCACTCCAAGTCTCTACAACCGTATGCAATCTTCCAAGTTCCCTCTATGCGCATGCCACTTAATCCAGATCCCTTATTTATAGATATATTGCATTACCATTTTAATTCAGCCCCATTTAATTTAAATTGAACCTTATACCATAACCGTTGGGTCCATAGCCGTTAATTCACAATTAAAATGGTAAATTCCGTAAATATTGGTAACATTGAATTTCGAAGTGTTACAAATCCAAAAGTTATTCAAGAAGAGTGTTTAAAACTTGAAGAATGCTTAAAAAATGGAGATAAATGAAAAAGGAAATCTTGAAAATGAGATAAGAAAACTAAAGCATGAACTTCACTCATTAAAAGAAGACTACAAAGATTTGAAAATTGTGCTAAGTTGTGAAGATGAATAAAATGCTAAAATTAAAAATCAACTTAATGATGCTAAAGCTAATATCCCTAAATCACAATCAAATCTAGTAATTGAAAATCAAAGATTGGCATAAGAAGTTAATGACTTAAAGAGATATAAGGAGAAATTTGAGATGAAGTTCACAAAGGAGAAGAGAAGCTTGAAAAGCTCCTAAACCTAAGCAAACCATTTGGAGACAAAACGGGTCTTAGATATGATAAGAAAAATGATAAAGCACCCAAGAACCAAACTATATTTGTTAAGGGTAAGTCTCCCTCAATTCCTCAAATGAAAATCATAAAATGCTTTCATTGTGGATGATCCGGGCATCTCATGTTTGAATGCAAGTTAAGAAGTGAATATAAATATCAAAATGCAATCAAACTAAGATGGACATCAAAAGCAAATGACACATAAAGAAGATTAAAAAAGAGTAACTTCGAACTTGAAAAAAGAAAAGAACTTTGAAAATGCAAATCAAAATAATCTCCCACTAAGATTTCAATATCAAAGACCAAGGCCTTAACAACTTAAATGGAAATCTAAATCAAGCCTTAACTCATAAATTAATTGAAGCCTTAAATAAATTCACAAGATTTTGCCTAACAAACAAAGACATTAAAAAGAGAAAATCAAATGTTCAAATGTTTGACACCGGTGGACCCCGGAGACCTTTCCTAAAGACCATATGGGTACCCAAGGTTAGAGGAGTAAGTTAGATCTTGACACTCTTAAGATTGGACACTACTGATATCCTATGCTCTTGAACATACACTTTTTCATTAGAATATGTTATGCTTGGAATGTCTTACACTTTCTCTTAATCATCCATGTCTCAATTCTCATATCTCATGTGTGATGATTACTTGATTTTCTCTCGATGTCATGTTATGGTCCAAACATTGCAGCAAACAGTTATATATATCTTGGACCATTGCAACTTGTCTTGCTTGCAATTCTATTACTTGATTATTATTTCCTCAAGCAAGATTGATCATCTATTGTGCCATGACATGATGCCTTTGACTCCTAAAGCATTTGATAATAGTGTTCCTGACTGTAATATATGTCATGCTCAAGGAAGTCACAAATCAATGGACTTGATCTCATCAGAAGTCCAAAAGAATTGATTATTGATTGCTTGGTTCAATCTTACTACCTCATAGTGATATGAACACAAATTGTTGGATCATTGTTGCTTTCACTATCTCCATCTCCATGTCTTAAATTGGAATTAGTCAGAGTGGGCTCTGTAGTAGTCAATCATTGACTAAATATTCTAATGTTGCATGATCGTGTAAAAAAAAAAATTGAATTATTGTATCTTGCAACTCTATTGGCTTGAATCATGTGTAACTTGTGTGTTTTTAGTAAAATGCAATTGAACGCATGACCCTGTTAGCTCTAGGGCCTATAATTAATATTAGTAACATCTTAGTAGGCTCCTCTATGACTGGTTAAACTCTCAAAGGACCCATTTATTATGGATATGAACTGTTTGAAGGAAACTTGAGAACTCCTATATTTCTCAGTTCATGTCTTAACTGTCTGAATTTGGGATGCCTCAGAACTTGATCTCAGAATATGTCTCGGAACATAGGGACCTTGTTTTCCGAGACCCCTGGAAGTGCTGAGACTGCCTTCCAAGCATGTCTGTTTCGGAACTTGTCCCTTTCATATCTGATTGGCCTCGGAACCCGGCACAACTTACCTCAGAACTTCTGAGGTTATGGACTGAGGTTCTGAAGGAGGGAAACTATTGTTGCTCGATCCTTTTAAAATGTGATCCGAGACTCCCTTTCCATTATCCTCTTCCTCTCTTCCGAGCTTCGCCCTCTTTTCCCTCTAAGTTTACTTAGCTAAGCCCTCCCAAATCTCACTCCACTTCGCCTCCAACAAGGTTTACTTGCTCTTCTCTCTTGGGTAAGCCTTCTTCCTCTTCCCTTTTCTTGTTTTTAGATCATTTCACTTAGGATTTCGTTTCAAATAAAGGGATTTATTTACAAAACCAACTCCAAGCCTTGGGATATCTTCAAATCTAGTGATAAACTCACTCAACATAAGATTTTGGACTGATTATGTAGATTTTGGGTCTTAATCCTTCAAGCCTTCATAGCAATACCCCTATGAATCTTATTTTCCACTATTTTCCCTGAAATTCCTTGCCAAACAGTTCCTTTTTGATAAATCCTATTCAAATGGCTGCAAGAAATCCTCACATTCGCTAATTTAAGACACCCCCTATCAGTCCTTCACTTAATGTTTTCCCATCTTGGGATTAGGATTCCATCTTAGAGGGTTTTTCTCTCGTTTTCCTCCAATTTCCACAAAATGGATGAAGCCTCTTCAAGCCGATCGGTTTCAAGGATTTTTAGGAGTCGTGCAGCTACTTTTAGGTCCCTCTTTCCTTCCAATCCTCCAGAGAGATATCTTATGAATGTTAATCGAGAGAAAACTGATTACATGACCAGAAAAGGAATCGTTGTTGAGCATCAATGCACTGCAGTCTGTCCTTTTCAAGTCGACCACTATCTTGCTCAAGTCCACTGGTCCAGAATTTTGAATTGGGGAGGTCAGGCATATGCATCTCTTGCAAGGGGAATGTATGGAGCAACCAAGGAAGTCTCATATATTAACTACGCATTCATTATCAAATTTACCGATGGGTCCAAATTTCGAGTCACACCATTGCACGTCTCCGCACTCATCAATGTTCACTTATCCCATAATGGCCCAAAATCTGTCAGTGATGAGCTTTCTATGGAGGAAAGAGGACCTGCTACCATCCTTTTATGTGGAGAACCCGTTCAGTGGGTCAATGAACATGCCCTTCGTGCCTCAAAAACCCTTCTCCATTTTCGTCTCATGCACCAAATATTCTACTTCAATGTGTATCCTTGAAAAGGGAATCGAGGAGACTTGACTCCCTATATGATAAACATCTTGAAGGCAGTATGTGAAGGAAAAAGAATATGTCTACCTACCTTGATCGGTTGGACCATTATCAACCACTAGTTCAAGCGGGGTCATAGTGCAGCACCTTTTGGGTACCTCATGTCTGAATTAGCTCAGAGGCTGGGAGTTCCTGCTGAACACGATGATGACATGTTATCCATCCCTATCCTCACTTTGGACACCATACACAGGATGTTTGGTATTCATGCACCTCCTGCAGCAGCTGAACCTGCACAAAATGCAGATCAAGTAAACCAAGAAGAAGTTCTTGCACATCAAGAAGCTCAAGCTGATGCAAAACTCAGACCTTCTATGTCTACTCGTCCTTTTCTTGAAGAACGTATGACTGCCATGGAAAATCGCATAAATCAAATAAGTCAGATTCAACAAAGGCACGACTCATGGTTGAAGCAGAGTCTGGATATTGTAAGCTACAGATGTTTCGGTGCCGATACTCCTTCCTCTTCTCGCCAGATCAGATAATGATGGACCACTAGGAGTAGGAATCTCTTTTAGAACATATGTTTGTACTTTGGGATGGGTACATACATTTTGGGTTCGTTGACCATTATGGTCAAATTTTGGGAATGTACTTAAACTATTCGACATGTAATATTTAATCTGCAAGTATAATTATGCTTTAACTCATGTCTTAAAATAGTTATATATCTCTATGAGTTGAATGCATGGTGTTTTCATGTTATTTCTCTAATGCTTACATGAATGGATGGTTTGCCTTATACATGCATTCAGGATGGCTTGAGTAAATTATTTGTCTTTATTGGTCTCATGCATGTATGGACAGTTGGGTGAGCTCATTTGCTTTCATGGATGATGGTTGGAGTCTATTTTTTATTATTGTCCCAACATGTTACAAAGTCATACCATTTTCATTTGGCAAAATGTGCTCATCTCTACATTTCATTTGATATCATCGCAGGCCTAAATAGTTAAATCTATATTTCTTTTGATATCATGAGGAATTAATTTAAAACTTGCCATTGCCTCTCTCTCTCTCTCTCTCTCCTCCCTCATTAGCATCATTCATTACCTATTGCTCTTATATGGTTATATCTGTTTAAATGAATGATGGGATGTTACGACATGCACATCCAAACCTTTGTCACCCTCCAACATTCAGGGGGAGTAAATGTGACTACTTACACGACAACGTTTATGATAACTTAGGAAATTATACTTCTTAAATGACCTTCCACACCTTGTGCACCATGAAAAGTACTTGAAATGGCCCTTTGTCAATTTTTGACAAAAAGGGGGAGAAATATTGATATACTGCTAGAGACACAAATGTTTTCATGGGAGAAAAACTTTGAAGGGGTCAATACATGGAGATTGGGGGAGAAACAAAAATGCAATATCGGTATCAAAGACAGGGGGAGCAAATGTGATTTTAAAATATGCTTCAAAATTGAACACATATTGCTTATTATCACTAACCATTGGGGAGATTATTTTTTCACCAGAATATGCAGTTTATGTTGTGCTTACAGGAATATCACATGCATATTCTAAGGGGGAGCTACCATGAGCCTTTAAGCTTTCAGACTTCATTCAGTCATGTCCAAGTCCATTGAGATTATTGGAATATTGTATTTTTGTACTTAGCATGTATTTGAACTTGTTAAAGTCTGTAATTTGTATTTGGGACTGTATAGAGTATTTTTTAGGTTTTGTCACGAAATTGACAAAAGAGGAGATTGTTGGTCTAAAAGTTAAATCTGCGTCTCTTGAGTTAGACTGAGTTGTCAATTCTGTGCCTATGTTTGACTGAGTCCTAAGTTGTTAATTTCTTTCACTAAGTTGTGACCGTCTACGTGTCCAAGACCTCATCTCTGGAAGACATGCACAGTCAAATCAAGCTTTAAGCTCCAGAAGACACGTTGTTTGGAAAACATCGCACCAAAACTGGAAGAACTCTTTGAATGCCGACCAACACAAGTATACGGACCCTACCTAGAAGCCTTAGAATCCTTCGGTTAAGAACTGGTTTAAATTAATATAGAATTTCTAAGTACCTTTGCCCTATGGAGAGCTCTAGCTATCTATCAAATATCCATATATATATTCTTGTGTATTTGCAATTTAACAAATATTCATTATAGTTAAATCTAATGATTGGAAATGAACACATAAAGGGCTCTCCATCTTGTTCGGATTTCCAAACTTTAAACTCATTAACACTTAGTGAAATCTGTGGGTTATCAGGTTCCTCGGAACCTGAGTCAGAACCAGCCTCCGAAGCTTCGTAGGTTGTTCCTAGGTTTAGAACCTGCCTCGGAGCCTTCCTCGCAACCAGCCTCAGAAGTTCCAAGGGATGCATACTGCAGGTTCCGAGACCTCCAATGTACATACTTTAGGCACTGCTTCTGACCTTCGGACCTGAATCTAGAAGTTTCTGTAACGCCCGCCCCTTTTCACTGAAATCAGAGTCTATTTTTTTTTTTTGAAATGAAGAGTGACAAAGGGCGGGGACGTCACAACGCGAGTTAAGTCCGAGCTTCTAAAGCCCGCCCCTTAACTGGCCAACCCTACGTGTGAGTGGAACGAAGTCCACGGAGAATGGTTCACCCGTAGAAAGCTTGCGGAATATTAAACTAAGTGCAGAAATATAATAGAGACTATCCTAATAATTTCTAGATAGTAGGGAAGATTACATCATTTAAATTACTGAATTACTTCAACATGATAATGTCCAAAATAAAATCCAAACCACAGTAAGTAATCTAAATTATTACATTCCGACGAGTTAAGCTATTCAAACTACATTTCCAAAATAAATTAAATAAACTAAGTAGTCCGCCTTCCCAAACTCCTAAGCTTGGCCTCCGTCTCGTCCTTCGTGTCCCCATCTCCTACGTCATCAGCTAGGGTAGAAGTAGGGCATTAGACAACGCGCCCAGTAGGACTCCGAGTAGGGCTAACACATGGATTAGTGGTAACAAAACATATAGATAATATCATATCCAAAACCATGCAATTTGGTGCAATGTCATGCAATGGGTGTCTTATGTCATGAATCCCACCCATCATCCATACCATCATGCTGCCATATCCCCCTTGACGGAAAAACCTCGTCAAGATATAAACAATCACAAAGCATCCCCCTTGACGGCAAAACCTCGTCAAGGTGTAAACAATCACAAATCATCCCCCTTGACGGCAAAGCCTCGTCAAGGTGTCCCCATGCTTGCTTCTCGGTCGCCCCGACGGAGCATGGACCCCAGTTATATCTCATAATATCCCTCTTGATGGATGAAACACATCAAGATATCCCCATGCTTGCTTCTCGGTCGTCCCGATGGAGCATGGACTCCGGTTGTATCTCATAATATCCCTCTTGATGGATGAAACACATCAAAATATCCCCATGCTTGTTTCTCGGTCGCCCCGACAGAGCATGGACTCCGATTTCATTTCATCCTTCCCATACCATATCCCTCCAATGTCATGGATGAGATGTAGATTCCATATGCCATGTAATATATATGATCATAGTCATAAAACCCATCTTAAAACCATTACATGATTACCAAAATAAATCAAAGGAAAACCATCACATAATACTTAATCCATGACCAAAATAAATCAAAGGTAGGACCATCACATAATACTTAATCCATGACAAAAATAAATCAAAGGAAAAACCACCACATAATACTTAATCCATGGCTTACAAAGAGGTAGGAATCCTACCGAATACCGACTCGCGTCCTTTTTCGTTTCCGTCCGATAATCCGGTTACCAATACGCGTACCGCTTGCGATGTCCGGTACCTTATTATACATTACCAATTAGACTCATGCTTTAATCATGTCTAAGTTCATTAATCATACCTTAGCGGGGTTCGGCCATACACCATGGCCGAACCTCACTAACTAGGTTTGTGTGTCCCATTTAATCCATTAATTATTTTAATTACATGGGTCTAAAAACCAGCCACCCTAGGCTTCATAGGACCACACATAAGGTCATCTTTAAAGTTTTTAAGTCTATGATCATCCCCCATGGGGTTCGGCCCCATGGTTCTTGAATTTGGCCATTATTTACGATTTTGCCACTCTTCCTTTCCATGATTAATCATTCATTTATCCATGCACACTTAAGTCCACAATTGATCCATAACTTAGATCCATTAGTGACCCACCAATCATAACATGAACACATTAAAAATCAGTCCTTAATTTAATCTAAACCCCAATAATTTTAAACACATGCATATACCTTAATCTTAGCCCAAAAATGACTATTAATAGAGTCATGGGTTTTATTAAAATCAGCCCCTTTAATTCAACCTAATCTCCATTTTTCCTTGGGTCTTTCTCACCACATTTAGATCCATAATAAGCCCTCCCATGAGGAGGTTTACATCATGCATTTAAATCATCAATTCTTAATCATACTTGAGTCTATTAACTTAGCCACATTCCCATTTATTAATGCACATACATAGATCTTAATCTTAGCCCATCAATTGGCTCACAAAATGGGTCCACTGATGTCTCATTAACCATGACATAACAACACTAGAAATTAGCCATTTAATTAACCTAATTTCCATTCATTTAAACACATACATAATCCCATACTTAGCCCATTAAGTGGCTCATAAAAATGGGTCATGGGTTCGGCCATACACCATGGCCGAACCCATGATGTTAACTTCCTTATTTCTCTTGGATCTTTTCCCACATTTTTGATCCACATCTTAGACCCCTAATGCCTTACCACTTCATGTCATAAGATCTTTAAAATCAGCCCCTTTAATTAACATTAGGCTCACTTTCTTGAGTCCATCAAAACTACCAACGTTCCCCATTATTTTTCCCTATTTACATATCCATTAAAATTATGAATACATTACCATAGGGTTCATCATTCATTTGGTGACATTTAAGACCATAAAACATTAACCTTCATCCATAGATTCCTTCATTTAAAAACCCCTTTCAAAATTACTATCATTCTTTCATTTAAAACTTTAAAATCATTAACCACTTAACATAGCCTCCATTCTCTAACCCCATTAAAATTCTAACACCATCACCATAACTTCATGGTTCATCATTCATTCATGCCTTTTAAGGCCACAAAAATTATTCACATCTTCCATGAATTTCATCATAAAAACTCCTTTAAAAATTACCTACATTTAATCATTAAAATCTTAAAACCCTAAATCATCCTCCATGGCTTCCATTCTTTATAACCCTAATAAATCAATTAATCACCTACCATGGTTTTGACCTTAAAACCCCATTCCAATTTACTTAATTACTCACCATGATTCCTTCCAAAAATTCCGTACATCCATTGCTTAAATAATTTAATTACATAATATCCTTAATCCATTTATTTTTTCTTAACCCTAATTTACCCATTTAGGGTTTGCCCATTTTTCCTCCTTTAATTTGATGGATTTGAGATCCAAGGCCATGATGTTTTGGGCACCTCTAAATCCAAGAAATGGATTTCATAACCTCTTAAACCCTAAAAAAAAATATCTAATCTCTTGTTTAGAAAATACTTACGATCCGACGCCTCCTTCGACTTTTCTTTCTCCTCTCGGGTTCCTTGGCTTCCTTTCTTCTTCTTCTCCTTTGTTGGTCGGCTAAGATGCTTGATTAAGATGAAAAACCTCCAAGCTTGGGTTCGGCCATGGTAGGGTTAGATTTGAGAGAGGGAGAGGAGAGGATGGAGATGAGAAAGAAGATACTATGGCTTGATCTTGGAGTGATGGCCAAGCTTGGCTTCTTTCTTCTCTTCTTCTCTTTTTTTCTTCCAAGCTTTTCTTCTTCTTTCTCTTGGTGTAAGGGACGGTGGTGGAGAACAAAAGAGGAAAAGAGTGAAATGAGAGTGAAAATGGAGAGAATGAGATAAAAAAAACCCATCTTATCCCAAGGTTGCTTAAGACACACTCAAACATTAACTTTCCCAACCACCAGATGAGATATTTTCTATGCTTTTATGGTTTATGGTGGTTGGAATAAAACTCCCACTTTAGCCAACGTCTTTGAGCCTTGAGATAAGGTGTTTGGGTCTTCCATTTGACCATTTGACCCACTTTTTGAATAGTTTAATTATTTAATTAATTAGATCATTAGGTTAAGTTAATTAATTCCCACTTATCTCCTTTAATCTCCTTAATTCTTCTCCATTACTCCACCCTTGATCAAGTCAACCATGGTGGCCGGCCCCACCAATCCTTGGTCCACACGCCACCTCACTTGGTGAGGTGGAGGTGGGTCCCATTGGGCCATGTCACCTAGGTCAATTCATCACCAACTTAAAAGATTTAAATTTAATTAAATCCATTCCCAATTAATTGGATCACCATTGGGCCCATGGCCCAATTACATTCACCCTTACCCATTTACCTTAGAGCTTACATCATCTTGATCCATTGGGTCCCAAATGGGTATTGGGCCCAATTTGACCATCCTTGGCCCAATTGACCATCATTGACCCTTTAAATGAATTTAAATCCAATCCATGGTCCATTGGGCCATACTTGGGCTTTTGTCCAATTTTCGATCCATTTACCATCTACTCCATCAAATTTCCCAATTTCCATCATTAAAATAAATAATAGCCACATTTTTATTGATTTAAAAATTCCGGGCTATTACAGTTTCGAACCTGTAACTTGGCTAGTTCCAAAGGTAGTCCAACTAGCTGTTGTAAGGTCAAATTGTCCGTTAAAATATGACCGTTGTATTTCTAACCGTTGGGACTTCGGAAGTTCCGAGGTAGTCAACCAGGTTCCGTAGCAGAGATCCATTGGGAGCTTGTTGCCTATAAAAACCAAAGTCATTTGAGAGGCCAAGGTTGATCCTCTTAAGCTAAATTTTCTCCTACTATTTCCTAAGCATCCCAACTATTCTTAGAGCACTAAATCTTCATAGTTAGACCCTCACTACTCTAAAACATATCTCAAACACATTCAAAACACTCATAGGCAAATCATTGAGTATTTAAGGCTCAACATTGAATGTGTTCTTGAGGAAACAATTTGGGATTGATTGTTTACATAGGCAAACCTTTAATCATCCTTAGATCATCTCCCAATCTTTGGTGTGGCATTCATTGGAGCATTCTCTCATCACCAAGGAGCTAAGTGGAGAAAGATATCCAAGGACAAGCCAAAGCTACTTCAAGTAACTAGAGGCTAGTGTTCTTGGTAAGACTATCAAGTTCTACAACTTTTATTAATCATTGAGATATTTTTAAGGGTTGGTGTAACCCTAGTAAAGTCCAAGAAAGATGCTTTCTTGGTAATTGTAATTCATTGGTTCAATCTCTACCCTTGAAAGAGATTAAGGTTGTAATAGGTTTCTTCTCCACTCGTGAAGGAGAAGTTTAGTGAAATCCTCAAGTGGCGTACTTGAGGCGTGGTTGTAGGCAAGGTTGCCGAACCACATAAAAATACTTGTTTCACAGTCATCCATTTTTTCTCACCTCCTTCACATTATTTTGTGCATTTGTGATTCATCTCTCATTATTCTGTTTGTGTTTATTCTCTATCTTTATTTCACAAACTTGAATTTAATTGGATTAATCTATTAAGATTAATTAATTAATTGACTCACATTTTAAAAATTGTTAAAATTCCGCAAAAGTCCTATTACCCCCCCCCATCTAGGACTATCTAGCTTGACCAACACCAAATTCAAAGCAAATATGTAAATAATAATCAATCAACTAGACTAATGCATGAAACTAATACCATAATATGCATGATCAAATTAAATATGCAATTTTTTGCTTCTGCAAAATAAAATGCGAACACCCTAAGAAAATCTATATGAATGCATGAAAAAATAAAATTCAAAGAAAATGGTTCGGGCACTTACCTTGGCCTATAATGCTTTATTCCGGAACTTTTTAAAGTGCTATTCAAAATCCCTGGAAAATTTAAGACTCTGAGCCTAAGTGAAAACTCTGAATCTCATAAAAAAATGCATGATCCTGAACTAAATACAATTTTCTAATGTTATAACTAGTAGAGAAAATTAACTAATTGGAACCAAATTAATAACTCTAAATTATATTATGACCCTAAAAAAATTTAAATTAACATCCACCAAATTAATCAAAATTAGACTTTCAAGTTTAAGAATAATACATTAAAATCCAAAGTTGTTCCTTGAAATTTTTTTATTTTTATTAAACACAGTAATTGGAACCTTCCAAATTTAGATGAGGGTCTTAAATTAGAAATTTTCTAAGTTTAGAAACTGTCCAAATTATATATTATCCAAATTAGACACCTTCTAAAAATAGCAAGTTCCAAAATGAGACAATTTTTGACTTTGCATAGACAAAAGTTCCAAAATTAAGACTTACCAAATTTAGATTTATTTTCAAAAAAATAGAACACGTCTAAATGAAATTATAATTCTAAGATTAGAAAATTTTAAAAAGAGAAACTAACTAATTTTGAAAATTTCAAAAAATAGAAGTTTTCAAAAATTGCAAGTTTCTAAATTTAGCAGTGTTTCCAAATTTAGATCATCTATATATTTTGTTATTTACAGAAACTTCTACTCTAGGTAACCTTCTAAAATTAGGGTTTCTAAAATGAATAGAAACTTCCAATTTTAAAGAGTTGCCAAAAATAGAAATTTTCTAAAAATAACACTCTTTCTAAAAAATATAATTCAATTGGCGATTTCCTAAGTTCACCGGCAATGGCGCCAAAAACTTGATAGGTTTTAAATTTATAAATGCAAGCGCACAAACCATTTATAATATTGCTAAGGATTGCGATGTCGAACCCATCGGCAGTTAGAAAAATATATCCATAAAAACATACCATTGAATTATAATTTTAACGAATTTAGAAAATCTTATGAATAAATCATAAATATGGAATTAATTCTCTAATCTAAGAAATTTAATTTTAGTTTAAAAACTTTCTAACAATATAAAATAATTCTAAAATTAGAAACAACATCTAAAAATAAAAACTAACCATTCAAAAGATCTAATTTTCATGCAAAACACAAAATTCATCTAATTTCAATTAAGATGGTGAAATTAATCTAAAAATTATAAATAATCTTAATCTAACTTAGGACACAAAATTAAGATCCATTTAAATTATTTCCAACCTAATTCCACAATTATTCAAGAATTTGAATTTATAAACAAAAGAAAATAAAATAAAAAATAAATACATATTTACAATGGAAATTGGATTGAAGATTAAGGATGAATTATTTTCAATATTTTAAAAATAAAATAAAAACCGAGAACATGGAGCTCACATTTATTAATGATCATTGAGTCAAAATTTTCATTCATAATTAATTTAATTAAGAAAAACATGAGTTTCATTAATAAAAAAATAATCAAAATAAACCTTGGGCTTAGGAAGAATTCAACATAAAATTCCAAATCTAAATTCTTAACCTACTCTTAAAAAGAGCCTTAGAATGGAAAATTAAAGTTCTAAACTTTCCAAAAAATTGGATGTTTTAGATGAAAATTCTAAGATTAAATCAAAACATGCATTCATAAAAAGATTAAAAATCAAATCAAACTATCACAATCAACAAACCTGAAGTGGAAAACCATAGATCTAAAAAGCTTGTCTTAATTTTATTAATAAAAAAATAATTAAAATTACATAACCATGGAATTATTGGAATAAGAAATTACAATGGGAAGTTAAAGCACTAATCTGAAACCCGTTGTGGAATTTGAATTCCACAATGTCTTTCCTTCTCTGTTTTCCTTTCCTTCCTCCCTATGATAAAAAAATCAACAGCCTAAGTTCAATTTTCTCAATGGGAGAGGGATAGTATTTTTACATGAAAGAAGGTGGAGTAAATGACTTGGATTTAAATATTTATAAAGCAAGGGACACTTGGAAGGCTGATATAGTTTGTATTAAACATGGAATGGCTTAAAGGAGGTGAAAAAAACAGTAAAATTCGTATAAGGAAAGTGGGTGTAAAATCCTGTTTTTAACACATGTACCACCTTGTAGCTCAGTTTTGACCTATTTAACATCCGAATAAAAAAAATTTGTATTCCTCAAAGTTGTAGCCCTTGAAGTCTTCATTCTAACCCAAAAAAAAAATGTATGCAATCGTATATCGGAGTGGAACATAATGTTCAAAATACTGAAGCTATGTCAAAATATTCCTTCTAAGTTCTTCCAAATCAAATCAAAGTATCACAATCAACAAACATTAAGTGGAAAACCATAGATCTAGAAAGCATGTCTTAATTTTATTAATATAACAAAAAATTAAAATTGCATAATCATGGAATTCTTGGAATAATAAATTACAATGAAAAGTTAAAACACTAATCTGAAACCCATTGTGGAATTGGAATTCCACACTGTCTTCCCTTCTGTTTCTCTTCATTTCCTTCCTCCCTCCCTCTGCTCCACAAACCAGCAGCCCAAGTTCAATTTTCTCAATGGGAGATAGATAATATTTATAGATGAAAGGAGGTAGAGTGAATCACTTGGATTTAAAGATTTAAATAAAACAAGAGATACTTGGAGGGCTGAATGGTTTGTGCTAAACATGGAATGGCTTAAAGAAGGTGGAAAATACTTTAAAATTCGTGCAAGAAAAGTGGGTGTAAAATCCCATTTTTTACACATGTTAGAACTTACAGCTTAGCTTTGACCTAGTTAACGTCCAAATCAAAACATTTCGTAAACTACAAAGTTGTATTCCTTGAAGTTTTCTTCCTAACCCAAAAAGAATCAATGCAATCAGATATCGGAGTAGAATGTTATGGTCCAAATACTGAAGCTGTATCAAAATATTCCTTCAAAGTTCTTCCAAATTTATTAATTATTCTCTTTCTCTCTCCTCCACATGGCCTCGTTCAAATTTTATATGGTTGAACTCCTTGAATTTCACTTGCTTGAATATGAATGTTTTATTGCTTCATATCTTCAATTTATGAAATTTAATAATTTATCTCACCTCTTGAAAATAATTAAAATTTTTTTACAAAATTACTGAATTAATTCAAACTCTCATAATTGGATTTGAATTAATTAGTTTACAATGAAACCCTAAATTGTGGTGAAATAAATATTAAAAATCTGTTCATTACAAGAATATCTCTTTCCAAAAATAGTAACTTCGAAAAAAGGATTTCTTCTCAATTTCTCTATTTTTCTTCCATTTAATCCTTATATCATGTATTTTCCAAACAGACTTGTAAAATTGTGAAATTCCATTAATGATATGTAAAACACTGAAATCAAGGGTTAACTTATCCAATATTCAGGGGTAAAATAATCAATTTCCAGTGTTCCACGATCTGTCGCCAGAACCACGGACGATCAATAGTGTGGCACGATCAATTGTGAGGTTACCGTTTTGTTACCGTTACTGTGCATTTAATGCTCAACGGTCAGGTTGGTGAATGAGATTTCAAACACGAACGATCGATCGCCAGTACACGATCGATCGTGTGTATCGGGCTGATGAAATTTCTTATGTTGCCTATAAATATAAACTCTATTTTGGGAGTTGGTAGAGGGGTAATGAGCCATTAATTGTGCCATCTACCAATGAGATAATCTCCCAAGGATCAAAGACAAAACCTCTAGGCTTATTTTCTCGTGGAAAATCAAAAGTAAATCATTCAAGTATCCAATCCCTTGTGATTGAGATTAAGAGAGAAGGATTAAGGCAAAGCTCTAGGATAGTGTTGAGCACTGAAATATTACATTTTTACCCCTGATTATTGTACCAGTTAGCCCTGATTATGTATATATCACATGCGTTTAATGTCATTTTCTAGTTTTGTAGATAAAAATGGAAAGTTCAGGAAAATTATCTCAAAACAATGGATAATTGCAAGTTTGGTGCTTAATTCTGTAATGCCCCGCCCTTTTTCACTCGCTTTCCGAAAATCAGAGTCTATTTTTTTTTTAAATAGAAGAGTGAGAGAGAGCAGGACGCCACGACACGAGCTAAGTCTGAGCTTCCAAAGCCCGACCCTTAACTGACCAACCATACGTGTGCGTGGACCAAGTCCACTTAGACAGTTCACACGTACTCAAGTTAACATGCGGAATTACAATAGGATAACAATCCTATTCCATTTTAGATAGCAAAGTAGTCCAACACTTAATATTATTAGCCTTAAGTTAAATATCCAAAATCAACCATTCAAACCAATGATTTTCGTCCATGGGGTTTGGCCATACAACATGGCTGAACCCTATGGTTCATTCCCATTTAAAAATCATGTATCCAAGATTATAATCCTTTGATGGGGTTCGGCCATACATCATGGCCGAACCTCATCTAACCTTCTTTTGTCCTTAATGGTCCATGCATATCAACCTTAGAATTTGGCCATGCAAGGCCAGCCCATGATCTTTGATCATAGTACTTAATAAAATCTCATGGAGTACTTACCGATTCCGCGACTCCTCCTGTTGCTTTCACTCCTTCTTGCTCTTCCAATCTTCTCCCTCCTTAGCCTCCTCTTCCTCCTTAATCCTTGGCCAAGTGTAAACTTGAGAGGTCTTGAGATGAAACTTCAAGAAGAGGGTTCGGCCAAGAGAGTGTAGGTTTAAGAGAGAGAGAGGGAAACTTGGGATCAAAAACTACTCTAAGTCCCTTGTCTTTGAGAGTGGTCGGCCTTGAGTGAGAAAGGGAGAGAGTGAGATAAAACAAGGAATTCTCCTTGCTGCCCAATGTAAATCAACCAAGGGTGGTGTCCTTTGGTTGATACCCTTTGGTAACTCCCATACCTTTCATCTCCCCATATATACTTACTTTGGGGGTTTCATCCCATGAGATGAAACTCCCCACCATATGACCCTTGGGTTTCCATCATGAGATGGAAACCCTCCATGTTCCAACGTGTATGCATGGTATGTGTTGTGTAACATCGAAACCCTCCAACTTCCTTATCTTGCTCAATGAGGGTCGGCCAAAGGTGGTGTCCTTTAGTGATGCTCTTTTGTAACTACCATGCCCCTTCACCTCCCTCATCAATGATCTATTGGAGGTTTCATCCATGAGATGAAACACTCCACCGTTTGACCCTTGGGTTTCCATCTTGAGATGGAAACCCCCCATGCTTCCAATGTGTGCCATGGTTTTACCTTGAGTAACCTCCACAACCTTTCACCTCCTCATTAAAGCTTCGATGAAACTCCCATGTTTCCAACGTGTAACCCTAGGATATGTTTGTATAACAACAAAAACCCCTCATCTTCCCACTCCACTCACTTAAGATGAAGGTCCCATTAACTTCCCATCCAACTCACCATAACTCAATTATTTTTAATTCTTTTAAACTCAACTCACTTAAGTCACTTAAAATCAACTCAATTACTTGATTCCATTTCCAACTTAATTCAGCCCCAATTAAGTAAGCTTGAACTCACTTGGTGGTCAACCAAGTCAACCACGACCCATTGAGTCCCAATTGGGCATTTTGACCCAATTAAATAAATCTCACCCATTTAATTCAATTGAACTATATCCACCATCCGTTGGGTCTTAATTGGGCAATCGACCCAACACCTTACCCATGTAAGATCCATATCCATTAATTCACAAATTAAATGGCAATTTCCATAAATATCCATAGCTTGAAAATACGGGGTGTTACAAATTTGGAAGACCTAGAATTTTTATGATTAATTTCACTCCACTTTTAGGGTTTTCATATAAATTGGTTAGTATAGATCCAGTTATGAGAGTCTAGATTAAATCAATATCTTAGATTTTAAAGTGGTGAAGTTAATTATTTAATTTTGGAAGAGAAAATATGCAATTCAAGGGGCAAAGGCTGAAATTCAAGATCATTGGGCCAGAGATCCACTTCAATTGGGCGAAGCTAAGCTCCAGAGGCTATCATTGGGCCAGGCCACAACCAGTCCATGTGCATTTCACAATTGGGCCAGACCAATGTGCACTTCAAAGTCTAAAGGCCAAAGTCCTAAAGCTCAAGTCCAAGGTCCACTAGAGGCCTATGTCCTCATTTATAGATCCAAAACCCAAGTCCACAATCCATTCACACGCCCAAGTCTTGTCCAGTCCACACCATCCAATCTCCATCTTAAATCCTAACCATTCATTTCATGCATTAAAATTAGGTCAAGACCTATAACCACCTATCAAATCCAACCCATACATTCATGGCATTAGATCTAGGCCATTCAACCTATCCATCATCTATATTAACCTTAGGATCATAACCATCCATACTTCATCTCATCATCCATCGATTTAGATCATCCATCACTCAATAAAGCCATTAGATTTAGGACATTTCATCATAGTCATTCATTCATAAACCTTAGATTTAGTGCATATCATTCCAAACCCTAGAATATCGGCCACATGTGTTGCATCAAACGAAAATCCCAATGTCCACAAGGTTCCATGCGCATGTAATCCCTAAGTTTCCTCTCCAATCCATCCACCTCATGTACATCTCACCTAGATCTTATCTTTTCTCCAATCCAATCCAATCATAAAGGCCACACGATTTTCTCACAAAAAATCCTCCATGTACTTAGACAAAAACCCATCTAGATACACTCCTAAAATCCTTAAACACCTCATCATCGAAATTCTCCACACCTTACGTGGTTTTCTCATATCCTGTATGCCTCATTCAAAATTTCCATGTAGTCAACCCTCCACATCAACTTACCATCTCCTCCATTCATTCACCCCAACTTTAAATCCCATCCATTCGTGCATTGCATTGCATTCAAAACCCTAACACATGCAAAATTCGACCATGACCTACTTTTTCTCCTAAATCCCAATTTTTTCTCATCCAATGCTTAACCACCAAGCCAACCTAACTCCCAAGCAATCCAAATTCGTCTATGCCCTATAAACCCCAACTTTTTCACTTCAAATCTCAGCCATTCACCTTTAAGTGAGATCCAATCTTAGCCCTCCATTCATAACTTAAACAAAATTAAATCCCAACCATCCATTTATTCCTGGAGCCTATAAATAGAGCACTAGGCACAATATGAAATTGGAATTTGACCAGGAGCTCAAAAAGACCAGAGGCTGGAGAGAAAAGGCAATAAGACAGAAGCCCCACACGATTTTACAAGTGAGAGTTGTAATCATTTTTGTTTTCTTGTACTTAATTTTATGTATGCTTGTACTGAATTCTTCTATGAAACAAATACAAGACATTCATTTAGGACCCCGAAACATCCAATTTTCAAGTATCTTTTTTGATTGTTTAGATTTGATTTTAAACTTTATATTTTTTATTTAATTAATTGTACGTGAAATAGTTAGAACTTAGGCTGTAAGTGTTGAATCTAAGTTACTAAGGCCTGATTGTTAAATTAAAGTTTATGAATTCTTAACTTTGATGATGGACATGAATTGTTATTTGGACTTTTACGCGAATTTCAGATTTAGGTTTTATCTCTTTTTATATATTTTTTGGGTGACTAGCGGTCTATTACAATAACCAACCTTTAAATTATGCATTTATTTATTCTGTCATTTACTTTATTTGTTAATTTATTTCCTGTCTTTAGTTACATTAGTCACTTTATCTGTATTTTGTATAAAAGATGTTCAATTTATGTTTTTATTTCATTTCTTTTATATTCATTCTTTAATTCTTTGGACCCAAACATTCTCTCTCTCTCAAAATTCTTTAACTAAGGCTGGATATGTGTTATTTTAACTTTAAAATATGAGACTTTAAATGGAGATTAAGATCATCATTATGGTTCACTAATTTAAATACGAAGGACATAATTTGATTCTTGACAATAAATTGGATTTAATTCGACATCTTATTTTGTCAATTTTACATGGTAGATACCAAATGGATTAATGTTTTTTAAACAATTGATTTAAATTTCTTGGAGATATATATTTTTAAAAGGGATGCTTGTTTACTTTTAGTGCATAATTTTGTGATTTTTTGTTGGATTCGACCTCGCACTCATAACGCTATATTATAAATGGTTCGTGCGCTTGCGAGATTATAAATATAAAATTTGCACATTATCATATAGAGATTGAGTACCCAATCTTCTAGAGAATATACCCAAGAATTGTGATTGCTCTACACAACGGGTCTTCCTCGACGCTGGGTTTGTAAGAGCTCACATTGGGTGGATCGTTTGGAAGCATACGTCATCATTTGCAAAGGCTTCAAAGGCAAGTGCTTCCATAGTTTAGATTTTTATTTAAAAATCATTCTATTGTGAAGTGGATTAAATAGATAGTTTTCTCTTGAACCACTATAAAAAAAGTGGGATAGGAATTGGGTGAAAGTCTCAATCAATTGGATAGGTGGAAGTCCTATTCTATTGTGTTGGTGTAATTCCAACGCTTAGTGAAATGGAGATAGCTCAAGGTTGAGCGAGTCTTTACAATGTATGTAGGTTGGCTAACCGAACCACTATAAATTGTATGTATTGTCTCATGTGTGTTTGATTGTTTTACCTTGTGCACGTTGCATAACACACATTATTGATTAATTATTTTAATTCTGCACCTTATTAATCAAGAAATTTTTAAAAGGCTATAATTTGTGATTACCCTATTTAGCCCCTCTAGGGTTAATCCGGTTCTAATCACTCAAGGGAACTTTCAGATAGCTCCTGCGGTTGTTGGCACGGTGGAGGACAACTCCCATGGTTATTATCACCATGGATGATACCTGCCGTGGTTGTTGGCACGGTGGAGGACACCTCACGTGGTTATAAGCACAGTGGAGGATACCTCCCGTGGTTGTTGGCACGGTGGAGAACAATTCCCGTGGTTATTAACATGGTGGAGGATAGCTCCATTGTTGTTGGTACGGTGGAGGACAACTCCCGTGGTTATTAGCAAGATGCAGTATAGCTCCTATGGTTGTTGGCACGTTGGAGGAGATCTCCCGTGCTTATTAGCATGATGGAGGATAGCTCCCGTGGTTATTCATGACTTGTGGTACCGGTCGATGGTGTGTGTCGATTTATGTGGAGATGGCCGTAGAGTCATGGTGGTCATAGAGTACGTTGAATACGTATTGGGTCGCCCTGGGAGCCTGTAACATCTCGGATTTTCCAAAGCAATAATATATTGGATTTTGACTAGTTAAATTGTTTAATTTGTTGAATTTAAGATTTATGGTTGAAATGGATTTTAAATAGGTAAGAATTGGGTCAATGGCCCAATTATGATCCAACAGATCATGGATAGGGTTTGATTTTAATTAATTGGTTAAATGTAGTTAATTGGGTCAATTACCCAATTGGGACCCAATGGGTCAAAGTGAATGGATTTTGGGAAGCAAATGGGTAATGAATTAATTTAATTGGGTCATGTACCCACTTAAGACCCAAGGCTTGGGATCCACCTCATCAAGTGAGGTGGCAAGTGTGTGAGGTGACATGTAAGTGGCATAGCAAAGTGGGACCCAAATCTACCTCATCAAGTGAGGTGGTGAGTGGTCTAAGGTAACATGTAGGGTCGGCTACCATGGTTGACTTGGTCAACAATTGGTGAGTTCAAATGTGGTGAGTTGAATTACATTGGGTTGGAAATTAAAAATCATTTGAATTATATGGAAATGAGTTCAAGAAAAATAAAGTGAGTTGGGATTGAATTGAGTGGGAAGTGAGTTCAAATAAACAAGTAAGTCAAATGGAAGTGGAAGGGACCCTAAGTGAGTCAAAGGGGGAGATGGAGGGTTTCCATCTCATGGAAACCCTAGACACACGTTGGGAAAGAGGGGGGGGAAGGAAAGCTCCAAGTGTAAACCATGTGTCTCCTTGGTTAACCAAGGGACACATGGTAAAGACAAATGAGTATGTGGATGGTTGGCAGGCTAGGGCAAGTTACACAAGACACACCACCAACCCTTTGCCCGATCTTCTCCCTTTGGGAAAAAGAGAGAGAGATTTTCATCTCATTCTCTCCCTCTCTCCCCCTCTCAAGCTACACCCCTTTGGCGGATCCATAGAGATTTTCATCTCATTTTCTCCCTCTCTCAATCAACACCTTGGCCAAATGCTCCATTGAATAACAAGGAGGCTTTCATCTCTCTCTCTCACACACATTGCTCTAGACTTGGAGGAAGAACAAGGACTAAGGAAGGAGAAGGTCGGAGGACCAAGATTTGACCTAAAGATATGGAGGAGACGCGGAAAAGGTATGTAATGTTTAAACAAGGATTAAACGATTAAAAAAAGCTAAGGGAACCATGGTTTCGGCTATGGAATGGCCGAAACCATGGGGTTCCATATTTGATTGAAAAGTTGGGAAAGAAAATATACTAAGGCCATGAACTGAAAAATCCATCCAAGAAGATGGTTAAGCTTTTGGAATGAAAGGAAAAGACCCTAACCTTGTTTGGTGGGTAAGATAAGTTCTAAAAATGGTTTGTGATGATGATGACTATGTTTATGCATGATTAACGGATGAACTTTATGAAGAAGGGCCGAGCCAAACATCAAATAAAATGAGGACTGATCACGGATGGCACTGCCTGCGGACGGGTATCACCGTCAGCGGAGGGGTTTTTATCGTCCGCAGAACGGGTTTCGACCGTCCATGGACGGATAATGAACTAGACATGAATTTTCTGTGGACGGGTAATGAACTAGACAAAGGAGGTCTGTGGATGGGTATCACCGTCCGCAGACAGGTCTTTATCGTCTGCGGGACAGGTTTTGACCGTCCGCGGATGGGTGACAGTCAGGAAGTGAATACTATCTGTGGATGGGTTGGATGGCTGTAGGACGGGTTTCTTCCGTCCGCGGGATGGGTTTCGACCGTCCGCGGACGGGTAACAAACTTCAGTATGGTGTTATCTGCGAACGGGTTCACTATCTGTAGGACGGATTTCTGCCGTCCACAGGACGGGTTTCTATCATCCACAGACGGGTTTTTGTCGTCCCCAGGATGGCAGCGGACGGGTAACAGACTGATTTTTAAAAAGTGAAGTCTTTGTATGATTTTCCTTTTCCAAATGGTTAAGTTTAAATTGAAGGATGTAGGGAATGATTTAAATTAATTAGATAATTAATTTGACTATTTCATATGATGGAATTAATTTAAGGTAGCGGGATTTCACAAACGGGTGTACGATCAGCTTTGATGTGTTCGGTGATCTATATCTTCATGAAAACATCAAGGATACAATACTTGGACATGGGTAGGATTCCTACCTTGTTGAAATACTTTGGATTATGTACATGTAATGATTTTATTTCCATATTTGATGATATACTTTGGGTATCAAAATGCTTATGTTTTAAGAATGGAATTTCAACGCTATTATGAATTTAATATGAAATAGCATGATTGCACTCACATCTCATGCATGGCATGGGAGGGAACATATGAGAGGAGTCCATGCTCCATTCGGGGTATCCGATAGACAAATGTGGGGAGGGATCCGCACAGATTCCGATTGACAAACGGGAAATGGCATATGATGTTTGAAATGAAAGAGGAGTCACGCTCCGTATGGTGGGACTGATAAGGCATACGTGGGGAGTCATGACAATGAATGCCTTGATGTGGGTTGTTCATCAAGAGGATTATCTATGTGTTTTGAGATATGGTTGATGGGTGGGAATCATGGCATACGACACCCATGGCATGGCATTGATTTAGCATGATTTTGATATTATGTATCTATTCTGATTTTATACTAATCCCTGCGTATGACCCTACTCAGAATACCTACTGGGCGAATTGACTAACGCCCTACTTCTACCATAGATGATGGTACAAGGAATGGACGGGACGATGGACGCGAAAGGAGCTAAGCTTAGGAGCTTGGATAATTTAGACTTACTTTATTTAAGTTTTATTTCGAACAATGTAATTTGAGTTATTCGCATTCTGGGACTGTAATAACTTAGAATTATCTTGCTATGGTTTGGTTATATTTGGACATTTGAACTTAAGTTAATTTATGTGATGGACTTCCTTGGGTAGAAATGGATAGGGATAGTAACTCTAATCATATGACAATTCCACTATGTGTTTATTCCGCAAGTATAACTTTAATGTGTGTGAACTGGTTTAGTGGACTCGGTCCACTCACACATATGATTGGCCAGTTAAGGGGCAGGCTTTGGAAGCTCGGACTTAGCTCGCGTCATGGAGTCCCGCTCTCTCTCACTCTTTATTTTTTTTTAAAAAAAGACTCTGATTTTCGGCGAGTGAAAAAGGTCGGGGCGTTACAGAGCCAGGTGGGTTGAGTGTTGGTTTGCCCACATTTTGGCTGAGGGGTATGGTAGTGTGATTACCAGTGGTCATGACCTTGGGGTTCATTGCTGAGACTTGTGTTGAGCGTGTTCACTCACTGAGAGTTTATGGGAGCCTAATGAGTGAGTTCGGCCGGCTCACTCGATAGAAGGTCTATGGAATTCTGTGAGGGGTGTATGTGCCAGTTGTATGGAGACCAACATATGGGACCCGAGGTTACAGATGTGACTACCCGGGGTCTGGCACTTGGTTGAGAAAACCACAGATGAGTTGGGTTGGCAGTTCGTTGAGGACTGACGCGGTGGTTACTCCCATGTGATAGTCTGTTTGTGACTCTAGTGAGCCTGACTCATGGGTTGGTTATGATATGTATACGGGTTGTCCTGAGAGTCTCATAGGACTGGTTGAGGGCGTGGGACCCTGATATGGTCAAGGATCGGTCTCTGTACCCGTGGGTTGGTGGACCGTAGCGGATGGGCATATGAGGGAGTTTCCTTAGAGTTGCTCTAGGTTGGCTAGAGGATGTGCTGGAGGCTCGGTAGATTTGGGTCCCTGTGCTAGGGATAGGGCACACGCTTCCATGGTCGTGCATGTAGACATCATAGACATTGATGTGTCCATATGATTATATGTAGTATATGCTTGATGACATATGATGCATGTGTTACCCTTACTGGGCATGTAGAGCTCACCCCCTGCTTCTCAGGTACATCTTAGAGGAGGGACCGGCGGGACCCTCTATCGGACGTTGGAGGTGGAGTTGCAGCTTTAGTTCTGTTAGAATTCAATTCTTTGTAGTTGGGAGATTATTCATGTATTTAAGTTATGTGTATAGTTCTAGAGTTAGATAAATGTAATAACTTGTCGATGTTATTGTTTCTAATTATGATGAATGCTATGGTCATACCTTTGATTATTGGTTCATTTGTGGGTTGCCGTGGTTAGTGCGGCTGGCGGGACTGGTGTCTCCCATTTAAATAAAAGGTACCCGAAATAGCATTAAATCGGTTTTGGAGTTTGTATCAGTCTTAGCGTACCGGTAGCGGGATGGGGCGTTACAATACTGGGTAGGGTAGGGTACCCAACCTCAATTGCTTGAGCGAAAGCACTGAGACAACTCAGATGCCTTAGTTGTGTGAATTAAGATCTAACGGGTTTAACGACACCCACATACCATAAATAGTAAAATCAAATAGTAAAATTCGAATTCACTAAGCAATGAAATTAATTAAATCAATTAATTTAAGCACACATAATTGGGTTTTCAAAATCCACTTAGTTTTTAAAAACCTTCTGCAATTTCAACTCAGTTTGCATCTCTAATTTCGAAGCCCAAAATTGAAGAAATTGGAAACTGCGAGGTTTCTTATCCAAAACAAATCCGAATGGATTGTTCAAAGGTATGATTAATTTTATCAAATCTTCCAAGTCCAACTTAAGTTGCAAATCTTAACTCCCCAAATTGAAAACTAGTCAATTTGATAAACCACAGATACCCAAGCACGGTTCGTAACCGGTCTTAAAAAAAGACTGATTTTAATTTCTTAAAAATCAGTCCAAAATGAGTTTTAAAACTGGTTTTATTCTTCAGATAAATCAGTTCCAAAAATAGACTTAAAAAAAAGTCTACATTAAACCTTTAAATGAATTTCAACCCCACTTGTTTCTGATTTTATTTTTTAAACCAAATTTGTGTAAGTTTGAGAACTAATTGATTTGTGTTAAAAGAACATTTCCAAAATACCCTTAAATCAACCACCAACTGACGTCCATACCCATACCACATACCCCAAATTGAATTGCTTCAACGTTGTTCCTTTCTTTTTTTAAAAAAAAACTGTGTAAGATTTTTAATGAAATCAATTTCGAAACGAATTTGAGGAAACTGGTTTTGGACCTCATCTCAATTTTAGAAGAACACTGCTTATAAAATTCCACACACATACATGTTTAGATTCAACGGGTTATTGGGTTTTCAATATCCGTGAGTTAGGCGTGACTCAGATTAATTAAATCATCAGCCATCACACTATGTCTTGGGTTTAATTAATTGCAAAGAATCAACAATTCAATTAACCAAAACTTAGATGAGTTAAGAATTACCTAGTTCTTGGAGAGAAGAGCTCACTTTATTCTCAATTCGCCTGACTCTGTCAAGGCGCAGTAACAATCAATGATAAACTCGGCTGCAATTCGGTGCTTGCCTTCAACGAAATTCCCTTTGAGAACATAAATAAATATTTTCTTCATAATTGATCTCCAATTTAGTTGAATCACATCCTATATATAAGAAACACAAATCTAGTCTAACTTGAGCCGACCCTCCATATTTCTTTAACTGTAAAAAACTATATCCTAAATTAAACCAACATATATAATTGGAAATAAACTAAACTAGGTAATGTCCAATCGATGGAAAACCTAATCCTAATGCAACTAAAACTTAGAAATAAAGCTAAATTCAGTGCTGCTGCAGTCAATAATGACTAGATTACACAAATAGCATGTTGTCCCACACGTTTGACAGCTTGTCTTGCCCATGGGCCTTGCATGTTGGTGTGAACTAGGGCCTAACTCATTTAGGCTTGCACATTGCTGGATGGGCTTGGATCATGATTGGATTGAGCTGAATTTTTTTTGTATAAAGCCCAATGTCCATGGACCCTCCTGGATCAAAATTAAAATTTTGCTCACGTCCACGGATGTCTGCATCATACTCCCTTTCCCGAAAAAAATCTTGACCTCGAGTTTAGAAGGTTCATGGCCAAAGGGTACGGTGTCATCAAAATATATTTCTTATGCCTCCACGAGATTACATTGTACTGTGTAGTCGATCTTTGTGCTGTGCTCTCATCAGGAGATGATGTCACCTCAAGGCCTACCAAAAGTGACTGAATAGTAGGTGAGAAAGGCGTTCTCACATAACTCTCCCAAATAGTGTAACGCCCCGCCCTTTTTCACTCGCCGAAAATCAGAGTCTATTTTTTTTTTGAATAAAAGAGTGAGAGAGAGCAGGGACGTCTCAACGTGAGCTAAGTCCAAGCTTCCAAAGCTCAACCCTTAACTGGCCAACCATGCTTGTGCGTGGACAAGTCCACTAAAACTAAAACATTTCACACGCGATACTACGACTTGCGGAATACTCATTGCGGAAATAACATCAGATTACAACATTTACTTAGCAAGGAAGGAAATCAATAAAAATTAACTTAATCCAGATTAATCATCATTCGATCCATAGAAAATAGTCTAAGCTATTACATTCCCAAATACTAGCTACTCAAATTACATGTCCATAATGTAAACTTAAATAAAATAGATCTAGCTCATCCAAGCTCCTAAGCTTGGCTCCGGTCGCATCCTTCGTTTCGTCCATTTCTTGTGTCATCATCTAAGGTAGAAGTAGGTCGTTAGACAACGCACTCAGTAGGTACTCCAAGTAGGGTTAACACAAGGGTTAGTACTAAAAATCACATAGATAATACAATATAAAAAACATGCAAGTCAATGCCATGCCATGGTGTCATATGCCATGAGTCCCACCCATTAAGCCATATCACCATCACATAGTATCATCTTGATGGAAACTCCTCATCAAGGTATCCCCCACGAATGCTTTACGGACGCCCCGACGGAGCGTGGATCTCTGGTTACAAATCAATCATACACCCCTCTTGAAGGATAATGCACATCAAGGTACCCCTCACGAATGCCTTACGGACGCCCCGACGGAGGGTGAGTCGCCGGTTACATTTCATCCCTCCCATGCCATGCATGAGATGCAAATGTAGATATGCTATGTAATAATACAATCATAGTATTATAAATGCCATCATTAAGACATAACATTTGATACAAAATAACTCATCAAAATATGAATTAAAATCATCATACATATCCCATGGTTTCAATGAGGTAGGAATCCTACCAATGACCAACTAAAGTGTCCTTGTGTTTTCGTCCGAAAACCGCTCACCGATCGTACACCACTTGTGAGGTCCCGTTACCTTATTACATATCAATAAGTCAAACCAATGTTCCATTTAATTTCCAATCATACTTAAGTCCACAAAATACCTTAGTGGGGTCCTCACTCACTTGGTTTTGGGTCCCTCTTTTTTATCCTTTGATCTTTTAATTAAGTCCAAGATGTAACACCCTGGAATTTCAAAGATATCAATTTACATGAATTTATCCATATTTACGGTATTGCCATTGTGATTTATTTGATATGGATTTAAATGGGCAAGGTGTTGGGCCAATGGTTCAATCAAGGCCCAAAGGATGGTAGTTTTGTTTACAAGACAAATAAATGGATGTGATGTACTTAAACGGGTCAAGATTTGTAATTGGGTTAAATTTTGTTAAAAGGGTCAAAATGGTCAAATTGGACCCAATGGGTCGTGGATGACATGATTAATCATTGTTTAAGCTCAAAGTTAATTTGGGTTAAGTTTAATTTAATGTTTGAGTGGGATTGAGATAAATTAAATGATGGAGATGAGTGAGTTGAAATTATTAGTTGAGTTACATTAAATGAATGAGTTGAGTTGGGTGAGCTAGATAAATGAGTTGGATGGAATACTTAATTTTTAAGTGAGTGAGGTGTGGAGATAAAAGGTTGTGGGCTGTTTCAAATTCAAAACCAAGAGAACGTTGGCTGCATGGGAGGCTTTCCATGCATGTAACTCCTAATTTAAAAAAAGAATGGGGTGACGGTTTTGGGAGTTACAATTGTGGGGAGTGGTATTTCAAAGTTTAAAAGAATTATGCACGTTGGAAATGGCATAGGGTTTATGCCATGCTTGAGTCTTCAAAAGGACAGCCAATAGATGGTTGGGTAGTCCAAAGATCAAGGATCAATACCGTTGGATTCAAGGAGTTTCATCTCATGGATGAAACTCCCATTTGGGCAATAAGTAATGAGTGGCGGTTACACAAGGTGAATCAAGGGAAGTAGTAAATAAATGAGAGTTACAATTGGAGTTGCATGGAATGGTTAAAAGATGAAGCGTGAATGGGCATGCTGTTTGGTGGAGTTACACATAATAGATTACAACATTTCAAATTCAAATAGGTTAAGCTACACGTTGGAGGAGGGGAAGAGTTTCATCTTAAGATGAAACCCCCATTTGAATTGTTAATGAGAGAGGAGCTAAGGAGGGGGATACACAAATACAATCCAAAAGAGACATTGGTAGCTTGGGGAGGTTTCATTTCATAGATGAAACCCCCAAGTAAGCATAAAGGGCATTGGTTAATATGGGAGTTACATGTGAGGTTAACTTGAGGCTGAATTTGATTAGCCAAAAGAAGTCATTTTGCTATTACTACCTCTCTCTCTCCCTTGGTCTTCCTCCATCTTTCCAAAACCAAGAACAGCAGCTGGTTACTGATTTGCAATCAGTCCTTGGTTGATTTCTTTCACCAAGACAAAAGCACACATTGAGCAAAGGAGTTGGCACCAAGGTTTAAGATCAAAGTTTCCTTTCTCTATCTTTCTCCCTCAAATCCATATCATCTGGCTGAGTATTCCAAGGAGATTGCAGCGAGGTTGATCTCAGTTAGGAGAACAAGAGGAAAGAGGGAAGGCTAAGGATCTAAAAGGAGTCAAAGAATCGAAGGAGACGCGGTATTGGTAAGTGCATCATAACCTTTGTTGAATAAAATGGATTAGGGGATGTGATCCGGCCATTGTGTGGCCAGATCCATCAATGGTTTAGATTAGTTAATATGCTGTCTTTAAATAACAAAATATGGACCATAGGGTTCGGCCCCTTTGGATGGCCGAACCCCATGAGAAAACTTGGTGATTTTTATGGTGTTTGAAAGACAAAATCCATATTTTGAAATGGAGGTTTAAAGGGATTTGAAATGGAGATAAGCTTGCTGTTTTGGACCAATTATGGGATGGCTAAATGATGTGGTTTTCATGGTTAAAGTGTGGAGTCTCATATGTATATAATTGATGGAAGTATTGTGTTAAGAGAACCATAGGGTTCGGCCATACATATGGCCGAACCCCATGGACTGTTTTGATGGCATGGTTGGGTAAAATCATATTGGAAATCTAAGATGTGTTTAATACTTTTGATTAAGGAACTATCTAGACTTAGTTATGGAGTTAATATTAAGTTTATCAACCATGATATTAGATGGAAGGTGGGGATACAAATCAGTTTGGTGAGGTTCGGCTATGTAGTATGGCCGAACCCCACTAATGATGATTGATCGATTGGGTGGTTAATTTATATGGATGTATGAAGGGTTTAAAAATGACCAAATTAAGTGGTGAGGTTCGGCCATGTGTATGGCCGAACCCCACTAAGATGGTTTTATGTTAGGCGATGGAAGTTAGCAAATTTAAGCATTGGTTAGACCAATGGCAAAACTGTAAATACAAGATAAATTGTATATGTGAATGGATTGATTAAAAGACTTGAAAGGAGGGGTCCAAAATTAAGTGGTAAGGTTCGGCCATATTGTATGGCTGAGCCCTACCAAAGTATGTTTGAGGTGTGATGTAAATTAAGTATGGCTATTGGTGTTTAAGATAAATTAAACAAAATGATAGTCTAAATGGCATAGTTGTAATTATGGATGAAATGATCATAGGATTGGATAAATGGGCAAAAACCAATATGGTAAGGTTCGGCCATGATGTATGGCCGAACCCTACCAAGGCTTATTTGGAGTTTGGTTCAATTGTATGGTTTAAATTAAATGAAAGAGAGACCAAATTGTAAATAGGTGAGGTTCGGCCATGGGGTATGGCCGAACCCCACAAAGTGAATTTTTGGGACTTAGAATAAGTTGGAATCATATGGTTAAAAGTTTGATTTGCTGTTATATAAATAGGGCCACGGGAATTGCTAGAACGGTGTACACGTGGTGAGCGGGAGACGGTTCAAAAGAAGGGTCAAACTAAGTAACATTGTGTAAGTTTCCTACCTTTTTGAACCACACTCATACTTGATGTTTTATCGTAATTTTGATAAGTTATGTGCTAAGTTATTATGTTTCAAAGTGGTTTTACATGTTAAGTTATGTTTACAAATGGCATGAAATCATGGACATCTCATGCATAGAATGGGGTGGTAATTATGGAAACCGTAGGCCACACTCCGTCGGGGCGTCCGAAAGACCACTGTGGGGTACCTTGATGACGAGAATCCCATCAAGACGAATCCGGAGGCCACACTTCGTCGGGGCGTCCGAAAGACCACTGTGGGGTACCTTGACGATGAGAATCCCGTCAAGAGGAAGCTATGTATATTTGTGATGGGTGGGACTCACTACATATGCATTTCATACATAGCATTGTTTTATGTGATTTTGATGAACATGTAATGTTCTATTATTTGCATGATTTGTTACTAACCTTGTGGTAGCCCTAATCGGAAACATTACTGGGTGCGTTGATCTAACGCCCTATCTCTATCCTTAGTGGATGATGCAGGAAAGGAAAAGAATGAGGGTCTTGAAGGAAACCAAGCCTAGAAGCTGGGGCTTGGAGTGGACTTTTAATGGATTGACTTATGGACTTTTATATGGACAATGTAATTTGATAATTAGATGGGTCGGCATGTAATAATGTAGTTAAGTAGTTACTATGGTTTGATTTATTTTGGATGGTTTGGAATGAATGCTAGACTAAGGTTATTTTAGTAATTTTGGAGAATATGATTATGTACTTTGTTATCTAAAGATGTAAAATAGAGTAGTCTCAGGATCTATTATAACCCGCAGTTAGACGAAGATTATGTTTATTCCGCAAGTCTTATTGGTACCATGTGTGGATCGATTCTTATGGACTTAATCCATATATACATGGGCTTGGCCAGTTAAGGGTCGAACTTTAGAAGTCCGAACTTAACTCGCGTCGTGACACTCCGCCCCGATCACTTGATTATTATTATAAAAAAAAAAAAAAAACTCTGATTATTAGAGTGAAAGGGGCGGGGTGTTACACAAGATCATTCCATTAGTTTTACATTAATGAAAGCCCTGAATCCGCAAACAAACATTCTCCATGGCTGAATGATACACTTAGGTCTTATACATACCTAGATCCAAGAACATGATCCATGGGGTTCGGCCATCCACCATGGCCGAACCCATGGTCCTTTAATTTCACCATTTGGCCATTCTTTCCTTCCATAGGTAATCACTCCTTTTATTTACACATACCTAAGTCCATAACTGATCCATGCACATAGATCTATAATTAAATCCTCCATTTCCTAGCTTAATCATCCATTCATTTAAACATGCATGCATAGATCCATAATGTCCATAAAATGGTTCATGGGGTTCAGCCATACAACATGGCCGAACTCAAGATGTCATTTCTCATCCTCTTTCTTAAATCATTTACAATATTAGATCCATAACCAAAGTCCCTCCATGGGGGTTTTAATCATACACTTAGGTTCATCACTTTAGATCATCATTTATCACATTTAAAACCTATTAAAATTACCAACATTCCCCCATCAATTTCATGGTTCAAATACATCTAAGTCCATCCATATCTCTTCATCATTTTCATGGCCTAATTACATGTAAATAATTCAATATTTCTCCATGGGGTTCGGCTATACACCATGGCCAAACCTATGGTCCATGGTTCTCCACCCTTTACAACATTTGAGACCATTTACATTGTTAATAGTCTTCCATCATTCTCAACCTTAAAACCCTTTAAACATCAATAATCTCCCTCCATGGCGTTTGGCCATACAACATGGCCGAACCTTATGGTTCATCATTTTCTTACAAAAATCATACATCCATATTTGATCCTTTGATGGGGTTCGGCCATACATCATGGCCGAACCTCATCCACCCCTTTTTGTCCTTGATGGTTCTCATACATAAAACTTAGGGTTTGGCCATGCAAGGGCCAAACCATGATTCTTGATCATCCACCAATTCCTACATGGGACATGCATAAGGTCCTTTTGCCATAACAAGATTAGGGTTTGGCCATGCAATGGCCGAGCCATGTTCCTTGACCATCTTTTCTTATTTAATAAAATCTCATCAAGTACTTTCCGATTCCGCGACTCCTCCGAATTCTTTCACTCCTTCTTGCTCCTCCGATCTTCTCCCTCCTTAGCCTCTTCTTCCTCCTTGATCTTTGGCCGAGAGTGAGCTTGAGAGGTCTTGAGATGAAAACCCAAAGAGAGGGTTCAGCCAAAGAGTGTAGGTTTGAGAGAGGGAGAGGAGGAGAGAATGGAAACCCTAAGTCTTTTCTTGTTCAATGAGAGGGCCGGCCTTGAGTGAGAGAGGGAGAAGTCAAGGTAAAAAACTTCTAAGTGTTTCTTGTCTTGTTCAATGAAAGAGGGTTGGCCAAGGGCGGTGTTGTAACGCCCGCCCCTTTTCACCAAAATCAGAGTCTATTATTTTATTTTTTTGAAATAAAGAGTGACAAAGGCGCCGGACGTCACGACTCGAGTTAAGTCCGAGCTTCTAAAGCCCAGCCCTTAACTGGCCAACCCTACGTATGAGTGGAACTAAGTCCATGAAGAACGGTTCACACGTAGAAGTAAGCTCGAGGAATATTAAACTAATTGCGGAATCATAATAGAGACTATCCTACCAATTTTCAGATAGCAGGGAAGATACATTCATTTAATTACTAAAATACTTCAAAGTCATAATTACCAAAATAAAGTCCAACCCATAGTAAGTAAATCTAAATATTACAATCCGACGAGCTAAGTTACTCAATTACATATTCCAAAATAAATTTAAATAAACTAAGTAGCCCGCTTCCCCAAGATCCTACGCTTGGCTCCCGTCGCGCCCCTCCGCTGCGCCATCTCCTGCGTCATCAGCTAGGGTAGAAGTAGGGCGTTAGACAACGCACCCAGTAGGACACCGAGTAGGGCTAACACATGGATTAGTGGTAACAAGCACATAGATAGTAATAAAACGAAAACCATAAAATGAATGCAATGCCATGGGTGTCTCATGTCATGTGTCCCACCCATCATCCATACCATCATGATGTCATATCCCCCTTGACGGTAAGGACTCGTCAAGGTATCCCCATGTTTGCTTCTTGGTCGTCCCGACGGAGCATGGACTCTGGTTATAGCATATCAAGCTATCCCCATGTCTGTTTCTCGGTCGCCCCGACAGAGCATGGACTTCGGTTATAGCATATAAAGTTATCCCCATGTCTGTTTCTCGGTCGCCCCGACGGAGCATGGACTCCGGTTCCTTTATTTTCCCGCCCATGCCATGCATGAGATGTAATTGCGATATGCTATATAGTATTTAAATCATTGTAAATGTAATATGCCATATAATGTTTAAATCATAGCCATAACACATAATTCATAGCCTTAAAATCCATCTAAAATAAGTCATATAATTATCCAAAAATAAATCAAGGAAACCATCATATAACACGTAATCTACGGCTTACAAAAAGGTAGGAATCCTACCGAATACCGACTAGCGCCCCTTTACGTTTCCGTTCACGAATCCGGTCGCTGATCGCGCACCGATTGCGACGTCCGATACCTTATTACATATGAATAATCAATCCATGTTTTTAACCATTTCTAAGCCCATACATCATACCTTAGTGGGGTTCGGCCATAACCCATGGCCGAACCTCACTATCTAGGTTTTGTGGGTCCCATTTAGTCCATCACCTATTTTAATCACATGAGTCTAAAAGTCAGCCACCCTAGGCTTTATTTAACCATACATAAGTTTGTTACTTAGAGCCCCTAAGTCCATGATCATCTCCCATGGGGTTCTTGAATTTGGCCATTATTTACGGTTTTGCCTACCTCTCCCATGGTTACACATTCACTTAACCATGTACATTTCTTTGTCCATAATTGATTCACAAATTTAGATCCATTAATGATTCATCAATCATGACATGCAAATTAAAAATCCTTAAGTTCATATTAATTTTAAACACATTCATAATACCAATTTTTGCCCATAAGATGACCTATAATTGGGTCATGGGTTTGGCCATGCACCATGGCCGAACCCATGATGTCTTTTTCCTATTTTACTTGGACCCATTTTCATCATTTAGGTCTACCATAAGCTCCACCATGAAGAGGTATACATCATGCATTTTAAATCACCAATTTTGATCATCATTTGGTACATTTTAAGTCCATCAAAGCTACCAATACTTCCCAATATTTTTCCATTGTTCCAGGACACCTAAGTTCACCAAAATCTCTCCATGGTTTTATTTTTTAAAACATTATTTTTTAAAACCTTATTTATAAACGTAAAATCCACTTAGAAACAATGCACCTTCTCCATCATTTTTCCATCTTTTCATATCCATTAAAATTATGAATACATTACCATAGGGTTCAAAACATTCCATCCATAAAATCTCTTCATGGTTTTCCTTATTTAATACTCCCAAAATCCCATTATTCATTTAAAACTTTTTAAACATCATTAACCACTTACCATAACCTCCATTCTTAAACCATTAAAATTCCAATACATCACCATAGGTTTCATCATTCATTGGTGACATTTAAGACCATAGAAACATTAACCTTCATCCATGGATTCCCTCATTTAAAATCACTACATTAAATCAACCCAAAAACAAAAAATGATTTCCAACCTTAAAAATTCCCAACCAAACATGATTCCTTCCAATTCCATTATTCCATACTTAATAATAATTTAATACATAATTAATCCATTTATTTTTCTTAACCCTAATTTACCCATTAGGGTTTTGTCCATTTTTTTCATCCTTCCATGGAATGGATTTGAGATCCAAGGCCGATAATGTTTTGGCCACCACTAAATCTAAGAAATGGACCCCAAATCTTAAACCCTAAAAAAAATCCAATCTCTTGTTTAGAAATACTTACAATCCGTCGGTTCCTCCGACTTTCTTTGCTCCCTTCGGACTCCTTGGCCTCCTCTCTTCTTCTTCTCCTTTGTTGGTCGGCTAGGATGCTTGATCAAGATGAAAAACCTCCAAGCTTGGGTTCGGCCATCATGAGGTGTGTTTGAGAGAGGGAGAGGAGAGGATGGTGAGGAAGAAGATACTATGGCTTGATCTTGGAGTGATGGCCAAGCTTGGCTTCTTTCTTCTCTTCTTCTCTTTTTCTTCCAAGCTTTTCTTCTTCTTTCTCTTGGTGTGGGACGGCAATGTGGGAGAGCAAGAGAGGGAGAGAGTGAAATGGGAGAGAATGAAAATAAAAACCCATCTTATCCCAAGGTTGCTTAAGTTATACTCAACCATTAACTTTCCCACCAACAACATGGGATATTTTTCATGCTTTATGGTGGCGGTTGGGATAAACCACCACCAAGCCAACGTTTTTGGGTGTTAAAGATAAGATGGCTTTTGGCCTTCCATTTGACCATTTGACCACCTCATTTGATTAGCTTAATTAATTAATTAATTAGATCATTAGGTTAATTAATTCCCATTTAACTCAATTCCATTTGCTTAAATTCCCTTCATGCATACACCCATGGTTGACCAATTCAACCATGGTGGCCAGCCCCACCAATCCTTGGTCCACACGCCACCTCACTTCGTGAGGTGGAGGTGGGTCGCAATCGGCCATATCACCTTGGTCAACTCATCACTAACTTAGGTGATTTAAATTTAATTAAATCCATTCCTCTTATTGGATCACCATTGGGCCCATGGCCCAATTAAATTCACCCTTACCCATTTACCTTAGAGCTTACATTATCTTGACCCATTGGGTCCCAAATGGGTATTGGGCCCAATTTGACCATCCTTGGCCCAATTGACCATCATTGACCATTTAAATGAATTTAAATCCAATCCATAGTCCATTGGGCCATACTTGGGCCTTTGTCCAAATTTTGATCCATTTACCATCTATTCCATTAAATTTCCCAATTTCCATCATTAAAATAAATAATATCCACATTTATACTAATTTAAAAAGTCCGGGCTATTACAGGTGTCTTTTGGTGATGCCCCTTCGTAACAACTATACCTTTTCACCTCCCTCATTAATGTTCCTTTGGGGGTTTCATCCCATGAGATAAAACTCCAACCGTGTGCCTCTTGGGTTTCCATCTCATCATCTCCCCAACGTGTATGCCTTATGTAACAATAAAAACCCTTCACCTTCCTCATTATATTTCCTTTGGAGTTTCATCCCATGAGATGAAACTCTCACCTCTCCAACGTGTGTACATGATTGTGTCCCTTGAGATGGAACTCTCCATCTCCTTATTCAACTCATCTTTTTAACTCAACTCATATCTTTAATTCAACTCAATTTAACTCACTTAAAATCAACTCAATTTCTTTATTCCATTTCCAATTTAATTCAGCCACACCTTACTTAAACTTGAACTCATTTGGTGGTCGATCAAGTCAACCATGACCCATGGTACTTGGGGTCCCACTTAGCCTTGTCACATACATGCCACCTCACTTGATGAGGTGGATCTCATGCATTGTATCTTAATTGGTTATTAGATCCAATTATCAAACCTTACCCATTTACTTCTAATTAGTTCATTTGTGACCCATTGGATCCCAATCGGGCATTTGACCCAATTGACAACCTTGACCCAATTAAATAAATCTTACCCATTTATTTCAATTGAACCTTATCCATAAACCGTTGGGTCTTAATTGGGCAATTGACCCAACTCCTTACCCATCTAAGGTCCATCTCCATTAATTCACAAATTAAATGGACAATTTCCATATACATTCATGAATTGAAAATCTGAGGTGTTACAAATAGAGTCAACATATGGCCGGAAGTTGTGGTTTGAACCTACAAGATACCAGTCATCTTCTATGCCAAGTGTATGAACCCATACCAACTGATCATTGTTACCGATGTTTGTAGCACCTTTTGGTTGATGATCACTAGACTGTGACACATAATGATACTTCGGTGTCTAATCTCTAACATTGTTGAGATACAGAAAGATGACAATTGGTTCAGGTGTTCTTCCCACATGGGATCCATATATGGTGTAACATGGACACTCAAAACATCTACTTGTTGTTGCATCACAATCTCAAATTCTGGTCATGTTTCATAGAGTTGTACACTTATAGAATATGCTACACTGATGGAATCTGCGTCACTAAGTTCTCTGTCATCCACCTATGGCTCACTACAATGATCTGGATCCTGTTGTGTTGTTTCCAAGAGTTCCACACCCCTGGAGGTTGCTTCGATGGAATCCTTATGCTAAGCATCTCCGATGAATCATTGTCATTCTGTACAAAGTTCATGACTCTCTTCATGCAGTCGAAAGCCATGTGCCCGAACCCTTTGCAGTTGAACCATTCCAACTTCATGCTTTGTCTTGCCGGTGCACTGTAAGATGTATGTCGGTCTGTGTAGAATCATTCAGGACAATTAGTACTGGTCTGTAAGGCAGCAATCTCCCTAGATATGCTAGCAAGGATTTCTGCCATCTGGTCCACTCACCTCAGATGATCTTCTGTGTAATGGCCCAGCCCTTAAGTTAATAGAATTTTGATATCATAATTGAGTTCAATCGTGTTAAATGTGTTTGAGGGTCCCATGGGGTCCCACTTGAGCACACATGGACTTCAAGAAACACCCTTGTCAGATTTGAGTTGGAAAGTAAGTAAAAATACACTTTGTGAGTTGTGTCAGTTCAACTTACACAATTGTCGATTCGACCAACAGAGAGCTGATTTTTGTTGGTACGATTGTCATTGGATCTCGGTCCAACTGAGGACGTGACCTGAGTTTCGGGAGTTTTCTGGATTGTGTCCATTCGACCGACGTCGTGTCTCGGTTTGACCCACGACGGACTTAAAAAGGAGTATTTAAACTCCATTTTAGGCGAGAAACCCTATTTCTCACCTCTTTACTCTTCTTCTTTCGAGCTCTCCTCCCTCTAGCCGAACCCTAGCTGGTTCCTTAGCATTTTTCCACCATTTTGCACCCTTGCATGCATAGGATTTGAAGAGCCCTCACCCTAAGCTTCGTTTTGGTCGGATCTTCTCCTCCCTAAGCTAAGGTTTTTGTTTCTTCTCACTCTCGATCCTCTTATTTGATGGAGTTTTGATGGAACTTCGTGACAGTGGTGTTTGAGGTAGCTATTGGGGCTTATTTGGAGAGAAATCCACAGACCAAAACTTGGGATTTTGATTTATGGCTTTGCATGGGTTAGGGTTGAGATAAATTTGGGTCTAGGGAACCAAGTGAAGATATATTTTTGGAGAAAATGGTTTGTCTTAGAATTTGGGGCTAGATTGAAGAAGAAATCCCATGAGATAACTGGGTTGACCCAATTCAGGGTCAAATCTTGGGTCTAAGATTTAAGATTGGAGGTTTTGTATTTAAAGTGTATTTGAGGCTCAATCAAAGTACTCATCTATGTTATTATTGTATTTGATTGTGATTAGACCCAAGCAACCTCGAACACGACGTTGTATGACCCGAAGGACAATCCGGATTAGCTTAAATCTCAAGGTGAGGAACGCTATACACATTGTATAATGAAATGTTAGAATTTATGCTATGTAGAACTTTGAAATTGATTGATTTACATGTTTATATGATGAATTAATGGTTTGTTTATGATTCATGAATATGACGTTAGTGTTGTGAATATGTAGCATTATTATGAAATTGATATAATGATGAATCTGATGGGAAGACTAATGGAGACCCTTGGAAATGGCTTGATTGGTGGTTGATTATGAGAGTTGGGTTTGGACCATAGTAATGGGAAAGTAGTGGGACCAACTGTGTTAAATCTTCATGGAATGGGCCAGTGTTTGGCCAAGATTGCAAGGATTTTATGATGTATGCCCTAAGCACGCCCAAGCAAATGTTCCGAGGTTATGATGTGGTCCACCTCCCAAGGTCAATTCTTATCATGGAAATGAATCCTTCGATGAGGTATATGGAATTGCTATACTTGTTATCTCTACGACTATGTCATTATGATGTGAATATTACATGTTTTTATGCCCATTTCATTGTGGTTAAATTCCCAAGGCATGACTCACTTATTTCGACCTAGAATGAGTTAACTAGGGTGAGTATAGGGAATGTGCCAGATGAGTATGACTACATTATGAACACTAGGTTCAGGGTTGAACCTAAAAGTTCTCCCTTAGTGCTAGAACATGATTGATCATAGGAGAGGAGAAGGGGGGGGGGGGGGGGGGGGGTGAATAAGTCAATCCCAATTCATTGGTCCTTTTAAAAATTATTTCATTGATTAATTACGTGCAGCGAATATAACAATCAAGTGTGTCTGTGTGTTAGCAAATGTGATTAAGAAATCAACAAAATGAATTAGATCTAACACCACAAGCACAAGGACATAAGATATATAGTGGTTCGGTTAGCCAATCTACATCCACTGTTAGGACTAGCTCAACCTTGAGCTATCCCCAAATTCACTAAGTGGGGACTTACACCCTCATAATTAGAGTTGGAATGCCACCTAACTCAATCGACTGGGAATTTCACCCACCACATGTAAAATAGGAATTCCACCTATTTGAATTGGCTGGGAATTCCACCCACCACGTGTGCCAGAGACTACACTCTAGATTTTTTTATAGTGGTTCTAGAGTCAGGCCTCCTTAATCCACTTTCACAGGACAAAGGTTTTAACAAAAAAATTTAAAACCAATAAGCACTTGCATTGTAGCTCTTTCTCAAAGATGTGTGCTTCTCAAAGAGCCACCCAATGTGTGCCCGAGTTAATCCCGATCTTCCGTTTTGTAGCCATCGTTGAGCAATCACAATCTTAGGGTGACAAGGAAATTGGTTCACCAATATCTATCCTAGTTGTATATCTTTTCCCCTCTTTCTCTTTTCACAACCTCAATCACTATGATTGGTTGTATTAGATTTCCCAAGTGTAATCACAAGAGAGAGTGATCCTTTTGTTGGCCCTTGTTTAAGCTCAGTGATAATGGTGAGGGTAAGGATGTGAAATGGTTGCACAAGGATTGGTGTTTATAGAGAAGGCAACCTGTTTCAGAAAATGTCATGTACCAACAGGTAGGAAGTAATGAGGGATCAGTGACTAAGAATATTACCGTTCAACCACCCAAGCGTTGCGCATTAAATGCATTCCCAACGGCACAATTTACACCTGTCCAACATGTCTGTGTCACCGATGGGTCGACAGTCATGGCACCGAGAGGTCGGTCCATACGAGGGTCTCGATCTTGGGAAACACCATACATACAGAGTTTCATGTCCCGAAACTTGTCCTGCCTAGAAAGACATGTTGCCTTTTAGCAAGGGGTCGGTCTTGGTACTCTCGATCAATCTTGAATTACCTAGATGTCTGTTTTCTCGAGAGTCCACATGAGTTCTAGGTTCCAAAACTCATAAGTTATCATCTACGAGTCGTTGACCATGAGGGGTAGTTAAGTTCATCGCCGAACAATCGGTGCATACGAGACTCTTGATCAGAGGCATATCCAGAATGACAGTTAAATGTTCCAGAACCTTTGTCAATCTGGCCAACCAGTCTTTGACTATGATGGTTCGATCTTGTCTTCACCTAGGGGTCAGTGTGAACGAATGGTCGAGATGACAGTGAACTTAATTCATATTTCAGAGTTTGCTTCCAACTCAGTTTCAAACTTCATCTCTAGGCTTTTTATGATTTTACCATTTGTTATACTATGCCTAGGAAAGGTCCTCCTAAGGTGTGGGTACCACCTAAAGTCATCTATGGCCAAATACATGCTTTGTGATTTCCATAATGATGAGATTTAATCCGGCGGAGCATGATCTTCAATCTTGATCACCCTCAGTCTTCAAGGTTCTAGGAAGTGCTTCTTCCCGAGTCATGGAATTGACAAACTTAGGGACTTGACAAAGCCGGGGTACTAACAATCTCCCCTTTTGTCAATTTCATGCCAAAACCTAGAAGCTAACCCAAATACAAGCCCAACCTTATTACATCACATTTGAATACCAAACTTACATCAATTACATGTACATACTCAAATGGAAAACAAGACTATGATCTTCGCATATTCTTGTTCAGCTTGATTCATTTCATGTTTTCCTGTTCAAGCACATAAGCAAGCAACACTAGAAAATCATCAGAGGGATTAGTCCAAAACATAAATATGCATCCATGGACTAAACTAGATTTGTATTCATGCTCCCCCAAACACATGATTTCCTAGCCACCAACACTACCCATAGCTTATCTGAGCTAATAGTGTTGAGAAGATTTTCTCCCCCAATCTTCTTTGAGTTTGAAGTCCCAAACTCTAAGCATAGACATTCTCCCATGTCCATTGATTCCCCCTATTTCTCCTATATTCTTTAAGGGGTCCAAGCACTTAGGCTTCTTCCAATCTTACCAATTATTCCCTTATAATTGGCTTTAATGTCTAATAACTTCTAGTAATTTCTTCCCCATTTTGTCATACAATTGACAAAGATTAGAAGGCAAACATCGAGCTCCTCTTCATTTTGAAGGAATTGGATTTCAAGCACTCCCCCATGCTTTTTGTACTTAATGCTTCCATGACTTCATATCCAAACTCATTAAATCTCTCCCATGGACCAATGCATGCTTCTTATGCATCCACTTTTATCTGCCCCTGCATAAGCTAAATTCCAACTTCGCTGATTTCTTCATGGATCAACCTAATTTACCTAGCTTCCTTTAAATCTTCTCTCCCATTCTCAAAGCTATCTTCGTTAGATTGTTCGACTCATCTCCCCCATGGAGTAAGCTATATTTTTATCTTCTCCAGATTATCTCTCTCATAAACTTAGCTGTCTCTAAGTTTATTTTTCTCCAAGCTTCCTTTCAAGATTGCATGGATCTTCCTCCTTCTATTTGTCATGAACAGTGACAGGTGCTAATCAGCATATATTTTTTGCTCCCCCAAACTCCAAAGGTGTGTTCAACATCACAGCCACAATCCCTATCATGCCAATACAAAACCAACTCAGCACAACTTGCATGTTAGTCTAGTTAACAAAATTCATAGACATGAGATAGAAGGCACTCGAATACAATAATACACACATCAAACCATAACAAACCATATCATATCATTGATAATCAAAATGTTCATCCAATACAATGGTTTTGGAGAGGGGACATCATGGATGATTAGATAAAATACTAAAAACAAAGTTTTTCAAAACAATGTGAAATATTATCCTAAAAGGAGCCATCTGGAGGGTGTGATACTGGAGGGGAAAGAGATTCTCTTCAAGATCTAGGGACATTGTCATCTCTGTGGATTTTAGAGCGGAGTTCCTGGACTGACATCTTGATCTCGTATACCCATTCTTCAAGTGAGGAAACTCTTTCATCAAGAGTGATATTTCTTTGTCGGGGAAATTTGAATTCTCTCAAAAAGACCTCAGACATATGAGCCTCTTGCTCTTCGACATCCTCAACTGAAATCACTTCTTTCTCTTTTCTAAGGACTTGTACAGATGTGGTTCGAGACCTTAGGTGATACCGTCAGCTGGATTCAGTTTTTGAGCTAGGCTCTCTCTTTGAGAGGTCTTCTTAGGAACAGAGACCGCAGAGCTTGGTTCGGGCACATCTTGTACGAACCTAGGGGATCGTTTGAGATGATGAGAATTAGACTCAGGGTTTTCACCAGAGATCGAAGGCCGAGACCTAGAAATCATCTTTCTAGGCATTATTGCTTGAGAAGAGCTCCTCAAACAGTGATCAAAAACAAAAATGAGATGACTAAGGCCTATCCGAACACGAAGATTCCCAAACTCCGTACCACACTAGCTTCCAGGAGCGAGAGAAGTAAAAACCCTATGATGTCCTATCGACTGGTCTAGGGCACGGGAGGCGAAGGGAAATCACCAGAGCTTAGCGGGATGAGAAATGATGATTTTGAAATGATCTGTCGTTTTCGCAGAAAAAGACCTTTTAACTTAATATTTATGTCTCACCGATAGGTCGTGACCAACGATGGGTCTGCGTCGACACGTCGAGTAATACCGACCTGTCTATCCTTTCGATTTTTCCCTCTTTCAGACAGCGTTCTAATTTAGAACAGTAACGACATGTCAATTCATCCAACTAGTTTATCCTTCGCTATGAATTGAAAATTTTATAACGAAGGTGTGTGTGTGTGTGTGCTTGAGATGTTCACAATACATCATGCTTTGCTTATACGCCTTTCAATGCCAGTGTAGATACATACATTCACACAGATTTTGTGCCATTAGAAGATTCAATACATCCCTCTGAAGGTAGGCACAAAAACATGGATCATGGATCACTTTTACATGGATCCAATGACAATCCAATTGTAGGACCTTGGGCACATTTAATTTACTAATTCAAACATATTTCCCAAGTGTACGATGTCACGAGATGCGGCATCTCCAGTCTTTAAGTATGGATATGGAAATGAAGCATGATGCAACCCATACAGATCTCATGCATGTTATCATGTTGTCACTCAAACATGATAAACAATTCTGCCATTCTTTCAAACATAATCCTTTTTTTGAAAGAGCTGGTACATAAATGGATTATAGATACGCACATTCGATCACTTTGATCAACACCTTTGGTAAGTCATACCAAGTTGAAAAATCCATTTAAAGGCATGGAGATTCACAATTTTATGGACTTGGATTGAAACGACACTGTGTATGTGTACCATACACACCCTATACATGAGGTACTGCAAAGACTATATTCATTTCCTAAAGATGCTCAAGTCACATGGCATTTGAAATGAAATGAGACAAGTATAATCCAATACTATGGTGCTAACCTACATGTACACACAAGTAACTTTCACAAGATTAATCGAGCAATCAAAACACCAGATTTTGTACCGTGAGGCTATCCCAACATGAGACGACAAACACCTTCGGCAACCATGTCTTGAGACAACTTCAAATCTGATCCCAAATTCAGATTATTGACTTCAAGAAATTTTCCAACTTCATTTGCCATTTTGAAGTTGATTAAAGAGTTTAGGCATTCTTAAAATTTATCGTGTGAAGGTCCTTAGCCTATTTTAAACTCTCTTGGTACACGGCCTTATTGGACACTTGGAGGTCACCACCCTCGTCAAGTTCATATACTTCGTCCTCTTCTTCTTTAGAGGATTCAACTTGAACTTCTTCGATGGATGAACTTAATTAGCCACCTTTTTTCTATAACAACCCAAAATTTCAATCCAGTAAATCAATCTAATTTCCCTTAATGATGAGGAATGAATAGGGTTGATACTATTTATTAGGTTAAATGAGGAAATAAATAATTAAGTAAGAATATGAGGTTAGAGGGATGATGGGGTAATTAAGCGAGATTCAAGAAAGACTAAATTAAGGAATGATTTAGTTAAAATAATTTTGAAAGTAGAGTGGAATATAATTAATTGATGGAAATTTTGGTGATTAGTTAATTAAGAGAGATTAAGGGGGATTTAATTAAGTTACTAATTTAATTTGATAATATTCAATGGAATGAATTTTAATTAATGAAAACTAATTAATGAGGTGGTGAATATGACACATCAGCGATGACGTGGCAACGCATGAGGAGATGGCATGCCACATGGCAAGATAAGGATGAAAGCAACATCACCTCACCAACTTTAGCTTTTGTTTTTTGACTAAAAAATAAAATGAGGATAAGGTAGAGGAAAATGCAAAAAGGAGAGTAGGGCTCCATCTCTACCTCTTTTTCTCCATTCTCTTATTCTATCCTCCTCCTCCATCTTATTCTTCTCTAAAAATCTGAAGCAAGAAATAGAGAGAGCTGGAAATTTCTCTTCGTCTTCCTCTCTTTGGTGCAAGTCTCTCTTGAAAGCTTGGAGGTTAAAAAAAGAAGGAAGGAAAGACTTGAAGACTTGATTAGAGCTTGAACAAGTAGGTTCCCTAACTCTCTTGATTATTTGATTTAGATGTTAAAATGTTTTATCTCTTTATCTAAGTTCTTACATCAAAGAAACTATGGAGAGAATTTAAGTAATGAAGTGTAATGAAAAGATAATGGAAAGTAGTAGGTATTTTCATAAAATAGAATTATATGAGAAGTTTTACTTAAAATCCTTGATATTTAGATATTTTCTTTTAAATAACTCCTTTTAGAATACTTGAATGTCTTTATTTATTGGTTTTTGTAAGAAAAAGGGTTTAAGAAAATGATATCTTATGATGAACTTTGGAAAAAAATGATTCATTGTAAAATTGTTTCTACAAATCAGTCCAAGAGATGGACCTTTAAATATCTCAAAATGATTTTTTGGGAATTTGTAAATATTTTTCAGATCTTCTACTATGAAAGGGTTTTCAAAAAGTATTTATTCATAGTTTTCGGACATCGGGAGGTACTTGAAATAATTTTGTAAAAAATGGACAATTCTAAGATAGAAAATTGTTCTTACATATCAGTTACGAAAATGGACCTATAACCATTTCAAAACGATTTTCTGGATATTTTTGAATATTTTTCGTCTATTCTACTATCAAACAACTTTCCAAAGAGTATTTATTCCAGTTATCCCGATACCGAAAAGAACCCAAAATGATTTTTACAAAAACAGTGCGCAGTTTGTATTTCAAAACTAAAAAGGCTAGTTTTGGGCATCTTCACTAGATTTGAAATTTTATTTTCTAATAATGAGTCTTTTGTTCCTAAATTCTGATTCTCTAAAGAATATATCAGTGAATTTAAATAATTTGGAGTTTTATGAATTATGTTTAAATAGAGTATTATGGGTAAAATGGCCATTTTACCCTTGGTTTGGACAAAACACACATGTTGAGTTATTTAGACTATAATGACCTTCATCAAATGACCCTTAAAGCGTAATTAAGACTTTCACAAATTTAATTAGAGGGTTTTTACACTATATTGACCTGAGAATTATATGTTGACACATGTGAATGAATGAAGAGGCGAGAGTAACTCCGAGATTGCCCGATCTACTTCCTGAATCATTTATCCTCGCTGATCACCTTAGACCAAGTAGGTTTTCCTACTTTGTTGAAATGCAATTGGGTGTGGACATATTATTTTATTAATAAATGAGAAAAGAAATGCTGAACTGATTTTCAATTGAAAATTATGTATTTTAGTTTAGAAATTATGGCATTATGAGAATTAAAAGGTGTGATTATAAAAGTATTACCTTGACTGATTTAGTATCATATGAAAATGAGTTGTGATACTTTGAATATTATGTATAAAGTCTCTATATGGGTATGATGAACAAAGTTGATGTGTTTAGAATTTATAAAGTACTTATGATGAAAAGAGTATTTGTAAGATCAAAAGAATAAGTTGATAACACATAGCATGAATCATGGACATCAAACACATTCATATTCCTCATACATGAAGCATGGGATGGGAAAGGCTTGACATCAGAATAAATGGACCTTAGTGTCCGGTTATAATTATGGGGTTGAGTGGACGAACCAAAGTGCCGAATGTCTGGACGGACTTTGGCGTCATATTATGATTTGACGAATCAAAGTGCTGAATTGACCCGGGCAGACTTTGAGATCGTACGCGCACGTGATAGATTGAAAGGAATGATGTTATACCGGTGGAACCAGTGGTGTTGTAATAATGTGTATTAAGACTCCCCCATAAAAATGTTAAATGTGAAATGATGTATACGGGATGTGAAATGCCCCGTTGTTTCAAATGAGTTATTGAGGTACTTTGTATGGGGCATGATAAGGGTATGCATATATCATGGCACCATGGCATGACATGTTACATATTAATAACCATTCATATGAACTAAATATGGTATTGGATTAATGAAAAGAGTATGGCTTTGTGAAAAGTTTCAAGAATGAGTTTATGATAAGGCATTTTCATAATAAAACGATTAAGGCTTTGCCTTGAGTTTTCTATCTTGATTTAGAAATACATCTTGAGAAGTGTATGTAACACCCCGGTTTTTTAATTTATTAATATATATGAATATTACCCATTTAATTTGTGAATTTTAGATATGGATATTAGATGGGTAAAGTGTTGGGTCTTTACCCAATTAAAACCCAACGGATTGTGAAATTGGTTTCAATAAAATTTACTTTGGCCGGTTTAAATTAGTAATGCAACATAGATAAATAAAGGAACTTGGGATAATTGTTGCATGGCCGAATTTAAGATGTGCATGTCCAAGAAGATTGTTTATGGCTGTGTATGGGATATTGTTTGGCCGAATGTGAAATTTGTATGTTTATGTAATGCGCATAAGATCAATTTTAAAAGGAGTCCTTTCCTCTCTTAAAGAGTGAAACTAGGGGATTACTAATTTAAGAAGGTGTTCAAATAGAAATAGAGGAAGTCTTAGCCGTGTGGGAGTTGTGCGCACAAATGAGTCTCTCTTTGATTAAAATCGGCAACTACTAATTATAGGCAACACAAAGGGGCACACGGCATAGGGGGATTTGTTATCTTAAGCACCATCTAAGTTGGGACCAAGGGAAGGTTTTATAAAAGAAATACATAGCAAGGCGCATGACACTTACACACCATAGCCGAATTTTCTTTCTCCCTCTCAATTCTCATTCACGGTAAGAACAAAGAGAAGGAGAAGGCAGCCAGCAAGAGGTGTTCTCAGTTTTGGAGAAAAATCAAGAAGAAAGGAGAAGGATTGGAAGAGAAAGAATCAATCGGAACCGGTTAGTATTTTATAAATATTGTTTAAAAGAAAAGAACCATAGGGTTCGGCCATGGTGTATGGCCGAACCCCATGGAAGAAAATTGAGGAAATAATCATGGAGAGTTAATGGAAAAGATGGACCATAGGGTTCAGCCATGGTGCATGGCCGAATCCCATCGAGGGACTTTGGTGATTGTATGGAAAGACATGATTATTTTTATGGGTTCAAAACCATGAAGAATATTATTTATTTTAATTGAATTTGAGGATGAAAATCATAGGTGTAGATTCATGATTTTAAAGGGTCTAATTGGATGTATGGTTGATGGTTTTTAGATACATGGAATATTATTGATAATTTTTAAACGAGGATTTTGAACCATAGGGTTCAGCCATGGTGTATGGCCGAACCCCATGGAAGTTATTATTAATTTAGAAAGTGAATGAAAAAGGGTTGGATTGTCTCTATGGGTGAGGTTCGGACATGGTGTATGGCCGAACCCCACTAGAGTTTATTTATGGAAGATGATTTTTAATTTGGAAAGTTTCTAATTATGGAAGGTTGGATGCTAAATTTGGAAACTTTTTAATTATGGACTATTGATTAAATTAATAAGTTTCTAATAATGGTTGCATTGTAAATATTTGGAACTTAGACATCATGGGTTCGGCCATGTGTATGGCCGAACCCCATGAACCAATTTTATGGGTTTATGTTTATGTGATTTTAAAATTAGGGAGACGAAAGATCATGGGTTCGGCCATGATGTATGGCCGAACCCCATGAGATGATTTGTAGATCAAACATGAACTTAGGCAATTATTATTAATGAATGGAAGGATTGGTTATGGAATGCTGACCATGAATGGCAATATTGAAATTTAATGGAGAAGGACTAGGGACCATGGGTTCGGCCATGCCATGGAAAGTTATTTTGTGGATTTGGGATTTTTATGTCACGGTTAAGGGATCATTTGTGGAGATGTATTATGGATCATGTTTGGATTAATGGAGAGACAATGAGGAAGGTAATGGCAAAATTGTAATTAAAGGCTAAAATGAAAGATCATGGGTTTGGCCATGGTGTATGGCCGAACCCCATGAGGTCCTTTATGAACTTAAATGGTTAAGGAATTTTTATGGGTCGTGTATGGACCTAATATGTTTAAATAAATGAATGGACCTATGTGTTGGAACTTAAGCATAAGTTGTTGAAGGCAATGGCAAAATGGTAAATAAGAGTGAAAGTGCTAGACCATGGGTTTGGCCATGGTGTATGGTCGAACCCCATGGGAATTATTTGGTGAACTTAGATGTCTATGAATCTATGTTTCGAACCTAAACATGTGGAATGTTTTAGGTATGATTTTGAAACAATGGCAATTTGGTAATTAAGTGAAAAATAAGGGACCATGGGTTCTGCCATTGTGTGTGGCCGAACCCCATGGGGATTGGTTTATGGACTTAAAATATTGTAAATCAAGTGGGACTTGGTTATGATTGGTTTTATATTATAAGCTAAAAGGACCTCACAAGGTGTGTACGATCCTGAGCAGTTGCCGGACGAAAGACGCTAGGACACGTCTTTGGTAGGATTCCACCTCTTTAAAACCATGGGTTTATGTACATTGTTTTTACCTTACTTTTAGTGAATATATGTTGCAAAGGATATGTTTCAAATTATGATTTTTAAATGTTATGTTGTATGATAAAATAGCATGTCTTGGATATGTTTCAAATGTGATTTTTAATGCTATGTTTATATGATAAAATAACATGTGTTTCATTGACATCTCATGCATGGCATGGGGTTAAGGATTTGTAATCGGAGGGGCCACACTCCGTTGGGGCGTCCGAAAAACCTACGTGGGATACCTTGATGTGCTTTTCAATCAAGAAGAAACCGGAGGGTCCACACTCCGTCGGGGCGTCCGAAAGACCTATGTGGTGGGTACTTTTATGTACATGTGATGGGTGGGACTCATTGCATTTGTCATCATTGCATGGCGTGGTTTATATGGTTTTTGACATTACGATATTATATATGTTATGTACTAACCATGTGTTAGCCCTAATTGGAATACCTACTGGGCGCGTTGTTCTAATGCTCTACTTCTACCCTAGTGGATGACACAGGAAATCCGGGAAACGATGAACGCAAGGAGGGTCAAGGATAGGACCTTGGATGATTTATTTTATATGTTGCATAAAGTTACTTATGGACATGTATTTGAGTAACTAGTTTCCGCGCATGTAATAACTTAGATGGTTGGATGATTTATTGGATAATTATGATATTTCAATTATGGATAAGGACTTGATGAACTTTGCTATCTGAATGGAATAGAACTTGGTTCTGTTATATTTCCGCATGTTATGATTTTTATTTCGCATGTTGATATTGTTACGTGTGAACCGTTTTCGTGGACTTAGTCCATGTACACATTGGGTTGGCCAATTAAGGGTCGGACTTTAGATGTTCGGACTTACCACGCGTTGTGACGTCCCGCTCTCTATCACTACTCTGTTATAAAAAAAAAAATAGACTCTGATTTACTGGAAGAAGCGAGTGAAAAAAAGTGGGGCGTTACAGTTGGTATCAGAGCGAACCAGAAACATTAAATCTTTCGGAGTAAATTAATCCAGTCTCCGTGCATTAATTCACTTCGTTAGACTCAGACGGATGATAGCAAATGAAGTACAGTCAAAATAACCGGATTATCAAACATAGCAACGTAGGATGTATTTCCCCTGAAACAAAGCAAAAATCAAGAATGTTTATTTAGAAATTTTCCGCAAAAAAATAGGAAATACAAATTTTTATGATGGAAACTAAGTCATGATATTTTTTTAATGGCTTAGGGAAAAATGTCTCAAAGGGGAAGGCCAAGGAGAAATACCTGACAAAACCCAAATGGGGGTGAAGAGGAGGTAGAACACCCTCGAAATGAGGAAGAACGACAATCTCAACACGAAGAGGAGGAACGACAATCTCAACATGAAGAGGAGGAACAACTATCCCGCCACGAGGAGGAGGCACAAAACAGTGTGAATATACCGGTGGTACCTCCTGAACTACAAAATCTGGTTCAAGCGGTGGTCACTTCGGTGCTTCAACAACACTTGAACGAGAAGGGAACCACCAATGAGCCCAATGACAGGAGTATGGTTAGGGAGTTCCAGCAACAACACCCTCCTTTCTTCAAAGGAAGAGAAGGGGTTGTCGGAGCAGAAAACTGGCTGAAGAATATCACTCAGATCTTGACCTTGCTCAAGATTGCGAACCATGCTGACAAGATTTTACTGGCCACATCACAACTGATTGATGATGCCAGTAAATGGTGGGAGGTGATAGAGAAGCAGCGAGCACTCCTTCCGGTAGGAGAGAGGACTACAATGACTTGGGAGCAATTCTCAGCTACCTTCTTGGAACATTATTTTCCTGAGGAGGAGAAGGAGTGCCAAACTCAGGCTTTTCTATCTTTGGTATAAGGTACCATGACGGTGGCAAAATACCATCAGGAATTTCTCAGTTTATCTGTATATGCATTCTATATGGTGGATACAGAGTATCGGAGGGCATGCAAGTTTGAACGGGGCCTTCGGCCTAGCATAAGGGCCAAGGTAACCATATTTAAAACAACCACATTGGCAGAGGTGGTCAGCAGGGCCACTATAGCAGAACAAGAGATGGTTGAGTTAACGCGCTTTCACAATCGTCGAGCTTAGAGTGGGAGGGGTACATTTCAGCCTAACAAGAGGTTCCGACCGAACTCTAGCAGACCCTCACCATCCACTGGGTCAACAGGGGGCTTTCGTCCCAATCATCCCTCCCCATCTGCATCAGTCATCAGGCTCCTAGAGGGGTGAACAACTGCTTCCATTGTGATCAGCCGGGCTATTTTAAGAGGGAATGTCCACAACTCAACAAACCCTCATATTCCAGAGGTTCCATCTTGTCCACCAGCTAGGCCACCTAATTCATGAGGAGGCAGAACGTTTAACCAGGCGGGACGGCCTCCTATAGGATCTGGACGATCATTCACCTTATCACCTCCAGCAGCAGAGGATCACTCTGGGATTCAAGGTATGGCGGTAGTCAGTAGTTCCTATGCCTTTGTTTTATTTGATTCTGTAGCATCTCACTCTTTCATATCTACTGCATTTATAACTACAACTGGAACTTTAGTATAAAAACTGTCCACATCACTCACCATTGTATCCCCCATCGGAGACACATCATTGGGGCTTATATGCACAACAGTGAATACTGAACTTGCTGGACTCAGATTTGAGTTCAATTATTTGGAACTTGATATGACTGAGTACGATATTATTTTTGGCATGGACTAGTTGGCTAGATTTAAGGCCAACATTGATTGCTTCGCCGAAGAGTGACATTTTCGTCACCCGACGGAAAACAACATGTGGTGCGTACTGACAAATAAAGCAGACTTCATTAAGGGTTCAATCACCTAGTATTGAACGGTATCCAAATTAACAAGGCACCGGTGGCTGAACTTCCGAAAATAGTAAGGGACTATGCAGACGTTTTTCCAAAGGAACTCCCTAGCTTGCCTCCCATGAGGGAGATCAATTTTGAAATTAAGTTGTACCTTGGTACTGCACCAGTGTCATTACCACACTACCGGATGCCAACAGCAGAGATGTCCTAGTTAAAGAAGCAGATTGATGAACTGCTTAGACTGGGGTGCATTCGGAACAGCACATCGGCTTGGGGAGCTCCGGTTTTATTTGTGAAGAAGAAGGAAGGTTCACTCCGTATGTGTGTGGAATACCGAAAACTGAACCAGTTGACGGTCAGAAACAAGTACCCCCTACCCAGGATCAATGATTTATTTGATCAACTTAGAGGTTCCAGTTATTTTTTCTAAGATTGATTTGATGTCCGGATACCACCAAATCCGAGTTAGGGAGGAGGACATAGAAAAGGCAGCCTTCAGAACGCGGTATAGACTATTTGTGTTTGTAGTCATGCCGTTTGGACTCACCAATGCACCGGCTGTGTTCATGGATCTTATGAATAGGATTTTCCGTCCTTACTTGGACCAATTTGTCATTGTATTTATTCATGATATTTTGATTTATTCCAAAACTTAGGAAGAACATGCTGAGCACCTGAGGATAGTTTTGGACACTTTGATGAAGAACCAGTTATATGCTAAAGCCAGCAAGTGTGAATTCTGGCTACCCAAGGTCAACTTTTTGGGACATGTTATATCAAAGGAAGGTATAGCTGCGGATCCGGCTAAAGTGGCGGCAGTGGGAGAATGGAAAGCACCAAAGAATGTAACCGAGATCCGTAGCTTTTTGGGATTGGCTGGTTTTTACAAAAAGTTTATTATGGATTTCTCCAAGATTGCATCTCCACTGAGTCGACTCACTCAGAAAGGAGTCAAATTTGAGTTGTCAGACGTATGCAACCGAAGATTTGAAGAGTTGAAAAATAGACTTACAACTGCACCTATCTTAATTTTGCCGGAAAGAGGTAAGGGTTATGAGGTAGAATGCGACGCTTCAGGAGAAGGACTCGGGTATGTCCTCAGTCAAACTCATCGTGTAGTGGCTTATGGTTCAAGACAATTGAAAATGCATGAACGCCTTTATCCTACGCATGATCTTGAACTAGCCGCAGTGGTCTTCGCTCTCAAAAGCTGGAGACATTATCTATATGACGAGAAATTTGAAGTGTTTTCAGATCATAAGAGCTTGAAGTACTTGTTTGATCAGAAAGAGCTTAACCTGAGGCAGCGCAGATGGATGAAATATTTGACGAATTATGAGTTCGCATTTTGTTATCACCCTGGAAAGGTGAACAAGGTGGCAGATGCCCTCTGTAATACCCCAGATTTTCAGTTTATCAATATTTACGGAAATTTCCATTGAAATTATGAATTAGAAGGATATGACCGTAGTTGAGTAAGTTGTGGGGCCCATTGTTCAATAAAGACCCAATGGCTTTGAGTTTTGTGTTTGAAATAAAATAAATGAGTAATGTATGTTTATTTGGGTCAAGATTATTAATTGGGTCAAGATTACTAATTGGGTCAAAATTTGTGAAATGGGTCAAAATGGCCAATTTGGACCCAATGGGTCAGGTTTGACTTGGTTGACCATCAAGTGAGTCCGAGCTTGATTAAGTTGGGGCTGATTGGAGTTTGAAATGGATTTAAATAGTTGAGTTAAATGAGTGAGTTGGTTGGAAATAAATTATAAGTGAGTGAGTTGATTTGAAATAAATTTTGAGTGAGTGAGTTGTTTGAAATAAATTATAAATGAGTGGAGTATGAGGTTGAAGGGCTGGTGTTTCAAATTCAGATAAGGTGGTCCACATGTTGGAGGGAAAGAAAGGGAGAGTTTCATCTCAAAGATGAAACCCCCACATGGGGCATTGATGAGAATATTGGAGAGGTGGAAGTTACTCAAGCCAAGCAATGGCTACAACGTTGGATGCATGGGAATTATTTCTCATGCATGAAACTCCAAAAGGGCCAATAATGGAGAGGTGGCTGTTATACAAGCCAAAGCAATGAGACACCGTTGGAGCCTTGGGAGTTTCATCCCAAGGATGAAACCCCCAAGTGAGCATAAAGAATTTTGGTATATGCAAATGGGAGTTACAAGTGGTGCCACCAAGTGACACCATCCCTTGGGCTAAATTTGATTAATTAAAGAGGTTTCATTCCACTCTCTCTCACCTTCTCATAGCTGACCAGCACTCAAGGAGAAAGAAGACCAAAGAAATAGAGTTCCATCTCCAAATATTTTCACACAAGGTCGACCACCCCCAAGACAAAGACTTGGGTATTTTTATCCCAAGTTTCTCTCTCATTTTCTCTCTCAAATCTATACCTTGGCCGAATTATTCCAAGGAGTTTGCAGCAAGGTTAGCTCGGCTAGAGATCAAGAAGGAAGGAAGGGAGGACTAAGGAAGGAGAGGATCAAGAAGGAGTGAAAGAACCAGAGGAGTCGCGGTTTTGGTAAGTGCTCAATAAACACTTGTTAAATAAAATGGTTAAGGAAGCATGATCCGGCCATTGTATGGCCGAACCTATTAAGGGTTAAAATCGTGGCTAATGATGTTTAAAAAGGGAAGAACAAGGATCATAGGGTTCGGCCACTTTGTATGGCTGAACCCCATGAAAGGACATTGGATTTATGTTATTGGATTTGAAGAAAAGAAATCATAAGTGTAGGAGTTTAGTTTTGTTAAAGTTTTAATGGAACTAAGGAACCATAGGGTTCGGCTATGCATATGGCCGAACCCCATGGAGAGAAATGATGGATAGTATGTTCAATTGATGGAAGATTGTTGGTACTTGAGAAGGATTTTAATGATTGATTGGATCAAAAGAAGAGATAAGGTTCGGCCATGGTACATGGCCGAACCCCATCAAGTAACATGTATGGATTTAAGGTTGTTTGGTTATTGAATTTTATGGACTGTTTTAATATAGTTAATGGGTGGAAATAATAGATCTAGGATTAAAAGAGGACCCAAGTTAAATGAGTGAGGTTCGGCCATGGAGTATGGCCGAACCCCACTATGGTTTATTTTATGGACAATGGTGGATAATTAATATGTGAATGTTAGATGAATGGATTGGCATTTGGACTTAATTAAAAAGGACCAAAATTATGATGGTGAGGTTCGGCCATGTTGTATGGCCAAACCCCACTAATGAGTATTTGTTGGACTTAGTTTCTTTTGAAGTGGTCAATTTATGATATAGTTGGTCAAATCAAAATGGAGACTTATGTATGAAGGATTAAAGGACCAAAATTTAAGATGGTGAGGTGCGGCCATGTTGTATGGCCGAACCCCACTAAGATGGATTTTTATGGACATTGGTTGTTACCAATGTTAAGCAAGGGTTAAACCAATGGCAAAAATCGTAAATACAAGCTAAAATGTAAATATGAGAAATTGTTGGATCATGGGGTCGGCCATGACGTATGGTCGAACCCCATGGGTAATATGTTTATGGATCTAGGTTATTATAAATGTTTGTTGTCTAGGTAAGGAGATTAATGGATTTGAAGGAGAGATTAAATTTAAGATAGTGAGGTTCGGCCATGTAGTATGGCCGAACCCCACAAAATGGTGTTCTTGATCTTAGACTTAATTAAGAAACCAAATGGGATATGTGTTTGACTTTTTGACATGTAACAAGGTAACGAGACTTCTTGAACGGTGCGCAATCGCGAACGGGTGACGGTTTAAGAAGAGCGGATATTTTTAAGTGACCTTTGTGTAGGTTTCCTACCTCTTTGTAACCACGATTTATACTTGCTATTTTTATGTTGATTTTTATGAGATATGTGCTAAATTATTATGTTTTAAAGAGGATTTGAATGCTAATATTTATTTACAAATGGCATGTATTCATTGATATCTCATGCATGGCATGGGGTGATGGTTATGTAACCGGAGGGTCGACACTCCGTCGGGGCGTCTGAAAAACCTATGTGGTGGTACCTTGATGATGAGAATCCCATCCAGAGGAGGTTATGTATACTCGTGATGGGTGGGACTCATTACATTTGCATACATACATAGCATTGTTTTTGTAAGATTTTGATGATCATGTATTATTATGTTATGTGCATGTTTTATACTAACCTTTTGGTAGCCCTAATAGGAACACCTGCTGGGCGCGTTGTTCTAACGCCCTATTTCTACCCTTAGTGGATAACACAGGAAAGGGAAAGGTCGAGGATCCCGAAGGAAACCAAGCATAGGAGCTTGGATATTTGAATGGATTTATTTATGGATATTTTATTAAGTTTACATGGACATGTAATTTTGAGTAGTTAGATGTTGGCATGTAATAACTTAGTTAATATTTGCTATGGTTTGGATTAGTTTGAATGAATGTTTAGTTTAAAGTAATTTTGGATATATGACTTGTACTTTGCTATCTAAATGGAGTAGACTTAGATTCTATTATAATCCGCAGTTAGATTAAGTAATAATATTCCACAAGAATTATAAAGAACTATGTGTGAACCATTCTCATGGACTTAGTCCATGCACACATAGGTTTGGCCAGTTAAGGGTCGGAGTTAGAAGTCCGGACTTAACTAGCGTCGTGACACTCCGCTCTGATCACTTGTTTATTATTAAGAAAAAAAATAAATTCTGATTTTCATATGAAAAGGGCGGGGTGTTACACCCTCAGCCGCTTATCACATGCATCAGCGGCATGTTTGATCAGGACAAAATGGGAGATGTTGAATACCATTCAAGATTTAATCATTATATCAAAAACCATGGGACTATGTACAATTTAATCATACGGTCCAACATGGTTACCAAGATTGAACAGGAATAGCGGACAGACCCGGAAGTGGAGGAGATATGGGCTAAGATGTCTACGGGTGAAGTCATACCAGAGTGGGAGTTACGACCAGGACAGGGTCTTGTATTCCGAGGAAAGGGTATATGTACCAAAGAGCTGCAAACAAGAGTTATTGGTTGAGGCACATCAGACCAAACTCTCTATTCATCCGGGCAGCACTAAGATATATCACGACTTGAATAGACATTATTGGTGACAGGGACTCAAAAAGGATGTGGCAGAATTTGTAGCTCATTGCTTAACGTGTCAGTAGGTTAAGACGGAACATCAGAAGCCACCAGGGTTACTCAAACCCTTACCAGTACCGGAATGGAAATGGGAGCACATTTCCATGGATTTTGTAACAGGGCTGCCAAGGTCATCCAAGGGCAACGATACGATATCGGTCGTGGTAGACCGACTGACCAAGTCTGCACATTTCATTCCCATCAGGATGACAGATTCATCTGTGACTTTGGGTCGGCGGTATATTAAGGATATCATCAGATTGCATGGTATTCCTCGGACTATTGTGTCAGACAGAGATGGTCGATTCATCGGCAGAGTATGGCAGAGTATGCAGTCGGCCATGGGAACAAACCTAATGACGAGCACAACATTCCATCCACAGACTAACGGACAGTTTGAGAGGACAATACAAACATTCGAGGATATGCTGAGAGCATGTATGCTAGATTTCAAGGATGGATGGGAGGATCACTTGTCGTTGGTAGAATTCTCATACAACAATAGTTATCAGGCAGGCCTCCAAATGGCTCCATTTGAGGCATTATATGGTAGACCATGTAGGTCACCAGTGTGCTGGACAGAGGCCGGTGAGTCTGCCCTGATTGGACCTGAGTTGGTTGCAGAGACTACAACGTAAATACAGTTGATACGGCAACATCTATTGACTGCACAGAGTCGTCAGAAGAGCTATGCTGACAAGAGGAGGAGGTTCCTTGAATTTGAAGTGGGAGACATGGTGTTTTTGAAAGTCTCGCCACGAAAGGGACACATGAGATTTGGAAAGAAGGGGAAATTGTTACCAAGATATGTGGGACCATTTTCAATCATAAGAAGGATGGGGGACGTGGCTTATCAATTGGCACTCGCATCACAGTTGGCATCTTTACACGATGTGTTCCATATATCGATGTTGAGGAAGTACAATACTGATCCCTCTCATGTACTGAACATACAAGATATAGAGGTCCAGAGCGACGTGACATACGTCGAAAAACTTATCCGAGTGGTGGACACAGAACAAAGGGTGTTACGGAACCGAGCGATCTAGTTTGTCAAGGTGGTATGAGATCGACATGGCATTGAAGAAGCTACATGGGAACTCGTGTCAGAACTGAGAAAAGCTCATCTTGAGCTATTTATGTAAATGTTTGAAACCCTACTTCACTTGATTTTAAAAAGAGGGTTGTATTGTAACACCCCGGTTTTTCAATTTATTAATATATATGAATATTACCCATTTAATTTGTGAATTTTAGATATGGATATTAGATGGGTAAAGTGTTGGGTCTTTACCCAATTAAGACCCAACGGATTGTGAAATTGGTTTCAATAAAATTTATTTTGGCCGGTTTAAATTAGTAATGCAACATAGATAAATAAAGGAACTTGGGATAATTGTTGCATGGCCGAATTTAAGATGTGCATACCTAAGAAGATTGCTTATGGCCGTGTATGGGATATTGTGTGGCCGAATGTGAAATTTGTATATTTATGTAATGCGCATAAGATCAATTTTAAAAGGAGTCATTTCCTCTCTTAAAGAGTGAAACTAGGGGATTACTAATTTAAGAATGTAACGCCTCGCCCTTTTTCACTCGTTTTTTCCCGTAAATTTAGAGTATATTTTTTTTTTTTATAACAGAATAGAGTGATAGAGCGAGGGACATCACGACGGGAGCTAAGTCAGAACTTTCGAAGTCCGACCCTTAACTGGCCAACCCTATGTGTATATGGACCCAGTCCAATAAAATGGTTCACACATAACAATATCAAGATGCGGAATAAAAATCATAACCTGCGGAATCATAACAGAAATTTGTGGAATCATAATAGAAATTTGCGGAATCATAATAGAACCAAGTTATATTCCATTCAGTTAGCAAAGTACGTCAAGTCATTAATCATCATTATCATAATGCAATTATCCAATAAGACATCCAACCATAGCAAATCCACCTAAGATATTACAATCCTAATTGTAGATATTCAAATACAAGCCCATGAGTATCTTAAACAAAATATAAACTAAAAGCGTTCCAAGCTCCTATGCTTGTCCCTTTCTGCGTTTAGCATTTTCCTCGTTTCCTGCATCATCCACTAAAGGGTAGAAGTAGGGCGTTAGTACAACACGCCCAGTAAATATTCCAATTAGGGTTAACACATGGGTTAATACCAAAAATCCAGATATAATAAATTTATCAAATCCAATATAATAAATCATACCATACTTATAAAACATTGTATCCAAAACAGTGTATGATAATGGAGATCCAATTATACCTATAAAACCAGAAAACTTGCATGATAATTAAAGATCATAATCATGCCGATTCAATGCCATGCCATACTATCATATGCAATGAGTCCCACCCATTATAAAATATCCTGTTGATGGAAAGCTCCTCATCAAGGTATCCCCCACGATTATTTTACGGACGCATCGACGGAGTGGTGGATCTCCGGAATCTACTTGATGGCAATCACATCAAGGTACCCCCACGATTGTTTTACGGTCGCCCCGACAGAGTGGTGGATCTCCGGCTATATAGTATCCTCTTGATGGGATTCTCATCATCAAGGTATCCCCTGATGGAATGCTCATCACCAGGGTCTTCATACATAGTATTCCTCTTGATGGGATTTCTCATCATCAGGTATTATAATAGTATCATCTTGATGAAAATCACATCAAGGTATCCCCCACGAGTGTTTTACGGATGCCCAGACGGAGTGTGGGTCCCTGGTTACCTGTCATCCCTCCCATGCCATGCATGAGATGCAAATACCACATGCTATGCAATTATACAAAATCCTAGCATTTAAAAGCTCATATTTAAAACACATGCGTCATAGCATTTAAAAGCTCATATTTAAAACACATGCTATTTTATCAAATAAACATAGCATATAAAATCACCATTTAAAACATAACCTTTGCAATATAAAATCATTAAATCAAGATAAAAACAATATACATAAACCCATGGTTTCAAAGAGGTGGAATCCTACATAAAAGCGCTCTCAAGTCCTTGCGTTTCCGTCAAAGATTCGATCACCGATCGCGCACCGCTTGCGAGATCCCGTTACCTTATAATATAATGATAAATCAACATCTAGTCCCTCTTAATTACAAGGTTCTAAGTCCATAACAAGACCCCATGGGGTTCGGCTATTCACCATGGCCGAACCCATGGCTTACCATTTTTTATACATAATTACAAAAATGCCATTGTTGATAAGCCTAGCTCCTTTTCTTTGCTTAGGTTCCAAGTCATCCATTCATGCTTCCAAAGCACATAATCTTATAAAATAATTCATGGGATTCAGCCATACACTATGGCCGAACCCAATGTCCAATATTCTCTCATATTTACGAAAATGCCATTGATTTTCTCTTTCTTTTAAATCTTCCATAATTAGACCTTATAAATTTTCCTAACCAAATAAGTCCATCAAACACAACTCATGGGCTTCGGCCATACATCATGGCAGAACCCATGGTTCTCCACTTTGGTGTTTAATTACATTTTTGCCATTGTTTTCTCCATCAATTCATATCATACATTGTATCCTTTATTTTATTTTAAAACTACACATAACCTAACTCATAATATAGGTTCATAATCTGATTCATAAATCAGCCCTTAAACGATGAATTAAAGATGCCATTAATCCCTTAATTTGGACCATGGGGTTCGGCCATACACCTTGGCCGAACCCTATGGTGTATAGTTTCCAAATTAACTCTACCTTTCGATACTTATATGTTTTCCAAACATAGATTCCATACTTAGACATCATGCTCCATAATTAAACCCCACTTTCCATTCTTGGATAGTTTCTATAAATAATCTTCATGGTCAATAATTAGATATTTTCTAATTTTAATAACAACTTCCAAGAATAGAAACTTTTTTAATATTCAATCCTCCTTTCCATAATTGGAAACACTTTAAAAATAGATTGTTTCCAAAAATAACTCCCCTTCCATTTTTAGATTGCTTTCCAAATTTAGCAATCCTTACTATACTTAGATGTTTCTAGTTTTAGTAATACTAATCATATTTTGGAACTTTCCATATTTGATTGCTCTCTAAATTTAGCAACCATTTCCATCTAACATTCCAAACTTAACCCATGGGGTTCGGCCAAGCACCATGGCCGAACCCTATGGTTCATGATCTTAGTCATTAGCTTAGATTCAATAAAACCTTTACTCATAACATTAATCGATTATTATCCATAAAATGTTTGGTGGGGTTCGGCCATGCACTATGGCCGAACCTCACCCCTCCTTTTTATTATTTTAGATCCACTCAATTAGCCATAAAACAGCCATGGTTCGGCCATGCCATGGCCGACCCATATTCCATATTCTTTCATTGATTTTCTTGAGTCTAAAACATACAATCACCAAAGGTTTCTATGATTTAAGATCTAGGAACATAAACCCAATTAATAAATCAATACTCTCTATGGTTTTCAATCTTTAAAACCCAATAACTAATCATATCTTTCCATGGGGTTCAGCCATGCCATAAGGCCGAACCCTATGGTTCTTTTTCTCTATTTAATCCATTAATACTCATCACCAATCTTTCTCCATGGGGTTCGGCCATGCACTATGGCCAAACCCTATGGTTCTTTTTGTTTCAAAACATAAAATTATTAAGCAAGATACTAACCTTTTCCCCTTTGGTTTCTTGTTCTTCCAATTTTCTTTCCTTTCCCTTTGCTTTTCTCCAAACAAGAACTCCTTGTTGCTGCCCTTTCTTCTCTTTCTCTTGCCGTGGAAGAGAATGATGAATTGAGAGAGGGAGAGAGAGGAATAAAATCAACAATAAAAGATATCCAAAACCATGTATCCCTCTTGATCTCTCCTTTTATAGCCTTTCTTAATCCAATATTAGAATGTTCTTAAGATAAGCAACTCTTAGTCGTGCGCCCTTTGTGTTTCTCATTTTTTTTTACACGTATACTATATTGTAGCTCCGTTTTGACCTTGGTAGCTTTCGAATCAGAAGAAGTGGTAAACTACAAAGTTGTAGCCCTTGAAGTCTTATTTCCAACTCAAAACGAATCAAAGCAATAGTATATCGGAGTGAAAAGTTATAACAAAACACTGGACATATGTCAAACCTTCCTTATTTAACCATGGCCGACTTTCCCTCTTTAATTAGCCATAGCCGACTTTCCCTTGTCTTATTTAGCCATGGCCGACCTCTCCTTCTTAATTTAAAACCTTCCCTTTAACTCTAATTAGTAAGTACTATCCGCATAACCTTAATCATAATCCAAATAATCTTTTAATTTAATTTAAGACAATCTACCTTCCCTGTTAGAATATCCTATGCGCATAATATGGATATTATTATCCAAATTTCGGCCATGCTTAATCTTTTATTTATTTCATAGATATTTCATCCCTTTTTAAATATCTAGTATATCATTGTGGATTTAAAATCCCACATATTTCTCATGTTCAAAATCTATAGGTTTCACTTTCAAAATTCGGCCATAAAAATCTTTTGTTTAAAATTAGATATAATTCATCACTAAATTAATTCAACCCATTTGTATTTAATAAAACCAATTCCAACATTGGTTGGGTCCTAATTGGGTCATGGCCCAATTCTTGATCCAAATAAGGTCCAATTCTAAAATCCACCATTTAAAAGAATAATTGTCATATAAAATAACAGTCTGAAAATCCGAGGTGTTACAAAGAATGTGTTCAAATAGAAATATAGGAAGTCTTAGCCGTGTGGGAGTTGTACGCACAAAGGAGTCCCTCTTTGATTAAAATCGGTAACAACTAATTATAGGCAACACAAAGGGGCGCACGGCATAGGGGGATTTGTTATCTTAAGCACCTTCTAAGTTGGGACCAAGGGAAGGTTTTATAAAAGAAATACATAGCAAGGGTGCACGACACTTACACACCATAGCCGAATTTTCTCTCTCCCTCTCAATTCTCATTCACGGCAAGAACAAAGAGAAGGAGAAGGCAGCCAGCAAGAGGTGTTCTCAGTTTTGGAGAAAAATCAAGAAGAAAGGAGAATGATTGGAAGAGTAAGAATCAATCGGAACCGGTTAGCATTTTATAAATATTGTTTAAAAGAAAAGAACCATAGGGTTCGGCCATGGTGTATGGCCGAACCCCATGGAAGAAAATTGAGGAAATAATCGTAGAGAGTTAATGGAAAAGATGGACCATAGGGTTCGGCCATGGTGCATGGCCGAACTCCATGGAGGGACTTTGGTGATTTTATGCAAAGACATGATTATTTTTATGGGTTCAAAACCATGAAGAATATTAGTTATTTTAATGGAATTTGAAGATGAAAATCATAGGTGTAGATTCATGATTTTAAAGGGTCTAATTGGATGTATGGTTGATGGTTTTTGGATACATGGAATATTATTGATAATTTTTAAAACAGGATTTTGAACCATAGGGTTCAGCCATGGTGTATGGCCGAACCCCATGGAAGTTATTATTAATTTTTAGAAAGTGAATGGAAAAGGGTTGGATTGTCTCTATGGGTGAGGTTCGGCGATGGTGTATGGCCGAACCCCACTAGAGTTTATTTATGGAAGATGATTTTTAATTTGAAAAGTTTCTAATTATGGAAGGTTGGATGCTAAATTTGGAAACTTTCTAATTATGGAAGGATGGATGATAAATTTGGAAACTTTCTAATTATAGAGTATTGATTAAATTAGTAAGTTTCTAATAATGGTTGCATTGTAAATATTTGGAACTTAGACATCATGGGTTCGGCCATGTGTATGGCCGAACCCCATGAACCAATTTTATGGGTTTATGTTTATGTGTATTTTAAAATTAGGGAGATGAAATATCATTATGGCCGCACCCCATAAGATGATTTGTGGATCAAACATGAACTTAGGCAATTATTATTAATGAATGGAAGGATTGGTTATGGAATGTTGACCATGAATGGCAATATTGAAATTTAATGGAGAAGAACTAGGGACCATGGGTTCGCGCCATGTGGCATGGCCAAACCCCATGGAAAGTTATTTTGTGGATTTGGGATTTTTATTTCACGGTTAAGGGATCATTTGTGGAGATGTATTATGGATCATGTTTGGATTAATGGAGAGACAATGAGGAAGGTAATGGCAAAGTTGTAATTAAAGGTTAAAATGAAAGATCATGGGTTCGGCCATGGTGTATAGCCAAACCCCATGAGGTCCTTTATGGACTTTTAAGTGGTTAAGGAATTTTTATGGGTCATGTATGGACCTAATATGTTTAAATAAATGAATGGCCTATGTGTTGGAACTTAAGCATAAGTTGTTGAAGGCAATGGCAAAATGGTAATTAAGAGTGAAAGTGGTAGACAATGGGTTCGGCCATGGTGTATGGCCGAACCCCATGGGAATTATTTAGTGAACTTAGATGTCTATGAATCTATGTTTCGAACCTAAGCATGAGGAATGTTTTAGGTATGATTTTGAAACAATGGTAATTTGGTAATTACGTGAAAAATAAGGGATCATGGGTTCGACCATGGTGTGTAGCCGAACCCCATGGGAATTGGTTTATGGACTTAAAATATTGTAAATCAAGTGGGACTTGGTTATGATTGGTTGTTATATTATAAGGTAACAGTACCTCACAAGGTGTGTAATCATGAGCGGTTGCTGGACGAAAGACGTAAGGACACGTTAACGGTCTTTGTTAGGATTCCATCTCTTTGAAACCATGGGTTTATGTACATTGTTCTTACCTTACTTTTAATGAATATATGTTGCAAAGGATATGTTTCAAATTATGATTTTTAAATGCTATGTTTATATGATAAAATAGCATGTCTTGGATATGTTTCAAATGTGATTTTTAATGCTATGTTTATATGATAAAATAGCATGTGTTTCATTGGCATCTCATACATGGCATGGGGTGAAGGATTTGTAACCGGAGGGACCACACTCCGTCGGGGCGTCCGAAAAACCTATGTGGGATATCTTGATGTGCTTTTCCATCAAGAAGAAATCGGAGGGTCCACACTCCGTCGGGACGTCCGAAAGACCTATGTGGTGGGTACTTTTATGTACATGTGATGGGTGGGACTCATTGCATTTGTCATCATTGCATGGCATGGTTTATATGGTTTTTAACATTACGGTATTATACATGTTATGTACTAACCATGTGCTCGCCCTATTTGGAATACCTACTGGGCGCATTGTTCTAATGCCCTACTTCTACCCTAGTGGATGACACAGGAAATCAGGGAAGGAGGGTCAAGCATAGGAGCTTGGATGATTTATTTTATATGTTGAATAAAGTTACTTATGGACGTGTATTTGAGTAACTAGTTTCCTGGCAGGTAATAACTTAGATGGTTGGATGATTTATTGTATAATTATGATATTTCAATTATGGATAAGGACTTGACAAACTTTGCTATCTGAATAGAATAGAACTTGGTTCTATTATATTTCCGCATGTTAAGATTTTTATTCCGCATGTTGATATTGTTATGTGTGAACCGTTTTCGTGGACTTAGTCCATGCACACATTGGGTTGGCTAGTTAAGGGTTAGACTTTAGAAGTTCGGACTTAGCACACGTCGTGACGTCCCGCTTTCTATCACTACTCTGTTATATAAAAAAAAAATAGACTCTGATTTACGGGAAGAAATGAGTGAAAAAGGGCAGGGCATTATAGTGTATTATGATACATGGTTGACATGTAGTATTTTTTAAAGGATAGGTGAATATGATTTCCTTATAAGTATTGTTTTGACTATACCATTGAGAATGAAAGTACGAGATGAATTAGGTAAGAGTACCTTGTAAAGAAGTATGTACATATGTTTTCAATTATGATATCTCCAAAATGAGTCAAATCTGAGATTTATAATATAAGTAAATAGTTTGAGAAGAGTACTAAGTATATCTTGAATAAGATTGTTTGTGAATAGGTATGGATTTATGACCGAATAGATAATATGAAGTACGATATGATCGAGACTTGATAAAAGTACAAGTATATGTAGTGTCTAGATATGACACACCATAGGCATACTATGTGATTGGAATTCCTATTGGGCAAGTTGACTAAGCCCATAAATTTCCCCCACCAGTTTTGTATGCAGGTTTTGAAAGACGGAAATGATATCGGACTAAGCGATGACCGAGCATGGATGAGATGGAGATTAGAAACAAAGTCTTGTGGACTTGGAATTATTTTGATATTATGAGAAGTATGAGATCAATGTACTTTTGTGTAAGAATGTGATCTTTTGGGGAATGTATATTCATGATTTGGATTCATGTATTTAAGTTTATTTGTATTTGACTCGATGTATAATCATTTTGGGAATTCATTATTTTGCTATGAGACGTGATTGGCTATTCATAATGCTATAAATGTTTAAAATTCCACAGGATTAACAGGGTGTGTGCAAATGTTAACATGCATACCCTAGTTGGGCCAGTCAAGTGTCGGGTCTTCGGACTCAGACTTGTCTCGTGTCATGACACTCACCTCCCTCTCCACTAAATTATTCATAATATATTACTCTGACGGCGGTGGTTAGAGGGAGGGACGTTACAGTTGGTATTAGAGAATGAATAGCAAATAAGGAGAATTCCCCTGAGTCAAATTCAAACAGAACTTGAAAATTCCCTGAGATGAAGTAGAAAACAAGTTGAGTATGAACACGTGTAAGATGTCTTCCAAGTGACTTGTAGATGGGAAGTCAAGACAATTCCCAATTGTGTGTTGGATTATGACATAAAAATATTCCTTGAAGAGGATGACAAAGGCACACTAGAAAGTCCCCAATCAAATGTTAGGCAATCATATGGAAGGATTTTTCCTTGATGATGTAGTGCAATGTAATGAGATGAACAATTGTATGAGTTCATCAAATAAATGAAATACTAATCGTGTTGTTTCATAGCATTGGAAAATGTCGTCAAGAGAACGAACCCAAAGAACACGTACACACCAGAGGAACGTTGGTGAAATTGGTCGCACCGAGGGGTCGGTGACTAGAAATGTTACCGTTACAGACCCGATCTTTGTACATTAAGTGCATTCCCAACGGTAATATTCTTTCCCTGCCAACTTGTCATTGTCGCCGATGGGTCGACATTTATGGTATCGAGAGGTCGGTCCATACGAGAGGCTCGATCTGGGACAAAATCATGTTGACAACAGTTTCAACTCTAGAAACTTGTTACCCAGACCGACCATTCGCCCTTTACCGAGGGGTCAATCCTGGTACTCTCGATCAGTCTTGAATCACGATATGTCTGTTTTCTCGAGAGCCCACTTGAGTTCTAAGTTCCAGAACTCATACATCTTGATCGAAGAGTCGTTGACCACGAGGGGTCGTTTCAGCCTTTTAGAGAGGGGTCGGTGCATACAAGACTCTAGCTCAGAGGCATCCCAGAATGACAATTCACTAATCCATAACCTATGTCAATCTGGTCGACCAGTCTTTGACCATAATGGGTCGATCCTGTCTCTACCGAGGAGTCGGTGAGAACGACTGGTCAAGCTGACAGTGAAACAAAATACATATTTCCAAGTTGGGTTGCAATTTACTGTTAAGCATCCTCTCTAGGCTTTTTATGTTTTAATCATTTGTTCCACTAAACCTAGGGACAATCCTCTCTAAGGTGTGGGTACCACCTAAAAGTCATCCATGGCCATAATACATGTTTTGTTATTGCCATTACGATGACCTGCAATTCAGTGGAGCATGATCTTTACTCTTGATCACCTTGGGTCCTCAAGCTTCTGGCAAGTGCTTCTTTTTGATTCATGGAATTGACAAACATAGGGACTTGGCCAAGCTGAGGCACTAACACTGCATTCCGCCTTATAGCCGTCGTTGAGCAATCACAATCTCAGGGGAACTAGGAATTTAGTTCTACCAATATCTATCCCAGTTGTATATCCTTTCCCCTCTCTCTTTGTTCACAACTTCAATCACTATGATTGGTTCTATTAGATTTTCCAAGTGTAATCACAAGAGAGAGAGTGATCCTCTTGTTGGCCTTTGTTTAAGCTCACTGATAATGATGAGGGTCGAACGGATTTGCCAAAGGATTTGAAACAGTTGCACAATGATTGATATTTATAGAGAAGGCAACCTGTTTCAGAAACTTTCATGTACCGACTGTAACGCCCCGTCCTTTTTCATTCTCTTTTTCCCGTAAATTCAGAGTATATATATATATATATATATATATATATTTTTTTTTTTATAACAGAGTAGAGTGATAGAGCGCGGGACATCACGACGCGAGCTAAGTCTGAACATCCAAAGTCCGACCCTTAACTGGCCAACCCTATGTGTGCATGGACCAAGTCCACGAAAATGGTTCACACATAGCAATATCAACTTGCGGAATAAAAATCATAACCTGCGGAATCATAACATCAAAATGCGGAATCATAATACAACCAAGTTCTATTCCCATCAGCTAACAAAGTACGTCGAGTCCTTAATCATCATTAAAATACGATAATTATCAAAATTAACATCCAACCATCTAAGTTATTACATTCCGTAATCTAAATACTCAAATACAAGTTCATGAGTAACTTTATTCAAAACATGTAAAATAAGTCTTCCAAGCTCCTATGCCTGGTCCGTCATACGTTCACCGTTCCCCTGATTACCTGTATCATCAACTAGGGTAGAAGTAGGGCGTTAGAACAATGCGCTCAGTAGGTATTCCAGTTACGGCTAACACATGGTTAGTACAAAACATATATAATAACATAGTAATGTCAAAACCATATAAAATCCATGCCATGCAATGATGACAAATATGCAATGAGTCCCACCCATCACATGTACATAAATGTACCCACCACATAGGTCTTCCGGACACCCCGGTGGAGTGTGGACCCTTCGGAATCTTCTTGATGGAAATCACATGAAACGCACATAGGTTATTCGGACGCCCCCACGGAGTGTGACCCCTCCAGTTATAAATCCTTCACTCCATGCCATGCATGAGATGCCAATGAAACACATGCTATTTTTAACATAAACATAGCATTGAAAATCCCTTTTGAAATATATTCAAACACATGCTATTTTAAACAAATAAACTTAGCATTCCAAATTCATATAAAGCATATCATTTGAAAACCTAAATTTCACCAAACAGAAGATAAAACAAGTGTACATAAATCCATGGTTTCAAAGAGGTGGAATCCTACCAAAGACCGTTACGTGTCTTTACGTCTTTCGTCCTTTAACCGCTTACGATCGTAAACGCCGTGTGAGATCCCATTACCTTATAACACAATAATTAATCATAATCAAGTCCCACTTGATTTTCAAGGTTCTAAGTCCATAAACAAAACCCCATGGGGTTCGGCCATACACCATGGCCGAACCCATGGTCCATTAATTCAATTAATTACCGTAATGCCATTATTTCCCTCCTTCATTTAAATCTACCATAACTAGACCCTATAAACTTTCCTTAACCAAAACAAGTCTATCAATACTCCTCATGGGGTTCGGCCATTCATCATGGCCGAACCCATGATTCTCCACTTTGGCATGTAATTACAACTTTGCCATTGGCCTAATTATTTCCAACCTTTTGTTCATTGATTCATCAATCTAAACTCATAAAATAGGTTCATCATTTAGTCCATAAATCAGCCATTAACCATGACTTAAAATGCCATATGATCCCTTAGTTTTGTCCATGGGGTTCGGCCATACACCTTGACCGAACCCTATGGTGTACAACTTCCCAATTATAGAAACTTCCATAATTAACAAGTCCACAATTTAAAAGGCCCATATTAAGAAAGTTTCTTAATTAATCAACCACCCTTCCATAATTAGAAGGTTTTCATAATTACCATCCAAAATTAAAAGCTTTCTAATTTAGCCAACTCATTCCAAAAATAGAAACTTCCCAAATTTAGCAAACTTCTTTCCATACTTGGATGCTTTCTAATTTTAGCACCCTTCTTTCCATAATTGGAAACTTTCCATAATTAAACTCCACCTTTCTATAATTGGAAGGTTTCCAAATTAATCTTCCATGGTCTATAATTAGATACTTTCTAATTTCAATGTCCACCTTCCAAGAATAGAAACTTTCCATAAATACCACTTCTTAATTTGGCAACCTCCTTCCTTAATTGGAAGCTTTCTAAACTTAGCAGCAAAATGCATTTACCAATCCAAAACAACCCCACGGGGTTCGGCCATACACCATGGCGGAATCCTATGGTTCATGATCTTGATTATTTAATCCTTTGAAAAGCTACAAATCAATAACATTAACCTCTTATTAAATTTAACCGATTGCCATACACTATAATCAATTAAAAACATAAATCTAATTGATGGGGTTTGGCCATACACCATGGCCGAACCTCACCCCTTTCTTTCCCATTCTTTTGATCCAATCAACTTAGCCATAAAACAATCATGGTTCAGTCATGCCATGGCCGACCCACATCCCTAACCATATCACCATTTAAAATCCTCTTAAGACATAAGCATAAATCCATGATCTTCATGTTTGAAAACCCTATGAACTTATTAATAACTTCCATGGTTTTCATTCTTAATAACCCAATGAAATAAACTCTATCTTCCTTTAATCAATCATGGGGTTCGGCCATGTGGTCCTTTTCTTTCCATTTAAAAATTATCAAATCATCATCCAAACTTCTTCCATGGGGTTCGGCCAAACACCATGGCAGAACCCTATGGTTATTTTTATTTCAAAACAATTTTATAAAATAAAATACTAACCGTTTCCGACTTCTTGTTCTTCCAATCCTTCTTCTTTCTTCTTAATTTTTCCAAGCCAAATGAACCTCTTGCTGGCTGCCTTCTTCTTCTCATTTCTCTTTACCGTGTGAACGAGAGATTGAGAGAGTTCAGTTTTGGAGGTGTAAAACCGTGTACCCCTTGCCCTCCTCTCGTTTTATAATCTTCCTTGGTCCAAATTTAATAAGTGCCTAAGATAGCTACTCCCCCGCTTAGGTTGTGTGCCCCTTCCATGTTTTGTGAGTGCCGACCTCCCTTTTTTATTTAAAAACCTTCCTTTATCCTATCTTTATTTAGATTAGATAGTTTCCTTGGCTACCATTCCATGCGCATAACAATTGGGTCCTAATTGGTTCATTGCCCAATTCTTTATCAATTTAAGATCCAATCTAAAATTCACAATTAAATGGATAATTTCATAAAAATAATTAATTGAAAATCCGAGGTGTTACAATATAACCCTTTTTTTAAAATTTTCGTCCCAAAAATCGAGTGAGGTAGGGTTTCAAACATTTACCTAAATAGCTCAGGATGAGCTTTCCTCATTTCCGACTCGAGTTCCCTGTAGCTTCCTCAATGCCATGTCGATCCCATACTATCTGGACAAACTGGATCGCTCGGTTCCATAACACCCTTTGTTCTGTGTCCACTACTCGGACAAGCTTCTCGACGTATGTCACGTCGCTCTGAACCTCTATGTCTTGTACGTTCAGTACGTGAGAAGGATCAGGATTATACTTCCTCAACATTGATATATGGAACACATCGTGTAAAGATGCCAGCTGTGATGGGAGTGTTAATTGATAAGCCACGTCCCCCTTCCTTCTTATGATTGAAAACGGTCCCACATATCTTGGCTATAATTTCCCTTTCTTTCCAAATCTCATGTGTCCCTTTCGTGGCGAGACTTTCAAGAACACCATGTCTCCCCCTTCAAATTCAACGAACCTCCGCCTTTTGTCAGCATAGCTCTTCTAACGGCTCTACGCAGTCAACAAATGTTGTCGTATCAACTGTATCTGCGTTTTATTCTCTGCGACCAACTTAGGTCCAATCAGTGCAGGCTCATCGGCCTCTGTCTAGTACACTGGTGACCTACATGGTCTACCATATAATGCCTCAAATGGAGCCATCTGGAGGCTTGCCTAGTAACTGTTGTTGTACGAGAATTCTACCAATGGCAAGTGATCCTCCCATCCACCCTTGAAATCTAGCATACATGCTCTCAGCATATCCTCCAATGTTTGTATTGTCCTCTCAGGCTGTCTGTCAGTCTGTGGATGGAATGCTGTTCTCGTCAATAGGTCTGTTCCCATGGCCGACTGCATACTCTGCCATACTCTGCTGGTGAATCGACCATCTCTGTCTAACACAATAGTCCGAGGAATACCATGCAATTCTGATGATATCCTTCATATATCGCCGACCCAAAGTCTCAGATGAGTCTGTCATCTTAATAGGAATGAAATGTACAGACTTGGTCAGTCGGTCTACCACGACCCATATCGCATCGTTGCCCTTTGAAGACCTTGGCAACCCTGTAACAAAATCCATGGAAATGTGCTCCCATTTCCATTCCGGTACTGGTAAGTGTTTCAGTAATCCTGGTGGCTTCTGATGTTCCGTCTTAACCTGCTGACATGTTAAGCAATGAGCCACAAATTCTGCTACATCTCTTTTGAGTCCTTACCACTAGTAATGTCTCTTCAGGTTGTGATACATCTTAGTGCTGCCCTGATGAATAGAGAGTTTGGTCTGATGTGCCTCAACCAATAACTCTTTTCTGCAGCTCTTAGGTACATAAATCCTTCCTCGGAATAGGAGACCTTGTCCTGGTCGTAACTTCCATTCCGGTATGACTTCACTAGTAGACATCTTGGCCCAAATCTCTTCCACTTCCGGGTCCGTCCGCTGTTCCTGTTCAATCTTAGTAACCATGTTGGACCGTATGATCAAATTGTACATACTCCCAGGGTTATTGATATACAAGTTTAACTCTCGAGTGGTATTCAACATGTCCCATTCTGTCCTGATCAAACATGCCACTGATGCATGTGATATGCGGCTGAGTGCATCTGCCACCTTGTCCGCCTTGCCATGGTGATAACGAAGTGCGAACTCATAATCTGCCAGATATTCTGTAATGCCCGGCCCTTTTTCACCGAAATCAGAGTCTATTATTATTTTTTTTTTTTTGAAATAAGAGAGTGAGAGAGGGCGCGGACGCCACGACGCGAGTTAAGTCCGAGCTTTTAAAGCCCGACCCTTAACTGGCCAACCCCACGCTGCGCGGAACTAAGTCCACGAGAATGGTTCACAGGTAGGAAGTAAGCTCGGAGATTATAATCATTGCGGAACAGATAATAGAGTCTATCCTACCGGTTTTTAGATAGAAGGGAAGATACAACATTAAATTACCAAAATGCCCCTATGATCATATTTATATCACCAAATGTAATTGTCCATAAGTAATGTCCAAACCATCGCAAGAAATGTAAATTTATACAACCCGACAAGCTAAGTTACTTTAAAATTACATCTCCAAAATGTAAACGTAAATAAACTAAGACTGCGCTTCCCAAGCTCCTAAGCTTGGCTCTTGTCATGTCCACTGCTTCCGTCATCCCCTGCGTCATCAACTAGGGTAGAAGTAGGGCATTAGTCAACGCGCCCAGTAGGACTCCGAGTAGGGCTAGCACATGGATTAGTGATAACACGCATACCGATACAATAAAATATAACAAAATAAGCAGGTAATGAATGCTATGCCATGGGTGCCTATGTCTTGTGTCCCACCCATCATCCGTATGATCATACAATGTATTATCCCCATGTTTACTTCTCGGTCGCCCCGACGGAGCATGGACTCCGGTTATAGAACTATCCCCATGTTTGATTCTCGGTCGCCCCAACAGAGCATGGACTCCGGTTATAGCCCTCAGGCTATCCCCATGTCTGATTCTCGGTCACCCCGACAGAGCATGGACTCCGGTTTCATTATTTTCCCGCCCATGCCATGCATGAGATGTACGTGCATTATGCTATGTAGTATATAGATAAACCATAATTTTGATATACCATACATAGCCATATAATGCATAATGTTAAAATACAATCCATATGATTCATAACTTAAAACTCATCATAAGATAAATCATAATCATAAATCCATCATAAGTTAAATCAAAATAATCTAAAATACCATCACATATCCATTGCTTACAAAAATGTAGGAATCCTACCGAATACCACGTAGCGTTCCGCTACGCTTTCCGTTTGATAATCCGGTCGCCAATCGCGTACCGTTTGCGACGTCCCGATACCTTATTACATTTACCGAATTAGTCCATACGTTATCCATGATTAAGTTCCTAACTGATCATAACCCTAGATCCATTCAATGATCCTTAAGTATATTACAAGTTTATCAAAAATCGGTCCTTAACTTAGCCCATTATCCATTGGTTAAAACACATACATAAATCCAATTTCTTTGGCCATTTAAATACTCTAATTTGCGAACCTAAACGCAGCAACTATCCGTTCAAATTAATCATTCATAATGCATTCGATTTCATGTCTAATCCACATAGGGTTCGGCCATGTACCATGGCCGAACCCATGGTTCTTCAAAGTGGCTAATAATTACCATTTTGTCACTCTCTCCTCTATGATTAATCATTCACCCACTTATGTCTATTTTAAGTCTAAATTTCATCCATAACTTAGACACATTTATAATTCCATAACATATCCAAAATCAGCCACCTATTGTTTAATTTTGAAAAAACATTTAATCCCCATATGTCCTTTCACATTTGGCCCTAAAGGTGGCCCACAAAGGGATCATGGGTTCGGCCATACACCATGGCCGAACCCATGGTACCCTATCTCCATTTTCTTGTGTCCATTTTACTCCCTTTAATCCAATCTCCAATGAAATTTAAATCATTCATTTAAAACCTTGTTTTTCATCCCATTTTAAACATTACATAGTCCCATATATCCATTTAAATTTAATCATTCTTCTCCATCATTTTCTATTCACAAAAGTCCTAAAATATCACCATAGGTTCTGCCATACACCATGGCCGAACCCATGGTTCATGGTTCCCTTCATTGGAGCCATATGAGGCCATTATTTCCTCAATGTTAGTCCATGGTTTTCTTTGCTAAAATTCGATTTAAAAATCACTAATTTTCATTCATTTGGTCCCTTTAATACTTTATATCATACACTTTCAAATCCATTGAAATTATCACTTCCTCCATCATCTTCCATCTTTTCATTTTTATAAAAATAGTTAGCCATCACCATAGTTCCATTCTTATAAAAAAAAAATTCTAAAATATAATCCATGGATTCCATCATAAAACTTTTTTCCAAAAGTTTGACTACATTTAACCCTTGAAACCCTAACCATCATAAATCACTAACCATGGGGTTCGGCCACCTTGTATGGCCGAACCCTATAGTCCATGATTTCTTTAAAATATCATATTTCCATTATTTTGAGGCCTACTTGAAATCACCTACATACCTCATAATTTTTCTTATTTAACCCCCTTTAAAACTTACCAACTTTTTAATCATTTTTAAAATCTTGAAATCCTCATAAAACCATTAATCATTCTCCAACATTTTAAACCTCAAACCTTAATTAAATGTTATCCATTATTTACCATGGGGTTCGGCCATGCTAGATGGCCGAACCCTATGGCCCATTAATCCATTAAAAATCCAATTTTCCTATGCTTAATAAGGACTTAAAAATTCCATTAACAATTCCATTCTTCCATTTCATCCATTTCTTAATCCATTCCTCCATTTTTATCCATTTCTTATCCTACCTTTTGATGGATCTTAGATCCATGGCCCACAACGTTTTTGGCCACATTTAGTCTAAGAAATGGATTCCATATCCTAAAAAAAATAAAATCTTGTTTTAAGAAAATCTTACCACCCGACGACTCCTCCGGTCTCTCTTTGCTTCTCCTCTTGTTCTCCTTAGTCTTCTCTTCTCTTCTTCTCCTTGATGTACGGTTAAGATGAGCTTGATCAACGGTGAGATATGCTTGGATCGGCTATGGTAGATGGGGTTAGATTGAGAGATGGAGAGGGGAAGGTGATGGAAAACAAGATCTTAGCCTTTGATCTTGAAGGGGTGGACCAAGGCTTGCTCTCTCCTTCTCTTTTCTTCTCTTCTTCTTCTAAGTTTTCTTCTCTTTTTCTTTCCTCCAATGCATGGGATGGTTTTTGACAGTGGGAGGGAGAGATAGAGTGAAAAATGTTTGTTTGAAATGAGATGGAGATGGTTGGAGTAGCCTTCACTCAAACATTAACTTCCTCACCAACCAAGCATGGGCTAGTTTGACTTTGGTGGTGGTGGTTGAGACCCAACCACCAAGCATGGCTCCCTTGTCCTCTTTGACTTGTCTATGTTGACCCTAATTAATCAACCTAATTAGTTAAGTTAAGTCCTCACTTAGGTTAATTAATTTCCATCCAATTTAATTCTATTAAATTATCTATCTAATAAATCCACCCATGGTTGACCAAGTCAACCATGGTGGACGGCCCCCACCTATACCTACCCCACCCGCCACCTCACTTGATGAGGTGGAGGTGGGCCCCACTTGGCCATGTTATTTTAATGCCATTGATTTTAACTTAGATAATTTTACAATAATTTTAATCAATTTAATTTACCTTAATCCACCTTAGTCTTCTTAAATTTATCCATGGTTGACCAAGTCAACCATGATGGTTGGCCCCACTTTTTCCTTGGTCCACACGCCACCTCAATGGGTGAGGTGGAGGTGGGCCCCATTTGGCCATATTACTTAATCTTGATACATCTTAACTTAGATAGTTTTATAATTATCTAATCTATTTAATTTATCTTAATTGGATCCCCATTGGGTCCATGACCCAATTATATTTTGTCTTTCCCATTTATTTTAGGGCTTGCCTACTTTGGTCCATTGGGTCCCATATGGCCCTTTGACCCAAATTGACTATCTTGACCCAATTACTTAGCATTGACCCATTAATTGTATTAATTCCAATTCATGGTTTATTGGGTAGACATTGGGCCCATGGCCCAATTAAATTCCCTCCTTACCTTAGGCTTACCTCAATTGGGTCCATTGGGTCCCAAATGAGTATTGGGCCCAATTTGACGATCCTTGACCCGATTAGTCCTCATTGACCCATTAAATGGATTTCATCCAATCCATCGCCCATTGGACCATTCTTGGACCCTTGTCCCAACTGTTGATCCATTTGGTATTCCATCATGTCAAAATTCAAATTAAAATCAATAAATGCCAAATATATATTGATTCGAAAATTCGGGCTATTACATATTCCATCCATCTGCGCTACCTCAAGTTGAGCTCTTTCTGATCAAACAAATATTTCAAGCTCTTATGATCTGAAAACACTTCAAATTTCTCGCCATATAGATAATGTCTCCAGCTTTTGAGAGCGAAGACTACTGCGGCTAGTTCAAGATCATGCGTAAGATAAAGACGTTCATGTATTTTCAGTTGTCTTGAGCCATAAGCCACCATACGATGAGTTTGACTAAGGATACACCCGAGTCCTTCTCTTGAAGCGTCGCATGCATTGTACTTCATAACCCTTGCCTCTTTCTGGCAAAATCAAAATAGGAGCCCTTGTAAGTCTCTCTTTCAGCGTTCCAAATGTAACGCCCACCCAATTTTCACCGAAATCAGAGTCCAATTTTTTTTTTTTTTTGAAATAAAACTGACAACGGGCGCATACGTCACGACACGAGTTAAGTCTGAGCTTCTAAAGCTCAGCCCTTAACTGGCCAACCCTACGCGTGCGCGGAACGAAGTCCACGAGAACGGTTCACGCGTAGGAAGTAAGTTCGCGGAATATAATTACATGCGGAACATTATAATAGAGACTATCCTACCAGTTTTAGATAGCAAGGAAGTACGGTGCTTAAAATTACTAAAATACCCCTATGTTCATAATTATATCTCAAAATGATAACGTCCAGAGTACAGTCCAAACCATAGCAAGAAACAGTAATTATTACAATCCGACAAGCTAAGCTACTTAAATTACATTTCCAAAATAAGACTTAAATAAAGCTAAGTAGCCATTTTCCCCAAGCTCCTAAGCTTGGCTCCCGTTGCATCCGCCGTTTCCACCGTTCCCTACGTCATCAGCTAGGGTAGAAGTAGGGCGTTAGACAACGCGCCCAGTAGGACTCCGAGTAGGGTTAGCACATGGATTAGTGATAACAAGCATGCAGATAACAATATAATAAAACCTATAAAATGAATGCCATGCCATGGGTGCCTATGTCATGTGTCCCACCCATCATCCATATCATCAAACAATGTCATATCCCCCTTGACGGCAAGGCCTCGTCAAGGTGTCCCCATGTTTGCTTCTCGGTCGCCCCGACGGAGCATGAACTCCGGTTATAGCACCTCAGGCTATCCCCATGTTTGCTTCTCGGTCACCCCGACGGAGCATGGACTCCGGTTCCTTTATTTTCCCGCCCATGCCATGCATGAGATGTAAGTGCATTATGCTATATAGTATATATATGTAATTCATATTCTTAATATATAATCCATAGCATTGAATATAACCCATAGCATTAAAATATAATCCATAGCATTAAAATATAATCCATGGCATTTAAAATCCATCTTGAAATAAATCATATAATTACCGAAATAGAATAAGGAAACCATCACATACACATAATCCACGGCTTACAAAAAAGTAGGAATCCTACCGAATACCGCTTAGCGTCCTTTTAAGTTTCCGTTCGGTAATCTAGTCGCCGATCGCGTACCGTTTGCGATGTCCCGATACCTTGTTATACATTTTTCAAATTAGTCCATATTTTATCCATGATTAAGTCCCTAACTGATCGCAAACTCAGATCCATTAATGGTCCCTAACCATGTTACAAAATTATCAAAAACAGCCCTTAACTTAGTCTCATTTCCATGGATTTAAACACATGCATAATTCCAAATTTTTGCCCATTAACCATTCTAATTTTGTGAGTCTAAAATGCAGCAACCCTAAGCTCCATTTAATCACTCATAATGTCATCTTAATGCACCCAAGTTCATGTCCAACCTACATGGGGTTCGGCCATGTACCATGGCCGAACCCATGGCTCTTGATTGTGGCCAAAAAATACAGTTTTGCCACTATACTTCCATAGTTTAATATTTCCTCCATCCATGTACATTTTTGTCCATAGTTCATCCATATACTTAGCCCCATTAATGATTTGTTAACCATGACATAACATCCCTATAATCAGCCACTTAATTTAATTAAATTTCCAATCATCTAATCCCATACATAATTCAACTTTTAGCCCATAACATGACCTATAAATGGGTCATGGGTTCGGCCATACACCATGGCTGAACCCATGATGCCTTCTTCCCATTTTTTTCTTGGGTCCATTTTACCTCATTTGGTCCTACCATAAATGAATTTAAATCATACATTTAAATCACCCTTTCTTAATCATCATGAGGTACATCTTTGTCTATCAATTCAACCATCATTCTCATTCATTTTTCCATGGTTCCCAAAACACCAAATTCCTCAAAATCTCCCCATGGGGTTCGGCAATGGTATGGTCCATAGTTTTTATTTTAAAAACTTCATTTCCACTCATTTAAAACCTTGCTTAAAATACTAAAGAAAAAAATCCACTTAATTACCATTAACCCTCTCCATTAATTTCCATACTTTTATAACCATTAAATACATCATTCCATCACCATAGGGTTCGGCCATACACCATGGCCGAACCCATGGTTCATGATTCACCATTTTCCTATGCCTCTTGAGGCCACAAAATCATTCACACATTCCATGATTTTTCCCCATTTAAACCCCTTCAAATTTTTCCAACATTTAATCATTTATATCCTTAAAAATCATAATCATTCTCCATGGCTTTAAACCTTAAAATCCTAATTAAATTCATCAACCATTTACCATGGGGTTCGGCCATACTACATGGCCGAACCCTACGGTCCATCAATCCATTCAAAAACCCATACTTCCATGCTTAATCCATTTATTTATTTTTCTTAATCTATCTCTCCCATTTCATCCATTTCTCATCTTATCATTAGATGGATCTTAGATCTAAGGCCCATAACATTTGTGGCCACCATCCATTCTAAGAAATGGATTCCATAAACACATCTTAACCTTAAAAAAAAATATAAATTCTTGTTTAAGAATTTCTTACCACACCGACGACTCCTCCGGCCTTTCTTTCCCCCTTTTGATTTCCTTAGCCCTTTCTCTTCTTCTTCTCCTTGTTGTTCGGCCACTATGTGCTTGATCAAGATGGAGTCTCCAAGGTTAGGGTTCGGCTAAGGTGGGTTTAGATTTTGAGAGAGGGGGAGAGGAGGAGGGGATATAAAATTATCTCAAACTTTGGTCTTGGGGTGGTCGGCCAACCCTTGTTTTCTTCTTCCCTTTCTTCTAAGTTTCTTCTCCTTCTTTTTCCTTGGATGGGGTCGGCAATGAGAGGGAGGAGGTGAGGAAGAGAGTGAGATGAGAGTAGCTTGAGAGGTGAGGTGGAAACTACCCCAATCCTGGTTCCTTAGACCATACACTTCCATGATGGCCTTCACCCACCGAGTATGGGCTCCCTTGTCCTTGGTGGTGGTGGTGGTTGAGACCAAACCACCACCAAGCCAACTGTTTGGCCTCTTTGTGAGGGAGTGGTTTGGTCTTCCTCCCTTTGACCACTTGACCATATGATGAGGGGTATGGGTCCTCACACCTTGAGTGGTGGTAGTTGAGATGAAACCACCATCCTAAGTCCATGGTTTCTTTGGGTGGTTTCAATGGGATGAAACCACCCTTTGACTTGCTCTTTTGACTTATTCATTTGACCCTAATTTGACCAACCTAATTAATCAAATTAAATCCTTACTTAGGTTAATTAATTCACATTCAATTTAATTCCATTAAATTATCTCTCTAAGAAATCCACCCATGGTGGACGGCCCCCACCAACACCTATCCTACCCGCCACCTCACTTGATGAGGTGGAGGTGGGCCCCATTCGGCCATGTCACTTAAACCCCATTAATCTTAACTTGGATGTTTTAAAATAATTTAATCAAACTTAATCTACTTTATTCCTCCTTAGTCCCCTTAACTTATCCATAGTTGACCAAGTCAACCATGATGGTCGGCCCCACCTTTTCCTTGGTCCACACACCACCTCACTTGGTGAGGTGGAGGTGGGCCCCACTTGGTTATACCATTTTAACCATCTCATCATTAACTTAGGTGGTTTAATTCCAATTCAACCCATTTCAATCAATTGGGTCACCATTGGGCCCATGGCCCAATTAACCAATTAAATTATTTTCTATCATTTACCTTAGAGCTTGACTCATTTTGACCCATTGGGTCCCAAATGGTTATCGGGCCCACTTTGACCATTATTGACCCCTTAAATGAATTCCATCCAATCCATGGTCCATTGGACCATACTTGGGCCTTTGCCCCAAAATTTGATCCATTTAGCATCCATAATATCAAAATTTCAATTTTTCCATTATTAAAATAAATAAATGCCATATATATGTTGATTTAAAAATTCGGGCTATTACACCAAATCTCCGGTTGCACAGATTTGACCACTCAATTTGACTCCTTTCTGAGTGAGTAGTCGAGTCAGTGGAGATGCAATCTTGGAGAAATCCATAATAAACTTTCTGTAATAACCAGCCAATCCCAAGAAGCTACGGATCTCGGTTACATTCTTTGGTGCTTTCCATTCTCCTACTGCCGCCACTTTAGCCGGATCCATGGCTATACCTGTAACACCCCACCCTTTTTCACCCGTTTTCCGAAAATCAAAGTCTATTTTTTTTTAAATAGAAGAGTGAGAGAGGGCGCGGACGCCACGACGCGAGTTAAGTCCGAGCTTCTAAAGCCCGACCCTTAACTGGCCAACCCCACGTGTGCGCGGAACTAAGTCCACGAGAATGGTTCACGCATAGGAAGTAAGCTCGTGGATTATAATCATTGCGGAACATGATAATAGAGTTTATCCTACCGGTTTTTAGATAGAAGGGAAGATACAACATTAAATTACCAAAATGCCCCTATGATCATATTTATATCACAAAATGTAATCGTCCATAAGTAACGTCCAAACCATCCCAAGAAATGTAAACTTATACAACCCGACAAGGTAAGTTACTTTAAAATTACATCTCCAAAATGTAAACGTAAATAAACTAAGACTGCGCTGCCCAAGCTCCTAAGCTTGGCTCCTGTCATGTCCACCGCTTCCGCCATCCCCTGCGTCATCAGCTAGGGTAGAAGTAGGGCGTTAGTCAACGCGCCCAGTAGGACTCTGAGTAGGGCTAGCACATGGATTAGTGATAACACACATACCGATAAAATAACATATAACAAAATAAGCATGTGATGAATGCTATGCCATGGGTACCTATGTCATGTGTCCCACCCATCATCCGTATGATCATACAATGTATTATCCCCGTGTTTGCTTCTCGGTCGCCCCGACGGAGGATGGACTCCGGTTATAGAACTATCCCCATGTTTGATTCTCGGTCGCCCCGACGGAGCATGGACTCCGGTTATAGCCCTCAGGCTATCCCCATGTCTGATTCTCGGTCGCCCCGACGGAGCATGGACTCCGGTTTCATTATTTTCCCACCCATGCCATGCATGAGATGTACATGCATTATGCTATGTAGTATATAGATAAACCATAATTTTGATATACCATACATAGCCGTATAATGCATAATGTTAAAATATAATCCATATGATTCATAACTTAAAACTCATCATAAGATAAATCATAATCATAAATCCATCATAAGCCAAATCAAAATAATCTAAAATACCATCACATATCCATCGCTTACAAAAAGGTAGGAATCCTACCGAATACCCCGTAGCGTTCTGTTATGTTTTCCGTTCGATAATCCGGTTGCCGATCGCGTATCGTTTGCGACGTCCTATACCTTATAACATTTACCGAATTAGTCCATATGTTATCCATGATTAAGTTCATAATTGATCCATCTACTTAGACCCATTGATGGCCATTAATTATGTTACCATTTTATCAAAAATCAACCCTTAACTTAGTCCATTATCCATTGGTTAAAACACATACATAAATCCAATTTCTTTGGCCATTTAAATACTCAAATTTGCGAACCTAAACGCGGCAACTATCCGTTCCAATTAATCATTCATAATGCATTCAATTTCATGTCTCATCCACATAGGGTTCGGCCATGTACCATGGCCGAACCCATGGTTCTTCAAAGTGGCTATAAATTACGGTTTTGCCACTCCTCTTCCATGTACATTTTGAATTCGTATTTGACCCATAAACGTGGGCCCATTTATAATTCCATAACATATCCAAAATCAGCCACCTATTGTTTGATTTTGAAAAACATTTAACCCCATATGTCCTTTCACATTTTGGCCCTAAAGGTGGCCCACAAGGGGATCATGGGTTCGGCCATACACCATGGCCGAACCCATGGTACCCTATCTTCATTTTCTTGGGTCCATTTTACTCCCTTTAATCCAATCTCCAATGAAATTAAAACATCCATTTAAGTCCCCATTTTTCATCTCATTTTAAATCATCAGTTACATACTCATAAATTCATTTAAATTTGTCATCTCTTTCCATCATTTTCCATTCTTTTTACCTTCATTAAAAATCACTAAATCATCACCATAGGGTTCGGCTATACACCATGGCCGAACCCATGGTTCATGGCTCACCTTCATGGGTGCCATTTAAGACCATTATTTTGTCCCAATAATAATCCATTTTAAAATCACTAACCTTCATTCATTTTGGCCCTTTAAAAAAAAACATACCATACACTTTGTAAATCCATTTAAATTTTACCATTTACTTACCCATATTTCCATTTTCTTAACCACATGTATAAACCATAACTTAGCCATAATTGACCTAAAAACATGGGTCATGGGTTCGGCCATACACCATGGCCGAACCCATGATGTCTTTCCCTCATTTTTTTTTTTTTACCTTGGATCTTTAATCACACTTAAAGTCCACTTACACCACCCATCATTTCTTTATTACTTCCATGATTCAAAAATGTTTAATCCATCACTTCCATCCTTTAATACCCATTTGGAAATCACATACTATACTCCTAATTTTCAAACTTTAGAAAAACATTAACCATTGAGCATCTAAGAGCCCTAACCCACATAGATCACTAACCATGGGGTTCTGCCACCTTGTATGGCCGAACCCTATAGTCCATGATTTCTTTTAAAATATCATACCTCCATTTGAAATAAATCATCCATTTACATCACCATTTTCATTCCATCTAAACATCACATTCTATACTCAATAAATCCATTTAAATCTATCATTTTTCTCCATTATCTTTAAACCTAATAATCTTAATAAATTACCCATTGTTCACCATGGGGTTCGGCCATGCTACATGGCCGAACCCTATGGTCATCCATTCATTCCATTCTATGCCTTTCAAGGCCATGAAAGATCCTCCACATCTTCATGAAATTTCCTTATTTAAAACCGCTTACAATTTATCAACTTTTAATCATTTTAAAATCTTGAAATCCTCATAAAACCATTAATCATTCTCCATAATTTTAAACCTTCAAACCCTAATTAAAATCATCCAACATTTACCATGGGGTTCGGCCATGCTACATGACCGAACCCTATGGCCCATAAATCCATTAAAATCCAATTTTCTTATGCTTAATAAAGACTTAAAAATTCCATTAAAATTTCCATTCTTCCATTTCATAATCCATTCCTCCATTTTTATCCATTTCTTATCCTTCCTTTTGATGGATCTTAGATCCATGGCCCACAACGTTTTTTGGCCATATTTAGTCTAAGAAATGGATTCCATATCCTAAAAAAAATAAACTCTTGTTTTAAGAAATCTTACCACCCGACGACTCCTCCGGTCCTTCTTTGCTTTTGGGCTTTCCTTAGCCTTCTCTTCTCTTCTTCTCCTTGATGGACGGTCAAGATGACCTTGATTAATGGTGAGATATGCTTGGATCGGCTATGTAGATGGGGTTAGATTGAGAGAGGGAGAGGGAAGGTGATGGAAAACAAGATCTTAGCCTTTGATCTTGAGGGGATGGACCAAGGCTTGCTCTCTCCTTCTCTTTTTTCTCTCTTCTTCTTCTAAGTTTTCTTCTCTTTTCCTTTGCAAGGTGGGGGGCGGTTTTTTGCTGTGTGAGGAGGGCTAGAGTGAAATGGGTTAGTTTGAAATGAGATGGAGATGGTTGGAGTGGCCTTCACTCAACATTAACTTCCCCACCCACCAAGCATGGGCTAACTTGACTTTGGTGGTGGTGGTTGAGACCCAAGTACCAAGCATGGCTCCCATGTCCTCTTTGACTTGTTTATGTTGACCCTAATTAATTAAGTTAAGTCCTCACTTAGGTTAATTAATTTCCATCCAATTTAATTCCATTAAATTATCTATCTAATAAATCCACCCATGGTTGACCAAGTCAACCATGGTGGACGGCCCCCACCTATACCTACCCCACCCGCCACCTCACTTGATGAGGTGGAGGTGGGCCCCACTTGGCCATGTTATTTTAATTCCATTGATTTTAACTTAGAAAATTTTACAATAATTTTAATCAATTTAATTTACCTTAATCCACCTTAGTCTTCTTAAATTTATCCATGGTTGACCAAGTCAACCATGATGGTTGGTCCCACTTTTTCCTTGGTCCACACACCACCTCAATTGGTGAGGTGGAGGTGGGCCCCATTTGGTCATACCATTTCATTTCATTACTAACTTAGGGGTTTTAATTCCAAATCACCCTTTTTAAATTAATTTGCCCACCATTGGGCCCACGGCCCAACCGATTATTTTCTACCCCTTTACCTTAGGGTTTGGACCAATTTTGATCCATTGGGTCCCACATGGTGATCGGGCCCACCTTGACTCAAATTGACTATCTTTGACCCAATTACTTCTCATTGACCCATTGAATGGATTTCATCCAATTTGTGGCCCGATTGGGCCATTCTTGGACCCTTGTCCCAAAGTTGATCCATTTGGCATTTTCATCACATCAAATTCCAAATTAAAATAATTAAATGTCCAATATATATTGCTTCGAAAATTCGGGCTATTACAATACCATCTTCTGATATAACATGTCCCAAAAAGTTAACCTTATTTAGCCAGAATTCACATTTGCTGGCTTTAGCATATAACTGGTTCTTCTTCAAAGTGTCCAAAACTATCCTCAGGTGCTCAGCGTGTTCTTCCTGAGTTTTGGAATAAATCAAAATGTCATCATTAAATATAATGAAAAATTGGTCCAAATAAGGACGGAAAATCCTGTTCATAAGATCCATGAACACAACCGGTGCATTGGTGAACGGCATGACTACAAACTCAAATAGTCCATACCGCGTTCTGAAGGCTGTCTTTTCTATGTCCTCCTCCCTAAACCGGATTTGATGGTATCCGGACATCAGGTCAATCTTAGAGAAATGACTAGAACCTCTAAGTTGATCAAATAAGTCATCGATCCTGGGTAGAGGGTATTTATTTCTGACCGTCAGCTGGTTCAGTTTTCGATAATCCACACACATACGGAGTGAACCATCCTTTTTTCTTCACAAATAAAACTGGAGATCCCCAAGCCGATGTACTGTTCCGAATGCACCCCAATCTAAGCAGTTCATCAATCTGCTTCTTCAACTCGGACATCTCTTCTGGTGCCATCCGGTAATGCAGTGCCAGGGTACAATTTGATTTCAAAATTGATCTACCTCATGGGAGGCAAGCTAGGGAGTTCTGTTGGGAATATGTCTGCAAAGTCCTTTACTATTTCCAGAAGTTCAGCCACCCGTGCCTTGTTGATTCTGATACTGTTCAATACCAGGTGATTCAACACTTCACACAGTCTACTTTGCTTGTCAGTACGCACCACATGTTGTTTTCCCTCGGGCGACCAAAATTTCACTCTACGACGATAACAATCAATGTTGGCCTTAAAGCTAGCCAACCAATCCATGCCGAAAATAATATCATATTCTGACATATCGAGCACCAAATAATTGAACTCAAATATGAGTCCAGTAAGTTCAATAGTCACTGCTGTGCATTTAAGTCCCAATGATGTGTCTCCGACGGGGGATACAATAGTGGATGATGTGGACAGTTTTTGTACCAATGTACCAGTAGCAGTTATAAATGCAGCAGATATGAAAGAGTGTGATGCTCCCAAATCAAATAATGCAAAGGCGTAGGAACTACTGACTACTGCCATTCCTTGAATCATTGAATGGTCCTCTGCTGCTGGTGGTGCTAAAGTGAATACCCGTCCAGATCCTGTAGGTGGCCGTCCCGCCTGACTAACTGTCCTGCCTCCACGTGAATTAGCTGGCCTAACTGGTGGACGAGATGAGCCTTTAGAATATGAGGGTTTGTGGAGTTGTGGACATTCCCTCTTAAAGTGACCAGGCTGATCACAATGAAAGCAATTGCTCCCTCCTCTGGGAGCCTGAGTGACTGATGCAGACGGGGAGGGATGATTGGGTCGAAAGCCCCCTGTTGACCTAGTAGACGGTGAGGGTCTGCTAGGGTTCGGTCGGAACCTCTTGTTGGGCTGGAATGTACCCCTCCCATTCTGAGCTCGACGATTGTCAAAAAGCTTCAACTCAGCCATTTCCTGTTCTGCTATAGTGGCCCTGCTGACCACTTCTGCCAATGTAGGTGCCTTGAATATAGTTACCTTGGCCCTTATGCTTGGCCGAAGGCCCAGTTCAAACTTCCGTGCCCTCGATGCTCAGTATCCACCATATAAAATACATACACAGATAAACTGAGAAACTCCTGGTGGTACTCTGTCACCGTCATGGTACCTTGTACCAAAGATATAAAAGGCTGTGTATGGCATTCCTTCTCCTCCTCAGGAAAATAATGTTCCAGGAAGGTAGCTGAGAACTGCTCCCAAGTCATGGCAATCCTCTCCCCTTCCGGAATAAGTGCCCGCTGCTTCTCTATCACCTCCCACCATTTACCAACATCATCAATCAGCTGTGATGTGGCCAGTAAAATCTTGTGAGGATGACTCGTGATATTCAATAGAGTCAGAATCTGAGAAATCTTCTTCAACCAGTTTTTTCTCCGACAGTCCTTCTCTCCCCTTGAAGTAAGGAGGACGTTGTTGCTGGAAATCCCTGACCATGCTCCTGTCATTGTTCCCGTTGGCGGTTCCATACTCATTCAGATGTTGTTGGAGCACTGAAGTAACCACCGCTTGAACCAGATTCTACAATTCAGGAAGTACCACTGGTATGTTCACACTGCTTTCTTTCTTCACGTGGTGAGATTGTTCTTCCTCACGGTAAGAGTGTTGTTCCTCATCGTGGTGAGATTGTTCTTCCTCACGGTGAGAGTGTCGCTCCTCCTCATCACCCCCCTTTTGGTTTTGTCGGGTATTTCTCATTGACTTTCCCTTTGGAGCCATTTTTCCCTAAGCGATTGAAAACATCAAGACTTAGTTTCCATAAACAAAATTTGTATTTCCTACCTATTGGGGAAAATTTCCAAATAAGCACTGTTGATTTTTGCCTTGTTTTCTGGGGAAATACATCCTATGTTGCTACATTTGATAATCCGATTATTTTCACTGTACTTCCTTTGCTATCATCCATCTGAGTCTAATGAAGTAAATTAGTGCACGGAGACCGGATTAATTTACCCCGAAAGATTCATGTTTCAGGTTCGCTCTGATACCAACTGTAACGCCCCGCCTTTTTTCACTCGCTTTTTCCCGTAAATTCAAGGTATATTTTTTTTTTATAACAGAGTAGAGTGATAGAGCGCGAGACGTCACGACGCGAGCAAATTCTGAACTTCTAAAGTCCGACCCTTAACTGGCCAACCCTATGTGTGCATGGACCAAGTCCATGAAAATGGTTCACACATAGCAATATCAACTTGCGGAATAAAAATCATAACCTGCGGATTCTTAATAGAACCAAGTTCTATTCCCATCAGATAACAAAGTACGTCAAGTCCTTAATCATCATTAAAATATCATAGTTATCAAAATTAACGTCCAACCATCTAAGTTATTACATTCCATAATCTAAATACTCAAATACAAGTTCATGAGTAACTTTATTCAAAACATATAAAATAAGTCTTCGAAGCTCCTATGCCTGGTCCGTCTTACTTTCATCGTTCCCCTGATTACCTGTATCATCAACTAGGGTAGAAGTAGGGTGTTAGAACAACGCGCCCAGTAGGTATTCCAGTTACAGCTAACACATGGTTAGTACAAAACATATATAATAACATAGTAATGTCAAAACCATATAAAATCCATACCATGCAATGATGACAAATATGCAATGAGTCCCACCCATCACATGTACATAAATGTACCCACCACATAGGTATTACGGACGCCCCGGCGGAGTGTGGACCCTACGGAATCTTCTTGATGGAAATCACATAAGGTAACGCACATAGGTTTTTCGGACGGCCCGATGGAGTGTGACCCCTCCGGTTATAAATCCTCCACCCCATTCCACGCATGAGATGCCAATGAAACACTTGTTATTTTATAACATAGACATAACATTGAAAATCCCTTTTGAAACATATTCAAACACATGCTATTTTAAACAAATAAACATAGCATTCCAAATTCATATAAAGCATATCATTTGAAAACCTAAATTTCACCAAACATAAGATAAAACAAGTGTACATAAATCCATGGTTTCAAAGAGGTGGAATCCTACCAAAGACCGTTACGTGTCTTTGCTTCTTTCGTCCGGTAACCGCTCACGATCGTAAACGCCGTGTGAGATCCCGTTACCTTATAACACAATAATTAATCATAATCAAGTCCCACTTGATTTTCAAGGTTCTAAGTCCATAAACAAAACCCCATGGGGTTCGGCCATACACCATGGCCGAACTCATGGTCCATTAATTCAATTAATTACCGTAATGCCATTATTTCCCTCCTTCATTTAAATCTACCATAACTAGACCCTATAAACTTTCCTTAACCAAAACAAGTCCATCAATACTCCTCATGGGGTTCAGCCATACATCCACTTTGGCATGTAATTACAACTTTGCCATTGGCCTAATTTTTTCCAACCTTTTGTTCATTAATACATCAATCTAAACTCATAAAATAGGTTCATAATTCGGTCCATAAATCAGCCATTAACCATGACTTAAAATGCCATATGATCCCTTAGTTTGGTCCATGGGGTTCGGCCATACACCTTGGCCGAACCCTATGGTGTACAACTTCCCAATTATAGAAACTTCCATAATTAACAAGTCCACAATTTAAAAGGCCCATATTTAGAAATTTTCTTAATTAATCAACCATCCTTCCATAATTACCATCCAAAATTAGAAGCTTTCTAATTTAACCAACTCATTCCAAAAATAGAAACTTCCCAAATTTAGCAACCTTCTTTCCATACTTGGATGCTTTCTAATTTAACAACCTTCTTTCCACAATTGGAAACTTTCCATAATTAAACTCCACCTTTCTATAATTGGAAGGTTTCCAAATTAATCTTCCATGGTCTATAATTAGATACTTTTTAATTTCAATGTCCACCTTCCAAGAATAGAAACTTTCCATAAATACCACTTCTTAATTTGGCAACCTCCTTCCTTAATTGGCAGTTTTCTAAACTTAGCAACAAAATGCATTTACCAGTCCAAAACAACCCCATGGGGTTCGGCCATACACCGTGGCCGAACCCTATGGTTCATGATCTTGATTATTTAATCCCTCGAATAGGTACAAATCAATGACATTAACCTCTTATTAAATTTAACCGATTACCATCCATTATAATCAATTAAAAACATAAATCTAATTGATGGGGTTCGGCCATACACCATGGCCAAACCTCACCCCTTTGTTTCCATTCTTTTGATCCAATCAACTTAGCCATGAAGCAATCATGGTTCGGTCATGCCATGGCTGACCCACATCCCTAACCATATCTCCATTTAAAATCCTCTTAAGACATAAACATAAATCCATGATCATCATGTTTGAAAACCCCATGAACTTATTAATAACTTCCATGGTTTTCATTCTTAATAACCCAATGAAATAAACCCTATCTTCCTTTAATCAATCATGCACCATGGCCGAACCCTATGGTTCTTTTCTTTCCATTTTAAAATTATCAAATCATCATCCAAACTTCTTCCATGGGGTTGGGCCAAACACCATGGCCGAACCCTATGGTTATTTTTATTTCAAAACAATTTTATCAAATAAAATACTAACCGTTTCCGACTTCATGTTCTTCTAATCCTTCTCCTTTCTTCTTAATTTTTCCAAGCCAAATAAACCTCTTGTTGGCTGCCTTCTTCTTCTCCTTGCTCTTTGCCATGTGAATGAGAGATTGAGAGAAATTGAGAGAGTTCGGTTTCGGAGGTGTAAAACCGTGTACCCCTTGCCCTCCTCTCCTTTTATAATCTTCCTTGGTCCATATTTAGGAAGTGCCTAAGATAGCTACTCCCCCCCCTTAGGCCGTGCGTCCCTTCCATGTTTAGTGAGTGCCGACCTCCCTTTCTTATTTAAAAACCTTCCCTTAATCCTATCTTTATTTAGATTAGATAGTTTCCTTGGCTACCATTCCATGAGCATAACATATAGATTTATTATCTAAAATTCGGCCAAGGAAATCTATAATAATTCTCTCTATGAGCATAATCATGGATTGCATTAGTAAATTAATTTCAGCCCCACTTAATTTATTGAAACCAATTCCAAAATCAATTGGGTCCTAATTAGTTCATGGCCCAATTCTTTATCCATTTAAGATCCAATCTAAAATTCACAATTAAAATGGATAATTTCATAAAAATAATAAATTGAAAATCCGAGGTGTTACATCGACAGGTCGGACGCACCGAGGGGTCTGTGACTAAGAATATTACCGTTCAACCACCCGACCGTTGTGCATTAAATGCATTCCCAACGTCATGATTCATACCTGGCCGACATGTCTCTATCGCTGATGGGTCGATAGTCGTGGCACTGTGAAGTCGGTCCATACGAGGGTCTCGATCTGGGGCAACACCATGCAGACAGAACGACCTGTTGCCTTTTACCAAGGGGTCGGTATTGGTACTTTTGATCGGTCTCCATTACCAAGATGCCTGTTTTCTCGAGAGTCCACATGAGTTATAGGTTCCAGAAATCATAACTTATTATCGACGAGTCTTTGACTACGTGGGGTCGTTAAGTTCATCACCGAGGGATCGGTGCATAGGATACTCTCGATCAGAGGCATACCCAGAATGACAGTTCAATGTTCCAGAACCTTTGTCAAACTAGCCGATCAATATTTGACCACGATGGGTCGATCCTGTCTCCATCAAGGGGTCGGTGAGAACAATTAGTCGAGCTGACAGTGAACTTAATTCATATTTCCAAGTTCACTTCCAATTCATTGTCAAGATTCCTCTCTAGGCTTTTTATGATTTTACTATTTGTTCAACTAAGCCTAGGAATGGTCCTCCTAAGGTGTGGGTACCACCTAAAGTCATCTATGGCCAAATACCTATTTTGTGATTGCCATAACGATGAGCTTTAATCCGGTGGAGTGTCATCTTCAATCTTGATCACCTTGAGTCTTCAAGGTTCTAACAAGTGCTTCTTCTTGAGTCGTGGAATTGACAAACTTAGGGACTCGGCAAAGCCAGGGCACTAACAGAACCCTAAGGGTAGAAAGGACTTGAGTGATGTGCCTTCCCCCATTTGGGTCCCTCTAGTGTAAATATCCCCATTTGCGTCGACTACAAAGACTTAGTCCCATAGGGTTGCCATCGAGGAGTAGATCCCTCACATACTATACATTGGAGGGCACTCTCACTGCTATTTGGCATTTGGCTACAATGACTTGATCCCGTAGGGTTACCATTGAGGAGGTCACTCACAGGTCATGGACATGAGGGTGCTCTCACGGTTGATTTTGCACATTTAATGTGCATTGACACACAGGGCTAGATACTTGTATACTCCATGATGGTGGTACTAGCCTGGTAAGGCGCTCTTGTTTATGCGTAGGGTTAGACACTGTGTACATCTTAGGTGATGTGCCAATCTAGTAAGGCGTTATCCGACCACTTTAGAGCTTGACTGAATCACCCACGTGGTGAAGGAACGCAAAGCAAGGTAGACTAGAGCATGCTAGACGTGAGTCACCCTCTTAGTAAGACGTGGGCCCTAATTCTTGCTATGGGTCGTGATATGTTTATGAGATTTGACTGCCCATTCCATAGAGTTGTCCTTAAGTGAGTTTGATACCCTGAGATTGATATGATAACATGTTATATTGTACAACATTGTATATTCCATTTCATATATCACCATGTGGGTGCATGAGCTTGTAGGTGCTCACATCCTTGGTGATCAATGCTAATTTCCATGCACCTCCGCTTGTGACTAATGATTATTTTGATATTTTGTTTACATGGTTATATTTAGTTGTTAATTTGATGGAACCATGTGTATTAATGTTGACAAATTATGGTGATGTCTTATGAGACCTTTTAGACTGTATGAAGTGTAAGTCCAAGTTAGACCAATGCACGGGTCCTAGAGGGAGGGGGGTGAATAGGACAAATACCAATTTTTATTAACATTTTTCAAGTAAATCAATTTAACAAAATATGCAGTGGAAATAATCAAATGTGTGTGCAAATAATAAAAAAACTAAACCATTAAAGAAAAGCACATATGCACAAAGATTTATACTGGTTTGGTTCACTTGAACCTACATCCATTTTAGGACTCACCAAACTTTGGGCTATTCAAGACTCACTATGAAAGAGTAAAATTACACTATCAATACACACCTAGATTTTGAAAGGTTCGGCCACTGAGACCTACACCTTGACACCTATTTTTTATGGTGGTTCAATCGCAGTGATCTAATTCACCTTACAATATTAAATGAAATAAAAAGAGGGAAGAACACTTGCCTTTGGGTCTTGTGTAAATCTTCTGACGTGTTCTTCAAGAAGTAGGTTGCATGCTCCAATGGTCTTTGCTTCAGATCTTCTAATGTGGGTAACCTAGCTTGGATATATTACTGTAGTCCCCCATTAGCCCTTTTCATATAATGTTACTATTTCATAGATGAAGGTTGATACAATAGATGTGTGGGAAGAGTTTTTTCCAGATCTGAGGTTTTGGATGCCTCTCACTTTCTCTTAATCTCTATATTTTCTTTTCTTAATTTCACTCGTTAAAGGTTGATTCCTATTTATAAAAGAATTTACAATGGCTAATATTCAACGGATGAAAGCACGCTTTTCAATATGTTGAGGGACTGAGGGTAAACGCACGGAAGATATGTATGGATTTTGGTTGCCTCAACATGTCGAGTATTTTCGATGTGTCGATTATTAGTTTTCCATGAAGGCTCCTCGACTAGTCGAAGAGAGTCCACTAGTCGATCTTGAGAGATACAATACGGTAAAGGCTCCTTAATGAATCAAGTCTCACCTGAGCTTACAAAAATGGAACTTAAAAATTCTCAGGACACTCGACTTGTCTAATATGATTGACATGTTGAAAGCAACGGCACCAAAAACAAAACCAAAAATCGTTCTGTGGTGTGGACAGAGCATACGATGACTCTAGTTCTAAGGGGGGTGGATTGTAATACCCCTGTACTCTGTGGGCGTTGTGGGAGGAGAGAATAAGGGAGCAACCTTGGGTTGGCTCGCCAAGGTAAAGCCTCACTGGCAGAGCCATGGCCCAAAGTGGACAATATTTTGCTAGAGGGATAGCTTGTGACAACAACCCACACTTTGAGCAGTGCTATCATCACACCAGAGAGGAGGAACCGATATTCGAGTTGATCTTCCATAGTTTCTAGGAGGGTTATTTGGTGATTTATTTTTTATTGGGTTGGAATTGTATTTTCTATTTACATGTTTTGGGGTCTTTCATTGTAATAGGAGTATTTCATTGTATAAATCAAGTAAGGGTTAACTCCATAGAAGCAAACCAGGGAAGACATAGTTCATATCCCAACGGATCGCAGGTGTGATGGCAGTAGTCACGATGCTAACTATGCAGCGTCGTCACAAGGATGATAGCATCTTGAATGCCACCAGATTGGCACCACATTACACGTGTTGATTTTATTGAATTCTAAATACCAAGAAATCCACTATTGCACTAACAGTTTAAACTCTTGGATTATTTTGTTTCTGCAGATGGTACTCGGGTGGATCTGTCTATAGTGCAATTTTTTCCATGCAATTGTTATGGACTGTGATACCTCACACGCACGTAAGCATTATGATCCAGGTGGATCTCCCCACTAAATTTGAGTGAAAAGAATTAAAAAAACGTCTTTGAGATGGTCGGTCAACCCATCAGTCGGCTGACCATCGATTGATTGACCGCCTGTATGTCATAGACGATGTCTAAAAGTATCAGTAGACTGATTGGAGACTGATTGATTGTCTGTATTTTACAGACAGTCTCTGAAAGTATCAGTCGACCCATCAATTGTCGTAGTTTCTTGCGATTTTTGGCAGTTGTTGCCAATTTTTCTTTTCATTTTCCTATGTAAAAACGACGGTCTCAGAGGAGAAACCAGTAAAGAGAGTTGTAATTTGAGTTTTTGAAGAGAAAAAGAAAAAAGACCAAAAAGAGGAATAATCATCTTCCCAACTCTTGTCTCTCTTTCTCAATCTCTCTTACTCTGGCACTCACCAACTCGCACACACTTCCTCCCTCGAACTTTATTTTGGATCAAATGGTATCAGAGCCAGGTTTATCCCTTCTGTGTAGGAACTGAATCTAAAGCGAAATTAATACTAGAAATCCGGTAAAGCACACTCGAGCCCTCTTCAAACAACAAGAAGGAAAACTTTGAAGAGCACATATATGGCTGGAAATGATGAAATGAAAGTGCGTGTTAGTGACCCGGCCTTGCCGAGTCCCTGTTTGTCAATTCCATGATTCGGGAGGTACTTGCTAGAAGCTTGAAGACTCAAGATGATCAAGAATGAAGATCATGCTCCACCAAGTTCAAAGCTCATCGGTATGGCAATCACAAAAACGGGTATTTGGCAATAAATGACTTTAGGTGGTACCCACACCTTACAGAAGACTATCCCTAGGGTTAGTTGAAAAATGATAAAACCATCAAAAGCGTAGAAAGGAAGCTTGACAATGAATTGGAACTCAACTTGGAAATATGTATTTGGTTTCACTGTCAGCTCAACCAGTCGTTCTCACCGACCCCTCGATGGAGATAGGATCGACCCATCATAGTCAAAGACTGGTTGGCCAGATTGAAATAGGTTCTCGAAAATAAAACTGTCATTATGGGAAAGCCTCTAATTGAGAGTCTCGTATGCACCGACCCCTCAGTGATGAACTGAACGACCCTTCATGGTCAAACGACTCGTTGATAAAGATGTATGAGTTCTAGACTGTGAACTCTTGTGGGCTCTCTAAGAAACAAAAATCTCGGTATGTAATGACCGATCGAGAGTACTAGGACCGACCCCTTAGTAAAGGGCGATAGGTCGTTCTGGATAAGATAGGTTTCCAGACTTGAAACTACTGTCATCATGGTTTTGCCCCAGACCGAGCCTCTCGTATGGACCGACCTCTCGGTGCCATGACTGTCAACCCATCGGCCACACCAACATATCGACTGAGAAATAATTATACTGTTGGGAGTGTATTTAATGCGCAACGGTTGGGTGATTTAATGGTAACTAGACAGTGAGAAACACCGTTAAGACTCCTCTCTATATATAATTGTTGTGTGATCGATTTATTATCTACCTTGAACTGAAAAAGAGTCATACACTCTAAGGAATGATCAACACTCTTGTCTTGAGAATCATAAACAACCAATCTATTTATTGTGTTTGAAAGTGAGAAAAATGGGAGAAGATAAAAGACATAAACTAGGAAACCTGTGGTAAAACCAGTTTCCTTGTCACCCTGAGTTTGTGATTTATTTACAACTGCTACCAAGAGGAGCGTCGTCACACATTGGGTGGGATCTTCAAGAAGCACACATCAGCGAGAAAATGCTTCAAAGGTAAGTGCTTCTTGGTTTTAATTTTGTTTTTAAAATCTTTGTCCTGAAAGTGAATTAAGGAAGTTTGGTTCCGGAACCACTTTAAAAAATTCTAGAGCGTTGTCTCTGGCACATGTGGTGGGTGGAATTCCAAGCCAAATTGAGTGAGGTGGAATTCCTACTCTAGTTGTGAGGGTGTAAGTCCCCACTTAGTGAATTTGGGGATAGCTCAAAGTTGAGCGAGTCCTAACAGTAGATGTAGGTTGGTGAACCGAGCCAATATACATATTGTATCCTTGTGCTTGTGGTGTTAGAGTTGTTTTCTTGTGTTGATTATTTAATCATATTTGCTAACACACACTCACTTGATTGTTATATCTGCTACACTTAACTAATCAATCAATTAATTTTTTTTAAAAGGACCAAGGATTTTAGATTGACCTATTCACCCCCCCTCTAGGGTCAATCGTATTGTTCTAGCTCCCAAGGAAGGGACTTTCATTTGGTATCAGAGCCTAGTGCTCTTTACAAAGATTTAACCATCCGAGTTAATCTGAGCTAGAACACCATCATGGGTACTCATTTTTATTTATTATTTGTTTACTCTTATTTGAAAACAAAATTAGAGAAAAATCATGAATCCGATGGTGAAGATAATTGGACTTTTATCCAAGATAAGTCTAGTAAAAATTATTGTACATTTTTTAATAATTCAATGGAAAGCCCCACCTTTCGTAACAAATTGAAGAATCAGGAGAAAGGTGAAAAATTGAAATGTTTCACAGCCTCTATTGGTAATGATCAAGAGGGATATTCAAGTGGAGATGATAACAATATAGAAAATCTTGATAAGGAGGATGAACTACAATAATCTTACAACGCTCTGTATCTAGAAAGTGACAAGTTGGATAAGAAGATAGACACGTTAAAATCTGAAAAATTAAATCTTGCAAACCAACTAGAAATCTTGAGGAAAGACTATGACTCTCGCTTTAGAGCTAAAATCTTCAAATGAAGAAGTTTTGAAAATCAAAGAAATTGAAGTATTTCTCCAAGAATCATTAAAAAAACAAAGGGATGACATCAAGATGCTAAGTAACACCAAAGAAAATGATGAAAAACATGTGGTTGAACTGACTATAGAAGTACAAGACTTAAGAAACCATAAAGAAAAGTTTCATGATAAATTTACCGAAGGACAAGAAAAATTGGAAAGACTCTTAAAAATGGGTAAAAGGCTTGGTGACAGGTCAGGTTTTGGTTCATCATTGGAAACCAATGGACCTGTTAACCAAAGGGTGTTTGTTAAGAGATATGGGTCTAAAATCCATAAGGATAGTTGTTTTTATTGCCACAAGGTTGGACATTACATAATTGAATGCAATCTTAGAAAGAGGCACATGGATAATAAAGCCCAAAAACAAGCTCCAAATCTCAATGTTAAAAGATACCTCCAAAGCCCAAAGGTAAATTTTAAAAGGTATCCACCAAGGCCTAATAGTAGGATCCTCCAAATGAAGATGAACTCAAAGAAGGACTACTTGTTGAGACATCTCAGCCAAGGCTTGATGAAATTGAGATATCCAATGTTTGGATCACTAAGATTTGCCCGAAGGAATGTGTTTGAGAGACCAAACTCAACCATTTTGGCTCCTAGAAGATAGACCATTAACCATGTTTTGTTTTAAGATTTACTTACATATCTTAGAGCACTGTAAATGGACTCACAAGAGACCATGTGAGTTGATATAGCAGAATACAAGTCTAGAATATACTCTTCCTGGCTATAGTACATATTTTACTTCGAAAACCATGCATTCCACTCAAAGTATTTTTTTTAATTGTGTATGTTTTGGAATGTGAATTTTTTATTATTTGATGAGTTATGTTTGACATATCTATGCATTGGAATAAAGCTATGTATTCCGTGCTTAGAATATGACTCCATCAAGTTGCACACATCAAGGATGATTGCTATGCAATCTGAACCTCTCGGTGTAGTCGATATGTCAGTGAATAGACTGGTCGATGTGACAAACATGTTGTTATTGTGCTAAATTGAGCACTGTTGGAAGGAGTAAAAACTGTCGAAAGGTTACACATGTAGATGAAATACGACATGCCTATAGCATGAAAAGCTTAAGTTAAAAAGATCTTTTCTGTGAAAAGCAACAATCCATTCAAATTCAGCTCTCTCCCTCCTGCTAAAGCGCTGGCGATTTCTCCTTTTGCTCCCGTGCCCTAGACCAGTCGGTAAACATCTCGGAGTGATTTCACGATGACAAAGCATAGGGTTTTTATTCCTCTCACCTCAAGAAACGAAGGTATCACGGATATTATGATTTCTCGTGTTCAGGTACTCTTAGAAACTCCTCCCTCCTCATTTTTGTTTCAGCTTTACCCAACCAAACCATGCCAAAAATAAGATTGCCAAAGAGTTTCCAAACTTCTGATTTGGATGAATAGGCTAAGTCTAGCTCTCAACCCACCTCCCAAGAGACCAAAACCTGCTAGGGAGAAAACATTTGTTGCCTCGAGACCTAGCCATATCCCAATAAGATTTAGGGATTCATATTTTAAGAGTACTCCTCTAGCTAAACTACCTTTTGTCATATCCAAGTCTGTAGGGCAAACACATCCTCAAATCCTATCTGAAAGGGTAGAAGAACCAGCTGCAGAAGAACACAATGACCATGAAGAAGCTAGAAAGAAGGATACATGGATGATGATGAAGAAAGCACCGAAATTAGGAAAGAATAAGGAGTTAGGGCTTCTAGGATAAGTGATGAGGAAGGAGAATCCTCAGATGAAGCGGGAGCTGGCCCAAATATTCAACCCTTAGTTCGACATAGATGTTTCAAAGACTTAAATATAGAATGAACTAGTTGTGCAGTTGATCTGCATAAATGTGGGGCTATGCAATTGCTACATGACATGGGATGTCGAATATGGTACACTGGGATGGGAATATGTATTTTTCTTTGTCCATGAGAATGTACTGCTCCATTAGAGATGATTCCAAAGCAAATTGTTTCAAAATTCTGTTTAAAAATGGAGAGTTAGTATGAGTTACCCCTTAGCTGGTTTCTGAACTTATTAGGATCTCTCTTGTGCCAAACATTGTTGTACCCATCATTCCTCCTAAGATAGAAGTGCCAGAACAAAAGAAATTTGCCAAAACACTGTGTGGAAAAGAAATAGAATGGAATAATTATATATGGATCAGAAGTGTTGACCTGTTACAATAATACAAAGGTCTCCATCTTCTATTCTGCTCTAATCTATATCCTAAACATGGGAATAAGGCTGATTTGAATCCTCCCATGATTGTTCTACTAGACAGGGTTCTCGCAAAAAGAAATTTTGCTTGTCTACTTGGATGTGCCGTTCCATCGCTATGTACTAGAAATCAGCAAAGAAAGGATATTCTCCTTTCTGTTACCTTATGTCTAAACTGGCTGAGCACCTAAAAATCAAACCAAAAAAAAATGGGAAGTGCCAAGATCCACCAGACCCATAGATGAGGTAATTCTTCGAAAGAGCCTTCCCAAAAGCTTAGCTTTGTCTATCTTCGGGAAAAATGAGCCCTCCACTTCTGACCATCCTGTGTTCGAAGAACCTGAAGAAGAAGAAGATAATGAACAATATGAAACAAAAGTAGATACAACACAATCATCCAGATTGAAAGCAACAGAGGATCAACTCAGTCATCAAAGTGAACATTAATGACTCGACCCGATACTTTGGGAACTTAGAGAGTTTTGTGGATATTCGAATTGTTTTTGGTGTTTTGGCGTCAGTGTAAAGAGTGTGGCTCCGCGGTGGGCCCTTATGTGCCAAATTTCGAGTTCGAGAACTCGAGAGACATTTTTGTAATTTTGTAATTGAGAGGCATATTGTCATGAAAACACTTGAAATATCACACATTTTCTTCTTCGGGGTTCGACTTTCTTTTCGTTTTCGAGTCCTTGATTAATTTTAAAATATGTTATTATTTAAATAATATAAATAAAAATGGTGGGTTTTGATTTTCTTCTTAGGTTTTTTTTAAAACAAGGTGAGTTTCAAAACCTAAAACCCAAAATCCCCCAAACCCTAAAATCCTCTTTTTATCCCGCTTGTGCCTCACTGTAGCGCTTCCAGCTACACTGCGCTGCTACCCCTCTTGCCTCTCTTGTCTCTCTTCCTCTTGGCTTTCGCTTCTTCCCCTCCATTCTGTTTCACTCACTCTTCTCCTTCCTCCCTTCTTCTTCTTTCTTCTCAGCTGACCCAAGCAATTGTCATACCCCTTTCTCGTACGCCTCTGCAGTGGTGTTTATGCACGGTTTCGCCCCTTCCCCCACCTCCAGCTGCCGTGTCATCGCCTCTTCCGCCATCACCACCATTTATAGGTCCCTTTTTCCCTCTTTCTCCTCCTCCTCTCTTTGATTTCTCTGGTTTTTCTCCGATTTCTCTATTTTTTTCTTGTTTTCCTCCAATTTCTCACTTTTTCCTTGTTTTCATCAATTTTCCCACTCTTTTTCCCCTTTTTTTTAACTCAGCTGACTGAGTTACTCAGTCTGGTACCGAGTTGACTCAGTCAGGGCTTCTGAGTCAACTCAGCTTCGGTTTTGGTTGACACGGTTGCCAGGGCCAGCTTGGCTCGGCCCAGCCTTTTTAGGTTCGGCCCAGTTTCGACCCCCATTTGTCGGCCCAACAGAACGACCCAAACAGGCCCAGACCTGATCCGGTCCAGCCAGTTCTGGTTTGGCCCACTTCCAGCAAGCCAGCTTGTCCCATTTTAAGCATGTTTCTGGCCCAACACATTTTAAGCCCAGCCCAGTTCGACCGTTTAGGGCCCATCCCAGCTTTAGACCCGTTTTTTTTCCAGTCCCGTCACGTTTTAGCCTTTTTCACCTTAATTACTTATTCGCTCTTCCTTGTTTCAACATATTGAGCTCCCTTCAACCCATCAAGTCGCTTGCTTGCTTTGGATTTTCGACTCCACACACTCAGTGAGGGGACTTATCACTGTTTTAGCATGCATTCACATCTATTTGACCCTCAACCTTGGACATTGAGTGACTTGAGTGGGGCCCTTCCCTTATTAAGCCACTCGGTATGGGAACTATTGAATGAATCTGTGGCAAGGGATCTGTTCGGGTGCACTCATGTCAACTATATGCGATTAAATGGAAAAGTTTGATCAGACGAATGGATACTGAACATGATACTTGAAACTTATTGATAAAATGTGTATTTAGCTATAATATGTGAATGAATTTATGATGAGAATAAGACATGCGTTGGATGTTGAACATGACGTTAGGGACTTAATGACAACATGTTGTGCATTTAATTGTAACATATGAATGCATTTACGCTGAAAGTGAGATATGCGTCAGGATTTTGAATGTGATGCTTGGGACTTGTTGACAACATGATGGGTGTTTACTTATAATATGTGAATGAGATCATGATGAGTATGTGGACTTGTATTTTGAGATCTTGTTATATACTTATTTTGTTATATATGATCATGATATCATGCGTATGCATGGGGGTAACCCGCAACGGAAAGCATGTCGTTGGTGTTGAGATGGAGGAACTATTGACATGTGTATATGTTTATGATGATGTGATGAGCTTGGTTCTTGGGAGGATTTCCCCGTTACGATCCAGCGGTCGAGACCCCCATAGGGAGATCTGGTTTCCCCGTTGCGTTGCGGCGGTTGAGATGCCTGCCCTTGAGATTGGCTTCCCCGTTATGCTTTGGCGGTCGAGACCCCCATAGGAAGATGCGGGTGTCCCCGTTGCATTGCGGCGGTTGAGGCATTTTGTATTATCGGATCTCCCATTTTTATTGGTAGGGAGACCGGACTTGGAGGAGGATAATTGTGAGTTATGGGGATGATGTTTTGGAATAGTCGGTGAGACCACTGATTAGTTGTATAGTTGAGTATTCTTGTACGTAGACATTCATTTTATCACGATGTCCATTTTTTTCCTCATACTTGTGATATATACTGTCGCTGACATGTGATATGATTATTCCCTTCATTGGGCTGGTTAGGTCACCCCTTAGGTTTCAGGTACCCCAATTGCGGAAGGACTAGGCGGGCCCCTTGAAGAGGTACTTGGAGAGGAGTAGTAATAGTTAAATATCCCATATTATGCTTATGCTCTAGTTTCGAGAGACTCTTGTTTGTGTGGACTCATTATCACATGTTTTGCTTGGATGATTGTACAATTATATTGAAAGGTCGGTGGTTATTTGTTATGCTTATTATGTTTGTTTTGGCTTTTATCAAATTGTCGAACGGGAGATAGTTATCTCGTTTAAAAAAAAAAAAGCCAGATATCTGTTCATTGGTGATGTTTTGAAACTTTTCGGAGATAACGCATCATAACGAGACTGGGCGTTACAGTTCGTATCAGAGCACGGTTCAACTCTCGGACTGTGCATAGGCAGAGAAGGATGTGATGATAATAGGAGATCAGGTTCATCCCCTGTGTGATAGGGTACATTGCACCGAGTTCTAGGGTAGTGCGTAGACACCCTAAGTTCGTGTGGTGTGCTATCTTTCAGTTAGTTTGCTTGAGTCGTAACTAGTGGTGGATTCTCGCTCCATTTTAGGTTGACCGGCGTTTGATTCACCTGCTAGTCAGTAGCAAGGTCGATCGCTCATTTGAGTGTGTGGTGCACCGTGGTCATAGGAATTGTGGGACGCGAATCTCTAGGTTTTTTTATTCAGATTGGTCCTACTCGTTACGGTAATTATAGGTGTTTCTCAGTGGGACCCATATTACGGGGAGGTCCTCTCCTTGGAGGCGTGTCAGTGGTGTTTTCAGAGTGACTCGAGCATGGTGGAGTCACGAGGTCTTTAGACTGTGTTTGAGTGTTGTCGTTACATTCTAGCTGCCAAGCGTGAGGGAGCCGTTGAGGCCGTCTTGGCATTGGCAGAGAGTTTGTGGGTGTTTTAGTACACAGGGGCATAGTGATGTCTTACGAATCGCGTGACTGTTTTTGTGACGTGTGATTGAGGTGAGGTTGTTCTAGCGTCCAGTGTTGAGAGGAGAAGGTTGTGTTGTGGCCCTCACTTGTGGCTCTTTAGTATGTAGATAGATTCATTGGAAATATATGAGTGTCTACCGAGTGTGTCTGTCCGGCTAACTCTGTAGATGGCCGATGGAATTCCATGAGAGGTTGAAGGGCTTGGTTTGTGTGGGTTGTTGGTTAGGTCCGTTTTGGACTTAGGATTGCGGGGAGTGGAAGGAGGCCGAGCTAGTGGTTTGTCCGGCTCTTAGACTACTGTGGGTACTGTAACGCCCCGCCCTTTTTTACTAGCCAAAAATCAGAGTCTATTTTTTTTTCTTTTGAATTAAAGAGTGAGAAGAGAGTGGGACGTCATGACGCGAGCTAATCTGAGCTTCCAAAGCCCGGCCCTGTAACGCCCCACCCTTTTTTTCACTCTTTGCTTTCCGAACTTCTAAAGTCCGACCCTTAACTGGCCAACCATATGTGTGCATGGACTAAGTCCATGAAAACGGTTCACACATAAGATTTTAAACATGAGGAATTAAAATCAAAACATGCGGAATTATAATAGAACCTAGTTCTATTCCATTTCAGATAGCAAAATAGGTCAAGTCTTTATCCATAATTAAAATATCATAATTATCCAAATAAACATCCAACCATGGCAAATCATCTAAGTTATTACATGTCCGACGTCTACTTACTCAAAAACAAGTCCATAAGTAACTTAATTAAAATATAAACTAAAAGCATCCAAGCTCCTATGCTTGGCCCGTTTCGCGTTCATCGTTCTTCTTATTTCCTGTATCATCAACTAGGGTAGAAGTAGGGCGTTAGAACAACGCGCCCAGTAGGTATTCCAATTAAGGGTAACACATGGTTAGTACAAAACATATATAATAATATCATAATGTCAAAAACCATATAAACCATGCCATGTCATGATGTCCAATGCAATAAGTCCCACCCATCACAAGTACATAAAAGTACCCCCACATAAGTCTTTCGGACGCCCCGACGGAGTGTGGACCCTCCGGTTTCTCCTTGATGGAAAAACACATCAAGGTATCCCACATAGGTTTTTCGGACGCTCCGTCAGTGTGTGGCCCCTCCGGTTACATATCCTTCACCCCATGCCATGCATGAGATAGCAATGAAACACATGCTATTTTATCATATAAACATAGCATTAAAAACTCACAATTTGAAACACATCTTTTACATCATAAAATTCATTAAAATAAGATAAGAAACATTGTACATAAATCCATGGTTTCAAAGAGGTGGAATCCTACCAAAGACCACTACGTGTCCTTGCGCTTTCGTCCGATAACCGCTCATGATCGTACATACCTTGTGAGGTCCCGTTACCTTATAATATAGCAATAAATTAAAACCATGTCTCTGTAACACTCCGATTTTTCAAAGATATCAATATTCATGAAAATGCCATTGAAATGGTGAATTGAGAAGATATGAACCTTGGATGGGTAAGTGTTGGGTTAATTGCCCAACGGAAGGTAGATGTGGATCAATGGAAATAAATGGGTAAGAATTATTTAAGATTGCCAATTGGGTCAAAAGTCCAATTGGGACCCAATGGATCATATATGAGCTAGTTAGAAGTAAATGGGTAAGGCTTGACAAATGTTGGGTCAATTGCCCAACGGATGGTAGATGTGGATCAACGGAAACAAATGGCTAAGAATTGGGTCAATAGCCAATGATGATTCAATGAATCAAGGTTAGAATTCGGGTTGGAAATAATTGGGTATGTGTGATTAAATGGGTCAACTACCCAATTGGGACCCAATGGGTCGTGGTGGACTTGTTTGACCCTTGGGTGAGCTCAAGTTTAATTGGGTTATGCTGAAGTGAATGAGGGATCAATGTAGGGTAAATGGGTAAGCTATGTACAATTGGGTAAACCACATTTAAATGGGTAATTGACATTTAAATGGGTCATGGCGCCTAATTGGGTCAAGGAGTTCAATGGGGACCCAATGGGTCGAGCTTGACCATGTGGACCATCAAGTGAGCTAAAAGGATTGAGTTAAATTATGTTGAGTTGGAGCTGAAGTGAGTTGGATTTGAATCAAATAATGGAGTTGATTCAAGTGCATTAAATGAGTGGTATTAAATGGGTGAGTTGAGCTAATGAGTTGAATGAGTTAGATTGGAAGCCATAGGGACCTTGAATTCAAATGAGTCAAGTGGAGAGGTGAGGAGTTGTGTTGATCTCAAAGACCCCAAGGCAAACTCCCACACGTTGGTGGCATGGGAGGGGTATCCCATGCATAAAACTTAATGAAATGAGATAAGAATTAAATTGGGAATTTGGAGGGTTTCCATCTCATGATGGAAACCCAAAGCCCAACGTTGGGGAGATGAAAGGTTTGCTTGAGCTTAGGCCAAGTGTCCCATAGTTAAGCCATAAGACTCCTTTGTTATACCAATAATGATAAGGGTAAATGAGAGGTTTAAGGGGCTGATTGATGGGAGTGCACAAACCACAATGAGATAGGATTTTCCATCTCATGGGATGAAACCCAAGAGACACAATCCAAGGTGTACACGTTGGGAGTGCCAAGCGATGCCTTGGTTTGTATCAAAGATCTCCTTGGTTAAGCCAAGGGACACCTTGAACAAACCAAGAAGTAAAGAGGGGAAAGGGAAAGGACTTAGGCTAAATTATAAAAGGGGTACAACCAAGGGGCACTTCACACCCCTTGGCCGAACCCTCCATTGAGGAATTTCCATCTCATTCTCTTCTCTTCTCTCTTCCACTCTCTCCCACGTTTTGCCTTTAGAGGACCAGTAAAGCATCAAGGAAGGAGAAGGATTAAGGATGGAATTGAAAGAAGTTGGGGCTGATTTCAAAGAAATACTACAAAAGAGGCACACAACATCATTTGGCCGAATTTTACATCTCAAGAAGCATTGAGTTTCATCTCTCTCCCTTTCTCAAAACCTACCTCCTTGGCCGAACCAGCCTTTGTGATTTCATCATTGATCAAAGCTCATAATTAGCTAGAGGATCTAAGGAAGCAAGAAGGAAGGAAGGAAGGATCAAAAGGCAAGAAGAGAAGCTAAGAGGATTGGTAAGCATTCCATAAAATTTTGTTGAGAAAAATGAGTAAGGGCACATGATTTGGCCATGATATGGCTGAATTTATCAAAGGTTTAAACCATGGAAGATGGTGTTTAAAAAGAGTAGAAAGTGGATCATAGGGTTCGGCCACTTTGGATGGCCGAATCCCATGAAAATGATTTGATAATTGTATGGTTTTTGAGGGATAAAAACCATACAATGATTTAAGGTTTTAAGATGTTTAATATGAAGATATGATGGATAGTTTGGGTTGGCCATTGGATGGCTGAACCATACTATGATTATGGCTAAGATGTGGGGTATAAACCATGTGCAAATAGGAAGGTTTGAATAAAGAGAACCATAGGGTTCGGCCATGTGTATGGCCGAACCCCATGGGCCATTTTATGGGTTATATAGAGTATGAATATGATTAGAAATTATTGTTGGTTTTATAATGTTTTAAGAGGGTTAACATAGATGAAAAAATGATAGACATGGATGGTTAATGGTTATTAAGAAGAATGGCAAAAAGGAACACCAAAACCAAAAGGGGTGAGGTTCGGCCATGGTGTATGGTCGAACCCCACCAGGTGCTATGTATGGAATTTGGTTTTAAAAAAAGGTTTAAAAATATTCCAATGGATGGGGTTATGAGAACCATTCTTTGATGGATAAAGGTTTTGATGGATAAAAGGAATTATAGGGTTCGACCATGTGTAGGGCCAAACCCCATAGAGTGACAATGATGGAGGACTAAGGGCTAGGTAATTAGATGATTGGAATGGCATTTGGATTTAATTAGAAAGGATTAAAAAGATCAAATTTGAATGGGTGAGGTTCGACCATGGGGTATGACCGAACCCCACTAAGGTGGATTGTTATATGGACATGGGTTATTAGCAATATCAAACAAAGGGAAGAAGGAGTGACAAAAATGTAAATATGGCCAAAAATGATGGACCATGGGTTCGGCGATGGTGTATGGCCGAACCCCATGGGGGATATCTTTATGGACTTAGGTTATTATCAAGGTTAAAAAATTATGGTACAATTGATTAGATGTATGAATCAAGGTAGTTTGATATTGGTTTTAAATTAATGATCAAATGACTATAAGAAAGGCACCAAAATAAGGAAGTAAGGTTCGGCCATGTTGTATGGCTGAACCCCACAAGCTTGTATTTTGTGGACTTAGGTGGTTAGCAATGGTAGATGAGTAATTGTTAAAGGATTAACTAAGTGGTGATGGAGTAATAGATCAAAGAGGGATCAAACAAAGTAAGTGAGGTTCGGCCATGGTGTACGGCCGAACCCCACAAAGTGTGTGTAAGGACTTAGACTTAATCGGAAATTATATAGATATCGTCTTGACTTGTTGATATATAAACAAGGTGACGAGACCTCACAAACGTTGCAAGACCTTGAGCAGTTGCCGGATTAAGAAGCAAAGGACACTTGAGCAGTTGCCGGATTAAGAAGCAAAGGACACTTGAGCAGTCTTTTGGTAGGATTCGTACATCATTGAAACCATGGATATGTATTATGTACTTTTGACGATTTTATTTAATGTTTGATAAGTTATTTTGGTATCAAACAATATATTGCAATTATGGGATTTTCATGCTATGTTTTGTAATATTCTGTAGCATGATTGGCATTTGCATCTCATGCATGGCATGGGAGGGATGGAATGTAACAGGAGACCCATGCTCCGTCGGGGCATCCGTAAGTCGTGAGGGGTATTTTAACCGGAGATCCACACTCCGTCGGGGCGTCCGTAAAGTGAGGGATACTTTAACAGGAGACCCACGCTCCGTCGGGGCGTCCCTAAGTCGTGAGGAGTAATATGATTAGGGGAATACTATCAAGAGATTATATGTAATTTGATGAGGAGAATTCTACTGATACATGATATTTTATGTGATGGGTGGGACTCATTGCATGAGACATATGCTAGCATGGCATGGCATTAAATCGACATGATATGATCTTATTTATCATGCAAGTTTACTGGTTTTTATCTGTATGATTGGATCTCTGTTATCATACATGATTTTGGATACGATGTTTTATAAGTATGATATGGTATATTATATCTGGATTTTATATACTAACCCTTGTGTTAGCCCTAATCGGAATACCTACTGGGCGCGTTGTCTAACGCCCTATTTCTATCCTTAGTGGAAGACGCAGGAAAGGGGATGAGAAAGGTTGAGGATCGCGAAGTAAGCCAAGCGTAGGAGCTTGGATATCAGAATGAACTCTTATTTATTGTTATTTGGATAATTTGCATGGATATGTAATAACATAGAACACTGTTATGGTTTGGTTTATTTTGAGTTGGATATTTAATTTAAGTTATTGTGGATAAGACTAGTACTTTGCTATCTCATATGGAATAGGATTGTCATCTTATTGTTATTTCGCATATTTGATTTATTCCGCAATCAGTTATGTATATTCCGCAAGTTTTACTTAGTTCTATGTGTGGTTTGGTTTTCATGGACTTGGTCCATGCACACATAGGTTTGGCCAGTTAAGGGTCGGGCTTTGGAAGTCCGAACTTAGCTCTTGTCGTGATGCTCCCCGTTCTCTTCCAGCTTTAATTTAAAAAAAAAAAAAATAGACTCTGATTTTCGGAAGGATGGAAAAGGGCGGGATGTTACAGTCTCCCTTTATTTACAATATTTAAGTACATAAATATGTCTTGGTGGGGTTTGGCCATACAACATGGCCGAACCTCAACCATTTGGTTCTTAGTCCCTCTTTTGGTTTAATCAATAACCCCTAAATTCATCAAACCTTGATAACAACACAGTCCACAAAACAAACCCCATGGGGTTCGGCCACACACCATGGCCGAACCCATGGTCTATCATTTTCACACTTATTTACATCATTGCCATTGTTCAAAACCATAACCAAAACATTCCTCATGGGGTTCAGCCATACACCATGGCCAAATCCATGATCCATCACTTTCACCCTTTATTACAACTTTGCCATTGGTCCAATCCTTAGTTAACTTTTCATTCATTTTAATCCACCAAACATAGACCCTAAGTCCACCAAATAATTCCCATGGGATTCGGCCATACACCATGGCCGAACCCATGGTCCCTTATTTCCATTTAAATTACAATATTGCCATTATGGCTAACATTCCATAACTAATCCTTTCATTCATTAACAAATGCCTAAGTCCATATTTTAATCCACAAACCAATCTCATTGGGTTCGGCCATACATCATGGCCGAACCCATGATCTTTCATCTCCTTAATTTTAGACATTTCATACATGGATCCACCAATGATCCATAACCATAGAACCATAAACAAAACCCTCCATAAACAATCCATGAAATTGATTCATGGGGTTCGGCCATACACCATGGCCGAACCCATGATGTCTAAATTCCAATTATAGCAATTCCCATTATTGAATCCATAAATCAAAGTTCTTTCCTTTTTTAATCCAAAAGTCCATAATTAGAAACTTTCTAATTTAATAACCATCTTCCAAAAAGTAAACCCTAGTGGGGTTCGGCCATACACCATCGCCGAACCTCACTCATAGAGACAATCCAACTGTTCCCATCACTTTCGAAATTAGTAACATCTTCCATGGGGTTCGGCTATACACCATGGCCGAACCCTATGGTTCAAAATCTTCTCTTTAAAAATCATTCATCCTTGATCTTCCATGATCTAAATACATGTAACCAATTCTATATTTCTCCATGTAAAACCTTTAAAAATATGAATAATTTTCCATTGATTTCATCCTTCAAAATCCCATAAACATTACCAACACACCTCCATGGAGTTCGGCCATGAAACATGGCCGAACCCTATGGTTCTTTAATTTCTTACATTCATCCAAACCTTGTAAAACCTTTTAAAACCATAAGCATAACTCTATGATTTTCATCCTCCAAACTTCCATTAAAAATCACCAACGTCCTTCCATGGGGTTCGGCCATACAACATGGCCGAACCCTATGGTTCATCCCTTTTCATTAAAATTATTATAATCAACCCCCAATCTTCTTCCATGGGGTTCGGCCATGGTGGGGTTCGGCCATACACCATGGCCGAACCCTATGGTTCCTTATCTTAAACAAAATTATCAAATACTAACTGGTTCCGCGACTCCTTCAGTTTTCCTTCGTTTGTTCTTGCTCTTCCAATCTTCTTCTTCTTTAGCCTCTTTCCACTTCTTCTTGATCTTTCCCACTTGCTGGCTGCCTTCTCTTCCTTTGAATAATGCAGAGAATGAGTTGAGAGGGAAAGAAAGTTCGGCCTTGGTGTTTTGCTGTGCGCCCCTTGGTGCCTTTCTTTATAAAACCTCCATTTGGCCAATCTTAGAAGGTGCTGAGATAGCAATTGCTAATCCTCCTTTCCTTTGCTCGGCTGCCCTTTCCTTCTCTTGATTTATGAATGTCGTGCGCCCTTTATGTCTTGTTGCCCCTCTTCTATAATACTTCCCATCGGTCCAATATTAGAAGGTGCCTTGCGCCCCTTGTCTTTCATTTATTAAACTCCCAATCAGTCCTAATTTAGAAGGTGCCATGTGCTCCTTTGTTTAGCCATTGTCGTAGTGCCATTTTTAACAAGGAAAGGAGCCCTTTTTAGAGATATTCTAACACATCATGTGCATATCTCATAGATGTGCAAATCTTTCATACACGGCCAAGACAATCTTCAAAGTTCCCTTTATGCGAATAATAATTAGTTATAGACATAATGCATTACTAATTTAATTCATCCCCATTTATTTTTATTGAAACCATTTCCGTAATCCGTTGGGTCTTAATTAGGCAATGACCCAATACTTTACCCATATAAGGTCCATATCTAATAATTCACAAATTAAATGGGTAATTTTCATATATATAAATAACTTGAAAATCCGGGGTGTTACAGGCCCTTAACTGGCCAACCATATGTGTGCGTGGACTAAGTCCACCAAAACGGTTCACACGCATTAAGGCTAAGCTTGCGGAAAAAATCGTAATGCAGATTATAATAGAGTCACTATCCTATCCAATTTTAAAATTGCAAGGAAGTCCACCACACTAAATAACTTCAGTTTCAATGTCCAAAATAAAACAAACCATAGCAAATAATCTAAGTTATTACAGTCCCAAAATGCTAATTACTCAAACTACATGTCCAAAATAAAAACTTAAATAAAATAAATCTAAATCATCCAAGCTCCTAAGCTTGGTTCCGTTCACGTCCTTCGCTCCATCCATTCTCTGTGTCATCATCTAAGGTAGAAGTATGGCGTTAGACAACGCGCCCAGTAGATACTCCGAATAGAGTCAAACACATGGATTAGTATAAAAATCAAATATATATATATATATATATATATATATATATATATAATGTCAAAACCATGCAAGTCAATGCCATGCCATGGCTGTCATATGCCATGAATCCCACCCATCAACCATATCACAATCACATAGTATTCCTCTTGATGTACAAGCCACATCAAGGTATTGTCATGAATCCCCACGTATGCCTTATCGGTCCCACCGAACGGAGAGTGGACTCCTCTTTTCATTTCAAACATCATATCCGGAATCAGTGCGGATTCTTCCCCACGGTTGTTTATCGGAAACCCGAATGGAGCTTGGACTCCCCTCATTTGTTCCCTCCCATGCCATGCATGAGATATGAGTGCATCATGCTATTTCATATTACACATATAGTATTGAAATTCCATTCCTTTAAACATAGCATATTGATGCCAAAAATAAATCATAACACATAGGAATAAAAGCCATCTATATACATAAATCCAGTGTATCAACAAGGAAGGAATCCTACCAACTTCCAAATATCATGTCCTTGCTTTTTCGTCCAAAAACCGATCACCGATCGCGTCAAAGCCGATCGTACACTCGTTTGTGAAATCTCGTTACCTTATAACATTTAATACATAAATAAATCAAACCGACGATCCATTTGATTTCCATCAGTCCCTACATCATTCCATATTTTTCCATTTACGCTCATGGTCCAAAAGCAGGTTAAGACCCCCAAGGGATTTCAGCCATACCTTAGGGCTGAAAATGTTTTAAGTCTATAAAAACTCATTAGTGGGGTTCGGCCATACAACATGGTCAAACCTCACTCTTTTGATTTTGATCATCTTCTTTTAATCCTTGTTTATTTTAAGCCATGCAAGTCAATCCTCATTCATTCTTTTATTTCTTAATCATAGGTAATCATTTAACTTGATAAAAAAATATCATTAATGGGGTTCGGCCATACAACATGGCCTAACCCATGGTTCTTCCATTCCCTTTTCTTTTTAGTCCTTGTTTGTTTTAACCAATCCAAGTCAACATAGTTGATCATTCAATCCCTTAAACATACATAGATCTACAAAATGATCCATAAAAATGATTCATGGGGTTTTGCCATACAACATGGCCGAACCCATGGTTCCTTATTTCCATCCTTTCATTTCTTAACTTGATAGTCCAACATTAATTATTTGAAACATATTTAGATCAATAAACATTCCTATATGGGGTTCGGCCATACAACATGGCCGAACCCATTGTCCATCATTTTCCATAATTTAAAACCTATTTTAAATCGTTCAACATTCTTCCATGGGGTCATGGCCGAACCCATTGTCCATCATTTTCCATAATTTAAAACCTATTTTAAATCGTTCAACATTCTTCCATGGGGTTCGGCCATACAACATGGTTGAACCCATGGTCCAACATTTTTCATCCTTCTCCATTTTAAATCATCATGAGGATGGGTTCTCTTAAAAATCACATATAACATATTTAGATCATTTGATGGGGTTCGGCCATACATCTGGCCGAACCTCATCCAAACTCTTTTGAGCGTTCATATGATCCATATATAAAACTTAGGGTTCGGCCATGGAAGGGACCGAACCATGTTCTTACATATAGTCCTTAACAACTTCATTTATATAACCTATCTTACCCATTAGGGTTTTGTCCATTTTTCCATCTCCAAAAACCATATTTCGGATCTTGAACCATACTTCACTTTTATGTCCATCTCATTGATATTCTTTAAATGGATTTTAAATCCATGGCCTATGACCATTTGGCCAAACTTTCCAATCCGAAATGGAACCCCATGGTTTCGGTCATTCCTTAGCCGAAACTATGGTTCCTTTGTTTTCTTACATTTTTTGTGACATGAAACATAACCCTTACATTTTTCGCGTCTCCTTCATTTTCTTTTGTTCCGTCATCCTCCTCCGTTCTTCTCCTTCCTTAGTCTTTTCTTCTTCCTCCTTGAACTTCGGCCAAAGAGTGTTGCTTGAGAGGGAGAGGGTTTGAGATGAAAAACTCTATGGAAGGATCGGCCAAGGTGTGTATGCTAAGAGTGGGAGAGAGGGAGAGAATGAGATGGGAAACTTTCTATCCCTTGTCCAAAGAGTGGTTTGGCCAAAGGGGTGTGAGATGAGTCCTTTCTATCTTGCCCTAGGGTTTGAAGGATGAGAGAAGGAGAGGAGGAGAGAATGAGATGGAAAAACCCTAACTCTTTTTTTTGCCTAATGAGGATCGGCCAAGAGAGGGTTTGGTGTGTCTTGTGTAACCCTAATCTCCCAACCACCCTCATCAAGGTGTGGTCTTCCCCATGTGTCCCTTGGCTAACCAAGAGGGCACATGGCTTACACATGGCCATCACTCCCTTTCCAACGATTTGTGTCTTGGATTTCCATGAGATGAAAACCCTCCACCTCACCTTTGACTCACTTAAATCCTTTCATCTTCCATGTGACTCACCACCCATTCAACTCACTTCATTTAAATGAAACTCAGTCCCCTGCTCAAGCATTTGGATTCATTTCCATCTAACTTAGGTGATTTTAGTTAAATAATTTAACTCAACTCACTTCATTTGACCCTCTTGAATTCACCCATGAACTCACCCTTGGTTGACCAAGTTAACCATGGTAGCTGACCCCACAAGCTAGCTTAGACCACTCGCCAGTTCACTTGATGAGGTGGACTTGGGTCGCACTTGGCTATGCAACTTCCATGTCACCTCCTATACTTGCCACCTCACTTGATGAGGTGGATCCCAGCTCTTAGGTCCTAATTGGGTACATGACTCGATTAAATCAATTCTTCTTGACCCATTGGGTCCCAATTCGGCATTTGACCCAATTGACCACAATTACCCAATTAATTAGAATTAACCCTATCCATGATCCATTGGACCATACTTGGGCCATTGCCCCAATTCTTATCCATCTAACATCCATTCCATCTAAAATTCTTAATTTATAACAATTAATGTAGATAATAGCCAATCTAATAATTGCATCGAAAATCTGGGCTATTACAATATTACCCTCTTTTGAAATTTTTGTCCCGAAAATCGAGCCAAGTAGGGTTTCAAACAACTTATACAAATAGCTCAGGATGAGCTGCTCTCATTTCTGATTCAGGTTCCCAGGTGGCTTCCTCATTACGATGTCGATCCCATACCACCTTGCCAAACTGAATGACTCGGTTCCGAAGTACCCTCTGTTCTTTCCCGATTACTCTGACTTGTCTTTAAACATAAGTCACGTCGCTTTGCATGTGAACATCTTGCACGTTCAACACGTTTGAAGGATCAGGATTGTATTTCTTCAACATAGAAACATGGAATACATAGTGCAAAGATGATACTGTGGATGAAGTGCTAATTGATAAGCCACCTCCCCCACCCTCTTTAGGATTGGAAAAAGCCCCACAAATCTAGGTGAAAGTTTCCCTTTCTTCCCAAATCGTATGTGTCCCTTTCGTGGTGAGACTTTCAAGAACACTAAGTCTCCCACTTCAAACTCAAGGAACCTCCTTCTCTTGTCAGTGTAGCTCTTCTGACGACTTTGTGCAGTAAGTAGATGTTGTCGTATCAACTTAATCTGCTCGTAGTCTCTACAACTAACTCAGGTCCAATAAGTGCAGTTTCACCGGCCTCTGTCTAACACACTGGTGATCTACAGGGTCTACCATACAACTCCTCGAATGGAGCCATCTGGAGGCTTGCCTGGTAACTGTTGTTGTAAGAGAACTCAACCAGCGGTAAGTGATCCTCCCATCCACCCTTGAAGTATAACATACATGCTCTCAGTATATCCTCCAATGTCTGTATTGTCCTCTCTGACTGTCCCTCAATCTGTGGATGGAACGCTGTGCTAATCAATAGATCTGTTCCCATTACCGACTGCATGCTCTGCCATACCCTGTCGGTGAATCGGCCATCTCTGTCGGACACAATAGTCCGGGGAATACCATGTAGTCTGATGATATCCTTGATGTATCGTCGACCCAAAGTCTCAGATGAATCTGTCATCTTGATAGGAAAAAAGTGTGCGGACTTGGTCAATCGATCTACCACAACCCATATTGCATCGTTGCACTTTGATGACCTTGGCAACCCTGTCACAAAATCCATGGAAATATGTTCCCTTTTCGACTCTGCACTGGTAAGGGTTTGAGTAAACCTAGTGGCTTTTGATGTTTAGTCTTAACCTGCTGAGAAGTTAGGTAGTGAGCAACAAACTCTGCCACGTCTCTTTTGAGTCCATGCCACCATTAGTGTCTCTTCAAATCATGTTACATCTTGGTGTTGCCCGGATGAATAAAGAGTTTGGTTTGGTGTGCCTCGATCAATAACTCTCTTCTGCAACTTTGGAGCACATATGTCCTGCCTCGGAATAAAACACTCTGTCTCGGTCGTAACTCCCATTCGGGTATAACCTCACCAGTAGACATTTTAGCCCATATCTCTTCGACTTCCGATTATGTCCGTTGTTCCTGGTCAATCTTGGAAACCATGTCAGAACGTATGATCAGATTATACATACTCCCATGGTTCTTGATATACAAATTGAACTCCCGAATGGTATTTAGCATTTCCCATTCCTTCCTAATCAAACTGGCCACTGTTGCATGTGACATACGACTGAGGGCATCCGCCACTTTGTTTGCCTTGCCAGGATGATATCGAAGCTCAAACTCATAATCTTGCAAATATTCTATCCATATGCGCTGCCTTATGTTGAGTTCCTTCTGATCAAACAAATATTTCAGGCTCTTGTGATCTGAAAATACTTCAAACTTCTCGCCATAAAGATAGTGTCTCCAGCTTTTGAGAACAAAGACCACTGCGGCTAATTCCAGATCATGCGTGGGGTAGTGACGTTCATGAATTTTCAACTGTCTTGAACCATAAGCCACCACGTGTTGACTTTGAGTGAGAGAACACCCAAGTCCCTCTCCTGAAGCATCACAATATACTTCATAGCCCTTGCCTCTTTCCGGCAAAATCGGAATAGGAGCAGTCGTGAACCTCTCCTTCAGTTCCTCGAATCTCTGGTTGCATACATCAGACCATTCAAATTTGACTCCTTTTTTAGTGAGTCGGGTAAGTGGAGATGCAATCTTGGAGAAGTCCATGATAAACTTCCTATAGTAACCTGCCAATCCCAGAAAGCTGCGAATTTCGGTCACATTCTTTGGTGCTTTCCATTCTCTAACTGCCGCCACCTTAGCCGGGTCCACGGCTATACTTTTCGCTGATATAACATGCCCCAAGAAGTTAACCTCAGATAGCCAGAATTCACACTTGCTTGCTTTGGCATACAATAGACTATCCTCAAATGCTCAACATGCTCCTCCCGACTTTTGGAATAAATCAGGATGTCATCAATGAAGACAATTACAAACTTGTCCAAGTAAGGATGGAAGATCCTGTTCATCAGATCCATGAACACAGTTGGTGCAATGGTAAGTCCAAACGGCATGACCACATACTCATATAGTCCATACCGCGTCCTGAAAGCCGTCTTCTCTATGTCCTCATCCTTAACCTGGATTTGATGGTAGCCTGACATCAGATTAATCTTTGAGAAGTGACTGGAACCCCTGAGTTGGTCCAATAGATCATCAATCCTGGGTAGTGGGTACTTGTTTCTACTTGTCAGCTGGTTCTATTTTCTGTAATCTACGCACATCCTAAGTGTACCATCCTTCTTCTTTACAAATAATATTGTTCTCCCCAAGATGATGTGTTGTTTCGGATGCATCGTAGTCTAAGCAGTTCATCAATTTGCTTCTTTAACTCTAACATCTCAGCTGGGGCCATCCGGTAATGCAGCAATGATACTGGAGTAGTGCAAGGATACAACTTTAACTCAAAATCAATCTCCCTCTTGGTGGCAAGCCAGGGAGTTCTGTCGGGAATACCTGCGCGTAGTCTTTCACTACCGCATGCAATTCAGCCACCGATGCCTTGTCTAGTTTGATGTTGTTCAATACAAGGTGGTTCAATTCTTCATGCAGTCTCCTGGTCATAGGGATGCTCTGTTTGTCGGCATGTACCACGTATCGTTTTCCCTCAGGTGACCAAAATATCACCCTGCAGAGATGCCTGTCAATGTTGGCCTCGAAGTTAGCCAACCAATCCATGCCAAAAATGATGTCGTACTCAGTCATCTCGAGTACCAGATAATTGAACTCAAATTTGAATCCAGCGAGTTCAGCGTTTACTATTGTGCATATCAGTCCCAGTGATGTGTCTTCAGTGGGGGATACAATGTGGTGGACAATTTTTGTACTAAGGTACCAGTAGCAGATATAAATGCAGTAGATACAAAGGAGTGGGATGCTCCAGAATCAAATAATGCAAAAGCATAGGAACTACCAACTACTGCCATACCTTGAATCACTGAGTGATCCACCCTCTCGGGATGAAGAGCCAATGTATGCAGTCATCCAAATCCTGTCGGATTAGGTACCCGTTATATGTCCTGGATGCTTGTGAATGAGTTGATCGGGCTGGAGGACGAAAGGAACCCCTGGAGTGAGAGGGTCTACTGTTCTGCGAACATTCCCTCTTGAAATGGCCCTGCTGGCCACACTGGAAACAGGTGCTCACACCTCGAGGGACCTGAGAGACGGATACTGATGGGGAGGGTTGGTTGAGACGAAAGCCTCCAGTTGACCTAGTAGAAGGTGAGGGTCTCCCAAAGCTGGGTCGGAACCTCTTGTTAGGACGAAAAGTATGTCCCCAGCTCTGGCCTCGGCGGTTGTCCACAAGCCACACTGTCTCTGTCAGCTCTTGCTCAGCTATGGTAGCTCGGCTGACCACCTCCGCCAATGTAGGTGACTTGAAGATAGTCACTTTGGCCCTGATGCTGTGTCGAAGGCCCAGTTCAAATTTGCGAGCCTTCTTGTATTCCGTGTCCACCATGTATAAAGCATCACATGATAGACGGAGAAACTCCTGGTGATACTCCGCCACATTCATGGTGCCCTGCACCAAGGATATAAACGCTTGTGTCTGGCCCTCCCTCTCCTCTTCTGGAAAGTAGTGATCCAGAAATATAGCCGAGAACTGGTCGCATGTCATCTCAGTCCTTTCCCCTTCCGGAATTTTTGCCCGTTGTCGCTCGATCACTTCCCACCACTTGCCGGCATCATCGATCAACTATGAAGTAGCCAGCAATATCCTATCTTCATTATTGGTGATCTTCAGTAATGTCAATATCTTGGTGATGTTCCTCAGCCAATTCTCTGCTCCGGCAGGTCCTTGTTTCCCTTTGAAGTGAGGGGGACGCTGCTGCTGGAAGTCTCTGACCATACTCTGATCATGTGCCTCATGGGTGGTCGCATTTCCATTGCCACTCATATGTTGTTGTAGAATGGAAGTGACCACAGCCTGCACTAGGTTCTGCAGCTAGAGAGGTACCACGGGAATATTCACGCTATTCTGTTCCTCCTCCTGATGTGGTTGCTGCACCTCTTCCTCCACATGCGGGTTTTGTCGGGTTCTTCTTCTCGAAGGCATTTTCCTATGTCATTGAAACATCGTTGACTTAGGTTCTTCGTAACGTTTCGTGTTTACGTATTTTGGGTAAATTGCCAAATAAACATCTTTGTATTTCTTTATTTTTGGAGAAATTTTCCTAAGTATCTAGTATTGTTTCTCAATTTGGGGAAAATCCTGATGTTTTCTTGTTTTGGGGAAATATATCTTTGCTATGTTTGATAAATCCATCAATGTTTCTCAATTTGGGGAAATCCTGTTGTTTTCTTGTTTCGAGGAAATATGTTCGATTTTGCTGTGTTTGATAAATCCTTTTTATAGTGATTGTCCTTCATTTGCTATCATTCATTTTTCTTCGAGTGTTTCTCTCAGATTGAATGCTTCAGTCTGAGTCTTAACAAAGTAAATTAATCCGGCCCCCATGCAGCGGACTCCGAAGAGTCGGTCAGTTGGGATTCTTATCTTCTCAGTGAGAAATGATACCGTCTTAATCTTACTTCGAAAGATTCATACTTCTGGTTTCGCTCTGATAACAACTGTAACGCCACGCCCTTTTTCACTAGCCAAAAATCAGAGTCTATTTTTTTTTTTTTTGAATTAAAGAGTGAGAAGAGAGCGAGACGTCATGACGCGAACTAAGTCTGAGCTTCCAAAGCCCAACCCTTAACTGGCCAACCATACGTGTGCATGGACTAAGTCCACCAAAACGGTTCACACGCATTAAGACTAAGCTTGCGGAATAAATCGTAATGCGGAATTTTAATAGAGTTACTATCCTATCCAATTTTAAAATAGCAAGGAAGTCCATCACACTAAATAACTTCAGTTTCAATGTCCCAAAAAAAACAAAACATAGTAAATAGTCTAAGTTATTACAGTCCCAAAATGTTAATTACTCAAATTACATGTCCAAAATAAAAACTTAAATAAAATAAATCTAAATCATCCAAGCTCCTAAGCTTGGCTCCGTTCACGTCCTTCGTTCCGTCCATTCCCTGTGTCATCATCTAAGGTAGAAGTATGGCGTTAGACAAAGAGCCCAGTAGGTACTCCGAGTAGAGTCAAAAACATGAATTAGTATAAAAATCACATAGATATATATAATGTCAAAACCATGCAAGTCAATGCCATGCCATGGTTGTCATATGCCATGAATCTCACCCATCAACTATATCACAATCACATAGTATTCCTCTTGATGTACAAGCCACATCAAGGTATTGTCATGAATCCCCACGTATGCCTTATCGGTCCCACCGAACGGAGAGTGGACTCCTCTTTTCATTTCAAACATCATATCCGGAATCAGTGTAGATTCCTCCCCATGGTTGTTTATCGGAAACCCGAATGGAGCTTGGACTCTCCTCATTTGTTCCCTCCCATGCCATGCATGAGATATGAGTGCATCATGCTATTTCATATTACACATATAGTATTGAAATTCCATTCCTTTAAACATAGCATATTGATACCAAAAATAAATCATAACACATAGGAATAAAAACCATCCATATACATAAATCCAGTGTATGAACAAGGAAGGAATCCTACCAACGTCCAAATATTATGTCCTTGCGTTTTCATAAAAAAACCGATCACCGATCGCGTCAAAGCCGATCGTACACCAGTTTGTGAAATCCCGTTACCTTATTACATTTAATACATAAATAAATCAAACCGACGATCCATTTGATTTCCATCAATCCCTACATCATTCCATATTTTTTTCCATTTACGCTCATGGTCCAAAAGCCAGTTAAGACCCCCAAGGGGTTTCAGCCATACCTTAGGGCTGAAAATGTTTTAAATCCATAAAGACTCATTAGCGGGGTCCGGCCATACAACATGGCCGAACCTCACTCTTTTGATTTTGATCACCTTCTTTTAATCCTTGCTTATTTTAAACCATGCAAGTCAATCCTCATTCATTCTTTTATTTCTTAATCATAGGTAATCATTTAACTTGATAAAACAACCTAGGTCCATAAAATATCATCCATGGGGTTCAGCCATACAACATGGCCAAACCCATGGTTCTTCCATTCCCTCTTCTTTTTAATCCTTTTTTGTTTTAACCAATCCAAGTCAACATAGTTGATCATTCAATCCCTTAAACATACATAGATCTATAAAATGATCCATAAAAATGATTCATGGGGTTCGGCCATATTTCCATCTTTTCATTTCTTAACTTGATAGTCCAACATTAATTATTTGAAACATATTTAGATCTATAAACATTCCTCCATGGGGTTCGGCCAGGTCCATCATTTTCCATCATTTAAATCCTATTTTAAATCCTTCAACATTCTTCCATTGGGTTCGGTCATACAACATGGCTAAACCCATGGTCCATCTTTTTCATCCTTCTCCATTTTAAATAATCATGAGGATGGGTTCTCTTAAAAATCACATATAACATATTTAGATCATTTGATGGGGTTTGTCCATACATCATGGCCAAACCTCATCCAAACTCTTTTGAGCCTTCATATATAAAACTTAGGGTTCAGCCATGTAAAGGGCCGAATCATGTTCTTCCATATTTGTTTCAACCGTTTGATCTTTCCTTATATTCAATCATGCATGTTGTCATAAATCATGTATACATATAGTCCTTAACAACTTCATTTATATAACCTATCTTACCCATTAGGGTTTTGTCCATTTTTCCATCTCCAAAAACCATATTTCGGATTTTGAACCATACATCACTTTTATGTCCATCTCATTGATATTCTTTGAATGGATTTTAAATCCATGGCCTATAACCATTTGACCAAACTTTCCAATCCGAAATGGAACCCCATGGTTTCGGCCATTCCGTAGCCGAAACCATGGTTCCCTTGTTTTCTTACATTTTTAGTGACATGAAACATAAACCTTACCTTTTCCACGTCTCCTTTGTTTTCTTTCGTTCCGCCTTGCTCCTCTGTTCTTCTCCTTCCTTAGTCTTTTCTTTTTCCTCCTTGATCTTTGGCCAAAGAGTGTTCCTTGAGAGGGAGAGGGTTTGAGATGAAAAACTCTATGGAAGGATCGGCCAAGGTGTGTATGCTAAGAGTGGGAACGAAGGAGAGAATGAGATGGGAAACTTTCTATCCCTTTTCCAAAGAGTGGTTCGGCCAAAGGGGTGTGAGATGAGTCCTTTCTATCTTGCCCTAGGCTTTGAAGGTTGAGAGAGGGAGAGGAGGAGAGAATGAGATGGAAAAACCCTAACTCTTTTTTTTGTCTAATGTGGATCGGCCAAGAGAGGGCTTTGGTGTGTCTTGTGTAACCCTAATCTGCCAACTACCCTCATCAAGGTGTGGTCCTCCCCATGTGTCCCTTGGCTAACTAAGAGGGCACATGGCTTACACTTGGCCATCACTCCCTTTCCAACGATTTTGTGTCTAGGGTTTCCATGAGATGGAAACCCTCCACCTCACCTTTGGCTCACTTAAATCCTTTCATCTTCCATGTGACTCACCACCCATTCAACTCACTTCATTTAAATGAAACTCATTCCCCTACTCAAGCACTTAGATTCATTTCCATCTAACTTAGGTGATTTTAATTAAATAATTTAAGTCAACTCACTTCACTTGACCCTCTTGAATTCACCCATGAACTCACCCATGGTTGACCAAGTCAACCATGGTAGGTGATCCCACACGCTACCTCAGACCACTCGCCACCTCACTTGATGAGGTGGACATGGGTCCCACTTGGCTATGCCACTTCCATGTCACCTCCTACACTTGCCACCTCACTTGATGAGGTGGATCCCATGTCTTAGGTCCTAATTGGGTACATGACTCGATTAAATCAATTCTTCGTGACCCATTGGGTCCCAATTGGACATTTGACCCAATTGACCACATTTACCCAATTAATTAGAATTAACCATATCCATGATACATTAGACCATACTTGGTCCATTGCCCCAATTCTTATCTATCTAACATCCATTCCATCTAAATTTTTTAATTTATAAACAATTAAAATAGATACTAACCAATCTAATAATTGCATTGAAAATCCAGGCTATTACAGGTACATGGTTGTGGATAAAGACAGTTATTGAATGGTTAAGAGCTTGTATTGGTCGAACTGGTAAGGTTGGCCATTGGAATTCTAGTGGGCCCAGTGTGTAAGACAATTTCGACGTATGAGTGAGTTGGGAAGTTGGTGCTTTGAGCAGGTTATGTGGGTATTTCTTGGTCCTTGACCCGTGCACAGTCTTATTCCAGTGCGTCTTATGTTTTTTCTTTGCTTTGAGTTTTACTGGTGGTGGGCTAGATCTGTGGGTCGTGTATTTTGACTTTTGGACTTAGCGTTGGAGGTTGATTTAAGAGTTTTGAAGATGCCAGAATTTGTTGTCATCTTGGGGATTGATTTGTTGTCCTCCCATCAGGTTACCTTGGATTATTACAGTAGGCGGGTGGCGGGTCAATTCCTCGCTGAGGTGCATTCATCAAGCGATTTACAGTTCATAGTCTAAATGTGAAGAAGTTGTACAGTTTGGTGGTTACCTTGAGTTGGAGGAGAGTTCGGGGCTAGTGGATGTTGAGATGTCCAACATGGTCCGAGAACTCTCGGAGCTCCTTTCGGAGAAGCTCCTTGGATTGTCACCACGTCGGGAGGTAGGGTTTATTGTGGATCTGCTCCAAGGTGCGGTGCTTGTCTCGATTACTTATTCAGGTGGCACCAGCAGAGGTGTTGTAGCTAGAGAGTCAGCTCAGGGAATTCGAGTCTTTTGGTTACAATTGACCTAGCGCCCTCTTTGGGGCATCGGCTTTGTTGACCAAGAAAAGGGATGACTCTATGACTTTGTACTTTGATTACTGACAGAGACTTTGGAGTTGGAGAAACAACTCATAGAGTTAGAAACTATTGGCTTCATTCGGCCTCGCACTTCATCTTGCGGTGCACCGATGTTGTTTTATGAGAAGAAAGATGCCTCTATGAGACTGTGCATCGACTATCGGCATTTGAACAATGTTACTTTGGAGAACAAGTAACTATTACCAAGGATTGACAATCTGTTTGACCATTTGAGAGGATCTAAGAGCTTCTCTAAGATAGACCTTTGCTCGGGTAACCATCAGGTGAGGGTACGGGAGTGTGACAATGAGAATACTGCATTCCGCACTCGTTTTGGACTCTTTGAGTTTGTACTGATGCCATTTGGGGTGATTAATACCCAGGCGACATTCATTGCCCTAATAAACAGACATTCAGGTCGTACCTGGACCGGTTTGTACTGGTGTTCATCGACGACATCTTAATATAATCAGCATCAGAAGAGGAGCATGAGCAGCATCTGAGAACTGTACTTCAAGTCTTGGGGGATCATCAACCTTATGTGAAGTACAACTAATGTGAATTTTGGCTGCCGGAGGTTCAGTTTCTTGGACACGTGCTGTCAGCTGACGGTGTATCCGTGGATCCGGCTAGACTTGAACTGTTCTGAGTTGGGAACGACCACGGAGTGTGACTGAAATTCATAATTCATGGGTCTTGTGGGTTATTATCGACGGTTTATCAAGGACTTCTCCCAGATCGCCACACCCATGACAATATTGACTCGCAAGGATGTGCGGTTTATCTGGGACGAAGCTTGTGAGACAGTCTTCTGAAGACTGAAGGAGAGTTTGACTTCTTCCCCATTGTTGATAGTGCCAGAGAGATCGTGGCTATGCTGTCTACTGTGATGCCTCCGGTTATAGTTTAGGTTGTACACTGATGCAGGATGGAAGAGTGATGACTTATGGTTCGAGAGAACTTAAGACCCATGGGCAAGTCTTCTTATTCACAACTTGGAGTTAGCAGCTGTGGTTTTCTCACTTAAAGTCTGGAGACATTACTTAAATGGTGACGGGTTCGAGGTTTTCTCAGATCACCATGGCCTAAAGTATCTGTTCACTCAGAGGGAGATGAATATGAGATAGAGACGGCAATGGAGTGCCTTGGTGACTACGACTTCGTGTTGTCCTACCACCTCGGTAAGGCAAACGTGGTTGCAGACTCCTTGAGTCGCAAGGCGAGGGTAGCCTTGTCAAGTTTGATCAGAGGATATAGAGCATCCAGACCTTACAGTTGGGTTGTTCAGTCGGACATCTATGGTAGAGTTTTGAGACCTCAGCAGGCAAATGAGAGGTGCATCACGTTGAGAGATGTTGTGGCCAGTGGCAGTGGACTTTTTGGCAGACTGTGAGATGACTTGGTGGATTGGCCCTTCAGGCCAAACTATTTGTATCCATGTCTGGGCAGTGTCGTGAGGAGGTATTACGACACTTTCATCACTCCAGGTTCGTTAAGCCTCCGGGACGCGCAAAGATGTATCATGACTGCATCAACAGTACTAGTAGAGGAGTATGAAGAGGGCAGTAGCCGAGTTTGTGATCCGCCGTTTAACTTGTCAAGATAAAGCATTTGAAACCCGATGGTAAGTTGCAGCCTCTTCCGATCACCGAGTGGATGTGGGATCACATCTCGATGGATTTCGTGACTGGTTTTCCGAAGTCGCCTCTGAGACATGATGCAGTGTGGGGCATAATGGATCGATTGACTAAATCAGCCCGTTTTATTGGCATGAAGGCGACAAATTCTTTTGAGACTTTGAGTTAACTACACCTGGTTGTGGTAGTCAGACTACATGGTGTACTTCGCAGAGCATGCGGAAAGAGTTGAGCGCATAGTAGTGTTTCGGTACAGCCTTCCATCAGTAGACAGATGGTAAGTCAGAGCGGACTTTTCAAATCTTAGAGGATATGCTCCGAGCTTGTGTTGGACCAAGACAATAGTTGGGAGAGCCACTTACATTCGGTTGAGTTCGTTTACAACAATAACTAACAGTCTAGTATCAAGATGACATCGCATGAGGTGACAGACCATGTAGATCACCCTAATGTTGGGCAGAGATCAGTGATACAGTGATGTCAGGACCGGGTATGGTCAATGATAGCATTAAGCAGGTGAGGTTGATTAGATAGGGTTGTTGACTGCTTAGAGCAAGCATGAGAGTCATGTTGACCGTCAGAGGAGGACACTAGAGTTTATAGTCGAGGATCATGTTTTCCATCGGATTTCGCCCCTTCATGAGATTCAAATGTTTGGGCACAGAAAGTTTTCTCCCTGGTTTATTGGACTGTTTGAGGTACTAGAGAAGATCAGAGAAGTGGTCTATAAACTTGTGTCTCCCCTTTCATGTTTCAATGCTTTGGAGGTACCAAGATGATCCATCTCATGTGAATGACTAAGAGCACTTGAACTTAGCAAAAACATCGCCCCTAAGGAGGGACCAGTGTCTATTTAGGTTTTGAGGGTGCAGAGATTTTGTGGCAAGACGATCCGCTTGGTGTTAGCGGTCTGGCAACGATGTGGAGGCAATTTCTAGCTTTGCTTGAGGCTAGAGTTATGAGTACAGTTTAAATTCCTTAAAGGGGGTAGTGCTGTAATTACCTGACCTGATATTTCGGGAACTTAGAGAGTTTTGTGGATATTCAAATTGTTTTTGGTGTTTTGGGAGCAGTGTAAAGAGTGTGGCTCCGTGGTGGGCCCCGATTTTGCCTACTTCGAGCTCGAGAACTCGAAGGGACATTTTGGTAATTTTGTAATTGATAGGCATATTGTCATGAAAAACGCTTGAAAATCACACGCTTTCTCCTTCGGGGTTCGACTTTCTTTTCGATTTCGAGTTCTTGATTAATTTTAAGATATGTTATTATTTAAATAATATAAATAAATATGGTAGGTTTTGATTTTCTTCTGAGGTTTCAAAAAAGGGAAAAAAGGTGAGTTTCAAACCCTAAAACCCAAAATCCCCCAAAGCCTAAGATCCTCCTTTTATCCCGCTTGCGCAGCAATGTAGCACTTCCAGCTACACTGTGCCGCTACCCCTCTTACCTCTCTCATCTCTCTCCCTCTTAACTTCCGCTTCTTCCCCTCCATTCTGTCTGTCTCACTCTTCTCATTCCTCCCTTATTCTTCTTTCTTCTCAGCTAACCCGAGCAATCATCGTACCCCTTTTTCCCGCACCTCTGCAGTGGTGTTTCTGCACGGTTTCGCCCCTTCCCCTACCTCCAGCTGCCTAGTCATCATCTCTTCCGCCGTCACCAACATTTCCAAGTTCCATTTTTCCTTCTTTCTCCTCCTTCTCTCTTCGATTTCTCTGGGTTTTCTCTTATTTCTCTATTTTTTCTCGTTTTCCATGTTTTCATCGGTTTTCCCTCTCTTTTCCCCTTTTTTTTAACTCAGCCGAATGAGTTGCTCAGTCAGGTACCGAGTCGACTCAGTAGGGGCTTATGAGTCAACTCAGCTTTGGTTTTGGTTGACCCGGTTGCCAGGCCCACCTTGGCTCGGCCCAGCCTTTTTAAGTTTGGTCCAGTTTCGAATCCCCTTTGCTGGCCCAAACAGGCCCAGACCTGATCCGGCCCTACCAGTTCTGGTTCGGCCCACTTCTAGCAGGCCAGCCCATCCCATTTTAAGCTCGTTTCATGTCTGTCCCATTTAAAGCCCGTTTCTGGCCCAGCCCATTTTAAACTCAGCCCAGTTCGGCCCGTTTTGGGCCCATCCCAGCTTTAGACCCTTTTTTTTTCAGTCCGGTCTCGTTTTAGCCTTTTTCACCATAATTACTTATTCGCTCTTCCTTGTTTCAATAGATTCAGCTCCCTTCAACCCATCAAACCGCTTGTTCGCTTCGGATTTTTGACTCCACACACTCTATGAGGGGACTTATCACTGTTTTAGCATGCATTCACATCTATTTGACCCTCAACCTTGGACATTGAGTGACTTGAGTGGGCCCTTCGCTTATTAAGCCACTCGGTATGGGAACTGTTGAATGAATCTGTTGCAAGGGATCCGTTCGGTTGCACTCTTGTCAACTATAATGTAAAATTTTGATCGGACGAATGGATATTGAACATGATGCTTGAAACTTATTGATAAAATGTGTATTTAGCTATAATATGTGAATGAATTTATGATGAGAATAAGACATGCGTTGGATGTCGAACATGACGTTAGGGACTTAATGATAACATGTTGTGCATTTAATTGTAACATGTGAATGCATTTATGCTGAAAGTGAGATATGCATCTGGATTTTGAATGTGATGCTTGGGACTTGTTGACAACATGATGGGTGTTTACTTATAATATGTGAAGGAGATCATGATAGTATGTGGACTTGTGTTTTGAGATCTTGTTATATACTTATGTTGTTATATATGATCATGATATCATGCGTATGCATGGGGGTAACCCGCAACGGACAGCGTGCCATTGGTGTTGAGATGGAGGAACTATTGACATGTGTATATGTTTATGATGATGTGATGAGTTTGGTTGTTTCGAGGACTTCCCCGTTACGCTCCGGCGGTCGAGACCCCCATAGGGAGATGAGGGTTTCCCCGTTATGCTCCGGCGGTTGAGGTGCCTCTCCTTGAGATTGGCTTCCCCGTTATGCTCCGGCGGTCGAGACCCCCATAGGGAGATGCGGGTGTCCCCGTTATATTCCAGCGGTTGAGGCGTTGTGTATTATGGGATCTCCCATTTTTATTGGTAGGGAGACCGGACTTGGAGGAGGACAGTTGTGAGTTATGGGGATGATGTTTTGGAATAGTCGGTGAGACCACTGATTAGTTGTATAGTTGAGCACTCATGTACGTAGACATTCATTTTATAACGACGTCCATTTTTTCCCTCATACTTGTGATATATGCTGTTGCTGACATGTGATATGATTATTCCCTTCATTGGGCTGGTTAGCTCACCATTTACCTTTCAGTTACCCCGATTACGGAGGGACCAAGCGGGCCCCTTGAAGAGGTACTCGGAGAGGAGCAGCAATAGTTAAATATCCCATATTATGCTTATGCTCTAGTTTCGAGAGACTCTTGTTTGTGTGGACTCATTATCACATGTTTTGTTTGGATGATTGTATAATTATATTGAAAGTCGGTGGTTATTTGTTATGCTTATTAAGTTTGTTTTGGCCTTTATGAAATTGTCGAGCGGGGAGATAGCTATCCCGTTTAAAAAAAAAAAAACTCGATATCCGTTCATTGGTTATGTTTTGAAACTTTTCGGAGATAACGCATCATAACGGGACGGGGCGTTACAGAACTGCTCGCTGGCATTGCAAACAGACAAGATGAGCATGATCGCCTCCTAAAACAACTCCTTGCTGCTATTACTTCTCTCACTTCCAGTCAGCCATCTACCTCGGCCCTCCTTCATTCCCTCCTGATGCTGCAAAATTTCAATTTCTATTTTGAAAAACTGATATTCTGGATGTGTAAACATTAAGTACCCTGTGTGCAAACTCTATTCTGTGCATTAATGTTGTGGTGTGCTATGGCTTACGATGTGTATTGATATGTTTGATTGCGTTCTATCTCTCATGGTTAAACATGGATTTGTTAAGAGGACTAACATGCAGGTTTGAATGAGTTGCTTTTGTATTGGCATGGTTAGGAAGATAGGGATCAGACTATGATGCTACACATCTGTGGGGAATGGGAGAGCACAAAATATGTGCTAATTAACTACTGTTACTGTTCATGACAGCTTATAGAGGAAGGTTAATGCAACCTTGAAAGGAAGCTTGGAGAAAAATAAACTTAGGGACAACTAAGTTTAAGGGGGAGCTGGGTAGAAAATGCTAAAGAAGATATCTTAGAGAATGGGGGAGAAGTTTCAAGTGAAGATAGGTAAGTTAGCTTAACCCCTTTGGATAACACCTTTAAGACAGCACAGATCTTAAAGGAAAGGAAGGAGAAAAATAGTAATGCATAAAATATGCATTGGACTGTAGGGAAAAATTAATTAAGTTGGAAGAAAAACTCCTGGAACCACTAAATGCAAGAAGCATGGGAGAGTGCTTGAACTCATGCCTGTCTACTAAACCTTTGTCAATTGAATGACAAAATGGGGAGAAAATAGAAAAATTCAATGGACATAGGGTGAATGTCTATGCTTGGAGTTTGTTAAGATCAAACTTAAGAAGATTGGGGGAGAAAATCTTCTCAACACTGGGTAGTGTCAGTTGCTAGCAAATCATTGGCGTATGGGGGAGAATGAACATTAATCTTGTTTATTCCATGGATGTTTATGTTTTGGACTAACCTATCTAATGATTTTCTAGTGTTACTTGCTTTTGGGTTTGAACAAGAAAATATAAAAGAAACAAGCATATGCGAAGATCATAGTCTTGTTTTTCCATTTGAATCTGTACATGTGATGTAATATTTTTGTATTCAAATATGTTACAATAAGGGTGGGTTTGTAATTAGGTTAACTTCCAGGTTTTGTCATGAAATTGACAAAGGGGGAGATTGTTAGTGCCCCGCCTTTGTCGAGTCCTTGTTTGTCAATTCCATGACTCGGGAAGTAGTACTTGCTAGAAGCTTGAAGACTCAAGATGACCAAGAATGAATTTCATGCTCCACCAAGTTCAAAGCTCATCGGTATGACAATCACAAAAACATGTATTTGGCCATAGATGACTTTAGGTGGTACCCACATCTTAGAGAGGACTATCCCTCGGCTTAGTTGAATGAATGGTAAAACCAGAAAAAGCGTAGATAGTAAGTTTGACAGAGAATTGGAACCCAACTTGGAAATATGTATTTGGTTTCACTGTCAGCTCGACCAGTCGTTCTCACCGACCCCTCGATGGAGAAAGGATCAAGCCATCATGGTCAAAGACTGGTCAACCAGATTGACATAGGTTCTAAATAATAGAACTGACATTAAAAGAAAGCCTCTGATCGAGAGTCTCGTATGTGCCGACCCCTCGATGATGAACTGAACGACCCCTCGTGGTCAAACGACTCATCGATAAAGATGAATGAGTCCTGGACTGTGAACTTATTGTAATACCCTAGATTTTTCAATATATCAATATTTACGAAAATGCCATTGGAGTTGTGAATTAAATGGTTATGATCGTAGATGAGAAAATAATGGGACCCATTTTTCAAGTAGGAACCAATGTACTAGGTATAAGGTTCAAAATAAATTAAATGGGTAATGTACATTTATTTGGGTCAAAGTGTTTAATTGGGTCAAAGGACCCAAATGGGACCCAATGGGTCGTGGTTGACATTTTTGACCATTGGATGAGCTCAAAGCTTAATTGGGTTAAGATGAATTAAATGATTGATTTTGGTATGAGTTGATATAAATGATGGAGTTTAGTTGAGTTGAATTTATGAGTTGAGTTGCATTAAATTGATGAGTTAAATGGGTTGAGTTGAGAGAGTTAAATTAATTGTAAGTGAGTCAAGTGTGTGAATGAGAGTGGAGTATCTTAATTCCAATTTTAAAACAAGGAAAACGTTGGTTGCATGGAAAGGTCATGTCATGCATGTAACTCCTAGACAAATGATGAATGATAATGGCGTTTATGGAAGTTACATGTGGTGAGGGGTTATGTTTTAAATTTAAGAGGTTATACACGTTGGAATGGCATGAGGGTTTATTCCATGCATGGGTTTTCAAAGGCTCAACCAATGGATAGTTGGGTGATTCAAAGACTTAAGACCAAACCGTTGGCATGTAGGAGTTTCATCTTTTGGATGAAACTCCCACATGGGCAAATAATGGGAGATGAATGGACTTGTGGAGGTTACACAAGGTTAACCAAAAGCTAGCCGTTGGAGCCTATGGGAGTTTCATTTCAATATGAAACTCTCACATGCAATGTTAATGAAAGATGGATGATGGGAGGAAAAGATACCAAAGATAACCTTAAGGAGCCGTTGGGTACCTTGGGAGTTTCATCTAAAGGATGAAACCCCAAGGAAGGTATTAAACAAAGGGAGTTACAAGTGGGTTCACACTTGGAGAAGTGATGGAGAAGGTTTGCATCTAGGGCAGCCACGAGCCAAGAAACCATTGGAGGGTTTCATCTTAAGGATGAAACCCCCAAATGAAATAAGTAATGGAAATGAATGGGAGGGGAGTTACATGTGGTGCCAACTTTGGGCTGAAGTTCATTAGCCAAAAAGGATTTCATTTTCACTCTCTCTCTCTCCCTCTCTTGGACGTTTTCACCTCTCAAGACCAAAGGCATTGGCTGATTGTATCTCATACCAATCAGTCCTTGGCCAATCCTTTCACCAAGACAAAATTCAGCAAAGGAGTAGTTTGGCATCAAGGTTATCACTCTCATCCAAGGCCAAAGTTCTATCTTTCTCTCTCAAATCAATACTTTGGCTAAACCATTTCAAGGAGTCTCCAAGCAAGATCAGTCTCAGCTAAAGGAGAAAGAAGGAAGGACTAAGGAGAGGATCAAGAAGAAGTGAAAGAACCGGAGGAGTCGCCGTTTTGGTAAGTGCTCAATAAACACTTGTTAAAAGGAATGACTAAGGGAACATGATCCGGCCATTGTATGGCCGAACCTATCAAAGGTTTGGATCATGGTTTATGCTGTTTAAAAAGGGTAACACATGGATCATAGGGTTCGGCCACTTTGGATGGCCGAACCCCATGAAAAGACTTGGTAATTTTTATGGTTTTTGAGAGATAAAAACCATACCATGTTTTGAAGGTTTAAAGGGTTTTTAAAAGGAGATAAGTTTACTGTTTTGGAGCGTCTATGGCATGGCTGAATCATATTGATGTTAGGGCTAAGTTGCTGATCAAAACCATGGACAAATATTGGAGGGTTTGCATCAAGGAAAACCATAGGGTTCGGCTAAGTGTATGGCCGAACCCCATGGACTGTTTCTATGGGTTACTTAGAGTAATAACATGGTTGGAAATTATGGATGATGATATGCTTTTGATTTAAGAATCACTCATGTTTATGGACTTAGTATAGGTAAATAATTAGCCACCATAGATGATGGAAAGATGGACAAAAATTAGTATGGTGAGGTTCGGCCATGTAGTATGGCCGACCCCACTAATGGTAATTGGTGGACTTAATGGTTAACATATAATGTATTTGGGCAAAATCAAATGGAGATGTATGTATGTATGAAAGATTTAAAAGACCAAAGTATGAGGTTCGGCCATGTTGTATGGCCGAAAACCACTAAGGTGGATTGGTTATGGACTTTGGTTTTAAAGAACAAAGGATTATGCTAGTGGCAAGATTGTAATAATGAGTGAAATGTTCAAAAGAAAGATGGGCCAAAACCAAAGTGGTAAGGTTCGGCCATGTTGTATGGCCGAACCCTACCAAGGTTCATTTGGAAGATTAAGTTATTTGAATAAGGTGTTTGGGCTTAAGAATACAAAGAAGGGATTAAAACAAATTAAGTGAGGTTCGGCCATGGTGTATGGCTGAACCCCACAAGGTTGCATTTGGTGGATTGGGGGTTTGTATATAAGTTATTGGCATGATTTTAGTTAAATGAAAGAGAGACCAAAAAGTTAAGTGGGTGAGGTTCGGCCATGGGGTATAGCCGAACCCCACAAAGTGGTTTTTGGGACTTAGACTAAGTTGGAAATTATATGGACATATGTTTGACTTGCTGCTATATAAATAGGGTAACGGGACTTCTTGAACAGTATACAAGTCGTGAACGGGTGACAATTTTAAAGAGCGGTCAATCTAAGTGAACTTTGTGTAGGTTTCCTACCTTTTTGTGACCACACTTATGTTTGATGTTTTATCTTAATTTTGATGAAATATATGCTAAGTTATTATGTTTCAAAGTGGTTTTGTGTGTTAAGATGTATTTACAAATGGCATGAACTCATGGACATCTCATGCATGGCATGGGGTGATGATTATGGAAACCGGAGGCCACACTCCGTCGGGGCATCCGAAAGACCACTGTGGGGTACCTTGATGATGAGAATCCCATCAAGAGGAAACCAAAGGCCACACTCCGCCAGGGCGTCCGAAAGACCACTGTGGGGTACCTTGACGATGAGAATCCCGTCAAGGGGAGGCTATGCATATTTGTGATGGGTGGGACTCATTACATGTGCATAACATACATAGCATTGTTTTTATGAGGTTTTGATAAACGTGTATTATTATGATATTTGCATGTTTTTATACTAACCTTGTGGTAGCCCTAAACGGTAGACCCTCTGGGCGCGTTGATCTAACGCCCTATCTCTATCCTTAGTGGATGACACAGGAAAGGGAAAGAACGAGGATCGTGGAGGAAACCAAGCATAGGAGCTTGGGCTTTAGAATGGACTTTAATTTATGGACTGATTTATGGACTTTTATTTGGACGATGTAATTTGATAGTTAGATGGTGTTGGCATGTAATAATTTAGTTAACTATTTGCTATGGTTTGGAATGGTATGAATGGACGTTTAGTTTACGGAAATTAAGGTAATTTTGGATACATGACTTGTACTTGCTATCTAATAATTGGAGTAGTCATAGGTTCTATTATAACCCTCAGTTAGATTAGGTTTATTCCGCAAGTTTAAAGTGGTACCGTATGTGAATCGTTTCTCATGGACTTAGTCCATGCACATATGGGTTCGGCCAGTTAAGGGTCGGATATTAGAAGTCCGAACTTAACTCGCGTCGTGACGTCCTGCCCCGATCACTTGTTTATTATTATAAAAAAAAATATAACTCTGATTATTAGAGTGAAAAGGGCGGGGCGTTACACTTATGTTGGCTCTCGAAGAAACAAGCATATCGGTATATAAAAACCGATACAAAGTACCAGGATCGACCCCTCGATAAAAGGAGATAGGTCGTTCTGGGTAAGACAGGTTTCCAGACTTGAAACTATTGTCACCATGGTTTTGCCCCAGATCGAGCCTCTCGTATGGACCGACCTCTCGGTGCCATGGTTGTCGACTCATGGGCGTCACCGACATATCGACCGAGAAGTAATTATATCGTTGGGAGTGCATTTAATGAGCAACGGTCGGTTGGTTGAACGGTAACTAAAATGAAGACCAAGGAAAGATCAACACTCTCATACTGAGAATTAAAAACAACCAATCTATTGATTGTGTTTGAAAGTGAGAAAGAGAGGAGGAGAGAAAAGACATACACTAGGAAACCTGTGGTAAAACTTGTTTCCTTGTCACCCTGAGTTTGTGATTGCTTTACGACGGCTATAAGGAGGAGCGTCGTCACACATTGGGTGGGATCTTCAAGAAGCACACATCAGCGAGAAAGGGCTTCAAAGGCAAGTGCTTCTTTGTTTTAATTTTCTTTTTAAAACCTTTGTCCCGAAAATAGATTCAGGAAACTAGGTACCCGAACTAATATAAAAAACTCTAGAGCGTCGTCTCTAGCAAATTTGGTGGGTGGAATTCCTAGCCAAATTGAGTGAGGTGGAATTCCTACTATAATCGTGAGGGTGTAAGTCCCCACTTAGTGAATTTGGGGATAGCTTAAAGTTGAGGGAGTCCTAACAGAATATGTAGGTTAGCGAATTGAACCACTATACATCTTGTGTCCTTGTGCGTATGGTGTTAGAGTTATCTTCTTGTGTTGATTATTTAATCAGATTTGTTAACACACACTCACTTGATTGTTATATCTGCTGCACTTAGTTAATCAATCAAGTTAATTTAAAAAAAAAAGGGACCAACGATTTTAGATAAAACTATTCAGTACCCCCTCGACGGTCAATCGTGTTGTTCTATCTCCCAAGGAAGGGACATTCAGTGCATTTCTCCAAGTTGGAGGAACAAGTTACTGCATTGATAGAACTTGTCACCGGATTAGTGGAAGGAGTCACCTAAAAAATCTTTGCGAAAAAAGACATCAGCGAGTTTGTTCAAGAAAAAGAGCGAACAGAAGCACATGGACGGTGGACCTAAACCCTCTGTGTTGGGTAATGAACAATCTGGTATAGAGCCACTTAGAATTGAATTCAAACTTGAAATCCTGTCTATGATGGCGTTGTTGACGCAGAAAAACTGGATAATTGGTTTGACCAATTAGAAAACTATTTTACTCTTTATGGGTACACCAATGCCCAAAAGATTAGTTTTACCAGACTGAAACTAAAATGTCATGCTTTAACATGGTGGAACGCTTATCTGAAGCACCACGACGTATCGGACATGACCTAAAGAAAGTTTAAGAAGTTGGTTAAGAAGCAATTTCACCCTATTGGCTACAAAGAAGAGAGGTGGATTAAGTGGCAGTATTTACGACAAACATTTGGCCAATATGTTCAAGAGTACACCGTTAAATTCCATAATCAGGCCATAGTCTTGGGAATCTCCGTCATAGAGAGTTAAAACTCTTCAAGGTCACTACCATTGATAAAGCTACTGTGAAAGTAATAGTTATTGAATCAAAGAACAAAATGTCGGATCAGAGAGATGACAAGCAAAAGGATATGAGTAAAGTTGATGGGAAAGATGGCAATAAGGAGGCGTCCATTAAGAAGAAGTCCACTAGTGGTAAAGACAAATTCTGCTACTATTGTAAGAACAATGGACACAAGAAGGACAAGTGTTGGAAGTTTCATCCTGAACTACGACCCGATAAGAAAAAATCACTATTGAACAACCATGAGGTAGAGGAAACTTCAAGGTTAGAAAAGCCTCATAGTACACTCGCCCTCATGGCAAAAACTACAAATACTTCTTCGGAATTGGAGATGCAAGAAGAATTTTTCCACTTGAAAATTCAAGTGAAACAGAGTCTCATTGAAGCAATACTAGACCTTGGTTGTCAGAGAAATTTAATCTCTGAATGTTTGGTTCAGAAAATGGGATTGGAGACAACTGCACACCCATGACCTTATCCACTGGGTTGGATACAGAAGGATGTGGAGATGAAGGTTATCAAGCAATGTACTTTCAAGTTTGCTATTATTGGGAGGTATATTGATGAGGTCACTTGTGAAGTGGTACCTTCGGATGGCTGTCAAGTAATCCTAGGGAGTCCCTATCTGTGGGATCGGGATGCTATTCACTACGGGCGTAAGCACAAGCATATATTTGTGAAGGATGGCAAGGAGTTCCATATCAATGCTTCCAAGTCACAGTCTACCAATACTTTGGCCGCTGCAACTCATGCTAAAAGGATGGTGAATGCTTGTGGGAAGTTTGTATTGATGACGATAAGACCAAAGGAGAAGCACAAGTCGACATTAACTGTTGCAGTCTTAATTTTACTCGCGACTGCACAAATCATTTTATAGTATAGCATATGAGTGTGGGGTCAAACCCAAGGGAAATCACAAAATATATGTCTAAGATGATAAATTGACACCATAAAAAATATTGTGGTTTTAAGGAATAAAATTTATAGAATTAAATTTAAACATGGAAAATTTCTTAAACATGAAATTATATTCTTAAATTTGAAAACCCTATCTCTAGAAAACCAACATACAAAGTAATTATCTAACTTTGGAATTTAACAAAATATAACATCTAATTTATTTTAAAGACCATGGATTATGAATCTAATATTTTTTGTAAATCTAAGTAACCTCACTTTAATTTAAAACCACATAATTAAGATTCAAAATATTACATTCCCAACCTAGTTCAAAGAATTTAAAGAATGGATTGAATAAAATGAATAAAAGATATAACATAATAAAAAAAATAATACAAAGAAATAAGATAAAAAAGTAAACAAATAAACAAACTATTTTACAATTGGATTAGATAAATCATAACCATCGAACATCATACCCAACGAAATAAATAAACATGAGATCTAGACCATGAAATTCAAGTAAAAATTGAATTTCAATTCAAGCCTTTCATTAAAATTAAATTCCATATTCCTCAATTTCATTAGATGAACCTTAGATATAGATTCAAACAATTAGATTCTAGATCTAAAATATTTCATATGTTACAAGGAACCTTAGATCTGAATTTAAAGGAATCAAAAGATCTACAATATTTCAGATGTCCATTTAATTAATCAAAGAACATAAACTTAAAATAAATCAAACAATCATAAGTGAAACTCGAAAATTGGACTTTCCATTAATCTAAAAGCATATCTTAGATCCATTTATTTGAAATTAATACACAAGCTTGTAAAATACATCAGAAACAATCAAAATAAAATTTACCAATGACAAGATTCACATGTAAAGTTCGAATTTCTCTTCTTTCTATTTTGTGCATTCCAAAGCTCCAGTGGCGTTCTCTGGCTCCTGACCCAATTCGAAATTTACTATGCAATACTTCTTGTGTTTATAGGCTTCAGGTGAGAATGGATGGTTAGGATTTAATCTTGGTTTAGTTGATGAGTGAAGTGCTAGGATTAGATTATCTTAAGCAAGGATGGTTGAGATTTAAAATGAAAAGAAGGCTAGGGTTACAGGGGTTGGTCGAATTTGGTGGCTTGGAGAAGAAGTTATCTTGGTGACCAAGAAAGGAATTGAAAATCGGTAGGGATTTGATTGGGGTGTGTTTGAATGTAGAACATGGGATTAGGGTTTTGTGTTGATTCAATGCATGAATGAATGGATGAGATGTGAAGTTGGCTTGAATGGATGGATGGATGAATGGATGATGATATGGAGGGTAGAATTCGAATGGAGTGGATGGAGATTGACAAAAATCGTGTGAGGTATGTGGATAGGTGATGACGTGTACTAAATCTAGGGTTGCTTGGAGTGCAAGTTGGATTAGATCTAGGGTTTTATGGAGGCTTGGTAGAATGGATGGTTTAGATTAAATGAGGGTTGAAATCTAATGGTTCTTAAAATAAGTGGTTAAGATGGATTTTGTAAATGATGAAATTTTGTATGGAGTGTTGAGATTCAAAGGTTATTCTGGATGAGTGATTAAATGAATGGCCTAGATCTAACATGAATGTGTATGGAGTGAAATTCGAATGGAGGCTCTAGGGTTTACCTAAGTTTCATGTATGAAATGAATGGCTTGGATTTAAGATGGTGAAATGAATGGTTAGATGTGCATGGAGAGGGTTTGTGTAAATGGTTTAGGGCTTGCACACTGGCCTGGCCCACATATAGAATGCGCATAGATTACAGAGCCTGGCCCAATGTATGTCATGTGGAGCATGGCTTGGCCCATTGGAATGGATCTCTGGCCCATGGATTTGGTATTTCAGACTCTTGTTCTTTTCTGTCCTCTTGAAATGCAACTTCTGTTTCTAGAATTAAAATAATTAATTTACCATTTAAAATCTAAAATTATTGAATTAATATAGACTCTCATAATTGGATCCAGATTATTCAATTTACAGTTGAAATCCTAAAAGTGGTCTGAGATTAATTATTAAAAATTTTGGGTCTTCCAATTATTCTTGATTTTTGGCTTATTTCCTGTACTTTCCATTTTTATCTACAAAATTGACAAACTATATTAAATGTACATAATATATACAAAATTGAGAGCTAACTAGTCCAATAATTAAGGGTAAAATAGTCATTGATCCCCAAACAACTGACTGACACCAAAAGAGTACAAATGACATTCAAGGAAGGGGAGCAAGGAGTCATAAAGTCCAATTGCTCACCTTGTCGATCACCGGTACAATTAGTGCCGAAGAAGGACGACAAAAGTAGGAAGCTACGACGATCACATCAAAAGTGTGAAGCTCAACATGAACAACAACGAGTGAAGTGCACGTTCCACGAAGCAAATATTGTTTGGTTACGACTGAGCAAAGGACGCATGAAGGAAGATGCTAGGAAGTCGAAACCTTTCCACTATCGGTTGTTCAAGATCCTCAACAAAAGTGGTGACAGTGCATTTCAGTTTGATCGGTGGTACAGTCGGGACAAGGGAACCAGAGAGTTCCTCGATCTGCAGATCTGAGATTTAGCAGGAGCTAAATCCCCTAAATAGGGGGAGTCATGATTCAGGTGGATCTCCCTGCTAATTTTGTGTGAAAAACTTAAAAAAACAAGTATTTGTTATGGTCGGTCGACCCATGAGTCGACTGACCATCGGCTGATTGACTATCTGTATATTACAGACGATCTCTAAATGTATCAGCCTACCATTAGTAGACTGATTGATTGTCTGTATTTTACAGGCAATCTCTGAAAGTATCAGTCGATTGATTGGGAAAACCTGCCAGCAATTGTGACAGTTTCCGGCAATTTTTGGCAGTTGTCGCCAATTTTTATTTTCATTTTCCTATGTAAAAACGACGATTCTCTGAGGAGAAACCAATTAGGAGAGTTGTAATTTGCGTTTTTGTAGAGAAAAAAAAAACGCAAAAAGAGGAAGAATCATCTTCCGAAAGATTTAGTCTCTTGTCTCTCTTTCTCAATCTCTTTTTGTGTCGCACTCACCAATTAACACACACTTCCTCCCTCGAACCCTATTATGGATCTTATTGGAGCAGTATTGAGCTAATGACTGTAGGACTAACGTAGTAAGTTCTATCAATTTCAGACACGTAACCCCATCTATGACAACGGCCATCATCCAAGTCTTGCAGATATTGACCTCCTGAGTTCTTTCAGATCATAGCAGTTGCAACACCTCCACAGCTTTTATCATGAGGGAATGATGAGAACGTGTATTACCCAAACTGTTGGTGGACTCCTTTCCCTTGCCAATATCCTTCGTGGACTCCTTTGTGGTGGGCATTAACACCACATCACAAAAGGAGAATGTTCGATGTTGTACTTTTATTATTAAACTCGAGGACGAGTTTCTTCGAGGAAGGGGAAATGATAGAGGATTCAAGCTTAATGGACCATTGATCTTATTGTCGACATTGACTTGGCTTCGTGACCAAATTGCCTAAGGTATTCACCTTTGGACTCCGTTTAATAAACTTGATTACCTAACATGCCCGAATAACCTAGAGAATCCTACAAGCACAAGTCCATATGATAAGCAGGCCCGACTCAAATCCAAGCCCAATCAATAATGCCCATAATTGATCCAATTCCTAAATCCTCTCTCCTTGTGACTAATGGCACAAATCCAGCTAAGCTAACTTCAAATTGGATGGTTGAAAACAACACTGACTTGACGAGCACTTTTCAGATATCAAATGAATTCGGTATTGGATGAAATTTTAGGTGTGGATAGGTTATCAAAGACCCTTCTAATGAGCTCAAGAATGATCAAATCCATGTTCCGTAGCACAAGTTGTTGTTGTTTCACTGAATAGGTTAACAAAGAAAGAAGAGAGGAGGTACAAATCTCGAAACGTAGCAAATATGTGGACGAATTTTCTAAGGAGGCAGAGGCTTTGTTTATTTTTTGATTTCTTAGAGAGAAAATATCCTTACTAGGCTTAGTCGATTAAGGCAAGGTTATTTTAGTCTTTTCATTGTTTTTTCTCTATAAATACCTTGTAGTAGTCAAATTTTATATACAATTGAAATTTTTGGAAAAGAAAATTCAATAGAGTTTGTGTGTTTCACACCGGGCAGTGGCCTGTGGTACAATCCAAACCCTTAGGCCAACTTTGCAAGTAAGTACCAGGTGATTTATAATTCAATTGTATTTTATGGTTTTTAGATTGAGAAACATCAATATCGAATTTCATGTCTTTGAATTATTTGCTTCCGTATAATTAATCAGTTGAATTAAAGGAGACCTTAATCGAATTCCGATAAAACGTAATTGGTTTTCCTAGAAACTTGATTTTTGATTCGAGTATTGCTTAGCAAAACCCAAGTTAAGGTAGAATCCTTTCACGAATTGTGATTGGTTGCGCAAGTTTTTTAGAAACCATACTCCAAAACTACGAGTCTACGACGGATTTTATTAGATTCGACTCCTGGCCTACATCAGCAACTCCTGCTTTGGATCATGTAATGGGATTGCTAAATTAAGTCGAAAACTGGTAATAAAACTTCTTTGGAAAGGAGACAAGGATGAAAAAGGTCATAATGCATTTGCTTGGGATGTAGTCACTAGTCCTAAGACGAGTGGTGGAGTGGGTATACCGAATCTCATGAAGCATAACTTATCTTTTACTAGATTTTTGTCGTATAAATTCATATAATCAAAGAATTCCTTGTGGAGTGGAGTGCTAACAAGAAAATACCTAAAATCTGAAGATTTTTTTCATTGAATAAAAGGAAACAAGACTCTATTGTTTAGAAATTAATGTTGAAAAAAAGGTTGTGTTTAGATGAAGGTAAAGTTTTGTAGGGATTTTCCTTATGCAGGGGTTTTTTTTGAACATGGGTTTATCCTCCTAAGTAATTTTTCTTTTTTTGTTTCGTAATTATAGGAGAAAGATATTTAGGGGAAAAAAAAACTTTCTCCATAGAAAATAAATCTTTTTTGGTAACTATTTGTAGGAGAAAATTGATAGATTTACATTTAGCCTCTAACGGGAACTCCCTTTCTCATGTCTTTTAGGATTTCCCATAGCCTAATGGCAGTTTCAAACCCATTGTTGGTAATGCTTCTCATAACGTTTACACTTTCAATTTTTTTCTCTCTAAACTCAACCTTGCATGAGGGCCTTGGCGCTCAAGAGCTTGTCTGCTCTATGTTCAGTAGGTCTCAGTATAAAAAATCAAAATTAAGTCAAATTAAAATTAAAAAGAAGTTTAAATTAAAAATTATTTAGACTTGAAATTTAGGATCTCCGAATTAAATCGACAATAAGAAATACTTTTAAAGATTAAATTAACTCAAATTCTTCCATTTGAAATTTTACTCAAGTGCCCTAATGATTCAAATTAACCAACTCAGGTATTCTTATGTACTCAAATTGATCAACTCAAATATCCCTATTAACTCACATTAGTCAAGATATACCCAATAATTAAGTTTATGGTATATTAATTAAATGATTTTGTAAACACCCACACCCACCCAACTAGAGTTGGGCTTGTGGGAAAAAGTTCCACATTGCCCAGGCAGCTGGCGGGGCGGGGGGCGGGGGGGGGGGGGGGGGGGGGTGTGGGGTGTGGGGAGGTGGGGGTGGTGTTGTTTAAGAGAAGGGAGCAGCTACACCTCAACAAAAGGTCTTTTGGACTTGACTTGGTTGGCAGGCCTAGAGCAAAACCTTCAGGATCCATAGACCTAGAGAGGACAATATCTTGTTGAGTTAGATCGGTTCGTGACAATTGGTATCAGAGAACGATTGCACTCTTGACATGTGTGGGCTCTCTACTCTTGTGTGTTGTATTGCCAATGTAGACCCCTTGTTAGTGTGACGTGATAGAGTCGGAGACGACTCTAGTCTTAAGGGGCGGATTGTAAACACCCACACCTAGCTAGAGTTGGGTGTGTGAGAAAAAGTTTCACATGCCTAGGCAGTTGGGGGATGTGGGGGTTTTAAGAAAAAGGGGCAACCACACCTCAACAAGAGGCCTTTTGGACCTGGTGTGGTGGTCCAGGTCTAGAGCAAAAACTTGATGGTCCACAGACCTAGAAAAAAATATCTTGTTGAGTTGGGTTGGATCGTGAGAGATTTACTTAAATCTATAATAGTGATTATAAAATAAGAGGAAGAAAAATAAAATAATAAAACAAAATCTTGAACCGAACCCATGTACCCGATCCAAACCCTACACTCTGTCTCTAACCCTCCCCTCTCCCACATTCGTTCTCTGTCACAGTCGAGTCAATCCAATCCCTCTCACAGACAACGACCCGTCTTTTCCCTCTCTTCACTTCTCATGACCGTTTTTCCTTTCCTTCATCCCTTTGCATAAAAACACTTTCCTCTTTACTCCTCTCTTTGTCAGTTGACGCCCATTTCTCTACTCCAATTGGCTGACCCTCTCTCTCCTTCCCTCGCCTATAAATACCTCTTTCATCCCTTCGTTTTTTCGCTCGTCTCTCGCCCAAGCACTCAAAGACCTCTTACCCAATCAGTGTTTCTCTCTTTCTCTCTTGATCTCTCTACGTCTCTCTCCCTCCCCCCTCTCTCTCTACCCCCTCTCTTTCTGGTCAGCCATTCACTCAATAGCGTGCTCTCGTCCATCCTTTGCCTTACTTAGCCACACCCTAGTTTCTTTAATTTTTGGCAATAACTGTTGACTTGACTAACTTGACTCACTTCCTTACTCATTGTTTTCTTCTTTGAACACCAAAAAATCATTTGAGGTAGGGGAATCTGAACCACATGATCTTAATTTTAACTTAGGTTATACGATTAATCCTAATTTGGTATGCACAATGATGATTAAGAGAAGGGAGCAACTACACCTCAATAAAAGGTCTTTTGGGCTTGGCTTGGTTGTCTAGGCCTAGAGCAAAACCTTGAGGATCCACAGACCTAGAGAGGACAATATCTTGTTGAGTTAGATCGGTTCGTGACAATTAGTATCAGAAAACAGTTACACTCTTGACATGTGTGGGTTCTCTACTCTTGTGTGTTGTGTTGCCTATGTAGACCCCTTGTTAGTGTGACGTGACAGAGTCGGGGACGACTCTAGTCTTAAGGGGTGGATTGTAAACACCCACACCTAGCTAGAGTTGGGTGTGTGGGAAAAAGTTTCACACGCCTAGGCAGTTGGGGGATGTGGGGGTTTTAAGAGAAAGGGGCAACCACACCTCAACAAGAGGCCTTTTGGGCTTGGCGTGGTGGTCCGGGTCTAGAGCAAAAAATTGATGGTCCACGGACCCAGAGAAAAAATATCTTGTTGAGTTGGGTTGGGTCGTGAGAGATTTACTTAAATCTATAATAGTGATTATAAAATAAGAGGAAGAAAAATAAAATAATAAAACAAAATCTTGTACCGAACCCATGTACCCGATCCAAACCCTACACTCTGTCTCTAACCCTCCCCTCTCCCACATTCGTTCTCTGTCACAGTCGAGTCAATCCAATCCCTCTCACAGGCAAAGACCCGTCTTTTCCCTCTCTTCACTTCTCATGACGTTTTTCCTTTCCTTCAACCCTTTGCATAAAAACACTTTCCTCTTTACTCCTCTCTTTGTCAGTTGACGCCCATTTCTCTACTCCAATTGGCTGACCCTCTCTCTCCTTCCCTCGCCTATAAATACCTCTTTCATCCCTCTATTTTTTCACTCGTTTCTCACCCAAGCACTCAAAGACCTCTTACCCAATCAATGTTTGTCTCTCTCTCTTGATTTCTCTATGTCTCTCTCCCTCCCCCTTTCTCTCTACCCCCTCTCATTCTGGTCAGCCATTCACTCAATAGCATGCTCTCGTCCGTCCTTTGCCTTACTCAGCCACACCCTAGTTTCTTTAAGTTTTGGGTAGTAACTGTTGACTTGACTAACTTGACTCATTTCCTTACTCGTTGTTTTCTTCTTTGAACACCCAAAAATCATTTGAGGTCGGGGAATCTGAACGACATGATCTTAATTTTAACTTAGATCATACGATTAATCCTAATTTGGTATGCACAATGATGATTATGAGTTGAGAATGAACTCTGAATCAACTTAAATTGAGTTAATTGAAGTTGATAAATGAACCAGAAATTAAACCTTACCTCGGATGCATATTCACTGTGTGCTTTGAGAGTTAAACTCACATAATCAGTCATATTGTATGTGTATTCTCTTTTCTCTCATAGTGAAGTATTTCACGTTTCGTGGATATAGGCCAAAGTTGGGCAGAACCACCTGTTTGTTAATTCTGCTGATTTTTATTCCGTTTAAAACCCAACAAGTGGTATTAGTGCTTTGGTTGAGACCAGGGAGAAGTTGTGGCTGAATGGAATACAATATATCGGTTTGCAAAGAAGCAGAACAACCAGATTGGTTTGGACTGTAAACCAGTCTCCTCGGATGAGACAGATTGATCTTGGATCTGTACGGTGGCATCGTGGTGTCCTTGGATTTCAGGAAGAGATAAGAGTGCAGATCAGATCAGGTACAGATTTGGTTTCTCTCGGTTTGAGGAGAGGAAAGCCTAAACTGAAACCAATGGCAGCTCACCGATACACGAACTGAGAGGTGTATTGTGAGAGAGAATCAGCTGGAGGACTGTCTGAATTCAAATCTCAATTCATGCCTTTCATTAAAATTAAAATTCATAAACTTTAATTTAATTAATTGAACTTTAGATCCTTAGATTTAAACAATTAAATTCAAAATCTATTTCATTTTGTCCCAAAGGAACCTTAGATTTTAATCTAATGAAATCTATGTCCTAACTATTTCATTATGTCATTTTAATTAAACGAATAGTATAAACTTAAAATTAAATCAAAGAATCATAAAAGAAATTAAAAAATTGGATGTTTCAGGGTTCTAAAAGAACATCTTAAATTTTTTTAATGGAAAAATTAAAGTACAAAACATTGGAAAAATACAACAAAGACAATCAAAATAAATTTACAATATGAGATGCTCACTTGTAAAAATTGTGTAGGCTCCTTTTTTTCTTGTGTATTCTCCAATCTTCAATCTCTTCACGCTCCTGATCAAATTCGAGTTTGGCTATGGTGTAATGATCTATTTATAGGCTTTGGGTTAGAATGGAGGGTGTAGATTTAATCTAAATTTAGATGTTGAATGGATGGCTTGGATTTAAGGTAAAATGTTAGGGCTACATAGGGTACACACGAATTTAGTGTCTTGGGGATCAAGTTGGCTTGGGATTTAAGCAAAGAAATTTGAATGTGTAGGGATTTGAATGGGTATGATCGAATTTTTCTTATTGGGGATTAGGGTTATGTGAGATATGCAATGAATGGATGAGATCTAAAATGAAGATGAATTAATGGTTGGATGAATGCATGATGACATGGAGGGTTGACTACATAGGAAATTCGAATGAATCTGTTGGGATATGGGAAAATCGTGTGGGATGGAGATGGATTGGTGATGATGTGTTGGTGACAAGGAAAATTCGAATGAATTGGGTTGGACTTGCCATAGCTGTAGAAGAAAATTAACTAACGTGGTGATTTCCTTCATTGATGGGCTAAGAAGAGGCCTTTTACCAGTGTCCTTTCTCACGTGGAAGAAAATGTAGTTATTGGAGAATTTGATACTTTGTGTTATTTCCAAATCTCCTTTCTCCTTTATATGTCTCCCCCTCTCTTCTTGTTTTGTTAGTTTAATGGGTATTCTATTCACTTCTTCCATTGTTTAAGAGAATTGGAGCTGGTAATTATAATAGCTATGTGATTTTGATAGTAATTGGCTGAACTGATAAATTCATTGTTTGGACTAGGGGTTCTGGTTTACATTCACCATTTGATGCACCAAACAGGTCCTGTGTAGTCTCCATTTCAATTCAGATCTTGACAGTACTACATTGGAAATATGACAATAATTTTCAACATAGTGCATGTGTTGTTGTCATTTGATCATAGAAAGTGAGCCCCATACTGCATTGGGCCTCTTTATTATTCCTGCACTAAAGACTATGGTGATAACGTCATACACTACATAGCCATTGGGCTAGAGACTACTACAAAATACAAGTATCTTAAATGAAGTTGACAAAAGGATAGAGACTAGAACAATTGGTAACAAGGTCATATTCAAATTTTAACAATATAATGATGATACAAAGTTAAAGAATGTTACAAAGTACACTTTGCCTTTCTGTTCTATATATCCTTATAATTAAACACTCTGTAATATACAATAATACAAGTATAGAAAAGGGGCAAAAAAATGATGTGTTTCATGTAGCATAAGAACAAATACAAGATCATCTCATCATGGCCACCATCAAGATCATCATCATCAAGACCACCATCATAATCCTGTATGTCCATTGCAGTCTAAAACCACCACCAAGACTATCATCTACCATTTCCATTATCTGATGGAGATGAATCAACAATTAAAAGACCATCCTAAGCTCTGTTAGTGCCCCGGCTTTGCAGAGTCCCTATGTTTGTCAATTCCATGACTTGGGAAGAAGCACTTGCTAGATGCTTGAAGACGTAAGGTGGTCAAGATTGAAGATCATGCTCCACCGGATTAAAGCTCATCGTTATAGCAATCACAAAACAGGTATTTGGCCATAAATGACAATAGGTGGTACCCACACCTTTGGAGGACCATTCCTAGGCTTAGTTGAACAAATGGTAAAATCATAAAAATCCTAGAGAGGAAGCTTGATAGTGAATTGGAAGCGAACTTGGAAATATGAATTAAGTTCACTATCAGCTCAACCAATCGTTCTCACAGACCCCTCGGTGGAGACAAGATAGACCCATCGTGGTCAAACAAATGTTCTAAATCATAGAACTGTCATTCTGGGTATGCCCCTGATCGAGAGTCTCGTATCCACTGACCCGTCGGTGATGAACTTAACGACCCCTTGCAGTCAACGACTAGTCGATGATAACTTATGAGTTATGGAACTTAGAACTCAGGTGGACTATCGAGGAAACAGTCATATCGATAATACAGACCAGTCAAGAGTATCAGGATCGAAACCTCGATAAAGGGCGATAGTTCGTTCTGAATAAGACTAGTTTCCAGACTTGAAACTCTGTCAGGATGGCTTGCCCCAGACCGAGCTTCTCATATGGACCGACCTCTCGGTGCCATGATTGTCGACCCATCGGTAACACAAACCTATCAGTAAGATATAAATTGTGCCATTGAAAGTGCATTTAATGCTCAACGGTCGGGTAGTTGAATGGTAGTATTTTTAGTCACTGATCCCTCAGTGTGCCTACTTGTCGACACTGGAGTGTCCTGAAAAACTTGTTGCCTTCTCTATAAATACCAATCTTTGGAAAAACGTTGAGACCCATATCATTACCATTGAGCTTACACAAGGGCCAACGAAAGGATCATTCTCTCTTGAGTTTATATTTGGAGTATCCAACACAACCAATCTTGTTGATTGAGTTTGTGAAAAGAAAGAGAGAAGAGAGGCAAGGCTACACTTCTAGGATAGACATTAGCAAAACCAATTTCCTAAAGGACTCCCAGATACTTGGGATTGCTTAACGCGGAGGTACATCTTCGTCATCAAAGAACGACAAGTGGAAGGATCTTCGAGAAGCACTCATCGTCAAGAAAGAGCTACAAAGGCAAATGCTTCTTGGTTTTAATTTTATTTAAAACCTTTATCCTGTGAAAGTGGATTAAGGAGGCTTGGCTCCGGAGCCATTATAAAAAATCTAGAGCGTAGTCTCTGGCACATGTGGTGGGTGGAATTCCCAGCCAAATGAATAAGTGAAATTCCTATCCTACATGTGGTGGGTGAAATTCTCAACCAAATGAGTAAGGTGGAATTTCTACTCTAAATGTGAGGGTGTAAGTCCCCACTTAGTGGATTTGGGGGTAGCTCAAGGTTGAGCTAGTCCTAATAGTGGATGTAGGTTGGCTAACCGAACCACTATACATTTGCTCTTATGGGGTTTGATCATTGTATGGTTGTGTTTTAGTATTTAAGCATTCTTCTCAACACACATCTCTTTGCATTTGATTATCTCTCAAGCATTGATAATCAAGCAATATGCAAGAGGTTCTAAACTTAGTGTGATCATTTAAGTAATTAATAACAATTTATCACACTAAACAAATCTCTTGATTAATATTGTCTTTCCGCTGCACTTAAACTTTAAACAATCAAGAAATTTGTAAACACCATAGAAACGGGGATTGACCTATTCACCCCCCTTCTAGGGTCAATCTTGTTCTAGCACCCAAGGGAGAACTCTCAATTGGTATCAGAGTCTCGTGCTCTTCAGAAATGATCTAATCATCCGAGTTGATCCGTGCTAGAACAATGGTTATGAGAGAAAGCCATGATATTTCCAAACCTCCATTAGTGATGAAAAATGGAAAGGAAAAACTTTAATTGTTTTCATCAATAAATATGTTTGGAAATAGGTGAATTGAAAGTGGTCTAAACCTATGGAAGAGGTATTTGATTAACACTCAAATTACATGACCACTCAGTCCAAAAACAAGTAGCTTGGATTTTTGATGAAATGTCGATGCACTTCTATTTAAACACTTGTAGCTTTCATTAATGATGTTTCATAAAATGATTATGAGAGACTCATGAGATATGAGATAGTATAAGAGGCTGAAAGAATCCACGAAGAAATTGCCTCTTCTCTCCAAATGGATGAAATCACCTATCTAGACCAAATAATGTACCAAGAGAAAAAGTTGACTGATTAAGTTCATCCATTGAAGAAATCCAAGTGGAATCCTCTGAAGAAGAAGATGATGGAATTGAGGAACTTGATGAGGGTGGTGACCTCCAAGTGTCAATTAAGGCCTTGTTCCAAGAGAGTTTAAAATAGCCTACGGACCTCCACACTGCAAATTTTAAGAATGCTTAACTCTCTGATCAACTTCAAAATGGCAAATGATGTTGGAAAATGTCTTGAAGCTAATAATCTGAATTTGGGATCAGATTTGAAGTTGTCTCAAGACAAGGTTGCCCAAAGGGATAGTACTCTCATGTTGGGATAACCTCAAGGTACAAAATTTGGTGTTTTGATTCACAAAGTTAAGTGGGAAGGCATCCAAGATCAAAACCATATTTGAAACAAGGCCATCATGGTGTTGTGGACTTAGATTACAAGTCCCACAGTGGTTGTTCAAATGTATGGAGGGATACCATTGTTGGTATCACATTTGAAACATGTTTTGGAATCACCATTGTGTCTTGCCTTCAATCCACGTTCTTGTTTGATTGATTGATTGATTTTATGCAAGATACTAGTGTGTACATGAAGGTTAGCACCATAGTATTGGATTATACTTGTCTCATTTCATTTCATATGCCATGTGATTTGTGCATCTTTTGGAAATGAATGTAGGTGGTGCATTACCTCATGTATAGGGTGTGTATGTGCTTAATGGTACACATATATAATGTCGTTTCATTCAAAGTTGTTAAACTTGTGAATGTCTTGTGGAATGAAACATGTTTCATGCCTTTAAATGATTTTTTGGTTTGGTATGACTTACCAAAGGTGTTGATCAAAATGATCAAATATGCCTATCTGTAATCCATTTATGTACCAACTCTTTTCAATAAATGAACCTCATTGGAGTATGTTTGAAAGAATGGTAAAAGTGTTTATCATGTTTTGAGTAATAACATGATAACATGCATAAGAGCTATGTCGGTAGTGTCATACTTCATTTCCGTATGCATGATTAATATATTCTAAATGTGAAATGAATGTATAGTTTGTGTGCTTAGTGTCTCATTCCAATATCCGTTATTTTACACACTATGTGGAATGAGTTACGTTCAGAGACACCTTGTCTTTGTTAAAACCTGGAGATGCCGCATCTCATGACATCACACACATGGGCAATATGTTTGAATTGGTAAATTAAATGTGCCCAAGGTACTTGGATTGGATTGGATCCAGGAAAATAGATTCGTAATCCATGTTTTGTGCCTATCTTCTGAAGGATGTGTTGAATCTTTTAATGGCACATAACCTGTGTGAATGTATGTATCTATACTAGCATTGAAAGGTGTATAAACAAAGCTTGATGAAGTATGAACATCGCAAGCACACACACAAACAACCAGTCATCCTTCAATTTTTTTTTTTTAAAAAACCCAGGTCGAATGATAGACTAGTCGGAGGAACTAACATGTCGGTTCTATTGGAAATCAGAACACATACTAAAAAGGGGGAAAATCGAAAGGAGTGACATGTCGATACTCATCGACATGTCGACACAGACCGATCTTTGGTCACAACTTATCGGTAAGATAGAAAAATTAAGTTAAAAGGTCTCCTTCTGCGAAAACGATCGATTGTTAGTGCCCCGGCTGTACCGAGTCCCTATTTGTCAATTCCATGACTCGGGAAGAAGCACTTGCTAAGAAGATTGAATACCCAAGATGATCAAGAATGAAGATCGTGCTCCACCAGGCTCAAAGCTCATCGTCATGGCAATCACATAAACAGGTATTTGGCCATAGATGACTTTAGGTGGTATCTACACCTTAGAGAGGACCATTCCTACGCTTAGTTGAACAAATGGTAAAATCATAAAGAAGCATAAAGAGGAAGCTGGATAGTGAATTGGAACCCAACTTGGAAATATATAATTGGTTTCACTGTCAACTCGACCAGTCGTACTCACCGACCCCTCGGTGGAGACATGATCAACCCATCGTGGTCCAAGACTGGTTGGCTAGATTGACAAAAGTTCTAGATCAGAGAACTGTCATTCTAGGAAAGCTTTTGATTGAGAGTCTTGTATGCACCGACCCCTCGGTGATAAAGTTAAGCGACTCCTTGTAACACCCAGATTTTCCAATTCATAAATATATGGGATTTGTTTATTTAAATTGTTAAATTGGTTGAATTTAAGGTTAGAAAGTGGAATGAACCTTAAATGGGTAAGGAGGTGGGTCAATTGCCCAATTAAGACCCAACGGGTTATCAATAAGGTTCAATTGGAAATAATTGGGTAAGCCTTAAATAAATGGGTCAATTGCTCAACTGGGACCCAATGGGTCAAGGTGAACTAATTTGGAAGTAAATGAGTAAGATTAATTTAATTGGGTCGAATACCCAATTAAGACCCAAGTCATGAGATCCACCTCATCAAGTGAGGTGGCATGTAAATGAAATGGCTAAGTGGGACCCCAAGTGCCATGTGTCATGGTCGACTAAGTCATGGTTGACTTGGTCAACCATGAGTGAGTTCAATTGAGTTGAATTGGTTTGAGTTGGGAAATGAATTCATTTGAGTTGAGGAAAGGATATACTTATATGAATTCAAGTGAGTTAAGGACTTAATAATTAAATTTAGTTGAGTTGAAACGAATTAAAAGAAATGAGTTGAATAAGAAGATGGAGGGTTTCCATCTCATGGGTATCAACCGAGGGGACACACGATTGGACGATGGAGAGGTGTCCATCTCAAGAGGTGCCTTGGTTAAAGCCAAGGGACACCATGGTTGAGATGAAACCCATTAACCAATGGGGAGGTGGAGAGTTTCCATCTCCATGGATGGAATTCAATGCCACATTGGGAGCCTAAAGGGTTGCTTGGTTTGAACCAAGGGTCACCTTGGTTAAGCCAAGTGACACCTTGGTAAGATGAAACCTTAGTGAGGGAAGTGAAGGGCTTTAGGTAGGATTACAAAGAGATACAAGCCAAGGGGCTGCTCACACCCCTTGGCCAAATTCCACAAATTGAAACAAAGAGATTTGCATTCTTTTCTCATCTCTTTCTCTCCCAATTCGTCTCTTGACTTAGAGAAATCAGTGAAGAACAAGAAAGGAAGGGATTGAAAGGAGTTTGGGCTGATTACAAGGAGACACCATCAAGGGGCACTGCACACCCTTTGGCCGACACCTCTACATTGAGAACAAAGAGATTTCTATCTTCTTTTCTCTCTCTCTCCCACATTTCGTCACTACACTTAGAGGACCAACAAAACACCAAGAAAGGAGAAGGATTAAGGAGGAAAGACCGAAACAAAGAAAGGAGGAGAAGGGTAAAGGTATGTCCCATGCTTATGTAAATGGGAATGAGATTAAGGAAATCATGGATTTGGCCATAAGTGGCCGAATCCATGGGCTCCAAGAGTGTTAGAATAAAATGGTCAAACCGTTAAATGATCATGGAGTTGGTATCCATTCAAGGAATGGATAGATATTGAAAACCAACTAAGAGCGGTATGGATTAGTTTAATCATGTGTAAAAGAAGCTTAAGGAAACCATGGTTTTGGCCATGGAGTGGCCAAACCCATGAGTTTCACATATTGATTTGAAATGGATGGCCGAATTATGTTAAGGCCATGGGATGGTAAAACCATCTAGAGGATGGAAATGGTTGAAACAGAAGGAAAGGTGATGTTTGATTCATATTATGAAACAAGGATTGAAAGAGTAATGGACAAAACCCTAGCTTTGGCTAGTGGGTAGAGTATACTTATTAATTTTATGTATGAATGATTAATACATGGTTAGACATGATTAAGGAATGAATTTCATGGAGAAAAACCAAGAAAAACATACAAACAAAAGAAGACTGAACAAGGGTTGCACTGTCCACTGGACAGGTAACGGACGTGGACAGGGTGTTGTGGGCGCGGGACAAGTTGAGCTGTCCTTGCGACGGGTTTTACCATCCGCGGACGTATTTCGACTGTCCGCAAGACGGGTAATGGACTATAATCAGACAGGGTTCAGTCGACTGAATTTAAAAGTGACAATTTTAAATAATTTTTCTAAAGGTTCAGTTTATCTGGAATGATGTATGGAATGATTAATTGAAACCAAAAGAAATCAAATTGATTGAAATATGTGATCGAATTTAATAAGGAAAGAAGATTCTCAAAGGGGTTTGCAATTTCGTTTCGACGTGATCATTGAACGTGACCTTCACGAAAACAGTAAGGATATTTTCTTGGACGTTGGTGGGATTCCTACCTTGTTGAGATGCATATGGATCTTATATGTTATGGGTTTTTAATTCAATACAATGTTTATTTTGGTAAATCAAATGGTGAAAGTCTTATGAACTGGATTTCAATATGATTTGATATGAAATGGCATTTCTGCATTCATGATCTCATGCATGGCATGGGAGGGAACATGAGGGAGGAGTCCATGCTCCATTCGGTGATTCCGATTAACATACATGGGGAGGAGTCCACGCTCCATAGGTATATCCGATTAGTATACGTGGGGAGGAGTCCACACTGATTCTGATTAATATACATGGGGAGGAGTCCACGCTCCATCGGTATATCCGATTAGTATACGGGGGGAGGAGTCCACATTGATTCTGAGTAACTTATGTGGGGAGGACTCCACGCTCCATTCGGTGATTCCAATTAACATACGTGGGGAGGAGTCCACACTCTATTCGGTGTTTTTCTGATTAACATATGTGGGAGGTATAACAGTGACCAGGTGGTACATCACAAAACACTGTGGAAGTAATTGGCCAAAGGAACTCTTGATTCGATTTGTATGGTAATGATATGGAGATTGGGTGGGGGATCATTGGCATATGACACCCATGGCATGACACATACATTGCATGACTTGGATATGGTTATCATGCGTTGTTTTTGGTACTATGATATGTTTACAGTTTTAATATGATGTTCTTATTCTGATTTGTATATTGATCCTATGTGTATAACCCTACTTCCTACTGGGCGCGTTGACTAACGCCCTACTTCTACCCTTTAGATGATGGAATAGGGAATGGAAAGGACGATGGACGTGAAAGAAGCCAAGTTTAGGAGCTTGGGCAACTTATGCTTACTTTATTTAATATTGATTTTGGAACAATGTATTTGAGATAATTGCATTTTGGGATTGTAATAACTTAGTTTATTTTGCTATAGTTGGTTGATGATTTTTGGATATTTAATCTTAAGTTAATTTAATAGTGATTGGCTTCCTTGCTTTTTAATATCAAGTCTATGGATAGTATTCTATTCATATGTTATTTCCCCAGTTAATTTATATAGCGTGAGAACTATTTTAGTGGACTTGGTCCACACTTACGTATCGTTCGCCATATAAGGATCGGGTTTGGAAACCCGGACTTAGCTCGCGTCATGACGTTCCCGCTCTCTCTCACTCTATTTAAATAAATAAAAATATACTCTGATTTTCAGCGAGTGAAAAAGGGCGGGGCGTTACACTCCTCGTTGTCGACGACTCATCGGTAAATGTCTTACGAGTTCTGGACTGTGAACTCAAATGGGCTTTAGAGAAAACAGACATATCGGTAGTTCAAGACCCATCGAAAGTACCAAGATCGAACCCTCAGTTAAGGGCGACAAGTCATCCTGGGTAAGACATGTTTCTGACTTGAAACTACTGTCACCATGGTTTACCCCAGTTTGAGACATTCGTATGGACCGACCTCTCGGTACCATAACTGTCGACCCATCGGTGACACCGACCTGTCGATCGGGAAGTAATAAAGTTGTTGGGAGTGCATTTAATTCACAACGGTTAAGTGGTTGAACTATAATAAATATAAACACCAACCCATTGGTGCCACCGACCTTTCGATTCTGGACAGTCAGAAAAGTCATTAAAGACTCCCCTATAATATTAGTGTTGGGTGATCGTTTTACTATCTTCCTTGAGCTGAGAAGAGTTATATACTCTAAGGAATGATCAACATTCTTGTATTGAGAATCATAAACAACCAATCTATTGATTGTGTTTGGAAGTAAGAAAGAGATGAAGAAAATCATTAACAACCAATCTATTGATTGAGTTTGAAAGTGAGAAAGAGAGGCGAGATATAAACTAGGAAAGCTTAAACTAATTTCCTTGTCACCCTGAGATTGTGATTGCTCTACGACGGCTACAAGGAGGAGCGTCGGCACTCAGTGGGTGGCAACTTCCAGTAGTACACATTAGCAAGAAAAAACTTAAAAGGCAAGTGCTTATTGGTTTTAATTTGTTTTTAAAACCTTTTACCCGAAAGTGGATTAATGGAGATTTTCTTCGTAACCACTATAAAAAACTCTAGAGCGATGTCTCTGACACAGTGGTGGGTGGAATTCCCAACCAATTGGATAGGTGGAATTCATATTTTACAGTGGTGGGTGAAATTCTCAGCCGATTGAGTGAGGTGGAATTTCTACTCTAATTGTGTGAGGGTGTAAGTCCCCACATAGTGCATTTGGGGATAGCTCAAGGTTGAACGAGTCCTAACAGTGGATGTAGGTTGGCGAACTGAAATACTTTATATCTTGTGTCCTTCTGACAGTGGTGTTAAAGCTATTTTCTTATGTTGATTGTTTAATCACATTTGCTAACACACACTCACTTGATTAATATATCCGCTACGCTTAAACTAATCAATCGAGTAAATTTAAAAGGGACCAACGATTTTAGATTTGTATCACCCGAATTTCTCAATAATATGAATATTTACGAAAATGCCACTGGATTGGTGAATTAAATAAATGTGATTGTAAATGAGAAAATGGTGGGGCCCATTGTTCAAATTACGACCATAAGAACATATTATAAGGGTCAATTTATCATGAATCGGTAATGAACATCAAATTGGGTCGATGTGGTTAATTGGGTCAAAGAACCCAATTGGGACCCAATGGGTCATAATGGACATGTTTGACCATTGGGTGAGCCCAAATTTAATGGGTTTAAGCTGAAATGATTGGAAACTAAATGGTGCATAAATGGGTAGGCTTGAGGCACATATGAAAATCACATGCAAATGGCTAAAACAACCCATAATTGGGTCATCGCGTCAAATTGGATCCATGGGCTAAATGGGGACCCAATGGGTCGTGTTGACCATGGGGATTATGTTTGACCGTGTGGACCCTCAAGTGAACTTAAATATGAGTCAAATCAGTTTGAGTTGGGACTGAAATGAGTTGGATTTGAATTAAATGGTTGAGTTGACTCAAGTGCATTAAATGAATGGCATTTAATGTGGTGAGTTGGGCTAATGAGTTGGGTGAGTTAAAATGGAAACCAAAGGGACCTTGAATTCCATTGAGTCAAATGAGGAGGTGAGGAGTTGGCTTAGTCTTAAACACCACAAAGAATTCCACACGTTGGTGGCATGAGGGGAAGTTTTTCCATGCATGAAATTAAATGGAATGGGATAAGTCTTGAATGGGGAATATGGAGGGTTTCCATCTTATGATGGAAACCCAAGAGGCCAACGTTGGGAGTGCCAAGGGATGCCTTGGCACTCCATCAAGTGACTCTTTGGTTTAATCAACATTGATGAGGGTTAAATGGGGGGTCAAGGGCTGTTTAACAAAAAGGAGTACACCATTCATTTTGGCCGAATTCCATCACCAAGAAATTTAGAATTCATCTCTCTCCCTTTCTCTCAAGAACCTACCTCCTTGGCCGAATTAGCCTTTGGTGTTTTCACCATTGATCAAGCACATAATCAGCAAAAGAAGGGAGGCTAAGGAAGATAGAAAGCAAGGATCAAAGGCAAGAAGAAAGGCTTAGAGAATTGGTAAGTACTTTATGGAAATTTGTTAAATAAAATGGGTTAAATGGAACATGATTTGGGCCATGGGATGGCCGAATATACCAAAGGTTTAGAATATGAATATTGATATTTAAAAAGATGGAAAACATGGACCATAGGGTTCGGCCACTTTGGATGGCCGAACCCCATGAAATAATATGGTTATGTTGATGGTTTTTGTAAGTTGAAAACCATGCAAAATGATGGACAGTTTTAGATGTTTTTAATTAGACCTAAGATGCAAGTTGAAAGGGTTTTAAATCATGGATTTGAATGTCATGATCTGGCCATGGAGTGGCCAAATTCATCAAGGGTTTAAACTTTGGGTAAAGGTTGTTTAAAAATGATAAAATGGATCATTGGGTTCGGCCACTTTGGATGGCCGAACTGCATGAAGTTATTTGGACATTTTGATGGTCTTAAAAGGATTTTTAAATGGAGATAAGTTTACTGTTTTGGAGCGGCTATGGCATGGCTGAATCATGTTGATGTTGTGGCTAAGTTCCTGATCTAAACCATGGATAGATGATGGACTAATTGAATCAAGAGAACCATAGGGTTCGGCCATGGGTGTATGGCCGAACCCCATTGACTGTTTTATGGATCAGTTAGAGCAAGAACATGGTTGGAAATTATGGACCATGATATGCTTTTGATTTAAGAATTATATATGTCTATCTATGGATTTAGTTGTAACGCCCCGCCCTCTCTGAGAATTTCAGAGTCTAAATTTTTTTTTTTTTTTAAAGTAATAATAAAACTCGAAAGAGAGCGGACGGCGTCACGACGCGAGTTAAGTTCAGACTACCCAAGTCTGAACCTTAACTGGCCACCCATGTGTACATGGAATAGACCATGATAGTGAATCACACATGGAACTAACATCAACATGAGGAATAATCTAGATTAATTGCGGAATAGAAAGACGAGATAGCAAGTAACAGTCCTAAACATTATTTATCATAGATCAAACATCCAAATGTTATCAAGCTACTCAAACTATAGCAAGTAGCGAATTATTACATGTCCCACAAAATATTCAAAAGACAGTAATATAAAGTAGTTCAGCCCTTCATTCAAGCACTTAGGCTTGGCTCCCCTCCCGGTCAACGACCTTTCCTTTCCCTTTGCTTGTACCTGCAATCTCCTCTGAGGATAGAATTAGGGCGTTAGATCAACGCGCCCAGTAGGTTCCCGAATCAGGGCTACCACATATTAGCATGTAAAACATGCATATACATATCTAATATAATCATCAAAACAGGTAAAACAATGCTATGATGTATGCACATGCAATGAGCCTCCCCCATCATATACATCCATAGCCATCATTTGTCGTGCCATGCACCGACAAGATAAATCACAATACAACTTCCATCTCTTCATCACTGACTGATTCATATCACGTATTAGTTCTCCTGGCGGGACTCTCTTCGCCTAAGGAGACCACTGTGACTATGATCATCATGTTACTCTTCCTGGCGGAACTCTCATCGCCTAAGGAGGACGTAACCCATAATTGTAACACTGTAGAACCTCATTCATCATCCCATGACCATGCATGAGATGCCAATGCCTGTATGCCATTTGTTAATGCATAATATATCATTTGAAACACATATATTAAAACAAGAGTATCATAAGAAAACTGGGTAAAAACCGTGGTTACAAGTAGGTAGGAAACCTACTGAAGAATCACTTCAGTAACTGATCTTTCTTTCGCGTCACCCGGTCACGACTCGCGCGTCGTTCGACTTCCGGTACCTTATCCATATATCAATCAGCAAGTCATAACTTATTCAATCACATCTACGACCCATCCACATCATGTGGGGTTCGGCCATGCCCATGGCCGAACATCATTAACTTAGAGTTTGTCATTTTATGGGATTCGGCCCTATACTTGGCCGAATCTTGTATTCCCACTCTTCCATCATCAAATGGTTCTCCATTACAATACTTTAAACCCTTTACAAAATCATGGGAATAATATCAAACACAAACTATGAACTTAGTCCATTTATTCCAAAAACAGCCCATGGGGTTCGGCCATGCACATGGCCGAACCCAATGGTTCTCTTGATCTGATTGATCCATCAATTACCCATAATTTGGATCAGTAATCTTAACCCTGATATTGACATGGTTCAGCCCTACATTGGCCAACCAATAACAACAAGTTAAACTTCACCAAATTACATCAAACACCATATTTTATATGGTTTTAAACTCATCAAAATCATCAAATACTAACATGGGGTTCGGCCATCCAAGGTGGCCGAACCTCATGTCTATGTTTTGTTCTTTCAAACATGTTTTTAGGTGTCATAGTATCAGTATAACTTTGCTGCCTTATTACCTCTCAAGACCATCCAACTAAGTTCATCAATTTGTCCAAATGACCATCAAACTTTGTGGGATTCGGCCATCCAAGATGGCCGATCCTGATGGTCCAATTCATCAATTTTAAACCGTTGATTTAGACCCATGGTACCTTCAGTCCTTATATCATTCAGATCCATGTTTTTAACCCTGTTTAAAACATGTATTTGAGTCTCAATAAAACTCAAAAACAGTCCACCAAAAACTCCATGGTTTCCATGTTTCAAAATATGAAAACCAACCTAACTTTTACATGGGGTTCGGCCCTCCATGGTGGCCGAACCCAATGGTCATCTTTACCATTTTAAAGCCTCTCTTAATCAAGGTTAAACCTTGGTGTATTCGGCCATAACCATGGCCCAATTCACCCCCATTCATTCCATGTTATTAAAACCAAATAACACATAAATACTTGCCAAATTTTCCAAGTTTTCTTCTTGTCTTTGATCCTTGATTTCTCCCTTTTATTTCTTCTTTCTTTCCTTAATTCCTTGCTGGTTTAGGCTTGATTAACTGATGCCAAACCTCTGCTATTCAGCCAAGAAAACGAATTGGAGAGAGGGAGAGAGAGATGGGAATTCTTGGATTCTTTGGTGTGAAAAACGGCCATGTATGGTTAGGTTTTCTTTTATAGTTTCAGCCCCCCAACTCCCATTCATCCTCCCTCATTAATGTTGTTAAAAACGATGGGGCAAAGGGTGTTAACCAAGACCTCTTGGTGCCAAACATTGCACCCCTTGGTGCCAAACATTGTATCACATGGGAAATGAACCAATGCAACCCTTCATGAAGAGGTGCCGCCCAACCTTGGTGTCTTTTGGCTTTGCCAAAGCACCCTTTCATACCAACGGCTGAGATTAATTCAGATTAATTGTTGTGTGAGATTACAACTCATTTCCATCTCCTCTTGACTACCTAACGGAATATTTTTATTCTAAACCAACTCATCCAACTCATCACTTTTAATGCACTAAGTTTGAGTCAACTCATTTCTTAAATCCAACTCATTTCAAATCAACCCAACTCAAGTTGAATTAACTCACACTTGAGTTCAATTGAGGGCCCACACGGTCATCCGTGGTCAAACTGGTCAACCCGACCCGTTGGGTCCCCCCTTTAGCTCCTTGACCCGTTTTTGACTCTATGACCCAATTATGGTATTTTGGTCATTTGTAAGTGGTTTTCTCATATGGATCATGCCTACCAATTTCTTCTCTACTTGATTTCCAATCAAATAGGCTTAACCCTATTTAATTTAAGCTTACACAATGGTCAAATCATCCATTTTGACCCATTGGGTCCAATTGGGCCCTTTGACCCATTTAGCCATTTCCAACCCAATTGATGTACATAACCCATCCAAATCAACTTGATATATATATAATGTGCTCATACGACCTTAATTTGAGCAATGGGCCCCAACATTTCTTATTTTGACATCACAAAATAATTAATTTAATAATTCAGGGGCATTTTCATAATTTTCCATTTCATTGAAAAATTGGGGTGTTACATTAGTATAGGTAAATAAACAGCCATCATGGATGATGGAAAGAGGAACAAAAACCAGTTTGGTGAGGTTCGGCCATGAAGGATGGTTAAACCCCACTAATGGTCATTGGTGGCCTTAGTGTATAACTATCAGGGTGATTGAAGATGTATGTAAGAATGATTTAAAAGGACCAAATTAAGATGGTGAGGTTCGGCCATGTTGTATGGCCGAACCCACCAAGGAGGATTAGTTATGGTTATTGGTGTTTAAGGAAAATTAAACAAAAGGTTAGTCTAAATGGCATAATGGTAATTATAGATGAAATGATCATAGGATTGGATATATGGGCCAAAACCAAAATGGTAAGATTCAGCCAAGTTGTATGGCCGAACCCTACCAAGGTTCATTTGGAAGTTTGGTTTAATTGAATGGTTTTAATTAAATAAAAGAGAGACCAAAATTTAAATGGGTGAGGTTCGGCCATGGGGTATGGCCGAACCCCACAAAGTGGATTTTTGGGGCTTAGACTAAGTTGGAATCACATGGATGAATGTTTGATTTGCTGTTATGTAATAGGGCCACGAGAATTGCTTGAACGGTGTACAAAGTCGTGATCGGTTGACAGTTTAAAGAACGGTCAAACTAAGTGAACATTGAGTAGGTTTCCTATCTACTTGTAACCACATTTATACTTGGTTTTATGATGGTTTTTATGAGACATTTGTTATACTATTATTTATCATCTTGGATTTGAATGATGAGATTTATTTACATGCTTCATATATTCGTTGGTATCTCATGCATGGACATGGGATGATGATTATGGAAAGCCTCCTTAGGCGATGAGGGTCCCGCCAGGAGTAGTATCATGATGATAAGAGTTACATTGGCCTCCTTAGGCGATGAGGGTCCCGCTAGGAGGAATATTATGATGATGAGAGTTACATTGGCCTCCTTAGGCGATGAGGGTCCCGCCAGCAGGAATATTATGATGATGAGAGCCACATCGGCCTCCTTAGGGGATGAGGGTCCCGCCAGGAGGAATATCATCAAGAAGAAATGAAAGAGTATTGTGATTTACCTTCACGATGAGAGTCTCGTCAAGTGATGGCTATGTATATGTGTGATGGGTGGGACTCATTACATTTGAACTTACATACATAGCATTGATTTCAGATGTTTTGTTGATCATATACTATGATATATGAATGATTTATATACTAACCATGTGGTAGCCTTGATCGGAAAACCTACTGGGCGCGTTGATCTAACGCCCTAATTCTATCCTTAGAGGATGATGCAGGAAAAACAGTAAAGGGATTCTTGGAGACTAACATGCATGATAGAATAAGTTGGTTTTGTATTGGCATGTTAGGAAGATAGAGATCAGGCTAAGGTGGCACACATCCTTGGAGAATGGGAGAGCACAAAATATGTGATGTTTAGCACCTGTCACTGGTCATGATAGCTTAGGAAGGAGGATGCAAGCTTGAAAGAAAACTTGATTGAAAATAAACTTAGAGGGAGCTAAGTTTATGGGGGAGATAATCTGTAGGAGCTAAAAAATATAGCTTACTCCATGGGGGAGATGAGTCAAAACAACTACAAAAGATAGCTTGGAGAATGGGAAAAGACTCCAGGGAAGCTAAGTAAATGAGCTTGTCCTATGGAAGAAATCAGCTAAACTAGATTTTAGCTTGAGTAAGAGAAAAACAAACCTTCTTGCACAAGGATATGTATTAAACCTGGGGAAGAACCAAGAGTAGCAGCAGAACTTAGTTATCACTAGGTGTAAATAGCATAGGGGGAGTGTTGCTGATGTCTACTAAAACTTTGTCAATTGTATGACAAAATAGGATAGAAATTAGTAAAAGCTATAAGCAACATGGGGGAATGCATGATAAAGCCGAAGTGCTTGGTCCTCTAGAAAGAGAGAGCCATAAAGGGGAGGAATATGATAAAGCAAATACACATGGGAGAATGTCTATGCTTTGAGTTTGGGAGATCAAACTCAAGAAGATTGAAGGAGAAAATCTTCTCAACACTAGGTAGTGTTGTTGCCTAGGAAATCTCATTTAGTCTTTCGATCTATGTTTTGGACTAACTCCTCTAATGATTTCTCTAATGTTGTTTGCTTATGTACTTAAATAGGAAATTATGATTTAAAGCAAGCTGAACAAGAATATGTGAAGACCATAGTCTTGTTCTACCATTTGAATATGTAATTAATGTAATATTTTGTATTCAAATGTAATGTAATAAGGGTGGGCTTGTAATTGGGTTAGCTTCTATGTTTTGTCATAAAATTGACAAAGTGGGACATTGTTAGTGCCCCGGCTATGCTGAGTCCCTGTTTGTCAATTCCATGACTAGGGAAAAAGCACTTACTAAGAAGCTTGAAGACCCAAGATGATCAAGAATGAAGATTGTGTTCCACCAGGCTCAAAACTCATTGTCATGGCAATCACAAAAATAGGTATTTGGCCATAGATGACTTTAGGTGGTACACACACCTTAGAGAGTCTAGGCTTAGTTGAATAAATGGTAAAACAATAAAGAAGCCTAGAGAGGAAGCTGGACAGTGAATTGGAACCCAACTTGGAAATATGCAATTGGTTTCATTGTTAGCTCGACCAATCGTACTCACTGACCCCTCTGTGGAGACAGGATCAACCCATCGTGGTCAAGGACTGGTTAGTCAGATTGACAAAAGTTCTGGATCAAAGAACTGTCGTTCTGGGAAAGCCTCTGACTGAGAGTCTCGTATACACCGACCCCTCAGTGATGAACTTAAACGACCCCTCGTGGTCGACGACTCATAGGTAAAGGTCTTAAGAGTTTTGGACTGTGAACTCAATTGAGATCTCGAGAGAACAAACATATCGGTAGTTCAAGACCGATCGAGAGTACTAGGATCGACCCCTCGATAAAGGTCGACAGGTCGTTCTGGGTAAGACAGTTTTCTGACTCGAAACTACTGTCAGTAGAGTTTGCCCCAGATCGAGACACTCGTATGGACCGACCTTTCGGTGCCATAACTGTCAACCCATCGGCGACACCGACCTGTCAACAAGGAAGTAATAAAGTCGTTGAGAGTGCATTTATGTGCAACGGCCGGGTGGTTGAACTGTAATAAATATAAACACCGATCCATCGGTGCCACCGGCTTGTCGGTTCTGGACAGTCAGAAAACCGTTATGGGTGATCGTTTTACTGTCTTCCTTGAGCTGAGAAGAGTTATATACTCTAAGTAACGATCAACATTCTTGTATTGAGAATCATAAACAACCAATCTATTGATTGTGTTTGGAAGTAAGAAAGAGATGAGGAAAATCATTAACAACCAATCTATTGATTGAGTTTGAAAGTGAGAAAGAGAGGAAAGATATAAACTAGGAAAGCTTAAACTAATTTCCTTGTCACCCTGAGATTGTGGGTGACATCTTCAAGAAGCACACATTAGCGAGAAAAAACTTCAAAGGCAAGTACTTATTGGTTTTAATTTGTTTTTAAAACCTTTGACCCGAAAGTGTAATCCCCACCCAATTGGATAGGTGGAATTCCTATTCTACAGTGGTGGATAAAATTCCCAGCCGATTGAGTGGGGTGAAATTCTTACTCTAATTGTAAGGGTGTAAGTCTCCACAGAGTGAATTTAGGGATAGCTCATTGTTGAGCAAGTCCTAATAGTGGATTTAGGTTGGCGATCCGAACCACTTTATATCTTGTGTCCTTCTGATTGTGGTGTTAAAGCTATTTTTATGTTGATTGTTTTGTAACGCTCCACCCTTTTTCACTTGCAAAGATCAAAGTATATTTTTTTTTTTAAATAAGTGAGAGAGAGCGGGTCGTCACGACACGAGTCAAGTTCGAGTTTTCAAAACCTGACCCTTAACTAGTCACCATTACGTGTACGTGGACTAGTACACTTAAACATTTCACACGTTTTACTAAATACTTGCGGAATAATCTATATGAATAAGATACTATTCAATTTCATGTCATCATTAGGCAAGGAAAGCCAATCACCATATATCTTTAATAAAAACTTAAGATTATCAAATCATAGCAAATAAGTCTAATGTCACAAAATAGTCTAAGTTATTGAAAACCAAAATGCAAGTCCCCAAATACATCATTGAAAACAAAACTAGTAATTTAAACTTCAATCTCCCAAGCTCCTATGCTTGGCTCCCTTCCGGTCCTACATCCTTCTCCTTGACATTTCCTGTTCCATCATCTATAGGGTAGAAGTAGGGCATTAGTCAACATGCCCAGTAGGTATTCAAATTAGGGTTAGGGTTCACATAAGAGTAATATAAATCAAAGGTACATACATCATTGTCATATTTGTAAAACATTTCATAAGTAGTAATAACAATGAATGTGTGCATATCATAATCATACTTACATATGTGTCACGTCATGGGTGTCAATGCCAAATGAACTCTCACCCAATATCCATAGTTATATCCAATCATAAATCAATCAATAAACGGTTTCCTTGGCCAATTATGTTCACAGTGTTTGAGGCGGCAACCACCAGGGCACTGTATACCTATCCACAAATTAATAGGGATTACCCATGGAGTGTGGACTTCTCCCACTGCTCAGGGTTTCGGGACTACCTACCCAGGAGCTCTTTGGATAAATCTTCAACTTCCAATACCACTCAGCCCAAAGACCAAAACTGCTTGGACTAGTGATGAATTGGCTATGCATGTAAACCAAACATATGTAGTATTCATCAGTGTTGTTTCATGATGTGTTGTCAAAATATTTAAAATACATGAAACAACAAAAGAGGATAAAAGAATCCATTGAAAATTGCCTCTTCCAGCCCAATGGATAACATCACCTATCGATCAATTAGTGTGCTGAAAATATTGGTGTTTGATTAAATTCACCCATTAAAAAAGTCCAAACTATATCCTCTAAGAGAAGAAGAGGATGGAGGAAAGGAACTTGATGAAGGTAGTAACCTCCAAGTATCTTATAAGGTCATTTGACAAAAGGCCATACTGGATTGTGGACTTAGATTCCAAGTCTCACAAAGTTAGGTTCAAATGTGAGAAGGGATACCACTGTAGGTGTCACATTTGAAACAAGTTTTGGAATCATTGTGTTTTTTACATTCGATCCATGTTCTTGTTTGATTGTTGGATTGATCTATTGTAAGATATGTGTTGTACATGTTTGTATGAACTCTTGTATTGGAATATACATATCTAATTTCATTTCATATGCCATGTGATTTGTGCATCTTTAAGAAATGAATATAGTGTGTGCATTACTTCATGTATAGGGTGTGTATGTGATTACAGCCAATGTGGTACACAAACACATTGTTGTTTCATTCCAAGTTCCTAAACTTATGAATCTCATATGGAATGAAACATGCTTTATGCCCTTAAATGGATTATTATTGGTGTGACCTACCAAAAGAAATGATCAAAATGATCAAATGTGCATATCTGAATCCATTTAAGTACCAGCTCATTTCAATGAATTGGAGCTCTCTTAAAAGAATGGTAACAACATTTATCATGTTTTGAGTAATAACATGATAATAGGCATAAGAGTTGTGCATGTAGGGTCATACTTCATTTCTGTATGCTTGATCAATATACTCAAATTAGGAAATGAATGTATGATTAGAGTGCTTTGAGTTTCATTCCAATAAACATTAATTTATACATTATGTGGAATGAATTATGTTCATATGTGCCATGCGTTGTTAAAACCTAGAAAGGCCTCATCTTATAACTTCACACACTTGGAAAATATGCTTAAATTGGTGAATTAAATGTGTCCAAGAATCTTGGATTGATTTGGATCCAAAAAAGAGATCCGTAATCCATGGTCTGTGCCTATCTTCAGAAGGGTGAATTGAATCTTCAAATGGCACAAATGCGGTGTGAATGTATGTATCATCACTGGCATTAAAAGGTGTATAAGAAAAGCTCTATGAACTATGAACATCGCAAGCGCACACACACACACACATACCTAGTCATCCTTGAAGTTAGAACCCAAGTTGAAGGATAGACTAGTCGGAGGAACAAACAGGTTAGTACTGTTGGATTTGAAAACACTGTCTAAAATAGGGAAAAATCGAAAGCGGAGAGAGGTCGATACATATCGGCACATCGACACAGACAGGTCGTTTGTCAAGATCGGTCGGTGAATCAGAAAGAGTAAGTTAAAAGGTTTCTTTCCGCAAAAATGAAAAAAACATTTCGAAATCGTCGTTTCCCCTCCCCGCTGAAGCTTTGCAATTTCCTCCTCTCCTCCCGTGCCCTAAACCTGCCGTTAGGACATCCTAAAGAGAAATCTCCCCGGAAAGACAGAGGGTTTTCGTTTCTTTTGTCTCCAGTAGTTGAAAAATGACAAGGGACAAGCCCTCAGTCATTATCGTGTCCTCTGATTCTGAGAATGATCATGCCACCCATTCTAAGAAACCAAAATCTAAGTGCCTTCCCTCGAGAAAAATTAAGTAGTGATGAGGATGCACTTATCAGGAAACCTGCTACTGGTAAGGAAGGAGAGGAGAAAATAAACATGCAGGTTGTTAGGGAACGCCTTCTATATCATATTGGTCACGTGGATTTTGTAAATTAGACTAACATGCAGGTTGTTAGGGAGATTAGGATCGGGCTATGAAATTGCACACACCTTGAAGAATGGGGGAGCGCAAAATATGTGTTGATTAGACCTGTCACTAGTCATGATAGTGTGAGAAGGAAGATTGACAAAAGCTTCAATAGAAGCTGAATGAAAAATAAACTTAGAGACAGCTAAGTTTACGTTGGAACTGGGTAGAGAAAGCTAAGGGAGACAGCTTGGAGAATGGGGGAGAAGACTTTAAGGATGCTAGGGCATTTGCTCCACTCATGGAAGAAATCAGCAAAGCTAAGTCTTAGTTTGTACAGGGACAAACTAACCTTGATACACGAGAAGTGTGCATTAAACCATAAGGAGAACCATGAGTTAGAGTATAACCTAGTTAAACACTAAATACAAAAAGAATGAGGGAGTGCTTAAAACTTGATATCAACCTACTAATCTTTGTCAATTAGATGAAAAAATAGGGGAGAAATTAGTATAAACTAAAAGACATTAAAGTCAATGGACATAAAGAGAATGTCTATGCCAAGAAGATTGGGGGAGAAATTTTCTCTAGCTTGGATAACCTATAAGTAGTGTTAGTCACTAGGAAATCAAGGAGTATGGGGAGCTTGAATACAAATCTTGTTTAGTCCATTAATGAAGATTTATGTTTTAGAACTAGCCACTCTAATTATTTTTTAATGTTGCTTACTTATGTACTTGAACAGGAAAATGAAATGAAGCAAGCTGAACAAAAATATGCGAAAACCATAGTCTTGTTTTTTCATTTGAATATGTACAAGTATTCAAGGTAATATTTTGTATTCAAATGTGTTGTAATAAGGTTGGGATTGTAAAAGGGTTAGCTTCTAGGTTTTGTCATGAAATTGACAAAGGGGGAGATTGTTAGTGCCTCAGCTTGGCCAAGTCCATATGTTTGTCAATTCCATGACTCGTAAAGAAGCACTTACTGGAAACTTGAATACCCAAGATGATCAAGAGAAAAGATCATGCTCCACCGAATTGAAGCTCATTATTATGGAAATCACAAAATAGGTAAAATAACCATAGATGACTTTAGGTGGCACCCACACCTTAGAGAGGACTATCCCTAGGCTTAGTGGAACAAATGGTTAAATCATAAAAAACCTAGAAAGGAAGGTTGACAGTGAATTGGAACCCAACTTGGAAATAGATATTTGGTTTCACTGTCAGCTCGACCAGTCGTTCTCACCGAGACAGGATCGAGCCATCATGGTTAAAGACTGGTCGGCCAGATTGACATAGGTTCTAGAGCATTGAACTATCATTATGGGTATGCCTCTGATCGAGAGTCTCATATGCACCGACGCCTCAATGAAAGGTTGAAACGACCCCCTGTGGTCAACGACTCCTCGATCAAAATCATGAGTTCTGGAATCTTTGAACTCATGTGGACTCTCGAAGAAACAAACATATAGGCAATCAAAGACCGATCGAGAGTACCACGACCGACCCTTAGGTAAAGGGCGATAGGGTCGTTATAGGTAACATGTTTCTAGAGATGAAACTACTGTCAAGCAAGGTTTGCACCAGAATAAACCCCTCGTATGGACCCACCACTCGGTACTATAAGTGTTGACCCATGGGGGACAACGACATGTCGACTGGGAAAGACTATTACCATTGGGAGTGTAATTAATGCACGACGGTCGGATTTGTAACGGTAACATTTCTAGTCACCGACCCCTCGGTGCGACCGAGCTATCTGTACATTACCGTTACTTCAACTTGTTGCCTTCTCTATATAAACCAATCCTTATGCAACCAGTTAGTATCCTTCATAATGATCAGTTGGACTCTCATCTTTATCAGTGAGTTTAACAACGGCCAATAGAAGGATCACTATATCTCTTGTACTTACACTAGGGGAAACAAATACAACCAATCAGTTGGATTGAGTTGTGAGAGAGATAGGAATGAAGAAAACTCATAAACAACCAATCTGAGTATTGAGTTAAAAAGTGAAAAGGACAGAACCCTAAACTAGGAAACCTTTGGTAGAACTAGTTTCCTTGACACCCTAGATTGTGATTGCTCAACGGCGGCTACAAAGTGGAGTGTTGGTACACATTAGGTGGGATCTTGAAGAAGCACACATCGGGTGAAAGAGCTTCAAAAGCAAGTGCTTCTTGATTTTATATTTCTTTAAAACCTTTGTTCTGAAAGTGGATTAATGAGAGGTAATAGGAAACCACTATATAAAACTCTGAAGCGGAGTCTCCAGCACAGTAGTGGTGGTATTCACAGCCAAAAGAATAGGTGGAATTCCAATTTGACAGTGGAGGGTGAAATTCCCAACCGATTGAGTGAGGTGGAATTCCTTCTCTAATTGTGAGGGTGTAAGTCCCCAATTAATGGATTTTGGGGATAGCTCAAGGTTGAGCGAGTCCTAACAGTGGATGTAGGTTGGCTAACCGAACCACTTTAAATTGGTTTCATGGTGTTTGATTTTTGTGTGTTTGTATTTAGTCTTTAAGTACTATTCTTATCATACATCGCTTTGCATATAGATTATTTTATTCTATACATTGTACATTAGCATCGATAATCAAGTTTTATGTAAAAGGGCCAAAATCTTAGTGTGAATGTTTAAAAAATTGAATAAACACATCACACTAAACAAATCTCTTGATTAAATATTCTGTTGCACTCAAAATAATCAAGAAATTTGTAAACACCGGTAAAAATGGGATTGACATATTCACCCCCCTATATGGTCAATAATGATGTTCTAGCACATTGAAAATTGGGAACTTTCAATGTACATATAATTGATCTAATATATTAGTATTCAAATGTAATGTAATAAGGGTGGGTTTGTAATTAAGTTAGCTTATAGGTTTTTGTAATGAAATTGACAATGAGGGAGATTGTTAGTACCTTCGTTTTGTCGAGTCCCTATGTTTGTCAATTTCATGACTCGGGAAGAAGCACTTACTAGAAGCTTGATGATACAAGGTGATCAAGATTGAAGATCATGCTCACTGGATTAAAGCTTATCATTATGGCAACCACTAGACATGTATTTGGCCATAGATGAGTTTAGGTGGTACCACACCTTTGGAGGACCATTCCTAGGCTTAGTTGAACAAATGGTAAAATCGTAAAACGCCTAAAGAGAAAGCTTGACAGTAAATTAGAAGCGAACTTGGAATTATGAATTAAGTTTACTGTCAGCTATACCAGTTGTTCTCACCGACACCTTGGTGGAGACAGGATCAACCCATCGTCATCAAAGACTGGTTGGCCAGATTGACAAAGGTTCTGGATCATAGAACTTTCATTTTAGGTATGCCTCTGATCGAGAGTCTCATATGCACCGACCCCTCGATTATGAACTTAAGGACCCTTCACTGTCAACAACTCGTCGATGATAACTTATGTATTCTGGAACATAGAACTCAGGTGGACTCTCGAAAAATCAGACATATCGGTAACACAGACCGGTCGAGAGTACCAGGACCGGCAACTCGATACAAGGTGACAGGTCGTTTTGGGTAAGATTAGTTTCTGGACTTGAAACTCTGTCAGCATGGTGTTGCCCCAGACCGAGCCTCTCGTATGGATCGACCTCTCGGTGCCATGAATGTCGGCCCATTGGTAACACAGACCTGTAGATCAGATATAAATTGTGCCATTGAAAGTGCATTTAATGTTCAATGGTCAGGTAGTTGAACGGTAATATTTTTAGTCACCGACCCCTTTGTGCGCCAGACCTGTCGGCAGTGGAATGTCCCGAAAAACTAGTTGCCTTCTCTATAAATACCAATATTTGTGCAACCTGTTGACCATCCTTTGGAAAAACGTTGAGACCCTTATTGTTACCATTGAGCTTACACAAGGGCCAACGAAAGGATCACTCTCTCGTGAGCTTATATTTGGAGTATCCAATACAACCAATCTTGTTGATTGAGTTTGTGAAAAGAAAGAGAAGAGAGGGACAAGGATACACTTCTAGGATAGACATTGGGAAAACCAATTTCCTAAAGGACTCCTAGATACTTGTGATTGTTTAACACGGGGTGCATCTTTGTCATGAAAGAACGACAAGTGGGAGGAACTTCGAGAAGCACACATCATCAAAAGAGAGCTACAAAGGCAAGTACTTCTTGGTTTAAATTTTATTTAAAACCTTTATCCTATGAAAGTGGATTAAGGAGGTTTGGCTCTGGAGCCACTATAAAAAATCTAGAGCGTAGTCTCTGGCACATGTGGTGGGTGGAATTCCTAGCCAAATGAAAAGGTGGAATTCCTATTCTACATGTGGTGGGTGAAATTCCCCACTCTAAATGTGAGGGTGTAAGTCCCCACTTAGTGGATTTGGAGATAGCTCAAGGTTGTGCTAGTCCTAACAGTGGATGTTGGTTGGGTAACCGAACAACTGTAAATGTGGTCTTTTGGTGTTTGATCATTGTGTGGTTGTGTTTTAGTATTTAAGCACTCTTCTCAACACACATCTCTTTGCATTTGATTATCTCTCAAGTATTGATAACCAAGCAATATGCAAAGGGTTCTAAACTTAATGTGATCATTTAAGTAATTAAAAACAATTTATCACACTAAACAAATCTCTTGATTAATATTATCTTTCCGCTGCACTTAAATTTTAAACAATCAGCATATTACCAACTGAAGTGTAAGAACCATATCCTAATATCAGGAAATACTCCTGAATCCTTTTGCCTTGTCTAACACTTCCCACCACAGCAAAGCATTTCAAAAGAGAAGAAGATGTGTGGAAATTAGGTGGAACTCCTGTTCACACACTTCTTTAAAAATGGAGATGTTTTCTCTAAATTCCCCAATCTTTGTATACTCATTCATGAAAAAGATAAAAACCCATCTCCTTTCTATCAAATCTCCGCACTTTAGTACATAAGCACGAGCTTGGTGTCCAATGTAGCATCAATTTCAATTCTAGAAGAAGATAAAATCGTATGAACTTTCCTACCCTCATCTAAGAATTTGGTGGAGAGAGACGATGTGAGATGAAGGAAATGAGTGAGAAGGACGAGAGACGCTGAGAGTCGAGATTTTGTTTTAAATTCGTGTATGAGACTTCGTGGGAAGAGGAATCGCTGGAAAATGGGAAGTGGGAAATAGGAGCAGAAGAAAGGAAAACTTAAGAAGGGTAAACTTGGAATCATGAAAAATATTTGAAATCCGTGTAAGATAAAAAAAAAAAAAAGTTTTTGTGTGAGTATCATTTCCCTTACCAAATACAGCATATTCGAAAGATGCACAACAATAGTTTTTATCACATAACATATATATAAATCTATGCAATGCATGAAATGCAATGATGCATGTTATAAAGACCCACACCCACCTAGCTAGAGGTGGGCGTGTGGGAAAAAATCCCACATTGCCCAGGCAGCTGGGGGATGGGAGGTTTTAAAAGAAGGGGCAAGCCACACCTCACCAAGCGGCCTTTTGGGCCAGGCCCAAAGTAAAACCTTGAGGGTCCACAGACCCAAAGAGTACAATATCTGGTTGAATTGGGTCATGTCATGACAATTGGTATTAGATGATGGTTCCACTCTCGATGTGTTTGGGCTCTCTATTCTTATGTGTTATGTTGCCTGTGTAAGCCCCCTGTTAGCGTGACGTGACAGAGCCAGGGACAACTCTGGTCTTAAGGGGAATGGATTGTAAACACTCACACCCACCAAGCTAGAACTGGGCATGTGGGAAAAAGTCCAACATCTCCCAGGCAGTTGGGGGATGGGGGTTTTAAGATAAGGGGTAGCCACACCTCAACAAGAGGCCTTTTGGGCCTCACTGGGTGGTCTGCGACTAGAGCAAAACCTTGAGGATCCATGGACCTAAGAGGACAATATCTTGTTGAGTTGGGTAGGGCCGTGACACATGTGTAACACCCCGGATTTCCTCAGATTATAATATATATTGGTTTCGCCCATTTAGATTTCAATTTAATGGAATTTGAAATTAAAAGGTGGAAATTAACATTAGATGGCAATAAGTGGGTAAATTACCCAATTAAGACCCAATGGGTCATAGATGATTTGATTTTAAGTAATTGGGTAAGGTTAAAGTAAATGGGTAAAAGGTAAATGGGTCAACTATCCAATTAAAATCCAATGCATAAAATCCACCTCATCAAGTGAAGTGGCATGTGAGTGACGTGGCAATGTCATGTGGCATGCATGTCATCACATGGAAGCCTAGTAGGCAAGGTGCCACATCATCAAGTCACAAGGCCAAGATGGGACCCAAGTTCCATGTGGTGACCAAGTCACCACATGCATGGCCGGCCATGTCATGGTTGACTTGTCAACCACCTAGTGAGTTCATGTCTTGAGTTTAAGATTAAATTACTTGAGTGGAGTTGGGAAGATGGAGAGTTTCCATCTCAAAGGGTATGACACTAAAGGGCTCGATGGAAGTCAAAGAGCTTTGTTGGTTTAAACAAAGAGTCTCCTTGGTTAAGCCCAGGGACTCATTGGTTAGAGAAACCATTTTGAGGAACTGAAGAGACAAGGCTGTCATACAAAGGACACCAACCAAAGGGGCTGCTCACCTTCCTTGGCCAACTCCTCCCATTGCACAAGGATTCTTCTCTTTTTCCTCTCCTCCCTCTCTCCCACATCTACACCTCTATACTTGGAGAAATTGAAGAGCAAAGAAAGAAGAAGAAGGAGTAAGAATGAAAAGAAAGACAAAAATAAAAGAAGGAGACGGGAAAGAAGGTATGTTTAAAGCTTAAATAACATAGGTTTGATTCAAAGGAGACCATAGGTTTGGCTATGGTGTGGCCGAACCTATGGGTTCCATAGCTGATTGGAATGGATGGCCAAATTGTGTTAAGGCCATAGAGTTGGAAATCCATTCAAGGATTAGTAATGGTTAGAAACAAAAGAAAGGTGATATTCAAATCCATGTTATAAACAAAGATTGGAATAATTATGGAAAAGACCTTAGCCTTTGCTAGTGGGTAGATTAAATTCACCAAGAGGAGTATGGAAGACGAAGTCCATGTTTAAATAATATTAGGAGTGGATTTCATGGAGAAGGACTTTACAAAATAAACAAACAAAAAGGACTGACAAAGAGATAGTCGACTGAATCTCAGGATTCAATCGACTAAACTGGTGCTCGCCGATCACACAAGGGTTATCTGGGAGTTTCAGCCGACTGAATCTTACGATTTAGTCGACTGAACATGGACTGGCTAAGAATATATGGGGTCTATTGGTATTTCAGCCGACTGAATCTTTGATTCAGTTGATGTAACGCCCTGCCCTTTTTCACTTGCCGAAAAATCAGAGTATATTTTTCTCTTTAAAAAATAAAAGAAAGAGAGAGAGCAGGGACGTCACGACGTGACCTAAGTCTGGGTTTCCAAACCCGACTCTTAAGTGGCCAACAATACGTGTACGTGAACCAAGTCCATTAAAACAGTTCACATGTTTTACAAATAACTGCAGAATTATTATATGAATATCAACTATCCATAATCATGACATTAAAAGTAAGGAAGCCAATCGCTATTAAATTAACTTAATTTTAAATATCCAAAATCATCAATCAACCATAGCAAAATAAACTAAGTTATTACAATCCCAAAATGCTAATTATCTCAAATACATTGTTCCAAAATCAATATTAAATAAAGTAAACATCAACTGCCCAAGCTCCTAAGCTTGGCTCTCTTCACGTCCATTGTCCTTTCCAATCCTTGTTCCATCATCTAGTAGAAGTAGGGCATTAGTCAAAGTGCTCAGTAGGAATTCCAAATAGGGTTATACACATAAGATCAATATAAAAATCAAAATAATACATCATATCAAAACTGTAAACATATCATAGTACCAAAAACAACGCATGATAAACATATCCAAATCATAGTAATGTATGTGTCAATGTCATGGGTGTCATATGCCAATGATCCCCCACTCAATCTCCTTATCCAACACCATACAGTTCATAACAACATTTTTCCTTGATATAATGAAACCATATCAAGGTTTTCCCTTAGCCATTTACATCCCCAGTGTTTTGTGACGGCACCATCAGGTCACTGTTATACCTCCTCACGTGTGTTAATCGGGATTACCGATGGAGTCTGGATTCCTCCCTCTGCGTAGGGTTTTTGGACTGGTTACCTCGGAGCCCTTTGGCCCAAATTACCCCTTACCCCTATCTAACCATCTCGGACAAGGCCAATATAACAATGGTTCACATAGCTTCATATAAGCTAGTCTCAAGCCCCAAGTCATGTCCGGACAACTCATAACTTGGGTTGCTGCCCCATATACTCCCCCCATGCCATGCATGAGATCATGAATGCAAAAAGCCATTTCATGAGAACTATGGACCATGGGTTCGGCCATGTTGATAGTATCGTGCACACCAACCCAAATTAGATAGGACATGGTCACGACTCGCTCATGCCAGATTGGATCACTATCAGATTGGATCACTCTCAGATTGATAGTATCGTGGACACCAACCCATCGATGAGGACATGACTGACTCATCAGTGCGCATGACATGTTGACCTGGGTCTACAGAGTTCTAATTGGGAAAACTCTGTACTTTCGGGTTACTCTCAGATCGATACCATCAAGTATGCCGACCCATCAAGAGTAACAGAACCGATCCATCGGTAAGATCGATATGTCGATCAGGGTCAGACAGGTTTCTGGATATATATACGTCGTCAGTGTCGACACATCGACAATGGGCTCTATGACCCATCGGTAATGACCGTTTTATATACGTTGGAAGCACATTAAATGTTAACGGTCACATTGCAATGACACTATTCAAGTACCGATCCATCGACCAGGTCGACCCATCGGTGACCTTGAGCTGGATTTTTCTTGACGCCTATTTATACTCTGGATTTTGGAGATATTGGTTGGACACGTTAGACACCTTAGAGCCTTCACATAGGAAAATTTTAAAGGTATTCCCAGAGATCCCAACCTCTGCCAACCTCTCTCTATGCACTAAATATTGGTAAATCATTTGAGTATCTAATCAGTACTCTGATTGAGATAGAAAGAAAGAGAAGAACATTTCTAGGATTCAACTTGCAAATCTATAATCCTAGAAACCTTCCCCATAAAATGTGATTGCTTATACAAGGGTATGTCTTCGTCGTCAACGAGATCATTGGGAAGAATCTTCAAAAGCATATCTACACCTTCAAATGAGCTACAAAGGCAAGTGCTTCTTAGTGTTTGATTTTATTTTAAATCATCTTGTACAGTGGATTAAAGAAAGGTTCTTGAACCTCTATAAAAAAATAGAGGGATAGGGACGTAGACTGTGGTAGTTTGAACATTTCAAAATCTTAGGCGAGTGGGTGAAATTCCCATTCAATTGAGTTGGGTGAAAGTCCCACTCTATTTGAGTAGGATGTAATTCCTTCTCTATTCGTGAGGGCGTAATTCCCCATATAGTGTATTTGGGATAACCCAAGGTTGCATGAGTCCAACATTGGATGTAGGAGGGATTTACTTCGAACCACTATACATCGAGTGTTGTAGATGTTTGGTCTTTTACTTGCACGATTGTTGTTTTAACTTGTGGACTCTTTTATTATACAACACACATATCTTGATTAATTTTGTTTATTCCGCTGCAAATTATTTTATTTAATCAAGAAATTTGTGAAGACCGAAAAATTTGGAGATTGCCCTATTCACCCCCCTCTAGGGACATTCATGTTCTAGCACCTGGGAACATTCAATTGTTGATAAAAATAAGTGCTCAAAAGTTTTAAAAGGTAATCCATTCATGTACCATTCAATTTAAGTATAGAACCTCAATGGAATATTCATAAATGAATGGTAAATATGGTGAAAAAGCATGGAAGCTAAAATGGTGAAATGCAAACACTTGTATGTTCTACATGTAGATCATTTTTATCTTGCACCTTTTCTTATAGGTATATCTCGCTGCATTTAAAAATGTTTTTGCAAAGTGTTTGTGAATATGGCATTTCATGAGTTCTTATACATTGTTGCATATTTATGAATGTCATTTTCTCTCATACCTTCATTCCATGCATCTGATTGGTATATAATATTAGAAATCAATATGTACATTCAAAGGTTGAATTGCAAAACATGTTGTCTTGTGGACTAGCATGCATCACAAGCACACACATCCCTCATCCCTCAATTGGAAAATCTTATAGGGATGCTTGTCTTTCCAATGTTCTTGTATAGCTCTCTCTTGAAAATCAGTTAGACATTGGAAATGTGGTTGGAGAAATGTTCAAATAGGAAAATTATTTTTCTCCAAGATTATATTTGTGAATGTACCTATGGCGTTGGCTTTGAAGAACTTTTAAAGGTAAATCTTATTTCCAATAATCATGGATATTGCTTGAGAAAGCCAACATGGTTAAGTTGTCCAAATGTTAAAGGAATTGGTGTATTCTGCTCTCAAAAATGTTGGGCAAAGGAGAACATACCTTGGAAAGTTTTTATGGAAGAAATAAACTGTAACGCCCCGCCCTCTTCGAGAATTTCAGAGTCTAATTTTTTTTTTTTTTTAAATAAACATCAGAAGAGAGCGGGCGGCGTCACGACGCGAGTTAAGTTCAGACTACCCAAGTCTGAACCTTAACTGGCCACCCATGTGTACATGGAATAGACCATGATAGTGAATCACACATGGAACTAACATCAACATGCGGAATAATCTAGATAATTGCAGAATAGAAAGACGAGATAGCAAGTAATAGTCTTAAATATTAAATAACATAGATCAACCATCCACATGTTATTATCCTAATCAAACCAGAGCAAATAACTAATTATTACATGTCCAACAATAGTATTCAAATGACAGTAATATAACGTAATCCAAAAATCCATCATTAAAGCACTTAGGCTCAGCTCCCCTCCCGACCAATGACCTTTCCTTTCCCCTTGCTTGTACCTGCAATCTCCTCTGACGATAGAATTAGGGCGTTAGATCAACGCGCCCAGTAGGTTCCCGAATCAGGGCTACCACATGTTAGCATATAAAACATGCATATACATATCATAATACATGATCATCAAAACAGGTAAAAACAATGCTATGAAATATGCACATGCAATGAGCATCCCCCATCATGTACTTCCATAGCCATCACTTGACGTGCCTTGCACCGACAAGGTAAATTACAACACACCTTCATCTCTTCTATAAGCGATGTACATGTAATGAGCAACCCCCATCATGTACCATCGTAGCCATCACTTGACGTGCCTTGCACCGACAAGGTAAATTACAACAACATTCATCTCTTCTATACAATATGTACATGCAATGGGCAACCCCCATCATGTACAATCGTAGCCATCACTGTAGAACTTCATTCATTATCCCATGACTATGCATGAGATGTCAATGCCTGTATGCCATTTGTTAATGCATAATATATATTTGAAACATACATTAAAACAAGAGTATCATAAGAAAAACTGGGTAAAACCGTGGTTACAAGTAGGTAGGAAACCTACTGAAGAATCACTTCAGTGTCCGTTCTTTCTTAGGCTTTAACCGGTCACGACTTGTTCGTCGTTCAACTTTCGGTACCTTATTATGCAACAATAAGTAAATCATAATCTTATTTACATGTCCATTCACATATGAGACCTAAGACATCTTATAAGTCCTTTTGATCAATCTCTTCATTTGGGTATTTTAAACCTTTTAAAACAACATAGAACCATTACCAACTACTACTCATAAGCTTAGGCTATTTAACCCATTCATTATGAATTAGCATAAAGTCCAATTCTCCTAATGATCTCTCATCATTTATCATACATCTTAGCCATAAAAACAGCAACCATAATTCTATTTAAAATTACATATACATCCATAAATTGACCCATGAAAACAGTCCATTAATTATCAAAACAGCCCCATGGGGTTCGGCCATACTCATAGCCGAACCCTAGGGTTCACTTGATCCAATCATCACCATGATCACTCATGGTTTAATCATGCTAACTCAACCATGAATTAAACATGGTTCAGCCACATATTAATCCACTAAAACAGTAACATATTAATCCATTTATTACCATAAGAACACCATGTTTTCATATGGTTTTTAACTCACCAAAAACATGAAAGACTTACATGGGGTTCGGCCATCCAAGGTGGCCGAACCCTAGGTCCATGTTTTGGTCTTTCATACATATTTTTTGGTGTCACTTATTCATATAAAAATCAGCACATCATTGCTGCACTTTAACCTCTCAAAACCATCTAATAAATTCATTATTTTGTCCAAATAACCATAACACCTCATGGGATTCGGCCATCCAAGATGGCCGATCCCCATGGTCCATTTTTCCAGTTTTAATCCACTGTTTTAGATCAGTAACTTAACCATAACATTATCATGGTTCAGCCATATATTGGCCAACCAAAATCAGTAAACAATCTTCATGTAAATCACATAAAAACCCCATGGTAATGTATGGTTTTTATCTCTCAAAACCATCACCATTACCCATAAAATTATCACACCATTTCATGGGGTTCGGCCATGCTCATTGGCTGAACCCTATAGCCTTTGGTTTGAACCTATTAAACATTTCACCTTATGTCTAATCTAATCATCCAAAACAGTAAAACATTTGCATGGTTTTGACTTACAAAACCATCAAAAATTCCAACATCAATTCATGGGGTTTGGCCATCCAAGGTGGCCGAACCCAATGAACCCTTTCATCATTTGATACCCAAGGTTTTAGACCCATGATACATTCAGCCATTCATCATTCAGATCCATGTTTTAAACCTTTCTAAAACATGCATTTGCACCTTAAATAAAACCCAAAACAGTCCACCAAAACTCTATGGTTTCCATGTTTCAAAAACATCAAAACCAAACATCATTTGCATGGGTTCAGCCCTCCATGGTGGCCGAACCCTATGACCTTTAGTTTTGAATTTCTTAATCTTCTTCTAGGTCTAAATCAGACTTCCTTACTTATGTTTAAACCTTTTTTAAAGCATATAGTTTAAATCATTTAAAAACAGTCCATAAAACTCCATGGTTTTCATGTTTCAAAACATGAAAACCACCAATCTTTTACATGGGGTTCGGCCCTCCATGGTGGCCGAACCCAATGGTTATTTTCACCATTCTTAAACCTCTGTTAATCAAGGTTAAAATCTTGGTGTATTCGGCCATAACCATGGCCCAATACACACCTCATTTGTTCCATGTTATTAAACCAAAATAACATAAAAATACTTACCAAACTTCCAATCTTTCTTCTTGCCTTTGGTCCTTGGTTTCTCCCTTTTATTTCTTCCTTTCTTTTGCTGTTTTGTGCTTGATCTACTGGTGCAAACACCTCTGCTATTCCAGCTAGGAAAAACGAATTTGAGAGAGGGAGAGAGAGAGAGATGGAAATTCTTGGATTTCCAATGTGAAAAATGGCCAACCTTGTGTGCTTATTGTTTTTGTAGTCCAGCCCCCAAAACTCCTCCACTCCCTCATAACTTCTTGCACAAACCAATGGGTATTGGGTGCCATCCAAGGCACCCCTTGGCAGCTACCTATGCAGCCATTCAAATCCCCAAGCATCTCATCACAATCCCATGTATTCCCATTTAATACATCATGGAAATCACCCCAAACAAGTCCCCAACGTGTGGGACTTGTTTTGGTGGTTAAGACTAAGCCAAACTCCTCCTATTCCCTCTGAACTCAGTGATTTACAGTCCCATTGACTTCCACTTTGACTCACCCAACTCAAGGTATTTTTATTCCAACCCAACTCATCACATTTAATGCATTTCATTTAATGCACATGAATTAACTCACCTTTTGATTTAATTCCAACTCACCTCAGTCCCACTCAACTGATTTGACTCGTGTTTGAGCTCCCTTGAGGGTTCACACAGTCAACAATAGTCAACTTGACCCGTTGGGTCCACTTTTAGCTCCTTGACCCGTTTTGACAACATGACCCATTTATGGTATTTTGGTCATTTCTAATTGGTTTTTACATATGGATCAAGCCTACCCATTTTTCCTCCACTTGATTTCCAATCAAATAGGCTTAACCCCATTTAATTTAAAATCACAAAACGGTCAAATAACCCAGCAAGACCCGATGGGCCCCATTTGGGCCCTTTGACCCATTTAGCCATTTTTGACCCAAATGATGAAAATTACCCAACCAATCAAACTTAACATTCATAATGTGCTCATATGATTTTATTTTGAGCAATGGGCCCCACTATTTCCTTACTTAACATCACAAAATAATTAATTTAACAACTCAGGGGCATTTTGGTAATTTTCCACTTCATTGAGAAATTGGGGTGTTACATAAACCACCATCTTCCAATGCTTTATGGATTTCCAAGGATAAGGTGTTAGTTCATTCATTATTCCTTCATTTGTATGTGTTATTGAATGAACTAACTGTATTGGTTGTTTGAAGCATTGTTACTCTTACTGGCACACGTTTATGTATCATTCTTGAACTATGTGCTTTATTGGTGCATAATTTATATAGTTCATTTTGGGTCACTCATAAGCTCTTAGTACTATGTGTGAACCATTCTCATTGACTTAGTCCATGCACACATAGGTTTGGCCAGTTGAGGGTCGGACTTAGAAGTCCGGACTTAACTCGCTCCGTGACACTCCACTCCTATCACTTGTTCATTTATTAAAAAGAAATAGACTCTGATTTCGAGTGAAAAGGGGCGGGGTGTTACAATTACTGATGGAGTGTGGACTCCTCCCTCTGCGCAGGGTTTTTGGGACCTTCCCAAGAGCTCTTTGGCCCAAATTACGTTGTACCTATTTCTATCAACCCGGACAAGGCCAAATCTCAACAGTTCACATAGCTTCATACAAGCTAGTCTCAAGCCCAAGTCATGTCCGGACCGCTCAGAACTTGGCTTGTTGGTCGTCTATGTTCCTTCCCATGCCATGCATGAGGAAATGTATGTAAGGATGCCATTTCATTTAAAACATATCACATCATTAAAAAATCAGTTTATAAACATACACAATTTGTATAATCAAAGTAATCATCATATTTTGAAGTAAAAACCAGTATCATATCATATTCCATTGTGTTCTCAATAAGGTACGAATCCCACCCATGTCAGTACACTATCAGGTTTGATTTAATTTTAAATCATCTTCATTGTACGATGGAGTAGATCAAGGTGATTGAACCACTCTAAAAGGATATGGAGGTTTACCGGGGTTGGTCTAACCATTCAAAATCCTAGGCAATCAATTAGATAGATGGAAGTTCTATTCTATTTGTGAGGGCGTAATTCCCCACATAGTGTATTTGGGATAGCCCAAGGTTGGGTGAGTCCAACAGTGGATGTAGGTTGGTCAACCGAACCACAATAAATTGATCTTATGGTGTTTGAGCATTTTGTGTGATTATTGTTAATTTGGCACACTCTTTTATCACACACTTGATTAATCTAATTTAATCCGCTGCAAGTCATTTGATTAATCAAGAATATTTTAAAAGACCATTAAAATTGGTGATTTCCCTATTCACCCCCTTTAGGGTCAATCTTGCACCGTGTTCTAGCACACCGGGAACTTTCAAATGACTTCTCTATTTTTTTTTTTTTTTACGTTTCACCAATGCCTGCACCATCTGACCCTTGTGTTAGTTAGGTGCAAAGAAAAGAACTTGGTATTAAATTGGGAACAATGTCATTTCATTGTAAATCAAGCATAGTACTAGGACACATTATCTCTAAAAAAAGAATCGAAGTAGATAAAGCCAAACTCGATTTGATCTCTAATCTTCCAAGACCTCAAATTGTTAAAGAGATCAGATCATTCTTATGTCATGCTGGATTTTACAAGAGGTTCATCAAATGATTTAGTGACATATCGCGACCTCTTTGAGACTCTTGACCAAGAATGCCATTTTCAATTTTGATGAAAAATGTGTCACAGCCTTTGAAAAATTGAGAATCACTTCGACTTCCGCTCCGATAATACAGCCACCTAATTGGTTTGTCCCTTTTGAATCATGTGTAATGCCTCATGTTATCTATTATGCAAGCAAAACTTTGAATGATGCTCAACTCCACTATTCCACCACGAAAAAGAAAAGGTTGTTAGCTGTTGTATTTGCACTAGATAAATTTCGATCCTATCTAGTGGGTCATTGTTTATTCTGATCAAGCCGCACTTAAGTATCTTCTTTCCAAGAAAGATGTTAAGTCTCGCTTAATCATATGGATACTCTTGCTACAAGAATTCTACATTGAAATTCGGGACAAGAAAGGTTTCGAGAATGTGGTAGCAGACCATTTTTGTAAATTGATAACTGAATTCACAGACGATAACCGTCCTAGCACTGAATCCTTTCCAGATGAATAACTCATGTTAGTGTTCCAAGTACCATGGTTTGCAGATTGTCAATTATATTGTTACTGGTCAAATGCCTTCACATAGGACTAGGCAAGATAGATCTAAGTTTCTAGCACATTTCAAAAGTTTCATTTGGGAGGATCCATACATGTTTAAACATTATGAGGACCAAATTATTCGTCGTTGTGTCCTAAAAAGTAACAACAAAGCGTCATAAGTTTCTGTCATGACAGGCTTGCGGAGGCCATTTCAGTGCTAGAAAGATAACTGTGAAAATTTTACAGTGTGGATTTTATTGGCCCTCCATGTTTGTGATACCCATACCTTCTGTACTTTGACAAAATATGATGTCTTTAAACCCCATCTTAACTGTTGAACTATTTCATGTTTGGGGCATCGATTTCATGGGACCATTCCCCAACTCTTTCGGCAATCTATACATCCTTATAGGTGTTGACTACGTATCAAAGTGGGTCGAAGTGGTGGCATGCAAAACAAATGATCACAATGTTGTTATCTGTTTCTTGAAAGAAAACATTTTCTCTAGGTTTGGTGTTGCACGAAACATCATTGGTGATGGAGGAAAGCACTTCTGCAATTGTCCATTCGAAAAGTTGATGAAATCATATGGGGTGATGCATAAGGTCACTACTCCATATCATCCGCAAACAAGTGGGCAAGTGGAAATTTCAAATAAAGAGATCTATCCTTGAGAAGACAGTCAATCCAACCCAGAAAGATTGGTCTTCCAGACTCATTGATGCACTATGGGCATATCGAACTGCTTTTAAAACACCCATAGGAATGTCATCCTATCATTTGGTTTATGGGAAAGCCTGTCTTCTTCAAGTTGAGATAGAGCATAAAGCTTATTGGAGATCAAGCGTTTCAATTTTACTCTAGATGCGGCTGGACAACACAGAAAACTCCAACTGGCTAAGTTGGAAGAAATAAAAAATGAAGCTTATGACACAGCCAGAAAGTACAAAGACTGGATGAAAATGTTTCATAAAAAACACATTCTTAGGAAAGTGTTTATTGTTGATCAAAAGGTCTTGTTGTACAATTCTCGGTTGCATCTCTTCCCTGAGAAATTGAAATCTAAATGGTCAGGTCCGTTCATTGTTACATTTGTATTCCCACATGGAGAAATTCAGATCAAGCATCCTAAGAATGGTCATGTTTTCAAAGTCAATGGTCATCGATTGAAACCATTCTTAGAGTATCACAATCCAGAGGCAGAAGTCAAAGTATTGTTCATTGATTCAATTTACCGGGATTGATAAGGGGTCATCAATTTTAACCATACCCATTTACCCACACCCATACATCAGTCCCCATTACCCACCTACTCATCCTACGCACATGTCTATGTCTAAGTCAGTTAGAATCCTTAGTTTCAATTTTAGTTGAGTCAGTCTAGCCTAGGTAATAGTTTATCATTTCATGCACATTCCTAGGTATGTCTAAATCCCAATTGTTTGTTTTCTGATATATTTTTTCTTTTACACATGGCTAGTGAAAATTAGGGAACATTGAGGACAATATTCAATTTAAGTTTGGGGGTACTGAGGTCATCAGGTCATATATTAAAAAATCTTTAGGGGAGAGTAAGTTCGAACTGAGACCCCTTGTTAGTGCCCTCTGTTTGTCAATTTGTCTTGTGAAGATAATGTTAATGATCGCGTTGAAACGAATCACAACTCCTTTACGAATCTCTTTACCTTATTAAATTCAATCACATATATTAATTTGATTTTCCATTTTAATTTTGCCACTCCTTACACCCTACCAGATAAACATAGGTATCTGGTAAAGTAATCCAAAATACAAATTTTCCAATTTAGTCGACTGAATCACACCTAAATACCATATGTGCTTTACCCGCAAACTTTCAATCGATTGAATCATAGATTCAGTCGGCTGAAAGAACAATTATGTACTGTATAAACTTGACCCGTAGACTTTCAGTCGGCTGACTTTGGATCAGATCATTTGTGTGTTCGGCTAGTACAAATTCAGTTGGCTGAAATACCAACAAATCATTTACATTTTTGGTAAGTATACCTTCAGTCGACTGAATCATAAGATTCAGTCGGTTGAAACATACCAGATCACTTACTTGTTTGGTATGTATACGTTCAGTCGACTGAATCACAGATTCAGTCGGCTGAAATACAAATAGACCCCACCTGTTTTTAGCCAGTGAACTTTCAGTTGACTGAATAACAAGATTCTGTAACGCCCGCCCCTTTTCACTGATAATTAGAGTCTATTATTTTTTTTTTTTTTTGAAATAACAGGTGACAAAGGGCACGGGACGTTACGACGCGAGTTAAGCCCGAGCTTCTAATGCCTGGCCCTTAACTGGCCAACCCTAAGTGTGAGTGGAACGAAGTCCACGAGAACAGTTCACACGTAGACGCAAGCTCGCGGAATATAACTTAATGCGGAACATTATAATAGAGATTATCCTACCAGTTTTAGATAGCAAGGAAGTACGACGCTTGAAATTAATAAAATACCCCTAAATTCATTATTATATCTCAAAGTGATAATGTGCAAAGTAAAGACCAAACCATAGTAAGAAATCTACATTATTACAATCCGACGAGCTAAGCTACTCAATTACATATTCCAAAATAAATTTAAATAGACTAAGTAACCCGCTTCCCCAACCTCCTAAGCTTGGCTCCCGTCTCGTCCTTCGTTTCCTCCATCTCCTGCGTCATCAGCTAGGGTAGAAGTAGGGCGTTAGACAACGTGCCCAGTAAGACTCCGAGTAGGGCTAACACATGGATTAGTGATAACAGGCACATAGGTAATAATATAATGAAAAACCATAAAATGAATGCAATGTCATGGGTGTCTTAGTCATGTGTCCCACCCATCATCCATACCATCATGATATCCCCATGTTTGCTTCTCGGTCGCCCCGACGGAGCATGGACTCCGATTCCTTTATTTTCCCTCCCATGCCATGCATGAGATGTAAATGCATTATGCTATGTAATATATATAATTCATAGCCTTCATATATAGTTCATAGCCTAATCATATAATTCATATCCTTAAAAATATAATTCATAGTCTTAACATATAAGTCATATCATTAAAATCCATCATAAACATATCATAGGATTACCAAAATCATTCAATAAAACATCCATACACATAGTCCATGGCTTACAATAAGGTTGGAATCCTATCGAATACCGACTAGCATCCCTTTACGTTTCCGTCCGATAATCCGATCACCGATTCGCGCACCGCTGGCGATGTCCGATACCTTACTACATATTAATAATCAGTCCATGTTTTATCATATCTAAGTCCATTATCCAAACCTTAGTGGGGTTCGACCATACACTATGGCCGAACCTCACTAACTAGGTTTGAGGGTCCCATTTAATCCATTAATTATTTTAATTACATGAGTCTAAAAATCAGCCACCCTACGCTTTATTTAGCCATACATAAGGTCATTTTTAAAACACCTAAGTCCATGATTAATCTCCATGGGATTCGGCCATGTACCATGGCCGAACCCATGATTCTTCCTTTTGGCCTTTATTTACCATTTTGCCACTCTTCCTCCATGGTTAAATCTTTACTTCATTCTTTTCCATTCTTAGGTCCATAATTGATCCATAATCTTGGATCCATTAATTACCCACCAGTCATGAGATACAACCATTTAAAATCAGCCACCAACTTAACCTAATCCCCATTGATTAAAGCATATACACAACTCCAACTTAAGCCATCAAATGGCTTGTAAAATAGGTCATGGGTTTGGCCATACACCATGGCCGAACCCATGATGCCTTTTTCCAATTTTTCTTAGGTCTAATTACCACATCTAGATTCAAAATAAGTCCTCCGTGAAGGAGTTTACATCATGCATTTAAATCATCAACTTTGATCATCACTTGGTACATTTTTTAGTCCATTAATGACCCATTTAATCATGGCCTATTCCCCATTCTTTTTCCATCTTTTACACCCATCATCATTACACATACATCACTATAGGGTTCAAAAACATTCCCTCCATAAAATCTCTCCATGGTTTTATTTTTAAAACCTCATTTAGAATGCTTAAAGTCCATTTAAAAATTGTCATTCTTCTCCATTAATTTCCATAACTTCACACCCAAAAATCATTACAATACCTCACCATAGGGTTCGGCCATTCACCATGGCCGAACCCATGGTTCATGATCCATCATTTACTCATGCCTTTTAAGGCCATCAACATCATTCACATCTCCCATGCATTTCCTCATTTACAATCCCTTTAAAAATTACTACATTCAATCATTAAAAACCCTAACAATCATAATCATCCTTCCATGATTTTAAACCTTTAAACCCCATTAAAATTCCCCTTAATTACCTACCATGGGGTTCGGCCATACTACATAGCCGAACCCTATGGTCCATTAATCCTTTCAAAAATTCCACACATCCATTGCTTAAATAATTTAAATACATAATGTCCTTAATCCATTTATTTTTTTCTTAACCTAATTTACCCATTATGGTTTGTCCATTCTTACTTCATTTTTGGATGGATTTGAGATCCAAGGCCCATGATAATTTGCCCACCATTAAATCCAAGAAGAATGGACCCCAAACCTTAAGCCCTAAAAAAAAAAATCTAATCTTTTGTTTAGAAATACTTACAATCCGACGGCTCCTCCGACTTTTCTTCTTCCTCTTAGATTCCTTGGCCTTCTCTTCTCTTCTTCTTCTTGATTTTTGGATCAAGATGGAGTCTCCAAGGTTTGGGTTCTACTAAGGTAGGGTTAGATTTGAGAGAGGGAAAGGAGGAGAGGATAAGAAAAATGCCTAGTCTCCTTGGTCTTGAGGTGGTGAGGGTTGGCCAAGCTTGATCTTTCCTTTCTTCTCTTCCTGTCTTCTAAGTTTTATTCTTTTCTTCTTCTTGGAGGTGAGGGACGGCAATGAGAGAGCAAGAGAGGGAGAGAGTGAAAATGAGAATGGGATTTGAGAGATGAGATGAAAACCATCTCCTTTTGGTTGCTTAAGTTATACTCAACCATTAATTTTCCCACCAACCACATGGGATATTTTTTATGCTTTATGGTGGTGGTTGGGATAAACCACCACCTAAGCCAACGTTTTTGGTGTTAGAGATAAGGTGGTTTGGTCTCCCACCTTTGACCATTTGACCACCTTTTGGATAATTTTAATCATTTAATTAATTAGATAATTACTTTAGGTTAATTAATTCCCACTTAACCTAATTCCAATTCTTAATTTCCCTCCATGTATCCACCCATGGCTGACCAACTCAACCATGGTGGCCGGCCCCACCAATCCTTGGTCCACACGCCACCTCACTTGGTGAGGTGGAGGTGGGTGGGTCCCATTCGGCCATGCTACCTTGATCATTCCATCACCAACTTAGGTGATTTAAATTTAATTAAAACCACTTCAACTACTTGGATCACCATTGGGCCCATGGCCCAATTACATTCACCTCTTATCCATTTACCTTAGAACTTACCTCATCTTGATCCATTGGGTCCCAAATGGGTATTGGGCCCAATTTGACCATCCTTGGCCCAATTGACCATCATTGACCCTTTAAATGAATTTAAATCCAATCCATGGTCCATTGTGCCATACTTGGGCCTTTGTCCATATTTTGATACATTCACCATTTATTCCATTAAATTTTCCAATTTCCATCATTAAGACAAATAATAGCCACATATATATTGATTTAAAAATTCCGGGCTATTACAGATTCAGTCGGCTGAAGCACTCAGATATCACTTATGTGCTAGGCTAGCACACTTTGAGAAGAGTGAATCATAAAATTCAATCGGCTGAAATACCCAGATATCCTTTGCTTTGCCAGCACAAGTTCAATTGACTGAATCCTGAGATTCAATCGACTGACTTTTTGTCTGTTCTATGTGTTTGCATATCTTGTACAACTCTTCTCCATAAAATTCATTCTTTATCTGTAACACCCTTGATTTTCAAGTTATGGATCATATATGAGCTAGTTAGAAGTAAATAGGTAAGGTTTAATAATTGGGTCTAATAACCAATTAAGATACAAGACATGAGATCCACCTCATCAAGTGAGGTGGCATGTAAATGAAATGACTAAGTGGGACCCTAAATACTATATGGTTCATAGTCGGCTAAGCCATGGTTGACTTGGTCAATCATGGGTGAGTTCAATAGAGTTGAGTTAATGAATGAACTCAAGTGGGATAAATAATACTTGAGTTGGGAAGTGAATTCACATGAGTTGAGAATTTATTAATGTGAGTTCAAGTGCTTGAGTTGGAAATGAGTTCATTTAAGTTGAGTTGAATTAAAATGAGTTGAATGGGAAGTCAATGGGACTTTCATTTTAATGAGTGGAGTTGGAAGATGGAGAGTCCCATCTCAATGGACACCATCATTATGAAGAAGTTGGAGGGTTTTGTGGTGGTTACACAAGCCTATGCAAGGCTACACGTTTGAAAGGATGGGAGTTTCATCTCATGGGATGAAACTCCAAAAGGAATATTAATGAGAAGTTGGAGAGTTTAGTTGTTACACAAGGTAACTAAGGAGCACACGTTGGGAGTGTTTCATCTCATGGATGAAACCTTCAAAAAGATCTTTAATGAGGGAGGTGAAAAGACATGGTGGTTACAAAGAGGTATCACCAAGGGACACCACTCTTGGCCGACCCTCATTGGACAAGATAAGGAAGTTGGAGGGTTTTGATGTTACACAACACTTACCATGCATACACGTTGGAACATGGAGGGTTTCCATCTCATGATGGAAACCCAAGGGTCATATGGTGGGGAGTTTCATCTCATGGGATGAAACCCCCAAAGTAAGTATCAATGGGGAGATGAAAGGTCATGGGAGTTACCAAGGGGTATCAACCAAAGGACACCACCCTTGGCTGATTTACATTGGGCAGCAAGGAGAATTCCTTGTTTTATCTCACTCTCACACTCAAGGCGGACCACTCTCAAAGGCAAAGCACTTAGAGTAGTTTTTTATCTCAAGCTCTCTCTCTCTCTCTCTCTCTCTCTCTCTCTCTCTCAAATCTACACCCTTTGGCCGAACCCTCTCTTTGGGTTTTCATTCAAGACCTCTCAAGCACTCTCGGCCAAGGATCAAGGAGGAAGAGGAGGCTAAGGAGGGAGAAGATTGGAAGTGCAAGAAGGAGTGAAAGAAACTGGAGGAGTCGCGGAATCGGTAAGTACTCGTTAAGATTGCATAAGTAAGAAAAAAATGGTCAAGGACATGGTTCGGCCATGGCATGGCTGAACCCTAATCTTGTGATAGTTAAAGGACCTTATGCATGAACCATGTATGGAATGGTGAATGATCAAGGATCATGGTTTGGCCCTTGCATGGCCAAACCCTAAGTTTATGTATGAGAATCATCAAGGACAAAAAGGGGATTGATGAGGTTCGGCCATGGTGTATGGCCGAACCCCATCAAAGGATTAAATCTTGGATGCATGATTTTTAAATGGAATTGATGAACCATAGGGTTCGGCCATGTTATATGGCCGAACCCCATGGAAGAACATCATTGATTTAAATGGTGTTAAAGGTGGTTAACCCCATGGAAGGTTATTAATGATTTTAAAAGGTTTTACATGGAGGAATATTGTTGATGTTTAAAAGGGTTTTAAAAATGAGAATAATGGATGGATGTTGGTAAATGGGTCTAAATGATGTAAAAGGATGGAGAACTATGGACCATGGGTTCGGCCATGTTGTATGGCCGAACACCATGGAGAAATATTGAATTGGTTACATGTAATTAGATCATAGAAGTAAGGAGGAATGTAATTGATTTTTGAATGGTCTCAAAGGTTATAATGGTGAAGAACCATGGACCATGGGTTCGGCCATGTGTATGGCCAAACCCCATGGAGAGATATTGTTGGACTTAGGTATTTTTGGACCATGGAAATGATGGGAAATATTGGTAATGTTAATGGGTATTTAAATATGGTAGACGATGGTTTAAAATGATGAACCTAAGTGTATGGTTAAATCCTTATGGAGGGACTTGTTTATGAACCTAAGATTGTGAATGATTTAAAGTGGAAGATGGAAACAAAGGACCATGGGTTCGGCCATGTGTATGGCCGAACCCCATGAACCATTTTAATGGGTCATGTGAAGATTTATACATGTAACGCCCGCCCCTTTTCAATGGAAATCATAGTTTTTTTTTTTTTTTTTGAATTAAATAGTGACAAAGGGCGCGGGACGTCATGACGCGAGTTAAGTCCGAGCTTCTAAAGCTCGATCCTTAACTGGCCAACCCTACGTGTGCGTGGAACTAAGTCCACGAAGAACGGTTCACACGTAGAAGTAAGCTCGCAGAATATTAAACTAAGTGCGGAATTATAATAGAGACTATCCTACCAATTTTAGATAGCAGGGAAGATTACATCATTAAATTACTAATTACCTCAAGCCATAATGTCCAAAATAAAATCCAAACCATAGCAAGTAATATAAATTATTACAGGCCGACGAGCTAAGCTACTCAAATTACATTTCCAAAATAAATCTTAAATAAACTAAGTAGTTCGCTTTCCCAAGCTCGTGAGCTTGGCTCCCGTCGCGTCCACCATTTCCGCCGTCTCCTGCGTCATCAGTTAGGGTAGAAGTAGGGCGTTAGACAACGCGCCCAGTAGGACTCCGAGTAGCGCTAACACATGGATTAGTGATAATAATGCATATAAGGAATAATATCAAACAAAACATGAAATCAATGTCATGCCATGGGTGCCTATGTCATGAGTCCCACCCATCATCCATTACCATTGTACCATTTCCCTTTTTCAATCATTCATAAAGTCCCCCTTGATGGAAAAACCTCATCAAGATCAATCAACACAAGTATCCCCCTTGATGGCAAAGCCTCATCAAGGTATCCCCATGTTTGCTTCTCAGTCGCCCAGACGGAGCATGGACTCCGATTATAGCACATCAGGCTATCCCCGTGTTTGCTTCTCAGTTGCCCCGACTGAGCATGGCCTCCGGTTCCTTTATTTTCCCGCCCATGCCATGCATGAGATGTAATTGCAATATGCTATATAGTATTTAAATCATTGTAAATGTAATATGCCATATAGTATTTAAATCATAGCCATAAAAATCCATCTTAAAACAAACCATCTAATTACCAAAATAAATCAAAGGAACCATTATATAACACATAATCCATGGCCTACAAAAAGGTAGGAATCCTAACGAATACCGACTATGTCCTTTTACGTTTCCATCCGATAATCCGGTCACCGATACGCGCACCGCTTGCGATGTCCGATACCTTATTACATATCAATTAATCAGCCCATGTTTTATCCATGATTAAGTTCCTAATCATGCCTTAGTGGGGTTCGGCCATGGGGCATGGCCGAACCCTACTAGTTAGGTTTGTGGGTCCCATTTAATCCAACAAATATTCTAATCTTGTGAGCCTAAAATCCAGCAACCTTAGGCTTCATTTAATCACTCATAAGGTCATCTTAATGCACCCAAGTCCATGTCCAACCTACATGGGGTTCTTCATTTTGGCCATTAATTACGGTTTTGACACTACACTTCCATGGTTTAATATTTCCTCCATCTATGTACATTTTTGTCCACAATTAATCCATATACTTAGACCCACTAATGATTCATTAACCATGACATAACATCACTAAAAACCAGCCACTTAATTTAATCAAATTTCCAATCATCTAATCCCATACATAGACCTTAATCTTAGCCCAAAAATGACTCACAAATGAGTCATGGGTTCGGCCATACACCATGGCCGAACCCATGATGTCTTGTCCTGATTTTTTCCTTGGGTCTTATACCACATTTAGCTCCATAATAAGTCCTCCCATGAGGGGTTTAAATCGCACATTTAACTTATCATTTTTTATCATCATAAACTACATTTGATCATCACCTTAATCATCATGAGATACATTTTGGTCCATCAATTTAACCATAATTCCCATTTATTTTCCATGGTTCCAAAACACCAAATTCATCAAAGTCTCCCCATGGGGTTCGGCCATATACCATGGCCGAACCCATGGTCCATGGTTTTTTTTTTTTAAAACCTCATTTCCACCCATTTGATTCCCCTTGTTTATAATACTTTAAAAAAACCACTGAAATACCATCAACCTTCTCCATTAATTTCCATATTTTTATACCCATTAAATCCACCATTTCATCACCATAGGGTTCGGCCATACACCATGGCTGAACCCATGGTTCATGGTTCACCTTCATCCACCATTTTTGAGGCCATTAAAATCATTTACATATTCCATGATTTTTCTTATTTAAAACCCCTTTAAAAATCACTAATATTTACTCATTAACACCTTAACATCATAAATTACCCTTTCATGGTTTTAATCCCAAAAACCCCATTTAAATTTACTTAATTGCTCACCATGGGGTTCGGCCATACTACATGGCCGAACCCTATGGCCTATAATTCCTTAAAACACCCATACTTCCATACGTAATTAAACCTTAATACATAGTGTCCTTAATATCCATTTATTTTTCTTAATCTATCTCTCCCATTTCATCCATTTCTCATCTTTCCATTGGATGGATATTAGATCCAAGGCCCATAACATTTGTGGCCACCATTTAATCTAAGAAATGGATTCCATAATTACCTCTTAACCCTTAAAATGTAAATTATTGTTTAAGAATTACTTACCACTCCGACGACTCCTCCGGCTTTTCTTTCTTCTCTTGATTTCCTTAGCCCTTTCTCTTCTTCTTCTCCTTGATGTTCGGCCAAGATATGCTTGATCAAGATGGAGTCTCCAAGGTTTGGGTTCGGCTAAGGTAGGGTTAGATTTGAGAGAGGAAAATGGGAGGAGGGAATGGAAAATTTATCTCAAGCTTTGGTCTTGCGGTGGTCGGCCAACACTTGGGTTCTTCTTCCCTTTCTTCTAAGTTTTTCTCCTTCTTTTTCCTTGGATGTGGGTCGGCAATGAGAGGGAGGAGGAGAGGAAGAGAGTGAGATGAGAGTGGCTTGAGAGGTGAGATGAAAACCATCCCATTTTTGGTCACTTAGACCACACTCTTCCATGATGGCGTCCACCAACCAAGCATGGGCTCCCTTGACCTTGGTGGTGGTGGTTGAGACCAAACCACCACCAAGCCAACGGTTTTGGTGCCTTGCGAGGGAGTGGTTTGGTCTTCCCACTTTGACCATTTGACCACATCATGGGGGGTATGGGTCACCATACTTTGGGTGGTGGTGGTTGAGATGAAACCACCACCCTAAGCCCATGGTTTAGTTTGTGTTTCCTTTGGGTGGTTTCAATGAGATGAAACCACCCCTTGACTTGTCCCTTTGAGTTATCCATTTTGACCCAATTTGACTAATCTAATTAATTTAATTAATTGGATCCTTTAGGTTAATTAATTCCCATTTAATTTAATTCTATTAAATTCCCTCTATGAAGTCCACCCATAGTTGACCAAGTCAACCATGGTGGCTGGCCCCACCAACTCCTAGCCTACCCGCCACCTCACTTGATGAGGTGGAGGTGGACCCCATTCGGCCATGTCACTTAGGCCCAATTAATATTAACTTAGATGATTTAAAATAATTTAATCAACTTATTCCACTTTAATCCTCCTTAATCCCTTTTGATTTATCCATGGTTGACCAAGTCAACCATGATGGTCGGCCCCACCTAAACCTTGGTCCACACGCCACCTCACTTGATGAGGTGGAGGTGGGCCCCACTTGGTTATACCATCTTGATTATTTCATCACTAACTTAGGTGATTTTAAATCAATTCAATCCATTCCCCGTATTGGATCACTATTGGGCCCATGGCCCAATTAAATTCCTTCCTATCCACTTACCTTAGAGCTTAAATCATTTTGACCCATTGGGTCCCAAATGGGTATTGGGCCCAATTGGACCATCCTTGGCCCAATTAACTATCAATTGACCATTTGAATGAATTTCATCCAACCCATGGTCCATTGGACTATATTTGGGCCTTTGCCCATATTTTGATCCACTTAACATTTATTCCATCAAATTTCTCAATTTTCGTCTTTAAAATAAATAATGGCCACATATATATTGATTTAAAAATTTTGGGCTATTACAATACATGATTAAATGAATAAACTAAGAAGTGGAAGATTCATTTGTGGATTTATGTTTGGTTATGGATCATGTATGGACCTAAGTATGGGTAAGTAAATTATGTGATTACCTATGGAAGGAAAGAATGGCCAAATGGTGAAATTAAAGGACCATGGGTTCGGCCATGGTGTATGACCGTGTAATAGCCCGAATTTTTGGATCAATATATAGTGGCATTTATTATTTTAAATTTGAAGTTTGATGTGATAAAATGCCAAATGGACCAAATTTTGGGACAATGGCCCAAGTGTTGTCCAATGGGCCATGGATTTGATTTATTCATTTAAATGGGTCAATGATGATAAATTTGGGTCAAGGGTGGTCAGTTGGGTCAAATAGCCATATGGGACCCAATGGGCCAAGGTAGTTAAGCCCTAAGGTAAGTGGATAGGAGGGAATTTAAGTGGGCCATGGGCCCAATGGTTACCCAATAGACCATGAATTGAAATTAATTCATTTAATTGGTCCATGGTAAGTAATTGGGTCATGGATAGTCAAATTGGGTCTAATACCCATTTGGGACCCGATGGATCAAATTAATATAAGCCCTAAGGTAAATGGGTAAGACAAAAATGAAATTGGGCCATGGACCCAATGGTAATCCAATAAGAAGAGTAGATTTAATAAAATTTAAATCACCTAAATTGGTGATGAATTGAACTAGGTAATATGGCCAAATGGGGCCCACCTCCACCTCACCAATTGAGGTGGCGTGTGGACCCAAGGAGTGGTGGGGCCGACCACCATGGTTGACTTGGTCAACCATGGGTGGATCTTATAGAGAAAGAATGTAATAAAATTAAATTGAGTGGGAATTAATTGACTTAGACTAAGGATTAAATTAATTAAGCCAATTAATCTAAACCAATGGTTAGTCAAATGGTCAAAACCACTCCAACAAACACAAACCACTTAAAGAAACACAAATTTAAACCATGGGCTAAGGATGGTGGTTTTATCCCAACCACCACCATTAATGCCATGTTGGTTGGTAGGAAGAATTAATGTGGATTGTGACCTAAGTAACCAAAAGATGAGATTTCATCTCATTCTCATCTAACCCATCTCACTCCCTCTCTTCCACTCCCAAAAACTGTCCCTCCATGTACCATGAGAAGAAAAGAAGAAAATTTAGAAGAGAAGAAGAAGAGAAGGAAAGAAAGATTTAAGCTTAGCCAAACCATTAGACATTTTTTATCCCCTCTTCCCCTCTCTCTCCCTCTCTCAAGCAAACTCACTCAATATTGGCCGATCCTAAGCTTGGAGGGCCTCACCATTTGATCAAGCTCATCTTGACCGTACATCAAGGAGAAGAAGAGAAAAGAAGGCTACGGAGAGCAAGAGGAGAAGCAAAGAGAGACCGGAGGAGTCGTCGGGTGGTAAGATTTTCTTAAAACAAGAGTTTATTTTTTTAGGATATGGAATCCATTTCTTAGACTAAATATGGCTAAAAACGTTGTGGGCCATGGATCTAAGATCCATCAAATGGTAGGATAAGAAATGGATAAAATGGAGGAATGGATTAAGAAATAGATGAAATGGAAGAATGGAATTTTTAATGGAATTTTTAAATCTTTATTAAGCATAGAGAATTTGGATTTTTAATGGATTGATGGGCCATACATGGCCGAACCCCATGGTAAATGATGGATGAATTGTAATTAGGGTTTGAGGATTAAAATTAGGGAAGGGTAATCTATGATTTTGAGATGCTAATAAGTAAACATTAGTGATTTTTAAGGGGGTTTTAAATGAGAAAACCATGGAAGATATAAATGATTTCAAATGGCCTCAAAAATGATGGAGGCATGACATTTTTAGAAAATCATGAACTATAGGGTTCGGCCATGCAATGTGGCCGAACCCCATGGTTAGTGATTGTAAATTTTAGAGTTTTTATAAGAATGGAAGTATGGAGAATGGTTAATGAAAATTAGGTTTCAAATGGTTAAAAATGGGTGATTTTAAAGGATTGTTAAAATGAGAAAATCATGGGAAATGCACATGATTATTATGGCTTCTAAAATGGCATGGAGGAGATAAACCATGAACCATGGGTTCGGCCATGGTGTATGGCCGAACCCTATGGTGATGATTAATTCCTTTAATGAGAGTGAAGAGATAGAAGATGATGGAGGAAATGATAGTTTTAAATGGATTACAAATTGTATGATATAAGTTTTAAAGGGACCAAATGAATGATGTTATTGATTTTAAAAGGTCCTTTTTAGCAAAGAAAAATCATGGACAAAAATTGATGAAACATTGGTCCTAATGACACTAATAAAGTGAGCCATGAACCATGGGTTCGGCCATGGTGTATGGCCGAACCCTATGGTGGTGATTTGTGATTTCAGTGAATAGAAAATGATGGAGAAGAATGATAAAAAATTAAATGGATTTACGGGACTATGTGATGTTTTAAATGAAGGATTTAAATTCATTAGAGATAGGATTAAAGGGGGTAAAATGAACCCAAGAAAATGAAAATTAGGTATCATAGGTTCGGCCATGGTGTATGGCCGAACCCATGACCCCTTTTTGTGGGCCACATTTTGGGCCAAATATGGAATGATATATGGGATTAAAATGCTTCAAAGTTAATTAAATTAAGTGGCTATTTTTATGGATATTAGGTCATGGTTAATGAATGCCTAGTGGATCTAAGTTATGGATGAATTTTGGATTTAAAATACACATAAAAGAGGGAATGATTAACCATGGAGGTCTAGTGGCAAAACCGTAATTAGTGGCTACATTGAAGAACCATGGGTTCGACCATGAGGCATGGCTGAACCCTATGTATGTTAGACATAAAATTGGATACATTGCGAATGATTAAATGAAACGGATAGATGCTGCGTTTTAGGCTCGCAAATCGGAATATTTAAAATGGCCAAAATTGGATTTATGGATGTTTTTTAAACCACGGAAAATGGGGCTAAGTTAGGGGCTAATTTTGATAAATGTGTAACGTAATTAGGAATTTAAGATTGTAATTAGTTAGGGATTTAATCATGAAATAAAATACGGACTAATTCGGTAAATGTGTAGTAAGGTATCGGGACATCGCAAACGGTACGCGAGCTTACTTCCTACGCGTGAACCGTACTCGTGGACTTCGTTCCGCGTACACGTGGGGTTGGACAGTTAAGGGCCGGGCTTTAGAAGCTCGGACTTAACTCGAGTCGTGACGTCCGCGCCCGTTGTCACTTTTATTTCAAAAAAAAAATAGACTCTGATTTCGGTGAAAATGGGGCGGGCGTTACAGGCCAAACCCCATGGATCATGTTTTTGGATTAAGGAATCATGTATGGATCATTTTGGGACTTAAGTCATATGTAAATAAGCTAAGTAAGTAGCCATGGAAAGATGAATGGCAAAGAGGTAATTATGGGTGAAAATGATGGACCATGGGTTTGGCCATGGTGTATGGCCGAACCCCATGGGGAATGTGTTTGTGGATTTATGGTGTTATTAAGGTTAGATGATTAACTCATGTATGATTGGTTAATGTAAAACTAAGGGAATGATCTTGGACATAATGTAAAGATTAAAGGACTAAAAAGAGACACAAAACCAAGGGAGTGAGGTTCGGCCATGTCGTATGGCCGAACCCCACAAAGATGTGGTGTATGGACTTACATATGATTGTAAATCAAATGGAACATGGGTTTGATTGATTGAAATGTAATAAGGTAACGAGACCTCACAAACGGTGAAGATCGGCTTGACGCGATCGGTGAGCGGTTACGGACAAAAATTCAAGGACACACTAGTGGCCATTGGTAGGTTTCTTACATCATTGAAAACTATGGGATGTGTACAATGGTTTTAATTCTTATTTTGATGAGTTACTTTGTATCAAATGATATGTTTCAAATGTGAGATTTTAAAGGCTATGATTGTATTATTGCATAGCATATGAACATTTGCATCTCATGCATGGCATGGGAGGGATGATTTGTAACCGGAGGCCACGCCCCGTCGGGGCGTCCGTAAGGCATCCATGGGAAGACCGTGATGTGCATTATCCATCAAGAAGTAACAGGAGAACACACTCCGTCGGAGCGTCCGTAAAGAAACTGTGGGGATACCTTGATGAGGAGTTTTCCATCAAGAGGATACTATGTTTGTAATGTAACCGGAGATCCACACTCCGTCGAGGCGTCCGTAAAGCAATCGTGGGGGATACCTTGATGAGGAGTTTCCATCAAGAGGATACCATGTGTTTGTGATGGGTGGGACTCATTGCATATGATGGCATGGCATGACATTGAATCAACATGATTATGATCTTTATTATCATGCAATGTTTCTGGTTTTTATCTGTATGATTGGATCTCTATTATCATACACTATTTTGGATACGATGCTTTACAAGTATGGTATTATATATTATATTTGGATTTATGGTACTAACCCATGTGTTAACCCTAATTGGAATACCTACTGGGTGCGTTGTCTAACGCCGTACTTGTACCCTAGCTGATGACATAGGAAATGGATTGAACGAGAACGTGATCGGAGCCAAACATAGGAGCTTGGATGATTAGGTTTCATATTGTTTAAGTTACTCATGGTTAATGTATTTGAGTAACTAGTAAGTCGGGAATGTAATGACGTAGATTATTTGCTATGGTTTGGATGGTTGATTTTGGATATTAAACTTAAGACAAATATTATTAAGTGTTGGACTACTTTGCTATCTATAATGGAATAGGATTGTTATCCTATTGTAATTCCGCATTTATGTTTATTCCGCATGTTTAACTTGAGTACGTGTGAACCATTTTAGTGGACTTGGTCCACGCACACGTATGATTGGCCAGTTAAAGGTCGGGCTTTGGAAGCTCGGACTTAAATCGCGTCATGGCGTCCCACTCTCTCTCACTCTTTTATTTAAAGAAAAAAAAATAGACTCTGATTTTCGGAAAACGAGTGAAAAAGGGTTGGGCATTACATTATCATATTTAAACATGGATTTCATCTTTCATACTTCAATTTATAAATGTACTCTACCCACTAGCCAAGGTTTGGGTCTTTTCCATAACTCATTCATCTTAGTATCATATCTTGGATTCAAATATCACCTTATTTTTGTTTTAACCCATTACCATTTCTTGGATGGATTTCCAACTTTATGGCCTTATAACAATTTGGCCATCCGTTCCAACAAATTATGGAACTCATGGGTTCGGCCACACCATGGCCAAACCTGTGGTTTCCTTGAATCATTCCTATGTTACTAAGCCTTAAACATACCTTCTTTCTGTCTCCTTCTTTTCTTTTTGACCTGTCTTTTCTTCCTTAATCCTTCTTCTTCTTTCTTTGCTCTTCCAAGTCTCCTAGTATAGAGGTAAAGGTGGGAGAGAGAGAGGAGAGGAGAGGAGGAAAACTCTTGTGTGCAAGAGGAGGAGTCGGCCAAGGGGTGTGGAGTGTCCCTTGGTTTGTGTCTTTGGTATAACAGCTTAGTCCTTTCATTTCCTCTCTTGATGGCTTGGTTTAACCAATGAGTCCCTTGGCTTAACTAAGGAGCCCCTTGGCATAAACCAAAGAGACCCTTTGACTTCCCATTGAGTCCTTTGGTTTCATGCCCCTTGAGGTGAAAACTCTTCATCTCCTTAACTCAAGCCACAACTTAATTCACTTGAACTCACTTGTGGTTGACCAAGTCAACCATGACATGGCCGGCCTTGCATACATGGCACTTGGGTCCCTCTGTCGGATACAATAGTCCTGGGTATACCATTTAGCCTAATGATGTCTTTGACATACTGCCGTCCCAATGTCTTAGACGAGTCTGTCATCTTGATAGGAAGAAAATGTGCAGACTTGGTCAAACGGTCCACTACTACCCAGATTGCATCGTTACCCTTTGAAGATCTTGGCAGTCCCGTCACAAAAGTCCATGGAAATGTGTTCCCATTTCCATTCGGGCATAGGTAAGGGTTTGTGTTCTGTCTTGACTTGCTGACATGTAAGGCAATGAGAGACAAATTCAGCCACGTCTCTTTTAAGTCCATGCCACCGTTAATGCCTTTTCAGATCATGGTACATCTTGGTGCTACCCGGATGAATAGAGAGTTTTGATTGATGAGCTTCTATCAACAACTCTTTTCTGCAACCTTGAGGCACATATGTCCTGCCTCGGAATAAGAGACCTTGTCTAGGTCGTAATTCCCATTCAGGTATGATCTTTCTAGTTAACATATTAGCCCAAATTTCGACCATTTCAGGATATGTTTGTTGTTCTTGTTCAATCTTGGAAACCATACTGGACCGTACCATCAGATTATACATGCTCCCACGATCTTTGATGTACAAATTGAACTCTCGGATGGTCGTCAGCATTTCCCATTCTTTCATAATCAGACTAGCAACAGTTGCATGTGAAATGCGGCTGAGGGCATCCGTCACTTTGTTTGCCTTACCAGGATGATATCGTAGTACAAATTCATAATCTTGCAGATATTCCATCCATCTACGCTGTCTCAAATTGAGTTCCTTTTGATCGAATAGATACTTTAAGCTCTTATGGTCTGAAAATACTTCAAATTTTTCACCATATAAATAGTGACTCCAGCTTTTGAGAGGGAAGACCACTTCAGCTAATTCCAGATCATTAGTGGGATAGTTGTGTTCATGGATTTTTAGTTGCCTTGAACCATATGCCACTACATGATGACTTTGAGTGAGAGAGAACCCAAGTCCTTCTCTTGAAGCATCACAGTATACTTCATATCCCTTGCCTCTCTCCGGTAAAATTAGGATGGGAGCGGTGGTAAGCTTTTATTTTAGATCTTCAAATCTTCGATTGCACACGTCCGACCATTCAAATTTGACTCATTTCTGAGTTAGTCGGGTGAGTGGAGCCGTAATCTTGGAGAAGTCCATAATAAACTTCTAATAGAAGCCAGCCAGTCCCAGAAAGCTGCAGATTTCGGTCACATTATTCAGAACTTTCTAGTCTCTAACCGCTGCTACTTTACTCGAGTCCACGGCTATTCCTTCTACTGATATGACGTGTCCCAAGAAGTTGACATCAGATAGCCAAAATTCGCACTTGCTTGCTTTGGCATATAACTGAATTGATTCTTCTTCAGTGTGTCCAAAACTATCCTCAGATGCTCAGCATGCTCTTCCTGACTGGTGGAATAAATCAGAATATGGTCAATGAAGACAATCATGAACTTATCCAGATAAGGACGGAATATTATGTTCATCAAATCCATGAACACAGCTGGTGCATTGGTGAGTCCAAACGGCATGACCACATATTGATACAGCCCATACCGAATTCTGAAAGCCGTCTTTTCTATGTCCTCATCCCTGACACGGATTTCATGATAGTCTGACATAAGATCAATATTTGAGAAATGACTGGAGCCTCTGAGTTGATCAAACAGATCATCAATCATGGGTAAAGGGTACTTGTTCCTGACAGTCAGTTGATTCAACTTCATGTAATCCACATACATCCAAAGAGTACCATCTTTCTTCTTTACGAACAATACTGGTGCTCCCCAGGATGAGGTGTTGTGCCGAATGCATCCTAGTCTGAGCAACTCATCAATTTGTTTCTTCAACTCCGACATTTTTGCTGGGGCCATCCGGTAATGAGGCAATGATACAGGAGTACTGCCAGGATAGAGTTTAATCTAGAAATCAATCTCCCTTTTTGGACGTAAACCTGGGATTTCCGTTGGAAATACCTCTGTGTAATCTTTCACTACATCAGGTAGTTCTTTCATCGGTGCATGTCTAGTCTGATGTTGTTTAGTACGAGATGGTTCATTTCTTTATGTAACCTCCTGGTCATAGGGACGCTCTTGTCTGTTGGCATGCATTGTAAACCGTTTTCCCCCGGGTGACCAGAATATCACTCTGCGAAGGTGACAGTCAATGCCGGCTTGAAAGGTAGCCAACCAATCCATGCCAAATATGATGTCGTATTCTGTCATCTCCAGTACCAGATAGTCGAATTTAAATCTGAACTCAGCAAGTTCAGTGTCTACAGAGGTACAGATTAGACCCAGTGATGTGTCTCCAACAGGGGATACAATAGTAAGTGCAGTGGATAGTTGTTATACTAAGATACCAGTAGTAGATATGAAGGTAGCAGATATAAAGGAGTGAGATGCTCCTGAATAAAATAATGCAATAGCATAGGAACTATCAACTACTGTCATACCTTGAATCACTGAGTGATCCACTGTCTCTGGAGGAGGATCCAAAGTATATAGCTGTCTAGATCCTGTCGGAATCGGTGCCCGTCCTTTCTGGTTATGTGCCTTGGATGCTTGTGACTGTGCTGGCCGGGCTGGAGGACGGAAAGAACCCTGGAGTAGGAAGGTCTATTGTTCTACAGACACTCCCTCTTCATATGGCTTTTTGGCCACACTGATAACAGGTGATAACATCTCGAGGAGCCTATGAGACTAGTCCCAATGTGGAGGGCTGACTGGGACGATAACCACCAGTAGAACCAGTAGAGGCTGAGGGTCTCCCAAAGTTGGGTCTGAATCTCTTGTGAGGGCAGAAAGTATTTCCCCTTCTCTGATCTCGTCTGCTGTTCACAAATATAACTGTGTCCATTAGCTCTTGTTCAGTGATACCGGTTCGACTGACCACTTCTGCCAAAGTAATGGTCCAGAAACATCCCAGCAAACTGATCCCAAGTTATCTCTGTTCTATCCTCCGCTGGAATCTGTGCTTGTTGATGTACGATAACCTTCCACCATTTGTCGGCATCATCTACCAGTTGTGAGGTAGCCAACAGTATTCTGTCCTGGTCATCAGTGATCTTGAGCAGCTTCAAGATCTTTGTAATATTCTTGATCCAGTTCTCTGCTCCTGCGGGTCCTTCCTTCCTTTGAAATAAGGGGGACGTTGTTGTTGGAAATCTCTAGCCATGGTTCGGTCCTAAGATTCATTGGAGGTTGTGCCTCCATTGCCGTTTTGGTGTTGCTGTAGAACGGAGGTAACCACTGCCTATACTAGGCTCTGTAGCTCAAAAGGTACCTCAGGAATGTTCACACTATCCTGTCCCTCCTCCTTATGTGAGTTCTGTCGGGTATTTCTTCTTCTTGGAGGCATTTTCCTAAGTCGTTGAAACATTGGTTAACTTAGTTTGCTAACACGAACTTGTATTCACATACTCTGATGTTATAATTGTTCAAATACTCATAGGGAGGGGAAAGTTTTGTTTAGTTCTCCTATATATCATTTGTGTTCCTTTCTTGGGGAAATTGCCTAAGTGTTGTCTTATATTTCTTGTTTTGGGAAGATTTTCCAAGTATCACATGATGTTTCTTGTTCCGAGGAAGAACTACCTATTTTGCTATGTTTGATAAATCTACAATTTGTAGTAATTGTCCTTCCCTTGCTGTTGTTTTTCTAATCAAATGTTGTTCTCAGATTGAATGATTACAGTCTGATTCTCATCAAAGTAAATTAATCCGGCCCCTGTGCAGCAGACTCCGAAGAGTCGGTTAGTTGGGATTCTTATCTGTTAGTGAGACATAATACCGTCTTAATATTATTTTACGAGATTCAACACTTCCGGTTTCGCTTTGATACCAACTGTAACGTCCCTCCCTTTTTCACTCTCAAAAATTCAGAGTATATTTTTTTTAAATGGGTGAGAGAGAGCGGGACACCACGACGCGAGTCAAGTCTGAGTTACCAAAACCAGACCCCTAACTAGCCACCATTACGTGTGCGTGGACTAAATTTACTAAAATTTTTCATACGTTTTTTTTCTGAATACTTGCGCAATTATTTATATGAATAAAATACTATTCATATACATGTCATTATAAGGCAAGGAAAACCAATCACCATATACTTAAAATAAACTTAAATATTATCAAACCATAGCAAATAAGTCTAAGTTATTACAATCCAAAATATAGTTCTCCAAATACATCATTGAAATTAAAACTGAGTAATTAAAACATAATCTTCCCAAGCTCCTACGCTTGGCTCACTTCCGGTCCATCATCTATAGGGTAGAAGTAGGGCATTAGTCAACATGCCCAGTAGGTATTCCAAGTAGGGTTATGGTACACATAGGAATAATATAAAATCAAAGTAGATACATCATATCATATTTGCAAAACATCTCATAAGTAGTAAAAACAATGCATGATGTCCATATCATAATCATGCATAATTATGTGTCATGTCATGGGTGTCAATGCCAAATGATCTCTCACCCAATATGCATATCAAATCACATCACAAATCAATATCACTGGTTTCCTTGATAAATCGCCATATCAAGGTTTACTTGGCCAATTACGTCCTCAGTGTTTTGTGGTGGCACCACCAAGCCACTGTATATCCGTCCACAATTTAATTGGGATTACCGATGGAGTGTGGACTCCTTTCCTCTGCTCAGGGTTTCGGGACCTTCCTAGGAGCTCTTTGGTCCAAATTACGTTGTACCTATTTCTATCAACTCGGACAAGGCCAAATCTCAATAGTTAACATAGCTTCATACAAGCTAGTCTCAAGCCCAAGTCATGTCCGGACCGCTCAGAACTTGGCTTGTTGGTCGTCTACATTCCCTCCCATGCCATGCATGAGGAAATATATGCAAGGATGCCATTTCATTTAAAACATATCACATCATTAGAAAATCAATTTATAAACATACACAACTTGTATAATCAAAGTAATCATCATATTTTGAAGTAAAAACCAATATCATATCATATTCCATTGTGTTCTCAATAAGGTAGAAATCCTACCAATGTCAGTACACTATCCTTGCTGTCTTGTGAAGATAATGTTAACGGTCGCATTGAAACGAATCACAACCCTTTTGTAACGCTCCTCCCTTTCTCACTCACCGAAAATGAGAGTTATTTTTTTTTTTGAAATAAAGAGTGAGAGAGAGCAGTAGCCATGACGCGAGCTAAGTCCGAGCTTTCAAAGCCCGGCCCTTAACTTTCCAACCATACGTGTGCGTGGACTAAGTCCACTAAAACGGTTCACACGCCAAGGCTATACTTGCGGAATAAACGTAATGCGAAATTAATATGAGATTAAAATTACTAACCTTATCCATTTTTAAGCAAGGAAGTCCATCACAAATAATTAACTTAAGTTCAATTGTCCAAAAATAAAACCAGACCATAGCAAGATAGTTCTAAGTTATTACAGTCCCAAAATGCGAATAACTCAAATTACTTTGTCCAAAAATAAAACTTAAATAATAAAGTAAGTCTAAATTATCCAAGCTCCTAAGCTTGGTTCCTTTCGCGTCCTTCGTTCCCTCCTTTCCCTGTATCATCATCTAAGGTAGAAGTAGAGTGTTAGTCAATGCGCCCAGTAGGTACTCCGAGTAAGGTCAAACACATGGATTAGTATAAAAATCATAATAGATACATAATGTCAAAATCATGCTAAGTTAATGCCATGCCATGGGTGTCATATGCCATGATTGCCCACCCATCAAACATATCTCAAACACATAGATAATCCTCTTGATGTACAAGCCACATCAAGGTATTCATTGTCATGACTCCCCACATATTCCTTATCGGTCCCACCGAAAGGAGCGTGGACTCCTCTTTCATTTCAAACATCATATACCATTTCTCAATCGGAATCAGTGCGGATCCCTCCCTACGTTTGTTTATCGGATGCCCGAATGGAGCATGGACTCCCCTCATTTGTTCCCTCCCATGCCATGCATGAGATGTGAGTGCAAACATGCTATCTCATATTACACATAATAGCATTGAAATTACATCTTTAAGACGTAAGCATTTGATACCAAAATGGATCATCAAAACATGGAATTAAAAACCATTCATATACATAGTCCAAGGTTTTCTGTAATGGCCCGAAATTTTTAAATCAATAAATATGTGGTTATTATTTATTTTTAATGGTGGGAATGGGAAATTTGATGGAATAGATGGTAAATGGATCGAAATATGGACAAAGGCCCAAGTATGGCCCAATGGACCATGGATTGGATTTTAAATCATTTAAAAGGTCAATGATGGTCAATTGAGCCAAGGATGGTCAAATTGGGCCCAATACCCATTTGGGACCCAATGGGTCAAGATAATGTAAGCTCTAAGATAAATGGGTAAGGGTGAATTTAATTGGGCCATGGGCCCAATGGTGATCCAAGTAATTGAAAGGGGTTTAATTAAATCACCTAAGTTAATTTTAATTAGACCAAAGTGACATGGCCAATTGGGACCCACCTCCACCTCACCAAGTGAGGTGGCGTGTGGACCAAGATTGGTAGGGCCGGCCACCATGGTTGAATTGGTCAACCATGGGTGGATACAAGGAGATGGAATTAGGTTAAATGGAAATTAATTAATTTAATGATCCAAATAATTAATCAATTACGCTAATAAAAAGGGTGGTCAAATGGTCAAACGGAAGACCCAAACCATTCCACCTTATCACTAAAGCTCAAACACGTTGGACTTGGGTGGTGGTTATCCCAACCACCACCATAAAGAAAGATAAAAATCTTATGTGGGTTGGTGGGAGGAATTAATGATAAAGTGTATTTTAAGCAACCAAAAGAAGATGCTTTCATCTCATCTTTCAAATCTCATTCTCATTTTCACTCTCTCCCTCTCTTTCTCTCCATCACCGTCCCACACCAAAGAGAAAGGAAGAAGAAGAAAAAGAGAAGAAGAGAAGAAAGAAGCTCAAATTTGGCCATCACTCCAAGATCAAACTTGGTATCTTCTTCCTCACCATCTCCTCCTCTCCCTCTCTCAAACACACCCTATGATGGCCGAACCCGTGCTTGGAGGTTTTTATCATTGATCAAACATCTTGCCAGACCAAAGATCAAGAAGAAAGAGAAAGGAGGCTGAGGAAATCAAGAGGAGAAAGAAAAGCCTGAGGAGACGTCGGATTGTAGGTAATTCCTAAACAAGAGATTTGAATTTTTAGGGGTTTAAGATGTGGGATCCATTCTTATTAGATTGGATGGTGGCTAAATGATCATAGGCCTTTGATCTCAAATCCATCCAATGGAAGGATGAAAATTGGACAAAACCCTAATGGGTAAATTAGGGTTACGAAAAATAAATGGATTAAGGACATTATGTAATTAAATTGTTTAAGCAATGGATGTATGGAATTTTTTTGGAAGGAAATCATGGAAGGTAGCTAAGTGATTTCAATAGCGTTTATAAGAATGGAAGTCATGGAGGATGATTTAGGGTTTTGAGATTTTAATGATTAAATGTAGGTAATTTTTTAAAGGGGTTTTTATGATGAAATTCATGGAAGAGGTAAATGGTTTGTATGGCCTTGAAAGGCATAGATGGGAATGAAACATGAACCCTAGGGTGTTGTGTTGTAAATTTAAATGGGTTTGGAAGGATGGAAGATATGGAATAATGTACTAATAAATTGGAGGCTTAAAAGGGTCAAAGGTTTGTAAATTTTAAAGGGTTTTTAGTGAAGGTTTAAAATCATGGAAAGATGACTATGATTGTTAAGGTTTTTAATGATTAAATGTTAGTGAAATGTTAAGGGATTATGTATGCATGCATGAAGGAAATGTTGGTTAGCTTAAAGGGTTTTAAGGATCAAGAACATGCAAGGGTGTTAATGGTTTAAAAGTTTTAAATGGGTTTATGTTAAGGAATTTTTTTTTAAGGGTTGTAAGTGAGGGAATCCATAGAGAAAGGTTAATGGTCATTTATGGTCTTAAATGTTACAAATGAATGATGAACAATGAACCATGGGTTCGACCATGTGGTAATGTATTGGTGGTTTTAATGGGTATAAGTTATGAAAATAATGGGGGAATATTGATGGTTTTGATGGATCAAGATGAACCTAACGTTGATAAGTTAATGTACTCAAATGTGGTTAAGAATGATGGTTTAAATATGTGATTTAAACCCCTTCATGGAAGGATTTATGGTGGAGTTTACTTGAGCTAAATTTATGAGTTGAATTTATTAGTTGAGTTAGATTAAAGGTTTGAGTGAGATTAAATGTAGAGTTGCATTAAAAGGTTGAATTGAGTAAAGGGATGAGTTAAATTAAGTGTAAGTGAAGTGTTTGTAATTCCAAGTTTTTAAACAATAAAAAAAAAAAAACGTTGGCTGCATGATGATCCCATGCATGTAACTCCTAAGATAGAGATAAATGGTAATGGCATTATATGAGAGTTACATAAGTGAGAAATGCATCTCAACTTCAAGTGTAAAGCACGTTGGAGTTGCATGGGATTGTTATCCCATGCATGTAACTTCTACAAAAAGAGATGAATGAATGGCAATTTGGGAGTTACAAATGGGGAGGAATTATGTTTTAAATTTAAACAATGACCACAACGTTGGAATACATGGGAATGTTATTTTCATGCATGTAACCCCAAAGATGAAGCATGATTGGGCTTGCTGTTTTTTGGAGTTACATAAAAGGTTTTATCTCAAGATGAAAACCCATGGGAGATAATCATGGACTTAGGGACTCTAAGTAACAACCTTATGTGTGATTAATAAAGCCTAAGGTGGCTGGTTTTTAGATTCATGTGATTTAAATATTTGATAGATTAAATGGGACCCACAAAACTGCATAGTGAGGTTCTGTAACACCCTGGAATTTCAAAGTTATCATTTTATATGAAAATATTCATATTTACGGAATTGCCATTGTGATAAAATTGATTTGAATTTAAATGGGTCAATGGCTCAATCAAGACCCAAAGGATGGTAGTTTGTTTACAAAACAAATAAATGGATAAGATGAATTTAAACGGGTCAAGAATCATATTTGGGTCAAATTTTGATAAATGGGTCAAAATGGCTAGATGGGACCCAATGGGTCGTGAATGGCATGATTAACCATGGATTGAGTTCAAGCTTAGTTAATTTAAGTTTATTAATTGCTTGAGTTTGGTTTGAATTGAAATGAATGATGGGTTTAGTTGAGTTGAATTTATTAGTTAAGTTAAATTAAATGAATGTGTTAGGTTGGGTGAGTTGAGTAAATGAGTTGGATGAATATGTATTTTAAATGAGTGAAGGTTTGTAGGTTGTTTCAAATTCAAACACTAAGAATTGTTGGCTGCATGGGAAACTTATATGCATGTAACTCCCACCCAAGTTAAGAATGGAAATGACGTTACATGGAGTTACATGGGTGAGAGTTGAGTTTTCAAATCATTATGCACATTGGAGATGGTATAGGGTTTATGCCTTGCTTGGGTCTCCAAAAGACAGCCAATGCATGGATTGATGGTTCATGCATGTAACTCCAAGGTTGGAGAATAAAATGGGTAGCTTATTGGAGGAGTTACACACAATAGATTATGGCATTCCAAATTCAAATTAGATACTAAACCAATGGGAGTTACAAAGTGTGTTCACACTTGGAGGAGGGGAGTTTTATTCCCATGATAGAACTCCCACATGGGACGTTGATGAGGGCTGAATGGAGCTGCTGTTTGTGGAGTTACACATAGGAATGGTGGCAGTTACATAGGCCAAAACATAGAGGCAAACAATAGAGAATGGTGCAGCACATGGGAGTTACATTTCAATATGAAACTCCCATGTGAGAACCTAAGAAAAGGGGGGGGGTTACACTAGTCCAACCACAAGGGACGTTGGTTGCTTGGGGGTGTTTCATTTCATAGATGAAACCCCCAAGTAACATAAAGAACCTTGATTGAGGAGAGGGAGTTACACAAGGTTTAACCTTGGCTGTTTTTGGTCAAGCAAAGGATTTTCATTTTTACTCTCTCTATCTCTCTATCTTCCTTGGCTGTTTATCTTTCTAAGACCAAGAACAGCAGCTGGTTAGTGATATGAAATCAGTCCTTGATTGATTTGTTTTCACCAAGACAAAAGCATATCTTGAGCAAAAGTGTTGGCCTCAAGGTATTCCATTCAAAGTCAAAAATTCTATCTCTTTCTCTCTTTGCCGTTTTCTACCAAGAACAACAGCTGGTTGTTTAAATCAGTCCCTGATCATCAAGGAATTAAGAAGAAGGAGAGGCTAAGAAAGAACAAGGAACAAGCCGGAGGGAAGATCAATCGGAGGAGTCGCGAAAAAGGTAGGTTTTTCGATGAACAATTTTTAAATCATGATCCGGCCATTGGATGGTTGAATCTAACAAAGGTTAAATAGTGGTTGGAAGTACATGAATGAGATAAAAAGATGGACCATAGGGTTCGGCCCATTGGATGGCCAAACCCCATGGAAATAATGGATTTATTTAGATGGTTTTTTGGAAATTAAAACCATACAAATTTGGGACTGTTTTAGATGATTTTAAGTGTGTGTTTTAAAAAGGTTAAAACATAAATAAGGAAGTTTGTTTTGGACAAAGATGAATGATTAAGAAATTCAAAACCAAAGGTCATAGGGTTCGGCCACCATGGAGGGCCGAACCCCATGCAAATAATGGTATGGTTTTGATGTATTTGAAACATATAAACCATGAAGTATGTGGACTGTTTTGGGTTATTATTTAAGATTCAAATACATGTTTTGGAAAGGGTTAAAAGCATGGATCTGTATGACAAAGGACTGAAGTTAGCATGGTTTAAAACAGTGGTTCAAAACTGATGAAATGGATCATTGGATCGGCCATTTTGGATGGCTGAATTTCATGAAATAATATGGTCATTTGGGACAAGTAGATGAACTGATTAGATGGTGTTTAAGAGGTATAATGGCAGCAATATTATATTGATTTTGTATGAATAACACCAAAAACATGTTTTAGAAGACCAAAACATGGACATAGGGTTCGGCCACCTTGGATGGCCGAACCCCATGTAAGTATTTGGTTGTTTGGTTTGGCTTTCAAAAAGATGGAAATCACATCAATTATGGATTTAGTATTAAGGTGATGATGGAAAATAGGATTAAAATCTTTAGGGTGAGGCTCGGCCATGTAATGTGGCCGAACCCCACCAATTGTCATGTAATGGACTTTGTTGTCTAAGGAAAAATTAGGCAAAGGATAGTATAATGGCATTATGGTAAATAAGGATGAAAAGATGAAATGATCAAAAGAATGGACTTATGAGCCAAAACCTAAGGTGGTAAGATTCGGCCATGTAGTATGGCCGAACCCTACCAAGTGTCATTTGAAAAGTTTGGGATACTTAGATGGTATTAAGTAAATAAAAGATTTATCAAAGTTTAAATGGGTGAGGTTCGGCCATGGGGTATGGCCGAACCCACACAAAGTGGATTTTTGGGATTTAAATCAAATTATAATCATATGGTCAAATGATTAACTTGCTGCCATGTACATAGGTATTCGGATTTCTAAAACGGTGTACAAAGTCGTGATCGAAAGACGGTCCAAAGGAAGGGTCGAACAACGTAAACTATTGTAGGTTTCCTACCTTGTTGTAACCACATAACTTATTTGCTGTTTTATGGTATTTGAATAAGTTATTTGAATCAAATGTTTATATTTACAAATGGCATGTTTGCATAGACATCTCATGCATGGCATGGGATGATGGTGTTGTATCCGGAGGCCACACTCCGTCGGGGCGTCCGAAAGACCACTGTGGGGTACCCTGATGATGAGAATCCCATCAGGAGGAATCCGGAGGCCACACTCCGTCGGGGCGTCCGAAAGACCACTGTGGGTTACCTTGACGATGAGAATCCCGTCAAGTGATGGCTATGTTGAATGGTGATGGGTGGGACTCATTACATGTTCATTTCATACATAGCATGTTTTTATTGAATTTGTTACACATGTGCTATCATTATATTATTTGCATGTTTTTTACTAACCATGTGGTAGCCCTATTCGGAAACACTACTGGGCGCGTTGATCTAACGCCCTATCTATACCCTTAGTGGATGATGCAGGGAAAGGGAAGAACGTGAATCGAGAAGAGGACCAAGTACGGAAACTTGGGCGGTTTGAATGAATGGAATGGATTATGAATGGACTATTTTATGGACTTGATATTTGATATATTTGAACAATGTAATTTGGTAATTAGTTATGTTGGCTTGTAATAAGTAGTTAAGATAGATGCTATGGTTTGTTTTATGTTGGATGATTTTATTAAACGAATAGTTAAGATTGATTAGTAATTTTGGAAAATAAGTTATGTACTTTGCTATCTAAGAATGGAAAATTGGATTAGTCATAGGTTCTATTATAACCTCAGTTAGATTTAGACTAAGTTAATTCCGCAAGTTATATATACCATGTGCGGATCAGTTTTATGGACTTAGTTCTACGCACATGGGCTTGGCCAGTTAAGGGTCGGATTTAGAGATCCGAACTTAACTCGCGTCGTGACATTCCGCCCCGATCACTTATTGATTATTATTATTTAAAAAAAAAAAAATAAACTCTGAAAATTAAGAGTGAAAAGGACGGGGTGTTACAGTTGGTATCAGAGCGAAACGGGAAGTTGAATCTTCCGAAGTAAGATTAAGACGGTTTCATGTCTCACTGACGGATAAGAATCCCAACTGACCGACTCTTCGGAGTCCGCTGACTGGGGGCCGGATTAATTTACTTCGTAGACTCAGACTGAACAAATTAATCTGAGAACAACAGTGAAAGATAGCAAAAGTACAGTATTATAATTGATATATCAAACGTAGCAAAATAGGATATACATTCCCCAATATTCCCCAAATTGAGAAAGAAAACAAACAAATAGGGATTTAGAAACTTCCCCAAAAAAAAAAACAAAAAAAAATCAAGATTGCTTATTTGGAAATCTCCCCAAAGTAGTGAAAACACAAACTGTATGAAGAAACTAAGTCAATTATATTTTCATGACTTAGGAAATGGCACCAAAAAGGAAGATCCTACAAAGCAAGAAAGGGAAAGAAAAAGAGAAACCACTCGTTCAGTATGAAGAAGGAAGGGAAAGATCTCCACCAGAGGAAGAGTCACATCATTCTGAAAGGTCACATCACTCTGAAAAGTCACACCATTCAGAAGAGTCTCATCATTCTCGGGGAGAAAGGAAGGAGCGGGAATACTCATCTCGGAAGGAGGGAGAAGGGAACAGTGGTGTACATATACCACATGTGCCACCTGAGCTTCAGGGCTTAGTCCAAGCAGTGGTAACCTCTGTACTCCAGCAACATATGAATGGGAGTGAAAGTTCCAGGGATGCCAGTGACCGGAGTATGGCACGAGAATTTCAACAACAGCGTCCTCCCTACTTCAAAGGGAAGGAAGGGGCTATCGGAGCCGAGCATTGGCTGAAGAAGATCACTCAGATCTTAAAATTACTTAAGATCTCGAGTCATGCTGACAGGATTCTACTGGCTACTTCACAATTGATAGAAGATGTCGGTAAATGGTGGGAGGTGGTGGAGAAGCAGAGGGCACTCATACCAGTCAGGGAGAGGACGGCCATGACATGGAATGAGTTTTCAGCAACCTTTCTGGAACACTACTTTCCGGAGGAGGAGAAGGAGCGACAGACGGAACTTTTTCTGTCCTTGGTACAGGGCTCTATGACGGTGGCAGAATATCACCGTGAATTTCTCAGTTTATCCATTTATGCATTCTATATGGTGGACACAGAACTTCGCAAGGCAAGAAAGTTTGAGAGGGGTCTACGGCCAAACATCAGGGCCAAAGTGACCATATTTAAGTGCACCACATTGGCTGAGGTGGTCAGCAAGGCCACAATAGCAGAACAGGAGTTGAATACAATGGTGCGGTTTGACAACCGCCGAACTCCAAGTGGGAGGGGTGGGTTCCAGTCCAACAAAAGGTTCCGCCAGAACTTCAGTAGACCCTCACCATCTACTGGGTCCGCGGGGAGCTTTCGTCCCAACCAGCCCTCCCCATCTGCATCAGTCACCCAGTCATTCAAAGGGGTGAACAACTGTTTCCACTGTAATCAGCCGGGTCACTTCAAGAGAGACTGTCCAAAGCTCAATAGGCTCTCATATTCCAGAGGATCTTTCCGTCCACCAGCTAGGCCAGCTAACTCCCGAGGAGGCAGAACTTATAATCAGGCGGGTCGGGCGCCTAATCCTACCGGATCTGGACGACTATTTGCTCTGGAACCTCCTGAGGATGTGGATCATTCTGTGATTCAAGGTATGGCCGTTGTCAATAGTTCTTATGCTTATGCATTGTTTGATTCTAGAGCATCGCACTCTTTTATATCTGCATCCTTTATAACTGCTACTGGAACACTAGTTCAAAAGCTGTCCACCACACTCACAGTAGTATCCCCTGTCGGAGACACGTCTTTGGGACTCATATGCACGGCCATAAATACAGAACTCGCTGGACTCAGATTTGAGTTCAATTATCTGGTACTCGACATGACTGAGTACGATATTATATTCGGCATGGACTGGTTGGCTGGTTATGAAGCCAATATTGATTGTTATCGCCGAAGAGTGACATTTTGGTCACCCGAGGGAAAGCAGTATATAGTTCGTGCCGACAAGCAAAGCAGACTGCAGGAAGGGTTGCATCATTTGGTGTTGAACAATATTGTTATCAACAAAGCACCAGTCACTGAACTTCCAGCAATTGTGAAAGAATTTACTGATGTCTTTCCAAAAGAACTCCCTGGTTTACCACCTATGAGGGAGCTCAATTTTGAGATCAAGTTGTATCCTGGTACTTCACCAGTGTCTCTACACCATTATCGGATGGTACCAGCAGAAATGTCCGAGTTGAAGAAGCAACTTGATGAGTTGCTCAGACTGGGTTGTATTCGGAACAGCACATCATCATGGGGAGCTCCAGTGTTGTTCGTGAAAAAGAAAGGATGGTTCACTCAGAATGTGTGTGGACTACCGGAAGTTGAATCAGCTAACTGTCCGGAACAAGTATCCCCTACCCAGGATCGATGATTTATTCGATCAGTTGAGGGGATCCAGTCATTTTTCCAAGATTGATCTGATGTCCGGTTATCATCAAATCCGGGTCAAGGAGGAAGACATCGAAAACAGCTTTCAGAACACGGTATGGACTATTTGAATTTGTAGTCATGCCATTTGGGCTTACCAACGCCCCGGCTGTGTTTATGGACTTAATGAACAGAATATTTCGTCCATATTTGGATCGGTTTGTTATAGTGTTCATCGATGATATCCTGATCTATTCCAAGAGTCAGGAAGATCATGCTGAGCATCTTCGAATAGTATTGAACACTTTGAGACAGAACCAGTTGTATGCCAAAGCAAGCAAATGTGAATTTTGGCTACCTGAGGTCAAATTCTTAGGGCATGTTATAACAGCAGATGGTATAGCCGTTGATCCGGCTAAGGTGGCAGTAAGCGAGTGGAAAGCACCAAAGAATGTCACTGAAATCCGTAGTTTTCTGGGTTTGGCTGGATATTATAGGAAGTTTATCATGGACTTCTCCAAAATTGCATCCCCATTGACTCGACTCACGCAGAAAGGAGTCAAATATGAATGGTCAGAGCTGTGCAATCAGAGATTTGAGGAGCTGAAGGAGAGACTTACAACTGCTCCTATTCTAGTTTTGCCGGAAAGGGGCAAAAGTTATGAAGTACAATGTGATGCATCAGGAGAGGGACTGGGATGTTCACTCATGCAACGTGATCGGGTGGTGGCATATGGTTCAAGACAACTAAAGATACATGAACGCCTCTACCCCACACATGATCTGGAATTAGCTGCGGTGGTCTTTGCTCTCAAAAGCTGGAGACACTATCTATATGGGGAGAAGTTTGAAGTATTTTCAGATCACAAGAGCTTGAAGTATTTATTTGATCAGAAAGAGCTCAACCTGAGGCAGCGCAGATGGATGGAATATCTGGCGGACTATGAATTTGCGCTCCGATATCATCCGGGAAAGGCCAACAAAGTGGCGGATGCTCTCAGCCGCATGTCTCATGCATCAGTGGCATGTTTGATCAGGACTGAATGGGAGATGTTGAATTCCATTCGTGAGTTTAATCTATACATCACAAACCATGGGAGTATGTACAATTTGATCATACGATCCAACATGGTTACAAAGATTGAACAGGAACAACGAACAGATCCGGAAATGGCAGAGACATGGGCCAAGATGTCTAATGGCGAGGTTGTACCGGATTGGGAATTACGACCAGGACATGGTCTTATGTTCCGGGGTAGAATTTATGTGCCAAGAAGCTGCAGAAAGAATTATTGATAGAGGCACATCAGAGCAAGTTGTCCATTCATCCGGGTAGCACAAAAATGTATCATGACTTAAAAAGACATTATTGGTGGCATGGACTCAAGAAGGATGTTGCAGAGTTCGTGGCTCATTGTTTAACTTGTCAGCAGGTTAAGACAGAACATCAGAAGCCACCAGGGTTACTCAAACCCTTAGCAGTGCCGGAATGGAAATGGGAGCACATTTCCATGGACTTTGTGACGGGGTTGCCGAGGTCCTCGAAAGGCAATGACGCTATATGGGTTGTGGTAGATCGATTGACCAAGTCCGCGCATTTTATTCCTATCAAGATGACAGATTCATCAGAGACATTGGGTCGGAGATATATCAAAGACATCATCAGATTACATGGTATTCCACAGACTATAGTGTCTGATAGAGATGGCCGATTCACCGGCAGGGTATGGCAGAGCATGCAGTCGGCCATGGGAACCGATCTACTTATTAGCACAGCATTCCATCCACAGACCGATGGACAATCGGAAAGAACAATACAAACGCTGGAGGACATGTTGAGGGCGTGCATGCTAGACTTCAAAGGTGGATGGGAGGATCATTTGCCATTGGGAATTTTCTTATAACAATAGCTACCAGGCAAGCCTCCAGATGGCACCATTCGAAGCTTTGTATGGTAGACCATGCAGGTCACCAGTGTGCTGGACTGAGGTTGGTGAACATGCACTGATAGGACCCGAGATGGTTGCAGAAACTACTGCACAGATCCAATTGATACGTCAACATTTGTTGACCGCACAGAGTCGGCAAAAGAACTATGCTGATAAGAGGAGGAGGTTTCTCGAATTTGAAGTGGAGACATGGTATTCTTGAAGGTCTCGCCACGAAAAGGGCACATGAGATTTGGGAAGAAAGGAAAATTGTCGCCAAGATATGTGGGACCGTTTTCAATTATCAGAAGGATGGGAGATGTAGCCTATCAGTTGGCACTTCCTTCGCAATTGGCGTCTCTACATGATGTGTTCCATGTGTCGATGCTGAGGAAGTACAACCCTGATCCGTCTCATGTTTTGGATGTGCAAGATATAGATGTGCAAAGCGATGTCACTTATGTCGAGAAGCCGGTCAGAATATTGGAGAGTGAGCAAAGGGTGTTGCGTAACCGAGCGATTCAGTTCGTCAAGGTGGTGTGGGATCGACATGGTGTTGAGGAAGCCACTTGGGAATTGGAATCGGAGATGAGAACATCTCACCCTGAATTGTTTGTATGATTTACTTTGAAATCCTACTTCGTTCGATTTTCGGGACGAAAATTATAAAAAGAGTATTGTATTGTAACACCCTGGAATTTCAAAGTTATCATTTTATATGAAAATATTCATATTTACGGAATTGCCATTGTGATAAAATTGATTTGAATTTAAATGGGTCAATGGCTCAATCAAGACCCAAAGGATGGTAGTTTGTTTACAAAACAAATAAATGGATAAGATGAATTTAAACGGGTCAAGAATCATATTTGGGTCAAATTTTGATAAATGGGTCAAAATGGCTAGATGGGACCCAATGGGTCGTGAATGGCATGATTAACCATGGATTGAGTTCAAGCTTAGTTAATTTAAGTTTATTAATTGCTTGAGTTTGGTTTGAATTGAAATGAATGATGGGTTTAGTTGAGTTGAATTTATTAGTTAAGTTAAATTAAATGAATGTGTTAGGTTGGGTGAGTTGAGTAAATGAGTTGGATGAATATGTATTTTAAATGAGTGAAGGTTTGTAGGTTGTTTCAAATTCAAACACTAAGAATTGTTGGCTGCATGGGAAACTTATATGCATGTAACTCCCACCCAAGTTAAGAATGGAAATGACGTTACATGGAGTTACATGGGTGAGAGTTGAGTTTTCAAATCATTATGCACATTGGAGATGGTATAGGGTTTATGCTTGCTTGGGTCTCCAAAAGACAGCCAATGCATGGATTGATGGTTCATGCATGTAACTCCAAGGTTGGAGAATAAAATGGGTAGCTTATTGGAGGAGTTACACACAATATGGCATTCCAAATTCAAATTAGATACTAAACCAATGGGAGTTACAAAGTGTGTTCACACTTGGAGGAGGGGAGTTTTATTCCCATGATAGAACTCCCACATGGGACGTTGATGAGGGCTGAATGGAGCTGCTGTTTGTGGAGTTACACATAGGAATGGTGGCAGTTACATAGGCCAAAACATAGAGGCAAACAATAGAGAATGGTGCAGCACATGGGAGTTACATTTCAATATGAAACTCCCATGTGAGAACCTAAGAAAAGGGGGGGGGTTACACTAGTCCAACCACAAGGGACGTTGGTTGCTTGGGGGTGTTTCATTTCATAGATGAAACCCCCAAGTAACATAAAGAACCTTGATTGAGGAGAGGGAGTTACACAAGGTTTAACCTTGGGCTGTTTTTGGTCAAGCAAAGGATTTTCATTTTTACTCTCTCTATCTCTCTATCTTCCTTGGGCTGTTATCATCTTTCTAAGACCAAGAACAGCAGCTGGTTAGTGATATGAAATCAGTCCTTGATTGATTTGTTTTCACCAAGACAAAAGCATATCTTGAGCAAAAGTGTTGGCCTCAAGGTATTCCATTCAAAGTCAAAAATTCTATCTCTTTCTCTCTTTGCCGTTTTCTACCAAGAACAACAGCTGGTTGTTTAAATCAGTCCCTGGTCATCAAGGAATCAAGAAGAAGGAGAGGCTAAGAAAGAACAAGGAACAAGCCGGAGGGAAGATCAATCGGAGGAGTCGCGAAAAAGGTAGGTTTTTCGATGAACAATTTTTAAATCATGATCCGGCCATTGGATGGCTGAATCTAACAAAGGTTAAATAGTGGTTGGAAGTACATGAATGAGATAAAAAGATGGACCATAGGGTTCGGCCCATTGGATGGCCAAACCCCATGGAAATAATGGATTTATTTAGATGGTTTTTTGGAAATTAAAACCATACAAATTTGGGACTGTTTTTAGATGATTTTAAGTGTGTGTTTTAAAAAGGTTAAAACATAAATAAGGAAGTTTGTTTTGGACAAAGATGAATGATTAAGAAATTCAAAACCAAAGGTCATAGGGTTCGGCCACCATGGAGGGCCGAACCCCATGCAAATAATGGTATGGTTTTGATGTATTTGAAACATATAAACCATGAAGTATGTGGACTGTTTTGGGTTATTATTTAAGATTCAAATACATGTTTTGGAAAGGGTTAAAAGCATGGATCTGTATGACAAAGGACTGAAGTTAGCATGGTTTAAAACAGTGGTTCAAAACTGATGAAATGGATCATTTGGATCGGCCATTTGGATGGCTGAATTTCATGAAATAATATGGTCATTTGGGACAAGTAGATGAACTGATTTAGATGGTGTTTAAGAGGTATAATGGCAGCAATATTATATTGATTTTGTATGTTTAAATAACACCAAAAACATGTTTTAGAAGACCAAAACATGGACATAGGGTTCGGCCACCTTGGATGGCCGAACCCCATGTAAGTATTTGGTTGTTTGGTTTGGCTTTCAAAAAGATGGAAATCACATCAATTATGGATTTAGTATTAAGGTGATGATGGAAAATAGGATTAAAATCTTTAGGGTGAGGCTCGGCCATGTAATGTGGCCGAACCCCACCAATTGTCATGTAATGGACTTTGTTGTCTAAGGAAAAATTAGGCAAAGGATAGTATAATGGCATTATGGTAAATAAGGATGAAAAGATGAAATGATCAAAAGAATGGACTTATGAGCCAAAACCTAAGGTGGTAAGATTCGGCCATGTAGTATGGCCGAACCCTACCAAGTGTCATTTGAAAAGTTTGGGATACTTAGATGGTATTAAGTAAATAAAAGATTTATCAAAGTTTAAATGGGTGAGGTTCGGCCATGGGGTATGGCCGAACCCCACAAAGTGGATTTTTGGGATTTAAATCAAATTATAATCATATGGTCAAATGATTAACTTGCTGCCATGTACATAGGGTATTCGGATTTCTAGAACGGTGTACAAAGTCGTGATCGAAAGACGGTCCAAAGGAAGGGTCGAACAACGTAAACTATTGTAGGTTTCCTACCTTGTTGTAACCACATAACTTATTTGCTGTTTTATGGTATTTGAATAAGTTATTTGAATCAAATGTTATATTTACAAATGGCATGTTTCCATAGACATCTCATGCATGGCATGGGATGATGGTGTTGTATCCGGAGGCCACACTCCGTCGGGGCGTCCGAAAGACCACTGTGGGGTACCCTGATGATGAGAATCCCATCAGGAGGAATCCGGAGGCCACACTCCGTCGGGGCGTCCGAAAGACCACTGTGGGTTACCTTGACGATGAGAATCCCGTCAAGTGATGGCTATGTTGAATGGTGATGGGTGGGACTCATTACATGTTCATTTCATACATAGCATGTTTTTATTGAATTTGTTACACATGTGCTATCATTATATTATTTGCATGTTTTTGACTAACCATGTGGTAGCCCTATTCGGAAACACTACTGGGCGCGTTGATCTAACGCCCTATCTATACCCTTAGTAGATGATGCAGGGAAAGGGAAGAACGTGAATCGAGAAGAGGACCAAGTACGGAAACTTGGGCGGTTTGAATGAATGGAATGGATTATGAATGGACTATTTTATGGACTTGATATTTGATATATTTGAACAATGTAATTTGGTAATTAGTTATGTTGGCTTGTAATAAGTAGTTAAGATAGATGCTATGGTTTGTTTTATGTTGGATGATTTTATTAAACGAATAGTTAAGATTGATTAGTAATTTTGGAAAATAAGTTATGTACTTTGCTATCTAAGAATGGAAAATTGGATTAGTCATAGGTTCTATTATAACCTCAGTTAGATTTAGACTAAGTTAATTCCGCAAGTTATATATATACCATGTGCGGATCAGTTTTATGGACTTAGTTCATACGCACATGGGCTTGGCCAGTTAAGGGTCGGATTTAGAGATCCGAACTTAACTCGCGTCGTGACATTCCGCCCCGATCACTTATTGATTATTATTATTTAAAAAAAAAAAAAATAAACTCTGAAAATTAAGAGTGAAAAGGGCGGGGTGTTACAGGTTCGGCCATGATGTATGGCCGAACCCCACTAAGGCATGAATTAGGGACATAATAATAGTTAAAAACAGGGACTAATTTGGTAATGTATAATAAGGTACCGGGCATAGCAAGCGGTGGGCGATCGGTGACCAGATTATCGGACGGAAACGAGAAAGGACGCTAGTCGGTATTCGGTAGGATTCCTACCTTTTTGTAAGCCATGGATTAAGTATTATGTGATGGTTTTCCTTTAATTTATTTTGGAAATCGTGTGAATGTTTAAAGATGGGTTTTGGATTAAGTATTATGTGATGTTTTCCTTTAATTTATTTTGGAAATCATGTGAATGTTTTAAGATGGGTTTTGGATTAAGTATTATGTGATGGTTTCCCTTTGATTTATTTGGTAATCATGTGATTGTTTTAAGATGGGTTTTATGACTATGATTTACACATATTACATGGCATATGGCATCTACATCTCATGCATGGCATGGGAGGGATATGATAGGGGAAGGATGAAAGGAAACCGGAGTCCATGCTCCGTCGGGGCGACCGATAAACAGACATGGTGATATTTTGATGTGTTTGATTTATCAGGGATGTTATATGTAATTATGATACCTTGATGGTGGTCCTTCCATCAAGGGGGATGATGTGTGACTGTTTATATCTTGACGAGGGTTTGCCGTCAAGGGGGATGATATGTGACTGTTTATATCTTGACGAGGCATTGCCGTCAAGGGGGATAATTTGTGATTGGTCATATCTTGACGAGGTTTTTCCGTCAAGGGGGATATGGTATCATGATAGTAAGGATGATGGGTGGGACACATGACATAAGACACCCATGGCATTGCATCCATTTATGGTTTTCACTTTATTACTATCTATGTTTTGTTATCACTAATCCATGTGTTAGCCCTACCCGGAGTCCTACTGGGCGCGTTGTCTAACGCCCTACTTTTACCCTAGCTGATGACACAGGAGATGGCGGAAACGAAGGACGAGACGAGAGCCAAGCTTAGAAGCTTGGGGAGACAGACTACTTAGTTTATTCAAGTTTACTTTGGAAATGTATTTGATAGCTTAGCTTGTCGGAATGTAATATTTTAGATTAATTGCTATGTTTTGGATTTTATTTTGGATTTTATGTTGTTGAGGTAGTTTGGTAATTAAATGAATGTATCTTCCCTGCTATCTCAAATTTGTAGGATAGTCTCTATGGTAATTTCCGCACTTAGTTAGTATTCCACAAGCTTACGTCTACATGTGAACTGTTCTCCGTGGACTTCGTTCCACGCACATATAGGGTTGGTCAGTTAAGGGCCGGGCTTTAGAAGCTCGGACTTAACTAGAGTCGTGACGTCCGGGCCCTTTGTCACTCTTCATTTAAAAAAAAAAAAAAATAGACTATGATTTTGGTGAAAAGGGCCAGGCGTTACATTTTCAACAAGGTAGGAATCCTACCAACGTCCAAGATAATGTCCTTGCTGTTTTCGTGCCGGTCACGTTCAATGATTACGTTGAAACCGAATTGCAGACCCCTTTACGAATCTTTTTTCCTTATTACATTTAACACATATATCAATCAATCTGGTGATCCATTTGATTCCCCATCATCCCTTACATCATCCCATGTTCATTTCCATTTATGATCATAGTCCTTAAATTGGTTACGTCCCCCAATGGGTTTGGCCATAGGATGTGTTCATGTCCACCAAACTCATCAGTGGGGTTCGGCCATACAACATAGCCGAACCTCACTCTTTTGGTTTTGACCCCTTCCTTTAATCCTTGCTTTATTTTAAACCATGCGAGTCAATCCTCATTCATTCTTTTATTTCTTAATCGAATCATCCCTAGTTAGTCATTTAACTTTTTAAACACCTAGATCCATAAAAGTCATCCATGGGGTTCGGCCATACAACATGGCCGAACCCGTGGTTCTTCATTTTCATCTTCTTATTTCTTAACTTGATAGTCCATAGTTAATCATTTAAAACATATCTAGATCCATAAAAATCATCCATGGAGTTCGGCCATACAACATGGCCGAACCCATGATTCTTCATTTTCCTCTTCTTCCCATCTCATATCACCTTGAGGATGAGTTTTTCTTAAAAATTTACATACAACAAGTTTAGGTCATTTGATGGGGTTCGGCCATACAACATGGCCGAACCTCATCCAATCTCTTTTTGAGTCCTCATATGATCCCGATAAAAATTCGAGTTCGGCCATGCAAGAGGCTGAACCTTGTTCTTGATTATTTTCTCTATGAAATTTATTTCTTATATTTAACATACATAAGGTCATCCATAAATCATGTATACACAGTCCTTATCATCACAACTTCATTTGTACAACCTATCTTACCCACCAACAAGGTTAGGGTCTTGTCCATTTTTCAATCTCTAAAACCATATTTTGGATTTTAACAATACCTTACTTTTATGTTCATCTCATTGCTATTCCTTGAATGGATTTCAAATCCATGGCCTTATAACCATTTGGCCAACCTTTTTAACCTGAAATGGAACCCCATGGTTTCTGTAACACCCCGCCCCTTTCACTCGAAATTAGAGTCTATTTTAAAAAAAAAAAAAAAAAAATAAACAAGTGATAAGAACGGAGTGTCACGACGCGAGTTAAGTCCGGATTTCTAAAGTCCGACCCTTAACTGGCCAAACCTATGTGAGCATGGACCAAGTCCATGAGAATGGTTCACGCATAGTACTTTAAAATCTTGTGGAATATTACTTAATCTAATTGCGGATTATAATAGAACCTAAGTCTACTCCATTTTAGATAGCAAAGTACATAGTCATTTATCCAAAATTATCATAACTTAATCATTTGATCAAACCATTCCAAACCATAGCAAATATTAACTAAGTTATTACATGCCAACATCTAACTAATCAAATTACATGTCCATGTAAACTTATCAAAATATCAATAATAAAATCCCTTCAAATATCCAAGCTCCTATGCTTGGCTTTTTCCACGATCCTCGATCTCTTCCTTTCCTGTGTCATTCACTAGGGTAGAAGTAGGGCGTTAGAACAACGCGCCCAGTAGGAATTCTAGGTAGGGCTAACACATGGGTTAGTATCACAAAATCATGTATAATAATATATCATCAAAAATATATAAAATCATGCCATGCCATATGTCTATACAATGAGTCCCACCCATCACATACATGTAACCTCTTGATGGAATTCTCCTCATCAAGGTATCCCCACAGTGGTCTTTCGGACGCCCTGACAGAGTGTGGCCTCCGAATTCTACTTGATGGCATTATTCACATCAAGGTCTTCCCACGATTGCCTTACGGACGCCCCGACGGAGCGTGGCCTCCGGTTACAAATTCCCCTCCCATGCCATGCATGAGATGTACATGTCCATATGCTATGTAATGTAAATACCATAGCATTAAAAAGTTCACTTTTGAAACATAATGTAAATTGAAACATAAACCAGCAAATAAAGATAAACCATATACATATCCATGTTTCAATAAGGTAGAATCCTACCAAAGGTCACTTAAAATGTCCGCTCTTCTTAAACTGTCACCCGTTCACAATTGCGCACCGTTTAAGAAGTTCTGTCACTTTTTTATATGCCAATAAGTCAAACGCATATTTCATTTGGTTTTCAATTTAAACCTAAGACCAAGAACACCATTTTGTGGGGTTCGACCATACACTATGGCCGAACCTCACCTACTTGATTTTGGCCCTTTCTTTTATTTATTACTCAAACATCCCTTTGCCAATCACTTAGCCCTTTTTCCACCAAAATCCATTAGTGGGGTTCGGCCATTCAACATGGCCGAACCTCACCATCTAGGTTTTGGTCTCTCTTTCAACCTTTTGATCTTTCAAAATAAATCCAAACCTTGCCATTCTTGATTCATAAAACCCACTCTTTTAAATCAGCCATCTCACCTTGTCAATACTTCAAATATATAAAATATTTCCCATCACATTTAACTCTCCAAATGACTCATAAAGTTGGTTCATGGGGTTCGGCCATATTGTTTTCAATTTCTCCATTGCATAACATAGAAACCTTAATTTATCCCTCCATTCATTTAGACATATTAGATTCCTCTTTTTGAATCGTCATTTACCACTTCAAAGTCAATTAAGTTTAACATCAATAACTATTAAACATAACAATATTCTTCCATGGGGTTCGGCCATACTAAATGGCCGAACCCTATGGTCCATTATCTTCCTTCTAAAAATCCTTTTTAGACCCACCAACTTCCTTAACACTTACCATGGGGTTCGGCCATACAACATGGCCGAACCCTATGGTTCATCCTTGGGTCCTTCCTACATCATTTTGATCCATTTTACATTCCTTTAGAATATCATAATATTCCATGGTTTTTCTTGTTTCAAACATCCAAATAATTATATATAGTTTATGCTCAGCATCTTAGCCATAATAACATTATGGTTCAGCCATGCAATGGCCGACCCATAACCTTAACCTTATCTCCATTTAAAAACACCTTTAAAACCTTCATAACATTGTATGGTTTTTATCTCTCAAAGACCCATAAAAATAACCAAGTCTTTTCATTGTATGGCCGAACCCTATGGTTCATCTACTCTAAAAATAATCATACATTCCTTAATTTTCCTCCATGGGGTTCGGCCATACCCTTGGCCGAACCCTATGGTTCTTATTTTTTAAATACAATCCATCAAGAAAAACCTACCGTTTCCGCGACTCCTCCAATTTGTCCTTTGCTCCGGCTTGTTCCTTTCCTTCCTTAGCCTCTCGTTCTTCTTTCTTGCTCCTTTGGCCGAGACTAACCTTGATGCTAACCCCTTGGAATAATTCAGCCAGGTGATATGGATTGAGAGAGAAGCTTAGAACAATGCTCCAAATCCTTCTTGCCCTTTGAGAGGAGAACCGGCCTTGAGAGAGGGAGGGAATGAGATAGAATTCTCAAAGTGTTTGATCTTCTTTTCCTTAGAGTGCTGGTCGGCTAAGAGAGGGTGAGAGGGAGTGGAAATGAAAACTCTTTGGTTAATGAAATTCAGCCCAAGGGGTGGTGTCTCTTGGTGGCACCACTTGTAACTCCCATTTCCATTTACAATTCTCCTTAATGCTTCCCAACCAAGGTACCCAACGGCTTCCAAAGGTTATCTTGGTGTATCCTTTCCTCCCATCATCCTTTTCTCGTTAACGTTCCATGTGAGAGTTTCATATTGAAGTGAAACTCCCAAAGGCTACAATGGTTAAGCCTTAGTTGGCCTTGTGTAACCGCCACTCTTCATTAGTTGCCCATGTGAGAGTTTCATCCATGAGATGAAACTCCTTGAGCCCAATGGTTTTGTCTTAGTCCCTGGACCACCCAACCATCCAACTCCCCTTTAATTCTTATTTGGATTTTAATTTGAAATAAGAACTCCTCCTCTCTTCATTCAAATCTTCATGTGGGGTTTCATCTTTGAAATGAAACTCCCATGTACTAAGCCGTCCTTCCCATTGGCTCTCCATTTGAAGTCTCATGCATAGAATAAAACCTCCATGCAATCCAACGTGTATCATAATTTGAATTTGAATTACCATAATCCTTTTTGTAACTCCACAAAAACACCACCTCCCATTCAGTATTTTTTCTAGGAGTTTCATGCATGAGATGACCTCCCATTGCATCCAAAGTGTACCCCTTGTTTTTGGGGTTTGAAACAACAAACCTTCTCTTTCACACTTCACTTTCCTTACTCAACTCAACCATTTAATTGAACTCAATCCAAACTCAATCATTTAATTCAACTCAACCATTTAATTTGAATCAACTTAAACATTTGTTTGCATTCCCTTTTAATTCAGCTTAACCCAATTAGGCTTGAGCTCACCTAATGATCAATCAAGTCAATTACGACCCATTGGGTCCCAATTGGGTCTTTTGACCCAAATAACCACCTTGACCCAATTAGATGTACATTACCCATTTAATTTAATTTGATCCTTATAACATGTACATTGGGTCTTGATTGAACAATGGCCCCACAATTTACTCATCCACGGTCATAACCTTTTAATTCCTAATTTCAATGGCAATTTCCGTAAATATTGATATACTGAAAATCTGGGGTATTATAATACAATCCTCTTTTTAAAATTTTCGTCCCGAAAATTGAACGAAGTAGGATTCCAAAATAATTATATAAATAATTCAGGGTGAGCTGTTCTCATCTCCGATTCGAGTTCCCAAGTGGCTTCCTCAATACGATGTCGATCCCATACCACCTTGACGAACTGAATCGCTCTGTTTCGTAACACCCTTTGTTCAGTCTCCACTATTCTGACAGGTTTCTCGACATACGTCACATCACTTTGTATCTCTATATCTTGTACATTCAATACATGAGACGGATCGGGATTGTACTTCCTCACCATCGATATATGAAATACATCGTGTAAAGATGCCAATTGTGAAGGAAGTGCCAACTGATAAGCTACATCTCCCATCCTTCTTATGATGGAAAACGGTCCCACATATCTTGGCGACAGTTTTCCCTTCTTTCCAAACTGCATGTGTCCCTTTCGTAGCGAGACTTTTAAGAACACCATGTCCCCCACCTCGAATTCAAGGAACCTCCTCCTCTTGTCGGCATAGCACTTTTGCCGACTCTGTGCAGCCAATAGGTGCTGACGAATCAACTGAATATGTTTTGTAGTCTCTACAACTAACTCGGGTCCAATCAGCGCAGGCTCACAGGCCTCTGTCCAGCACATTGGTGACCTACATGGTCTACCATATAGAGCCTCGAATGGAGCCATCTGAAGGCTTGCCTGATAACTGTTGTTACATGAGAACTCTACCTGTAATAGCACGGAATTTTTAAATCAGTATAAATGTGGATATTATTTATTTTAATGATGAAAATTGAGAAATTTGATGGAATACATGGTAAATGGATCCAAGTTTGGACAAAGGCCCAAGTATGGCCCAATGGACCATGGATTGGATTTAATTCATTTAATTGGTCAATGGTGATTAATTGGGTCATGGATGGTCAAATTGGGTCTAATACCCATTTGGGACCCAATGGGTCAAGATGATTAAGTTCTAAGATAAATGGGTAGGAAATAAATGTAATTGGGCCATGAGCCCAATGGTGATCCAAGTAATTGAAAATGGATTTAATTAAATCACTTAAGTTGGTGATGAATTGATCAAGGTGATATGGCCGATTGGGACCCACCTCCACCTCATCAAATGAGGTGGCGTGTGGACCAAGGATTGGTGGGGCCGGCCATCATGGTTGACTTGATCAACCATGGGTGGAATAATGGAATTAGTTTAAGTGGGAATTGATTAACCTAAGGTAATTAACTAATTAATTAAATGATTAAATTATTCAAAAGGTGGTCAAATGGTCAAATGGGAAGACCAAAAGCCATCTTATCTCCAAACACACAAAATGTTGGCTAGTGGTGGTTATCCCAACCACCACCATAAAGCATAGAAAATATCTTATGTGGTTGGTGGGAAAATTTATGGTGAAGTGTAGCTTAAGCAAGCCTTGGGATAAGATGGGTTTTCTTTTCATTCTCTCCCATTTCATTCTCTTCCTCTCTTTCCCTCTCTCATAGCCGTCCCACACTAAGAAGAGAAAGAAGAAGAAAAGCTTGGGAAAAAAAAAAAAAAGAAGGAAACTTAGAAGAGAAGAGAAGAAAAGTGCAGACTTTGGGCCACCTCTTCAAGACCAAAGCTTGAGGTAATTTTTCATCCCATCCTCTACCTCTCTCTCTCAAGTACACCCCATGGTAGATGATTGATTTATTTATTAGGGTTCATAAGAATGGAAGCATGGGAGGGTTTTAAGTTTTTAAATGATTAAATGTGGGTAATTTTAAAGGGTTTTTATGAGAAAAATCATGGGAAATATTGATGATTTTAATGGCCTCAAAAATGGTGGATGAAGGTGAACCCTATGGTGATGAAATGGTGGATTTAATGGGTGTGAAATTATGGAAATGATGGAGAAGATTAACAGTTTTTAAATGGACTTTAAACATTGTAAATGAGGTTTTAAAAAATAAAACCATGGAAAGATTTTATGGATGGAATATTTTTGAACCCTATGGTGATGAATGTGGAATGATGATGGATGTAAAATAATGGAAAAATAAATGGACAATGTTGGTGGTGTTGATGGACCAAAATGAACCTAATGTTGATAGTTGTAATGGGAATGTGGCTAAGTTAATGGACTTAAATGTGATTAAGGATGATAGTTTAAATGTATGAATTAAACCCCTTCATGGAAGGGCTTATGATGGATTTAAATGTGTAACAAAGGTCCAAGAAAATGGGAAAAAGTCATCATGGGTTCGGCCATGGTGTATGGCCGAACCCATGACCCAATTTTATGAGACAATTGATGGGCTAAGTATGGGACTATATGTGTGTTTAAATAAATAAAGATTAGGTTAATTAAATGGCTGATGTAAATGATCTTGTGATATGGTTGATGGATCAATTATGGACTCAAGATGTGGCTAAGAATGATGATTCAATTATAAGTCATTTTTATGGGCTAAGGAAGGGTTTATGTAGGTGGTTAATTAATGAAGATTAAGTGAAGAAAAATGGTTGTTTTAATGATGTTATGGCATGATTAAATGGGTCACTAATGGACTTGAGTGTATGGATCAATTATGAGCAAAAAAATGTACATGGGTAAATGAGTGATTAGTCATGGAAAAGAGGTAGTGGCAAAACCGTAAATAATGGCTAAAATGAAGAACCATGGGTTCGGCATGGTACATGGCCGAACCCCATGGAAGATGAACTTGGACTTAGGCATTTTTATTATGACCTTAGGTATGATTAAATGAAGCCTAGGGTGCTGGTTTTTAAACTCACAAAATTAATATAGTTAAGGGATTAAATGGGACCCATAAACTTAACTAGTAGGGTTCGGCCATGGTGTATGGCTGAACCCCACTAAAGCTTGGGTAATGGACTTGGACATGATTAAAACATGAGCCTAATTGATAATATATAATAAGGTACTGGACATCGCAATCGGTGTGCGATCGGCGACCGGATTCGGGAACGGAAACGTAAAAGGGACGCTAGTTGGTATTCGGTAGGATTCCTACCTTTTTGTAAGCCATGAATTATGTGTTATGTATGGGTTTTTCCTTGATTTATTTTGGTAAGCATATGATTGTTTTAAGATGGATTTTAAGGCTATGATGTGTATATTGATACTTTACTTGATCTATTTTTGATAATCAAATTATATGTTTTATTGATGGGACTTTAAATGCCATGGTTTGTGCTATCATATATTACATGGCATATGGCATCTACATCTCATGCATGACATGGGAGGGGTATGACATGGGAAGAATGAAAATAAAGAAATCGGAGTCTATTCTCCGTCGGGGCGACCGAGAAGCAAACATGGGGACACCTTGACGAGGCCTTGCCGTCAAGGGGGATGATTTGTGATTGTTTATATCTTGACGAGGTTTTGCTGTCAAGGGGGATGATTTGTGATTGTTTATATCTTGACGAGGTTTTACCGTCAAAGGGAATGATTTGTGATTGTTTATATCTTGATGAGGATTTTCCGTCAAGGGGGATGATTTGTGATTGTTTATATCTTGACGAGGTTTTGCTGTCAAGGGGGATGAGGTGTGATTGTTTATATCTTGACGAGGTTTTTCCGTCAAGGGGGATATGGCAGCATGATAGTAAGGATGATGGGTGGGATTCATAACACAGACACCCATGGCATAGCATTCATTTTATGGTTTTTCGTTATAATATTATCTATATGCTTTGTTATCACTAATCCATGTGTTAGCCCTACTCGGAGTCCTACTGGGCCATTGTCTAACGCCCTACTTCTATCCTAGCTGATGACACAGGAGATGGCGGAAACGAAGGATGAGACGGGAGCCAAGCATAGGAGCTTGGGAAAGCGAGCTACTTAGTTTATTAAGATTTATTTTGGAAATGTAATTTGTGTAATGTAGCTCGTCGGACTGTAATAGTGTAGATTTCTTACTATGGTTTGGTCTTTACTTTGGACATTATCATTTGGAGATAAAATTATGATTTTGAAGTATTTTAGCAATTAAATGAATGTCACTTCCCTGCTATCTAAAATTTGTAGGATAGTCTCTATTATAATGTTCCACATTCAGTTATATTCCGCGAGCTTACGTCTACGTGTGAACCATTCTCGTGGACTTCGTTTCCACGCACACGTAGGGTTGGCCAGTTAAGGGCCGGGCTTTAGAAGCTTGGACTTAACTCGCGTCGTGACGTCCGCGCCCTTTGTCACTTGTTATTTAAAAAAAAAAAAATAGACTCTGATTTCGGTGAAAAGGGGCGGGCGTTACACTACCAGCGGCAAGTGATCGTCCCATCCATCTTTGAAGTCTAACATGCATGCTCTCAACATATCCTCCAGTGTTTGTATTGTCCTATCCAACTATCCATCAGTTTGTGGATGGAAAGCTGTGCTAGTCAGTAGATCTGTTCCCATGGCCGACTGCATACTCTGCCATACCCTGCCGGTGAAACGACCTACTCTATCAGACACTATAGTCCGAGGAATACCATGCAATCTGATGATATCCCTGATATACCACCGACCCAAAGTCTCAGATGAGTCTGTCATCCTAATAGGAAGAAAATGTACAGACTTGGTCAGTTGGTCCACCAAGACCCATATAGCATCGTTGCCCTTTAAGGACCTTGGCAACCCCGTCACGAAATCCATAGAGATGTGCTCCCATTTCCATTCTGGCACTGGTAAGGGTTTGAGTAACCCCGGTGGCTTCTGATGTTTTGTCTTAACCTGCTGACAAGTTAAGCAGTGTGCCACAAATTCTGCCACATCTCTTTTGAGTCCATGCCACCAATAGTGTCTCTTCAGGTCCTGATACATCTTAGTGCTGCCCGGATGAATGGAGAGCTTGGTCTGATGTGCCTCAATCAACAACTCTTTTCTGCAGCTTTTTGGCACATATATTCTACCTCGGAATACAAGACTCTGTCCTGGTCATAATTCTCATCCAGTATGACCACGCCAGTAGACATCTTGGCCCATATCTCTTCCACTTCCGGATCTGCTCGTTGCACTTGTTCAATCTTGGTAACCATGTTGGACCGTATGATTAAATTGTACATACTCCCATGGTTTGTGATATATAGATTGAGGTCTCGAATGGTATTCAACATCTCCCATTCGGTTATGATCAAACATGCCACTGATGCATGTGATATGCACCTGAGGGCATTCGCCACCTTGTTCGCCTTACCCGGATCATATCGGAGTGCGAACTCATAATCCGCCAGATATTCCATCCATCTGCGCTGCCTTAGGTTGAGCTCTTTCTGATCAAACAAATACTTCAAGCTCTTACGGTCTGAAAACAAATCAAATTTCTCGCCATATAGGTAGTGTCTCCAGCTTTTGAGAGCGAAGACCACAGCGGCTAGTTCCAGATCATGTGTAGGATAGAGGCGTTCATGTACTTTTAGTTGTTTTGAACCATAAGCCACCACACGATGACGTTACATGAGTGAACACCCCAGTCCCTCTCCTGATGCATCGCATTGTACTGCATAACCTTTGCCTCTTTCCGGCAGAACTAAGATAGGAGCAGTTGTAAGTCTACTTTTCAGCTCCTCAAACCTCCGGTTGCACAGATCTGTCCACTCATATTTGACTCCTTTTTGAGTGAGTCGAGTCAATGGGGATGCAATTTTGGAGAAATCCATGATGAATTTCCTATAATAACTAGCCAATCCTAAGAAGTTGCGGATCTCGGTTACGTTCTTTGGTGCTTTCCATTCACTCACTGCCGCCACCTTAGCCGGATCCACTGCTATACCATCTGCTGTTATGACATGCCCCAAGAATTTGACCTCAGGTAGCCAAAATTCACATTTGCTTGCTTTGGCATACAACTTGTTCTTCCTCAAGGTGTCCAGAACTATTTGTAGATGCTCAGCATGTTCTTCCTTACTTTTGGAAAAGATCAGGATATCATCAATAAACACAATCACAAACTGGTCCAGGTAGGGTTGGAAGATCCATGAACACAGCCGGTGCATTGGTGAGTCCAAACGGCATGACTACAAACTCATATAGTCCATACCGCATCTTGAAGGCTATTTTCTCTATATCTTCCTTTTTAACCCGAATTTGATGATAACCGGACATTAGATCAATCTTCGAAAAGTGAGTGGAACCCCTCAGTTGATCGAATAAATCATCAATCCTAGGTAAAGGGTATTTTTTTCGGACAGTTAGCTGATTCAGTTTCCGGTAATCCGCACACATTCAGAGTGAACCGTCCTTCTTCTTCACAAACAACACTGGAGCTCCCCAAGACGATGTGTTGTTCCGGATGCAACCCAGTCTGAGCAGTTCATCAATATGTTTCTTTAGCTCAGACATCTCTGCTGGTGCCATCCGATAATGTGGTAATGACACTGGTGAGGTGCCAGGGTACAACTTGATTTCAAAATTGATCTCCCTCATGGGCGGCAAGCCGAGGAGTTCTTTTGGGAAAACATCCGCATATTCTTTCACTATTACCGGAAGTTCAGCGACCGGTGCCTTGTTCAATCTGATATTGTTCAATACCAGATGATTCAACCCTTCCTGTAGTCCGCTTTGCTTGTCTGTACGAACCACATATTGTTTTCCTTCAGGTGACCAAAATGTCACTCTGCGGCGATAACAATCAATGTTGGCCTGAAAGCTAGCCAACCAGTCCATGCCTAATATAATATCGTACTCAGTCATATCGAGTACCAGATAATTGAACTCAAATCTGAGTCCAGCGAGTTCAGTATTCACTGCCGTGCATATGAGTCCCAATGACGTGTATCGGACAGGGGATACAATTGTGAGTGATGTGGACAATTTTTGAACTAAAGTACCAATAACAATTATAAATACAGCATATATGAAAGTGTGTGAAGCTCCAGAATCAAACAGTGCAGAGGCATAGGAACTACTGACTACAGCCATACCTTGAATCACAGAATGATCCACATCCGCTGGAGGAGCTAGATTAAACAATCGTCCAGATCCAGTAGGGTTAGGCGCCCGACCCGCCTGGTTATATGTAACGCCCGCCCCTTTTCACCGAAAATCAGAGTCTATTTTTTTTTTTTTTATAAAAGAGTGACAAAGGCGCGAACGTCACGACGCGAGTTAAGTCCGAGCTTCTAAAGTCCGGCCCTTAACTGGCCAACCCTACGTGCGCGTTGAGTGAGTCGGGTCTGTGCAACCGGAGATTTGAGGAGCTAAAGGAGAAGCTTACAACCGCTCATATTCTGATTTTCGATGAAAAGGGGCGGGCGTTACATTATATGTCCTGCCTCCTCGGGAGTTAGCTGGCCTAGCTGGTGGACGGAATGATCCTCTGGAATAAGAGAGTTTGTTAAGCTTTGGGCAATCCCTCTTGAAGTGACCCGGCTGATCACAATGGAAACAGTTGTTCACCCCTCGAAGAGCCTGAGTGACTGATGCAGATGGGGAGGACTGGTTGGCACGAAAACCCCCTGTGGACCCAGTAGATGGTGAGGGGTCTGCTGAAGTTCGGTCGGAACTTCTTGTTGGGCTAGAATGCACCCCTCCCACTCTAAGCTCGGCGGTTGTCAAACCGCACCATCTCTCAGCCATTTCTTGCTCGGCTATGGTGGCCCTGCTGACCACCTCAGCCAGTGTGGCTGCCTTGAATATGGATACTTTGACCCTAATGTTTGGCCGTAGGTCCCGCTCAAATTTACGTGCCCTTCAATGCTCTGTATCCACCATATAAAATGCATAACAAGACAGACTAAGGAATTCCCGGTGATACTCTGCCACCGTCATAGAGCCTTGTACCAAGGATAAAAAGGCTTGAATGTGACGCTCCTTCCCCTCCTTGGGAAAATACTGATCTAGAAAGGTAGCTGAGAACCATTCCCATGTCATTGTAGTCCTTTCCCTTTCCGGTACAAGTGCTTGCTATTTTTTTATAACCTCCCACCATTTACCGGCATCCTCAATCAGTGGGGACATAGCCAGCAAAATCTTGTCAGCATGACTCAAGATCTGAGTGATCTTCTTCAGCCAATGTTCTGGTCCGACAGCCCCTTCCTTTCCCACGAAGTAGAGAGGGCGTTGTTGCTGGAAATCTCTGACCATGTTCCGGTTATGGGAATCACTAGTGGTTCCACTTCCATTCAGATGCTGTTGGAGAACAAAAGTAACTACTGCTTGAACCAAGCTTTGTAGTTCAGGAGGCACTACTGGTATACTTACGCTGCTTTGCTCCTCTTTCTCATGTTCACTATAGTGAGAGTGTCGCTCTTCCTCTTCCCACAGTGAGTGCCGTTCATCTTCTCCATTTCATGATTTTTCATGTTGAGATTGCTCCTTCTCATGTTGAGATTTTTCCCTCTCTTCCTCATGTTGAGAGTTTTGTACCACTTTCTCCTTCTCTTTCTGGTCTTCTCTAGTCTTTCTTTTTTGGAGCCATTTTCCCTAAGTCATAAAGAAAACATTATTGACTTAGTTTCCTCGTACAGTTTGTGTTATCACTATTTTGGGGAAATTTCCAAATAAGCACTCTTGGTTTTCCTTGTTTTTGGGGAAAATTTCTAAATACCTATTGTTTGTTTCTCAATTTGGGGATATCGGGGAAGTGTATCCTATTTTACTATGTTTGGTATATCCAATTATGATGATTGTACTTCCTTTGCTATCTTTCATTGTTGTTCTCAGATTAAATGTTCAGTCTGAGTCTAACGAAGTAAATTAATCCAGCCCCCAGTCAGCGGACTTCCAAAAGTCGGTCAGTTGGGATTCTTATCTGTCAGTGAGACATGAAACCATCTTAATCTTAGTTTGAAAGATTCAATCTTCCCGTTTCGCTCTGATACCAACTGTAACACCCCGCCCTTTTCACTCGAAATCAGAGTCTATTTTTTTTTTTTAAAATAAATAAACAAGTGATAAGAGGGGAGTGTCATGACGCAAGTTACGTCCGGACTTCTAAAGTCCGACCCTTAACTGGCCAAACCTATGTGAGCATGGACTAAGTACATGAGAATGGTTCACACATAGTACTTTAAAATCTTGCGGAATATCACTTAATCTAACTGCGGATTATAATAGAACCTAAGTCTACTCCATTTTAGATAGCAAAGTACATAGTCATTTATCTAAAGTTACCTTAACTTAATCATTCGATCAAACCATTCCAAACCATAGCAAATATTAACTAAGTTATTACATGCCAACATCTAACTAATCAAATTACATGTTCATGTAAACTTATCAAAATATCAATAATAAAATCCATTCAAATATCCAAGCTCCTATGCTTGGCTTTTTCCACGATCCTCGATCTCTTCCTCTCTTGTGTCATTCACTGTGGTAGAAGTAGGGAGTTAGAACAACGTGCCCAGTAGGAATTCTAGGTAGGGCTAACACATGGGTTAGTATCAAAAAATCATGTATAATAATATATCATCAAAAACATATAAAATCATGCCATGTCATATGTCTATGCAATGAGTCCCACCCATCACATACATGTAACCTCTTGATGGAATTCTCCTCATCAAGGTATCCCCACAGTGGTCTTTCGGACGTCCCAACAAAGTGTGGCCTCCTGATTCTACTTGATAGCATTATTCACATCAAGGTCTTCCCACGATTGCCTTAGGGACACCCCGACTGAGCGTGGCCTCCAGTTACAAATTCCGCTCCCATGCCATGCATGAGATGTACATGTCCATATGCTATGTAATGTAAATACCATAGCATTAAAAACTTCACTTTTGAAACATAATATAAATTGAAACATAAACCAGCAAATAAAGATAAACCATATACATATCCATGTTTCAATCCATGAGAATGGTTCACACATAGTACTTTAAAATCTTGCGGAATATTAGTTAATATTTTCTATGGTTTAGAATGGTTTGATCAAATGATTAAGTTAAGGTAATTTTGGATAAATGACTATATACTTTGCTATCTAAAATGGAGTAGACTTAGGTTCTATTATAATCCGCAGTTAGATTAAGTAATATTCCGCAAGATTTTAAAGTACTATGTGTGAACCATTCTCGTGGACTTAGTCCATGCTCACATAGGTTTGGCCAGTTAAGGGTCGGACTTTAGAAGTCCGGACTTAACTCTCGTCGTGACACTCCGCTCTTATCACTTGTTTATTTTTTTTTTTAAAAAAAATAGACTTTGATTTCGAGTGAAAAGGGCGGGGTGTTACAGTTTCGGCCATTCCATAGCAAAAACCATGGTTTCTATAACACCCCACATTTTCAAGCTAGGGATATATATATATATGGAAATTGCCATCGAAAGGGGTGAATTAAAAAGATATGAACCTTAGATGGGTAAATGTTGGGTCAATTGACCCAACGAATGGTAGATGCGGATCAATGTAGAGTAAGTGGGTAAGCTATATGTAAATGGATAAACCACATTTAAATGGGTAAGTTACATAAGCTACATTTAAATGGTTAAGTTACATTTAAATGGGTCATGATGCCTATTTGGGTCAAAGGACCCAATGGGTCGTGGTAGACTTGTTTGACCCTTGGATGAGCTCAATTCTAATTGGGCTAGGCTGAATGGAATGTGAGTGCAATGTAGGATAAATGGGTAAGCTATGTGCAATTGGGTAAACCCCATTTAAATGGACAATGGTCACTCAAATGGGTCAGGCGCCTAATTGGGTCAAGGAGTTGAAATGGGACCCAATGGGTTGAGCTGACCATGTTGACCATGATTGACCGTGTGGACCATCAAGTGAGCTAAAGGATTGAGTTAAATCATATTGAGTTTGTAATACCCTAGATTTTTCAATATATCAATATTTACGAAAATGCCATTGGAGTTGTGAATTAAAGGGTTATGATCGTAGATGAGAAAATAATGGGACCCATTGTTCAAGTAGGAACCAATGTACTAGGTATAAGGTTCAAAATAAATTAAATGGGTAATGTACATTTATTTGGGTCAAAGGACCCAACGGGTCGTGGTTGACATTTTTGACCATTGGATGAGCTCAAAGCTTAATTGGGTTAAGATGAATTAAATGATTGATTTTGGTATGAGTTGAAATAAATGATGGAGTTTAGTTGAGTTGAATTTATGAGTTGAGGCATTAAATTGATGAGTTAAATGGGTTGAGTTGAGAGAGTTAAATTAATTGTAAGTGAGTCACGTGTGTGAATGAGAGTGGACTATCTTAATTCCAATTTTAAAACAAGGAAAACGTTGGTTGCATGGAAAGGTCATCTCATGCATGTAACTCCTAGACAAATGATGAATGATAATGGCGTTTATGGGAGTTACATGTGGTGAGGGGTTATGTTTTAAATTTAAGAGGTTATACACGTTGGAATGGCATGAGGGTTTATTCCATGCATGGGTTTTCAAAGGGTCAACCAATGGATAGTTGGGTGATTCAAAGACTTAAGACCAAACCGTTGGCATGTAGGAGTTTCATCTTTTGGGTGAAACTCCCACATGGGTAAATAATGGGAGATGAATGGACTTGTGGAGGTTACACAAGGTTAACCAAAAGCTAGCCGTTGGAGACTATGGGAGTTTCATTTTAATATGAAACTCTCACATGCAATGTTAATGAAAGATGGATGATGGGAGGAAAAGATACCAAAGATAACCTTAAGGAGCCGTTGGGTACCTTGGGAGTTTTATCTCATGGATGAAACCCCAAGGAAGGTATTAAACAAATGGGAGTTACAAGTGGGTTCACACTTGGAGAAGTGATGGAGAAGGTTTGCATCTAGGGCAGCCAAGAGCCAAGAAATCGTTGGAGGGTTTCATCTCAAGGATGAAACCCCCAAATGAAATAAGTAATGGAAATGAATGGGAGGGGAGTTACATGTGGTGCCAACTTTCGGCTGAAGTTCATTAGCCAAAAAGGATTTCATTTTCACTCTCTCTCTCTCTCTCCCTCTCTGGACGTTTTCACCTCTCAAGACCAAAGGCATTGGCTGATTGTATCTCATACCAATCAGTCCTTGGCCGATCCTTTCACCAAGACAAAATTCAGCAAAGGAGTTTGGCATCAAGGTTATCACTCTCATCCAAGGCCAAAGTTCTATCTTTCTCTCTCAAATCAATACTTTGGCTAAACCATTTCAAGGAGTCTCCAAGCAAGATCAGTCTCAGCTAAAGGAGAAGGAAGGAAGGACTAAGGAGAGGATCAAGAAGAAGTGAAAGAACCGGAGGAGTGGCAGTTTTGGTAAGTGCTCAATAAACACTTGTTAGAAGGAATGACTAAGGGAACATGATCCGCACCATTGTATGGCCGAACCTATCAAAGGTTTGGATCATGGTTTATGCTGTTTAAAAAGGGTAACACATGGATCATAGGTTTCGGCACCCCATGAAAAGACTTGGTAATTTTAATGGTTTTTGAGAGATAAAAACCATACCATGTTTTGAAGGTTTAAAGGGTTTTTAAATGGAGATAAGTTTACTGTTTTGGAGCGTCTACAGCATGGCTGAATCATGTTGATGTTAGGGCTAAGTTGCTGATCAAAACCATGGACAAATATTGGAGGGTTTGCATCTAGGAAAACCATAGGGTTCGGCTAAGTGTATGGCCAAACCCCATGGACTGTTTCTATGGGTTACTTAGAGTAATAACATGGTTGGAAATTATAGATGATGATATGCTTTTGATTTAAGAATCACTCATGTTTATGGACTTAGTATAGGTAAATAATTAGCCACCATAGATGATGGAAAGATGGACAAAACTCAGTATGGTGAGGTTCGGCCATGTAGTATGGTCGAACCCCACTAAGGTGGATTGGTTATGGACTTTGGTTTTAAAGAACAAAGGATTATGCTAGTGGCAAGATTGTAATAATGAATGAAATGTTCAAAAGAAAGATGGGCCAAAACCAAAGTGGTAAGGTTCGGCCATGTTGTATCGCCGAACCCTACCAAGGTTCGTTTGGACGAACCCTACCAAGGTTCGTTTGGAAGATTAAGTTATTTGAATAAGGTGTTTGAGCTTAAGAATACGAAGAAGGGATTAAAACAAATTAAGCGAGGTTCGGCCATGGTGTATGGCCGAACCCCACAAGAGGTTACATTTGGAGGATTGGGGGTTTGTATATAAGTTATTGGCATGTTTTAGTTAAATGAAAGAGAGACCAAAAATTTAAGTGGGTGAGGTTCGGCCATGGGGTATGGCCGAACCCCACAAAGTGGTTTTTGGGACTTAGACTAAGTTGGAAATTATATGGACATATGTTTGACTTGCTGCTATATAAATAGGGTAACGGGACTTCTTAACGGTATACAAATCGTGAACGGGTGACGGTTTTAAAGAGCGGTCAATCTAAGTGAACTTTGTGTAGGTTTCCTACCTTTTTGTGACCACACTTATGTTTGATGCTTTATCTTAATTTTGATGAAATATATGCTAAGTTATTATGTTTCAAAGTGGTTTTGTGTGTTAAGATGTATTTACAAATGGCATGAACTCATGGACATCTCATGCATGGCATGGGGTGATGATTATGGAAACCGCAGGCCACACTCCGTCGGGGCGTCCGAAATACCAGTGTGGGGTACCTTGATGATGAGAATCCCATAAAGAGGAAACCGGAGGCCACACTTCGTCGGGGTGTCCGAAAGACCACTGTGGGGTACCTTGACGATGAGAATCCCATCAAGGGGAGGCTATGTATATTTGTGATGGGTGGGACTCATTACATGTGCATAACATAAATAGCATTATTTTTATGAGGTTTTGATGAACATGTATTATTGTGATATTTGCATGTTTTTATACTAACCTTGTGGTAGCCCTAAACGGAAGACCTACTGGGCGCGTTGATCTAACGCCCTATCTGTATCCTTAGGACGCAGGAAAGGGAAAGAACGAGGATCGTGAAGGAAACCAACCATAGGAGCTTAGGCTTTAGAATGGACTTTAATTTATGGATTGATTTATGGACTTTTATTTGGACGATGTAATTTGATAGTTAGATGGTGTTGGCATGTAATAATTTAGTTAACTATTTGCTATGGTTTGGAATGGTATGAATGGACGTTTAGTTTACGGAAATTAAGGTAATTTTGGATATATGACTTGTACTTGCTATCTAATAAGTGGAGTAGTCATAGGTTCTATTATAACCCTCAGTTAGATTAGGTTTATTCCGCAAGTTTAAAGTGGTACCGTATGTGAATCGTTTCTCATGGACTTAGTCCATGCACATATGGGTTTGGCCAGTTAAGGGTCGGATATTAGAAGTCCGAACTTAACTCGTGTCGTGACGTCCCGCCCCGATCACTTGTTTATTATTATAAAATAAAAAATAAACTCTGATGATTAGAGTGAAAAGGGCGGGGCGTTACAGAGTTGGGGTTGAAGTGAGTTGGATTTGAATCAAACAATGGAGTTGACTCAAGTGCATTAAATGAGTGGTATTAAATGGGGTGAGTTGAGCTAATGAGTTGGGTGAGTTAAATTGGAAGCCATGGAGACTTTTTAATTCAAATGAGTCAAGTGGGGAGGTGAGGAGTTGCCTTGATCTTAAAGACTCCAAAACAAGCTCCCCCACACATTGGTTAAATGGGAAGATTCTTCCATGCATGAAAGCCCCACATGGGGTGTTAATGGGAATGAAGGGGAGATGGACGGTCACAAGAAACACCACCAAAGGGTGCAGCTTATTGGATAAGGGAGGTGAAGAGGCTTGGTTGTTTCATCACAATGATGAAACCCCCAAGTAAACCATAATGGAGGAGATGAAAAGACATGGGGGCTAACAAGGGGTGTCACCAAAGGACACCACCTTTGGGTAACTCTCATTAACCAAGGAGTTAGAGTTTTACATCACTCTCTCCCTCTCCTTTCCTTGGCCGTTCCTGTAAGGTCTTGGAATTTTGGAATTAATATAAATGTGAATATTATTTATTTTAATGAGAGAAATTAGACAATTGGTGGAGTAAATGGTAGATGGGCCAAAATTGGATAAAGGCCCAAGTGTGGTCCAATAGACTATGGTTTGGATTTAAATTTATTTAAATGGGTCAAGAATGGTCAAATTGGGTCAAATACCCATTTGGGACCCAATGGGTCAAGATGGTTAAGCTCTAAGGTAAATGGGCTAGTGGGAAATGTAATTGGGCCATGGGCCCAATGGTGATCCATTTGGAGTGGGCTTAATGAAATTTAATCACCCTAAGTAATTTGGAATTAAGCAATGGTGGTGTGGCCAAGTGGGACCCACCTCCACCTCATCAAGTGAGGTGGCGTGTGGGCCAATGATTGATGGGGCCGGCCACCATGGTTGAATTGGTCAACCATGGGTGTATGAAGGCAAGTTAAGTAAGTGGAATTAAGCTAAATGGGGTTAATTAGCCTAATGATTTAATTAAGTAATTAAGTAAGCTTATCACAAAAGGTGGTCAAAGAGGGAAGACCTAAATCAAACCACCTCATCTCCAAATACACAAAGAAAAACGTTGGCTAGGGTGTTGGGGTCAAAAAGCATATAAAATATCTATGGGGTGGTTGGGAAAGTTAATGTTAAAGTGTAAAGATAAGTTCTATCTTATTTTTTTCCAATCTTTTTCCATCTAATTCCCATTCCACTCTTTCCCTCTCTCTCACTCCCTCATGAACGTCCCTCACTAGGAAGAGAAGAGAAGAAAGGAAGCTAAGTAGAAAATAAGAGAAGGAGAGAAGAAAGAGGTGGAAACTTTTAGTCCATCACTCTAAGGTCAAGGTTCATTATCTTCCCTCTCATCATCTTTCCCTCTCCCTCGCTCAAGCTAACTCTATCTTGGCCGATTCTAAGTTTGAAGGGTTTCACCCTTGATCAAGCATCTTAGCCAATTAAAAAAGGAGAGGAAAAAGAAAGGAGGCCAAGGAAGCCGACGGGAGTGACGGAAGTCGAAGGAGACGACGGATTGTGAGTATTTCTTAAACAATAAATTTTGGGATCTTTAGGGTTTGAGATTTGGGATTTATTTTGTAAATTTAATGGTGGTCAAATGATTTTATGCTATGGATTTTAAATCCATCAATTTGAAAGATGGAAAGTGGAGGAAACCCTAATGGATAAATTAGGGTTAGCTTAAGGAAAAATAAATGGATTAAAGAATGCAATGTAATTAAATTATTAAGCATGGAGAAATGTTTATAATTTTTAAGGTTGTAAATAATTGAATGTGATGAATTTTGTAAAGAGGGTTTAAATGATAGAATCATAGGAGATGGAAGATAATTTTAATGACCTTAAAAAAATAAAAAATAAAATGGTTTAGGGTTTTAAGTGCTTAATGATTAAATGTAGGTATTGTATGATATTTTTTAGGGTTTTAAGGAATGGAGGTTATGGAAGGTAATTTGGACATTTTTAATGGAATGTTAGGGTTTTGTGAGAATGGAATCCATGAATAAATGTAAATGTGTTATGGTAAAAAAGGGCACCCATGGATGATGGATCATGAACCATGGGTTCGGCCATGGTGTATGGCTGAACCCTATGGTGATCAAATGGTGAAATGGTGGAATGATGATGTATGTGAAGTAATGGAAAAAATGAGTGGGTAATGGACTCATTGTAGTTAAATGCATAAGGTAAACCCCATGGGAAGAATTGATGAATTGGGTATTTTGAACCCATGATCCATTGGTTGGTCAAAGTATGGGTTAACTTAGTATTATACATATGTTTAATTAATGAGGATTTAAGTTAAGAAGAAGGGCTAATTCTAATGATGTTAGGCCATAATTAAATGGGTCATTAATGGATTGAGTTAATGATCAGTTTTGGGCTTAAGTAGGCATGAATTAATGAAAAATTGTTCATGTGAAGGGGTAGTGACAAAAATGGTAATTATTGGCTAAATTGAAGAAAACCCACTAAGATATGATTTATGGGCTTGGAAATGGTAAAATAAGGACTATAGTGGTAATTTAATAAGGTGTCGGATAGCGCGAGTGGTACGCGAGTCTGTAGCTGGATTGTCGGACGAATACGGGAAAAGGACGCGAGTCGGTAATCGGTAGGATTTCTACCTACTTGTAAGCCATGGATGTGTAATGGTATATTTATCTTATTTTGGTTGATTTTGGGATTGATCTTAAAAAAAAAAAGGAATTGTTCTATGATTATGGACATTATGTTTAATACTATGGTTTATTATTTTTAAGGTTATGCATTCTATGGTAAGGCTATGTATGGTATATTAAGGGTATGAGATATACATATTACATAGCATAATGCATTACATCTCATGCATGGCATGGGCGGAAAAAAATAAACAAACCGGAGTTCATGCTCGGTCGGGGCGACCGAGAACAGGCATGGGGACACCTTGAGGAGGCTTTGCCGTCAAGGGGGATATTTTGCGGTTGGACATATCTTGACGAGGTTTTTCCGTCAAGAGGGATATGACAGTATATGGCAGGAATGATGGGTGGGATTCATAACATTTACACCCATGGCATATCATTTACTTATATTTTTCAGTATATGCTGGTTTATAGTTTTCACTGTGTTATTATCTGTATGTGGTTATTACTAACCCATGTGCTAGCCCTACTCGGAATCCTACTGGGCGCGTGTTCTAACGCCCTACTTCTACCCTAGCTGACGATGCAGGAGATGGCAGACCGGAAGGGCGAGACGGAAGCCAAGCTTAGGAGCTTGGGGAGGCGGATTAATTATTTTGTTTTACGTTTATTTTAGAAAAGATGTATTTGTATAGTTAGCTTGTCGGAAATGTAATAATTTAGGTAGTTTGCTATGTTTAGGTATTATTTTGGATAATACAGTATAATGGCATTTTCGTAATTAATTGGGTAATTCTTCCCTGCTATCTGAAGAATTGGTAGGATAGTTCTATTATCATCCGCAGTTATTTTTATGTTCCGCGAGCTTACTTTCTACGCGTGAACCGTACTCGTGGACTTATGTTCCACGCACGCATAGGGTTGTCCAGTTAAGGGCAGGGCTTTAGAAGCTCGGAACTTAACTCGCGTCGTGACGTCCGCGCCTTTTGTCACTTTTAAAAAAAAATAGGCTCTGATTATCGGTGGAAAGGGGCAGGCGTTACAGTTGGTATCAGAGCGAATTCGGAAGAATGAATCTCTCGAAGTAAGATTAAGACTGTTGCACGTCAATCTCTTGAAGTAAGATTAAGACGGTTGCACGTCTCACTGACGGCTAAGAATCCCAACTGACCGACTCTTCAGAGTCCGCTGCACGCGGGCCGGGTTAAATTACTTCGATTGACTCAAACTGAAGGGTTTAATTTGAGAACAACATTTGACGGAAAGGGATGATAGCAAGGGAAGAAAAAAAAAAATCAATGTAAGTCGGAATTATCAAACATAGCAAGTAGGGTTACATTTTCCCGACATGAGAAAACAAATCTAGGTCTTCCCCAAATTTGACGGAATAATGGTAGACTTATTGAACATAGGAGAGAATTCCCCAATTTCACAAATGGAACGAAACATAGATACTTGGGAAGTTTTTCCCCAAACCAAGTGTGCTTATTTGGCAATCTTCCCCAAAAATGAGAAACAAAGTATATTGTTTAGTATTTTTTTTTTCCTCCATTTGAAAAGGAACTAAGTCAGTGTTTTCGATGACTAGGAAATGGCTCCGAAGAGAAGGACTCGTCGCAACCAAAAAGAGGTATCACCACTTCGCCAGGAAGAGGAGGTACCCCATTGGGAGGAGGAACAGAATAATATAAACATACAAGGTGTACCTCCTGAGCTAAAAGATGTAGTTCAAGCGGTAGTCGCTGCTGCTCTTCAACAACACTTGAGCAGAAATGCGACTACTAGCGACAGAAATGCGACTACTAGCGACACCAGTAAGCGGAAGATGGTTAAAGACTTCCAGCAATAGCGCCCTCCCTACTTTAGAGAAAAAGAAGGGGCTGTAGGAGCAGATCATTGGTTCAAGAAGATCACTCAGATCTTGAATCTGCTTCAGGTTTCCAGTCCGGCTGAAAGAATCTTACTGGCAACATCTCAACTGATTGAGGATGCTGGTAATTGGTGGGAAGTGGTAGAAAAACAGCAATCACTAGTGCCGGAAAGGGAAAGAATTACCATGACCTGGGAATGGTTCTCAGCCACTTTTCTAAAGCAGTTTTTCCCGGAGGAAGAAAGGGAGAGCCAGACTGAAGCTTTTATATCATTAGTACAAGGCAATATGACAATGGCAGAATATCACCGGGAGTTCCTTAGTCTATCTGTCTACGCATTCTATATGGTGGATACTGAGCACCGGAGGGCCCGTAAGTTTGAACGGGGCCTTTGGTAGAGCATCAAGGCTAGGGTGACAGTATTCAAGGAACCTACATTGGCAGGGGTGGTCGGCAAGGCCACTATAGTGGAGCGGGAATTGAATGTGATAGCGTGGCCTGACAACCGCCGATGGCAGAGTGGGCGGGGCGCACTTCAACCCAACAAGAGGTTCCGCCCGAGTTTCAGCAGACCCTCATCCTCTACTGGATCTACAGGGGACTTTCGCCCCAATCAACCCTCCCCGTCAGCATCAGTTGCCCAGGTTCCTCGGGGTGGGAACACTTGCTATCAGTGTGGCCAACAGGGCCACTTCAAGAGAGAGTGTCCACAGCTCAACAGACCCTCTAATTTCAGGGGTTCTTCCCGCCCTCCAGTTAGATCAGCTCAGCCGCGAGGGGGCAGAACATACAATCAGGCAGGACGGGCGCCAAACCCTAAGGGATCAGGACGACTTTTTGCTATACCTTCTCCAGTAGCAGTAGACCGCTCGGTGATTCAAGGTATGGCTGTAGTTGGTAGTTCTTATGCAGTTACATTATTTGATTCTGGAGCTTCCCATTCATTTATATCTGCTGCATTCATATCTGCTACGGGCACATTAGTACAGAATCTGTCCACCTCACTTACTATTGTATCCCCTGTCGGAGACACATCTTTGGGGCTCATATGCACGGCACTGAACACTAAACTCGCTGGATTCAGATTCGAGTTCAATTATTTGGTAATCGATATGGCTGAGTACGATGTTATATTTGGCATGGACTGGTTGGCTACGTATCAGGCCCATATTGATTGCCATCTTCGTAGAGTGATATTTTGGTCACCCGAAGGAAGGTGGTATATAGTGCCCGCTGACCGACAGGGCATTCCTAGAAGGTTGCAGGAAGAATTGAATCATCTTGCCTTGAACACCCTCAGATTAGATAAGGCACCGATAGCTGAACTTCCGGCGGTGGTAGCAGATTATGCCGAGGTATTTCCAACAGAGCTCCCTGGTCTGCCACCTAAGAGGGAGATAGACTTTGAGATTAAATTATACCCCGGCGCAGCTCCAGTATCATTACCTCATTACAGGATGGCACCGGCTGAGATGACTGAGTTGAAAAAGCAGATTGATGAACTGCTTAGGCTGGGCTTTATTCGGAACAGTACATCCGCATGGGGAGCCCCGGTATTGTTTGTTAAGAAGAAGGACGGTACCCTTCGGATGTGTGTGGATTATAGAAAATTGAACCAGTTGACTGTCAGGAATAAATATCCCCTACCCAGGATTGATGATCTATTTGATCAGCTTATGGGTTCCTCTCACTTTTCCAAGATTGATCTGATGTCCGGATACCATCAAATCCGGGTTAGAGAGGAAGACATCGAGAAGACAGCCTTCAGGACACGGTATAGATTATATGAGTATGTAGTCATGCCGTTTGGACTTACAAATGCACCGGCGGTGTTCATGGACCTGATGAATAGGATATTCCGGCCTTATTTGGTTCAGTTTGTGATTGTTTTCATTGACGACATTCTGATTTATTCTAAAAGTAAGGAGGAACATGCCGAGCACTTGCGGATAGTCCTGGACACTTTGAGGAAGAACCAGTTGTATGCCAAAGCCAGCAAGTGTGAATTTTGGCTATCAGAGGTCAATTTCTTGGGGCACGTTATATCGGAGGAAGGCATAGCTGTAGACCCGGCTAAGGTAGCGTCAGTGAGGGAGTGGAAAGCACCGACGAATGTGACCGAGATCCGTAGTTTTCTGGGATTGGCCGGTTACTACAGGAAATTCATCATGGACTTCTCCAAGATTGCAGCTCCACTTACCCGACTCACTCAGAAAGGAGTCAAATTTGAGTGGTCGGATCTGTGCAACCGGAGATTTGAGGAGCTAAAGGAGAAACTTACAACCGCTCCTATTCCGACTTTGCCGGAAAGAGGGAGAAATTATGAGGTGTACTGTGATGCCTCAGGAGAGGGACTGGGGTGTACACTCAGTCAAAGTAATCGGGCAGTGGCATACGGATCAAGACAGCTGAAAATCCATAAACGCCACTATCCCATACATGATCTGGAGCTAGCAGCGGTGGTCTTCGCTCTCAAAAGCTGGAGACACTATCTCTATGGAGAGAAATTTGAGGTGTTTTCCGACCACAAGAGTCTGAAATATTTGTTTGATCGGAAGAAACTCAATATGAGACAACGCCGATGGATGGAATATCTGGCAGATTATGATTTTGCACTCCGATATCATCCCGGCAAGGCGAATAAGGTGGCGGATGCCCTCAGCCGCTTGTCTCATGCGACAGTAGCCAGCATGATCAGGACGGAATGGGAGGTACTGAATACCATCAGAGAGTTTAAAATCTACCTCAATAATCATGGGACCATATATAATCTGATCATACGATCCCACATGGTCTCCGAGATTGAACGGGAGCAACGAACAGATCCAGAGGTGGAGGAGATATGGGCTAAGATGTCTACCGGTGAAGTTGTACCGGAATGGGAATTACGACAGGGACAAGGTCTTATGTTCCGATGCAGGACATATGTGCCTAAGAATTGCAGAAGAGAGTTGTTGATTGAAGCACACCAAACCAAACTCTCTATTCACCCGGGCAGCACCAAGATGTACCATGATCTTAAGAGGCACTATTGGTGGCATGGACTTAAGAAAGACGTGGCAGAGTTTGTTGCTCGTTGCTTAACCTGTCAGCAGGTTAAGGCAGAACATCGGAAACCACCGGGTTTACTCGTACCCTTACCAGTGCCAGAATGGAAATGGGAACACATATCCATGGACTTTGTAACAAGGTTGCCAAGGTCATCCAAGGGCAACGATGCAATATGGGTCATAGTGGACCGGTTAACCAAGTCTGCACATTTCCTTCCCATCAAGATGACAGATTCATCAGAGACTTTGGGTAGACGGTACATCCGGGAGATCATCAGGTTACATGGCATTCCCCGGTCTATTGTGTCCGACAGAGATAGCCGATTCACCGGCAGAGTATGGCAGGGCTTGCAGTCGGCTATGGGGACCGACGTATTAACTAGCACAACATTTCATCCACAGACTGATGGACAGTCAGAGAGGACGATACAGACACTGGAAGATATGCTGAGAGCATGTATGCTAGACTTCAAAGGCGGATGGGAGGATCATCTGCCACTGGTGGAGTTCTCTTACAATAATAGTTACCAGGCAAGCCTCCAGATGGCTCCGTTTGAGGCCTTATATGGTAGGCCATGTAGATCACCAGTGTGTTGGACAGAAGCCGGTGAGCCTACGCTGATTGGACCGGAGTTGGTTGCAGAAACTACAGCGCAGATTAAATTAATACGGCAGCATCTACTCACTGGACAGAGCCGTCAGAAGAGTTACGCCGACAAGAGGAGAAGGTTCCTCGAATTTGAGGTGGGAGACTTGGTGTTTTTTAAAGTCTCACCACGGAAGGGACACATGAGATTTGGAAAGAAGGGGAAACTGCCACCTAAATTTGTGGGACCGTTTCCAATCTTGAAGAGGGTGGGGGAGGGGGGGGGGTAGCTTATCAGTTGGCGCTCCCTTCGCAGTTATCATCATTACATGATGTATTCCATGTGTCTATGTTGAGGAAGTACAACCCTGATCCTTCACATGTATTGAAGATTCAAGACATCGATGTGCAAAGCGATGTGACATATGTGGAGAAGCCGGTCAGAATAGTCGGGACCGAACAAAGAGTGTTGCGGAACCGTGCCATTCATTTCGTCAAGGTGGTATGGGAACGACATGGTAATGAAGAAACCACTTGGGAACTTGAGTCGGAAATGAGAGCCTCTCATCCAGAACTCTTTGTGTAAGATGTTTTGAACCTCTACTTCGCTCGAATTTTCGGGGCGAAAATTTTAAAAGAGGATTGTATTGTAAGGTCTTGGAATTTTGGAATTAATATAAATGTGAATATTATTTATTTTAATGATGGAAATTAGACAATTGGTGGAGTAAATGGTAGATGGGCCAAAATTGGATAAAGGCCCAAGTGTGGCCCAATAGACTATGGTTTGGATTTAAATTTATTTAAATGGGTCAAGAATGGTCAAATTGGGTCAAATACCCATTTGGGACCCAATGGGTCAAGATGGTTAAGCTCTAAGGTAAATGGGCTAGTGGGAAATGTAATTGGGCCATGGGCCCAATGGTGATCCATTTGGAGTGGGCTTAATGAAATTTAATCACCCTAAGTAATTTGGAATTAAGCAATGGTGGTGTGGCCAAGTGGGACCCACCTCCACCTCATCAAGTGAAGTGGCGTGTGGGCCAATGATTGATGGGGCCGGCCACCATGGTTGAATTGGTCAACCATGGGTGTATGAAGGCAAGTTAAGTAAGTGGAATTAAGCTAAATGGGGTTAATTAGCCTAATGATTTAATTAAGTAATTAAGTAAGCTTATCCAAAAAGGTGGTCAAAGAGGGAAGACCCAAATCAAACCACCTCATCTCCAAATACACAAAGAAAAACGTTGGCTAGTGTGTTGGGGTAAAAAAGCATATAAAATATCTATGGGGTGGTTGGGAAAGTTAATGTTAAAGTGTAAAGATAAGTTCTATCTTATTTTTTTTCCCATCTTTTTCCATCTAACTCCCATTCCACTCTTTCCCTCTCTCTCACTCCCTCATGAACGTCCCTCACTAGGAAGAGAAGTGAAGAAAGGAAGCTAAGTAGAAAATAAGAGAAGGAGAGAAGAAAGAGGTGGAAACTTTTAGTCCATCACTCTAAGGTCAAGGTTCATTATCTTCCCTCTCATCATCTTTCCCTCTCCCTCTCTCAAGCTAACTCTATCTTGGCTGATTCTAAGTTTGAAGGGTTTCACCCTTGATCAAGCATCTTAGCTGATTAAAAAAGGAGAGGAAGAAGAAAGGAGGCCAAGGAAGCCGACGGGAGTGACGGAAGTCGGAGGAGACGACGGATGGTAAGTATTTCTTAAACAAGAAATTTTGGGATTTTTAGGGTTTGAGATTTGGGATTTATTTTGTAAATTTAATGGTGGTCAAATGATTTTATGCTATGGATTTTAAATCCATCAATATTGAAAGATGGAAAGTGGAGGAAACCCTAATGGATAAATTAGGGTTAGCTTAAGGAAAAATAAATGGATTAAAGAATGCAATGTAATTAAATTATTAAGCATGGAGAATGTTTATAATTTTTAAGGTTGTAAATAATTGAATGTGATGAATTTTGTAAAGAGGGTTTAAATGATAGAATCATAGGAGATGGAAGATAATTTTAATGACCTTAAAAAAATAAAAAATAAAATGGTTTAGGGTTTTAAGTGCTTAATGATTAAATGTAGGTATTGTATGATATTTTTTAGGGTTTTAAGGAATGGAGGTTATGGAAGGTAATTTGGACATTTTTAATGGAATGTTAGGGTTTTGTGAGAATGGAATCCATGAATAAATGTAAATGTGTTATGGTCAAAAAGGGCACCCATGGATGATGGATCATGAACCATGGGTTCGGCCATGGTGTATGGCCGAACCCTATGGTGATCAAATGGTGAAATGTTGGAATGATGATGTATGTGAAGTAATGGAAAAAATGAGTGGGTAATGGACTCATTGTAGTTAAATGCATAAGGTAAACCCCATGGGAAGAATTGATGAATTGGGTATTTTGAACCCATGATCCATTGGTTGGTCAAAGTATGGGTTAACTTAGTATTATACATATGTTTAATTAATGAGGATTTAAGTTAAGAAGAAGGGCTAATTCTAATGATGTTAGGTCATAATTAAATGGGTCATTAATGGATTGAGTTAATGATTAGTTTTGGGCTTAAGTAGGCATGAATTAATGAAAAATTGTTCATGTGAAGGAGTAGTGGCAAAAATGGTAATTATTGACTAAATTGAAGAAAACCCACTAAGATATGATTTATGAGCTTGGAAATGGTAAAATATGGTCTAATGTGGTAATTTAATAAGGTGTCGGATAGCGCGAGTGGTACGCGAGTCGGTAGCTGGATTGTCGGACGAATACGGGAAAAGGACGCGAGTCGGTAATCGGTAGGATTCCTACCTACTTGTAAGCCATGGATGTGTAATGGTATATTTATCTTATTTTGGTTGATTTTGGGATTGATCTTAAAAAAAAAAAGAAATTGTTCTATGATTATGGACATTATGTTTAATACTATGGTTTATTATTTTTAAGGTTATGCATTATATGGTAAGGCTATGTATGGTATATTAAGGGTATGAGATATACATATTACATAGCATAATGCATTACATCTCATGCATGGCATGGGCGGAAAAAAATAAACAAACCGGAGTCCATGCTCCGTCGGGGCGACCGAGAACAGGCATGGGGACACCTTGAGAAGGCTTTGCCATCAAGGGGGATATTTTGCGGTTGGACATATCTTGACGAGGTTTTTCCGTCAAGAGGGATATGACAGTATATGGCAGGAATGATGGGTGGGATTCATAACATTTACACCCATGGCATATCATTTACTTATATTTTCAGTATATGGTGGTTTATAGTTTTCACTGTGTTATTATCTGTATGTGGTTATTACTAACCCATGTGCTAGCCCTACTCGGAATCCTACTGGGCGCGTGTTCTAACGCCCTACTTCTACCCTAGCTGACGATGCAGGAGATGGCGAACCGGAAGGGCGAGACGGAAGCCAAGCTTAGGAGCTTGGGGAGGCGGATTAATTATTTTGTTTTACGTTTATTTTAGAAAAGATGTATTTGTATAGTTAGCTTGTCGGAAATGTAATAATTTAGGTAGTTTGCTATGTTTAGGTATTATTTTGGATAATACAGTATAATGGCATTTTCGTAATTAATTGGGTAATTCTTCCCTGCTATCTGAAGAATTGGTAGGATAGTTCTATTATCATCCGCAGTTATTTTTATGTTCCGCGAGCTTACTTTCTATGCGTGAACCGTACTCGTGGACTTATGTTCCACGCACGCATAGGGTTGTCCAGTTAAGGGCAGGGCTTTAGAAGCTCGGAGCTTAACTCGCGTCGTGACGTCCGCGCCTTTTGTCACTTTTAAAAAAAAAATAGGCTCTGATTATCGGTGAAAAGGGGCAGGCGTTACAGTTCCCTACCTCTCAAGACCAAGAATATTGGCTGGTTGTCTCTCATACAATTTAGCCCTTGGCCGATCCCTCCATCAAGACAAAAGGATTTGGAGAAAAGGAGTTGTATCTCTAGGTCACTTTCACCCAAGGCTAAGTTTCTCTCTCAAAATCTACCTTCTTAGCCGAACCAGTCCTTGGTGTTTTCACCATTGATCAATCATATAATCGGCTAAAGGATTAAGGGAGCAAGAAGGAAGGAAGCAAGGATCAAAGGCAAGAAGAGAGGCTTAGAGGATTGGTAAGTACTCCATGGAATTTTGTTTAATAAGTTGGTTAAAGGGAACATGATTTGGCCATGGTATGGCCGAATCTATCAAAGGTTAAACCATGGATTTTGGTGTTTAAAAAGGATTCAAACCATGGATCATAGGGTTCGGCCACTTTGGATGGTTGAACCCCATGAAAGTAATTTGATAAATTGTATGGTTTTTGAGAGATAAAAGCCATACCATGTATGAGGACTTTAAAGGGTTGTAAAATGGAGTTAAGTTATTATTTTGGGTCGGCTATGGGATCGTTGAACCCTAATTGTTTTTATGGCTAAGATGCAGTGGATAAACTAAGTATAATTATTGGGAGATTTGCATCAAGAGAACCATAGGGTTCGGCCATACACATGGCCGAACCCCATGGACCATTTTATGGGATGTTTAGAGTTAAGAACATGCCTGGAAATTATAAACGGTTTTAGACCTTGCTGTGGATCAAAATGGTTGAAAAAGATTCAAGGAAAATGAGGAAAATAACATCATGGGTTCTACCATGGTATGTGGCCAAACCCCATGACCATTTTATGAGTCCTGTTATGGGCTAAGTTTAGGTTTATGTATGCACTAAAATGAATGGGAAATAAATTAAGGAAATGAATGATGTATAGTGTTTCCATCTCATGATTGATGAGGCATGGATGGATCCATGTTTATGGATCAGTTAGGGTTATGAGCATAAATATATGAAAGGTGATTAACCATGGAAAGAATGAGTGGCAATGATGTAACTATGGCAAAAAATGAAGAATCCCATGGGGGATGATTGTGGCAGTTGGGTTTAATTAAAAGACCAAATTTGAGATGGTGAGGTTCATCCATGTTGTATGGCCTAACCCCACTAAGGTGAATTTTATGGATCTTGGTTATTAAGCAAGATTAAATATGGGTTAAGTCTAGTGGCAAAACTGTAAATACAAGTAATAAAGTAAATAAGGATGAAGAAGGATTAAAGGACTTGAAAGAGGGGTCAAACCAAACTAGTATGGTTCGGCCATGCTGTATGGACGAACCCTACCAAGGTATATTATTTAATATAAGGTGTTTATGTAAGTTATATGGATGGGATTGATCAAATGAAAAGGAAGATCAAATCCAAAGTGGGTGAGGTTCGGCCATGGGGTATGGCCGAACCCCACAAGGTGGTTTTTGGGATTTAAACCTAATTAGAAATCGAAAGGTTATGTTATTAACTTGCTGTTATATAAACATGGTAACGTGACTTGAACGACGCACGAGTTGTGAGCGGTTCACGGTTAAGAAGATCGGACTTTTAAGTGAACTTTGTGTAGGTTTTCCTACCTCCTTGTACCCACAAATTATATTTGGTTTTATCTTGTTTTTGATGAGATATATTGTTATTGTTTTATGTTTCAAATTGGATTTGAATGATAAGTCTTATTTACCAAATGACATGTATCATGTATTCATTGACATCTCATGCATGGCATGGGGTGATGAGTATGGAAACCGGAGCCCACACTCCATCGGAGTGCCCGTGATGCAACTGTGGGGCCTCCTTAGGCGATGAGAGTCCCGCCAGGAGGAATATCTTGATGATGAGAGTAATAACAAGAGTAAACGGAAGAGCACTGTGGATTACTTTGACGATGAGAGTCTCGTAAAGTGATGGCTATGTATACTTGTGATGGGTGGGACTCATTACATTTGCATACATACATAGAATTGTTTTGAAAGTATTTGATGATCATGTATTATATGTTATATGCATGTTTTTATACTAACCTTGTGGTAACCCTAATCGGAAGACCTACTAGGCGCGTTGATCTAACGCCCTATTTCTATCCTTAGAGGATGATGCAGGAAAAGGAAAGGGAAAGGCAAAGGCTGGGGATCACGAGGAAAGCTAAGCATAGAAGCTTGGGTGTTGGAATGAAGTTTATCTTTGACGTTTGAAATACAATATTATGGACATGTATTAATGTAGATAACTACTATGGTTTGATTTAAGTTTGAATGAATGTTTAGTTAAAGTAATCAGGACTTGTACTTGCTAGCTAAGAATGGAGTAATCTTAGGATTGATTATATTTCCGCAATCAGTTTAATAATATTCTACAAGTTTTATTTAGTTCCATGTGTGAACTGGTTTTTATGGGCGTAGTCCATGCACACATGGGTGGCAAGTTAAGGGTCGGACTTGGGTAGTCCGGACTTAGCTTGCGTCGTGACGCTCTCCGCTCTCTTCCACTTTACTTATAAAAAAAAAAATTAGACTCTGATTTTTGGAAGGGTGGAAAAGGGCGGGGCGTTACAGTTTCCTTGGTTTCTTTTTAATTAATCAACCCTCGTTAAGCAATACATACATATTCCGCGTCTCCTCCATTTCTTTAGGTCTGATTTTGCTCCTTCCTTAGTGCTTCCTTCTTCCTCCTTCATTCTTCTGTTTCTCTAAGTCTAGAGCCGAAAATGTGCGAGAGAGAGAGATGAGAAGAGGTAATTCAACCCCTTGATCCACCTTGAAAATTCGGCCAAGTATGATGAGAGAGGGAGAGGGATTGAGATGAGAAACACTAAGGGAGGGTTCGACCAAATAGGTGAGGTTGAGAGAGGGAGAGGATGAGATGGAAAGTTTTCTATCTCTTCTTCCAAAGGAGAGGATCGTCCAAGGTTGTAGAGAGCTCAAGGAGAGGATCGGCCCTAGGGTTTGGGTGTGAGTCTTTTGTGTCTTGCCCTAACCTCCCAACCACCCTCAACACTTCTTGGTCTTTCCCATGTGTCCCTTGGTTAACCAAGGAGACAAATGGCTTACACTTGGCTTTCCCTCCCCCTTCCCAACGGTTTTGTCTAGGGTTTCCATGAGATGGAAACCCTCTATCTCCCTTTTTGACTCACCTAAGTCCCTTCCATTTCCATGTGACTCACTTGTTTATTTTGACTCACTTCCCATTCAACTCACTTCACTTAATTGAAACACATTCCCTTAACTCTTAACTCAAGCACTTGAATTCATTTCCATCTAACTCAAGTGATCTTAATTCCCAATTCAATATAATTCCACTCACCATATTTGGACTCACCCATGGTTGACCAAGTCAACCATGGTAGCTGTCCCTACAAGTTACCTTCGACCACATGCCACCTCACTTGATGAGATGGATTCGGGTCCCACTTGGCTATGCGACTTCCATGTCACCTCATACACTTGCCACCTCACTTGATGAGGTGGATCCGATGCCTTAGGTCTTAATTGGGTACATGACCCAATTAAATCAATTCATCTTGACCCATTGGGTCCCAATTGGGTATTTGACCCAATTAACTACAATTACCCAATTAATTAAAATCAACTCTATCCATGATCCGTTGGATCATAATTGGGCCATTGCCCCAATTCTTATCCATCCAACATCCATTCCATCTATAAATTTTAAATTTAACAATTAAAATAGATAATATCCAATATAATAATTGCATTGAAAATCCGGGATGTTACACCCTTTGTGAATCTCTTTACCTTATCAAATTCAATCACATATATTAATTTGATTTTTCATTTTAATTCCATCACTCCTTATATCCTACCAGATAAACATAGGTATCCAGAAAAGTAATCCAAAATACAAATTTTCCAATTTAGTCGACTGAATCACACCTAAATACCATCCGTGCTTTACTTGTAAACTTTTAATCGACTGAAAGCACAACTATGTACTGTATAAACTTGACCCGTAGACTTTCAGTCGGCTGACTTTGGGTCAAATCCTATGCTTTCTTGGTCAATACACATTCAGTCGGCTGACTTTGGATCAGATCACTTGTGCGTTCAGCCAGTATAAATTCAGTCAGCTGAAATACCAACAAATCATTTATGTGTTTGGTAAGTATACCGTAAGTCGATTGAATCATGAGATTTAGTGAAACACATCAGACCACTTACTTGTTTGGTACGTATACGTTCAGTCGATTGAATCACATATTCAGTTGGCTGAAATACCAATAGACCCCACATGTTTTTAGCCAGTGAACTTTCAGTTGACTGAATCATAAGATTCAGTCGGCTGAAACACCCAGATATCACTTATGTGCTCGGCCAGCACACTTTCAGTCGAGTGAACCATAAAATTCAGTCGGCTGAAATACCCAGATATCCTTTGTTTACTTTGCCAGCACAAGTTCAGTCGACTGAATCCTGAGATCCAGTAGACTGATTTTTTGTCAGTTCTCTGTGTTTGCATATCTTGTACAGCCCTTGTCCATAAAATTCATTCTTTATCCTATCTAAACAAGGATTTCATCTTTCATACTTCAATTTATAAATGTACTCTACCCACTAGCCAAGGTTTGGGTCTTTTCCATAACTCATTGCACTCTTAGTATCATATCATGGATTCAAATATCACCTTATTTTTGTTTTAGCCCATTACCATTTCTTGGATTGATTTCCAACTCTATGGCCTTATAACAATTTGGCTATCCATCCCAACCAATTATGGAACTCATGGGTTCGGCCACACCATGGCCAAACCTATGGTTTCCTTGAAATCATTCCTATGTTACTAAGCCTTAAACATACCTTCTTTCTGTCTCCTTCTTTCTTTTTGACCTATCTTTTCTTCCTTAATCCTTCTTCTTCTTTCTTTGCTCTTCCAAGTCTCCAAGTATAGAGGTAAAGGTGGGAGAGAGAGAGGAGAGGAGAGTAGGAAAACTCTTGTGTGCAAGAGGAGGAGTCGGCCAAGGGGTGTGGAGTGCCCCTTGGTTTGTGTCTTTGGTATAACAGCTTAGTCCTTTCATTTCCTCTCTTGATGGCTTTGTTTAACCAATGTGTCCCTTGGTTTAACCAAGGATCCCCCTGGCATAAACCAAAAGGACCCCTTGACTTCCCACTGAGTCCTTTGGTTTCATGCCCCTTGAGGTGAAAGCTCTTCATCTCCTTAAAACTCAAGCCACAACTTAACTCACTTGAACTCACTTGTGGTTGACCAAGTCAACCATGACATGGCCGGCCATGCATGTGGTGACTGGGTCACCACATGGCACTTGGGTCCCATTTTGGCCATGTCACTTGATGATGTGGCACCTTGCTTAATTGGCTTCCATGTGATGACATGCATGCCACATGGGAATGCCACATCACTCACATGCCACCTCACTTGATGAGGTGGACTTTGATGCATTGGGTCTTAATTGGGTAATTGACCCATTTACTTTAAACTTACCCAATTAGCTCATCTATGACCCATTGGGTCGTAATTGGTTAATTGACCCATTTAATTTAAACTTACCCAATTACTTTAAAATCAAGCTTACCCATGATCCATTGGGTCTTAATTGGTTAATTGATCCATTTCTTGCCCATCTAATATCAATTTCCACTTTTTAAATCTCAAATTCCATTAATTTGTAATTTGTAATTCAAATGGACTATTCCAATATATTCATAAATAAGGAAAATCTCAAATTCCATAAATTCGCTTTCAAATGGGTTGGAGAGTTTGCATTGACTACCGTAAGCTGAACACTGCCACCATAAAGGATCACTTCCCTCTTCTGTTTCTTTATCAAATGCTTGAGCATTTAGCCTGTCATTCATTCTATTGCTTTCTTGATGGTTATTTCGCCACTAACCAAATCTATGTTGCTCTTGAGGATGAGGAGAAAACCACCTTCACCTATCTGTTCTGTACGTTCGTGTATCATCGTATGCCATTTAGGTTGTGCAATGCACCTGACACATTTCAGCGGTGTATGATCAGCATTTTTTCTAATATGGTCGAACGTTTCCTAGAATCTTCATGGACGACTTCTCTATATTTGGATATACTTTTGAACAATGCCTGCACCATCTGGCCCTTTTGTTAGTCAGGTGCAAAGAAAAGAACTTGGTACTTTATTGGGAAAAATGTCACTTTATGGTAAAATCAGGATAGTACTAGAACACATTATCTCTGAAAAAGAAATCGAAGTAGACAAAGCCAAAGTCAATTTGATCTCTTATTTTCCAAGACCTCAAACTGTTAAAGAGGTCAGATAATTCTTAAATCATACTGGATTTTACAGGAGGTTTATCAACAGATTTAGTGACATATCGCGACCTCTTTGTAGAATCCTGACCAAGGATGCCGTTTTCAATTTTAATGAAAATGTGTCATAGCCTTTGAAAAATTGAAAACCGTTTTGACTTCCGCTCCGATAATACAACCACCTTATTGGTCTGTTCCTTTTAAAATCATGTGTTATGCCTCAAATTACGCCATACGAGCCGTGTTAGGACAAAGGATGAATGCGAGCAAAACTTTGATTAACGCTCGACTCCACTATTCCACCAGGGAAAAAGAGTTGTTAGTTGTCGTATTTGCGCTACAAAAATTTTGATCCTATCTAGCAGGTTCGTTGGTCATTGTCTATTCAGATCACACCAGACTTAAGTATCTTCTTCCAAGAAAGATGTTAAGTCCCACCTGATCAGATTGATACTCTTGCTACAAGAATTTGACATAAAACTTCGGGACAATGAAGGTTCTTTGAATGTGGTGGCAGACCATTTGTCTAGATTGATAAATAAATTCACAGATGATAACCGTCCTATCACTGAATCCTTTCTAGATGAACAACTCGTGTTAGTGTCCCAAGTACCATGGTTTGAAGATATTGTTAATTATCTTGTTATCGGTCAAATACCTTCACATTGGACTAGGCAAGATAGATTCAAGTTTCTGGCACATGTCAAAAGTTTCATTTGGAATAATCCATACCTGTTTAAACACTGTACGGACCAAATTATTCATCGTTGTGTCCCTGAAGAAGAACAACAAAGCGTCATAAGTTTCTGCTATGACCAGGCTTGTGCAGGCCATTTCAGTACTAGAAAGACAACTGCAAAAATTTTGTAGTGCAGATTTTATTGGCACTGCATGTTTCACGATACCCATACCTTCTGTACTTCATGTGATAGATATCAAAGAGTAGGTGGTATATCTTGTCGAAATATGATGCCTTTAAACCCCATCTTAACTGTGGAACTTTATGATGTTTAGGGCATCGATTTCGTGGGACCATTCCCCAACTCTTTCGGCAATCTATAGATCCTTGTGGGCGTTGACTACATATCAAAGTGGGTCAAAGCGGTGGCAAGCATAACAAATGATCACAATGTCATCATCCGTTTCTTGAAAGAAAACATTTTCTCTAGGTTTGGTGTTGCACGAAACATCATTAGTGATGGAGCAAAGCACTTCTGCAATTAACCATTCGAAAAGTTGATGAAATCATATGGGGTGATTCATAAGGTCGCTACTCCATATCACTCGCAAACAAGTGGGCAAGTGGAAATTTCAAATAGAGAGATTAAACATATCCTTGAGAAGACAGTCAATCCAACTCGGAAAGATTGGTCTTCTAGACTCACTGATGCACTAAGGGCATAACGAACTGCTTTTAAAACACCCATAGGAATGCCACCCTATCATTTTGTTTATGGAAAAGCCTTTCATCTTCCAGTTGAGATAGAGCACAAAGCCTATTGGGCTATCAAACGTTTCAATTTTGCTCAAGATGCGGCTGGACAACACAGAAAGCTCGAACTTGCTGAGTTGGAAGAACTATGAAATGAAGCTTATGACACAGCATGAAAGTACAAAGACCAGTTGAAAGTGTTTCATAACAAAATAGGGGAGAAATTAGTAGAAACTAGAAGACATCAAAGCCAATGGACATAAAAAGAATGTCTATGCTTGGAGTTTGAGGGATCAAACTCAAAGAAGATTGGGGGAGAAATCTTCTCAACACAAATAGCTTGGATAAACTATGGGGAGTGTTGGTCACTAGGAAATCAGGAAGTATGGGGGAGCTTAAATACAAATCTTATTTAGTCCATGAATGATATTTATCTTTTGGGACTAGCCCCTCTAATGATTTTCTAGTGTTGCTTGCTTATGTACTTGAATAGGAAAATGAAATAAAGCAAGCTGAACAAGAATCCGCGATGACCATAGTCTTGTTTTCCGTTTGAATATGTACATATCAAAGTAATATTTTTGCATTTAAATGTGTTCTAATAAGGGTGGGATTGTAAATAGGTTAGCTTCTAGGTTTTGTCATGAAATTGACAAAGGGAGAGATTGTTAGTGCCTCGGCTTGGCCAAGACCATATGTTTGTTAATTCAATGACTTGGAAAGAAGCACTTGCCGGAAGCTTGAAACCCACGATGATCAAGACTAAAGATCATACTCCACTGGATTGAAGCTCATCGTTATGGCAATCACAAAACATGTATTATGGCCATAGATGACTGTAGGTGCTACCCACACCTTAGAGAGGACTATCGCTAGGCTTAGAAGAACAAATTGTTAAATCATAAAAAGCCTAGTGAGGATGCTTGACAGTGAAATGGAAGTAAACTTGGAAATATGAATTATTTTCACCGTCAGCACGACCAATTTATCTCACCGACCCCTTGGCGTAGTCAGGATCGACCCATCATGGTCAACGACTAGTCGGCCTGAATGACATAGGTTCTGGAACATTGAATTGTCATTCTGGGTATGCCTATGATCGAGAGTCTCGTATGCACTGACCCCTCGGTTAAAAGCTAAAACGAACCCTCGTGGTCATCGACTCCTTGATCAAGATCGTGAGTTCTGAAACTTTGAACTCATTTGGACTCTAGAAAAAAACATACATATTGGCAATCAAAGACCGATCGAGAGTTCCATGACCGATCCCTCGGTAATGGGGACAAGTCGTTCTGGGAACAGATTTCTAAGTTGAAACTACTGTCAAGCGTGTTTTACACTAGAATGAGCCTCTCGTATGGATAAACCCCTCGGTGCGCCCGACCTGTCGGTACATTACCATTACTACAACTAGTTGCCTTCGCTATATAAACCAACATTTATGCAACCAGTTGGTATCCTTCGGACGGATCAGTTGGACCCTCATCTTTATCAGTGAGCTTAACAAGGGCCAACAAAAGGATCACTCTCTCTCGCTCTCGTGCTTACATTTGGGGAATCAAATACCACCAATCAAATGGATTGAGTTGTGAGAGAGAGAGGAAGGATGGAAACTCATAAACAACTAATCTGAGGATTGAGTTTGAAATTGAGAATGAGAGAATTATAAACTAAGAAACCTTTGGTAGAATCAGTTTCCTTGACACCCTGGACTGTGATTGCTAAACGAGGGTTATAAGGGGGAGCGTTGGCATACATGGGTGGGATTTCGAGGAAACACCAGAAGAAAGTGATTCAAAGGCAAGTGCTTCTTGGTTTTAATTTTATTTAAAACTTTTGTGTTGAAGTGGATTAAGAGGAGGTACCTCAGAACCACTATAAAAAATTCTTGAGCGGTATCTTCGGCACAGAGGTGGGTAGAACTCCCAGCCAAATGGATAGGTGGAATTCTTATTCGACAGTGGTAGGTGAAATTCTCAGTCGTTTGAGTGAGGTGGAATTCCTACTCTAATTGTGAGGGTGTAAGTTCTCACTTAGTGGATTTTGGGGATAGCTCAAGGTTGAGCGAGTCCCAGCAGTGGATGTAGGTTGGTAATAGACTCTGATTTTCGGAAAACTAAGCAAGTGATAGAGAGCGGGGCATTACGACGCGAGCTAAGTCCGAACTTCTAAAGTCCGACCCTTAACTGGCCAACCCTATGTGTGCATGGACTAAGTCCATGAAAATGGTTCACACATAACAATATAAGCATGCAGATTAAAATCATAACTGCGGAATTATAATAGAACCTAATTTTATTCCATTTTAGATAGCAAAGTACTTAGTCACTTAACCAAATTACCTTAAATCAAATATCCAAAATAACCATCCAAACCATAGCAAAATATCAAAGTTATTACATGCCGAAGTCTAGTTACTCAAAATACAAGTCCATAAGTAACTTAATCAAAATATAAACTAAAAGCTAAGATCTTGTTTTCCATCACCTTCCCCTCTCCCTCTCTCAATCTAACCCAATCTACCATAGCCGATCCAAGCATATCTCACCGTTGATCAAGCTCATCTTAACCGTACATCAAGGAGAAGAAGAGAAAAGAAGACTAAGGAGAGCAAGAGGAGAAACAAAGAGAGACCGGAGGAGTCGTCAGGTGGTAAGATTTTCTTAAAACAAGATTTTATTTTTTTAGGATATGGAATCCATTTCTTAGACTAAATGTGGCCAAAAACGTTGTGGGCCATGGATCTAAGATCCATCAAAAGGTAGGATAAGAAATCGATAAAAATGGAGGAATGGATTAAGAAATGGATGAAATGGAAGAATGGAATTGTTAATGGAATTTTTAAGTCCTTATTAAGCATAGGAAAATTGGATTTTTAATGGATTAATGGGCCATAGGGTTCGGCCATGTAGCATGGCCGAACCCCATGGTAAATAATGGATAACATTTAATTAAGGTTTGAGGTTTAAAATGTTGGAGAATGATTAATGGTTTTATGAGGATTTCAAGATTTTAAAAATGATTAAAAAGTTGGTAAGTTTTAAAGGGGGTTAAATAAGATAAATTATGAGGTATGTAGATGATTTCAAGTAGGCCTCAAAATAATGGAAATATGATATTTTAAAGAAATCATGGACTATAGGGTTCGGCCATACAAGGTGGCCGAACCCCATGGTTAGTGATTTATGATGGTTAGGGTTTCAAGGGTTAAATGTAGTCAAACTTTTGGAAAAAAGTTTTATGATGGAATCCATGGATTATATTTTAGAATTTTTTTTTATAAGAATGGAACTATGGTGATGGCTAACTATTTTTATAAAAATGAAAAGATGGAAGATGATGGAGGAAGTGATAATTTCAATGGATTTGAAAGTGTATGATATAAAGTATTAAAGGGACCAAATGAATTAAAAATTAGTGATTTTTAAATGGAATTTTAGCAAAGAAAACCATGGACTAACATTGAAGAAATAATGGCCTCATATGGCTCCAATGAAGGGAACCATGAACCATGGGTTCGGCCATGGTGTATGGCCGAACCCTATGGTGATATTTTAGGACTTTTATGAATAGAAAATGATGGAGAAGAATGATTAAATTTAAATGGATATATGGGACTATGTAATGTTTAAAATGGGATGAAAAACAAGGTTTTAAATGAATGATTTAAATTTCATTGGAGATTGGATTAAAAGGAGTAAAATGGACCCAAGAAAATGGAGATAGGGTACCATGGGTTCGGCCATGGTGTATGGCCGAACCCATGATCCCTTTGTGGGTCACCTTTAGGGCCAAATGTGAAAGGACATATGGGGATTAAATGTTTTTCAAAATTAAACAATAGGTGGCTGATTTTGGATATGTTATGGAATTATAAATGTAACGCCCACCCCTTTTCACCGAAATATCAGAGTCTATTTTTTTTTTTTTAATAAAAGTGACAAAGGGCGTGGACGTCACAACGCGAGTTAAGTCCGAGCTTCTAAAGCCCGGCCCTTAACTAGCCAACCCTACGGGTGCGTGGAACGGAGTCCACAGAGAATAGTTCACCCGTAGAAGAAAACTCACGGAAAGTTACATTAAATGCGGAAAGACATTACAGACTATTCTACCAATTTTTCTTTCTAGATAGCAAGGAAGAATTCATCATTTAATTACCAAAATGCCATAACATCACACGTCTACCACAAAATCCAAAACATAGCAATAAGTCTAAAATATTACATTTCCGACAAGCTAAACTATTTCAAATTACATTATCCAACATAAACACTAGTAAACTATCTAGCACCCCTTTCCAAGCTCCTCAGCTTGGCTCCTGTCCCGTCCTTCTGCTCCGGCATTTCTTGCGTCATCAGCTAGGGTAGAAGTAGGGCGTTAGACAACGCGCCCAGTAGGACTCCGAGTAGGGCTAACACATGGATTAGTGATAACAAAGCATATAGATAATACATAACGAAAAGCCATAGAATGAATGCCATGCCATGGGTGTCTGTGTTATGAATCCCACCCATCATCCTTACTATCCCGATGCCATATCCCCCTTGACGGTAAGACCTCGTCAAGGTGTAACCACAAATACAATATCCCCCTTGATGGAAGAACCATCATCAAGGTATAACAATAAATACAACATTCCCCTTGATGGAAAAACCATCATCAAGGTATAATAATCCATACATCATCCCTGATGAGTCAAACACATCATAATGTCCCCATGCCTATTTATCGGTTTCCCCGACGGAGCATGGACTTCGGTTTCATTTCATCCTTCTCATGCCATATCCCTCCCATGTCATGCATGAGATGTAGATGCCATATGCCATGTAATGAATACAATAACCAACCATGGCATTTAAAAATTCCATCAATAAAACATATGACTTGATTATCAAAAGTAGATCAAGCAAAGCCTCAATACACACATCATAGACTTAAAACCCATTTTAAACCAATCATATGCTTACCAGAATAAATCAAGTAAAAACCCCTACATAATACATAATTCAAAACCAATCTTAAAACAAACCATATAATTTCCAAAATAATTTAAAGAAACCATCACTCAATCCATGGCTTACAAAAAGGTTAGAATCCTACCGAATACCGACTAGCGTTCTTTCTTCCGTTTCCATCCGACAGACCCGGTCGCCAATCACGCACCGCTTGCGATGTCCGGTACCTTATTATACATATCAATTAGTCCATGTATTAACCATTTAAGTCCATAAATCACATCTTAGTGGGGTTCGGCCATATACCATGGCCGAACCTCACTAACTAAGTTTTGCGGGTCCCATTTAGTCCATTAAATATTTTAATCATATGGGTCTAAAAACCAGCCACCCTAGGCTTTATTAATCACTCATAAGGTTGTTACTTAGAGTCCCTAAGTCCATGACCACCTCCCATGGGTTTCTTCATTTTGGCCAATATTTACTGTTTTGCCACTACCCTCCCATGGTTACTCATTTACTTAATCCATGTACATTATGGTCCATAATTGATCCATAACTTAGAGCCATTAATTGATTCACAAAATGGTTCCATTGATGTCTCATTAACCATGATATGCATATTAATAATTTAGTCCTTAACTTAGCCTAATTTTTCCATTCATCCAACCACATACACACACCCTTCCTTAGCCCATAAAATAACTTACAATTGAATCATCATTCTTAACCACATCTTGGGTCCCTAATTGATCCATCAACCATATAACAAGACCACTTACCTCAACCATCTAATTAACCTAATTCCATTAATTTTTAAACACATGCAAACACCTTAAACCTTAGCCCCAAAGAGGACTCTCAATGAGTCATGGGTTTTATTAAAACTAGCCCCCTTTAATTCAACCTAATCCCCATTTTTCCTTGGGTCTTTTTCACCACATTTAGATCCATAATAAGCCCTCCCATGAGGAGGTTTACATCATGCATTTAAATCGTCAACTTTGATCATCACTTGATACATTCTTGAGTCCATTAATGACCCCTTTAATCATGACCTATTCCCCATTAATTTAAACACACACATAAGTCCAACTATGAGGGATTTTAACTCATACATTTAAATCATCCTTCCTTAATCATCATGAAATACATTTTGGTCCATTAGTTTAACCATAACTCCCATTTATTTTTTTCATGGTTCCAAAACACCAAATTCATCCAAATCTCCCCCATAATTCATAACCATTAATCCACCATTTGATTACCATAGGGTTCGGCCATACACCATGGCCGAACCCATGGTTCATGGTCCATGATTTATCTATGCCTCTTGAGGCCATGAAATCCATTTACAAATCACTACATTTAATCATTAACTCCTTAAAAAATTATAAACCCTCTTTCCCATGATTTTTCTTATAAAAACCCCTTTAAACTTAATCACATTTAATCAATAAATTTAAAACCCTAAACCATCCACCATGGTTTCCATTCTTTATAAACCCTAACATTCCATTAAAAATGTCCAAAATACCTTCCATAACCTCCATTCCTTAAAACCCTAAAAAAAATCATACATTACCTACATTTAATCATTAAGCACTTAAAACCCTAAACCATTCTTTTTGAGGTCATTAAAATTATCTTCCATCTCCTATGATTCTCTCATTTAAAACCTCTTTACAAAATTCACCACATTGAATTATTTACAACCCTAAAAATTATAAACATTCTCCATAGCTTTAAACCTTTAAACCCTACTTAATTCATCAACCCTTTTTCCATTAATCCATTTAAAACCCCCACTTCCATGCTTGATTAATACCTAATTACACAATGCACTCAATCCATTTATTTTTCCTTAACCTAACCCTAATTTACCCATTAGGGTTTTGTCCACTTTCCATCTTTCAAATTGATGGATTTAAAATCCATGGCATAAAATCATTTGGCCACCATTAAATTTACAAAATGAATCCCAAATCTTAAACCCTAAACATCCAAAATTTCTTATTTAAGAAATACTCACAATCCGTCGTCTCCTCCGACTTCCACCACTCCCGTCGGCTTCCTTAGCCTCCTTTCTCCTTCCTCTCCTTGTTTGATCGGCTAAGATGCTTGATCAATGGTGACAACCCCCAAGCTTAGGATCGGCCATAGTAGGGCTTGATTTGAGAAAGAGAGGAGACGATGGACATGAGAAAGAAGATGGTAGATCTTGACCTTGGAATGGTGGACCATGCTTGCACTTCTTCTCTTCTTCTCTTCCTTTCTTAATTTTTTTCTTCTCTTCTTGGAGTGTGGAACGGCCATGAGAGATATGAAAAGAGGGAGAGAGTGAAAGAGCTGGAGTGGAGAGATGGAAAAAAGAAACAAGACAAGCCTATCTCCTTTTGATTGGCTAAGATAAAGCTTACCTTTAATTCTTCCCACCAACCCCTAAGATCTTTTACATGCTTTTTCACCAAGTCCCAACGTTTTTGGTGTTTGAAGATAGGATTGTTTTGGTCTCCCCTCTTTGACCCCTTTGATCACCTTTATAATTATTTAAACATTTAATTAATTAGATAATTAGGTTAATTTAATTCCCATTTACTTAATTCCTTTTAATTCCCTCTATGAAATCCACCCATGGTTGACCAAGTCAACCATGGTAGCCGGCCCCACCAATTCTTGGTCCACCCGCCACCTCACTTGATGAGGTGGAGGTGGGTCCCACTTGGCCACATCACCTTGGCTTAATTCAATTTAACTTAGGTGATTTAAATCCATTCCATACATTCCAATTGGATCACCATTGGGCCCATGGTCCAATTACATTTTCATCTTATCCATTTACCTTAAAGCCTACATCATCTTGATCCATTGGGTCCCAAATGGGTATTGGGCCCAATTTGACCATCCTTGGCCCATTTGACCATCTTTGACCCTTTAAGTAAACTTAAATCCAATCCATAGTCCATTGGGCCCTAGTTGGGCCTTTGTCCATATCTTGATCCATTTACCCTCTATTCCATTAGATTTCCAATTTCCACCATTAAAACAAATAATAACCACATATATTTTGATTTACAAATTCCGGGCCATTACACTAATCATTATTGACCAATTAAATGAATTTCATCCAACCCATGGTCCATTGGACCATACTTGGGCCTTTGCCCAAATTTTGATTCACTTAACATTTATTCCATTAAAATTCTCAATTTCCATCATTAAAATAAATAATAACCACAGGTATACTGATTCACAAATTCCGGGTCATTACAATAAATGGGTCTAAGTTATGGATGAAATTTAGACTTAAAATAGACATAAGTGGGTGAATGATTAATCATAGAGGAGAGAGTGACAAAATGGTAATTATTAGCCACTTTGAAGAACCATGGGTTCGGCCATGGTACATGGCCGAACCCTATGTGGATTAGACATGAAATCGAATGCATTATGAATGATTAATTTGAACAGATAGTTGCTGCGTTTAGGTTCGCAAATTAGAGTATTTAAATGGCCAAAGAAATTGGATTTATGTATGTGTTTTAACCAATGGATAATGGGCTAAGTTAAGGACCGATTTTTGATAAACTTGTAATATACTTAAGGATCATTGAATGGATCTAGGGTTATGATCAGTTAGGAACTTAATCATGGATAACGTATGGACTAATTCGGTAAATGTAATAAGGTACCGGGACGTCGCAAACGGTACGCGATCGGCGACCGGATTATCAAACGGAAAGCGTAACTGAACGCTACGTGGTATTCGGTAGGATTCCTACCTTTATGTAAGCGATGGATATGTGATGGTATTTTAGATTATTTTGATTTGACTTATGATGGATTTATGATTATGATTTATCTTATGATGAGTTTTAAGTTATGAATCATATGGATTATATTTTAACATTATGCATTATATGGCTATGTATGGTATATCAAAATTATGGTTTATCTATATACTACATAGCATAATGCACGTACATCTCATGCATGGTATGGGCGGGAAAATAATGAAACCGGAGTCCATGCTCCGTCGGGGCGACCGAGAATCAGACATGGGGATAGCCTAAGGGCTATAACCGGAGTCCATGCTCCGTCGGGGCGACCGAGAATCAAACATGGGGATAGTTCTATAACCGGAGTCCATGCTCCGTCGGGGCGACCGAGAAGCAAACATGGGGATAATACATTGTATGATCATACGGATGATGGGTGGGACACATGGCATAGGCACCCATGGCATAGCATTCATTACATGCTTATTTTGTTATATTTTATTGTATCGGTATGCGTGTTATCACTAATCCATGTGCTAGCCCTATTCGGAGTCCTACTGGGCGCGTTGACTAACGCCCTACTTCTACCCTAACTGATGACGCAGGGATGGCGGAAGCGGTGGACATGACAGGAGCCAAGCTTAGGAGCTTGGGAAGCGCAGTCTTAGTTTATTTACGTTTACATTTTGGAAATGTAATTTTAAAGTAACTTAGCTTGTCGGGTTGTATAAATTTATATTTCTTGCGATGGTTTGGACGTCACTTGTGGAGAATTACATTTGGTGATATAAATATGATCATAGGGGCATTTTGGTAATTTAATGTTGTATCTTCCCTTCTATCTAAAAACCGGTAGGATAGACTCTATTATCATGTTCCGCAATGATTATAATCCACGAGCTTACTTCCTACGTGTGAACCATTCTCTCGTGGACTTAGTTCCGCGCACGCGTGGGGTTGGCCAGTTAAGGGTCGGGGCTTTAGAAGCTCGGACTTAACTCGCGTCGTGGCGTCCGCGCCCTCTCTCACTCTTCTATTTCAAAAAAAAAATAATAATAGACTCTGATTTCGGTGAAAAAGGGTCGGGCGTTACACAATGGATCATGGATAGAGTTTGATTGCATGTAATTGGGTAAGTGTGATTAAATGGGTCAATTACCCAAATTAGGACCCAAGGCATGAGACCCACCTCATCAAGTGAGGTGGCATGGTCAAGATGGGACCTAAATACAATGAGGGCATGGTCGACTAAGTTATGATTGACTTGGTCAACCATGGGTGAACCCAAGTATTGAGTTGAATTATTTTGAGTTGGAAATTACATTAATTGAGTCAAGTGGGAGTGAGTTAAGTGGAAAATGAGTTCAAATGAATTAAATTAATTTAGTTGAGTTGAATTGAATTAAAGAAATGAGTTGAATAAGGAGATGGAGAGTTCCATCTCAAGGGACACAACCCATGGCCCATGTTGGAAGTGAAGTGGTGCCTTGGCCAAGCCAAGGGACACCATGGTTGAATGCAACCTTGATGAGGAAAGATGGAGGGGTTTTCCATCTCATGGGATGAAACCCAAGAGGCACAATCCAGGGTGTACACGTTGGGAGTGCCAAGGGATGCCTTGGTTTGAGTCAAGGGTCTCCTTGGTTAAGCCAAGGGACATCTTGAACAAACCAAGAAGTAAAGAGGGGAAAAGGAAAGGACTTAGGCTGATTACAAAGGGGTACAACCAAGGGGCACTTCACACCCCTTGGCCGACCCCTTCATTAAGAGTTTTCGATCTTTTCTTTTCTTTTCTTCTCTCTCTCTCTCCCACATTTGGTCTTAACACTTAGAGGACCATCAAAACATCAAGGAAGGAGAAGAAGTAAGGAAAGAATTGAAAGGAATTGGGGTTGATTTCAAAGAAACACCACCGAAGGGCATTTCATACCCCTTGGCTGAACTTCACCTCTTGGAAACAAGAGAATTCTCTCCTCTTCTTTTCTATCCCTTTTCCATCTACATCATCGATGCTTAGAGAAGTGGGTGAAGAACAAGAAAGGAGAGAAAGATTAAGAAGGAAAAATCGAAACAAAGAAAGGAGGAGATGGGTAAAGGTATGTTCCATGCTTATGTAGATAAGAAATGAAATAAAGGAAGTCATGGACTTGGCCATGTAACACCCCGCCCTTTTCACACGAAAATCAGAGTTTATTTTTTTATTTTTAATAATAAACAAGTGATCAGAGCGGAGTGTCACGACGCGAGTTAAGTCCGGATTTCTAAGTCCGACCCTTAACTGGCCAAACCTATGTGTGCATGGACTGTAACACCCGCCCCTTTTCACTGAAAATCAGAGTCTATTTTTTTTTTTTTTTTACATAAAAGTGACAAAGGGCACGGACGTCACGACGCGAGTAAGTTCCGAGCTTCTAAAGCCCGGCCTTTAACTGGCCAACCCTACTCGTGCGTGGAACATAAATCCACGAGTACGGTTCACGCGTAGAAAGAAAGCTCGCAACACATAAAAATCAATGCGGATGATAATACACACTATTCTACCAATTTTCTAAAATGCCCTCATACTGTACTGTCTAAAATAATTTAAAAAACATAGCAAGACATCTAAGTTATTACATTTTCGACAAGCTAAATTATACCATTAGACATTTTCCCAAAATAAACTTAAACAAAATAATTAGTCCGCCTTCCCAAGTTCCTAAGCTTGACTCCCGTCCTGTCCTTCGTTCCGCCATCTCCTGCATCGTCAGCTAGGGTAGAAGTAGGGCGTTAGAACACGTACCCAGTAGGACTCCGAGTAGGGCTAGCACATGGATTAGTAATAACAGCATGCAGGTAATATTATAGAAAAACCATGCACTTTGGGCAATGTCATGCAATTGGTGTTCTATGTCATAAATCCCACCCATCAATCTCATCCTCATTCTACAATGTCCCTTTTTCAACCATCCATAGTGTCCCAAATAAAGTCCATACCATCATCGTGCTATGACCCTCTTGATGGAAAAGCCTCATCAAGATGCGGTCCACACTAGGCATCCCCCCTTGATGGAAAAACCATCATCAAGGTATCATAATTACAAGAGTCCCCCCTTGATGGCAAAGCCTCATCAAGGTATAATAATACATATGTGAAATGTCCCCATGCTGTTTATCGGTCGCCCCGACTGAGCATCGACTCCTGTTTCATTTCATCCTTCCCTTGTCATATGCCTCCCATGCTATGCATGAGATGTAGATGCCCTATGCCATGTAATATATGAAATTCAATAGTAATAAAACCCATCTTAAAACAATTACAAGATTACCAACTAAATCAAAGGGAAACCATCCCACAATATTTAATCCAAAACCCATCATAAGCATTCACATAATTTCCAAAATAATTTAAAGAAAAACATCACAAGATGCATAATCCAAAACTCATCTTAAAGACAACCACATGCTTTCCAAAATAAATTAAAGAAAACATCACCCAATCCATGTCTTACAAAAATGTAGGAATCCTACCGAATACCGACTCGCGTCTTTATTTCGTTTTCGTCCGACAATCCGGCTACCAACTCGCGTACCGCTCGCGCTATCCGGTACCTTATTAAATTACCAAATCAATCCAAGTTTTAATCATTTCCAAGCCCATAAATCATAACTTAGTGGGTTTCTTCATTTTAGCCCATATTTACCATTTTTGCCACTACCCTTCACATAAACAATTTTTCATTAATTCATGCCTACTTAAGCCCAAAATTTAATCCACAACTTAGGTCCTTAACTTAGGTCCATTATTGACTTACCAAAACATTAAAATTTGTCATGTAATTAATCTAACCATTACTCATTTAAACCCATTCAAACCCCATACTTAATCACATATATACCCATTGACTTTAAACCCAAATTGATTTACAATTTGGGGCATGGGTTCGGCCATACACCATGGCCGAACCCATGATGTTCCTTTCTCCATTTATTTCTTGGGTCCAAAAACATCAAATTCATCAAATCTTTTCATGGGATTTACCTCATGCATTTAACTACTATGAGTGCATTATTCATTCATTTCATTTGGAGACCACAAACACCATTCACCATTCAATTTAAATCATTCATTAGGTCATCCTAATGCACCCAAACTCATGTCCAATATACATGGGGTTCGGCCATGTACCATGGCCGAACCCATGGTTCTTCAATGTGGCTAATAATTACCATTTTGCCACTCTCCCTTCCATGTTTAATCATTCACCCATTCATGTATATTTTAAGTCTAAAATTCATCCATAACTTAGATCCATTAAGGATTCACTAACCATGACCCAACATGAAACAAAATCAGCCATCTAATTTAATAAAATTTTCCATCATCTAAACAGAAACATGGACCCAACCTTAGCTCATACAATGACTTACAAAATGGGTCATGGGTTCGGCTACACACCATGGCCGAACCCATGATGTCTTGTTCCCCATTTTCCTTGAATCTTTTGGCGCATTTTAGATCTGTCACAAGTCTTCCCATGAGAGGTTTTAAATCATCCATCTCAACCATATCCTTAATCCCATTTGGATCATTACACTTGTTCATTTAAAAACCCTAAATTCATCAACACATTATCCTTTAAACCCACCATTTAATCATCATTTCATCACCATAGGGTTCGGCCATATACCATGGCCGAACCCATGGTTCAAGGCTCATTCCCTCCATGCATTTCAAAACCATAAGACTCCATTGCATTTTTATCATAAACTCATTTTAAAACCTTACTCCCATGCATTCATTAAAACCCTAAATTCATTAATCAAAAACCCTAACCAATTAAACCAACCACCAAATCACCCACCATGGGGTTCGGCCATGCTACATGGCCGAACCCTATGGCCAATAATTCTTCTTCCAATCATCCCATTCTATGCTTAAATTTCATAAATTACATAATGCACATAACCCATTTATTCATTTTCTTAACCTAACCCTAATTTTTCCCACTTAGGGTTTCCTCCATCTTCCACCCTCACATTTGAGGGGTTTTACATCCATGACACATATCTATGTAACCACCATTAATTTTTTTTTACAAAACTAAACCCTAAACCTTAAACCCTAAAATCCAAAAATTTCTTGTTTAAGAAATACTCACTATCCGACGTCTACTCCGATTTCCGCCGCTCCCGTCGGTCTCCGTAGCCTCCTCTCTCCTTCCTTTTGATCTTTGGTAGGTTAAGATCTTTGATCAAGGGTGGCAATCCCCAACCCTAGAATCGGCCATGGTAGGTTTTGTGTGAGAGAGGGAGAGGGGAAAATTATGAGAGGGGAAGGTGATAACCCTTTACCTTAGAGTGATTTTTTTTTTTTTTTTGCTTAATTTTTTCCCACTTCTTTCTTCTCTCCTCCTTAGCTCTCTTTCTTCCTTCACTTGAACATGGGACGGCAATGGAGGAGTGAAAGATTAAAATGAGAATGAAAAGAGAGGGAGAAAGGAAAAGATGAGACTTAACTCCCTTTGGTAACTTAACCTACACTTTACATTAACTAACTCACCAACCTTATGAGATATTTTCTTAGATATTTTAATTGCTTTATGGTGGTGGTTATCTAAACCACCACCAAGCCCAACGTGTTTTACACTTGAGGTTGAGATGAGGTATTTTGATTTTTACCTCTTGACCCCACTTTGACCACTTCACTTAAATAATTTTAATCATTTAATATTTAGATATTTAGGTTACTTTAATTTCCATTTATTTATTTAAATCACCTTTATATACCCTCCCATGGTTGACCAATTCAACCATGGTGGTCGGCCCCACCAAACCTTGGCCCACACGCCACCTCACTTGATGAGGTGGAGGTGGGTCCCACTTGGCCACATTACCTTGATTTAATTCCAAATAACTTAGGTGATTTAAATTCATTGAATTCACTCTAAGTGGATTACCATTGGGCCTATGGCCCAATTACATTTCCATCTAGTCCATTTACCTTAGAGCACAACCATCTTGACCCATGGGGGTCCCAAATGGGTATTTGACCCAATTTGACCATTCTTGACCCATTTAAATAAATTTAAATCCAAACCATAGTCTATTGGGCCACACTTGGGCCTTCATCCAAATTTTGGCCCATTTACCATTTACTCCACCAATTTTCCAATTTTCTCATTAAAATAAATAATATTCACATATTCCTTGATTTACAAATTCCGAGCCCTTACATGGACTAAGTCCATGAGAATGGTTCACACATAGTTCTTTATAATTCTTGCAGAATATTATTAATTAATCTAACTGTGGATTATAATAGAACCTAAGTCTTCTCCATTTAGATAGCAAACTACAAGTCATATATCCAAAATTACTTTAAACTAAACATTCATTCAAACTAATCCAAACCATAGCAAATATTAACTAAGTTATTACATGCCAACATCTAACTATTCAAAATTACATGTCCATGTAACTTAACAAAATATCCATAAATAAATCCATTAAAATATCCAAGCTCCTGTGCTTGGTTTCCTTCTCGATCCTCGACCTTTCCCTTTCCTGTGTCATCCACTAAGGGTAGAAATAGGGCCTTAGAACAACGCGCCCAGTAGGTGTTCCGATTAGGGCTACCACAAGGTTAGTATAAAACATGCATACAACATAATAATACATGATCATCAAAATTTTACAAAAACAATGCTATGAAGGTATGCAAATGTAATGAGTCCCACCCATCACAAGTATACATAGCCTCCTCTTGATGGGATTCTCATCATCAAGGTACCTCCACATAGGTTGTTCGGACGCCCCGACGGAGTGTGGACCCTCCGATTTTCTCTTGATGGGATTCTCATCATCAAGGTACCACCACACAGGTTTTTCGGACGCCCCGACGGAGTGGGGACCCTCCGGTTACATAACCATCACCCCATGCCATGCATGAGATTAGATGTCAATACATGCCATGCATGAGATGTCAATACATGCCATTTGTAAATAAATATTAGCATTCAAATCCTCTTTGAAACATAATAATTTAGCACATATCTCATAAAAATCAACATAAAAACAGCAAGTATAAATCGTGGTTACAAAGAGGTAGGAAACCTACACAAAAGTCACTTAAAAAGTCTGCTCTTTTTAAATCGTCACCCGTTCACGATTGCGCACCGTTCAAGAAGTCCCGTCACCTTGTTACATGTCAATAAGTCAAACACATATCCCATTTGGTTTCTAACTAAGTCTAAGATCAAACACAACCTTGTGGGGTTCGGCCATACATCTTGGCCGAACCTCACCCACTTTAATTTGATCTCCCTTTTTATTTAACCAATACATCCAAATAACTTATTTAAAAACCTCAATCTACCAAACATTCCTTGGTGGGGTTCGGCCATACAACATGGCCGAACCTCACCATTTTGGTTTTGGCCCCTCTTTCAAGTCTTTTGATCTTTTCATTCCATATTTACATTATAACTTGTATTTACGATTTTGCCATTGGTTTAACCTTTACTTAATATTGCTAACTACTAATGTCCATAAAAATCCACCATTGTGGGGTTGGGCCATACAACATGGCCGAACCTCACCATCTTAAATTTGGTCCTTTAATCCTTCATACATAAGTTTCCATTTTCATTTGACCAATTATATTACAAGTTAACCACTTCAAAAGAAACTAAGTCCACCAAACAACCATTAGTGGGGTTCGGCCATACAACATGGCCGAACCTCACCATATTGATTTTTGTCCCTTTTTCCATCATCTATGATGGCTGATTACTTACTTAATATTAAGTCCCAAGATAACCATATGTGATTCCTTAATCAAAAGCATATAACCATTAATAATTTCCAACCATGTTCTTAACTCCAATTAACCCATAAAAATGGTCTATGGGGTTCCGCCATACAAATGGCCGAACCCTATGGTTTTCTTGATTCAAACATTCCAATATACATAGTTCATGCTTAGCACCTTAGCCATAATAACATTATGGTTCAGCCATGCAATGGCCGACCCAAAACCCTAACCTTATTCCCATTTAAAACATCTTTAAAACCTTCATGACATGGTATGGTTTTTATCTCTCAAAACCCATAAAAAAAACCAAGTCTTTTCATGGGGTTCGGCCATCCAAAGTGGCCGAACCCTATGATCCATGTTCTACCCTTCTTAATTATCATTATCCATAATCTAAACTCTTGATAGGTTCGGCCATACAATGGCCAAATCATGTTTCCCTATCCATTTTATTTAACAAATGGTTATGGTGCACTTACCAATACCGCGACTCTCCTGTTCTTTCACTCCTTGATCTTCTCCTTCCTTCTTGTCCTTTAGCCGAGCCTAACCTTGCTGGAAACTCCTTAAATTTGTTTGGCCAAGATATTGATTTGAGAGAGAGAGAGAGAAAAAAAACTTGGCCTTGGATGAGAGTGATAAACCTTGAGATGCAACTCCTTTGCTCTAAGTCCACTTTGTCTTGGTGGAGTGATCGGCCAAGGACTGATTTGTGTTAGAGAGAACCAACCAATGTTCTTTGTCTTGAGAGGTGAAAAACAGCCAAGGGAGGGAGAGAGACAGAGACTAAAATGAAAAATCCTTTGGTTAATGAAATTCAGCCCATGGTGGTGTCTCTTGGTGACACCACTTGTAACTCCCATTTGCATTCATCTCCTTCTCTCATTACCGTTCCATGTGAGAGCTTCATATTGAAATGAAACTCCCAAAGGCTGCAACGGCTAGCCTTTGTTGGCCTTGTGTAACCGCCACTCTATATTAGTTGCCCATGTGGGAGAGTTTCATCCATGAGATGAAACTCCTTGAGCCCAATGGTTTTGTCTTAGTCTTTGGACCACCCAACCATCCAACTCCCCTTTAATTCATATTTGAATTTGAAATAAGAACTCCTCCACTCTTCCTTTAAATTTTCATGTGGGGGTTTCATCTTGAAATGAAACTCCGATGTGCTAAACCATCCTTCCCATTGGCTGTCCATTTGAAGTTTCATGCATGGAATAAAACCTCCATGCAATCCAACGTGTATAAGGGTTTGAATTTGAAATAAACTTCTCACCTTATGTAACTCCCATAAAACCGCCACCTCCATTCATTGTTTATCTAAGAGTTTCATGCATGAGATGACCTCCCATGCATTCCAACGTGTGGAGTGGTTTTAAATTTGAAACTACAACCCTTCAACTTCACACTTCACTCCTTTGAGATAAATATCTCCATAATTTCCCATCCAACTCATATGACTCAACTCACCCATTAAATTCAACTCAATCCAAACTCAATCATTTAATTCAACTCCATCCAAACTCAAACATTTAATTCAACTTAACCCAATTAAGCTTGAGCTCACCGAATGGTCAAACAATTCAAATTACAACCCATTGGATCCCAATTAGATCTTTTGACCCAAATAATCACCTTGACCCAATTAGATGTACATTACCCATTTAATTTAATTTGATCCTTATAACATGTACATTGGGTGTTACTTGAACAATGGGCCCCACAATTTTCTCATCTACGGTCATAACCTTTTAATTCATAATTTCAATGGCAATTTTCGTAAATATTGATATATTGAAAATCTGGGATATTACAGGCCATGGGTGGTCGAATCCATGGATTCTAAGAGTGGTTGGAATAAGTGGTCAAATCGTTAAATGATCATGGAGTCGGTATCTATACATGGAATGGAAAGATATTGGAAGCAAACAATTAAAGGATTGAATGCACTCCCACATGATAAGAGTACAAAGGTTGGATTATATTATGAAAAGATTCTAGCTTTGACTAGAGAATGGAGTGAACTCATTAAGAATGATATGAATGGTTTTATTTATGTTTAAAATGATAAAGAATAAATTCCAAGCGGAAGGGTCAAGCCAAATTTACAAACAAAAGTTGCACTGTCCACGGGACGGGTTTTTACCATCCGCGGACGGGTTTCAACCATCCACAGGACAGGTAACGGACATGGATATGGTGTTGTCTGCGGACGGATTGTACTGTCTGCGGATGGGTTTCTATCGTCCGCGGGACGGGTTTCGACTGTCCACAGAGGGGTAACATACATGAATATGGTGTTGTCTACGGACGGATTGCACTGTCTGCGGACAGGTTTTTATCGTCCGCAGGACGGGTTTCTACCGTCCACAGAACAGATACGGACATAGTGTTGTCTGCGGACATGTGTTCTCTGTTTTACCATCCGCTGACAGGTTTCTATCTTCCACAGGACGGGTTGCAGACGGTAACCTGCCGGGTTCAGTCGACTGAATCCTTGATTCAGTCGACTGAATTTAAAAGTGAAATTTTTCTAAATAATTTTTCCAAAGGTTCATTTATCTGGAGTGATGTAGGGGATGATTTAAATTAAATGGATTATGAATTGATTATTGTATACGAATGAATTCGTTAAGGTAACGGAATTTCGCAAAAGGGTTTGCATTTCGGTTTCAATGAAATCGTTGTACGGGATCTTCATGAAACAGCAAGGATATCACTGAGATTGGTAGGATTCCTACTTTATTGAAATGCATAAGGATCTCTATATGTATATGTTTCTAGTTTTGATTACAAACATGATGAGTTATTTGGTAAAATGAATGGCATATGTTTTATGAACTGTTTTCAATGTTATTATGTATTTTAATACGAAATGACATATGTGCATCCATGATTTCATGCATGACATGGGAGGGAACATGTGAGAGGAGTCCATGCTCCATTCGGTGGGACCGATTAACATGCATGGGAGGAGTCCACGCTCCATCGGTGATTTCGATTATCATACGTGGGAGGAGTCCATACTGATTCCTAGCCACATTTATGAGAGGAGACCATGCTCCATTCGGTGGGACAGATTAACATGCATGGGGAGGAGTCCATGCTCCATTCGATGTTTTTCCGATTAACCTACGTGGGGAGGTATTCAGTGACCTGGTCGTACATCACAAAACACTGTGGAAATGTTTGGCCAAGGAACACTTGATATGACTTGTATGATATTTGATATGGAGTTTGGGTGAGGGATCATTGGCATATGACACCCATGACATGACACATACATTGCATGATTTGGATATGATTATCATGCGTTGTTTTCGGTACTATGATATGTTTACAGTTTTGATATGATATTTCTATTCTGATTTTTATACTGATCTAATGTGTATAACCCTACTTGGAATTCCTTCTGGGGGCGTTGACTAACGCCCTACTTCTACCCTTTAGATGTTGAAATAGGAAATAGAAAAAACGTGGGACGTGAAAGAAGCCAAACTTAGGAGCTTGGGCAGATTCTATTTATTTTGCTTAATTTATTTTGGAACAATGTATTTGAGATAATTAGCATTTGGGATTGTAATAACTAGATTTATTTTGCTATGGTTGATTGATGATTATTTGAGATTAAGTTAATTTATATTGATTGGCTTCCTTGCTGATAATATCATGTTTATGGATGGTTTCCATTCATATAATATTTCTGAAGTTAATCGTTAGCGTGTGAACTGTTTAGTGGACTTGATCCACGCACACATACTGTTGGCCAGTTAAGGGTCAGGTTTTGAAAACCTAGACTTAGCTCGCGTCGTGACGTTCCCTCTCTCTCTCACTCTTTATTTTTTTTAAAAAAAAAAAATATACTCTGATTTTCGGCGAGTGAAAAAGGGTGGGGCGTTACATCAACTTCCATGACAACTCAGCCCAAAGACAAAAAACTGCTTGGAGTAATGATGAATTAGTTATGCACGTAGATCAAATATCTGTAGCATTCATCAGTGTTGTTTCATGATAATCTGTCAAAATATTTAAAAGACATGAAACAGCAAAAGAGGCTGAAAGAATCCACTGAAAATTTGCCTCTTATAGTCCAATGGATGACACCACCTATTTTGACCAATGTGTGTACTAAGAATATAGGTGAATGGTCCATCCATTGAAAAAGTTCAAGCTAAATCCTCCAAGAGAAGAAGAGGATAAATAAAAGGAACTTGTTGAAGTTAATAACCTTCAAGTATCCTTTATGGCCATGTACCAATATGTTTGTGGGGACAACATCATGGTACAAAATATGAAAATTTTGATTGAGAATATCAAATGGGAAGGCACCCAAAATTAAAACTAGATTTAAGAACAGACCAATACTGGATTGTGAACTTAGATTCCAAGTCTCACTGTGATCGTGTTCAAATGTGCAAAGGAACTTACATTTGAAACATATTTTTGTAATCACCTTGTATCATGTCTTCAATCCATGTTCTTGTTTGATTGTTGGATTGATTGTATGTAAGATACTTGTATGTATATGTAGGTTCGCACTCTAGTATTGGATTATACTTGCCTCATTTCATTTCATATGCCATGTGATTTGTGCATCTTTAGGAAATAAATGTAGTATGTGCATTACCTCATGTATAGGATGTGTATGGTATTCATACACAGTGTCGTTTCATTCCAAGTTCATAAACTTGTGAATTCCATGTGGAATGAAACATGCTCTATGCCCTTAAATGAATTATCTTTGGTGTGACCTACCGAAAGTGCTTGCCTACATCCATTTATGTACCAGCTCTTTCAAGGAATAAGAGTATACTTGAAAGAATGGTAATTGTGTTGATCATGTCTTGGGTAATAACATGATAAAAGGCATAAGAGCTATGTGTGTAGCATCGTACTTCATTTCCAAATGCTCTGTAACCATATTCAAAACCAGGAAATGAATGTATGATCAGTATGATTTGTGTCTCATTCCAATATTCGCTAAGTTTGTACATTATATGGAATGACTCATGTTCATAGACGCATTGCCATTGCTAAAGCCTGGAAATGCCGCATCTCATGACATCACACGCTTGGGCAATATATTTGAATCGGTGAATTAAATGTGTCCAAGAATCTTGGATTGAATTGGATCCAGGAAAAGAGATCCGTAATCCATGGTCTGTGCCTATTTTCAAAAGGATGGATCGAATCTTCAAATGGCACAGATGCTGTATGAATGTATGTATCATCACTGGCATTAAAGGGTGAATAAGCAAAGCTTTAAGAACTATGAACATCATAAGCGCACACACACACATACCCAGTCTTCCTTATTATAAAACCCAGGTCGAAGGATAGACTAGTCGGAGGTACAGACAAGTCAGTACTGGTGGATTTCAAAACACTGTCTAAAAAGGGGAAAATCGCAAAGGGAGACAGGTCAATACTTATCGACATATCGACATGGACAAGTCGTTGGTCACGACCGGCCGGTATATCAGAAAGAGTAAGTTAATAAGGTCTCTTTCTACGAAAATGATAGATCACTTCAAAAATCATTGTTTCTTCTCCCGCTGTGCTCTAGCGATTTCCTTCCCCCTCCCGTGCCCTAGACCAGACATTAAGACCTTCCGGAGCAAAATCTCGTCGGAAAACCTTAGGGTTTTTGCTTCCTCACATCCAGAACAAAGGTGTCACGGTGTTTGTAAGATTTAGAGTTCGGAAAAGCCTTGGTCAGCTCTTCCCTAGCAACCATGTCGAAAATGATTTAGCTAAATCTCGGTTTGCGACCATCGGAAAAATCACTGACTCCAAACCCCATTTCCTTAGGAGATCTCCTAGGTTCGCACGAGATGTTCCTGAATCTAGTACCGTCGGCTCTGCTCAGAAGAATACCCCTCGCAGAAAGACCCCTGGTTCAAGTACTGTACCAGACTACAGAGCTGAAGTAAAAGTGATAATAAACGAGGATCTCAAAGAAGAAGCAGAACGTATGTCTGAGGTATATCTGAGAGAGTTTCAATCTCTTAGACCAAGGAATATCACTATTGATAAAAGAGTCTCATCACTTGAAAGGGGGATGGATAACCTTGAAGATTGGGTACACGAGATCAAGGTGGTTATCGAGAAACTCCACAGAAAGGAGATTGTTCGTAAATTTTCTTGAACATCTTCCTCAGACGAATCTGCTTAGGATAATTTTTTTTTTTGTCCCATGTTTATGCACCTGTAACCACTATACTTTTGATATTTTGATGCCCCCCCTTTCTAAACCATATGTAATTAACATTCTAATATTCTAATAAATGAAATGATATGGTTTATTTTAGTATGTATGATAATTTGATGCATTTTTGCCATCTATCTTGTGTCTAGTGTTTAGATGGATTTTGTAAAACAGACTAACATGCAAGCTGTTAGGGAGATAGAAATTTAGTTGTGAAATTACACATACTTTGGATAATGGGGGAACACAAAATATGTGCTAATTAGCATCTGTCACTGTAACGCCCCGTCCTTTTTCACTTACTTTCGGAAAATCAGAGTCAATTTTTTTTTTAAAAGTGATAGAGAGCGGGACGTCACGACGCGAGTTAAGTCCGAGCTTCTAAAGCCCGACCCTTAACTGGCCAACCATACGTGTGCGTGGACTAAGTCCACTAAGATGGTTCACACGTATTAAGTTTATAATTGAGGAATATAACATAAACTGATTGTGGATTATAATAGAACCTAAGGCTACTCCATTTTAGATAGCAAAATACTTAGTCACTTAACCAAATTAACTTAAATTAGATATCCATACCAAACCATTCACAAACCATAGCAAATATCTAATTATTACATGCCGAAGTCTAACTACTCAAATTACATGTCCTTGAGTAACTTAATAAAATAACAATTAACATTCCAAAGTCCTTATGCTTGACTTCGTTCACGATCATCATTTTCTTCATTTCCTGTTTCATTCACTAGAGTAGAAGTAGGGCGTTAGAACAACGCTCCCAGTAGGAATTCTAAATAGGGCTAACACATGGGTTAGTAACAAAATCATATATAATATCATATCATCAAAACCTTATGAAATCATGCCATGCCATATGACGTATGCAATGAGTCCCAGCCATCACAATACTTGTAACCTCTTGATGGAATTCTCCTAATCAAGGTATCCCCACAGTGGTCTTTTGGACGCCCCGACGGAGTGTGGCCTCCAGATTCTTCTTGATGGGATTATACGCATCAAGGTCTTCCCACGATTGCCTTACGGACGCCCGGACGGAGCGTGGCCTCCGGTTACAAACTTCCCTCCCATACCATGCATGGAATGTATATGTCCATATGCTATGTAATTTAAATAACCATAGCATTAAAAACTCCACATTTGAAACATAATATATTTACAACATAAATCAACAAAATAAAGATAAAACCATATTACATAACCATGTTCCAATGAGGTAGAATCCTACCCAAGACCACTAAATGTCCTTGCTCCTTTATCTGGCAACCGCTCACCGTTTAAGAGGTCTCGTAACCTTGTTACATATTGACAAGTCAAACCCATATTCCTTTTGATTTAACATTAGGTCCAAGTCCACCAAATACACCTTAGTGGGGTTCGGCCATACTACATGGCCGAGCCTGGCTATCTTGATTTTAATTCTTCTTCAAGTCCATCAATCTCATTACTTATACAACAATCATTTATCATTTAAAATAACCTAGGTCCATAAAAATATTACCCATGGGGTTCGGCCATACATCATGGCCGAACCCATGATCCATCAATTTCTCATATTTACATTCTAGCTTGTATTTACGGTTTTGCCAATGGTCTAACCCTTATTTAACATTGCTAACAACCTATGTCCATAAACATCACTCCATTTAATCCCTTCAATGTCCTTTAGAATTCTTTAACATGCATCCACCATTTTCTTGTCCATAATATACACTCTAGTGGGGTTCGGCCATACCCATGGCCGAACCTCACTCATACCCATGGCCGAACCTCACTCATTTAACTTTTGTCCCCCTTTAACATCTTAGCCATAATAACACTATGGTTCGGCCATACAATGGCCGACCCATGCCTTAACCATATATCCATTTAAAAAACCCTTTTAAGGTATTCACACGTTCCATGGTTTTCATGTTTTGAAACCTTTTAAAATTAATACACCAGTCCACATGATTCAATGTCTAAGAAACCCTAACTCCATTAATATATTTGGTGGGGTTCGGCCATACACCATGGCCGAACCTCACCCTTTGGTTTTGGTGCCCTTCCTTTCCATTCTTTTTTATCCAACCCTCCAACATTAAAACCTTTCTACAATATTAAACATCTTCCATTGTAACCCTTTGAAAACCTTTTAACACATACTCATATGTCCATGATTTTTATCCCTCAAGATCCCTTAAAATAAAACCAATGATCCTTCATGGGGTTCGGCCATGCAATATGGCCGAACCCTATGGTTCCTCTTTTCCATTAAAAATCATAAACATCTCTTAATCTTTCTTCCATGGGGTTCAACCATACACCATGGTCGAACCTTATGGTTCTTTACTTTAAATACAATCCATGAAGAAAACCTACCGGTTCCGCGACTCCTCCGGTTTTCTTTTGTTCCTTCTTGCTTCCTTTCTTCCTTAGCCTCTTTTCCTCCTTCCTCTTGCTTCTTTTGGCCGAGACTGATCTTGATAACACACTTGAAGTGGTTCGGCCAAAAGGGGTAGTTTGAGAAAGAAACTTGAGATCAAATCATGCTAAGTCCTTTTTGGTCTTTGAGAGGAGAACCGGCCTTGAGTGAGAACTTTGATTTTCTCTCTTAGAATACTGGCCGGCCAAATGATGTTTTGAGAGAGAGAGAGAGAGAGAGAGAGAGAAAAAAAACAGCCAAAAGGGAGAGGGAGAGAATGCAAATGCAAAACAAATCTCTTCCTTGGTCAATAGGGTCGGCCAAGGGTGATGGCTTTGGTGCAGCCCCCTTGTGTAACTCCCATTTCTTTAAACCTTCTTCTTAATGCTTACTTGGGGGTTTCATCCATGGGATGAAACTCCTAAGGCTCCAACGGCCACCAAGGGTTGCCTTGGTGTAACCTCCCCCCATCTTCCTCCTCTCATTTAAAGCTTCATGTGGGGGTTTCATCTTTGAGATGAAACTCCCCCCACCATTTCCCTCCAACGTGTGGATTAGTGTTTGAATTTGAAACATCAGCCCTTCAACTTCACACTCCATTCTTTTGAGATCAATAGCCCCATAACTTCCCATCCAACTCATTTATAATTTATTTCAAATCAACTCACTCACTTAACTCATCCATTTAACTCATCACTTTAAAAACCAACTCACTCACTTAATTATCTTTCCATTTTAATTCACTTGACTCAACTTAATTATTTGATTTCCTTTCCAACTTTAATCAGTCCCAACTTAATTAAGCTTGGACTCACTTTGATGGTCAACCAAGTCAAACATGATCCATTGGGTCCCAATTGAGCCTTTTGACCCAATTAAATGTAACTTACCCATTTACCCTACATTGAACACTCATTCAATACCCGTTGGGTCTTAATTGAGCCATTGCCCAACATCTTACCCATCTAAGGTCCATGTCCATTAATTCATAATTTAAATGGACAAAATTCATGTAAATTGATATCTTGAAAATCCGGGGTGTTACAATACAATCCTCTTTTTAAAATTTTCGTCCCGAAAATCGAGTGAAGTATGGTTCCAAACAATTTACACAAATAATTCCGAGTGAGCTGTCCTCATTTCCGATTCAAGTTCCCAAGTGGCTTCCTCATTAACATGTCGATCCCATACCACTTTGACGAACTGAATCACATGGTTTCGTAATACCCTTTGCTCTGTCTCCACCACTCTGACAGGCTTCTCGACGTATGTCACATCGCTTTGGACATCTATGTCTTTTACATTTAGAACATGTGAGGGATCAGGGTTGTACTTCCTCAACATAGATATATGAAATACATCGTACAAAGATGCCAACTGTGAAGGGAGTGCCAATTGGTAAGCCACCTCCCCCATTCTCCTTATGATTGAAAACGGCCCCACATATCTTGGCGACAGTTTCCCTGTAACGCCCTGCCCTTTTCACTATGCTACTTAGCCGAAAATCAGAGTATATTATTTTTTTTTTTTTGAATTTAAAGAGTAATAAAGGGCGCGGGACGTCACGACATGAGTTAAGTCCGAGCTTCCAAAGCCCGGCCCTTAACTGGCCAACCCTACGTGTGCTTGGAACTTAGTCCACGAAGAATGGTTCACACATAGAAAGTAAGCATTGCGGAATGTAACTTAAAGCGGAGTTATAATAGAGTCTATCCTACCAATTTTAGATAGCAAGGAAGTTACACTACATACTTAATAATTACCTCAAATTAAAATGTCCAAAATAAAAGTCCCAACCATAGCAACAGTCCAAGTTATTACAATCCAACGAGCTAAGCTACTCAAATTACATAACCATGAAATAAACTTAAATAAATAAGCTAGCTCGCTCCTCCAAGCTCCTACGCTTGGCTCTCATCACGTCCTTTATTTCCTCCATTTCCTGCGTCATCATCTAAGGTGGAAGTAGGGCATTAGACAACGCGCCCAGTAGGTACTCCGAGTAGGGTCAACACATGGATTAGTGATAATAAAAACACATAGGTCATAGCATAGCAAAACCATGCAATCAATGCCATGCCATGGGTGTCATATGTTGTGAGTCCCACCCATCATCCATATCATCATTATACAATGTCCCTCTTGATGGAAGAACCCTCATCGAGATAACATAAACACAAAGTGTAATGGCCCGGAATTTTTAAATTAATATAAATGTGGATATTATTTAGTTTAGTGATGGAAATTAGAAAATTTGTGGATTAGATGGTAAATGGGCCAAAGTTTGGACAAAGGCCCAAGTATGGCCCAATGGATTATGGAGTTGATTTAAATTCATTTAAAGGGGCAATGAGGGTTAAATGGGTCAAGAATGGTCAAATTGGGTCAAATACCCATTTGGGACCCAATGGGTCAAGATGGTTAAGCTCTAAGGTAAATGGGTAAGATGGAAGTGTAATTGGGCCATGGGCCCAATGGTGATTCATTTAGAATGAATGGAATGAAATTTAAATTACCTAAGTTATTTGGAATTAAACCAAGGTGATGTGGCCAAGTGGGACCCACCTCTACCTCACCAAGTGAGGTGGCGTGTGGACCCAAGGTTTGGTGTGGCCGACCACCATGGTTGAATTGGTCAACCATGGGTGGATGTATAAGGTAATTTAAGTAAATGAGAATTAAAGTAACCAAAATATCTAAATATTAAATGGTTAAAATTATCCAAATGAGGTGGTCAAAGTGGGGTCAAAAGGTGAAAACCAAATCACCTCATCCCAAACTCAAAAAAATAAAACACGTTGGGACTTAGGGGGGTGGAGTCATAAGCCATAAAGCAAGATAAATATCTTGTGGGTGGGTGGAGAGAGTTAATGTAAAGTGAAGGTTAAATAACCAAAGAGATAAAGATGGGTTTACACCTTATCCTTTTCATTTTACCCTCAACTCACTCTCTCCATCTCTCCCATTCTTCCATTGCCGTCCCACATTAGCAAGGAAAAGAGGAGAAGAAAATTAAGAAAGAAAAGAGAAGAGTTCAAGGAGAGGAAGAAAAGGTTGGACCACCATCTCAAGGTAAAGATCTTGAGACAGTTTTCCCATCTCCATCCTCTTCCCTCTCTCAATTCAAACCCTACCTTGGCCGATCCTAAGGTTGGAGGTTGTCACCATTGATCAAGCATCTTGACCTATCAAAGATCAAGAAGAAGGAGAGAGGAGGCTAAGGGAACCGAAGGGAGCGGCGGAAGTCGGAGGAGACGACGGATTCTGAGTATTTCTTAAACAAGAAATTTTGGACTTTTAGGGTTTAAGATTTGGGATTTATTTTTGTAGAATTTAATGGTGGTTACATAAATTTATGCTATGGATGTTAAACCCATCAAATGAGAGGGTGGAAGATGGAGGAAACTCTAAATGGGTAAATTAGGATTAGGGTAAGAAAATAAATAAATGGATTATGTGCATTGGGTAAGTTTTTAAAATGGTTTTATGATGAAAATGCAAATGGATTTTATGGCATTGGAAGGTATAAAAGAGAATGAATTATGAACCATGGGTTCGGCCATGGTGTATGGCCGAACCCTAGGTTGTTGTGTGTGAAGTTAATTAGGGTTTTAGGGTATGAAGCCATGGAAAAATGGGAAGATTGAAGAAATTAATATTTTGGTGAATGTAGGTATTTTGGAGCAATGAATGGTGGATCATGAACCATGGGTTCGGCCATGGTAAATGGCCGAACCCTATGGTGATATAATGGTGATCAAATGATGGGTTTAAATGATGGAAAAGATGGATTAATGTGTTAATGGGTTAGGGTTTCAAATGAACAAATGTAGTGATCCAAATGGGGCTAAGAGTGGTGGTTTAAAAGTGTGATTTAAACCACCTCAAGGAAGGATTTATTTTGGATCTAAATGGTGTAAATAGATCCAAGAAAAATGGGGAAAGGACACCATGGGTTCGGCCATGGTGGATGGCCGAACCCATGGCCCAATTGTGATCCATTTTGGTGGGTTAAATTGGATGATGAATGGTGTGTGTGTCCGGCCTCCAAAGGAAATGAATGAGTAATGGACTCATTGAAGTTAAATACATGAGGTAAATCCCATGGGAAGAGTTGATGAATTAAGTATTTTGAACCCATGGCCATTGGTGAACCATTTAAAGGGTTAAGTATGGGGTTATGGATGGGTTTAAATGAATAATGGTGAAATTAATAAAAAGACTAATTTTAATGATGTTATGACATGGTTCAATGGGTCATTAATGGACCTAAGTTAGGGATCTAAGTCTATGATCAATTATAGATTAAATCATGCATGGATAAACGAGTGTTTAATCATGGAAAATGAGGTAGTGGCAAAACCGTAATTAGTGGCCAAATTCAAGAATTCCATGGAAATTGATCATATGCTTAGGGGATCTAATGTAATAACCTTATAAGTGATTAATAAAGCCTAGGGTGGCCAAATTTTAAGACTTATGGGATTAAAAGGTTTAATAGATGACATGGGACCCACAAAACCTAAGTAGTGACCGGTTTTTCATATGGGCTTAGAAATGGTTAAAACTTGAACTGATTTGGAAATTTGAACTGATTTGGAAATTTAATAAGGTATTGGATATCGCGGGCAGTACGCGTGACGGTAGCCGGACTATTAGACGGAAACGAAACGAAGACGCTAGTCGGTATTCGGTAGGATTCTAACCTTTTTGTAAGCCATGGATTGAGTGATGGTTGCTTTGAATTATCTTGGAAATTATATGGGTTGTTTTAATATTGGTTTTGAATTATGTATTATGTAGGGGTTTTTACTTGATTTACTCTGGTAAGCATATAATTGGTTTAAAACGGATTTTTAAATCTATGATGTGTTTATTGAGGCTTTACTTGATCTACTTTTGATAATCAAGTCATATGTTTGATTGATGGGATTTTTAAATGTCATGGTTGTTATTATATTCATTACATGGCATATGGCACCTACATCTCATGCATGGCATGGGAGGGATATGGCAGGGGAAGGATGAAATGAAACCGGAGTCCATGCTCCGTCGGGGCGACCGAGAACAAGCATGGGGACACCTTGACGAGGCTTTGCCGTCAAGGGGGATATTTTACGATTGGGTTATATCTTGGTGAGGTTTTTCCATCAAGAGGGTCACGACACGATGATGGTATGGATTATATTTTGAACATTATGTATGGATGAAAAAGGGGCATTGTACAATGATGATGAGATTGATGGGTGGGATTCATGACATAAAACACCCATTGCATTACATTGTACCAAATGGCATGATTTTGATATAATATTTTTTATATGCTTTGTTATCACTAATCCATTTGTTAGCCCTACTCGGAGTCCTACTGGGCGCGTTGTCTAACGCCCTACTTCTACCCTAGCTGATGACGCAGGAGGTGGCGAAGCGGAAGGACGAGACGGGAGCCAAGCTAAGGAGCTTGGAAAGGAATGCTAGATAGTTACTAATGTTTATTTTGGATAATGTAATTTGAAATAGTTTAGTTTGTCGGAAATGTAATATTTTAGACTTATTGCTATGTTTTGAATTTAGTGGTAAACATATGAAGTTATGGCATTTTGGTAATTAAATGATGAAATCTTCCCTACTATCTAGAAAAGAAAATTTGGTAGGATAGTCTATAATGTCTTTTCATATTTAATGTAACTTTTTGTGAGCTTTCTTCTATGGGGGTAAACTATTCTCTGTGGACTCCGTTCCACGCACCCGTAGGGTTGGCCAGTTAAGGGTCGGGCTTTAGAAGCTCGGACTTAACTCGCGTCGTGACGTCCGCGCCCTTTGTCACTTTAAAAAAAAAAAATAGACTCTGATTTCGGTGAAAAGGGGCGGGCGTTACACATAGTATCCCCATGTATGTTTATCGGTCGCCCCGACGGAGCATGGACTCCGGTTCCATTTCATCCCTCCCATGCTATGCATGAGATGTAAGTGCAACATGCCATATAATAATATTTCAAACCATAGTATTTAAATCCCATCTTAAAACATAACATTTGATTACAAAAATAAATCAAGTAAAATATTCATACACACATAATCCATGGCTTACAATAAGGTAGGAATCCTACCAAATACCAACTAGTGTTCCTTTGCGTTTCCGTCCAAGAATTCGTTCGCCAATCGCGCACCGCTTGCGATGTCCCGCTACCTTATTACACATTAACAAATTAACCCATGATTCAACCATGCCTAAGTCCGCCATACATGTCTTAGTGGGGTTCGGCCATACACCATGGCCGAACCTCACTAATTGGGTTTTTGGGTCCCTTTCTAATCCATTGATCATTTTAATCTTTTGGGTCCAAAATCAGCCACCCTTTGGTTCATCTATCCAGCAAATAAGATCATTATTAAAAGCCCCGAAGTCCACAAACAACCCCCATGGGGTTCGGCCATACACCATGGCTGAACCCATGGTTCTTCATTTTTTGCCATTATTTACGTTTTTGCCACTCCTTTCCATGGTTAATCACCTTTCATTTGGGCATGTACATACCTCTAACTGATCCATAAACTTGGATCCCTCAATGCCTCATTAATCATGACTTAAAAATCAATATACATCATACACTTTCTTAACTTAATACCCATTTATTTTAATCATGCATGGACCCTAACTTAGCCCTTAAGTGTCTCCTAAAATGGGTCATGGGTTCGGGCATACACCATGGCCGAACCCATGATGTCTTTTCCTCATTTTTTCTTGGATCTATTACAACATTTTTGATCCAAAAACAGTCCCTTCTTGTGGGGGTTTCAATCATACATTTAGATCACCATTTTTTATCATCATTCAGTACATTTTGAGTCCATTGAAGCCACCAACATTTCCTCATTATTTTCCATCTTTTTCACCCATTAAAGTCACTAATACACCTCCATAGGGTTCGGCCATATACCATGGCCGAACCCATGGTTCATGGTTCATCCTCATTTATAAGGTTTAAGACCATAAACACTTACTAACGTTTCTCCATGGATTCCCTCACTTAATCCCTTTAAAATTTTCTAACATTTAACCATTCAAAACCCTAAAATCATTAAACATTTCTCCATGGTTTCCATCCTTTAAACCCATCGAGGAAAACTTAGTATCATTCCATGGGCTATGACATTATATCTTCCCAAAAATCATATTTTCATGCTTTAAATTTTTGATAGTTTTCATACAAGAAAACCCTAGGGTTTGGCCATGCAAAGGCCAAACTATAATCTTAGACCATACATCTTATTTTAGTCATGCATGGGATCCTTTCCACATTTCCATAATGTTTAGGGTTCGGCCATTGATCCTTGACCCATCATGCCATGCATGCATGCATAATCCATATACATACATAATGTTCTTATTTGTTTCATTATTCATAGCCTACCTTACCCATTAGGGTTTGTCCATGTCCCATCCCCTTCCTTGGATGGATTTTAAATCCATGGCTCATGATATTTTGGCCACCATTTAATCTAAGAAAATGGACTCCATGATCTCCTTGTTGAGGACTACTTACTAATCTGTGGTTCTTCCTGTTGCCTCTTGTTCCTCTTGATCCTTAGCATTTCTCCTTCCTTCTTCTCCTTGATGCTCGGCCAATGGTGAGCTTGATCCCAATGAAATCTCCAAGGGCTGGTTCGGCCAAGATAGAGATAGGTTTGAGAGAGGGGAAAGAGGAGAGAATGGTAGATGTCCTAAGATTTTTGGTCTTTGAAAGTGGTCGGCCAAGCTTGGGTTTTTCCCCTTTTTTTTTTTCTAAGTCTTTTCTCTTTTCTTCTTGGTGTTCTCTTTGGATGAGAGGGGGAGAACGGTTTGGAGAGGGAGTGAGAGATGGAGCGATGGAAATGAGATGGGAAAATGGGATGGAACCTTAGACTTTTCCCATCTTGCCTTGGGTAGCTTGGGTTAGACTCCACCCTCATTAAGGTGGAGTCTTCCCCATGATGTCCATTGACCAAACCAAATGGGGGGGTATGGCCTTGCATGCCTTTAATCCTAAGCCCCTTGTCCCTTAGTGGTGGTGGTTGGGATGAGGTGGAACCAACACCACACAATGGTCAATGCAAGTCCAATCTAGGCCCCCATTTCATGGATCTTGTCTTAGCCATTCCACTCTTTCATGGCCAACGGTTTTGTGGGTCTTATCTTGGTGGTTTGGGTGGTTTCTATTAGATGAAACCACTCATTGACTCACCCATTTGACTCACCCATTTGACTAACCCATTTGTTTAATTTGATATCTAAGTTAGGTTATTTAATTCCATTTATTTCCCTTTAAATTTTCCATGAATCCACCCATGGTTGACCAAGTCAACCATGGTGGCCAGCCCCACCAATGATTTAGCCCACCCGCCACCTCACTTGATGAGGTGGAGGTGGGTCCCACTTGATCATGCTACCTTGATTTTATTCCCACTTAACCTAGGTGATTTAAATTAATTTAACTCAACTTATTTTCCTTTGATCCTCCTTAATTCCCTTTGACTTATCCATGGTTGACCAAGTCAACCATGGTGGTCGGCCCTACCTAAGTCATGGTCCACACGCCACCTCACTTGGTGAGGTGGAGTTGGGTCCCATTTGGTTATGCCATCTTGACTCATTCCAATTTAACTTAGGTGATTTTACTCACTTCATTCCATTCCATCTACTTTGATCATCATGGGGCCCATGGCCCAATTAAATTCATCTCTTACCCATTTACACTAATGCTCAAACCATCTTGACCCATTGGGTCCCAAATGGGTATTTGACCCAATTGACCATCCTTGACCCAATTAAGTATCATTGACCCATTTAACTGAAATTAATCCAATCCTTGGTCCATTGGACCCTACTTGGACCATTGTCCAAATTTGGATCCATTTACCATTCATTCCATCAAAATTCTAAACTTCAACCATTAAAAATAAATAATAGCCAATATATGTATTGATTTAAAAATCCGGGCTATTACATTCCCCTTCTTTCCAAATCTCATGTGTCCCTTTCGTGGCGAGACTTTTAAGAATACCATGTCCCCCACTTCAAATTCAAGGAACCTCCTCCTTTTGTCAGCATAACTCTTCTGACGACTTTGCGCAGCCAATAAGTGTTGCCGTATCAACTGAATCTGCACTGTGGTCTCTGCAACCAACTCAGGTCCAATCAGTGCTGGCTCACCGGTCTCTGTCCAGCACACAGGTGATCTACATGGCCTACCATATAAAGCCTCAAATGGAGCCATCTGGAGGCTTGCCTGATTACTGTTGTTATATGAGAATTCTACCAACGGCAAGTGATCCTCCCATCCACCCTTGAAATCTAGCATACATGCTCTCAGCATATCCTCCAATGTTTGTATAGTCCTCTTAGACTGTCCATCAGTCTGTGGATGGAATGTTATACTAGTCAGTAAATTTGTTCCCATGGCCGATTGCATACTCTGCCATACTCTATCGGTGAAACGGCCATCTCTATCGGACACTATAGTCCGGGGAATACCATGTAATTTGATGATATACTTGATATACCGCCGACCCAAAGTCTTAGAAGAATCTGTCATCTTCATTGGAAGAAAATGTGCGGACTTGGTCAGTCGGTCTTCCACAACCCATATCGCATCGTTGCCCTTTGAAGACCTTGGTAACCCTGGTGGCTTCTGATGTTCTGTCTTAACCTACTGACAAGTTAAGCAATTAGCAACAAATTCGGCCACATCTCTTTTGAGTCCGTGCCACCAGTAATGTCTCTTTAGGTCGTGATACATTTTGGTGCTGCCCGGATGCATGGAGAGTTTGGTCTGATGTGCCTCGATCAACAACTCTTTTCTGCAGCTTTTAGGCACATATATCCTACCTCGGAATACAAGACCCTGTCCTGGTCGTAACTCCCATTCCGGTAAGACCTCGCCAGTAGACATCTTGGCCCATATCTCCTCCATTTCCTAATCTATCCATTGTTCCTGTTCAATTTTGTCAAGTACCACTTAATTGCATCAAAATCACTCGTATCAACCTATGAGTTTCATTCTCACAGAATTTACTCTGTCTCATGCTATCTCTTTTCCTTGTGAACCCATTTGCGATCTTATGTAGATCAATGTACACTATTTCACTTTACCTGCTACCAAGATATTTTCCATACGTACTTGCTCAATACGTTCATTCGTCTACTCTCTGTGTGAGATAGCCTGCCAATACGAGCCTATGTTCAAGACTTTCGTTGATTCCATTTTAACTAAGTTTCTAGTTGCACTCTTCTGGAACTCCATCGGCTAACTATAGAATCAGCTGGGCAGTCTAACTCAGTAGTCGCCCATAGTTTCCCATTCGAGTTTCACTAGACTCTTAACTTTTCCCTTAAGTACATCTCCAAAAGTAAGCATATCTTCATTTGTACATAAGTCACAATGTGACTAATACTTTTTGTTCAAAACTCCTAGATACCAATATCGACATCAATCCAAACCACCATGGGAATCACCATCCACGGTTATACACATCCATCCATGGTACCACTCTATCAGTGAGTATCATCTATCCATAGGAACAACACTCGAATGATTTACTATATGACTGTGGTAACAATATCAAATCATAAGTATACCCCGACCCCTAGCAAGACTTGGGGCCCATGACTTACTGAGTGGAAGACCCACGTCCAACGTGATAATGTCTACCTCGCCCTGCATCCCTTCACCCCAAGGGTGATTCAGTCAAGCTCTAAAGTGGTCAGTCCGCATCTAACGAAGCTAGCACCACCGCCACGGGGTAAAATAGTACCTAGCTCTGTGTATCAACGCACAAGAAGTGTGCGAGATAGCCGTGATAGTGTCCTCCAGCGAGTAGTGTAACGCCCCGCTCTTTTTCACTCGCTTTTTCCCATAAATTCAGAGTATGTATATATATATATATATATATATTTATAACAGAGTAGAGTAATAGAGCGCGGGACGTCACAACGCGAGCTAAGTCTGAACTTCCAAAGTCCGACCCTTAACTAGCCAACCCTATGTGTTTATGGACTCAGTCCAATAAAACGGTTCACACATAGCAATAACAAGATGCGGAATAAAATCATAACCTACGGAATCATAACATCAAAATGCGGAATCATAATAGAACCAAGTTATATTCCATTTAGATAGCAAAGTATGTCAAGTCCTTAATCATTGTTAAAACGTCATAATCATCAAACTAAATCATTCAACCATCTAAGTTATTACATTCCGAAATCCAAATACTCGAATACAAGTTCATGAGTATCTTTATTCAAAAACATGTAAAGTAAGTCTTCCAAGCTCCTATGCCTAGTCCGTCTTAGGTTAATTGTTCCCCTGAATACCTGTATCATCAACTAAGGTAGAAGTAAGGCGTTAGTACAACGCGCCCAGTAGGTATTCCAATTACGGCTAACACATGGTTAGTACAAAACATATATAATAATATAGTTATGTCAAAGCTATATAAAATCCATACCATGCAATGATGGCAAATATGCAATGACTCCCACCCATCACCTATACATAAATTGTGCCCACCACATAGGTCTTTCGGACGCCCCGACGGAGTGTGGACCCTCCGGGAATCTTCTTGATGGAAATCACATCAAGGTACTGCACATAGGTTTTTCGGACGCCCCGACGGAGTGTGACCTCTCCGGTTATAAATCTTCCACCTCATGCCATGCATGAGATGCCAATGAAACACATGCTATTTTATAACATAAACATAGCATTGAAAATCATCAATTGAAAACACATCCAACACATGCTCTTTGTATAAATAGACCTAGCATGTAAAATCATCTTTTGAAACATAATTGACCCATGCTATTTTAAACAATTAGACATAGCATTTGAAATTCAATATAATAAAGCATATCCTTGGAAACATATTTTCATCAAACATAATATAAAAACAAAGTACATAAGCCATGGTTTCAAAGAGGTGGAATCCTACCAACGACCGTTCGCGAGTCCTTGTGTTTCCGTCCAAGATTCGATCACCGATCGTGCACCGTTTGCGAGATCCCGTTACCTTTTAATATAATAACAAATCAATATCTAGTCCCACTTAATTACAAGGTTCTAAGTCCATAACAAGACCCCATGGGGTTCGGCCATACATCATGGCCGAACCCATGGCTTACCATTTTTCACACTTATCTACGAAAATGCCATTTGTTCATAACCATAGCCCTTTTTCTTTGTTTAAGTCCCAAATCATCCATACATGCTTCCAAAGTACATAATCCCATAAAGTAAATCATGGGGTTCGGCCATACACCATGGCCGAACCCAATGTCCAATATTCTCACATATTTACAAAAATGCCATTGGTTCCCTTACTCCTTTACATATTCCATAATTAGACCCTACAAATTTCCTTAATCACACAAATCCGTCAAACACAACTCATGGGGTTCGGCCATACATCATGGCCGAACCCATGGTTCTCCACTTTGGCATGTAATTATCATTTTGCCACTACCTTCCTCCATAATCCATAACACATGTTTTTTTCCTTCCTTTTTATTAAAAACAATAGACAAAACATTACTCATACATACGTTCATAATCTGATTAATAAATCAGCCCTTAACCATGCCTTAAAATACCATTTGATTCTTTAATTTAGACCATGGGGTTCGGCCATACACCATGGCCGAACCATATTGTGTATAATTTCCAATTATGCCATTAAATTCCTACCATCCATTCCCCTTGATTCAAATATGCATCAATCTAAACCATAGATTTTAGTTCATGGGGTTCGGCCATGCACATGGCCGAACCCATGATATCCAATTTCTCCATTCACACTACTTCCCATAATTTGATGTTTCCTTAATTAACCAACACCTTCCATAATTGGAAACACCTTCCAAAAGTAGAAGGTTGCCAAGAATAATAACCTTCCTTCCATATTTAGATTGCTTTCTAATTTTAGCAACACTTTCCACAATTAGAAGCTTTCTAATTTTTAGCCATCCAATTCCATCTACCTTCCAAAATTACCCCATGGGGTTCGGCCATACACCATGGCCGAACCCTATGGTTCATGATTTTGGCCATTGGTTTAGATCCAATGAAAACCGATCACCAATCCATAAAAATGTTTGGTGGGGTTCGGCCATACACCACTTATGTTCGCGAGTCCTCACTCCTTTTTTTTTTTTTAGATCCAACCACTTAGCCATCTAAAAATCATGGTTTGGGCATGCCCTGGCCGACCCACATCCCTATGGGTTTTCATCATTCAAACCCTCGTGAAATCACCATGTCTTTCCATGATCTAAAATCTAAGAACATATACCCAATGAATGAATCAAAAACACACCATGGTTTTCAATCTTAAAAACCAATAATTAATCAAATCTTTCCATGGGGTTCGGCCATGCACTATGGCCGAACCCTATGGTCCTTTCTTCTCTATTTAAACCATTAACCCATCTCCAATTTTTCTCCATGGGGTTCGGCCAACCACCATGGCCGAACCCTATGGTTCTTTTGTTTCATAAATAAAATTATACCATTAAACACTTAGATACTAACCTCTTTCCAATCCTTGCTCTTCTAATCTTTCTCCCTTCTTCTTACTTTTTCTCCAAACAAGAACACCTTCTTGTTGTTGCTTTCTCCTTGTGTATTGCCGTGTATGAGCCTTGAGAGACTGAGAGAGAGATGGGGTTGTAAAAACCCTGCACCCCCTTGGGTCTCTCCTTTTATTAAGCTCTCCTTAGTCCATACTTAGAAAGTGTTTAAGATAGGCAACCTCCTCCTTTGGCCATGCGCCCCCTTACCATAGATGGAATGCCGACCTTCCTTGCTTTACTTAGCCATGGCCGACTTCTCCTTCTTAATTTAAAACCTTCCCTTTATTCCATTTATTTATTTAGATTGGATGGTTTCCTTGATTACTATCTTATGCGCATATCATATATATTTAATATCTAAATTTCGGCCATGCATAATCTCATTTGATTTTTGAGCATTTTCTTAGGATATGCAAATTCAATTTAATTAAGAAAGTCCCCTTTAAAATATTCTCGCATATAAATTTGTGGATTAAAATCCCACATATCTCTCGTAGCATAATCTATGGATTTCACATTCAAAATTCGGCCATAATATCTTTTATCCAAAATTGGATATGATTCATCACTAATTTAATTCAACCCATTTAAATTTTAATACAACCAATTCCATTATTGGTTGGGTCCTAATTGGGTCATGGCCCAATTCCTTATCCATATAAGATTTAATTCTAAAATTCACAATTAAAATTGAATAAATAATAAACTGAAAACCCGAGGTTTCACAATACAAACCTCTTTTTAAAATTTTCGTCCCGAAAATCGAGTGAAGTAGGGTTTCAAATACTTATATAAATAGCTCAGGATGAGCTTTCCTCATTTCCTATTCGAGTTCCCATGTCGCTTCTTCAATGCCATGTCGATCCCATACTATCTTGACAAACTGGATCGCACGGTTTTGTAATACCCTTTGTTTTGTGTCCACCACTCGGACAGGCTTTTCGATGTACGTCACGTCTCTCTGAACATCTATGTCTTGTACGTTCAATATATGAGAAAGATCAGGATTATATTTTCTCAAGATCGATATATGGAACACGTCTTGTAAAGATGCCAACTGTGATGGGAGAGCCAATTGATAAGCCACGTCCCCCGTCCGTCTTATGATAGAAAATGGTCCCACATACCTTGGTGATAATTTCCCTTTCTTTCCAAACCTCATGTGTCCCTTTCGTGGCGAAACTTTCAAGAACACCATGTCTCCCACTTCAAATTCAAGGAACCTCCTTCTCTTGTCAGCATAACTCTTCTGACGACTCTGCGCAGTCAATAGGTGTTACCGTATCAACTGTATCTGCGCTATAATTTCTGCAACCAATTTAGGTCCAATCAATGCAGGCTTACCGGCCTCTGTCCAGCACACAAGTGATCTGCATGGTCTACCATATAATGCCTCAAATGGTGCCATCTAGAGGCTTGCCTGGTAACTGTTTTATGAGAATTCTACCAACAGCAAGTGGTCCTCCCATCCACCCTTGAAATCTAACATACATGCTCTTAGCTGTCTTCCAGTGTCTGTATTGTCCTCTCAGATTGTCCATCAGTCTGCGGATGAAATGCCGTACTAATCATTAGATTTGTTCCCATGGCCGACTGCATGCTCTGTCATACTCTGCCAGTGAATCGACCATCTCTGTCAGACACAATAGTCCGAGGAATACCATGCAATCTGATGATATCCTTGATATACCGCCGACCCAAAGTCTCAGATGAGTCTGTCATCTTAATGGGAATGAAATGTGCCGACTTGATCAGTCGGTCTACTACGACCCATATTGCATCATTGCCCTTTGGTGACCTTGGAAACCTTGTAACAAAATCCATGGAGATATGCTCCCATTTCCATTCCGGCACTGGTAAGGGTTTGAGTAACCCTGGTGGCTTCTGATGTTCCGTCTTAACCTGCTGACACGTTAAGCAATGAGCCACAAATACTGCCACGTCTCTTTTTAATCTGTGCCACCAGTAATGTCTCTTCAAGTCGTGATACATCTTTGTGCTGCCCAGATGAATAGAGAGTTTGGTCTGATGTGCCTCAACCAATAGTTCTTTTCGGCAGTTCTCAGGTACATATATCCTTCCTCGGAATGCAAGACCCTGTCGCTGTCGTAATTCCCATGCCGGTATAACTTCCCCATTGGACATCTTGGCCCAAATTTCCCCCACTTTTGGATCTGTCCGTTGTTCCTGTTCAATCTTGGTAACCATATTGGACCGTATGTTCATGCTGTACATAGTCACATGATTGTTGAGATAAAGTCTAAACTCCCGAATGGTATTCAGCATTTCCCATTCTGTCCTGATCAAACATGCTACTGATGCATATGATAAACGATTGAGGGTATCCGCCACCTTGTTCGCCTTGCCAGGGTGATAACGAAGTGCAAACTCATAATCTGCCAGATATTCCATCCATCTGTGCTGCCTCAAGTTGAGTTCTTTCTGATCAAACAGATACTTCAAGCTCTTACGATCTGAAAACACTTCAAATTCTCGCCATATAAATAATGTCTCCAGCTTTTGAGAGCAAAGACCACTGCGGCTAGTTCAAGATCGTGTGTAGGATAGAGACGTTCATGTATTTTCAATTGTCTTGATCCGAATGCCACCACACGATTACTTTGACTGAGTGTACACCCCAGTCCCTCTCCTGAGGCATCACAATATACCTCGTAAGACTTGCCACTTACCGGCAAAACTAGAATAGGAGCAGTGGTAAGTCTCTTCTTCAGCTCTTCAAACCTTTGATTGCACAAATCTGACCATACATATTTGACTCCTTTCTGAGTGAGTCGAGTCAATGGAGATGCAATTTTAGAGAAGTCCATGATAAATTTCCTATAATAACCCTCCAATCCCAAGAAACTACGGATCTCAGTTACATTCTTTGGCGCTTTCCAATCTCTTACTGCCTATATCTTAGCCGGGTCCACGGCTATGCCTTCTTCTGATATAACATGTCCGAAAAAGTTGAACTCAAATAGCCAAAATTCACATTTACTGGCTTTAGCATATAATTTGTTATTCCTTAGAGTGTCCAAAACTATTCTCAGATGTTCAGCATGTTCCTTCTGAGTCTTGGAGTAAATCAAAATATCATCAATGAATACAATAATAAATTGATCCAAATAGGGACGGAAGATCCTGTTCATAAGATCCATGAACACAGCCGGTGCATTGGTGAGTCCAAACGGCATGACTACAAATTCATATAGCCCATACCGCATTCTGAAGGCCGTCTTTTCTATGTCCTCCTCCCTAACCCAGATTTGGTGATATCCGGACATCAAGTCAATCTTAGAAAAATAACTGGAACCCTTAAGTTGATCAAATAAGTCATCGATCCTGGGTAGAGGATATTTATTTCTGACTGTTAGCTGGTTCAATTTTCGATAATCCACACACATACGGAGTGAACCATCCATTTTCTTTACAAATAAAACTGGAGCACCCAAGCCGATGTACTGTTCCGAATGCACCCCAATCTGAGCTGTTCATCAATCTGCTTCTTTAACTCGGACATCTCTGCTGGTGCCATACGGTAATGTGGTAATGACACTGGTGCAGTGCAAGGATACAACTTGATTTCAAAATTGATCTCCCTCATGGGAGGCAAACCAGGGAGTTCCTTTGGAAAGATGTCTGCATAATCCTTTACTATTTCCGGAAGTTCAACCATCGGTGTCTTGTTGATTCTGATAATGTTCAATACTACATGATTCAACCCTTCATGCAGTCTACTTTGCTTGTCAGTACGTACCACATGTTGTTTTTCCTCGGGCGACCAAAATGTCACCCTGCGATGATAACAATCAATGTTAACCTTAAATCTAGCCAACCAATCCATACCGAAAATAATATCATATTCTGACATATCAATCACCAAATAATTGAGCTCAAATCTGAGTCCAACAAGTTCTGTATTCACTGTTGTGCATATAAGTCCCAATGATGTGTCTCCGACGGGGGATACAATAGTGAATGATGTGGACAGTTTTTGTACCAATGTGCCAGTAGCAGTTACAAATGCAGCAGATATAAAAGAATGTGATGCTCCCGAATCAAATAATGCAAAGGCGTAGGAACTACTGACTACTGCCATACCTTGAATCACTGAATGATCCTCTGCTGCTGCTGGTGCTAAGGTGAATACCCGTCCAGATCCTGTAGGTGGCCGCCCCTCCTGATTGACTGTGCTGCCTCCACGTGAATTAGCTGGCCTAACTGGTGGACGAGATGAACCTCTGGAATATGAGGGTTTGTTGAGTTTGGGACACTCCCTCTTAAAATGACCAGGCTGATCATAGTGAAAGCAATTGCTCCCTCCTTTGGGAGCGTGAGTAACTGATGCAGATGGGGAGGGATGATTGGGAGGAAAGTCCCCTGTTGACCAAGTAGATGGTACGGGTCTGCTAGATTTCGGTCGGAACCTTTTGTTGGGCTGGAATGTACCCCTCCCACTCGGAGCTGGCGATTGTCAAACCTCGTCAATTGAGCCAATTTCGGCTCTGCTATTGTGGCTCTGCTGACCACTTCTGCCAATGTGGGTACCTTAAATATAGTTACCTTGGCCCTTATGCTAGGCCGAAGGCCCCGTTCAAACTTTTGTGCCCTTCGATGCTTAGTATCCACCAAATAGAATGCAGACACAGATGGACCGAGAAACTCTTGGTGGTATTCTGCCACCGTCATGGTACCCTGTACTAAAGATAGAAAAGCCTGTATCTGGCGTTCCTTCTCCTCCTCAGGAAAATAATGTTCCAGGAAGGTAGCTGAGAACTGATCCCAAGTCATGGCAGTCCTTTTTCCTTCCGGAATAAGTGATCGCTGCTTCTCTATCACCTCCCACCACTTACCAGCATCATCAATTAACTGTGATGTGGCCAGTAAGACTTGTGAGCATGACTCGTAATATTCAGCAAAGTCAGGATTTGAGAAATCTTCTTCAGCCAATTTTCGCTCCGAGAGCCCCTTCTCTTCCCTTGAAGTAAGGAGGGCGCTGTTGCTGAAAGTCCCTGACCATGTTCCTGTCATTGTTGCCATTGGCGATCCCATTCTCATTCAGACGTTGTTGGAGCACTGAAGTAACCACCGCTTGAACCAGATTTTGTAATTCAGGAGGCACTGGTGGTATGTTCACACTGTTTTGTTCCTCCTCGTGATAAGAGTGTTCTTCCTCACGGTGAGAGTGTTCTTCCTCATGGTGAGAGTGTTCTTCCTCACGGTAAGAGTGTCGGTCCTCCTCTTCACCCCCTTTTGGGTTTTGTCGGGTATTTCTCATTGACTTTCCCTTTGGAGCCATTTTTTCCTGAGCCATTGAAAACATTAAGACTTAGTTTCCATAAACCATAAAATTTGTATTTCTTACCTATTGGGGAAAATTTCCAAATAAGCACTCTTAATTCTTGCTTTGTTTTTCTGGGGAAATACATCCTATATTGCTAGGTTTGATAATTCGATTATTTTGACTGTACTTCCTTTGTTATCATCCGTCTGAGTCTAACGGAGTAAATTAATACACGGAGACCGGATTAACTTACCCTGAAAGATTCAAGTTTTGGGTTCGCTCTGATACCAACTGTAACGCCCCGCCCTTTTTCACTCATTTTTTTCCGTAAATTCAGAGTCTATATATATATATATATTTTTTTTTTATAACAGAGTCGAGTGATAGAGCGCAGGACGTCACGACGCGAGCTAAGTCCGAACTTCCAAAGTCCGACCCTTAACTGGCCAACCCTATGTGTGTATGGACTCAGTCCAATAAAATGGTTCACACATAGAAATAACAAGATGCGGAATAAAATCATAACTTGTGGAATCATAACATCAAAATGCAGAATCATAATAAAACCAAGTTCTATTCCATTCAGATAGTGAAGTACGTCAAGTCCTTAATCATTATTAAAACATCATAATCATCAAACTAAATCATTCAACCATCTAAGTTATTACATTCTGAAATCCAAATACTCAAATACAAGTTCATGAGTATCTTTATTCAAAAACATACAAAGTAAGTCTTCCAAGCTCCTATGCCTGGTCCGTCTTAGGTTTATTGTTCCCCAGAATACCTGTATCATCAACTAGGGTAAAAGTAGGGCGTTAGTACAACGCGCCCAGTAGGTATTCCAATTACGGCTAACACATGGTTAGTACAAAACATATATAATAATATAGTTATGTCAAAACTATATAAAATCCATCCCATGCAATGATGACAAATATGCAATGAGTCCCACCCATCACCTGTACATAAATTGTGCCCAGCACATCTTTCGGACGCCCCAACAGAGTGTAGATCCTCTGGGAATCTTCTTGATGGAAATCACATCAAGGTCCTGCACATAGGTTTTTCGGACGCCCCGACGGAGTGTAACCCCTCCGATTATAAATCCTCTACCCCATGCCATTCATGAGATGCCAATGAATCACATGCTATTTTATAACATAAACATAGCATTGAAAATCATTAGTTGAAAACACATCCAACACATGCTCTTTATATAAATAGACCTAGCATGTAAAATCATCTTTTGAAACATAATTGACCCATGCTATTTTCAACAATTAAACATAGCATTTGAAATTCAATATAATAAAGCATATCCTTGGAAACATATTTTCATCAAACATAATATAAAAACAAAGTACATAAGCCATGGTTTCAAAGAGATGGAATCCTACAAAAGACCGTTCGCGAGTCCTTACGTTTCCGTCCAAGATTCAATCACTGATCGCGCACCGTTTGCGAGATCCGGTTACCTTATAATATAATAAGGTTTCAAAGAGATGGAATCCTACAAAAGACCGTTTGCGAGATCCGGTTACCTTCCAAAGTACATAATCCCATAAAGTAAATCATGGGGTTCGGCCATACACCATGGCTGAACCCAATGTCCAATATTCTCACATATTTACAAAAATGCCATTGGTTCCCTTACTCCATTACATCATCCATAATTAGACCCTACAAATTTCCTTAACCACACAAGTCCGTCAAACACAACTCATGGGGTTCAGCCATACATCATGGCCGAACCCATGGTTCTCCACTTTGGCATGTAATTATCATTTTGCCACTACCTTCCTCCATAATCCATAACACATGTTTGTATCCTTCCTTTTTATTAAAAACAATAGAAAAAACATTACTCATACATAGGTTCATAATCTGATTAATAAATCAGCCCTTAACCATGCCTTAAAATACCATTTGATTCCTTAATTTAGACCATGGGGTTCGGCCATACACCATAGCCGAACCCTATTGTGTATAATTTCCAATTATGCCATTAAATTCCTACCATCCATTCCCCTTGATTCAAATATGCATCAATCTAAACCATAGATTTTCGTTCATGGCATGGCCGAACCCATGATATTCAATTTCTCCATTCACACTACTTCCCATAATTTGATGTTTCCTTAATTAACCAACACCTTCCAAAAATAGAAGGTTTCCAAGAATAATAACTTTCCTTCCATATTTAGATTGCTTTCTAATTTTAGCAACACTTTCCATAATTAGAAGCATTCTAATTTTTAGCCATCCAATTCCATCTACCTTCCAAAATTACCCCATGGGGTTCGGCCATACACCAAGGTCGAACCCTATGGTTCATGATCTTGGCCATTGGTTTAGATCCAATCAAAACCGATCACCAATCCATAAAAATGTTTGGTGGGGTTTGGCCATACACCATGGCCGAACCTCACTCCTTTTTTTTTACTATTTTAGATCCAACCACTTAGCCATCTAAAAATCATGGTTTGGCCATGCCCTGGCCGACCCACATCCCTATGGGTTTTCATCATTCAAACCCTCATGAAATCACCATGTCCTTCCATGATCTAAAATCTAAGAACATATACCCAATGAATGAATCAAAAACACACCATGGTTTTCAATCTTAAAAACCAATAATTAATCAAATCTTTCTATGGGGTTCAACCATGCACTATGGCCGAACCCTATGGTCCTTTCTTCTCTTTTTAAACTATTAACCCATCTCCAATTTTTCTCCATGGGGTTCGGCCAACCACCATGGCCGAACCCTATGGTTCTTTTGTTTCATAAATAAAATTATACCATTAAACACTTAGATACTAACCTCTTTCCAATCCTTGCTCTTCTAAACTTTCTCCCTTCTTCTTACTTTTTCTCCAAACAAGAACACCTTCTTGTTGTTGCTTTCTCCTTGTGTATTGCCGTGTATGAGCCTTGAGAGACTGAGAGAGAGATGGGGTTGTAAAAACCCTGCACCCCCTTGAGTCTCTCCTTTTATTAAGCTCTCCTTAGTCCCATACTTAGAAAGTGTTTAAGATAGGCAACCTCCTCCTTTGGCTGTGCGCCCCCTTACCATAGATGGAATGCCGACCTTCCTTGCTTTACTTAGCCATGGCCGACTTCTCCTTCTTAATTTAAAACCTTCCCTTTATTCCATTTATTTATTTAGATTGGATGGTTTCCTTGATTACTATCTTATGCGCATATCATATATATTTAATATCTAAATTTCGGCCATGCATAATCTCATTTGATTTTTGAACATTTTCTTAGGATATGCAAATCCAATTTAATTAAGAAAGTCCCTCTTCAAATATTCTAGCATATCAATTTGTGGATTAACGTAGCATAATCTATGGATTTCACATTCAAAATTCGGCCATAATATCTTTTATCCAAAATTGGATATGATTCATCACTAATTTAATTCAACCCATTTAAATTTTAATACGACCAATTCCACCATTGGTTGGGTCCTAATTGGGTCATGGCCCAATTCCTTATCCATTTAAGATTTAATTCTAAAATTCACAATTAAAATTGAATAAATGATAAACTGAAAACCCGAGGTGTCACACGTAGCATGTGAGGGACCCACTCCTCAACAGTAACCCTACGGAACAAAGTCTCCGTATTTCGTATCGAGGTTCCCACAGTCTCATAGCTACTCTAAGCCATACTCATAGAATCTATATACTTATCTCATCAATATCATGTGAGGGACGCACCCATGCCACATCTCAATAAACTCAAGTGACCTCGTTACATGCATCTCAGTGTCAAAGTCCTCCTAAACTCTTAAGTTTGCATGACTTATTGAAAATTATTCAAACTTCCATCACAATACAAGGGTTGGTAGGGTTAGAACAAACCCTTCAAAACGTACCCACAACCCTTACAAAAATCTTTCCCTTTTCCCCGACATTTTCTTACCCTTTCTTAACCTAATCTTCCGTAGAAGACCCTGCATCATCATAAAAATCGAAGAAGCTGTCAGTGCATGTCGTCGACGTGTGCCCCAACACTCCACAAGTCAGACATGGTATTATTCCCGGTCCCCCAATGTAAGGACAATTAGTCCTCTCCTTCCCGTGCCCGTGAAGTCCATAAACAGGGCAACTAACCTCAAGGGGGTAGAGGCAGAAAGTACAGTTGTGCCCCTCCTGATTGTACAACTCGCACATATATCCGGGCGCTATCTCCCCTACTGATTCTCCTATCATTGGGATATCTTCCATATACTCTTCTGGAAAAGGGGCTAGATCCACTCCGACATCCTCAGGGAATCTTACCTGGATGCCTCGGTTAACTTCCACAACGCGGTCTGGCTTGTTGGAGTTGTTGGAAGAAGAAGTCAGATCTATAGGACAGCTAGGCGTTCCTTTGTCCCACAACTCTGTATACTCTATGTTGCTCGACATATCTGTATCACAACAACAACAACATATCAATGACAACAACAGTTCTAATCAAATTAATCTTTATTTTGGGGAATTTTCCCTAATCATCATATTGTATTTCTTGTTTTAGGGAGTTTCCTATGTATCACATACTGTCTTTTGGGGAACTTTCCTATGTATCATATAATGTCTCTTGTTTGGGAACATTGCCAAATAAACATCTTGTGTTTTCTTGTCCTTGAGAAAATTGCCAAGTAAGCACTCTTTGTATTTCTTTGTTTTTTGGGGAAACTTCCTAAGTATTAACTCGGGAAGTATCTCCTAATTTGCTATGTTTGATAAATCCATGTTACAGTGATTGTACTTCCTTTGCTATCATTCCTTGTTGTTCTCAGATTGAATGTTTCAGTCCGAGTCTAACGAAGTAAATTAAGCCGGCCCCCGTCCAGCGGACTCTGAAGAGTCGATCAGTTGGGATTCTTATCTGTCAGTGAGACATGAAACCGTCTTAATCTTACTTCGATCTTCCCGTTTCGCTCTGATACCAACTGTAACGCCCCGCCCTTTTTCACTTACTTTCCGAAAATCAGAGTCTAATTTTTTTTAAAAGTGATAGAGAGCGGGACGTCACGTCGCTAGTTAAGTTCGAGCTTCTAAAGCCCGACCCTTAACTGGCCAACATTACGTGTACGTGGACTAAGTCCACTGAGATAGTTCACACATATTAAGTTTATAATTACGGATTATAACTTAAACTAATTGCGGATTATAATAGAACCTAAGGCTACTCCATTTTAGATAGTAAAGTACTTAGTCACTTAACCAAATTAACTTAAATTAGATATCCATACCAAACCATTCACAAACCATAGCAAATATCTAATTATTGCATGCCGAAGTCTAACTACTAGAATTACATGTCCTTGAGTAACTTAATAAAATAACAATTAACATTCCAAAGTCCTTATGCTTGACTCCGTTCACGATCATCATTTTCTTCATTTTCTGTTTCATTCACTAGGGTAGAAGTAGGGCGTTAGAACAACGCGCCTAGTAGGAATTCTACATAGGGCTAACACATGGGTTAGTAACAAAATCATATATAATATCATATCATCAAAACCTTATGAAATCAAGCCATGCCATATGACTTATGCATTGAGTCCCACCCATCACAATACTTGTAACCTCTTGATGGAATTCTCCTCATCAAGGTATCCCCACAGTGGTCTTTCGGACACCCAGACGGAGCGTGGCCTCCGGATTCTTTTTGATGGGATTATACACATCAAGGTCTTCCCACGATTGCCTTATGAATGCCCCGACGGAGCGTAGCCTCCGGTTACAAACTTCCCTCCCATGCCATGCATGGAATGTACATGTCCATATGCTATGTAATTTAAATAACCATAGCAGTAAAAACTCCACATTTGAAACATAATATATTTACAACATAAATCGGCAAAATAAAGATAAAACCATATTACATAACCATGTTCCAATACGGTAGAATCCTACCCAAGACCACTAAATGTCCTTGGTCCTTTATCCGACAACCGCTCACGATCGCGCACCGTTTAAGAGGTCCCGTCACCTTGTTACATATCGACAAGTCAAACCCATATTCCTTTTGATTTAACATTAGGTCCAAGTCCACCAAATACACCTTAGTGGGGTTCGACCATACTACATGGCCGAACCTCACTATCATGATTTTAATCCCTTCTTCAAGTCCATCAATCTCATTACTTATACAGCAATCATTTATCATTTATAATAACCTAGGTCCATAAAAATATTACCCATGGGGTTCGGCCATACATCATGGCCGAACCCATGATCCATCAATTTCTCATATTTACATTCTAGCTTGTATTTACGGTTTTGCCATTGGTCTAACCCTTGTTTAACATTGCTAACAACCTATGTCCATAAACATTACTCCATTTAATCCCTTCAAAGTCCGTTAAAATTCTTTAACATGCATCCACCATTTTCATGTCCATAATATACACTCTCGTGGGGTTCGGCCATACCCATGGCCGAACCTCACTCATTTAACATTTGCCCCCCTTTAACATCTTAGCCATGATAACACTATGGTTCGGCCATACAATGGTCGACCCATGCCTTAACCATATATCCATTTAAAAAACCCTTTTAAGGTATTCACACGTTCCATGGTTTTCATGTTTTGAAACCCTTTAAAATTAATAAACCAGTCCACATGATTCAATGTCTAAGAAACCCTAACTCCATTAATATATTTGGTGGGGTTCGGCTATACACCGTGGCCGAACGTCACCCTTTGGTTTTGGTGCCCTTCCTTTCCATTCTTTTTTATCCAACCCTCCAACATTAAAACCTTTCTACAATATTAAACATCTTCCATTTTAACCCTTTGAAAACCTTTTAACACATACTCATATGTCCATGATTTTTATCACTCAAGATCCCTTAAAATAAAACCAATGATCCTTCATGGGGTTCGGCCATGCATTATGGCCGAACCCTATGGTTCCTCTTTTCCATTAAAAATCATAAACATCTCTTAATCTTTCTTCCATGGGGTTCGGCCATACACCATGGCCGAACCCTATGGTTCTTTAATTTAAATACAATCCATGAAGAAAAGCCTACCGGTTCCGCGACTCCTCTGGTTTTCTTTTGCTCCTTCTTGCTTCCTTTCTTCCTTAGCCTCTTTTCCTTCCTTCTTCTTGCTTCTTTTGGCCGAGACTGATCTTGATAACACACTTGAAGTGGTTCGGCCAAAAGGGGTAGTTTGAGAAAGAAACTTGAGATCAAATCATGCTAAGTCTTTTTGGTCTTTGAGAGGAGAACCGGCCTTGAGTGAGAACTTTGATTTTCTTTCTCTTAGAATGCTGGCCGGCCAAATGATGTTTTGAGAGAGAGAGAGAGAGAGAGAGAGATAGAGAGAGAGAGAACAACCAAAAGGGAGAGGGAGAGAAAGCAAATGTAAAACAAATCTTTTCCTTGGTCAATAGGGTCGGCCAAGGGTGATGGCTTTGGTGCAGCCCCCTTGTGTAACTCCCATTTCTTTAAACCTTCTTCTTAATGCTTACTTGGGGGTTTCATCCATGGGATGAAACTCCCAAGGCTCCAACGGCCACCAAGGGTTGCCTTGGTGTAACCTCCCCCCATCCTCCTCCTCTCATTTAAAGCTTCATGTGGGGGTTTCATCTTTGAGATGAAACTCCCCCCACCCTTTCCCTCCAACGCGTGGATTGGTGTTTGAATTTGAAACATCAGCCCTTCAACTTCACACTCCATTCTTTTAAGATGAATATCCCCATAACTTCCCATCCAACTCATTTATAATTTATTTCAAATGAACTCACTCACTTAACTCATCCATTTAACTCATCACTTTAAAAATCAACTCACTCCTTAATTATCTTTCCATTTTAATTCACTTGACTCAACTTAATTATTTGATTTCCTTTCCAACTTAAATCAGTCCCAACTTAATTAAGCTTGGACTCACTTTGATGGTCAACCAAGTCAAACATGATCCATTGGATCCCAATTGAGCCTTTTGACCCAAATAGCCACCTTGACCCAATTAATTGTAACTTACCCATTTACCCTACATTGAACACTCATTAGATACCCGTTGGGTCTTAATTGAGCCATTGCCAAACATCTTACCCATCTACGGTCCATGTGCATTAATTCATAATTTAAATGGACAAAATTCATGTAAATTGATATCTTGAAAATTCGGGGTGTTAGAGTCACTGGTCATGACAACTTAAGGAGGAAGGTGATGCAAGCTTGCCAAAAAGCTTGGAGAGAAATAAACTTAGAGGAAACTAAGTTTATGGGGGAACTGGGTCGAGAAAGTTGAGGGAGACAGCTTGGAGAATGGGGGAGAAGACTTTAGGAATGCGGGGACAATTTGTAACGCCCCGCCCTTTTCACTCTAATAATCAGAGCTTATTTTTTTTTTATAATAATAAACAAGTGATCGGGGCGGGACGTCACGACGCGAGTTAAGTTCGGACTTCTAATATCCGACCCTTAACTGGCCAAACCCATATGTGCATGGACTAAGTCCATGAGAAATGATTCACATACGGTACCATTTTAAACTTGCGGAATAAACCTAATCTAACTAAGGGTTATAATAGAACCTATGACTATTCCAATTATTAGATACCTTAATTTCCGTAAACTAAAGTCCATTCATACCATTCCAAACCATAGCGAAATCAATCTTTAATTCATTTTAACCCAATTAAGCTTTGAGCTCATCCAATGGTCAAAAATGTCAACCACGACCCATTGGGTCCCATTTGGGTCCTTTGACCCAATTAAACACTTTGACCCAAATAAATGTACATTACCCATTTAATTTATTTTCAACCTTATACCTAGTACATTGGTTCCTACTTGAACAATGGGTCCCATTATTTTCTCATCTACGATCATAACCCTTTAATTCACAACTCCAATGGTATTTTCATAAATATTGATATATTGAAAAATCTAGGGTATTACAATACAATCCTCTTTTTAAAGTTTTCATCCCGAAAACCGAACGAAGTAGGATTCCAAAATAAATTACATGAATAACTCAGGGTGAGTTGTTCTCATCTCCGATTCAAGTTCCCAAGTGGCTTCCTCAATACCATGTCGATCCCATACCACTTTGACGAACTGAATCGCTCTGTTCCGTAACACCCTTTGCTCAGTCTCCACTATTCTGACAGGCTTCTCGGCATAAGTCACATCACTTTATACATCTATATCTTGTACATTCAATACATGCGACGGATCGGGATTGTACTTCCTCAGCATTGATATATGAAACACATCGTGTAGAGATGCTAATTGTGAAGGAAGTGCCAACTGATAAGCTACATCTCCCATCCTTCTTATAATGGAAAACGGTCCCACAAATCTTGGCTACAGTTTCCCCTTCTTTCCAAACCTCATGTTTCCCTTTCGTGGCGAGACTTTTAAGAACACCATGTCCCCCACTTCAAACTCAAGGAACCTCCTCCTCTTGTCAGCGTAGCTCTTCTGATGATTCTGTGCAGTTAATAGATGTTGCCGTATTAACTGTATGTGTGATGTGGTCTCTGCAACCAACTCGGGTCCAATCAGCGCAGGCTCGCCGGCCTCGGTCCAGCACACTGGTGACCTGCATGGTCTACCATACAAAGCCTCGAATGGAGCCATCTGAAGGCTTGCTTGGTAGCTATTGTTATATGAGAACTCTACCAGTGGTAGGTGATCGTCCCATCCACCCTTGAAGTCTAGCCTGCACGCTCTCAACATATCCTCCAGTGTTTGTATGGTGCTTTCCGACTGTCCATCAGTCTGTGGATGGAAAGTTGTGCTAGTCAATAGATCGGTCCCCATGGCCGACTGCATGCTCTGCCACACTCTACCGGTGAATCGGCCATCTCGGTCAGATACTATAGTCCGTGGGATACCATGTAATCTGATGATGTCTTTGATATACCGCCGACCCAATGTCTCCAATGAATCCGCCATCCGGATGGGCAGAAAATGAGCCGACTTGGTCAATCGGTCTACCACAACCCATATTGCATCGTTGCCCTTTGATGACTTAGGCAACCCTGTTACAAAATCCATGGAAATGTGCTCCCATTTCCATTCCGGCACTGCTAAGGGTTTGAGTAACCCTGGTGGCTTTTGATGTTCCGTCTTAACCTGCTAACAAGTTAAGCAGTGTGCCACAAATTCCGCCACATCTCTTTTGAGTCTGTGCGACCAGTAATGCTTCTTCAAGTCATGATACATCTTGGTGCTACCCGGATGTATGGAGAGCTTGGTCTGATGTGCTTCAATCAACAACTATTTTCTGCAGCTTTTTGGCACATATATATTCTTCCCCAGAATACAAGACCCTGTCCTGGTCGCAACTCCCATTCCAGTACGACTATGCCAGTAGACATCTTGGCCCATATATCTTCCACTTCCGGATCTGTTCGCTGCTCTTGTTCAATCTTGGTAACCATGTTGGACCGTATGATTAAATTGTACATACTCCCACGGTTGTTGATATACAAATTGAACTCTCGGATGGTATTCAACATCTCCCATTCTGTTCCAATCAAACATGCCACTGATGCATGTGATATGTGGATGAGAGCATCCGCCACCTTGTTTGCCTTACCCGGATGATATCGGAGCTCGAACTCATAATCCGCCAGATATTCCATCCATCTGCGTTGCCTCAGGTTGAGCTCTTTCTGATCAAATAAATACTTCAAGCTCTTGTGATCTGAAACGACTTCAAACTTCTCACCATATAGATAGTGTCTCCAGCTTTTAAGAGCGAAGACCACTGCAACTAATTCCAGATCATGTGTGGGATAGAGGCGTTCATGAATTTTTAATTGTCTTCAACCATATGCCACCACACGATGACGTTGCATGAGTGAACACCCCAGTCCCTCTCCTGATGCATCGCATTGTACTTCATAACCTTTGCCTCTTTCCGGCAGAACTAAGATAGGAGCAGTTGTAAGTCTACTTTTCAGCTCCTCAAACCTCCGGTTGCACAGATCTGTCCACTCATATTTGACTCCTTTCTGAGTGAGTCGAGTCAATGGGGATGCAATTTTGGAGAAATCCATGATGAATTTCCTATAATAACCAGCCAATCCCAAGAAGCTGCGGATCTCGGTTACGTTCTTTGGTGCTTTCCATTCACTCACTGCCGCCACCTTAGCCGGATCCACGGCTATACCGTCTGCTGTTATGACATGCCCCAAGAATTTGACCTCAGGTAGCCAAAATTCACATTTGCTTGCTCTGGCATACAACTTGTTCTTCCTCAAGGTGTCCAGAACTATTTGTGGACGCTCAACATGTTCTTCCTTACTTTTGGAAAAGATCAGGTTATCATTAATAAACACAATCACAAACTGGTCCAGGTAGGGTCGGAAGATCCTGTTCATTAGATCCATGAACACAGCCGGTGCATTGGTGAGTCGAAACGGCATGACTACAAACTCATATAGTCCATACCGGGTCCTGAAGGCTGTCTTCTCTATATCTTCCTCCTTAACCCGGATTTGATGATAACCGGACATCAGATCAATCTTCGAAAAATGACTGGAACCCCTCAATTGATCAAATAAATCATCGATCCTGGGTAAAGGGTACTTGTTCTGGACAGTTAACTGATTCAGTTTCCAGTAATCCACACACATTCGGAGTGAACCGTCCTTTTTCTTCACAAACAATACTGGAGCTCCCCATGACGATGTACTATTCCGGATACAACCCAGTCTAAGCAGTTCATCAATCTGCTTCTTTAGCTCGGACATTTCTTCCGGTGCCATCCGATAATGAGGTAATGACACTGGTGAAGTACCAGGATATAGCTTGATCTCAAAATTGAGCTCCCTTATGGGTGGTAAGCCAGGGAGTTCTTTTGGGAACACATCCACAAATTCTTGCACAATTGCCGGAAGTTTAGTGACTGGTGCTTTGTTTAAGATGATATTGTTCAATATCAAAATGGTTCAACCCTTCCTGTAGTCTGTTCTGTTTGTCTGTACGAACCACATACTGCTTCACTTCAGGTGACCAAAATGTCACTCTTTAGGCTATAACAATCAATGTTGGCTTGAAAACTAGACAACCAATCCATGCCGAAGATAATACCGTGCTCAGTCATATCGAGTACCAGATAATTGAACTCAAACCTGAGTCCAGCTAGTTCGGTATCCACAGCCGTGCATATGAGTCCCAAGGACGTGTCTCCGACAGGGGATACAATTGTGAGTGATGTGGACAGTTTTTAAACTAGTGTACCGGTAGCAGTTATAAATGATGTAGATATAAAGGAGTGTGAAGCTCCAGAATCAATCAGTGCATGAGCATAAGAACTACTGACAACTGACATGTAACGCCGCGCCCTTTCCACCCTTCTTAAAAATATGAGTCTAAAAATTTCTTTTGAAGGAAACACAGAGTGAACAAGAGCGGGGGGCGTCACGACACGAGTTAAGTTCAGACTACCCAAGTCTGAACCTTAACTGGCCACCCATGTGCACATGGACTAGACCATGATAATAAATCACACATGGAACTAACAACAACATGCGGAATAAACTAGACTTACTGCGGAAATAATATGAATTGATAGCAAGTAACAGTCTCAATTGATAATTAAGATAAACATCCATCCAGAGTCAATAGTCTAATCAAACCATAGCTAAGTATTAACTTATTACATGTCCATCAAAATATAATTCAAATGACAGTAAATAAGTAATCTTGTTCATCATTCAAGTGCTTAGACTTGGCTCCCCTCCCGGTCATCGACCTGCTCTTTACCTTTCCTTGATCCTGCATTATCCTCTAAGGATAGAATTAGGGCGTTAGATCAACTCGCCCAGTAGGTTCCCGATCAGGGCTACCACATGGTTAACATATAAAAACATGCACATATATCATAATATCTGATTATCAAAAACATATGAAAACATGCTATGTATGTATGCAAATGTAATAAGTCCCACCCCATCACACATACATATAGCATTTATTTGCCGTGTCTCATATCAACCTGTTAGATTCTCCTGCCGTGACATTTCACCGCCGAAGGAGGCCCCATAGTTGTATCTCGGACATTCCGACGGAGTCCGGGCTCCGGTTTCCATAACCACCTGTCAATTCTCCTGGCGTGACTTGCACCGCCGAAAGAGGCCCCACAGTTGCATCTCGGATATTCCGGCGGAGTGTGGGCTCCGGTTTCCATAATCATCATCCCATGCCATGCATGAGATGTCTATGCATTGTATGTCATCTGTAAATACTTAACTCATCATTCAAAACCACATTTGTAACGTAACTCAAATACAACATATCTCATAAGAACATAATAAAACCAAATCATAATTGTGGTTACAAGTAAGTAGGAAACCTACTGAAGATTTACTTCAGTAACTGATCTTTCTTTTGCGTCACCCGGTCACGACTCGCACGTCGTCAACTTCCGGTACCTTGTCCATATAACAATCAGCAAATCATACTATCACGTACTTGTTCATTCATATCTAAGACCCAACCACATCATGTGAGGTTCGACCATGCCCTTGGCCGAACATCACCAACTTAGGATTTAACTTCCTACTTTATTTAATCAACTCTTAAATACTTAACCCTTTAAACATGTCTTGGTAGGGTTCATACAACCATACACATGATTATTCCACCTTTGATCAATAAATCATTCTTTCCCATAATTCAATCACAAAGTCGGCTACACGATAGAGTCACCAAAGACCCTTAGTGGGGTTCGGCCATACCTCATGGCCGAACCTCACCAAATCTGATTTTTGTTCCACACTTATCTGTCATCAAATGGTTCTCCATTAAAATACTTCAAACCCTTTATGAAATCATGGAAACAATAACAAACTTAACCCATATACTTAGTCCATTCATCCCAAAAACAGCCCCATGGGGTTCGGCCATGCACATATTGACATGGTTCAACCCTATATTGGCCGACCAATAACAGCAAGTTAGACTTCATCAAATCACATCAAACACCATATTTTATATGGTTTTAAACTCACCAAAATCATCAAATACTATCATGGGGTTCAGCCATCCAAAGTGGCCGAACCCTATGTCCATGTCTTGGTCCTTATGTATATGTTTTAAGTCTCATTTAGACAAGTATTAATCAGTATAATACTACTGCATTTTTACCTCTCAAAACCATCCAAATAAGTTCATCACTTTGTCCAAATGGCCATAACATTTCATGGGATTCGGCCATCCAAGATGGCCGATCCAAATGGTCCAATTCATCAATTTTACTCCACTGTTTAGACCTATGATAACTTCAGTCCTTATGTTATCTAAGTCCATGTTTTTAACCCTCTTTAAAAACATGCATTTGAATCTTAAAGAAACCTCAAAAACAGTCCATAAAAACTCCATGGTTTCTATGTTTCAAAACATCAAAACCAACCTATCTTTTTCATGGGGTTCGGCCCTCCATGGTGGCCGAACCCAATGGTCATCTTTACCATTTTTAAACCTCAATTAATCAAGGTTAAAACCTTGGTGTATTCGGCCATAACCATGGCCCAATACACACCCCATTTGTTCCATGTTATTAAACCAAAATAACACATAAATACTTACCAAATTTTCCAAGCTTTCTTCTTGTCTTTGATCCTTGGTTTCTCCCTTTTATTTCTTCTTTCTTTCCTTAATTCCTTGCTGGTTTATGCTTGAATAATTGGTGCCAAAACTTCTGCTGTTCCAGCCAGGAAAAATGAATTGGAGAGAGGGAGAGAGAGGTGGGAATTCTTGGATTTCCAAAGTGACAATCGGCCAAGAATGGTAACATTCTCCTTTTATAGTTTCAGCCCCCAACTCCCATTTATTTCCCTCAATTAATCTTGCCAAAACCGATGGGGCATTGGGTCTCAACCAAGACACCCCTTGGTGCCAAACGTTGCATCCATTCAGTGGATGGGTGCCGCCCCAACCTTGGTGTCTTTTGGCGTTGCCAAAGCACCTTTTCACTCCCAACAGTTGGGATTGATTCTCCAAGGGTTGTGTCTGATTAACAACACCTTTCAATATCCATTTAACTCAGTTGACTCAAAGCCCTTTTATTCTAACTCAACTCACACCACTTAACACACTTAATGCATCTCATTTTAATGCATTCAACTCATTCTTAATTCAAATTAAATAAAATCAGTTCCACTTAACCTGATTTAACTCACCATTGAACTCATTTGTGGGCCCACACGGTCGGCTGTGCTCAACAAAGTCAACCTGACCCGTTGGGTCCCCCTTTAGCTCCTTGACCCGTTTTTGACTCCATGACCAAATTATGGGTATTTTGGTCATTTGTACTTGGTTTTCACATGTGTATCAGGCCTACCCATTTTTACTCCACTTGATTTCCAATCACATTAGCTTAACCCCATTTAGTTTAAGCTTACACAATGGTCAAATCATCCATTTTGACCCATTGGGTCCAATTCGGCCCTTTGACCCATTTAGCCATTTTCAACCCAATTGGTGTACGTAATCCATCCAATCAAACTTGATATTTATAATGTGCTCACATGATCTTAATTTGAGCAATGGGCCCCACCATTTCTTTATTTGACATCACAAAATAATTAATTTACCAAACCAGGGGCATTTTCGTAATTATCCACTTTGTTGAGAAAATGGGGTGTTACAATATAACCCTCTTTTTAAAATTTTCATCCCGAAAGTCGAGCGAAGTAGAGTTCTCAAATTAAATTACAGAAATAATTCGGGGTGAGCTTTTCTCATCTCCGATTCCAGTTCCCATGTGGCCTCTTCAACACCATGTCGATCCCATACCACTTTTACGAACTGAATCGCTCTATTTCGCAACACCCTTTGTTCGGTCTCCACTATTCTGACCGACTTCTCGATGTACGTCACGTCGCTTTGTACTTCAATATCTTGAACATTTAAACATGGGACGGATCCAGATTGTATTTCCTTAGCATCAACACGTGGAACACATCGTGTAGAGCTGCTAATTGTGATGGGAGTGCTATCTGATAAGCCACCTCCCCTACTCTTCTCATGATGGAAAACGGTCCCACAAATCTTGGTGACAGTTTTCCTTTCTTTCCGAACCTCATATGTCCCTTCCGTGGCGAGACCTTTAGAAATACCATGTCTCCCACTTCAAATTCCAAAAATCTTCTTCTTTTGTCAGTATAGCTCTTCTGCCGACTCTGTGCAGTCAATAAGTGTTGACGAATCAACCTAATTTGTGCGGTAGTATCTGCAACTAGTTCCGGTCCAATCAATGCAGGTTCACCAGCCTCTGTCCAGCATACTGGTGATCTACAAGGCCTACCATATAATGCCTCGTACGGAGCCATCTGAAGGCTTGCTTGATAACTATTGTTATACGAAAACTCCACCAGTGGCAAGTGATCTCCCATCCACCCTTGGAATCTAACATGCATGCTCTCAGCATGTCTTCCAAGGTTTGTATTGTCATTTCTGACTGTCCATCAGTCTTTGGATGGAAAGCGGTGCTAATCAATAAATCTGTCCCCATGGCTGACTGCATGCTTTCCCACACTCTGCCGGTAAACCGGCCATCTCTGTCAGATACTATTGTTCGGGGAATGCCATGAAGCCGAATAATTTCCTTGATGTACCGCCGACCCAATGTCTCAGATGAATCCGTCATCTTAATAGAAATAAAATGTACAGACTTGGTCAGCCGGTCGACTACGACCCATATGGCGTCATTGCCTTTTGAAGATCTCGGCAATCCGATCATAAAGTCCATGGAAATGTGCTCCCATTTCCATTCTGGTACTGACAAGGGTTTGAGTCACCCAGGTGGCTTTTGATGTTCAGTCTTAACTTGCTGACAAGTTAGACAATGTGCCACGAATTCCGCCACATCCCTTTTTAGTCCATGCCACCAATAATGCCTTTTCAGGTCATGATACATTTTGATGCTGCCTGGATGTATGGAAAGCTTCGATTGATGTGCCTCAACCAATAGTTCTTTCCTACAACTCTTTGGCACATACACTCTTCCCCGGAATAATAGACCTTATCCTGGTCGTAATTCCCATTCCGGTATGTCTACGCCAGTGGACATCTTGGCCCATATCTCCTCCATTTCCGGATCTGCTCTTTGTTCTTGTTCAATCTTGGTGACTATTGGCCACTTCACAGCTGATAGATGACGCTGCCAAATGGTGGAAAACAGTGGAGAAACAGCAGGCACTTGTGCCAGAAAGAGAAAGAATTGCTATGACCTGGGAGCAATTCTCAGCAACATTCTTAGAGCGCTACTTTCCGGAGGAAGAGAGAGAACGTCAAATTCAGGCCTTTATGACATTAGTGCAAGGCTCAATGACGGTGGCTGAGTATCACCAAGAATTCCTCAGCCTGTCAATTTATGCATTTTATGTTGTGGACACGGAATATCGGAGGGCTTGCAATTTCGAGCGTGGTTTACGGCCAAACATTAGGGCCAAAGTAACCGTGTTCAAAGCAGCCACGTTGGCGGAGGTAGTCAGCAGAGCTACCATTGTGGAGCAGGAACTAGCGGAGTTTGTACGAGTTGACAACCGTAGGGCACCAGGTGGGAGGGGTACTTATCAACCCAACAAGAAGTTCCGACCGAACTTCAGCAGACCCTCGCCATCTATTGGATCTACTAGGGACTTTCGTCCCAACCAGCCTACTCAGTTTGTATCAGGCAGTAGTGAATAGTTCTTGTGCATATGCACTATTTGATTCAGGAGCTTAACATTCCTTCATAGCTGCATCATTTATAACTGCTACTGGTACTCTAGTTCAAAGATTAACCAAAACACTCACAATTGTGTCCCTTGTCGGAGACTCGACACTAGGACTTATATGCACTGCGGTTAACACTGAATTAGCTGGACTCAGATTTGAGTTCAATTATCTGGTGCTGGACATGTCTGAGTATGATATAATATTCGGCATAGATTGGTTGGCTAAGTTCCATGACAACATCAATTGTTATCGCCGAAGAGTGACATTTTGGTCACCCGAGGGCAAGCAATACGTAGTTCGTATAGATAAACAAAGTGAATTACAGGAAGGGTTGAACCATGTGGTATTGAATAATATCACCATAAATAAAGCTCCAGTTACTGAACTTCCGGCAATTGTACAAGAATTTGCGGATGTGTTTCCAAAGGAACTCCCTGGTTTACCACCTATGAGGGAGATAAACTTCGAAATCAAGTTGTACCCTGGCACAGCACCAATGTCGTTACCACACTATCGGATGGCACCAGTGGAGATGTCAGAGCTAAAGAAGCAGATTGATGAGCTGCTTAGGCTGGGTTGCATCCGGAACAACACATCGTCATGGGGAGCACCTGTGCTGTTTGTGAAGAAGAACGACGGTTCACATCGGATGTGTGTTGATTATCGGAAGCTGAATCAGTTAACAGTCCGAAACCTCTACCAGGATCGATGATTTATTCGATCAATTGAGGGGTTTTAGCCATTTTTCAAAGATTGATTTGATGTCTGGTTATCATCAAATACGGGTTAGGGAGGAAGATATAGAGAAAACAAGCTTTCGGACGTGGTATGGACTATTCGAATTCGTAGTCATGCCATTTGGACTTACAAATGCGCCGGCTGTGTTCATGGACTTAATGAACAGGATCTTCCGTCCATATTTGGATTAATTCGTAATAGTATTCATTGACGATATCCTGATTTATTCCAAGAGTTAAAAAGATCATGCAGAACATCTACGGATAGTTTTGAATACTTTGAGGCAGAATAAACTGTATGCCAAGGCCAGTAAGTGTGAATTCTGGCTATCTCAAGTGAATTTCTTTGGACATGTTATATCTGAGGAAGGAATAGCCGTGGATCCGGCTAAGGTGGCGGCAGTAAAAGACTGGAAAGCGCCAAAGAATGTAACCGAAATCGGCAGTTTCTTGGGATTGGCAGGTTATTATCGAAAATTTATCGTGGATTTTTCCAAAATAGCGTCTCCGTTGACTCCACTCACTCAGAAAGGAGTCAAGTATGAGTGGACAGATCAGTGTAACCGGAGATTTGAAACGCTAAAAAGAAACTTACACGAGCTCCTGTTTTAATTTTGCCGGAAAGGGGCAAAGGTTATGAAGTACAATACGATGCTTCAGGAGAAGGACTAGGGTGTTCACTCATGCAAGATCACTGTGTGGTGGCATATGGGTCAAGACAGTTAAAAATACACGAACGTCTTTATCCCACACATGATCTAGAGCTAGCTGCAGTGGTCTTCGCACTCAAAAGTTGGAGACACTATCTTTACAGTGAAAAAATTGAGGTATTTTCTGATCATAAGAGTTTAAAATATTTATTTGATCAGAAGGAGCTCAATCTGAGGCAGCGTAGATGGATGGAGTATCTGGCGGATTACGAATTTGAGCTTCGATACCATCCAGACAAGGCAAACAAGGTGGCGGATGCCCTCAGCCGCCTATCTCATGCGTCGATAGCATGCCTGATTAGAACAGAATGGGAGATGTTGCACACCATTCGAGAGTTCAATCTTTATATCAACAACCGTGGAAGTATGTATAATTTGATCATACAGTCCAATATAGTCACCAAGATTGAACAAGAACAAAGAGCAGGTCGATGACCGAGAGGGGAGCCAAGCCTAAGCACCTGAATGATGAACAGGATTACTTATTTACTGTCATTTGAATTATATTTTGATGGACATGTAATAAGTTAATACTTAGCTATGGTTTGATTAGACTATTGACTATGGATGAATGTTTATCTTAATTATCAATTGAGACTGTTACTTGCTATCAATTCATATTATTTCCGCAGTAAGTCTAGTTTATTCCGCATGTTGTTGTTAGTTCCATGTGTGATTTATTATCATGGTCTAGTCCATGTGCACATGGGTGGCTAGTTAAGGTTCAGACTTGGGTAGTCTGAACTTAACTCACGTCGTGACGCCCCCCGCTCTTGTTCACTCTGTGTTTCTTTCAAAAGAAATTTTCAGACTCATATTTTTAAGAAGGGTGGAAAGGGCGGGGCGTTACATGCCATACCTTGAATCACTGAATGATCCACATCTGCTGGAGATGCTAAAGTAAACAATCGTCCAGATCCAGTAGGGTTAGGCGCCCGTCCTGTAACACCCGGCCCTTTTCACCGTAAATGAGTCTTTTTTTTTTTTTGAATTAAGAAGTGACAAAGGGCGCGGACGTCACGACGCGAGTTAAGTCCGAGCTTCTAAAGCCCGGTCCTTAATTGGCCAACACTACGTGTGCGTGGAACGAAGTCCACGAAGAACGGTTCACACGCAGAAGCAAGCTCGAGGAAAACTACCCTAAGTGCGGAAATTAAAATAGAGACTAACCTACCATTTTTAGATAGCAGGGAAGATTTCATCATTTAATTACTAAAATACCATAACACCATATGTCTACAATAAAATCCAAAACATAGCAATAAGTCTAAAATATTACATTCCGACAAGCTAAACTATACAAATACACATTTCCCCAAAATAAACTTAAACAAAAATAATTAGTCTGCCTTCCCAAGCTCCTAGCCTTGGCTCCCGTCTCGTCCTTCTACTCCTGCATTTCCTGCGTCATCAGCTAGGGTAGAAGTAGGGAGTTAGACCACCCGCCCAGTAGGACTCCGAGTAGGGCTAGCACATGGATTAGTAATAACAGCATACAGATATAACCCAATAAAAACTGGTAAACCATCATTTAATGAAACTATAAGATGAATGCCATGCCATGGGTGTCTATGTTATGAATCCCACCCATCATCCCTACCATCATGATGTCATATCCCCCTTGACGGCAAGATCTCGTCAAGGTATCCCCATGCCTGTTCTCGGTCGCCCCGACGGAGCATGGACTCCGGTAATAGCCTATCAGGCTATCCCCATGCCTGTTCTCGGTCTCCCCGACGGAGCATGGACTCTTGTAATAGCCTATCAGGCTATCCCCATGCCTGTTCTCGGTCGCCCCGACGGAGCATTGACTCCGGTTTGTTTATTTTTTTCTGCCCATGCCATGTATGAGATGTAATGCATTATGCTATGTAATATTTATAACTCATAACCTTAACATATCATACATAGCCTAAACTTATAATGCATAACTTTAAACATAATTCATAGCCATATTCTATATAGCACTTAATCATAGCCATAATAATCCATCTTAAACATATCATAATCCTAAGACCCATCATACAACCAATCAATATAATTACTAAAAATAAACTAATAAACCAATCACATAGCATCTAATCCATGGCTTACAAATAGGTAGGAATCCTACCGAATACCGACTAGCGTCCTTTTACGGTTTCGTCCGATAATCCGACTACCGACAAGCGTACCGCTCGTGATATCCAATACCCTATTACATACACATAATCAGTCCACATTTTAACTATTTCTAAGTCCATTCACATTTCCAAGTCCATATGAAAATCAGTTACTATTTAGGTTTTGCGGGTCCCATTTAATCCATTATATATTTTTAAGTACATGAGTCTAAAATCAGCCTCCTAGACTTTATTTAACCATACATAAACTTATCACTTAGTGCCCCTAAATACATGGTCCTCTCCCATGGAGTTCTTCATTTTGGCCATTAATTACGGTTTTGCCACTGCCTCTTCTCCATGGTTAATCAACCAGTCACCCTTGCCTAACTAAGTTCATAATTGATTATAAAGTTGGATCCCTAACTTAGGTCCATTAATGATCCATTCAATTATGTCACATGACCATTAAGATTAGCCATTTAATTAATCTAACCTTATTCATTACCCATCCAAAACCCCATACTTAACCCTTTAAATGGTTCACCAATGGGCCATGGGTTCAAAATACCCAATTCATCAAATCTTCCCATGGGGTTTACCTTATGCATTTAACTACAATGAGTCCATTACCCACTCATTCCCTTTGGAGGCCACAAACATCATTCACCATCCAATTTAACCCACCAAAAGGCTCACAATTGGGCCATGGGTTCGGCCATACACCATGGCCGAACCCATGGTGTCCTTTTCCCATTTTTTTTTCTTTGACCTACTTATACATTTGAACCCATCTTAAGCCCTTCCATGAAGGGGCTCAACTTATACATTTGAATCATCATCCTTTATCACACTTTAAATCTATTTACAACCATCATCAACCCATCATAAAACCATCATTTTCCCCATTTTTTTTGTACTCATTTAAACTACCATTACACCACCATAGGGTTCGGCCATTCACCATGGCCGAACCCATGGTTCATGATCCAATAATTTTAACCTTAAACACCCCATTATAATTTCCTCAATTACCTACATTTAATCATTTTAAAACCCTAAAATCATTAACAACCCTCATTGTCTCCCATTCTTATAAACCCTAATAATTATCCCAATCATCTACCATGGGGTTCATCCCCCTCTACCATTTTTACAAAACCTAATAAAATACTCCATCATCTACCATTGTTAAGGCCATCAACATCATGCACTTCTCCCATGCATTTTTTCATTTACCATCCCTTTAAAACAATTTACCAACATTTAATCATTAAACCCTAAAACCATAAACATTCTCCATGCTTCCATTTTTACATAATTAAATTACACAATGTCCTCCATACCTTAAAACCCTAAGAAAATCACACATTACCTTCCAATTCTACATAATTCCATGTTTAATAACTTAATTACATTACATTCCTTAATCCATTTATTTTTCTTTAAACTAACCCTAATTTACCCATTAGGGTTTTGTCCACTTTCCATCCTTCAAATTGATGGATTTAAAATCCATGGCATAAAATCACTTGGCCACCATTAAATTTACAAAATAAATCCCAAATCTTAAACCCTAAAAATCCAAAATTTCTTGCTTAAGAAAATACTTACAATCCGACGTCTCCTCCGACTTCCGCCACTCCCGTCGGCTTCCTTGGCCTCCTTTCTTCTTCCTCTCCTTGTTTAATCGGCTAAGATGCTTGATCAATGGTGACAACCTCCAAACTTGGGTTTGGCCATAGTAGGGTTTGATTTGAGAAAGAGATGGGAGAGGAAGGAGATGAGAAAAGAAGATAGTAGACCTTGATGTGGTGGCTTATCCTTCCATTTCCCTCTCTTTTCTTCTCTTCTTCTTCCAAGTTTTCTTCTTCTTTCTCTTGCTTTTTCTTCTTCAAAGGGGGTTGGAGAATGAGATGAGAGTTATCTCATTTGGTTCATTAATTCCAACTTTAACTACTCCCACCTACCACACATAGATATTTTCCATGCTTTTTTGACCCCAACAACACTTGCCAACGTTTTTCGATGCCTTAAGATAAGATGGCATTTGGTTCTCCATTTTTTTGACAATTTGACCCTCATTTGATTATTTTAATCATTTAATAAATTAACTAATTACCTTAGGTTAATTAATTCCCACCTAATTTAATTCCATTTCTTAACTTCCCTCTATGTATCCACCCATGGTTGACCAAGTCAACCATGGTGGCCGGCCCCATCAAACCTTGGGTCCACACGCCACCTCACTTGGTGAGGTGGAGGTGGGTCCCAATTGGCCACATCACCTTGGTCTAATTCCATCACCAACTTAGGTGATTTAGTTTTAACTAAGTCCATTCCAACCAATTGGATCCTCATTGGGCCCATGGCCCAATTACATTTATCCATACCCATTTATCTAGGGCTTACATTATCCTAATCCATTGGGTCCCAAGTGGGTATTGGGCCCCATTTGACCATCCTTGGCCCAATTGGCCATCATCGACCACTTAAATGATTTTAAAATCCAATCCATGGTTTATTGGGTCATACTTGGGCCTTTGTCCAAATTTTGGTCCATTTACCATTTATTCCATCAATTTTCCCAATTTCCATCTTTAAAATAAATAATATTCACATATTCATTGATTTACAAATTCCGAGCTACTACACGTCCCGCCTGATTATATGTCCTGCCTCCTCGGGAGTTAGCTGGCCTAGCTGGTGGACGAAATGATCATGAGAGCTTGTTGAGCTTTGGGCAATCTCTCTTGAAGTGACCCGGCTGATCACAGTGGAAGCAGTTGTTCACCCCTCTGAATGACTGAGTGACTGACGCAGATGGGGAGGGCTGATTGGGATGAAAGCCCCCTGTGGACCGAGTAGATGGTGAGTGTAATAGCCCAAATTTTTAAATCATCATATATATGGCATTTATTTATTTTAATAATGGAAAAATTGGAATTTTGATGTTATGGATGTTAAATGGATCAAATTTTGGGGTAAGGGCCCAAGTATGGTCCAATGGACTATGGATTTGATGAAATTCATTTAAGGGGTCAATAATGGTCAAAGTGGGCCCGGTAACCATTTGGGACCCAATGGGTCAAAATGAGTCAAACTCTAAGGCAAATGATAGAAAATAATTTAATTGGGCCATGGGCCCAATGGTGACCCAATTAATTGAAATGGGTTGAATTGGAGTTAAACCACCTAAATTAGTGATGAAATAATCAAGGTGGCATAGGTGGGTTCAACCATCATGGTTGACTTGGTCAACCATGAATAAGTCAAAGGTAACTAAAGAGGATCAAAGTAAATTAATATGTTTTAATTGATGTGTATCACCTAAGATTAATTTTGATTAAGCTTAGGTGACATGGCCGAATGGGGCCCACCTCCACCTCACCAAGTGAGGTGGCGGGTAGGCTAGGATTGGTGGGGCCGGCCACCATGGTTGACTTGGTCAACCATGGGTGGATTTCATAGAGGAAATTTATTGGAATTAAATTAAATAGGAATTAATTAGCCTAAGTTAATGATTCAATTAAATTAAAGACTTAGAGAAGTCAAGTGGGTCAAGGGGGAGTCAAAGAGACAAGTCAAGGGGTGGTTTTATCTCCTTGAAACCACCCAAAAAAAACACAAACCACTTAAAACAAACACAAAATAAACCATGTACTTAGGGTGGTGGTTTTATCCCAACCACCACCACTCAGCACACTAACCTATGTTAGTTGGTGGGAGGAGTTAATGCAACCAAAGGATGAGATGAGTTTTCATCTCATTCTCTCCTTTCCACTCTCATTTCACTCTCTCCCTCCCTTGCACTCTCAAAAAATTCCTCCCTCTCTCTCCCAAGGAAAACACCAAGAAAGAAGAAGAAACTTAGAAGAAAAGAAGGAAAAAACTAGGCTTGGCCAACCACCACCCCAAGACCCAAGCTTGAGATAATTTTCTATCCCTTCCTCCCCTCTCCCTCTCTCAAAATCTAAACCTACCTTAGCCAAACCCTAACCATGGAGACTTCATCTTGATCAAGCACATAGTGGCCAAACAATAAGGAGAAGAAGAAGAGAAAGGGCTAAGGAAAGCAAGAGGATAAAGAAAGACCGAAGGAGTCGTCGGTGTGATAAGAAATTCTTAGACAAGAATTTATATTTTTTAAAGGTTAAGATGTATTTATTGGAATCCATTTCTTAGAATGAATGGTGGCCACAAATGTTATGGGCCTTAGATCTAAGATCCATTCAATGATAAGATGAGAAATGGATGAAAAGGGGAGAGATAGATTAAGAAAAATAATAAGTAAAAGGATTAAGGAGGTTATGAAATTAAATGGATTTAAGCATGGAAGTAATGGGTTTTTGAATAGATTGATGGACCATAGGGTTCGGCCATGTAGTGTGGACGAACCCCATGGTAAATGGTTGATGATTTAATTAGGGTTTTAAGGTTTAAAGGCTATGGAGAATGATTATGATTGTAGGCTTGTAAATGATTAAATATTGGAAAAAAATTTAAAGGGGTTTAAATGAGAAAAAATCATGGAGTGAGTGAATGATTTTATTGTAACGCCCCGCCCTTTCCGATAAATATCAGAGTCTAATTTTTTTTTTAAAATAATATAACATCGGAAGAAAGCGGGCAGCGTCATGACGCGAGTTAAGTTCAGAGTACTCAAGTCTGAACCTTAACTGACCACCCATGTGTACATGGACTAGACCATGATAATAAACCTCACATGGAACTAACATCAACTTGCGGAATAAACTAGATTAACTGCGGAATAGAAAGACTAGATAGCAAGTAACAATCTCAAACATTAATTAACATAAATCAACCATCCAAAGTATTTATCCTAATCAAACCATAGCAAGTAATGACTTATTACATGTCCAACAAAATATAGTTCAAATGACAGTAATAAAAAGAAGTCCAGTCCAACATTCAAGCGCTTAAGCTTGGCCCCCCTCCCGGTCAACGACCTTTTCCTTCCCTTTCCTTATACCTGCATTCTCCTCTGAGGATAGAATTAGGGCGTTAGATCAACGTGCCCAGTAGGTTCCCGATCAGGGCTACCACATGATTAACATATAAAACATGCATATATATCATAGTACATTATTAGTAAAAACAGGTAAAATAATGCTATGAAGTATGCACATGCAATGAGAACCTCCCATCATGTACATTCATATCCATCACTTGACGTGCCTCGCAACGACAAGGTAAATTACAATACACATCCATCTCCTCATCATTGACTTGATTCATATCACGTATCAGTCCTCCTGGCAGGACTCTCATCGCCTAAGGAGACCATTGTGACTATGATCATCATGTTACTCTTCCTGGCGGGACTCTCATCGCTTAAGGAGGACGTAACTCATAAATTGCAACACTGTAGAACCTCATTCATCATCCCATGTCTATGTATGAGATGCCAATGCTTGTATGCCATTTGTTAATGCATAATATATCATTTGAAACCACATAAAATAAACAAGAGTCTTATAAGAAAACTGGGGTAAAACTGTGGTTACAAGTAGGTAGGAAACCTACTGAAAATTCACTTCAGTACTTGATCTTTCTTTAGCGTCACCTGCTCACGACTTGCTCGTCGTTCAACTTTGGGTACCTTATTATGTAACAGCAAATCAATATTTAATCTACTTGATTCCTAATCAAGTTTAGGTCTCATATACCATCTTGTGGGGTTCGTGTCCGTACATCCAACCCTATGATCATTTCCATCATTGATCATTGGTTGATTATTTTCTTACGCATAGTCCATAATTTATCATGTATGTTTCCTTAATTAAAACAATCACAAACTCCCATCCAAAACAGCCCATTTATTTCAAAACAGCCCCATGGGGTTCGGCCATACTCATAGCCGAACCCAAGGGTTCACTTGATCCAATCATCACTATGATCACTCATGGTTTAATCATGCTAACTCAACCATGAATTAAACATGGTTCAGCCGCATAATTATCCACAAAAACAGTAACATGTTAATCCATTTATTGCCATAAGAACACCATATCTTCATATGGTTTTTAACTCACCAAAAACATGAAAAACTTACATGGGGTTCGGCCATCCAAGGTGGCCGAACCCTATGTCCATGTTTTGGTCTTTCAAACATATTTTTGGTGTCACTTATTCATATAAAAATCAGCACATCATTGCTGCACTTTAACCTCTCAAAACCATCTAATAAATTCATTACTTTGTCCAAATAACCATAACACCTCATGGGATTCGGCCATCCAAGATGGCCGATCCCCATCGTCCATTTTTTTCCAGTTTTAATCCACTGTTTTAAATCAGTAACTTAACCATAACATTACCATGGTTGAGCCATATATTGGCCAACCAAAATCAGTAAATAATCTTCGTGTAAATCACATAAAGACCCCACGGTAATGTATGGTTTTCATCTCTCAAAACCATCACCATTAACCATAAAAAATTTCACACCATTTCAGGGGTTCAGCCATGCTCATTGTCTGAACCCTATGGCCTTTTGTTTGAACCTCCTAGACATGTCATCTTATGTCTTATCTAATCATCCAAAACAGTAAGACATTTGCATGGTTTTAACTTACAAAAATCATCAAAATTCCAACATCAATTCATGGGGTTCGGCCATCTTGGACCCATGATACATTCAGCCATTCATGACATCCGAATCCATGTTTTAAACCTTTCTAAAACATGCATTTGAATCTTAAATCAAACCCAAAAACAGTTCATAAAACCCATGGTTTTCATGTTTCAAAACATGAAAACCAAGCAATCTTTTACATGGGGTTCGGCCCTTCATGGTGGCTGAACTCAATGGTCATCTTTACCATTTTAAAACTTCTATAAATCAGGGTTAAAACCTTGGTGTATTCGGCCATAACCATGGCCCAATACACACCCATTTTATTAATCAAAAGTCCATGGAAATACTTAAAAAATTCCAAGCTTTTCTTATTGCCTTTGCTCCTTGCTTCCTCCCTTTTATTTCTTCCTTTCTTCCTTAATTCCTTGCTGGTTTAAGCTTGAATAACTGGTACCAAAACCCCTGTTGTTCCAGCCAAGAAATCGAATTGGAGAGAGGGAGAGAGAGATGGGAAAAACTTGGGTTTGCAATGACAAAAATCGGCTAACCTTGGTGATTGTTTCCTTTAATATTTCAGCCCCAAAACCCCTCCACTCCCTCATCAATTCTTGCCTAAAAACGATGGGTCTTGGGTGCTATCCAAGGCACCCCTTGGCACCTACCCATGCAGCCATTCAGCTCTCCATGTATCTCATCTCAATCCCATCCATTTGCATTTAACTTAGCATGGAAATCCAAAACAAGTCCCCAACGTGTGGGACTTGTTTTGGTTGGTTTGAGACCAAGCCACCTCTTCATATTCCCTTCAACTCACTGATTTACAGCCCCTTTGATTTCCATTTTGACTCACTTGAACTCAAGGTCCTTTAGATTTCCATCTCAACTCACCCAACTCACCATACTTAATGCATTTCATTTAATGCACATGAGTTAACTCACCACTTGATTTAATTCCAACTCACTTTAGTCCCACTCAAACTGATTTAACTCATATTTTAGTTCCCTTGAGGGTCCACAGGTCAACCATAGTCAACACGACCCGTTGGGTCCACCTTTAGCTCCTTGACCCGTTTTTGACTCCATGACCCAATTATGGGTATTTTGGTCATTTATAATTGGTTTTTACATGTGGATCAGGCCTACCCATTTTTCCTCCACTTGATTTCCAATCAAATCAGCCTAACCCCATTTAATTTAAATTCACAAAATGGTCAAATAATCCAGTAAGACCCGATGGGTCCCGTTTGGGCCCTTTGACCCATTTAGCCATTTTTGACCCAATTGATGTAAATTACCCATTCAACCAAACTTAACATTCATAATGTGCTCATACGATCTTAATTTGAGCAATGGGCCCCACTATTTCCTTACTTAACATCACAAAATAATTAATTTAACACATCATGGGCATTTTGGTAATTATCCATTTCATTGAGAAATTGGGGTGTTACGATATAACCTTCTTTTTAAAAATTTCATAAATTACATAAATAATTCGGGGTGAGCTGTTCTCATCTCCGATTCAAGTTCCCATGTGGCCTCTTCATCACCATGACGATCCCATACCACTTTTACGAACTGAATCGCTCTGTTTCGCGACACCCTTTGTTCGGTCTCCACTATCCTGACCGGCTTCTCGACGTACGTCACGTCGCCTTGTACTTCAATATCCTGAACATTCAAAACATGGGACGGATCCGGATTATACTTTCTTAGCATTGACACATGAAACACATTATGTAGAGTTGCTAACTGCGAAGGAAGAGCTAACTGGTAAGCTACATCCCCCATCCTTCTTGTGATGGAAAATGGTCCCACATATCTTGGCGACAATTTTCCTTTCTTGCCAAACCTCATGTGTCCTTTCCGTGGCGAGACCCTTAAAAATACCATGTCTCCCACTTCAAATTCTAGAAACCGTCTCCTTTTATCAGCATAACTCTTCTGCCGACTCTGTGCGGTTAATAAGTGTTGACGTATCAACTTAATTTGCGCAGTAGTCTCCGCGATTAATTCTGATCCGATCAATGCAGGCTCTCCTGCCTCTGTCCAACATACCGGTGACCTACACGGTCTACCATATAAAGCCCTGTATGGAGCCATCTGAAGGCTTGCCTGATAGCTGTTATTATACGAGAAATCCACCAATGGTAAGTGGTCCTCCCATCCTCCTTTGAAATCTAACATACATGCTCTCAGCATGTCTTCCAAAGTTTGTATCGTCCTTTCAGACTGTCCATCAGTCTATGGATGGAAAGCGGTGCTAATCAATAGATCTGTCCCCATGGCTGACTGCATGTTTTGCCATACTCTGCCGGTAAAACGGCCATCTCTGTCCGATACTATCGTTCAGGGAATGCCATGTAGTCGAATGATTACTTTAATATACCGCCGACCCAACGTTTCAGATGAATCCGTCATCTTGATCGTAATGAAATGTGGGGACTTGGTCAGCCGGCCGACTATGACCCATATGGCGTCATTACCCTTTGAAGACCTCGGCAATCCCGATACAAAGTCCATGGAAATGTGTTCCCATTTCCATTCTGGCACTGCTAAGGGTTTAAGTAACCCTGGTGGCCTTTGGTGTTCAGTCTTAACTTGCTGACAACTTAGACCATGTGCCACGAATTCCGCCACATCCCTTTTTAGTCCATGCCACTAGTAATGCTTCTTTAGATCATGGTACATTTTGGTGCTGCCCGGATGGATAGAAAGCTTGGACTGATGTGCCTCAATCAGTAGCTCTTTCCTGCAACTCTTTAGCACATATGTTCTTCCCCGGAATAAAAGACCTTGCCCTGGTCGTAATTCTCATTCCGGTATGTCTACGCCAGTGGACATCTTGGCCCATATGTCCTCCACTTCCGGGTCTGTCCTTTGTTCTTGTTCAATCCTGGTGACCATGTTAGATTGTATAACCAGATTGTATATGGTCCCACGGTTGTTGTAGTAGAGTTTAAACTCTCCGATAGTATTCAACATCTCCCATTCCGATCTGATCGAACATGGCACGAATGCATGTGGTATACGGCTGAGGGCATCCGCTACCCTATTTGCCTTGCCTGGATGATATCTAAGCACAAACTCATAATCCGCCAGATACTCCATCCATCTTCGTTGCTTGAGGTTGAGATCCTTTTGATCAAAAAGATATTTCAAGCTCTTAGAATTAGTTAAACTGAAACATTCTATAATTCCAATTAACTAATTCCATATAAGATGGTGGCATTAATATAAAAATATAAACAATCTCAATCTAATTTAAAATACAAAATTAAGATGCAATTAAATTATTTCCAATCTAGTTCATCAATTTCACGAGTTTTTGGATTTATAAACAAAAATAAAATTAAAGACATCTAAATTACATCTGTACATATTTACAGTGGAACTGGCTCAAAGAATCAAGGAGACATTATTTTCCATATTTTAAAAATAAAACAAAGGCCTAGAATACGGAGCTCACGTAAATCACCAATCATGCATTCAAATTTTTCATCGATAAATATTCTAAGAATTAAATCTATGGATTTCATTAAATTAAAAATCTCAAATTAAACCTTAGAATGAATAGAATTTAAACTTTATCTTCAAATCTAAAATATTTCATCGCACTCTTAAAATAAGAGCCTTAGATTGAAAAAGGAAGTCTATTCAATCTAAATTTTCATCACATTTAATTTGAAATAATTAAAATAAATCCACACATAAACTTAATTAAAGAATAAAGATAAAATCAAATAATCATCATACATAAATTGAGTAATTGGAAAACCATAGACTAAATCTTTCATCACACCTCAATTTTATTAACAAAACATGAAATTGAATTACAAACCAATGGAATTTAAAAGAATAAAATACAAGAAAAATAGCTCGGAAAATTAAACAAAATACCAACCTAAAAACCTTGTAGAACCAAATTTTCCAAAGCCTCTTCTTATCCTTCCTTCACTTTTTCCTTCTCTCCTTCCTCTCCTCTCTTTTTCTTCAATGCCCAAGTTCAGTTTTCTCAATGGGAGAGAGCTACTATTTATAGATGAAAGGAGATGTAATGAATGGATTGGATTTAAAGATTTAAATAAAGCAAGGGACACATGGAGGGTGGATATGATTTATGCTAAATATGGAATGACTTAAAGGAGGCAAGGAGCTAAATTCGTATAAGGAAAGTGGGTGCAAAATCCCATTTTTTACACATATACCATCTTGCATCTCAGTTTTGACCTTATTAACTTCCGAATTAGGAAAAATTGTAAACTAAAAAGTTGTAACCCTTGGAGTCTTCTTTCCAACGCAAAAAAATCAAAGCAATCAAACATTTGAGTAAAAGGTTATGACCAAAATACCAAATATGTATCAAACCTTCCTTATTTTTCTCCCTTTCTTATTTTCTTTCTCTTTCCTTAATCCACTTGCCAAATTCGAAAATCCTCTTATATTGACTTCTAAATTTCAAATTTCCTCTTGAGATAATAAAAATAGTCTTCACATATGTGGATTTCTTCATAGGCTTTTCTTTATGAGCTTAATAATTGGGCCTTTCAAATATGGAAAATCTAATAATTAATTTTACCACTTACAATCAATTCTAAAAATGTACTAAATTAATCCAAACTCTCATAAATGGATTTGAATTAATAATTTTACAAATAAAACCCTTAAAATAGTGGTAAAATAATTATTAAAAATTCTAATTTTCCAAAATATATGCCCATAAATTGCAAAATTCTCCTTTTTAATTCTCATATCTTGCATTTCCCTGTAAATCCTGCAAAACATCCAAAATCTCATTAAACATATTCTAAAACATACAAAACAAGAGGCTAACTAATCCAAAGAGAAGGGCAAAATAGTCATTTTCCTGTGTTCATCATGAATCACACATGGAACTAATAACAACATGCCTAATAAATAGATTAACTGCGGAATAAAAAGACTAGATAACAAGTAACAGTCTCAATTGCTAATTAAGGTATACCACCATCCATAGTTAATAATCTAATCAAACCATAGCAAGTATATAACTTATTACATGTCCACAATCTATAAATCAAATGACAGTAATAAAGAGGTTCAGTTCAACATTCAAGCGCTTAGGCTTGGCTCCCCTCCCGGTCATCGACCTTCTTTTTCCTTTTACTTGTACCTGCATTCTCCTCTGAGGATAGAATTAGGGCGTTAGATCAACGCGCCCAGTAGGTTCCCGATCAGGGCTACCACATGAATAGCATATAAAACATGCATATATATCATAGTACATTATTAGTCAAAACAGGTAAAACAATGATTTGAAGTATGCACATGCAATGAGTCTCTCCCATCATGTACATTCATAGCCATCACTTGACGTGCCTCGCGCCGTCAAGGTAAATCACCAAACACATCCATCTCTTCGTCATTGAGTTGATTCATATCACCTATTAGTCCTCTTGGCGGGACTCTCATTGCCTAAGGAGACCACTGTGACTGTGATCCTCATGTTACTCTTCCTAGCGGGACTCTCATCGCCTAAGGAAGACGTAACCCATAATTGCAACACTGTAGAACCTCATTCATCATCCCATGTCCATGCATGAGATGCCAATGCTTTGTATGACATTTGTAAATGCATAACATATCATTTGAAACCACATAAAATAAACAAGAGTCTTATAAGAAAACTGGGGTAAAACTGTGGTTATAAGTAGGTAGGAAACCTACTGAAGATTCCCTTCAGTAATTGATCTTTCTTTAGCCTCACCCGGTCACGACTCACTCGTCGTTCGACTGCCGGTACCTTATCCATATATCAATCAATAAGTCATAACATCATTTACTTATTCAATCACAACTAAGACCCATTCAAAACAACCCATTTATTTCAAAACAGCCCCATTTATTTCAAAACAGCCCCATGGGGTTCGGCCATACTCATTTGTAATTGGTTTTTACATGTGGATCAAACCTACCCATTTTCTCTCCACTTTATTTCCAATCAAATCAGCTTAACTCTATTTAATTTAAGTTCACAAAATGGTCAAATATTCCAGTAAGACCCGGTGGGTCCCATTTGGGCCCTTTGACCCATTTAGCCATTTTTGACCCAATTGATGTACATTACCCATCCAATTAAACTTGACATTCATAATTTGCTCATATGATCTTAATTTGAGCAATGGGCTCCACCATTTCCTTACTTAACATCCCAAAATAATTAATTTAACACATCAGGGGCATTTTCGTAATTATCCACTTCATTGAGAAATTGTGATGTTACAATATAACCCTCTTTTTAAAATTTTCGTCCCGAAAATCGAGCGAAGTAGGGTTCTCAAAATAAATTATATAAATAATTCAGGGCGAGCTGTTCTCATCTCCGATTTAACTTCCCATGTGGCCTCTTCATCGCCATGACGATCCCATACCACCTTTACGAAACTGAATCGCTCTATTTCGCAACACCCTTTGTTCGGTCTCCACTATCCTGACCTGCTTTTCGACGTACGTCACGTCGCTTTGTACTTCAATATCCTGAACATTCAAAAAATGGGACGGATCCGGATTATACTTTCTTAGCATTGACACATGAAACACATTATGTAGAGCTGCTAACTGCGAAGGAAGAGCTAACTGGTAAGCTACATCCCCCATCCTTCTTGTGATGGAAAATGGTCCTACATATCTGGGTGACAGCTTTCCCTTCTTGCCAAACCTCATGTGTCCTTTCCGTGGCGAGACCTTTAAAAATACCATGTCTCCCACTTCAAATTCCAGAAACTGTCTCCTTTTATCAGCATAACTCTTCTGCCGACTCTGTGCAGTCAATAAGTGTTGACGTATCAACTTAATTTGTGTAGTAGTCTCTGCGACTAGTTCCTGTCCGATCAATGCAGGCTCTCCTGCCTCTGTCCAACATACCGGTGACCTACATGGTCTACCATATAAAGCCTCGTATGGAGCCATCTGAAGGCTTGCCTGGTAGCTGTTGTTATACGAGAACTCCACTAATGGTAAGTGGTCCTCCCATCCACCCTTGAAATCTAACATACATGCTCTCAGCATGTCTTCCAAAGTTTGTATCGTCCTTTCTGACTGTCCATCAGTTTGTGGATGGAAAGCGGTGCTAGTCAATAGATCTGTCCCCATGGCTGACTGCATGCTGCCATACTCTACCGGTAAAACGACCATCTCTGTCCGATACTATCGTTCGGGGAATGCCATGTAGTCGAATGATTTCTTTAATATACTGCCGACCCAATGTTTCAGATGAATCCGTCATCTTGATAGGAATGAAATGTCCGGACTTGGTCAACCGATCGACTATGACCCATATGGCGTCATTGTCCTTTGAAGACCTCGGCAATCCCGACACAAAGTCCATGGAAATGTGTTCCCATTTCCATTCTGACACTGCTAAGGGTTTGAGTAACCCTGGTGGCTTTTGGTGTTCAGTCTTAACTTGTTGACAAGTTAGACAATGTGCCACAAATTCCGCCACATCCCTTTTTAGTCCATGCCACCAGTAATGCTTCTTTAGATCATGGTACATTTTGGTGCTGCCCGGATGAATAGAAAGCTTGGACTGATGTGCCTCAATCAGTAGCTCTTTCCTGCAACTCTTTGGCACATACGTTCTTCTCCTGAATAAAAGACCTTGTCTCGGTCGTAATTCCCATTCCGGTATGTGTATGCCAGTGGACATCTTGGCCCATATGTCCTCCACTTCCGGGTCTGTCCTTTGTTCTTGTTCAATCCTGGTGACCATGTTAGATTGTATAACCAGATTGTATATGGTCCCACGGTTGTTGTAGTAGAGTTTAAACTCTCGGATAGTATTCAACATCTCCCATTCCGATCTGATCAAACATGCCACGGATGCATGTGGTATACGGCTGAGGGCATCCGCTACCCTATTTGCCTTGCCTGGATGATATCTAAGCGCAAACTCATAATCCGCCAGATACTCCATCCATCTTCGTTGCCGAGGTTGAGCTCCTTCTGATCAAAAAGATATTTTAAGCTCTTATGATCAGAAAATACCTCAAATTTCTCGCTGTAGATGTAGTGTCTCCAACTCTTGAGGGCGAAAACCACTGTAGCTAATTCCAAATCATGTGTGGGGTAAAGACGTTCATGTATTTTTAACTGCCTTAAACCATACGCCACCACACAATTACTCTGACTGAGTGAACAACCCAGTCCCTCTCCCGAGGCATCGCAATATACCTCGTAACACTTGCCACTTACCGGCAATACTAAAATAGGGGCAGTGGTAAGTCTTGTCTTCAGATCTTCAAACCTTTGATTACATAGATCTGTCCACTCGTACTTGACTCCCTTCTTAGTGAGTTGAGTCAATGGAGATGCAATTTTGGAAAAATCCATGATAAATCTTCTATAATAACTAGCCAATCCCAAGAAGCTACGAATTTTAGTTACATTCTTGGGCGCTTTCCAATCTTTCACTGCTGCCACCTTAGCGGAATCCATGGCTATACCTCCCTCAGATATCACATGTCCCAAGAAGTTGACCTTGGATAGCCAGAATTCACATTTACTGGCCTTGGCATATAGCTTATTCTGCCTCAAGGTATTCAAAACTATCCGTAAGTGCTCTGCATGTTCTTCCTGACTCTTGGAATATATCAGAATATCATCAATGAATACGATTACAAATTGATCCAAATAGGGACGGAAGATTCTGTTCATCAAATCCATGAACACCACCGGCGCATTTGTGAGTCCAAATGGCATGACTACAAACTCGTACAGTCCATACCGCGTCCGGAAGGCCGTCTTCTCTATATCTTTCTCTCTAACCCGTATCTGATGATAACCAGACATCAAATCAATCTTTGAAAAATGGCTGGAACCCTTCAATTGATCGAATAAATCATCGATCCTGGGTAAAGGGTACTTGTTTCGGACTGTTAGCTGATTCAGCTTCCGGTAGTCCATGCACATCCGAAGTGAACCATCCTTCTTCTTCACAAAAAGCACTGGTGCGCCCCATGATGAGGTACTGTTCCGGATGCAACCCAGCCTAAGCAGTTCATCAATCTGCTTCTTTAGCTCCGACATCTCTACTGGTACCATCCGATAGTGTGGTAACGACATTGGTGCTGTGCCAGGGTACAACTTGATCTCGAAGTTAATATCCCTCATAGGCGGTAAACTTGGGAGTTCCTTTGGAAATACATCCACGAATTCTTGTACAATTGCCAGAAGTTCAGTAACTGGAGCTTTATTTATGGTGATATTATTCAATACCACGTGATTTAACCCTTCTTGCAATCCGCTTTGTTTATCTGAACGGACTACATGCTTGCCCTCGGGTGACATAAATGTCACTCATCGGCGATAACAGTCGATGTTGGCATGAAACTTAGCCAACTAATCCATGCCGAATATTATATCATACTCGGACATGTCAAGTACTAGCTAATTGAACTCAAATCTGAGTCCAGCTAATTCAGTGTTAACCGCCGTGCATATAAGTCCCAGTGCCGAGTCTCCGACAAGGGATACAATAGTAAGTGTTGTGGCTAATCTTTGAACGAATGTACCGGTAGCAGTAATAAATGATGCAGCTATGAAGGAGTGTGATGCTCCAGAGTCAAATAGTGCATATGCAACGAACTACTCACTACCGCCATACCTTGTATCACAGCATGGTCCTCTTCTTCTGGAGAAGTTAGAGTAAATAATCGCCCAGCTCCAGCAGGGTTAGATCCTCGACCTCCTCGACTTTGCATTCTGCCTCCTCTGGAGTTTACTGGTCTAGCTGGCGGACGAAATGATCCTCTGGAGTATGACAACCTGTTGAGCTTTGGGCAGTCCTTTTTGTAGTGACCTGGTTGATCACAGTGAAAGCAGGTATTCACTCCTCGAGATGCTTGAGTGACTGCTACAGATTGAGTGAGCTGGTTGGGGCGAAAGCCCCCACTAGATCCAACAGACGGCGAGGGTCTGCTGAAGTTCGATCTGAACTTCTTGTTGGGTTGATACACACCCCTCCCACTCGGAGCTAGATGATTGTCCACTCTTGCAAATTCCGCCATTTCCTGTTCCACAATGGTAGCCCTGCTGACCACTTCTGCCAGCGTGGCTGCTTTGAACATGGTTACCCTAGCCCTAATGTTTGGCCGTAACCCACGCTCGAACTTACGAGCCTTACGATATTCCGTGTCCACAACATAAAATGCATAGATTGACAGGCTGAGAAACTCTTGGTGGTACTCAGGCACCGTCATTGAGCCTTGCACTAATGTCATAAAGGCCTGAATCTGACGTTCCCTCTTTTCCTCCGGGAAATAGCGCTCTAAGAATGTCGCTGAGAATTGTTCCGAGGTCATAGCAATTCTTTTTCTTCTTGGCACAAGTGCCTGTTGTCTCTCCACCACCTTCCACCACTTGGCAGCGTCATCTATCAGCTGTGACGTGGCCAGTAGGATTTTGTGAGCATGACTCTTGATATTTAACAGAGTCAGTATGTGAGAAATCTTCTCCAACCAATTCTCGGCTCCGACAGGCCCTTCTCTGCCCTTGAAGTAAGGTGGGCGCTGTTGTTGAAAATCTCTGACCATGTTACGGTCGTTATTTTCACTCGTGTTTCCCCCTCCGTTCATATGTTGTTAGAGGACAGAGGTGACTACAGCTTGAACCAAACTTTGTAGTTCAAGTGGTACGTAGGGTACCGTCACGTTGTTGTTCCCTTCTTCCTCTCGTCGATATGACGAGTCATTACCTTCCTCTTCGTCCGGCCGATATGAAGAGTCATTACCTTCCTCTTCATACCGAGAATGTTGAGATTCTTCCTTATCGCGTGATCGTTCATGAACTGATCTCTCTTCGTCATGAACGGACCACTCTTTGTCATGTACTGATGGCACCTTCTCATGTACCACCTTCTTGCGTTGAGGTACTACCTTCCCTTGTGGTGTGATTATGAGCACCTCATCCTTCTTCCTACTGTCTTGACGGGTCCTTCTCTTTGATGCCCCCTCACCTAATCCGATTTGTAAAACTTTTTCTTTACCCTTCGGATCTTTTACCACCTTTTTCTGTGGCGCCATTTAGTCCTAATTCATGGAAACATCATAGACTTAGTTTCCATTAACAGTATGCATTAAATGCCATAAATCCTCATAAAATCATAAAATCACATATTTTATATAGATTCAAACTTCATCTTTGTACAAAGGTGGGTAGGGTGAAACAAAACCCTATGTATACAAAATATGCACCCTTACAAAATAACCATCTTTTTAATACCCTTCATATTATTTCCTATCCTAGTCTTCCGTAGAAGATTCCGCATCATCAGCGAACTTGAAACGGTTATCAGGACACGTCATCGCCGTGTGCCCCAATACTTCACATGTGGTGCAGGGTAATAATCCAGGTCCACCAATATAAGGACACTTAGTCCTCGCCTCTCCATGCCGGTGCAGTCCACAAACCGGGCAGACAACTCCTAAAGGATGAGGACAATACATATGGTTGTGATCGTTCTGATTACACAACCCACAAGTATCGTAGGGATCTACCTCCCCCGCCGATTCCAATATTATAGGAAAATCTTCCATAGGATCCTCATAAAAGAATCCCAGATTCTTCTCTTCTTCCTCAGGAGGTTCCACCATCCCAGGAATGTTATCCATCAAATCCTCTGGAACATCTGCTAAGTCCGTCTCATCTTCTTCAGGAGGTCCCTCCTGAAGGTCCACATTAGTTTCCATGTTGGTGTTGTTAGAAGCAGACACCAAATCTATGGGATGGCTAGGAGTTCCGCTGTGCCATTCCGAGTACTCCACATTACTCGACATATCTGTATCATATCAATAGAACACAAGAATATTTAACAACAATTCTAAATAAACCAACCTTGGTTTTCAGGGGAATCTGATCATGCATAATGTCATGTACTTTGTTTGGGAAGATTACCAAATCATCACTCTTTGTGTTCTTTTGTTTCTGGGGAGATCTCTAATTTCCTGTTGTTTATTTCACAGTGTGGGGATTTCAGGGGAGTGCATCCTACCTTGCTACGTTTGATATGTCCAATTATGATAACTGTACTTTACTTTGCTATCTTTCATTGTCGTTCTCAGATTGATTGTTCAGTCTGAGTCACTCGAAGTAAATTAATCCGGCCCCCAGGCAGCGGACTCCGAAGAGTCGGTCAGTTGGGATTCTTATCCGTCAGAGAGACATGAAACCGTCTTAATCTTACTTCGATGATTCAACTTCCCGTTTCGCTCTGATACCAACTGTAAACGCCCCGCCCTTTCCGAGTAATATCAGAGTCTAATTTTTTTTTTTAAATAATAATAATAAAACATCGGAAGAGAGCTGGCGGCGTCACGACGCGAGTTAAGTTCAGACTAGTCAAGTCTGAACCTTAACAGGCCACCCATGTGTACATGGACTAGACCATGATAATGAATCACACATGGAACTAATAACAATATGCAGAATAACTAGATTAACTGCGGAATAGAATGACTAGATAGCAAGTAACAGTCTCAATTGCTAATTAAGGTATACCACCATCCATAGTTAATAATCTAATCAAACCATAGCAAGTATATAACTTATTACATGTCCACAATCTATAAATCAAATGACAGCAATAAAGAGGACCAGTTCAACATTCAAGCACTTAGGCTTGGCTCCCCTCCCGGTCATCGACCTCTTTTTCCCTTTACTTGAACCTGCATTCTCCTCTGAGGATAGAATTAGGACTTTAGATCAACGAGCCCAGTAGGTTCCCGATCAGGGCTACCACATGAATAGCATATAAAACATGCATATATATCATAGTACATGATTAGTCAAAACAGGTAAAACAATGATTTGAAGTATGCACATGCAATGAGTCTCTCCCATCATGTACATTCATAGCCATCACTTGACGTGCCTCGCACCGTCAAGGTAAATCACCAAACACATCCATCTCTTCGTCATTGAGTTGATTCATATCACCTATTAGTCCTCCTGGCGGGACTCTCATCGCCTAAGGATACCAATGTGACTATGATCCTCATGTTACTCTTCCTGGCGGGACTCTCATCACCTAAGGAAGACGTAACCCATAATTGCAACACTGTAGAACCTCATTCATCATCCCATGTCCATGCATGAGATGCAAATGCTTAGTATACCATTTGTAAATGCATAACATATCATTTGAAACCACATAAAATAAACAAGTCTTATAAGAAAACTGGGGTAAAACTGTGGTTACAAGTAGGTAGGAAACCTACTGAAGATTCCCTTCAGTAATTTATCTTTCTTTAGCATCACCCGGTCATGACTCGCTCGTCGTTCAACTTTCGGTATCTTATCCATATATCAATCAGTAAGTCATAACATCATTTACTTATTCAATCACAACTAAGACCCATCCAAAACAGCCCATTTGTTTCAAAACAGCCCCATGGGGTTCGGCCATACTCATTTGGAATTGGTTTTTACATGTGGATCAAACCTACACATTTTCTCTCCACTTGATTTCCAATCAAATCAGCTTAACCCCATTTAATTTAAGTTCACAAAACGGTCAAATAATCCTGTAAGACCCGATGGGTCCCATTTGGGCCCTTTGACCCATTTAGCCATTTTTGACCCAATTGATGTACATTACCCATCCAATCAAACTTGACATTCATAATGTGCTCAAATGATCTTAATTTGAGCAATGGGCCCCACCATTTCCTTACTTAACATCCCAAAATAATTAATTTAACACATCAGGGGCATTTTCGTAATTATCCACTTCATTGAGAAATTGGGGTGTTATAGAACCTTAGCTGGCCGCCCATGTGTACATGCACTAGACCATGATAATGAACCTCACATGGAACTAACATCAACTTGCGGAATAAACTAGATTAACTGCGGAATAGAAAGACTAGAGAGCAAGTAACAGTCTCAAACATTAATTAACATAAATCAACCATCCAAAGTATTTATCCTAATCAAACCATAGCAAGTAATGACTTATTACATGTCCAACAAAATATAGTTCAAATGACAGTAATAAAAAGAAGTCCAGTCCAACATTCAAGAGCTTAAGCTTGCCCCCCCCCCCGGTCAACGACCTTTTCCTTCCTTTCCTTGTACCTACATTCTCCTCTGAGGATAGAATTAGGACGTTAGATCAATGCGCCCAGTAGATTCCCGATCAGGGTTACCACATGATTAACATATAAAACATGAATATATATCATAGTACATGATTAGTAAAAACAGGTAAAACAATGCTATGAAGTATGCACATGCAATGAGACCCTCTCATCATGTACACTCATAGCCATCACTTGACGTGCCTCGCACCGACAAGGTAAATTACAATACACATCCATCTCCTCATCATTGACTTGATTCATATCACGTATCAGTCCTCCTGGCAGGACTCTCATCGCCTAAGGAGGCTATTGTGACTATGATCATCATGTTACTCTTCCTGGCGGGACTCTCATTGCCTACGGAGGACGTAACTCATAAATTGCAACACTATAGAACCTCATTCATCATCCCATGTCTATGCATGAGATGCCAATACTTGTATGCCATTTGTTAATGCATAATATATCATTTGAAACCACATAAAATAAACAAGAGTCTTATAAGAAAACTGGGGTAAAACTGTGGTTACAAGTAGGTAGGAAACCTACTGAAAATTCACTTCAGTACTTGATCTTTCTTTAGCGTCACCTGCTCACGACTCGCTCGTCGTTCAACTTCCGGTACCTTATTATGTAACAGCAAATCAATACTTAATCTACTTGATTCCTAATCAAGTTTAGGTCTCATATAGCATCTTGTGGGGTTCGTGTCCGTACATCCAACCCTATGATCATTTCCATCATTGACATTGGTTGATTATTTTCTTACGCATAGTCCATAATTTATCATGTATGTTTCCTTAATTAAAACAATCATAAACTCCCATCCAAAACAGCCCATTTATTACAAAACAGCCCCATGGGGTTCGGCCATACTCATAGCCGAACCCAAGGGTTCACTTGATCCAATCATCACCATGATCACTCATAGTTTAATCATGCTAACTCAACCATGAATTAAACATGGTTCAGCCGCATAATTATCCACAAAAACAGTAACATGTTAATCCATTTATTGCCATAAGAACACCATATCTTCATATGGTTTTTAACTCACCAAAAACATGAAAAACTTACATGGGGTTCGGCCATCCAAGGTGGCCGAACCCTATGTCCATGTTTTGGTCTTTCAAACATATTTTTGGTGTCACTTATTCATATAAAAATCAGCACATCATTGCTGCACTTTAACCTCTCAAAACCATCTAATCAATTCATTACTTTGTCCAAATAACCATAACACCTCATGGGATTCGGCCATCCAAGATGGCCGATCCCCATCGTCCATTTTTTTCCAGTTTTAATCCACTGTTTTAAATCAGTAACTTAACCATAACATTACCATGGTTGAGCCATATATTGGCCAACCAAAATCAGTAAATAATCTTCATGTAAATCACATAAAGACCCCATGGTAATGTATGGTTTTTATCTCTCAAAACCATCACCATTAACCATAAAAAATTTCACACCATTTCATGGGGTTCAGCCATGCTCATTGGCTGAACCCTATGGCCTTTTGTTTGAACCTCCTAGACATGTCATCTTATGTCTTATCTAATCATCCAAAACAGTAAGACATTTGCATGGTTTTAACTTACAAAAACCATCAAAATTCCAACATCAATTCATGGGGTTCGGCCATCCAAGATGGCCGAACCCAATGAACCCTTTCTTCATTTGACACCCAAAGTCTTAGACCCATGACACATTCAGCCATTCATGACATCCGAATCCATGTTTTAAACCTTTCTAAAACATGCATTTGAATCTTAAATCAAACCCAAAAACAGTTCATAAAACCCATGGTTTTCATATTTCAAAACATGAAAACCAAGCAATCTTTTACATGGGGTTCGGCCCTTCATGGTGGCCGAACCCAATAGTCATCTTTACCATTTTAAAACTTCTATAAATCAGGGTTAAAACCTTGGTGTATTCGGCCATAACCATGGCCCAATACATCCAAGTTTTTCTTATTGCCTTTGCTCCTTGCTTCCTCCCTTTTATTTCTTCCTTTCTTCTTTAATTCCTTGCTGGTTTAAGCTTGAATAACTGGTGCCAAAACCCCTGCTGTTCCAGCGAAGAAAACGAATTGGAGAGAGGGAGAGAGAGATGGGAAAAACTTGGGTTTGCAATGAACAAAATCGGCTAACCTTGGTGATTGTTTCCTTTAATATTTCAGCCCCCAAAACCACTCCACTCCCTCATCAATTCTTGCCTAAAAACGATGGGTCTTGGGTGCTATCCAAGGCACCCCTTGGCACCTACCCATGCAGCCATTCAGCTCTCCATGTATCTCATCTCAATCCCATCCATTTGCATTTAACTTATCATGGAAATCACCAAAACAAGTCCCCAACGTGTGGGACTTGTTTTGGTTGGTTTGAGACCAAGCCACCTCTTCATATTCCCTTCAACTCACTGATTTACAGCCCCTTTGGTTTCCATTTTGACTCACTCGAACTCAAGGTCCTTTAGATTTCCATCTCAACTCACCCAACTCACCATACTTAATGCATTTCATTTAATGCACATGAGTTAACTCACCACTTGATTTAATTCCAACTCACTTCAGTCCCACTCAAACTGATTTAACTCATATTTTAGCTCCCTTGAGGGTCCACACGGTCAACCATAGTCAACACGACCCGTTGGGTCCACCTTTAGCTCCTTGACCCGTTTTTGACTCCATGACCCAATTATGGGTATTTTGGTCATTTGTAATTGGTTTTTACATGTGGATCAGGCCTACCCATTTTTCCTCCACTTGATTTCCAATCAAATCAGCCTAACCCCATTTAATTTAAATTCACAAAACGGTCAAATAATCCAGTAAGACCCGATGGGTCCCATTTGGGCCCTTTGACCCATTTAGCCATTTTTGACCCAATTGATGTAAATTACCCATCCAATCAAACTTAACATTCATAATGTACTCATACAATCTTAATTTGAGCAATGGGCCCCACTATTTCCTTACTTAACATCACAAAATAATTAATTTAACACATCAAGGGCATTTTGGTAATTATCCATTTCATTGAGAAATTGGGGTGTTACATTTATGGCCGCAAGAAGCATAGAAAAATGGTGAATCATGAACCATGGGTTCGGCCATGGTGTATGGCCGAACCCTATGGTGATGGAATGAGATATTTAAATGGTTATAAGAGTATGGAAATTAATGAAGAATGTTAATGGTAATTAAGTGGATTTTATTTAGTATTTTAAACAAGGTGTAAATGGGTGGAAATGAAGTTTTAAAAAAAAACTATGGACCATGCCCTGGCCGTACCCCATGGGGTGACTTTGAGGAATTTAGTGTTTTTGGAACCAAGAAGAATGAAATGGAATAATGGTTAAATTAATGAACCAAAGTGTACCTCATGATGATTAATGAAGGATGATTTAAACGTATGTTTTAAATTCAATTATGGTGGGACCAAATGAGGTGAAATGGACCTAAGAAAAATAGAAAAAAAAAAGACATCATGGGTTCGGCCATGGTGTATGGCCGAACCCAGGACCCATTTTAGGTCATGTTATGGGTAATAATTGGAATTATGTGTAGAATTAGATGTTTTGAAATTTAATTAAATTAAGTGGCTGATTTTAGGGATATTATGTCATGGTCATTAAATCATTAATGGGGCTACGTATATGGATGAATTATGGACAAAAATGTATATAGATGGAGGAGATATTAAACCATGGAAGTCTAGTGGCATAACCGTAATTATTGGCCACATTGAAGAACCATGGGTTCGGCCATGGTACATGGCCGAACCCCATGTAGGTTGGACATGAACTTGGATGCATTAAGATGACATTATGAATGTTTAAATGAAGCTTAGGGTTGCTGCCCTTAGGCTCACAAAATTAGAATGTTTAAATGAGCAAAATTTGGAATTATGTATGTATTAAAACAATGGAAAATAAGGCTAAGTTAAGGGCTGATTTTGATAAACCTTGTGACATAATTAGGGATCATTAACGGATCTTAGGTTGTGATCAGTTAGGGACTTAATCATGGATAAAATATGGAAATTGGGTAAATATATAATAAGGTATCGGAACGTCGCAAACGGTACGCGATAGGCGACCAGAATTATCGGACCAAAACGGAAAGGGACGTTATTGGTATTCGGCAGGATTCCTACCTTTTATGTAAGCCGTGGATTAAGTGTATGTGATGGTTTCTTTGTTTTATTTCGATAATCATATGATTTATTTTAAGATGGGTTTTAAATGCTATGGATTATATTTTAACGCTATGCATGATATTTTAAATGTTATGGATTATATTATAATGCTATGGATGATATTTTTAAGGCTATGGATTATATTCCAATGCTATGGATTTCATAATAAGGATATGAATTATATATATACTACATAGCATAATGCACTTACATCTCATGCATGCCATGGGTGGGAAAATAATGAAACCGGAGTCCATGCTCCTTCGGGGCGACTGAGAAGCAAACATGGGGATAGCTTGAGGTGCTATAACCGGAGTCCATGCTCCGTCGGGGTGACCGAGAATCAAACATGGGGATAGCTTGATATGCTACAACCGGAGTCCATGCTCCGTCGGGGTGACCGAGAAGCAAACATGGGGATAGCTTGAGGTGCTATAACCGGAGTCCATGCTCCGTCGGGGCGACCGAGAATCAAACATGGGGATAGCTTGATATGCTACAACCGGAGTCCATGCTCCGTCGGGGCGACCGAGAAGCAAATATGGGGACACCTTGACGAGGCTTTGCCATCAAGGGGGATATGACATTTTAGGATGATATGGATGATGGGTGGGACACATGACATAGGCACCCATGGCATGGCATTCATCATATTGTTTTATTATATTGTTATCGGTATGTTTGTTATCACTAATCCATGTGCTAGCCCTACTCGGAGTCCTACTGGGTGCGTTGTCTAACGCCCTACTTCTACCCTAGCTGATGACACAAGAGACGGCGGAAATGGTAGACGCGATGGGAGCCAAGCTTAGGAGCTTGGGAAAGCGGATATTTAGTTTTATTTAAGTCTTATTTTGGAAATGTAATTTAAGTAGCGTAGCTTGTCGGTTTGTAATAATTACTATTTCTTGCTATGGTTTGGACTGTACTCTGGACGTTATCATTTTGAGATATGATTATGAACATAGGGGTATTTTAGTAATTTAATGATGTATCTTCCCTTCTATCTAAAATTGGTAGGATAGTCTCTATTATAATGTTTCGCACATAATTACATTCCGTGAGCTTACTTCCTACGCGTGAACCGTTCTAGTGGACTTCGTTCCGCGCACGCGTAGGGTTGGCCAGTTAAGGGCCGAGCTTTAGAAGCTCGGACTTAACTCGCGTCGTGACGTCCGCGCCCGTTGTCACTTTTATTTCAAAAAAAAAATAGACTCTGATTTCAGTGAAAATGGGGCGGGTGTTACAGTGAGGGTCTGCTGAAGTTCGACCTGAACCTCTTGTTGGGCTGATAGGTGCCCCTCCTACTCTGAGTTCGGCGGTTGTCAAAGCGCTCGAGCTCAGCCATTTCCTGCTCAACTATGGTGGCCTTGCTGATCACATCAGCCAATGTAGTTGCCTTGAATATGGTCACTTTGGCCCTGATGTTTGGCCGTAGACCCCTCTCAAACTTCCGTGCCCAGTGATGCTCTGTATCCACCATATAAAATGCATAGCAGGATAGATTGAGGAATTCCTGGTGATACTCAGGCACCGTCATAGAGCCCTGTACCAAGGACAAAAAGGCTTGAGTCTAACGCTCTTTTTCCTCCTCCGGAAAGTAGTGTTCCAAAAAGGTCGCTGAAAACTTGTTCCAGGTCATGGCCGTCTTCTCCCTTACTGGTACGAGTGCCCGCTGTTTCTCCATTACCTCCCACCATTTGCCGGCATCTTCAATTAGTTGTGATGTAGCCAGTAGAATCCTGTCAGCATGACTCGTGATCTTGAGTAAAGTTAAGATATGAGTGATCTTCTTCAGCCAATGTTCAGCTCCGACAACCCCTCCCTTTCCTTTGAAGTAAGGAGGACGCTGTTGCTGAAATTCCCGGACCATACTCCGATCATTAACATCCTTAGAACTTCCACTTCCATTCATAAGTTGTTGGAGTACAGTAGTCACCACCGCTTGAACTAAGCTCTGTAGTTCAGGCGACACATGTGGGATATGTACACCGTTGTTCCCCTCTTCCTCCCTCCGAGATGAGTGTTCACTCTTCCCCTCTTCTCGCCGAGAGTGATGTGACTCTTCCTCATAGTGTGATTTTTCATGGAAAGATTGCTCCCTCTCAGGTTGAGTTACCTCCTTCTCATGTATAGATGGCTCCTTCTCATGTACAAACTTTTCATGTAACGCCCCGCCCTTTCCGAGATTCAGAGTCTAATTTTTTTTTAATAATAATATAATAACACCGGAAAAAGCGAAGACGACGTCACGACGCAAGCTAAGTTCGGACTTCCTAAGTCTGACCCTTAACTGGCCACCCATGTGTGCATGGACTAATCCCATAAGAAATACACCACACATGGAACTAAGTTAAAACATGAGGAATAAGAATAACTAATTGCGGAACTAAACTGATGCGGAATATAATCAATCTTAAGTTAACCATACATTCTCTAATAGCAAGTCAAGTTTACTTTAAACTAGCCATTTCAAAACCATATCAAACTAATCATTATCATAACTGTAAACAAGCCATAGCAAAGTTACTAACTATTACATATCCATAAAATGTAGTTCAAATGACAGTAAATATAGTTCCATTCCAATAATCAAGCGCTTAAGCTTGGCTCCCCTCCAGGTCCACGACCTTCTCTTTCCCTTTTCCTTTTTCTACATTATCATCTACGGATAGAATTTGGTCGTTAGATCAACGCGCCCAGTAGGTTTTCCAATCAGGGCTGCCACATCGTTAGTATATAAAAACATGCATATATCATAATATATATGATCATCAAAACAGATAAATCAATGCTATGTAAGTATGCACATGTAATGAGTCCCTCCCATCACGCATATACATAGCCATCACTTGACGATACTCTCATCGTCAAGGTAAATGACAATACTCTTTCATTTCTTCTCGATGATATTCCTCCTGGCGGGACCCTCATCACCTAAGGAGGCCGATGTGGCTCTCATCTTCATAATATTCCTCCTGGCGGGACCCTCTTCGCCTAAGAGGCCAATGTAACTCTTATCATCATGATACTCCTCCTGGTGGGACCCTCATCGCCTAAGGAGGTCAATGTAACTCTTATCATCATAATACTCCTCATGAAGGGACCCTCATCGCCTAAGGAGTCTCGCAGTTGCATCACAACATATCAACGGAGTGTGGCTTCGGGTTCCATAATCATCATCCCATGACCATGCATGAGATGCCAATGAATAGATGCAACATGTAAATAAATCTCATCATTCAAAATTCAATAGGATAAATAATATAACAATGTCCCGTAAAAACCATCAATAAAAACAATTATAAATGTGGTTACAAGTAGGTAAGAAACCTACAGAAACTTCGCTTAAGTGTCCGTTCCTTTTTGAACTTCACCCGATCACGACTCGCACGCCGTTCAACTTCCGTTTCCTTGTTTATAAAACAACAAGTTAATACTTAATCTTCTTGATTTCTAATCAAGTCTAGATCCCATAAATCATCTTGTGGGGTTCAACCATACCCATGGCCGAACCTCATCCACTTTAATTTGATCTCCTTTATTTTGGATTAACACCATCCAAATAATTTATTGAAAACCTTAAGTTACTAAACCTCACCATATTGGTTTGAACCCCCTTCTTTAAGTCCTTTGTTCTTTTTATTCATAATTACCATAATTACCTGTTTTTACAGCTTTGCCACTAGTCCAAGCATTGTTTAATTTTCCTTGATAAACCATGGTTCATAATAAATCTACCTTGGTGGGGTTCAGCCATACTACTTGGCCGAACCTCACCATTCCCATTTGGATCTCTTAATCCATTCCAATCACATTCCATGACCATTCTAATCACTTGGTGGGGTTCGGCCATACCCCATGGCCGAACCTCATCTCCTTTGGGTTTTTGGTGCTCCACTCGCCATTCTTGTTGATGAACCATTCCCATATCTTAACCATAAAAATTAGTAAGATTCAGCCATACATTGGCCGATCCTTCACATTAACCTTAACTTCATTTAAATCACATAAACACTCTCTACCATTGGTATGGTTTTTATGTCTCCAAAAACCATACCAAATTATCAAATACTTTTATGGGGTTCGGCTATCCAATATGGCCGAACCCTATGCCCATGATTTGGACCTTTTTAACTTACAACTTATGTCCATTAAATCATGTAAAAATCACCATAGTATTGTATGGTTTTTACACTTCAAAACCATCCAAATACCCAAATAACATCATGGGGTTCGGCCATCCAAAGTGGTTGAACCCAATGATCCATTTTTATCATTTAAACCAACTTTATCCAAGGTTTAATTCCTTGATGCATTCGGCCATTCCATGGCCCAAAACATGACACTCAAATCTATGATTTAAACCTTTTCAACTTGCATCTTAGGTCTAATTTAAACATCCAAAACAGTCCATGATTTGCATGGTTTTAACTTACAAAAACCATCAACATGACCATAACATTTCATGGGGTTCGGCCAACCAAAGTGGCCGAACCCTATGGTCCATGTTTTCTATTTTTAAACATCAATAGACATACTCCAAACCCTTGGTAGATTCGGCCATCCCATGGCCAAATCATGTTCCATTTTACACATTGTATTAAACAAAATTCCATAGAATTACTTACCAATTCTCTAAGCCTTTCTCCTTGCTTTTGATCCTTGCTTCCTATCTTTCTTAGCCTCCCTTCCTTTGCTGATTATATGCTTGATCAATGGTGAAAAACACCCAAGGACAATTCGGCCAAGAGGGTGTGTTCTTGAGAGAGGGAGAGAGATGAGAATTCTATGACCATGGCAATGTAAAATTCGGCCAAGAGTGGTGTTTGTTGCTTTTGTTAAACAGTCCCATATCACTCATTTAATCCTCATCAATACTTGATCAAACCAAGGAGGCATTTGGTGCCAACCAAGGCACCCCTTGGCACCAACCAATGCACCCTTTGAGATGGAAAGACCCCTCCATCTTTCATCATTTAAGCCGCCCCCAACCATGGTGACCCTTGGCTTGGCCAAGGCACCCCTTCACTTCCAACGTGTGGGACATGCTTCCTTGATGATGTTTGAGATCAAGACAACTACTCACCCTCCATTTGACTCACTTGAACTCAAGGTCCCTTTGATTTCCAACTCAACTCACCCAACTCACTACACTTAATGCATTTCATTTAATGCACTTGAGTCAACTCATTACTTAATTTAATTCCAACTCACTTCAATCCCAACTCAAACTGATTTAACTCATATTTGAGCTCACTTGAGGGTCCACACGGTCAACCATGGTCCACATGGTCAACACGACCCATTGGGTCCCCATTTAGCCCATGGATCCAATTTGACGCCATGACCCATTTATGGGTGTTTTAACCATTTGCATGTGATTTTCATATGTGCCTCAAGCCTACCCATTTATGCTCCATTTAGTTTCCAATCATTTCAGCTTAACCCCATTAAATTTGGGCTCACCCAATGGTCAAACAAGTCCATTATGACCCATTGGGTCCCAATTGGGTCCTTTGACCCAATTAACCACATTGACCCAATTTGATGTTCATTACCCATTCATGATAAATTGACCCTTATAATATGTTCATATGGTCTCAATTTGAACAATGGGCCCCACCATTTTCTCATTTACAATCACCTTTATTAAATTCACCAATCCAGTGGCATGTTCGTAAATATTCATATTATTGAGAAATTGGGGTGTTACATTTCATGTTGAGATACCACTTTCTCATGTTGAGTGATTTGTAACACTTTTTCTTTCCCTTTCTGGTTATGAGGGATCTTCTTCTTTGGAGCCATTTTTTCCTAAGTCAAGAAAACATCATTGACTTAGTTTCCTCGTATAGTTTGTATTTTCACAATTTTGGGGAATTTGCCAAATAAGCACTCTTGGTTTTGTTTTTGGGGGAAATTCCTAAATACCTATTGTTTGTATTTCAATTTGGGGATATCGGGGAAGTGTATCCTATTTTGCTATGTTTGACAGATCCAATTATGATGACTGTACTTACTTTGCTATCTTTCATTGTTGTTCTCAGATTGAATGTTCAGTCTGAGTCTAACGACGTAAATTAATCCGGTAAATCACATAAGAACCACATGAAAAGAATGGGTTAATTTGGATGGTTTTTGCAAGACAAAACCATGGACTGTTTTTTATGCTAAGTTAGATTAAATGCATGTTTTGAGAAGTTTTAAAATCATGGTTTTGAGTGTCATGTGTTGGGCTATGGATTGGCCGATTACATCAGGGAATTTAACATTGGATTATATGGCTTAAAAGGATAAAAAATATGTCATTGGGTTCGGCCATTTTGGTTGGCCGAACCCCATGAAAAGAGTGGATTGGTTTGATGTTCTTAAAGGTCAAAAACCATGTCAAACCATGGTGATTTTTACATGTTTTAATTAGGTCATGTTATGCTGAATTTATCAATGGTTTGAAATATGTTGATGAGGTTGAAAAGGATGGAAATTTAGAGCGTTGGGTTCGGCCACCATGGATGGCCGAACCCCATGAAAGAATTTGATGAATGATGATGGTTTTGAGAGATAAAAACCATACATTACCATGGGGTTCTTATGTGATTTACATGAAGATAAATTTACTGTTCTTGATCGGCCAATATATGGTTGAACCATGTCAATGTTATGGTTAAGTTGTTGATTCAAATCATGGATAGATGATGGACCAATTGAATCAAGAGAACCATTGGGTTCGGCCATATGTATGGCCGAACCCCATGGACCATGACCATGGGCTTTATGAATCCATTTCATGGAAAGAATCGCTGGTTTTAAAGTTAGTGCATGATAAAATTATTTATTGGTAGCAATGGCATAAAGGTAATTATTGATGAAATGATAAAAGATGGTATGATCATGGGGTTGGATGTATGGACCCAAACCAATATGGTGTGATTCGGCCATGTAGTATGGCCGAACCCCACCAAGTGATGTTTTGTGGATTGAGGTTGTCAATAAATTATTTGGATGGTGTTAATCCAAATTAAGAGAGACCAAATGGTAAATAGTTGAGGTTCGGCCATGGGGTAGGCCAAACCCCACATAGTGCATTTTTGGGACTTAGACCAAGTTGGAATTACATAATGAATGTTTGATTTGCTGCTATTTAAATAAGGTATCGAGACTTACGAGAACGGCGTACGAGTCGTGAACGGGTGACGATTAAGAAAGATCGAACACTGAAGTGAATCTTTAGTAGGTTTCCTACCTACTTGTAACCACAGTTTTTATCTTGGTTTTTATGAGACTCCTGTTTTATTTTATTGGTTTTGAATGAAGGATATTATTTACATGTTTTATATATACATTGGCATCTCATGCATGGACATGGGATGATGATTGTGGAAACTGGAGCCCACACTCCGTCGGTATGCTCGTGATGCAACTGTGGGGCCTCCTTAGGGGGTGAAAATCCCGCCAGGAGGATTATCTGATGATTATGAACACCGGAGCCCACACTCCGTCGGAATGCCCGTGATGCAACTGTGGGGCCTCCTTAGGTGGTGAAAGTCCCGTCAGGAGGATTAATATGTTGATATAAGACACGTCAAGTGATGGCTATATGTATGTGTGATGGGGTGGGGCTCATTACATTTGTATACATACATAGTTTGGATTTATATGTTTTTGATAATCAGACATTTGATATATGCATGATTTATAAGCTAACCATGTGGTAGCCCTGATCGGGAACCTACTGGGCGCGTTGATCTAACGCCCTAATTCTATCCTCAGAGGATAATGCAGGAAATGGAAAAGGGAAATAGAAGGTCGTGGACCTGGGGGGGGGGGGGGAGCCAAGCTTAAGCTCTTGATTGATGATTGGGATGTTTTTATTATTGTCTTTTGAGTTGAATTTTATGGACATGTAATAAGTTGATACTTTTGCTATGGTATGTTTATGATATTAACAATGGATGGTTGATTTAAGTTATTTATAATTTGAGACTTGCACTTGCTATCTATTCAATCTAATTCCGCAGTTAGTCTAGTTTATTCTGCAAGACATTGTTTAGTTCCATGTGGTTTGTTATCATGGGTTTAGTCCATGCACACATGGGTGGCCAGTTAAGGGTCGGACTTAGGAAGTCCGAACTTAACTCTCGTAGTGACGCCGCCCGCTCTCCTCCAATGTTATTATTATTTTTTTTTTTTAAATTAGACTCTGATTTCTCGAAGTGGGTAGGGCGTTACAGACCCATTGTGTCCCATTTGGGTCCTTTGACCCAATTAAAGACTTTGACCCAAATAAATGTACATTACCCATTTAATTTATTTTCAACCTTATACCTAGTACATTGGTTCCTACTTGAACAATGGGTCCCATTATTTTCTCATCTACGATCATAACCCTTTAATTAACAACTCCAATGGCATTTTCGTAAATATTGATATATTGAAAAATCTAGGGTATTACACAATTGCTCAACTCATGGAAGATATCAACAACGCTGAAAGCTTAGTTTGTGAAGGGACAAACTAAGATTGATACACAAGAAGTGCACATTGAACCATAAGGGAAAACCATGAGTTAGAGCAGAACCTAGTCAAGCACTAAATGCGAAGAAGCATGGGGGTCTGCTTAAATCTCGGTGTCTGCCTACTAATCTTTGTCAATTGAATAACTAAATGGGGGAGAAATTAGTAGAAGCTAGAATTCATTAAAGCCAATAGACATAAGAAGAATGTCTATGCTTGGAGTTTGAGAGATCAAACTTAAAGAAGATTGGGGGAGAAATCTTCTCAACACAGATAGCTTGGATAACCTATGGGGAGTGTTGGTCACTAGGAAATAAGGAAGTATGGGGGAGTTTAAATACAAATCTTATTTAGTCCATGAATGAATATTTATGTTTTGGGACTAATCCCTCTAATGATTTTCTAGTGTTGCTTGCATATGTACTTGAATAGGAAAATGAAATAAAGCAAGCTGAACAAGAATAAGCGAAGACCATAGTCTTGTTTTCCATTTGAATATGTACATATCAATGTAATATTTTTGTATTCAAATGTGTTGTAATAACGGCGAGATTGTAAATGGGTTAGCTTCTAGGTTTTGTCATGGAATTGACAAAGAGGGAGATCTTTAGTGCCTCGGCTTGGCCAAAACTCTATGTTTGTCAATTCCATGACTCGGAAAGAAGCATTTACAGGAAGCTTGAAGACCCAAGATGATCAAGACTATAGATCATGCTCCACCGGATTGAAGCTCGTCATTATGGCAATCACAAAACAGGTATTATGGCCATAGATGACTTTAGGTGGTACCACACCTTAGAGAGGACTATCCCTAGACTTAGAAGAACAAATAGATAAATCATAAAAAAACTAGTGAGGATGCTTGATAGTGAAATTAAAGCAAACTTAGAAATATAAATTATGTTCACTGTCAGCATGACCAGTCTATCTCACCGACCCCTCATTGTAGTCAGGATCGACCTATCGTGGTCAAAGATTGGTCGGCCCAAATGACATAGGTTTTGGAACATTGAACTGTCATTCTGGGTATGCCTCTGATCGAGAGTCTCGTATACACCGACCCCTCGGCGAAAGGCTGAAACGACCCCTCGTGGTCATCGACTCCTCAATCAAGATCTTGAGTTCTGAAACTTTGAACTAATTTGGAATCTCGAAGAAACAGACATATCGTCAATCAAAGACCGATCAAGAGTACAAGGACCGACCCCTCAGTAATGGGCGACAGGTCGTTCTCGATAACAGGTTTCTAAGTTGAAACTACTATCAAACATGTTTTGCGACAGAACGAGCCACTCGTATGGACCGACCCCTCGGTACTAGTGTCAACCCATCAGCAACAAACGACATGTTGACCGAGATAGAATATTGTTGTTGGGAGTGCATTTAATGCACAACGGTCGGAATTGTAACGATAACATTTCTAGTCACTGACCCCTCGTTGCGCCTGATTTGTTGGTACATTACCGTTACTACAACTGGTTGACTTCGCTATATAAATGAACATTTATGCAACCAATTGGTATCCTTCGGACGAATCAGTTGGATCCTCATCTTTATCAGTGACCTTTACAAGGGCCAACTGAAGGATCACTCTCTCTCTAGTACTTACACTAGGGGAATCAAATACAACCAATCAAATGGATTGAGTTGTGAGAGAGAGAGGAAGGATGAAAACTCATAAACAACCAATCTGTGGAATGAGTTTGAAAGTGAGAAGGCGAGAATCATAAATTCGGAAACCTTTTGTAGAACCAGTTTCCTGGACACCCTGGACTGTGATTGCTAAACGACGGCTACAAGGGGGAGCGTCGGCATACATGGGTGGGATCTCGAAGAAGCATATATCAGAATAAAGAGCTTCAAAGGCCAGTGCTTATTGGTTTTAATTTTAGTTAAAACCTTTGTTCTGAAGTGGATTAAGGGGAGGTACCCCAGAACCACTATAAAAAATTCTGGAGCGGTGTCTCCGACACAAAAGTGGGTGGAACTCCCGGCCAATTGCGTGAGGTGGAATTCCTATTCGACAATGGTGGGTGAAATTCCCAGCCGATTGAATGAGGTGGAATTCCTACTCTAATTGTGAGGGTGTAAGTCCCCATTTAGTGGATTTTGGGGATAACTCAAGGTTGAGCTAGTCCCAACAGTGGATGCAGGTTGGCTAACCGAACCACTTTAAAATTGGTCTTATGGTGTTTGATCTATGTGTGTTTGTATTCACTATTTAAGTACTCTTCTTAACACACATCACTTTGTATATTGATTATCTCATTATACATATTGCGCACAAGCATTGATAATCAAAGTTTATGTAAAGGGTCATAATCTTAGTGTGATCGCTTAATGAATTTATCACACTAAAAAAATCTCTTGATGAATGTTCCGCTGCACTTTAAACATTTAAGAAATTTGTAAACACCATGAAAAATGGGATTGACCTATTCACCATCCCCCCCCCCCTTTTCCTTCTAGGGCCAATCACGATGTTCTAGCACATTGAAAATCGAGACTTTCAATACCTAACTCCGGTTGTGGAGTTTGAGCCCCATTAAAGTATCGTTCTATTAGGAAGTCCTATTGATCTTAAGTTGAAATATGGTGTTTCATGAGAGAATAAAAGAAAAAATGATAGTGTTTGACACAACGTTCTAGGGAAAATGGCATCCATTCATGGGATCTCTTATTTTCTTCGATTTGTGCCGTCTTTTCTTAATACATATGTGAGATATTTTGATTTTAACACATAAACTCCACTCACATATACTTTTGATAGAAAATAAACCCAAACCTCTGAGTGTTAGTCTATCTTAGAGATATATCTATGAGGTTTGAAGTCAAAGCACATTCTCCAAAGGTGGTTACAAAGCTTGTATGTATTTGGAAAAATAATGATATCTTAACATTTGGCTAAGCACACACTACACTCCAAGTATAAGCCTTGTAAAATGAATTTTAGAGTTGTATGTTGTTTAGATCTTTTGTAGATGTGTTTCTACTAAAGATGCTGATGTTTGTATGTTGTTTAGATCTTTTGTCTATGTGTTTCTACTAAAGATGCTGATGTTTGGGGCATTAATTTCATGGGACCGTTTCCTAATTCTTTTGGTAATATTTACATTCTAGTAGGGATTGACTATGTCAGTAAGTGGGTAGAAGTGGTGGCTTGTAAAACCAATGATCATTAAGTTTTCCTCCGTTAATTGAAAAAGAATGTTTTCTCTAGATTTGGAATACCACGAACCATCATCAATGATGGGGGAAAGCACTTTTGTAATCGTCCATTTGGAAAATTGATGAAATCACATGGGTGATGCATAAGGTTCATACTCCTTATCATTCGTAGACAAGTGGGCAAGTGGAAATTTCAAACTGAGAGATAAAACATATTCTGGAAAAGCCAGTATTTCCATCTAGGAAAGACTAGTCTTTGAGACTTACTGATGCACTCTATGCATATCGTACTGCAGTCAAGACGCCCATTGATACGTCACCCTATAGGATGGTTTATGGTTTATGGGAAAACCTACCATCTGCTAGTTGAGTTAGAGCATAGAGCATTTTGGGCTATCAAGCATATGAACTTTGCTCTAGATAAAGCTGGGCTGCAAAGAAAGCTCCAGTTGTATGAACTGGATGAAATTAGGAAATATGCTTATGACAGGGCGAGAAAGTACAAAGACCAAATGAAGTTGGTTCATGATAAGAATATTTTGAGAAAAACTTTCACAGTTGGTCATAAGGTCTTATTGTAGAATTCTCCATTGCATCTGTTTTCGGGAAAACTAAGGTCAAAGTGGACAAGTCTGTTCATTGTTGAGACTGTCTTTCCACATGGGGCTGTTGAAATCAAGCATCCTAAGAGTGGCCGTCTTTTGAAAGTTAATGGTTAGTGCCTTAAGCCATTCCGAGAGTTCCAAAAGTCAAAAAAAGAGGAAGAAGTTCAGATCCCGCTAGATGATCCTGTCTACCAGGACTGATTCGGAAGATCAACCCATCCACATCCACCCATAAATCCATGACTAGATGATTTTGTCTACATGTCAATGTTTGTCAATGTCTAGTTTAGGTTTCATTTTTGTTAAGTCAGTTTTTGTGTTTTTGTGTCAGTCTAGAGTCTTTTATACTTGGAAACATCTGTGCACAACCATATTAAGCCTAATCTGTAAAGAAAAATGTTCATGAGTCAAGTCTGTTAGTGTCCCGACTTGCCGAGTCCTTGTTCGTCAAATTACATGACACAGGAGAAGCCTTGCCTCTGAAGATTGAAGCATGAAAGAAGACTCATGTGGTGGTGAAGACTAAATATCAAGAGGAAAATCAAGCATCACCAAAGTATATGGCAATCACACAAATGTAATTGGCCAAAGATGACATTAGGTGGTACCCAGCACCATAGGATGTCCATGCCTAGGTTTAGAGAACATATCTGGATTAAGTACATAAGCCTAATGAATGTATGCTTTGTGTGCTCGGTTCTCATTCCTATTCTCATTATTTGTAAATTTTATGAGGAATGACATTAGTTCATAAGCACCAAATTTTGCTTAACGTAAGAATGCCTTATCACATGACATCACACATGGGCAATAGACTTATAAATTGCTAAATTAAAAATGCCCAAGGTTATTGGATTGGATTGGATCAAAAAATTTCAAGTTGGACTTAGTGATCCAACATCCAAATTTTTGTGCATGCATTTGTTAAATAATTTGAATCTTCAAATGGCACAAAATTTTGTGAATGTATGGACTTACATTGGCATTCAAAGGTGGTATGCAAAACTTGTTGTCTTTTGGACTTGCATGCATCACAAACACATACTCTTCATCCCTCAATTTGCAAATCTTAAAGGGATGTATAATTGTCTTTCCAATTGTCTTATATTGCACTATCTTGGAAAATCATTAGACATCGGAAATATTTTTCGGAGAAATGTTCAAATAAAGAAAATTTTCCTTCTCCAAAATTGTTTTGGTTTGCATTCATGGTTTAAACCTTCATATGTCTTTTGGGATATGTCATGTAATGTTTGAATGCAACCTAGTTATGCACCTATGTTGGAGCTTTCAATTCTTAAAGGTGAATTTTAAAACCAAATGGATTTTGGTAGAGAAAGCCAACATGGTTATGTAGTCCAAATGTTAATGGACTTGGTGCCTTGTGCTGTCAAAATATTGAGCAAAGGAGAGCATACCTTGGAATTTTATTGGGAGAAATTAGCCTCCATTCTCCGGTGTATAATGGATTTCCAAGGAATAGGTGGTGTTCATTCATTGTTCTTAATTGGTGAATGTTTTGTTGAATGAACTTCGTTGGTTGATGCATTTGTGCTTATATTGTTGAATGTTTATGCATCATGTGTTGTTTCACTCATATGTTCTTATCATGGAATATTTTTTTGTTGAGTGTTTTCCCTCCTCTTTAAATGCATGAGTTGGTTTCATATTGCCATTTTTGAAAACCAAATGCATGTTCCCCTCCTTCTCCATCTCCAGTCCAACAATTGGGATTTGTTGAAGCACATTCAATTTGGTATATTAGTGCTTCGCACCCTTTGGCAACTTATGACAAAAAAGGAGAGAAATTTTAGAAGCTTAGAGTAAGCTTTGGAGGAGTAGTTTAAAGATCTTAGGGGGAGAAGATCTTTAAAGGTGGTTAGTCAATGATTAAGGGGGAGATTAATCATTGACTTAGGGGTAATTAGTTCACATATTTAGGGGGAGTAATATTATTTATATTACTATATATGTGACTAACATTTGACGGGGAGACCTATGCTTCCACCTAGCTTGTCTTGTTTCTGTGTACAGGTACATTGGCACACCTTGAGGGAGAGCACGCTAAGCAACATAAAGGAAGCATCTTGGAGCATAGAGTCTTGGAATTTTGTCATTTGAATTTGCACTTATAATTGTTGTATCAATTTGTATTCAAATGATGTATATTGGTTGGGTTATGTCATTGATTATGTATTCATAGCGTCTAGGTTTTTATCATGTAATTGGCAAAGGGGGAGATTCTTAGTGCCCCGGTTTGCCGAGTCCCTATTTGTCAAATTACATGAGACAGGAGGCCTTGCCTCGGAAGATTGAAGAATGAAAGAAGACTCAAGTGGTGGTGAAGACTAAAGATCAAGAGGAAAATCAAGCATAACCAAAGTGTATGGGAATCACACAAAGGTAATTGGCCATAGATGACATTACGTGGTATCCAACACCATAGGATGCCCATGCCTAGGCTTAGAGAACATATCTGGATTAAGTAAATAAGCCTAGAAGGTGTTTGAACAAAATCAAGAACGAAGTGGACTTAAGTCCAAAACATTGAATATATTGTCAAACACGACACATCGTGCCAACCGATCAATCGCCAGTGACAACAAACTATCAATCATGGTTCAACGATGCATCTTCTAGAAACCAGTGGTTTTGGTTGGAATGAAGTCGTCTCAAAACACGATCAATCATAAGATACGATCAATCGTTGAGACAGTGGTAGAACATATTGGTCATACAATCAATTTCCTTGAAGCTTGGATTGAACACACACTTTAAAATACAGTCAGGCTCAGGACGATACATTCGTCTCGCGGCGACCCATCTTGTGGTATAAAGCACAATACATCGGGCGTACGATCAATCGGCCAAACACAGCCATAGTTTTCATTAGGGTGAACCCAACACCATAGGAGGACCTTCCTTAAACTTAGAATTCAAATTGGTAAAACATAAGTAAGCCTAGAGGAAATGGACCAAAACCTTGGAGCATCCTTTGAACTTAACTTGAAAAATCTTAGAGTGTCAAAATGTCATGAATGGGGAGACTATTTAGACCAACCAAATGTAGTAACCAACAACACCATGGTTGAATATATCATTGAAAGAGCTTTTCATAGAGCCCAAGAACACTCAAATTGGAGCTCGGGAACCCAAGATATGGCTGTTTTAGTGGAGAGCAGTTTTGCTGAAAAACTTTGTCCAGGAGATCGATTATGAGCCGGAGATCAATCACCCGTGTCTAGAATGTTTCCATTGGAAATGCACTCAAACCTCGACGGTAACATTACAACTACTCTTTTTTTGCCAAGATCGATTGTGGGTGGCGTCCAATCGCCCAAAATTGCTCGGGAGTCACTTGTTTTGCCTATATATACTTGAAACTCTTATGAATGGGGTTGGACCTTTCAACTTGGAACATCTCAATGCATCACTAGTGATCCCAAACCTCTCCCAACCTCTCTCCATGTACTCACATAGGTGAATCAATTAGAAAATACAATCAACCTCTTTGTTGTGATTAAGTGAGAGAGTAAAAACCATCTAGGATCAACTTGCATATCTTAAATCCTAGATACCTTACCCATGGATTGTGATTGAGCATACACAAGGTACATCTTCGAGAAACACACATCTACAAGGTTGAGCTACCAAAAGGCAAGTGCTTCTTAGGTTTGACTTTTATTTTCGAATCATTGTGAAGTGGATTAAAGAGATTGGTTTTTTCTCTTGAACCACTATAAAAAATAGAGGAATAGGAGTTGGGTGAAATTCCTAACCAATTGATTAGGTAGAAGTCCTAATATATTAGTGTGGGTGTAATTCCCCACTTAGTGAATTTGGGATAGCCCAAGGTTGGGTGAGTCTAACAGTGGATATAATCGACCAACCTTATGTAGACTTTAATCTCTTTCATCTCTTAATTCCATGCATTCATGTTTAGTGAGATTTAATCCAAGCCCTTCAACCAACACCTAAACCAAGATTAAATCTCAACCATTCATTCTAACCTGAAGCCTATAAATACAGAGGTTAGGGCACAACCAAATTCGAACAGGGTCATGAGCTGAAGAACATATTGGAGTTGGAGCACTGAGAAGACAAGAGAGAAGAGCATAATTTGAATTTTACAAAGTAAGAATTTATTTTGTAATTTATTTTTAATCTCCGTCTTTGATGTACTTTTCCAAAGAATTGTACTTCTTTAATTTAATAAATTTGAGATAAGCTTTTAGAATCCTGAAACATTCAATCTTTTAATTTCCTTGATGATTTTATTTTTAATCTTTTATTCTTTATTTAATTGATTGGACATAATGAAATAGTTAGGACTTAGATTTCGTTAGATTCAGATCTAAGATTCCGATGGGACATAATGAAATAATTAGATCTTGAATTTAATTGTTTTAAATCTAAGGATCTAAGGTTTAATTAATTAAATTAAAGGATATGGATTTTAATTTGAATGAAAGATTTGAATTGAAATTTGGATTTTTAAGTGAATTTCAGATCTAGATCTCCTATTTGTTAATAATTTTGAATATGATCTTCAATGATGGTTGTGATTGATCTAATCCACTTGTATAATATGTTCTGTTTTGTTATGTTATTTACTTTAATTGTCAATTTATTTTCTTTGTTTATTTTGTTCTTGTTTTGTTATGTTATTGAAAGTTCCCTTGGGAGCTAGAACAACACAATTGGCCTTAGAGGAGAGAGAGAGAGAGAGAGAATGGGGGGGGGGGGGGGGTAAATAGGTCAATCTAAAATCATTGATTCTTTTTAAATTTACTCGATTGATTAATTTAAGTGCAGTAAATACAACAATCAAGTATGTGTGTGTTAGCAAATGTGATTAAGAAATCAATAAAAGAAAATAACTCTAACACCACAAACAGAAGGACACAAGATATAAAGTGGTTCAGTTCGCCAACCTTCATCCACTGTTAGGACTCACTTAACCTTGAGCTATTCCTAAATTCAATATTCGGGAACTTACACCTTCACAATTAGAGTAGAAATTCCACTTCACTCAATCGGTTGGGAATTCTACCCACCACTGCGCCAGAGACAACGCTTTAGAGTTTTTTTTATAGTGGTTTCAGAGCAAATCCCCCTAATCCACTTTTGGGTCAAAGGTTTTAAAAACAAAATTAAAACCAAGAAGCATTTGCCTTGAAGCTCTTTCTCGCTGATGTGTGCTTCTTGAAGACCCCACCCACTGAGTATCGATGCTACACCGTGTAGCCATCGTAGAGCAATCACAATCTCAGGGTGACAAGGAAACTGGTTTCAGGTTTCCTAGTTTATCTCTTTCTCACTTGCAAACTCAATCAGTAGATTGGTTGTTTATGATCTTACGCTCCTCCTCTCTTTCTCACTTTCAAACACAATCTAAAGATTGGTTGTTTATGATCTTTCTTTTCTCCTATCTTTCTCACTTTCAAACACAATCAAAAGATTGGTTGTTTATGATCTTTCTTTTCTCCTCTCTTTCTCACTTTCAAACACAATCAAAAGATTGGTTGTTTATGATCCTTCTCACAAGAGTGTTGATCATTTCTTAGAGTATATAAATGTTCTCAGCTCAAGGAAGAAAGTAAAACGATCACCCAACACCCATATTTATAGGGGAGTATTGACGGTATTTCTAACTGTCCAGAACCGACAGGTCTGTGGCATCAATAGGTTGGTGTTCATATTTATTACCATTCAACCATCCGACTGTTGCGCATTAAATGCACTCCCGACAACTTTATTACTTCCCAGTTGACAGGTCAGTGTCGCCGATGGGTCAACAGTTATGGAACCGAGAGGTCGGTCCATACGAGTGTCTCGAATTAGGGCAAACCATGCTGACAGTAGTTTTAAGTAAGAAACCTGTCTTACCCAGAACGACTTGTCGCCCTTTACCGAAGCTGTCAAGGGCTTCTGTGATCGAATGCCACTAGACAGAATTTCTCAATATGAGAGAGCCATTCTAAGTAGTATAGATCCCGAATTACTACGTGGGGCTCTAGATTTAGAAAAAGGTAGGTTAACAAATGAAAGAAAGATGGAACTAGATGCTTTTTTTAAAAGAAAGCGCTTTGCCTTACCTATGATGCAAGGAAGAATGGACTAAAACTAACCTTAAAATATTTAACTATTTTCTGTCATTTCTTTTTTGGTCATATGGTCCATTGTCTATGGGCTTCTCTCATGTCATTGGGAACTTTCCCCTATGCTCAACTCACTATAAGTATATATAGAATGGGAAAGAAAGCCAACCATCGGATTTGGAATAGCCATCAACCGGATTTCAATCGTTAAAGTTTGACGAAACCTGGGAAAAATAGCTTCAAGTAGATTTTCCCTCATAGCTGGTCCTTCATAGTAAATCAAGTTTTAAAAACCCGTGTTTTTTGGCCTAAACTGGATTTCCCCTCTGGAACGAATCCTGAAAGATGTCGGTCCTGCTACTCTCGATCGGTCTTGAACTACCGATATGTCTCTTTTCTATAGAGCCCATTCGAGTTCAATGTCCAGAACTCATAAGTCTTTTACCGACAAGTCGTTGATTACAAGGGGTCGTTTAAGTTCATCACCGAGGGGTTGGTGCATACGAGACTATCGGTCAGAGGCTTTCCTAGAATGACAGTTCTTTGATCCAGAACCTCTGTCAAATTGACCTACCAGTCCTTGACCACGATGGGTCTATCATGTCTCCACCAAGGGATCGGTGAAAACAACTGGTCGAGCTGATAGTGAACATAATTCATATTTCCATGTTCACTATCCAAGATCCTCTCTTACGTTTCTTTATGGATTTACCATTTGTTCAACTAAGCCTAGAAATAGTCCTCTAAGTTATGGGTACCACCTAAGGTCATATATGGCCAAATACCTATTTTCATGATTGCCATACTGATGACCTTTGAACTTGGTGGAGCATGATCTTCACTCTTGATCATCTTGTGCTTCAACCTTTTTAGCAAGTTCTTATTCCCGAGTCATGGAATTGACAAACAGGGACTCGGCCAAGCCGGGGCACTAACAATCTCTTCCTGTGTCAATTTCATGACAAAACCTAGAAGCTACCCATTTACAAGCCCACCCTTATTACAACACATTTGAATACAAAAATATTACATCACATGTACATATTCAAATGGAAAATAAGACTATGGTCTTTGCATATTCTTGTTCAGTTTTCTTCTTTTACATGTGTTTCCTGTTCAAGCACACAAGCAAGCAACACTAGACAAATCATTAGAGGAGTTAGTCCCAAAACATTAATATGCATCCATGGACTAAACAAGATAATCATTCATTCTCCCCCACACACCAATGATTTCCTAGCCAACAACACTACTCAGTGTTGAGAAGATTTCTTCCCCCAATCTTCTTGAGTTTGAACTCCCAAACTCCAAGCATAGACATCCTTCCCATGACCATTGGCTTCATCAGGGCTCTCTGTTAGTGACTCGGCTTGGCCGAGTCCCTGTTTGTCAATTCCATGACTCGGAAAGAAGCACTAGCTAAAAGAAGCTTAAACACTCATGATGATCAAAGCAGAAGATCATGCTCCACCAAAGGCTCAAAGCTCATCGTAATGGCAATCACAAAAAGGTATTATGGCTACAGATGACCTTAGGTGGAACCCATACTTAAGAGAAGGACTAACCCTAGGCATAGTTGAATAAATGATAAAATCATATAAGATCTAAAGAGGTTAATGTACAATGAATTGGAAATAAACTTAAAAAAATGAATTATGTTCACTGTCAGCTCGACCAGTCTATCTCACCTACCCCTCGTTCGGAAAAGGACCAACCCATCGTGGTCAAGGACTGGTCGGCCAGTATGACATAGGTTCTGGAACTTAAAACTGTCATTCTAAGAATGCTCTTGACCGAGAGTCTCGTATGCACTGACCCCTCGGTGATGAACTTAAATGACCCCTCGTGGTCGATGACTCGTTGATAAAAGACTTGTGAATCCTGGACTATGAATCAACATAGCCTCTCGAGAAAACAAGCATATCAGTGATTTAAGACTGATCAAGAGTAACATGACCGACCCCTCGGCAAAGGGCGACAGGTCGGTCTAGGTTTGACTAGTTTCTATCTTGAAACTCTGTCAGCATGGAGTTGCCCCAGACCGAGCCTCTCGTATGGACGGACCCATTGGTACCATGACTGTCGACCCATCAGCGACACCGACCTGTCGACTGGGAAGTAATTATGACGTTGGGAGTGCATTTAATGCGCAACGGTCAATTGGTTGAACGGTAATAAAAATGAACACCGACCCATTGGTTCCACAGACCTATCCGTCCTGGACAGTCCAAATGACCGTTAAGACTTCTCTACAAATATGAGTACTGTATGATCATTTGGACATCTTCCCTGAGCTGAGAAAAATCATACACTCTGAGGAACGATCAGCTCTCTTGTTCCTATACCAAAATCAAATACTCAATCTTTGATAAAAGATTGTGAGAGAGAAAGAATGAGAGAAGATACAACTTCTACTAGGACTTGAACCTCTTTCCTAATCTTACTGAATCTGTGATTGTGGTACGATATCTTCAAAAACGAGCATCAACACACCTTCAGTGATTCTTTGAGAAGCATACTACAACAAGAAAAAGAGCTACAAAGCAAGTGCTTCTTAGTTTTTAAATTTGTCTTTAAAAGTTTTGTCCTGAAAGTGGATTAAGGGGAGGTATCCCAGAATAAAAAACTCTAAAGAGTCGTCTCTGGCACAAAGGTGGGTGGAATTCCCGTCCAATTGAGTGAGGTAGAATTCCTACTCTAATTGTGAGGACGTAAGTCCCCACTTAGTAAATTTGGGGATAGCTCAAGGTTGGGCGAGTCCTAACAGTGGATGTAGTTTGGTTAACCGATCCACTTTATATTGTGTGTCTTTGAGATTGTGGTGTTAGAGCTACCTTCTTGCATTATTTTTTTAATCATTTTTGCTAACACACTTACTTGATTGTTGTATTAGCCACATTTAGACTAAACAATCAAGTTAATTTTAAAAAGGGAACAACGATTTGAGATTGACCTATTCTCACACCCCCCTCCCTCTCGGGTCAATCGTGTACCAGTACACTGGGACTTTCATTTGGTATCAAAGCGAGGTGCTCTAGATATTTGGATTTAATCATCCGAGTTGATCTGTGCTAGAACAACATCATGGGTACTCATTTTTATCTACTGTTTGTTTATTCTTATCTGAAAATAAAAATAAAAAACAAGAATGCATCCCATGATAAAAATAATTGGACCTCTATTTAAAATGAGTCTATTGAAAATTCTTGTATAACTTTTGAGAATTCAACAGAAGATTCCACCTTCAGTAACAAATTAAAGAATCAAGAGAGAGGTGAAAAATTGAAATGTTTCATAACCTCTATGGGTAATGATCAAGAGGGATACTCATGTGTAGATGAGGATAGTACATAAAATCTTAATAAGGAAGGTGACCTTCAAGAATCTTACAACGCTCTGTATCTAGAAAGTGAGAAGTTGACAAAGAAGGTAGACATGTTTAAATCTGAAAAATTAAATCTTACAAACCAACTAGAAGTCTTAAGGAATGACTATGACTCTCATTTTAGAGCTAAAATCTTCAAATGGAGAAGTTTTGAAAATCAAAGAAATTGAAATATTTCTTCAATAATCATTGAAAAGACAAAGGGGTGACATCAACTTACTGAGTAACCCCAAACAAAATCTTGAAAAACATGTGGTTGAACTAATTATAGAATTGCAAGACTTAAGAAACCATAAAGAAAAATTTCATGATAAATTTACCCCAGGCGAACAAAAACTAGAAAGACCTTTAAAAATTGGTAAAAGGTTTGGTGACAGGTCAGGTCTCATTTCTCTAGAAACCAATGAACCTATCAACCAAAGGTGTTTGTTAAGGGACACGTGTTTAAAACTCATAAGGGTAGGTGTATCTATTGCCATAAGTTTGGACATTACTTAATAGAATGCAATCGTAGAAAAAGGTACATTGAGAATAAAGCCCAAAGACTCTCGATCCCAATGTTAGAAGATACTTCCAAGCCCTAAGGTAAACTTTAAAAGATACCCACCAAGACCAAAATATGAAGATTCTTCAAATGAAAATGAACCCAAGGGAGGATTGTAACACCCCGTCCTTTTTCACTATAAATTAGAGTCTATTTTTTTTAAAAAAAATTAATAAACAAGTGATCGGAGCGGAGTGTCACGACGGGAGTTAAGTCCGGACTCCTAACTCTGACCCTTAACTGGCCAAACCTATGTGTGCATGGACTAAGTCCACGAGAATGTTTCACACACATAGTACTTTATAATTCTTGCGGAATATTATTACTTAATCTAACTGCGTATTATAATAGAACCTAAGTCTACTCCATTTAGATAACAAAGTACAAGTCTTATATCCAAAATTACTTTAAACTAAACATTCATTCAAACTAATCCAAACCATAACAAATATTAACTAAGTTATTACATGCCAACATCTAACTAACAAATTACATGTCCATGTAAACTTAACAAAATATCCATAAATAAGTCCATTCAAATGCCCAAGCTCCTATGCTTGGTTTCCTTCGCGATCCTCGACCTTTCCCTTTCCTGTGTCATCCACTAAGGATAGAAATAGGGCGTTAGAACAACATGCCCAGTAGGTGTTTCCAATTAGGGCTACCACAAGGTTAGTATAAAACATGCATATAACATAATAATACATGATCATCAAAATCTTACAAAAACAATGCTATGTATGTATGCAAATGTAATGAGTCCCACCCATCACAAGTATACATAGCCTCCTCTTGATGGGATTCTCATCATCAAGGTACCTCCACATAGGTTGTTCGGACGCCCCGATGGAGTGTGGATCCTCCGGTTTCCTCTTGATGGGATTCTCATCATCAAGGTACCACCACATAGGTTTTTCAGACGCCCCAACGGAGTGTGGACCCTCCGGTTACATAACCATCACCCCATGCCATGCATGAGATATCTATGAATACATGCCATTTGTAAATAAATCTTAACATTCAAATCCACTTTGAAACATAATAGTTTAACACATATCTCATAAAAATCAAGATAAAAGCCAAGTATAGAGTGTGGTTACAAAGAGGTAGGAAACCTACACAATGTTCACTTAAATTGTCCGCTCTTCTTAAACCGTCACCCGTTCACGATTTGAGCACCGTTCAAGAAGTCCCGTTACCTTGTTTATATAACAATAAGTTAAACACATAACCATTTGATTTCCAATTAAGTCTAAGTCCCAAAAATCACCTTATGGGGTTCGGCCATACCCCATGGCCGAACCTCACCCACTTAAATTTTGTCTCTCTTTTATTTAACCAACACCATCCAAATAACTTATATAAACACCTCAATCCACCAAATGCACCTTAGTGGGGTTCGGCCATACAACATGGCCGAACCTCACCATTTTGGTTTCGGCTCCTTTTTCAAGTCCTTTAATCTTTCATTCCATATTTACATTATAACTTGTATTTATGGTTTTGCCATTGGTTTAACCTTTGCTTAATATTGCTAACCACCAACATCCATAAAAATCCCCCTTAGTGGGGTTCGGCCATACAACATGGCCGAACCTCACCATCTTAAATTTTTGTCCTTTAATCCTTCTTACATAAGTTTCCATTTTGATTTGACCAATTAAATTACAAGTTAACCATTAAGTCCACCAAATGACCATTAGTGGGGTTCGCCCATACTACATGGCCGAACCTCACCATATGGATTTTTATCCCTTTTTTTTTCCATCATCTATCATGGTTGATTACTTACCTAATACTAAGTCCCAAGATATTCATATATGAATCCTTAATCAAAAGCATATAACCATTAATCATTTCCAACCATGTTCTTAACTCTAATAACCCATAAAATGGTCCATGGGGTTCGGCCATACACATGGCCGAACTCTATGGTTTTCTTGACTCCATCATTCCAACATTTATATATGGTTTATTCCCAGCACTTCTACCATAACAACAATATGGTTCAGCCATGCATTGGCTGACCCAAGGCATTAACCATAACTCCATTTAAAACACCTTAAAACCTTCATAACATTGTATGGTTTTTATCTCTCAAAAACCATAAAAATCACCAAGTCTTTTCATGGGATTCGGCCATCCAAAGTGGCCAAACCCTATGATCCATGTTCTACCCTCTTTAAACATCCTTGTCCATGATTTAAACCCTTGATAGGTTCGGCCATACAATGGCCAATCATGTTTCCTTATCCATTTTATTTAACAAATGGTTATGATGCACTTACCAATACCGCTACTCCTTCGGTTCTTTCACTCCTTCTTGATCTTCTCCTTCCTTAGTCCTTCCTTCTTGATATTTAGCCGAGCCTAATCTTGCTGCAAACTCTTTGAAGTTGTTCGGCCAAAGTATTGATTTGAGAGAGAGAGATAGAAACTTGGCTTTGGATGGAAGTGATAAACCTTGAGATGCAACTCCTTTGCTCTAAGTCCACTTTGTCTTGGTGGAGGGATTGGCCAAGGACTGATTTGTGTGAGAGACAACCAGCCAAGGTTCTTTGTCTTGAGATGTGAAAAAAGGACAAGGGAAGGAGAGAGAGAGAGAGAGAGAGAGTGAAAATGAAAACTCCTTTGGCTTATGAAATTCAGCCCATGGTGGTGTCTCTTGGTGGCACCACTTGTAACTCCCCTCCCCATTCATTTCCTTCACTTAAACCATTTGGGGGTTTCATCCTTGAAATGAAACCCTCCCAATGGTTTTGACTCTTGGGCTGTCTTGATGCAACCTACTCCATGTGTGAACCCATTTGTAACTCCATTTCTTAAAGCCTCCCTTGGGGGTTTCATCCTTGAGATGAAACTCCCAAGGCACCCAACGACTTCCATACAATGTTTTGTATAATTTCTACCAGCCCCATTCATCTTCCATCTTGGGGCTTTCATCCTTGAGATGAAACTCCCATGTGCCTTGAGTTTGAAATCCATAACCGCCACTTTCATTATTTGCCCATGTGGGGGTTTCATCCATGAGATGAAACTCCCACAAGCCAACGGTTTTGACTTGTCTTAAGCTTGGACCACCCAACTATCCAACTCCCTCTTAATTCTTATTTGAATTTGCATTTAAAAATGAGAAACTCCTTAACTCTTTATTATCCACTTTGGGGGTTTCATGCATGAGAGACACTTCCCATGCATTCTAACGTGTATATCATTTTGAATTTGAATAAACTTCTCACTTATGTAACTCCCAGAAAACCGCCACCTCCTTTAATTATCTAGGAGTTTCATGCATGAGCTGACCTCCCATGCATCCAACGTTTTTCTTTGTTTGAAACTTGAAATCAATACACTCCACTCCCATTCACACACTTCACTCACTTAAAATTAATTTCACTCCCTCAACTCAACCCATTCATTTAATTCAACTCAACCAATAAATTCAACTCCATCTAAACTCAATCATTTATTTCAACTCAATCTCAATCATTTAATTCAACTTAACCCAATTTAAACTTGAGCTCACCCAATGGTCAATCAAGTCAAATACGACCCATTGGATCCCAATTGGGTCTTTTGACCCAAATAATCACCTTCACCCAATTATATGTAAATTACCCATTTAGTTTAATTCTATCCACATAACATGTAGTCTTAATTGAACAATGGGCCCCACAATTTTCTCATCTACGGTAATAACCTTTTAATTCATAATTTCAATGGCAATTTTCATAAATATTGCTATATTGAAAAACGGGGATATTACAAGGATCACTTGTTGAGACATCTCAGCCAAGTTTTGAAGAGATTAAGATATCCAATGTTTGGACCTCCAAGAATTTCCAGAAGGAATGTGTATAAGAGCCCAAACTCAACCATTTTGGCTACTAGAAGATAGACCATGACTCATGTTTTGTTTTGGTTTAAGATTCACTTACATATCTTAGACTATTACAAATAAACTCACAAGAGATCATGTGAGTTCACATAGCACAAAATGTTGTGACATAAGGAGAGAAAGATTGGCTTAATACAAGTCTAGAATGTACTTTTCCTGGCTATTGTACATATTTTACTTGGAAAGTCATACATTTCATTCATATTTTGAAGTGTATATCTGTTGGAATGATAATTAGTGATTATGTTTACATTTAATAATTTGATGAGTTATGTGTGGCATATCTATGCACTGAAATTATCCAAGTATACCATGCTTAGAATAAAAATCCATCAAATTACACATAATCAAGGATCATTGCTCTGCATATCATACCTCTCAGTATGCTCGACATGTCGATAAATAGACTGGCCGGGGTGACAGACATGTCGATCCTGTGCTAAATTAAGCACTGTTGAAAATGGGGAAATGTCGAAGAAGCTGACCTATCGAATGGAGCCGACATGTCGGTTGGACGGAAAAACTTAAGCTAAAAAGATATTTTTCATGAAAACGAAAATCCATTCAATTTCGTCTCTCTCTCCCACTAATGCTCTGGCAGAGTTCTTTTCTTCCTCTCGTGCCCTAGACCAGTCGGCAAACCTCTCGGAGCACATGACATAATATCATAGGGTTTTTGCTCATTTTATCTCTAGAAACCAAAGTATCGCTCGATTTCTTGTGATCAGGTAATCTCAGAAACTCCTCCCTCCTCATTTTATTTATTTTGGAGTTACCCAAGCAAACCATGCCAAAAATAAAAGCACCAAAGAGATTACAAACTCCTGTTGTGGAGGAACAAGCTAGGCTAGCTCTCCACCTCCCAAGAGACCAAAACCTGCTAGGGTAAAAATGACTACTTCCTCGAGACCTAGCCATGTTCCTATAAGATTTAGGAATTCAGACTCTGAGAATACTCCTCTGGCTAAGCTACCTTGTGTCAGATCCAAGTCAGTAGGGCAAACGCACCCTCAAATCCCATCTAAAAGGGTAGAAGAACTAGGCGCCCAAGAAAAAAATGACCAAGAAGAAGTCAGAGAAGAAAGGGTTATGGAAGAAGAAGAATAAAGCACCAACGTTAGGAATGGAGAAGAAGTTACGGCTTCTGGGATAAGTGATGAGGAAGGAGAATCATCAGATGAAGAAGGAACTGGTCCCTACCTTCAACCCCTAGATCGACATAGATGCTTTAAAGACTTTAACATAGAACGAATTAGTTGTGCAGCTGATCCGCATAAATGTGGGGCTATGCAATTACTACATGACATGGGCTGGTCAAATTTGATGCATTGGGATGAAAAATGTTTACTACCTTGGCCATGAGAATGTACTGCTCAATCAGGGATGACTAAAAAGCAAAATGCTTCAAAATCTTATTAGAAAAAGGAGAATCAGTATGAGTCTCTCCTCAGCTTGTCTCTGAACTTATTGGGATTCCTCTTGAACCAAATGTTCTGCCCATCATTCCTCCAAAGATAGAAGTGACAGAGTAAATGAAATTTCCCAAAAGGTTGTGTGTCAAAGAAGTGGAATGAAAAAAAAAATATGGATCAGAAGTGGAGACTTGTTACCACAATACAAAGTTCTCCATCTTCTTTTCTGTTCTAATCTAGATCCTAGACATGGGAACAAAGCTGATTTAAATCCTCCCATGATTATACTCCTAGTCAAAGTTGCTCGCAAAAAAAAAATTGTTTGTCTACCTGGATGTGTCATTCTATCTCTCAGTACTGGAAATCAGCAAGGAAATGAAATCCTCCCTTCTGATATCTTATGTCTAAACTAGCTGAGCACTTCAAAATCAAGCCAAGAAAAGGGGAAATGCCAAGATCCACCAGACCCATTGAGGAGGTCATTCTTCGAAAAAGCCTCACTCAAACTTTAGTTGACTCCTTCTTTGGGACAATAATCCTTCTTCTTCTAACCATCCTGTATTTGAAGAATGTGAAAAAGAAGAACAAGAGGAAGAAGAAGAAACAGATACAACTCAAACATCTAGATTGAAAGCTATAGCGAATCAGCTTAGTCATCAAAGTAAGGTGCTCGCAAACATTGCAAACAGACAAGATGAGCATGATCATCTCCTGAATCAACTCTTGGCTGCTATAACTTCTCTCACTTCCAGTCAGTCTTTTGTTTACTCAGATTCTCAGCCCTCTACTTCGGCTCCTCTTCATCCCCACATGATGCTGAAAAACTTTAAATTTCTATTAGTCTCAATGTGTAAACATTAAGCAGCTTTTGTGCAAACTTTCTTCTGCGCATTAATGTTGGGGTGTGCTATGGGTTACCATGTGTGTGGATTTGTTTGACTGTCTTCTATCCTTTATATTGATTATGACTTTGCTAAATAGACTAACATGCATGTTTGAATGAGTTGGTTTTTTATTGGCATGTTAGGGAGTGAAGGGATCGGGCTGTGATATTACACACATCCTTGGAGTATAGGGGAACACAAAATATGTGCTAATTAGATGTTGCCACTGGTCATGACAACTTGTGGAGAAAAATAAATGCAAGCTTCAAAACTCAGAGAAAAATCAACTTAGAAGTTGCTAAATTTGTGGGGTAGCTGAGAAGAATAAGCTAAGAAGATAGCTTAGAGAATGGAGGAGGAAACTAAAAAAGCTAGGAACATTAGCTTAACCCAAAAAATCTTGATGCATGACAAGTGTGCACTAATCCATGGGGTGACCATGTTTAAGAATCGATCTCAGTTAAGCACCAATACAAGAGGCTTGGGGGAGTGTTTGATCTTGATGTTTGGCTACTAATCCTTTGTCAATTGAATGGCAAAATGGGGGACAAAAAAGTAGAAGCCATAAGACATAAAACCTAATTAGGAGAATAATTGGTGGAAGGAAGATCCAACTCAAAGGAGATTGGAGGAGTCTAGCAATTCATTGGTGTATGGGGGAGAAAATCTTATTTAGTCCATGGATGTTTATGGTTTGGACTAACCCATCTAATGATTGTCTAGTGTTGCTTGTTTTTGTGCTTAAACAGGAAAATGAAAATGAAGCAAGCAGAGCAAGATTGTTAATCCATTTGAATATACATGTAATTGATGTAATGTTTTGTATTCAAATGTGTTGTAAGAAAGGGTCGACTTGTAATTAGGTTAGCTTCTAGGTTTCTTTCATGAAATTGATAAAGGGGGAGATTGTTAGTGCCCCGGCTTGGCCGAGTCCCTATTTGTTAATTCCATGACTCGAGAAGAAGTACTTGCTAAAAGAAGCTTGAAGACTCATGATGATCAAGGAAGAATATCATGCTCCACCAAAGGCTCAAAGCTCATCGTAATGGCAATAACAAAAAGGTATTATGGCCATAGATGACCTTAGGTGGAACCCATACCTAAGAGAGGGATCCCTACGCTTGTTGAACAAATGATAAAATCATATAAAGCCTAGAGAGATTATTGTACAGTGAATTGGAAATAAACTTGAGAAATGAATTATGTTCATTGTCCGCTCGACCAATCTATCTCACCAACCCCTCGGTGGAGACAGGACCGACCCATCGTGGTCAAGGACTGGTCGGCTAGTTTGACATAGGTTCTGGAACTTAGAGCTGTCATTCTGATAATGCCTCTGACCGAGAGTCTCGTATGCACCGACCCCTCGGTGATGAACTTAAACGACCCCTCGTGGTTGACGACTCATCGGTAAACGATTTGTGAGTCCTGGACTACGAACCAAAGTTGCCTCTCTAGAAAATAGACATCTCGGACCGATCTGTCTGGGTTTGACTAGTTTCTGTCTTGAAGCTCTGTCAGCATGGAGTTGCCCTAGATCGAGCCTCTCATATGGATCGACCCATCAGTACCATGGTTGTCGACCCATCTCGACACCGGCATGTCAACTAGAAAATAATTATGCCGTCAGGAGGGCATTTAATGCGCAACGGTCGGGTGGTTGAACGGTAAAAAAAAATGAACACCGACCCATCGGTGTCACCGACCTGTCGGTCCTGGACAGTCCAAATGATTGTTAAGACCAATCTATAAATTTGAGTATTGTATGATCATTTGGACATCTTCCCTGAAATGAGAAAAATCATACACTCTGAGGAACGATCAGCTCTCTTGTGCCTATACCAAAGTCAAATACTCAATCTTTGATAAAAGATTGTGAGAGAGAAAGAAATGAGAGAATATACAACTTCTACTAGGACTTGAACCTCCTTCCTAGTCTTACTGAATCTGTGACTGTTGTACGATATCTTCAATAAAGAGCATCAACGCACCTTGGGTGAATCTTTGAGAAACATACTACAACAAGAAAAATAGCTACAAGGCAAGTGCTTCTTGGTTTTTAAATTTGTCTTTAAAACCTTTGTCCCGAAAGTGGATTAAGGGGTGGTACTCCGGAACCACTATAAAAAACACTAGAGCGTCGTTTCTGGACAGAGATGGGTGAAATTCTTGGTCAATTGAGTGAGGTGGAATGCTTACTCTAATTGTGAGGGTGTAAGTCCCCACTTAGTAAATTTAGGGATAGCTCATGGTTGGACGAGTCCTAACAGTGGATGTAGGTTGGTTTACCGAACCACTTTATATTGTGTGTCTTTGAGAAAGTGGTGTTAGAGCTAACTTCTTGTATTATTTGTTTAATCACTTTTACTAACACACTTACTTGATTGTTTTATCAACCACACTTAGACTAATCAATCAAGTTAATTTTAAAAAGAGAACAATGATTTGAGATTGACCTATTCACCCCTGCCCTTGTAGGGTCAATCGTGTACTAGCACATTGGGACTTTTATTCTCTCTTTCTAGAGGCCCAAGCACCTCGGCTGTATCTTACACTCCCTCATACTTACAGCTTTTACTAATTTCTCCCCCATTGTGTCATACAATTAACAAAGGATTAGTAGATATCAACAACATTTCCTCTATGCTTTTTGCACTTAGTGATTAACTAATTTCTACTGCAATTCATGGTTCTCTCCACGGCTTAATGTACTTCCTTGTGCAACAAGACAAGCTCAAATCCAGTTTAGCTGATTTCTTCCATGGGCCAAGATCATCTACTTAGCTTCCTTAGAGTCTTTTCCCATTCTCCAAGCTATCTTTTGCACCTTCTGTGACTCATCTCCCCCATTGAGTAAGCTATATTTTCTGGCTTCTCCAGATCATCTCCCCCATAAGCTTAGCTGCCTCTAAGTTTATTTTTCATCAACCGTCTTTTTCAGCTTGCATTAGCCTTCCTCCATACTTTGTCAAGACTAGTGACAGTAGCTAATCAACACATTTTTTGTGCTCCCAAGAACTCCAAGGATGTGTGCCTCCTTACCCCGATCCCTATCTACCTAACATGCCAATATAAAACCAACTCATACATTACCAGCTCGAGCACCATTCCCTTCTTCAGCATCTTCTCTCCTTTCTTCACGTCGCTCTTCGACGAAGATGACATCTTTGTCAACGATGGGTTCTTTTACCTCCTCTGGATGGGTTTCCTATTGATCCTGAACATACACGGGCTTTTTAGAGCATGACCCAGGGCAAAAATGAGAAGTTGTTCTTTTGGTTCGTTTGGCCCATCGATTTGCACTACTGGTTTCTCCTAGTTCTATAGAGGAATTAGAATGTGTTTGAGCTGCTTTCTTTCTAGGAATGGTTTTTCCTAAAGGAGAATCTCAAGCAGTGACTCAGAGATGGAAGAAACAAAGACTGAGCCTAACCTGATTTAGGAGAATCACATAAACAATGATTTTCTGTCTTCTGAGGACTGGAGGAACAAAACCCTATGGTTTCCTGCAAGGAAATCGCTCCGAGAGTCCTATCGACTGGTCTAGGGCACAGGGGGAGAAGGAGAGACCACAAGACCTTCGTGGGAGAGGGGACGACATATTCGAATGAATTGTTGCTTTCGCAGAAAACGTCCCTTTTTTAATTCAAACTTTCTGTCTTACCAACATGTTGGTTTCATTGACAGGTCGACCATTTCGACAATGTTCCCCTTTTCAACAATGCTCAATTTAGCACAATATCGATATGTCTGTCACACCGACCAGTCGTATTCACCTACATGTCAATTACACCAAGAGGTTCCAGATTGCAGTGCAATCATCCTTAATATGTGCAACTTGATGAAGTCCTAATCTAAGCATGGCATTCATAGATTCATTCTAATGTATAAATATGCCAAACACAATTCATCAAATCATTAAATATGCACACAATCAAAATTCACATTCCAAGGAACAAATAATTCAAAATACTTTGAATGGAAGAAATGAAGAAATTATTAAATTATTAAATTTCATAAATTGAAGATGTGAAGAAATGAAGCATTCAAATTCAAGCATGTGAAATTCAAGGATCTCAACCATGCAAAATTCACACAAGGCCATGTGGAGGAGAGAGAAGGAGAATAATTTATAAATTTGGAAGAACTTAGAAAGAATATTTTGACACAGATTCTTTTATTTCGCCATAACTTTCCACTCCAATATCCGATTGCATTAATTCTTTTTGGGTTAGAAATAAGACTTCAAGGGATACAACTTTGTAGTTTATGAAATTTTGTGATTCGGACGTTTACGAGGTCAAAATTAAGCTGCAAGGTGGTACATGTGTAAAAAAGGGATTTTGCACTCACTTTCCCTAATGTGTTCACACCATGGCTGACTCAACCGCTTTGTGTTCACATCTTGCACGAATTTTACTAGGTTTTTTTACCCCCTTACTTCTTTAAGTGATTCCATGTTTAGCACAAACCATATCAACCATGCAAGTGTCCCTTGTTTTATTTAAATCTTTAAATCCAAGTCATTCACTCCACCTCCTTTCATCTATAAATATTATTCTTCTCCCATTGAGAAAATTGAATCTGGACATTGAATTGTTGGAGCACAAGAGGAGAAGAAAACGAGAAAGAAAACATGATGTGAATTATATGAAGCTTAGGAAGTGATATAGGCCATTATTTTTTTATTGTTTGAGCCTTTGAAACCTACCTATATTGTAATGCCCCGCCCCTTTTCACTCGATTCTTCCCAAGACAAAGCCATGCTTATCCATCGATTTCCAACATATCCATGAGATTTTCTTACCAAATAGAAAATCTTATGCCAACAACTCCACATGTTGAGAGTCCCTTCCTTTTGGCAATTGCCAAGTTTCTATGTCTACCGTCAGCCGCCCATGTAATGCTCGAATATCAAACCCAATCTTTAGGATTTCCATCTTTCTAATCCATTATAATTCATTATTTTCCTTTCCATATGCATAATAATTTATTAGAGAAATAATGCATTACTAATTTAACTCGGCCCCATTTAATTTCATTGAAACCATTTACCAAAACCGTTGGGTCTTAATTGGGCAAAGACCCAACACTTTACCCATATAAGATCCATATCTTAAAATTTCACAAATTAAATGGGTAAAGTGTTGGGTCTTTGCCCAATTAAGACCCAACGGTTTTGGTAAATGGTTTCAATGAAATTAAATGGGGCCGAGTTAAATTAGTAATGCATTATTTCTCTAATAAATTATTATGCATATGGAAAGGAAAATAATGAATTATAATGGACTAGAAAGATGGAAATCCTAAAGATTGGGTTTGATATTCGAGCATTACATGGGTGGCTGGAGGTAGACATAGAAACTCGGCAATTGCCAAAAGGAAGGGACTCTCAACGTGTGGAGTTGTTGGCATAAGATTTTCTATTTGGTAAGAATATCTCATGGATATGTTGGAAATCGATGGATAAGCATGGCTTTGTCTTGGGAAGAATCGAGTGAAAAGGGGCAGGGCGTTACACTTGGTATCAGAGCGAACCCGAAACATTGAATCTTTCAGAGTAAATTAATCCGGTCTCGTGCACTAATTTACTTCGTTAGACTCAGACGGATGATAGCAAAGGAAGTACAGTCAAAATAATTGAATTATCCAACATAGCAAAATAGGATATATTCCCCGAAAGCAAAGAAAAATCAAAGAGTGCTTACTTGGAAATTTTTCCCCAAGGATAAGAAACACAAGATGATTATTTGGCAAAATTCCCCAAACAAAGACTTAGTTTGATTAGAACTGATATTGGCATTGACATACTTCGGTTGCTGTGATACAGATATGTCAGGCAACACAGAGTATACAGAGTTGTGGGACAGAGGGACACCTAGCTGTCTGATAAATCTGGTTTCTTTCGACGATTCTAGCGTACCAAACTTCAACAATGAAGTTGTAAACAGTCAGGACATGGAAGTAGAATCGCCCAAGTACAATGTTGGGGTTGATCCAGCCTTTGTACCCGAAGAGGACAAGGAAGATGTCCCAAACTTAGAAGAATCGGTAGGGGAGATAGGCTCGCCCGAGTATACTCCGGCTACTCCAACTTCAGATGAGTTGACAGATTATATGTGCAAATTATGCAATCAGGAGGGGCATAACAGTATTTTATTGCTCCCACCCTATTGAGAATATCTGCCCTGTTTGTGGACTTCACGGGCACGGGAAGGAGAGGACTAACCGTCCTTACGTTGGGGGAACAAGAATAATACCCTGTCTGACTTGTGGAGTGTTGGGGCATACGTCGACGACTTGCCCTGACAACTTCTTCGATTTTTGTGATGATGCAGGGTCTTCTACGAAAGATTAGGAAAGGTAAAGAAATGTCGGGGAAAAGGGAAAGATTTTGTAAGGGTTGTGGATACATTTTGAAGGGTTGTTCTAACCCTATCAACTCTTGTATAGTGATGAAAGTTTGAATGATTTTCAATAAAGTTTCCAAATTTAAGAGTTTATGAGGATTTTTGGCTTTGAGATGCATGTGACGAGGTCACTTGATTTTATGGAGACGTGGCACGGGTGAATCTCTCACGTAATATTGATTTTGCAGGTTATGATTTTATTCCGCAAATTGATATTGCTATGTGTGAACCATTTTCGTGGACTTAGTCCATGCACACATAGGGTTGGCCAGTTAAGGGTCGGACTTTGGCAGTTCGGACTTAGCTCGCGTCGTGACGTCCCGCGCTCTATCACTCTACTCTATTATAAAAAAAAAAAAATAGACTCTGAATTTACGGGAAGAATCGAGTGAAAAGCGGCGGGGCGTTACATATATTGGTCAGATTATCATGTTAGTTCCCATTTTTTAGCCTTTAATGTGAATTTACCATGATTTTTTGTTAGCCATGTTATACATACCCAACTTCGGTTGTGGAGTTTGAGCCAAAATTTAAATACCTGTGACCTATTCCAAGGCATGGAAAAATGTTAGAGATGATTGTAATTAGGATGGTGATTTGAAAAAAAAAATATGGCACTTGAAAAAAAATGAATGATGTAGAAAAAAAAAGCATCAATAAAAAAAAAGAAAAAAAGAAAGAAAGAAAGGGAACATCCATACATCAAAAGAAGGATGTGAAAGAAAATATAGAAAGAAAAAAAATGATGTTTTGGAGTGTTGAGAGAAAAATAGAGGAAGAAATATCCCATCTAAAATTTGAAGACCTCTAACTTTTCTAGTCAAACTATTATTTTAGAGTCTTTTTACCCTTCATTGATATGACCCGATCCTAAGCCACGTTTTGTCCTATTAGGAAGTCCTACAGATCCTCAGTTAACATGGTATTTAAGTGGATAAGAGATGAAGAAGAATTATGGTGTTCGATTCAACGTTCTCAGGAAAATGACATCCATTCATGAGATCTATATTTTTCATCCATTCTTTGTTGATAAATATATGAGATATTTGCTTTGTGGACAAAAACTCCACTCACACATACTTTTGAGAGAAATTTAACCCAATCTCTGAGCGAAAATCTTTCTGACAGATATATCTTGTGAGATTTGGAGTCGAAGCGCATTTTAGCTGGTGGTTGCTAAACTTATGTGCATTTTGAAAATGAAGGTTATGTTAATATTGGCTATGACACACTACACTTCGGGTATAAATTTTGTAAAATAAAGTTTGGAGTTGTATAAAGTTTAAATTTTTGTTTAGATTTTTTTGCTGAAATCTGAAATTTTGATGTTTGTGGGTGTCATCATAGGAAGCTGTCACGAGACTATAACTCGTCCACTAGTGGTGAGCTAGGGCTTGTTGCATATGCTAAATACAATTGAGAGTGCCAGTGAAAGTGGTCTAGTTTAGGATTTTTGTTTTTGTTTTTAGAGTTTTTAAATTTTTATTTTGCTCAGGGATTAGCTAAATCTAAGTTTGGAGATATTTGATGGAACACTGAAAATTGACTACTTTACCCCTGAATATTGGATAAGTTAGCCCTTGTTTTCAATGTTTTAAAAATCATTAGTGGGATTTTTAGAGTTTTACAGGTATGTTTGGAAAATACAATACAAAAGGATTAAATGGAAAAAAAATGGAGAAATTGTGAAAAAAAATCTATTTTTGCGAGCGGCTATTTTTGGAAATAGATATTCTTGGAATGAACGAATTTTTAATAGTTATTTCACCAAAATTTAAGCCTTCATTGTAAACTATTTAATTCAAATCCATTTATGAGAGTTTGAATTAATTCAGTAATTTTTTACATTTTTATTATTATTTTCAAGTGGTGAGATAAATTATTAAATTTCATAAATTGAAGATATGAAGAAATGAAGCATTCAAATTCAAGCACGTGAAAATTCAAGGAGCTCAACCACGTAAAATTCGTACAAGGCCATGTGGAGGAGAGAGAGAATAATTTATAAATTTGGAAGAACTTAAAAGGAATATTTTGACACAGATTCTTTAGTTTGGCCATAACTTTCCACTCCAATAATCGATTGCATTGATTCTTTTTGAGTTAGAAATAAGACTTCAAGGGATACAACTTTGTTATTTACAAAAGTTTGTGATTCGGACGTTTACGAGGTCAAAATTGAGTTACAAGGTGGTACATGTGTAAAAAAGGATTTTTGCACCCACTTTCCTTGGTGTGTTCATACCATGGCCGACTCAACCCCTTTGTGTTCACACCTTGCACGAATTTTACTGGGATTTTTTACCCCCTTAGCTTCTTTAAGCGATTCCATGTTTAGCAAAAACCATATCAGCCCTGCAAATGTCCTTTGTTTTATTCAAATCTTTAAATCCAAGTCATTCACTCCACCTCCTTTCATCTATAAATATTATCCCTCTCCCATTGAGAAAATTGGACCTAAACATTGAATTGTTGGAGCACAAGAGGAGAGGAAAAGGTGAAAAAAAACACGATGTGAATTTCGAAGGTCTTTGAGGTTGGTTATTTTTGCAAGATCTCATTATTCTTTGTTTTGGTCATATATTGAGAATGACATTAAAAATATTACACTTGAAATTTTTCTGAATTTATTTGAGGCAAGAAGATAATTATATGAAGCTTAGGAAGTGATATAGGCCATTAATTTTTGATTGTTTGAGCCTTTGAAGCCTACCTATATTCGTCATATTATCATGTTAGTTCCCATTTTTGAGCCTTGAATGTGAATTTACCATGACTTTTTGTTAGCCATGTTATCCATACCCAACTCCGGTTGTGGAGTTTGAGTCAACGTTTTCAGGAAAATGACATCCATTTATGAGATCTATATTTTTCTTTGATAGAGCCGTTCTTTATTGATAAATATGTGAGATATTTGTCTTGTGAACATAAACTCCACTCACATATACTTTTGATAGAAATTTAACCCAATCTCTAAGCGAAAATCTTTCTAAGAGATATATCTGGTGAGATTTGGAGTCGAAGAGCATTTTTAGCTGGTGGTTGCTAAACGTATGTGTATTTTGAAAATGAAGGTTATGTTAATATTTGCTATGACATACTATACTTCAGGTATAAATATTGTAAAATAAAGTTTGGAGTTGTATGATGTTTAAATTTTTGTTTAGATATTTTTACTGAAATCTGAAATTTTGATGTTTGTGGGTGTCATCACAGGAAGCCCTCATGAGACTATAACTCGTCCACTAGTAGTGAGGTAGGGGTTTAAAGGCTTGTTGCATATGCTAAATGTAATCGAGAGTGCCAACGAAAGTAGTCTAGTTTAGGATTTTTATTTTTGCTTTTAGAGTTTTTAAATTTTTATTTTGCTCAAGGATTAACTAAATCTAAATGTGGAGGTATTTGATGAACACTGAAAATTGACTATTTTACCCCTGAATATTGGATACGTTAGCCCTTATTCTCAGTGTTTTTAATATCATTAATGGGATTTTTAGAGATTTAAAGGTATGTTTGGAAAATACATGACATAAGGATTAAATGGAAGAAAAATGGAGAAATTGAGAAAAAATCTATTTTTGGAAGCTGCTATTTTTGGAAATAGATATTCTTGGAGTGAATAGATTTTTAATATTTATTTCACCAGAATTTAGGGTTTTATTGTAAACTAATTAATTCAAATCTATTTATGAGAGTTTGAAGTAATTTAGTAATTTTTTAGATTTTTTTTTTTTTTTTTTCAAGTGGTGAGATAAATTATTAAATTTCATAATTTGAAAATATGAAGAAATGAAGCACTCAAATTCAAGCACATGTATATCAAGGAGGAGAGAGAAAGTGAATAATTAATAAATTTGGAAGAACTTAGAAGGAATATTTTGACACAAATTTAGTAGTTTGGCCATAACTTTCTACTTCGATATCCGATTGCATTTATTCTTTTTCGGTTCAAAAGAAGACTTCAAGGGCTACAACTTTTTAGTTTACTAAAGTTTGTGATTCGGACGTTTATGAGGTTAAAATTGAGTTGCAAGGTGTACACGTGTAAAAAAAGGGATTTTGTACCTACTATCCCTGGTGTGTTCACACCATGGCTGACTCAACCCCTTTGTGTTCACACCTTACCCGAATTTTACTGGTTTGTTTACTCCCTTACCTCCTTTAACACATTCCATGTTTAGCACAAACCATATCAGACCTCCAAGTGTCTTTTGTTTTATTTAAATCTTTAAATCAAGTCATTCACTCCACTTCCTTTCATCTATACATACTATCCCTCTCCCATTGAGGAAATTGAACTTGGACAAAGCATTTTTTGGAGAGCTTAAGAGAAGGAAACGAGGAGAAAAAGAGAAAACGAAAAAAGGCTTGGAGATTTTGGATTTCCAAAGGTTGGTTTTCCTAATTTCTTTTAAGTCTCTTCTTGTATTTTTTCTTTATCTCCATGATTATGTAATTTCAATTCCATGTTTTATTTATACAAGAAAGGTGGATTTATGTAGAATTATGGTCGTCTAATTATTTAATTTTTGTGTGATGAGAATTTGATTTTGTTTTTATTCTTTTTTATAATTTTATGTTCGAAATTATTCCAAGTTATTTGAGGAGAGTGGATGAAGTATTTAAAATAGGTAGAGCTTGATTTTTCCGATACAAGGCTCATTTGGAATTACAAGTGGAAATTTTATCTAGACTAAGACTAGAATTGAATTTCGTCGGTGTAATATATTTCATAATTATTATAATGAGAATTTTAACGAATGAAAAATTAGAATGCATGATTGATAATTTGAGTGAGGTTTCACATTCTATGCCTTGATTTTATTTTTAAAATTTGGAAAATAAAGCCTAATTGATTCTTTGATACAATTCCATTGTAAATATGTACGGAGGTAATTTTAGGTATTATTTTATTTTTGTTTATAAAATTAAAAAACTCTTGAAATTGGGGAACTAGGTTGGTAAATTAAATTATTTCATCTTAATTTTGTATTCTAAATTAGGTTAAGATTATTTATAATTTTTAGATTAATTCAACCATCTTATTTGAATTTAGGTAAATTTTAATTTTCCATTAAACTTAGATCTCTTTAATTGTTAAATTCTAATTTTAGATGGTGTTCCTATTTTAGACCTTAATTTCTATATTTAGAATGTTTCTAAATTAAAATTAAATTTCCTTGATTAGCAAAATAATTCCATATTTAAGATTTATTTCCATGTTTTCTAAATTTCTTAAAATATATAATTTAAGATGGAGCTGTATGGGACCTTGTAGGTCAGACTGTACGGGTCACCCTTGTCTGGGCCGAGATCAGTGATACAATGATGTCAGGATCGAGTATGGTCAGTGAGACTATAAACATGTGAGGCTGATCTGAAAGAGATTGTTGACTGCCCATAGTCGGCAGGAGGATTTGGCTGACCGTTGGAAGAGGGACTAGTACAGATTGAGGATTTGAGGGTGTAGAGGCTTTGTAGCAAAACTATCCGCTTGGTTTTAATGGTTTGGCGGTGCAAAGCCAGGGAGTCTTTTAATTGGGGAAGACGAGGCAACAATACGGAAACAATTTTCAACTTTATTTGAGGCTAGAGGTATGAGTTCAGTTTGAATTTCGAGGACAAAATTCCTTAAAGGGGGTAGTGTTGTACCGACCCGACCCAAGTTTTTGGGTTTTTGGGGAGATCTGTGGACCTCCGAAATGGGTTTTGTATTTTTGGTAGAGGGTGTTAGCGTGTGGTCTCTCTAACGGGCCCATATTATCCTAAATCCAAGCTTGGGAGCTCGAGAGGCATTTTGATAATTCTATATTATTATGGTTATTTCCCAAGAAAAAATTGTTTGAGAAATCACATAAAAACTTAGAATTTGTACCTAGATCCCTCAAAATATGCACACACATTCTCGTCAATTAGATACACATGTAGAATGTTGAAAAATACTCAATGTTTGGTTTTCGAAATTTTCGTCGGGATTTCTCAAATTTTAAATTATTTTCTAGTGTTTATTTTTCACAAAATCATATTTTCAGGCCAATATTTTGTTAATGAATTTAAAAAAAGTTTCAAAACTTTCAAAAAAAATATTAGAAAAAAAAAATCCAATTTAAAAATCCCCAAGTTTCTTTTAACTTAAACTATTCTCTTTTCATTACTTTTATTATTTAAAATAAATAAAATAAAGGCCTAGTTTCAAACCTAAAACTTTTTTGTTATGATTTATTTGATAGAGTTTGCAAAAAGAGATATTTTACAACATAATACTCCAAAAATCGTGTGGGCCCCATGGGACTTACACTTCACTCACCCAAGCCCACTTTTTCTAAAGAAACCCTAGCCCCTCTCTTTCCTTGTCTCTTTCTTTTCTCCCTCCCTCATTCTTCAAGAAGCCCTTGCTCTCTATATTTCCTTTCCAAACCCTAGCCGCCACCACACCTTCTCCCTCCCCTAACCCCATTACTCCATCTTCTTCCTCTTTTACTCCATCTTCTTCGTCTTCATCTTCTTTTTGTATTTCTTTTTCTTTATCCCTCTCTATGTATCTCTCTCTCTTCTCCCTCACTTTCGCTTGATTTTTCTTTATATCTTATTCTCCCACTTCCCCTCTATCAAAGCCCTCTTTTTTTTTCTCTCTCCCTTCAATTCTCCACTCCAATCAACCACCATGGCCGCTGCCCATTTATCCACCCAATAAACCCTCATTTTTTTTTCAACCCACTTCTTTTACAAAAAAAGGAAAAAAAACACTCTTGGCTTTTTACTTAATTTACATATTTTCTTAGGTTTTTTTTTTTTTGTAAATTCTTAAAACAAAAACCTCTTCACTAAGTTGACTCAATCGAGTCACCATTGAGTTGGGAGTTAGCAAGGACCAAATTGTTTGTATTTATGTAAACCCTTTTAAGTATTTCGTTTCTTAGACTTTTCCCCCATCCATTTGAGCTAAAATGGTGCCAACTCAACTCACTCGACTCGCCCCAACCGAGTTGATTAAGTCAAGACCCGAGTTCCACAGATTTTTAAACCAGCCACCTGTTCTACCTATTTGGACTAGCAGATCTCATCCCGGCCTTCCAATAGTGACTTGGGGTCAACTTGACTTCGACTCGGACTCGACTCAATGCTCGACTCGGCATGACTCAGTCACCAACTTGACGCCTGAATTGTCAAGTGGACATTATGAGCTCCGTGCACTTTTCACCAACATGTCTAGGTGAGGGGATTTATCACTATTTTAGCATGCATTGCATATATCAAATATGTATTTCTAGATATGAGGTGATCCAAATGGGACCCTCTATTTATTAAGCCACTAAGGGCGAACCGTTGAGAATGATTATGGGGCAATGGGTCTATTCGGGTGCACTCTTGTCCACTATTATTATTGTTGAGAAATTTTAACTAGAGAAACTGATATTTCACTTGATGTCTGGAAGATGTTATGATACATTGCAAATGAAGTCATGTTGGATATGGAGGTATGTGTTTAAGCATTGTTATGTGTTATTGACCACATGATGAGGTATGTTGTTGATATTGATATTATGTCAAAACGTGTTTGTGTTGTCATACATTATCATGATACCATGTGCATGGGAGGATTTGTTTATGTGTATACATTCATGATGATGAGATGAGTTTGGTTGTTGGGAGGACTTCTTCGTTACGCTCCAGCGGTCGAGACCCCCATAGGGGATACGGGTTTCCCTGTTGCGTTCCGGCGGTTGAGATGCCTGCCTTTGAGATTGGCTACCCGTTACGCTCCTGTGGTCGAGACCCCGATAGGGGATGCGGGTTTCCCCGTTGCATTCCGGTGGTTGAGGCGGTTGTGTATTGTGTGGTCTCCCATTTGTATTGGTAGGGAGACAGGAGTTGTTGGATGACAGTTGTGAGTTATGGAGGTGATGTCTCGGACTGGTCATGTAAGGACCCAGAACTTTTAACTCCCCATTTTGTATGAAATTTCTCTTTAAATGAATATAATGAATGATGAGATTTTGGTTCAAAAAAATGATATGAATGAAAATGTGGTGAATGTACATTGAAAATAAATAAAAAGACAAAAGTAGAATAAGCCAAGTACAAAATCACCCGGAAGGATGTATCGACCAACTAGATATATATCGTGGAATCAAACTATTGGACACATCGACGAGGTCGATGTATCGAGGTAGTCTAAGGTTCTCAAGTTAGGCACTCCTTTCTGTCTATTGCCATCCACATGCACTAGTTTCCATGCATGGTTATCCGCCCACACCGTTTCCACTTATCAACCACCCATTTAAGGGTCTCGGGCAACCAAAAGAGAAGGTGAGGGAAAAAAGGGAAATGAAGGAAGAGAAAACGAAAGAAATAAAATAAAGGAAAAAAATAGAGAAAAAGAGGAGAGAAGAAAGAGGGAGACCGCCCAGTTTCATTCGCACAAATCTCGCATTCTCATTCGTCTCTCAACCCCAGCTCGGTAGTGAGCTCTTCCCCTCACTATGGACTCATCTACCTCGAAGAAGAATGAGTAATGAGGCAAAAAGGAAGGAGAAGTCGAGCTAGCAAGGAGGGAAGGAAGCAAATAACGTACGTTTTATCCACTCGAGTACACCTGTAAATCCCTTGAGGTAGGTAGATTTTATTGTGATTTTAAGTGAAATAATCACAATAAGATGTTTATAAAACGTGTATGAACGAATTTAAGGGCTAAAGTACCAAAAATAATGCTCATACCAATTGTTAGTCTGCCAGCTTTGCCGAGTCCCTGTTTGTCAATTCAATGACTCTGGAAGAAGCACATGCTAAGAAGCTAGAAGACCTTAGGTGGTACCAACACCATAAAGAGGACCATTCCTAGGTTTAGTTGAACAAATGATAAAACCATAAAGAAGTCTAGAGAGGAAGTTGTCTAGTGAATTGGAACCCAACTTGGAAATATGTAGGTGGTTTCATTGTTAGCTCGACCAGTCGTACTCACTGACCCCTTAGTGGAGACAGGATTGACCCATCATAGTCAAGGACTAGAAGGCCAGTTTGACAGAGGTTCTGGATCAAAGAACTGTCACTCTGGGAAACCCTCTGACCGAGACTCTCGTATGCACCGACCCCTCGGTGATGAACTTAAACGACCCCTCGTGGTCGACGACTCATCGGTAAAGGTCTTGAGAGTTTTGGACTTTGAAGTCAAGTCGGCTCTCGAGAAAACAGACATATCGATAGTTTAAGACCGATCGAGAGTAGTAGGACTAACCCCTCGGTAGAGACCGACAGGTCGTTCTGGGTAAGACATGTTTCTGACTTGAAACTACTGTCAGTATGGTGTTTCCCCAAATCATGACACTCGTATGGACCGATCTCTCGGTGCCATAACTGTCAACCCATTGGCGGAACCGACCTGTCGACCGAGAAGTAATTAAGTCATTGGGAGTCCATTTAATGTGCAACGGTCGGGTGGTTGAACGGTAATAAATATAAACACCTACCTGTCGGTTCTGGACAGTCAGAAAACCGTTAAGACTCTTCTATAACTATGAGTGTTGGGTGATCGATTTACCATCTTCCTTGAGCTAAGAAGAATTATATACTCTAAGGAACGATCAACACTCTTGTACTAAGAATCATAAACAACCAATCTATTGATTGTGCTTGGAAGTGAGAAAGAGAGGAGGAAAATCATAAACAATTAATCTGTTGATTGAGTTTGGAAGTGAGAAAGAAAGGAGAGACATAAACTAGGAAACCTGAAACCAGTTTCCTTGTCACCCTGAGATTGTGATTGCTCTACGATGGCTACGAGGAGAGTTGTACACATTGGGTGTGATCTTCAAGAAGCACACATTGGGTTTGATCAGCGGGAAAGAGCTTCAAAGGCAAGTGCTTCTTGGTTTTAATTTGTTTTTAAGACCTTTGACCCGAAAGTGGATTAAGGGGCATTTGCTCCAGAACCACTATAAAAACCTCTAGAGCATCGTCTCTGGGCCGATTAGATAGGTGGAATTCCTATTCTATAGTGGTGGGTGAAATTCCCCGACGACTGAGTGAGGTGGAATTCCTACTCTAATTGTGAGGGTGTAAGTCCCCACATAGAGAATTTGGGGATAGCTCAAGGTTGAGCGAGTCCTAACAGTGGATGTAGGTTGGCGAACCAAACCACTTTATATCTTGTGTCCTTCTGTTTGTGGTGTTAGAGCTATTTTCTTGTGTCATCACATTCTCTAACACACTCACTTGATTGATATATCCACTGCGCTTAAACGGTAACGCCCGCCCCTTTTCACCGAAAAATCAAAGTCCATTTTTTTTTTTAAAGTGACAAAGGGCGCGGACGTCACGACGCGAGTTAAGTCCGAGCTTCTAAAGCCCGACCCTTAACTGGCCAACCCTACGTGTGCGTGGAACGGAGTCCACGAAGAACAGTTCACACATAGAAGTAAGCGTATGGAATGTTACATTTAATGCGGAATGATAATAGAGGCTAACCTACAATTTTTAGATAGCAGGGAAGATTTCATTCATTTAACTAACAAAAATATCTCAACATCACAATGTCCAAAATTAAAACCAAATTATCGCAAGTAATCTAATTATACAGTTCGACAAGCTAAACTATTCAAATATACATTTCCCAAAATAAACTTAAATAAAGTAAATAGTCCGCCTTCCCAAGCTCCTAAGCTTGGCTCCCGTCTCGTCCTTCTGCTCCGGCATTTCATGCGTCATCAGCTAGGGTAGAAGTAGGGCGTTAGACCACGCGCCCAGTAGGACTCCGATTAGGGCTAGCACACGGATTAATGATAACAAGCATACCGATAATAATATAGTGAAAACTGGTAGACAATCATATAATGAAACTATAAAGTGAATGCCATGCCATGGGTGTCTGTGTTATGAATCCCACCCATCATCCCCACCATCATGATGTCATATCCCCCTTGACGGAAAAACCTCGTCAAGATATATCCAATCATAAAATATCCCCCTTGACTGCAAGGCCTCGTCAAAGTGTCCCCATGCCTATTCTCGGTCGTCCCGACGGAGCATGGACTCCGGTTATAGCCTATTAGGCTATCCCCATGCCTGTTCTCGGTCGCCTCGACAGAGCATGGACTCCGGTTCCTTTATTTTCCCGCCCATGCCATGCATGAGATGTATGCATTATTCTATGTAATATATATATAATCCATGGTCATAATATAGAATTCATAACTTAGCATATAATTCATAATATTGCATTATGCCATATAAGATACATAAACCATGATTTAAAACTCATCATAAAATAAACCATAAAATTCCCAAAATAAATCAACGAAACCATCACATAATCCATGGCTTACAAAAAGGTAGGAATCCTACCGAATACCGACTAGCATTCTTTCTTTCGTTTTCGTCCGATAGATCCGGTCGCCGATCGCGCACTGTTTGCGATGTCCAGTACCTTATTATACATTAATAATTAGTCCATGTTTTTTAACCTTTTATATCCATTAATCACATACTTAAGGTTACCATAATTGCACTTATGTCCATGATCATTTCTCATGGAGTTCTTGAATTTGGCCATTATTTACAATTTTGCCACTACCCCTCCATGGATAATTCATTCTCTCTTCCATATACATTATGATCCATAATTGATCCATAACTTAGACCCGTTAATGATCCATCAACCATATCATGTGATCATAAAATTAGTCCTTTTATTAACCTAATCCTTATTCCTTTAAACCCATACAAAACCCCATACTTAACCCTTTAAATGGTTAATGGATCATGGGTTCAAAATACCCCATTCATCAAATCTTCCCATGGGATTTACTTCATGCATTTAAACTACAATGAGTCCATTACCCACTCATTCCCTTTGGAGGCCATAAACACCATTCACCCTCCAATTTAACCCACCAAAAGGCTCACAATTGGGCCATGGGTTCGGCCATACACCATGGCCGAACCCATGGTGTCTTTTTCCCATTTTTCTTGCGTCCATGTTACACATTTGAATTCATCACAAGTCCCTCACTTACAACCCTTAAAAAATTCCTTAACATAGACCCATTTAAAACTTTTAAACCATCAACACCTTTGCATTCTTGATTCTTAAAAACCCTTTAAGATACCCAACCTTTCCTTCATGCATGCATACATAATCCCTTAACATTTCACTAACATTTAATCATTCACAATTTAAAACCCTAAAATCATAATTCATCCTCCAAATTTTCAACCTTAAACACCCCATTAAAATTTCCTCAATTACCTACATTTAATCATTTTAAAACCCTAAAATCATTAGCCACTCTCATTATCTCCCATTCTTATAAACCCTAATAATTAACCCAATCATCTACCATGGGGTTCGGCCATGCTACATGGCCTAACCCTATGGCCCATTTACCTCTTCAACCTGCCCATATAACGATGCTTAATCAACTTCATCACAAGATGTCCTTAATCCATGCTTTACACAATTCTTAGTACCAAAGTCCTTAATGTATTTATTTTTCCTTAACCTAATTTATCCACTTTGTTCATTTATTCATCCTTCCATGGAATGGATTTTAAATCCAAGGCCAAAATATTTTTGGCCACATTAAATCCAAGAAATGGATTTCATAACCTCTTAAACCCTAAGAAAAAATTTAATCACTTGTTTTAGAAAATACTTACAATCCGACTGCTCCTTCGACGTTTCCTTCTCCTCTCGGATCCCTTAGCCTTCTACCTTCTTCTTCTCCTTGTTTGATCGGCCAAGATGGTCTTGATCAATGAGAGACCATCACACTTGGGTCGGCCAAGATAGGGTTAGACTTGAGAGAGAGAGAGAGAGAGAGAAAATGGAGATAAGAAAGATATCTCAAGGTTTTTATCTTGAGGTGGTCGGCCAACTCTAGGGCTTTTCTTTCTCTTCTCCAAGCTTTTCTCCTTCTTTTTCCTTAATTTTCTTCTTCTCTACTTCTTGGGCATGAGGGACGGCTATGGGAGTGTAAGGGAGGGAGAGAGAGAAAGAGTTGATGGAAAAGGAAAAGATGGAGAAAGATAAGATAGAGTTTATCTCATTTGGTGGAGTGACCCACACTCTGTAACACCCCATTTTCTTAATAAAGTGGATAATTACGAAAATGCCCCTGATTTGTTAAATTAATTATTTTGAGATGTCAAATAAGGAAATGGTGGGGCCCATTGCTCAAATTAAGATCATATGAGCACATCATAAATATCAAGTTTGATTGGATGGGTTATGTACATCAATTGGGTTGAAAATGGCTAAATGGGTCAAAGGGCCCAATTGGACCCAATGGGTCAAAATGGATGAATTGACCATTGTGTAAGCTGAAATTAAATGGGGTCAAGCTGAACTAATTGGAAATCAGGTAGAGTAAAAATGGGTAGGCTTGATACACATGTGAAAACCAAGTACAAATGACCAAAATACCCATAATTGGGTTATGGAGTCAAAAACGGGTCAAGGAGCTAAAGGGGGACCCAACGGGTCGGGTTGACTTTGTTGACCACAGCCGACCGTGTGGGCCCACAAATGAGTTCTATGGTGAGTTAAATCAGGTTAAGTGGAACTGATTTTATTTAATTTGAAATAAAAATGAGTTGACTCAAATGCATTAAGTGTGTTAAGTGGTGTGAGTTGAGTTAGAATAAAAGGGCCTTGAGTCAAGTGAGTTAAATGGATATTGAAAGGTGTTGTTAATCACACACAACCCTTGGAGAATCAATCCCAACCGTTGGGAGTGAAAGGGTGCTTTGGCAAAGCCAAAAGACACCAAGGTTGGGCGGAACCTATTCATGAATGGATGCAATGGTTCATTTCCAAAGAGATGCAATGTTTGGCACCAAGGGGTGCAACGTTTGGTACCAAGGGGTGTCTTGGTTAACACCCAACAACCCTTCGTTTTTGGCAAAAGTAATGAGGGAGGATGAATGGGAGTTGGGGGCTGAAACTATAAAAGGCAAAGGTTGCCTTTCTTGGCCGTTTTGTCATTGCAAATCCAAGATTTTTCCCATCTCTCTCTCCCTCTCTCCAATTCGTTTTTCCTGGCTGAAACAGCAGAGGTTTTGGCACCAGTTATTCAAGCATAAACCAGCAAGGAATTAAGGAAAGAAAGAAGAAATAAAAGGGAGAAACCAAGGATCAAAGACAAGAAGAAAGCTTGGAAAATTTGGTAAGTATTTATGTGTTATTTTGGTTTAATAACATGGAACAAATGGGGTGTGTATTGGGCCATAGTTATGGCCGATTGCACCAAGGTTTTAACCTTGATTAATAGAGGTTTAAAAATGGTAAAGATGACCATTGGGTTCGGCCACCATGGAGGGCCGAACCCCATGTAAGAGATTGGTTGGTTTTCATGTTTTGAAACATGGAAACCATGGAGTTTTGTGGACTGTTTTTGGAGTTTTATTTGAGATTCAAATGCATGTTTAAAAGAGGGTTAAAAACATGGATCTGAATGACATAAGGACTGAAGGTATCATGGGTCTAAAACAGTGGTTTGAAACTGATAAAATGGACCATTAGGATCGTCCATCTTGGATGGCTGAATCCCATGAAGTATGATGGTCATTTGAACAAGTTGATGAACTTAGTTGGATGGTTTTGAGAGGTAAAAAGGAAGCAATGTTATACTGATATTATATTTTAAAATGACACCTAAAACATGTTTGAAAGACCAAAACATGGACATAAGGTTCGGCCACCTTGGATGGCCGAACCCCATGTAAGTTTTTAATGATTTTGGTGAGTTAAAAACCATATGAAGTTATGGTGTTCTTATGGCAATTAATGGAATAACATGTTTACTGTTTTGATGGATTGTTATGCGGATGAACCATGTGTAATTCATGGTTGAGTTAGCATGATTAAACCATGAGTAATCATGGTGATTATTGGACCAAGTGAACCCTAGGGTTCGGCTATGAGTATGGCCGAACCCCATGGGCTGTTTTTGGAATAAATGGACTAAGTTCATGGTTGTGTTTGATATTATTCCCATGATTTTATAAAGGGTTTAAAGTATTGTAATGGAGAACCATTTGATGATGGAAGAGTGGGAATACAAGGTTCGGCCAAGTATAGGGCCGAACCCCATAAAATGACAAATTCTGAGTTGATGATGTTCGGCCATGGGCATGGCCGAACCCCACATGATGTGGTTGGGTCTTAGATGTGAATGAACAAGTAAATGATAGTATGATTTACTGATTGTCATATGGTCAAGGTGACGGAAGTTGAACGACGTGCAAGTCGTGAGGAAGTGATGTTTAAAGAAAGAACAAACACCGAAGCTAATCTTCGGTAGGTTTCCTACCCACTTGTGACCATTATTTATGATTTGGTTTTATGATGTTCTTATGAGATATGTTGTATTTGATTTACGTTACAAATGTGGTTTCGAATGATGAGTTAAGTATTTACAACTGTGGGGATGATGATTGTGGAAATCGGAGCCCACACTCCGTCGGAATATCCGAGATGCAACTGTGGGGCCTCCTTCGGCGGTGCAAGTCACGTCAGGAGAATTGACAGGTGGTTATGGAAACCGGAGTCCGCACTCCATCAGAATATCCGAGATGCAACTGTGGGGCCTCCTTCGGCGATGCAAGTCACGCCAGGAGAATTGACAGGTGGTTATGGAAACCGGAGCCCGCACTCCGTCGGAATGTCCGAGATGCAACTATGGGGCCTCCTTCTGCGGTGAAATGTCACGCCAGGAGAATCCAACAGGTTTATATGAGACACGGCAAGTAAAGGCTATATGTATGTGTGATGGGGTGGGACTCATTACATTTGCATACATACATAGCATGATTTTTATATGTTTTTGGATAATCAGATATTATGATATATGTGCATGTTTTTATATGCTAACCATGTGGTAGCCCTGATCGGGAACATACTGGGTGTGTTGATCTAACGCCCTAATTCTATCCTTAGAGGATAATGCAGGATCAAGGAAAGGTAAAGAGCAGGTCGATGACCGGGAGGGGAGCGAAGCCTAAGCGCTTGAATGATGAACAGGATTACTTATTTACGGTCATTTGAATTATTTGATGGACATGTAATAAGTTTATACTTAGCTATTGTTTGATTAGGCTATTGACTTTGGATGATGGTTTACCTTTATTATCAATTGAGACTGATACTTGCTATCTTTTCATATTATTTCCGCAGTTAGTCTAGTTTATTCCGCATGTTGTTGTTAGTTCCATGTGTGATTTATTATCATGGTTTAGTCCATGTGCACATGGGTGGCCAGTTAAGGTTCAGACTTGGGTAGTCTGAAATTAACTCGCGTTGTGACGCCCCCCGCTCTTGTTCACCCTGTGTTTCTTTCAAAAGAAATTTTCAGACTCTGATTTTTAAGAAGGGTGAAAGGGCGGGGCGTTATAGTTGGTCTCAGAGCGAAACGGGAAGTTGAATCATCTAAGTAAGATTAAGACGGTTTCATGTCTCACTGACGGATAAGAATCCAACTGGCCGATTCTTATGAGTCCGCTGACTGGGGGCCGGATTAATTTACTTCGAGTGACTCAGACTGAACAATCAATCTGAGAACGACAATGAAATATAGCAAAGTAAAGTACAGTCATCATAACTGGATATATCAAACATAGCAAAGTAGGATGCACTCCCCTGAAACTCCCACACTGAAAAACAAACAACAGGAATTTAGAGATTTCCCCAGAAACAAAAGAACACAAAGAGTGATGATTTGGCAATATCCCCAAACTGAGAAGTGATACATAATACTTAGGGAAGTTTTCCCCGAGAACAGCAGAACATCAAAATTTCCCCAAATTGAGAAATGATACTCGATATTTAGGAAGTTTTCTCAAAAACAAAGAAATACAAAGAGTGCTCATTTAGCAATTTTCCTAAACAGGAGATATTACGTGATACATAGGAAAACTCCCCAAAACAAGAAATACAAGATGATGATCAGGGAATTTCCCCAAGTATGTGAACATAGATTCTGACGTGAAACTAAGTCGATCAATGGGTCGATGACGACAATTGGTGGGTATATTGACCCCACGATAGATACAGTAGTTCCATGGTAAAGGTGACGAGGTCACTTGATTACATTGAGACGTGGTATGGGTGTGTCCCTCACGTGATGTGGATAATTGAGATGTGGTATGGGTGTGTCCCTCATATGGTATTGATGAGATAAGAGTATAGACTTCATGAGTATGGCTTAGAGTAGCTATGAGACTGTGGGAACCTTGATACGGAATACGGAGACTTGGTCCCGTAGGGCTACCATTGAGGAGTGGGTCCCTCGCATGCTACGAGCTGGAGGGCGCTCTCACGACTATTTTGCACACTTGATGTGCGGGAATACGCAGAGCTAGGTACTATTTTACCTTGTGGGGGTGGTACTAGTCTCATCAAACACGGATCGACCGCTTTAGAGCTTGACTGAATCACCTATGAGGTGAAGGGATGTAGGACGAGGTAGACCGGATCACGTTGGACGTGGGTCTTCTGCTTGGTAAGTCATGAGCCCTAAGTCTTGCTAAGGGGTCGAGGTATATTTGTGACTTGATATGGTTGCCACAGTCTTATAGTGATTCATTTGAATGTTGTTTCTACGGATATTAATCATGGATAGATGGTACTCATGGACAGAGTGATACCAAGGATGGATGGTATCCATGAATGGATTATACCCATAGGTGGGTTATTTCATGGATGGTTATTAATCATACACAAATGATACTCATGGATAGAGTGATGCCAAGGATGGATGGTTTCCATGAATGGATTATACCCATAAGTGGGTTATATTCATGGATAGTTATTAACTATGGATAAATGATACTTACTGGTAGATGAAATGTTCAAGGATGAATTATTTCCATGAATGGATTATACCCATAGGAGGGTTATATTCATGGATGGTTATTAAACAGCTGATAGATGACGCTGTAAAATGGTGGAAAATAGTGGAGAAACAACAGGCACTTGTGCCAGAAGGAGAAAGGATTGCTATGACCTGGGAGCAATTCTCAGCGACATTCTTAGAGCGCTACTTTCCGGAGGAAGAGAGAGAACGTCAGATTCAGGCCTTTATGACATTAGTGCAAGGCTCGATGACGGTGGCTAAGTATCATCAAGAATTTCTCAGCCTGTCAATTTATGCATTTTATGTTGTGGACACGGAATATCGAAGGGCTCGCAAGTTCGAGCGTGGTTTATGGCCAAACATTAAGGCCAAACTAACCGTGTTCAAAGCAGCCACGCTGGCGGAGGTAGTCAGCAGAGCTACCATTGTGGAGCAGGAACTGGCGGAGTTTGTACGAGCTGACAACCGTCGAGCACCGGGTGGGAGGGGTACTTATCAACCCAACAAGAAGTTCCGACCGAACTTCAGCAGACCCTCGCCATCTGTTGGATCTAGAGGAATGAGTAACTGTTTCCACTATGATCAACCAGGTCACTTCAAAAGGGACTACCCAAAAACTCAACAGGCTGTCATACTCCAGAGGATCATTCCGTCGGCCAGCTAGACCGGTAAACTCCAGAGGAGGCAGAATGCAAAGTCGGGGAGGTCGAGGGCCTAACCCTTCTGGAGTTGGTCGAGTGTTTTCTTTAGTACCACCAGAGGATGAGAATCACTCAGTTATACAAGGTATGGCAGTAGTGAGTAGTTCTTATGCATATGCACTATTTGATTCAGGAGCTTCACATTCCTTCATAGCTGCATCATTTATAACTGCTACTGGTACTCTAGTTCAAAGATTAGCCAAAACACTCACAATTGTGTCCCCTGTCGGAGACTCGGCACTGGGACTTATATGCACTGTGGTTAACACTGAATTAGCTGGACTCAGATTTGAGTTCAATTATCTGGTGCTTGACATGTCTGAGTATGATATAATATTCGGCATAGATTGGTTTGCTAAGTTCCATGCCAACATCGATTGTTATCGCCGAAGAGTGACATTTTGGTCACCCGAGGGCAAGCAATACGTAGTTCGTACAGATAAACAGAGTGGATTACAGGAAGGGTTGAACCACGTGGTATTGAATAATATCACCATAAATAAAGCTCCAGTTACTGAACTTCCGGCAATTGTACAAGAATTTGCGGATGTATTTCCAAAGGAACTCCCTGGTTTACCACCTATGAGAGAGATTAACTTCGAAATCAAGTTGTACCCTGGCACAGCACCAGTGTCGTTACCACACTATCGGATGGCACCAGCAGAGATGTCGGAGCTAAAGAAGTAGATTGATGAACTACTTACGCTGGGTTGCATCCGGAACAGTACATCGTCATGGGGAGCACCTGTGCTGTTTGTGAAGAAGAAGAACGGTTCACTTCGGATGTGTGTTGATTATCGGAAGCTGAATCAGCTAACAGTTCGGAACAAATACCCTCTACCCAGGATCGATGATTTATTCGATCAATTGAGGGGTTCTAGCCATTTTTCAAAGATTGATTTGATGTCTGGTTATCATCAAATATGGGTTAGGGAGGAAGATATAGAGAAGACAACCTTTCAGACGCGGTATGGACTATTCGAATTCGTAGTCATGCCATTTGGACTTACAAATGCGCCGGCTATGTTTATGGACTTAATGAACAGGATCTTCCGCCCATATTTGGATCAGTTTGTAATAGTATTCATTGACGATATTCTGATTTATTCCAAGAGTCAGGAAGATCATGCAGAGCATCTACGAATAGTTTTGAATACTTTGAGGCAAAATAAACTGTATGCCAAGGCCAGTAAGTGTGAATTCTGGCTATCTCAAGTGAATTTCTTAGGACATGTTATATCTGAGGAAGGAATAGCTGTGGATCCGGCTAAGGTGGCGGCAGTAAAAGACTGGAAAGCGCCAAAGAATGTAACCAAAATCTGCAGTTTCTTGGGATTGGCGGGTTATTATCGGAAATTTATCATGGATTTTTCCAAAATAGCGTCTCCGTTGACTCGACTCACTCAGAAAGGAGTCAAGTATGAGTGGACAGATTAGTGTAACCGGAGATTTGAAACGCTAAAAGAGAAACCTACAAGTGCTCCTGTTTTAATTTTGCTGGAAAGGGGCAAAGGTTATAAAGTACAATGCGATGCTTCAGGAGAAGGACTAGGGTGTTCACTCATGCAAGATCACCGTGTGGTGGCATATGGGTCAAGACAGTTAAAAATACACGAACGTCTTTATCCCACACATGACCTGGAGCTAGCTGCAGTGGTCTTCCCACTTAAAAGTTGGAGACACTATCTTTACAGTGAAAAATTTGAGGAATTTTCTGATCATAAGAGTTTAAAATATTTATTTGATCAGAAGGAACTCAATCTGAGGCAGCGTAGATGGATGGAGTATCTGGCGGATTACGAATTTGAGCTTCGATACCATCCAGGCAAGGCAAACAAGGTGGCGGATGCCCTCAGTCGCCTATCACATGCATCGGTAGCATGCTTGATTAGAACGGAATGGGAGATGTTGCACACCATTCGAGAGTTCAATCTTTATATCAACAACCGTGGAAGTATGTATAATTTGATCATACAGTCCAATATAGTCACCAAGATTGAACAAGAACAAAGAGCAGATCCGGAGATGGAGGAGATATGGGCCAGAATGTCCACTGGCGTAGACATACTGGAATGGGAATTACGACCAGGACAAGGTCTATTATTTCGGGGAAGAGTGTATGTGCCAAAGAGTTGCAGGAAAGAACTATTGGTTGAGGCACATCAATCCAAGCTCTCCATTCATCCAGGCAGTACCAAAACGTATCATGATTTGAAAAGGCATTATTGGTGGCACGGACTAAAAAGGGATGTGGCGGAATTCGTAGCACATTGCCTAACTTGTCAGCAAGATAAGACTAAACATCAAAAGCCACCTGGGTTACTCAAACCCTTATTAGTACCAGAATGGAAATGGGAGCACATTTCTATGGACTTTGTGACCGGATTGCCAAGATCTTCAAAGGGCAATGATGCCATATGGGTTGTGGTAGACCGACTAACCAAGTCTGCGCATTTCATTCCTATTAAGATGGCGGATTCATCTGAGACGTTGGGTCGGCGGTATATCAAGGAAATTATTCGGCTTCATGGCATTCCCCGAACAATAGTATCCAACAGAGATGGCCGGTTTACCGGTAGAGTGTGGCAAAGCATGAAGTCAACAATGGGAACAGATTTATTGATTAGCACTGCATTTCATCCACAGACTGATGGACAGTCTGAAAGGACGATACAAACCTTGGAAAACATGCTGAGAGGATGCATGTTGGATTTCAAGGGTGGATGGGAGGACCACTTGCCACTGGTGGAGTTTTCGTATAACAATAGTTATCAAGCAAGCCTTCAGATGGCTCCGTACGAGGCGTTATATGGTAGGCCTTGTAGATCACCAGTTGGCTGGACAGAGGCTGGTGAACCTGCATTGATTGGGCCGGAACTAGTTGCAGAGACTACCGCACAAATTAAGTTGATTCGTCAACACTTATTGACTGCACAGAGTCGGCAGAAGAGCTATGTTGACAAGAGAAAAAGATTTCTGGAATTTGAAGTGGGAGACATGGTATTTCTAAAGGTCTCGCCACAGAAGGGACATATGAGGTTCGAAAAGAAAGGAAAACTGTCACCAAGATTTGTGGGACCGTTTTCAATCATGAGAAGAGTGGGGGAGGTGGCTTATCAGTTAGCACTCCCATCACAATTAGCAGCTCTACACGATGTGTTTCACGTGTCGATGTTAAGAAAATATAATCCGGATCCGTCGCATGTTTTAAATGTCCAGGATATTGAAGTACAAAGTGACGTGACGTACGTCGAGAAGCCAGACAGGATAGTGGAGACCGAACAAAGGGTGTTGCGAAATAGAACGATTCAGTTCATAAAAGTGGTATGGGACCGACATGGTGATGAAGAGGCCACATGGGAACTGGAATCGGAGATGAGAACAGCTCACCCCGAATTATTTCTGTAATTTAATTTGAGAACCCTACTTCGCTCGATTTTCAGGACGAAAATTTTAAAAAGAGGGTTATATTGAAACACCCCATTTTCTCAATGAAGTGGATAGTTACGAAAATGCCCCTGATTTGTTAAATTAATTATTTTGAGATGTCAAATAAGAAAATGGTGGGGCCCATTGCTCAAATTAAGATCATATGAGCACATCATAAATATCAAGTTTGATTGGATGGGTTATGTACATCAATTGGGTTGAAAATGGCTAAATGGGTCAAAGGGCCCAATTGGACCCAATTGGTCAAAATGGATGAATTGACCATTGTGTAAGATGAAATTAAATGGGGTCAAGCTGAACTGATTGGAAATCAGGTAGAGTAAAAATGGGTAGGCTTGATACACATGTGAAAACCAAGTACAAATGACCAAAATACCCATAATTGGGTTATGGAGTCAAAAACGGGTCAAGGAGCTAAAGGGGGACCCAACGGGTCGGGTTGACTTTGTTGACCACAGCCGACCGTGTGGGTCCACAAATGAGTTCTATGGTGAATTAAATCAGGTTAAGTGGAACTGATTTTATTTAATTTGAAATAAGAATGAGTTGACTCAAATGCATTAAGTGTGTTAAGTGGTGTGAGTTGAGTTCGAATAAAAGGGCCTTGAGTCAAGTGAGTTAAATGGATATTGAAAGGTGTTGTTAATCACACACAACCCTTGGAGAATCAATCCCAACCGTTGGGAGTGAAAGGGTACTTTGGCAAAGCCAAAAGACACCAAGGTTGGGCGGAACCTATTCATTAATGGATGCAATGGTTCATTTCCAAAGAGATACAATGTTTGGCACCAAGGGGTGTCTTGGTTAACACCCAACATCCCTACGTTTTTGGCAAGAGTAATGAGGGAGGATGAATGGGAGTTGGGGGCTGAAACTATAAAAGGCAAAGGTTGCCTTTCTTGGCCGTTTTGTCATTGCAAATCCAAGATTTTTCCCATCTCTCTCTCCCTCTCTCCAATTCGTTTTTCCTGGCTGAAACAGCAGAGATTTTGGCACCAGTTATTCAAGCATAAACCAGCAAGGAATTAAGAAAAGAAAGAAGAAATAAAAGGGAGAAACCAAGGATCAAAGACAAGAAGAAAGCTTGGAAAATTTGGTAAGTATTTATGTGTTATTTTGGTTTAATAACATGGAACAAATGGGGTGTGTATTGGGCCATGGTTATGGCCGATTGCACCAAGGTTTTAACCTTGATTAATAGAGGTTTAAAAATGGTAAAGATGACCATTGGGTTCGGCAACCATGGAGGGCCGAACCCCATGTAAAAGATTGGTTGGTTTTCATGTTTTGAAACATGGAAACCATGGAGTTTTGTGGACTGTTTTTGGAGTTTTATTTGAGATTCAAATGCATGTTTAAAAGAGGGTTAAAAACATGGATCTGAATGACATAAGGACTGAAGGTATCATGGGTCTAAAACAGTGGTTTGAAACTGATAAAATGGACCATTAGGATCGGCCATCTTGGATGGCCGAATCCCATGAAGTATGATGGTCATTTGAACAAGTTGATGAACTTAGTTGGATGGTTTTGAGAGGTAAAAAGGCAGCAATGTTATACTGATATTATATTTTAAAATGACACCTAAAAAACATGTTTGAAAGACCAAAACATGGACATAAGGTTCGGCCACCTTGGATGGCCGAACCCCATGTAAGTTTTTAATGATTTTGGTGAGTTAAAAACCATATGAAGTTATGGTGTTCTTATGGCAATTAATGGAATAACATGTTTACTGTTTTGATGGATTGTTATGCGGATGAACCATGTGTAATTCATGGTTGAGTTAGCATGATTAAACCATGAGTAATCATGGTGATTATTATTGGACCAAGTGAACCCTAGGGTTCGGCTATGAGTATGGCCGAACCCCATGGGCTGTTTCTGGAATAAATGGACTAAGTTCATGGTTGTGTTTGATTTATTCCCATGATTTTATAAAGGGTTTAAAGTATTGTAATGGAGAACCATTTGATGATGGAAGAGTGGGAATACAAGGTTCGGCCAAGTATAGGGCCGAACCCCATAAAATGACAAATTCTAAGTTGATGATGTTCGGCCATGGGCATGGCCGAACCCCACATGATGTGGTTGGGTCTTAGATGTGAATGAACAAGTAAATGATAGTATGATTTACTGATTGTCATATGGTCAAGGTGACAGAAGTTGAACGACGTGCAAGTCGTGAGCAAGTGATGTTTAAAGAAAGAACAAACACCGAAGCTAATCTTCGGTAGGTTTCCTACCCACTTGTGACCATTATTTATGATTTGGTTTTATGATGTTCTTATGAGATATGTTGTATTTGATTTACGTTACAAATGTGGTTTCGAATGATGAGTTAAGTATTTACAACTGTGGGGATGATGATTGTGGAAATCGGAGCCCACACTCCGTCGGAATATCCGAGATGCAACTGTGGGGCCTCCTTCGGCGGTGCAAGTCACGCCAGGAGAATTGACAGGTGGTTATGGAAACCGGAGCCCGCACTCCGTCGGAATATCCGAGATGCAACTGTGGGGCCTCCTTCGGCGATGCAAGTCACGCCAGGAGAATTGACAGGTGGTTATGGAAACTGGAGCCCGCACTCCGTCGGAATGTCCGAGATGCAACTGTGGGGCCTCCTTCTGCGGTGAAATGTCACGCCAGGAGAATCCAACAGGTTTATATGAGACACGGCAAGTAAAGGCTATATGTATGTGTGATGGGGTGGGACTCATTACATTTGCATACATACATAGCATGATTTTTATATGTTTTTGGATAATCAGATATTATGATATATGTGCATGTTTTTATATGCTAACCATGTGGTAGCCCTGATCGGGAACATACTGGGCGTGTTGATCTAACGCCCTAATTCTATCCTTAGAGGATAATGCAGGATCAAGGAAAGGTAAAGAGCAGGTTGATGACCGGGAGGGGAGCCAAGCCTAAGCGCTTGAATGATGAACAGGATTACTTATTTACGGTCATTTGAATTATTTGATGGACATGTAATAAGTTTATACTTAGCTATTGTTTGATTAGGCTATTGACTTTGGATGATGGTTTACCTTTATTATCAATTGAGACTGATACTTGCTATCTTTTCATATTATTTCCGCAGTTAGTCTAGTTTATTCCACATGTTGTTGTTAGTTCCATGTGTGATTTATTATCATGGTTTAGTCCATGTGCACATGGGTGGCCAGTTAAGGTTCAGACTTGGGTAGTCTGAACTTAACTCGCGTCGTGACACACCCCGCTCTTTTTCACCCTGTGTTTCTTTCAAAAGAAATTTTCAGACTTTGATTTTTAAGAAGGGTGAAAGGGCGGGGCGTTACACACTCCACCCTTTAATTCCCCCACCAACCAAATGGGATTTTTATCATGCTTTATGCTTTATGACCCAACCACCATCAAGTCCCAATGTTTTTGGTGTTTGAAGATAGGATTGTTTTGGCCTCCCCTCCTTTGACCCCTTTGACCATGATTAGATTAGTTTAGTTAATTTAATTAATTTGATCATTAAGTTAAGTTAATTAATTCCCACCTAATTTAATTCCATTAAATTCCCTCTATGAAATCCACCCATGGTTGACCAAGTCAACCATGGTGGCCGCCCCACCAATTCTTGGTCCCCACCCCACCTCACTTGATGAGGCGGAGGTGGGTCCCAATTGGCCACATCACCTTGGCTTAATTCAAATTAACTTAGGTGATTTAAATTTAATTCAACCCATTCCAACTAATTAGACCACCATTGGGCCCATGGCCCAATTACATTCATCCTTACCCATTTATCTTAGAGTTTACATTATCTTGACCCATTGGGTCCCAAATGGGTATTGGGCCCAATTTGACCATCCTTGACCACTTAAATGATTTTAATTCCAATCCATGATCCATTGGGCCATACTTGGGCCTTTGTCCAAATTTTGGTCCATTTACCCTTTATTCCATCAAATTTCCCCATTTTCATCATTACAATAAATAATATTCACATATTCATTGACTTACAAATTCCGGGCCATTACATAATCTAATCAATCGAGTAAAATTAAAAAGGTCCAACGATTTTATATTGACCTATTCAACCACCCCTCTAGGGTCAATCGTGTTGTTCTATCTCCGAAGGGAACTTTCAATTGGTATCAGAGCCTAGTGCTCTTTACAAAGATTTAATCATCCGAGTAGATCCAAGCTAGAACACCATGGGAGACAGTCATGCAATATCCAAACCTCCTTATCTCGATGAAACAAACTATGCCTCATGGAAGCCTAAAATGAGAATTTTTTTTTGTTTCCATAGATTCGTCGGTATGGGATATTGTTAAAACTGGATGGCAAGAACCCATGGAAGAAAAAATGGTAGGAACCACATCAACCGTGGTGATGACGCCCAAACCTTATAGTTCTTGGTCCCTTGTTGAGAAAGCTGCTCAGACAGCTGATGGCAAAGCCATGAATGCCCTTAACTGTGCAGTCTCTGATAGTGAGTACATGCGGATCATGACTTGTAAAACTGCAAAGGAAACATGTAACGCCCCACCTTTTCCGAGAAATATCAGAGTCTAATTTTTTTTTTTTAAATAATAAAACATCGGAAGAGAGCGGGCGGCGTCACGACGCGAGTTAAGTTCAGACTACTCAAGTGTGAATCTTAACTGGCCACCCATGTGTACATGGACTAGACCATGATAATGAACCTCACATGGAACTAACATCAACTTGCGGAATAAACTAGATTAACTGCGGAATAAAAAGACTAGATAGCAAGTAACAGTATCAAACATTAATTAACATAAATCAACCATCCAAAGTATTTATCCTAATCAAACCATAGCAAGTAATGACTTATTACATGTCCAACAAAAATATAGTTCAAATGACAGTAATAAAAAGAAGTCCAGTCCAACATTCAAGCGCTTAAGTTTGGCCCCCCTCCCGGTCAATGACCTTTTTTTTCCCTTTCCTTGTACCTGCATTCTCCTCTGAGGATATTAATTAGGGCGTTAGATCAACGCACCCAGTAGGTTCCCGATCAGGGCTACCACATGATTAGCATATAAAACATGCATATATATCATAGTATATGATTAGTAAAAACAGGTAAAACAATGCTATGAAGTATGCACATGCAATGAGACCCTCCCATCATGTACATTCATAGCCATCACTTGACGTGCCTAGCACCACCGACAAGGTAAATTGCAATACACATCCATCTCCTCATCATTGACTTGATTCCTATCACGTATCAGTCCTCCTGGCGGGACTCTCATCGCCTAAGGAGGCCATTGTGACTATGATCATCGTGTTACTCTTCCTGGCGGGACTCTCATCGCCTAAGGAGGATGTAACTCATAAATTGCAACACTGTAGAACCTCATTCATCATCCCATGTCTATGCATGAGATGTCAATGCTTGTATGCCATTTGTTAATGCATAGTATATCATTTGAAACCACATAAAATAAACAAGAGTTGTATAAGAAAACTGGGGTAAAACTGTGGTTACAAGTAGGTAGGAAACCTACTGAAAATTCACTTCAGTACTTGATCTTTATTTAGCGTCACCTGCTCACGACTCGCTCGTCGTTCAACTTCCGGTACCTTATTATGTGACAACAAATCAATACCATCTTGTGGGGTTCGTGTCCGTACATCCAACCCTATGATCATTTCCATCATTGATCATTGGTTGATTATTTTCTTACGCATAGTCCATAATTTATCATGTATGTTTCCTTAATTAAAACAATCATAAACTCCCATCTAAAACAGCCCTTTTATTTCAAAATAGCCCCATGGGGTTCGGCCATACTCATAGCCGAACCCTAGGGTTCACTTGATCCAATCATCACCATGATCACTCATGGTTTAATCATGCTAACTTAACCATGAATTAAACATGGTTCAGCCGCATAATTATTGACCAAAACAGTAACATGTTAATCCATTTATTGCCATAAGAACACCATATCTTCATATGGTTTTTAACTCACCAAAAACATGAAAAACTTACATGGGGTTCGGCCATCCAAGGTGGCCGAACCCTATGTCCATGTTTTGGTCTTTCAAACATATTTTTGGTGTCACTTATTCATATAAAAATCAGTACATCATTGCTGCACTTTAACCTCTCAAAACCATCTAATAAATTCATTACTTTGTCCAAATAACCATAACACCTCATGGGATTCGGCCATCTTGGATGGCCGATCCCCATGGTCCATTTTTTTCCAGTTTTAATCCACTGTTTTAAATCAGTAACTTAACCATAACATTACCATGGTTCAGCCATATATTGGCCAACCAAAATCAGTAAATAATCTTCATGTAAATCACATAAAAACCCCATGGTAATGTATGGTTTTTATCTCTCAAAACCATCACCATTAACCATAAAAATTATCACACCATTTCATGGTGTTCGGCCATGCTCATTGGCTGAACCCTATGGCCTTTGGTTTGAACCTCTTAAACATGTCATCTTATGTCTAATCTAATCATCCAAAACAGTAAGACATTTGCATGGTTTTAACTTCCAAAAACCATCAAAATTCCAACATCAATTCATGGGGTTCGGCCATCCAAGATGGCCGAACCCAATGAACCCTTTCTTCATTTGATACCCAAGGTCTTAGACCCATGATACATTCAGCTATTCATGACATCCGAATCCATGTTTTAAACCTTTCTAAAACATACATTTGAATCTTAAATCAAACCCAAAAATAGTTCATAAAACCCATGGTTTTCATGTTTCAAAACGTGAAAACCAAGCAATCTTTTACATGGGGTTCGGCCCTTTATGGTGGCCGAAACCAATGGTCATCTTTACCATTTTAAAACTTCTATAAATCAGGGTTAAAACCTTGTGTATTCGGCCATAACCATGGCCCAATACACATCCATTTTATTAATCAAAAGTCCATGGAAATACTTAACAAATTCCAAGTTTTTCTTATTGCCCTTGCTCCTTGCGTCCTCCCTTTTATTTCTTCCTTTCTTCCTTAATTCCTTGCTGGTTTAAGCTTGAATAACTGGTGCCAAAACCCCTGCTGTTCCAGCAAAGAAAACGAATTGGAGAGAGGGAGAGAGAGATGGGAAAAACTTGGGTTTGCAATGACAAAAATCGGCTAACCTTGGTGATTGTTTCCTTTAATATTTCAGCCCCCAAAACCCCTCCACTCCCTCATCAATTCTTGCCTAAAAACGATGGGTCTTGGGTGCTATCCAAGGCACCCCTTGGCACCTACCCATGCAGCCATTCAGCTCTCCATGTATCTCATCTCAATCCCATCCATTTGCATTTTAACTTAGCATGGAAATCACCAAAACAAGTCCCCAATGTGTGGGACTTATTTTGGTTGGTTTGAGTCCAAGCCACCTCTTCATATTCCCTTCAACTCATTGATTTACAGCCCCTTTGATTTCCATTTTGACTCACTTGAACTCAAGGTCCTTTAGATTTCCATCTCAACTCACCCAACTCACCATACTTAATGCATTTCATTTAATGCACATGAGTTAACTCACCACTTGATTTAATTCCAACTCACTTCAGTCCCACTCAAACTGATTTAACTCATATTTTAGCTCCCTTGAGGGTCCACACGGTCAACCATAGTCAACACGACCCGTTGGGTCCACCTTTAGCTCCTTGACCCGTTTTTTACTCCATGACCCAATTATGGGTATTTTGGTCATTTGTAATTGGTTTTTACATGTGGATCAGGCCTACCCATTTTTCCTCCACTTGATTTCCAATCAAATCAGCCTAACCCCATTTAATTTAAATTCATAAAACGGTCAAATAATCCAGTAAGACCCGATGGGTCCCATTTGGGCCCTTTGACCCATTTAGCCATTTTTGACCCAATTAATGTAAATTACCCATCCAATCAAACTTAACATTCATAACGTGCTCATATGATCTTAATTTGAGCAATGGGCCCCATTATTTCCTTACTTAACATCACAAAATAATTAATTTAACATATTAGGGGCATTTTGGTAATTATCCATTTCATTGAGAAATTGGGGTGTTACAAATGGGAAGTTCTTGAGAGAACTCATGAGGGCACCTCAATAATCAAGAGGTCCAAACTTCAGATCCTCAAGAATCAGTTTGATACTCTTAAAATGAGGGAGGATGAAGTCTTCCTGGATTTTTATTCTAAGATAAGCGACATTGTAAATCAAATGTATGCTTTAGGTGAAGGGATACCCGAGGACAAGGTATGTGAAAGACCACTCTTTTGATATATTCAAACCTTGAAATTCACACACATACTAAGCTTTTTAGTTGTAACGCCCCGCCCTTTTTCACCCGTTTTCCGAAAATCAGAGTTTTTTTTTTTTTTAAATAGAAGAGTGAGAGAGGGCGCGGACGCCACGACGCGAGTTAAGTCCGAGCTTCTAAAGCCCAACCCTTAACTGGCCAACCCCACGCATGCGCGGAGCTAAGTCCACGAGAACGGTTCACGCGTAGGAGGTGAGCTCGTGGATTACGATTATTGCGGAACATGATAATAGAGTCTATCCTACCGTTTTTTTTTTATATAGAAGGGAAGATACAACATTAATTTACCAAAATGCCCCTATGTTCATACTTATATCACAAAATATCATCGTCCATAAGTAAAGTCCAAACCATCGCAAGAAATGCAAAATTATACAGTCCGACGCGCTAAGTTACTCAAAATTACATTTCCAAAATATAAACTTAAATAACTAGGAATGCGTTTCCAAAGCTCCTAAGCTTGGCCTCCGGTATGTCCACCACTTCCTGCCTCTCTGCGTCATCAGCTAGGGTAGAAGTAGGGCGTTAGTCAACGCGCCCAGTAGGACTCCGAGTAGGGCTAGCACATGGATTAGTGATACACACATACCGATAACATAAAATACAACAAAATAAGTATGTGATGAATGCTATGTCATGGGTGCTTATGTCATGTGTCCCACCCATAATCCTTATGATCATACAATGTATTATCGCCATGTTTGCTTCTCGGTCGCCCCGATGGAGTATGGACTCCGGTTATAGCCCTCAGGCTATCCCCATGTCTGATTCTCGGTCGCCCCGACTGAGCATGAACTCCGGTTATGACCCCTCAACTATCCCCATGTTTGCTTCTCGGTCGCCCCGACGGAGCATGGACTCCGGTTTGTTTATTTTTTTCTGCCCATGCCATGCATGAGATGTAGTGCATTATGCTATGTAATATATATGTAACCCATATACTTGACATATCATACATAGCCATAGAATGCATAATATTAAAATATAAACCATATGCTTCATAAACTTATAACTCATCATAAGATAAATCACAATCATAAATCTATCATAGGCCAAATCAAAATAATTTTAAATACCATTACATATCCATCGCTTACAAAAAGGTAGGAATCCTACTGAATACCGTGTCGCGTTCCGTTACGCTTCCCATTCGATAATCCAGTCGCCGATCGCGTACCGTTTGCGACGCCCGATACCTTATTACATTTACCGAATTAGTTCATGATTAAGTTCATAATTGATCCATCTAATTAGACCCATTAACGACCATTAATTATGTTACAATTTTATCTCAAATCAGCCCTTATCTTAGCCCATTATCCATTGGTTAAAACACATAAATAAATCCCATTTTTGGCCAATTTACGAGCCTAAAACGCAGCAACTATCCGCTTCATTTAATCATTCATAATGTATTCGATTTTCATGTCTAATCCACATAGGGTTCTTCAAAGTGGCCACTTATTACGGTTTTGCCACTCTTCTTCCATGGTACATCATCCATTCATTTATGTGCATTCTAAGTCCAAGATTCATTCATACTTAGGTCCATTCAATCATGACCTAGCATCATAAAATCAGCCACCTAATATTTAATTTTGAAAAACATTTACTCCCACACCTATTCCACATTTTGGCCTAAGGTGTGGCCCACATATCATTTTTTATAAATCCATTAAAATCTAGCATTCATCTACATCATTTTCCATTTATTAAAAATCCACTAATCACTATCCTAAGGTTCACCATTTTCAAAGACTAGATTTTGTCCCAAAATAATCCAATTTTAAAATCACAAATCTTCATTCTTTTTGGCCCTTTAAAACAAACTCCTAGGCATTGATACATGCATTAACCTTAGCCTAAAATTGATCAAAATTTGGGTCATGGTTCGGCCATACACCATGGCCGAACCCATGATGTTTCTTTCCCCATTTTTCTTGGTTTCATTTACCCATTTAAACATACCTCTAATGAAAATTAAATCATCCATTTTAAATCACCAATCATCACATATCATACTTGAAACATCCATAAATCTATCCATTTTTCTTAACCATTTGAGGCCTAACTTTCATTAACCACTCTCCATATTTCCATTCTTATAACAACTCAATAATTCACAATCACTAAACTATGGGTTCGGCCACCTTGTATGGCCGAACCCTATAGTCCATGATTTCCTAAAAATGTCATGCCTCCATCATTTTTGAGGTTACTTGAAATCATTTACATATCTCATAATTTTTCTTATTTAAATACTCCTTTAAAAAAAAACATCAACTTCTAATCATTTTAAAACCTTATCATCATTAACCATTCTCCATAATTTTTAAACCTTTCCATCTTAATAAAATTCATCACCATTTACCATGGGTTCGGCCATGCTACATGGCCGAACCCTATGGTCCATTCAATCATTAAAAATTCCATACTCTCCATGCTTCCATTCTTATAAAACACTAAAATTTCATCCATGGATTCCATCATAATTTTTTTTTTCCAAAAGTTGCCTACATTTAACCCTTCTAAATCCTTGGAACCCTAAACCATTCTCCAACTTTTTATTCTTATAAAAACCCTAATTAAAATGTATAAATTAAACTATACCTCAAATTAAAATCATCCTCATTTACCATGGGTTCGGCCATGCTACATGGCCGAACCCTATGGTCCATCCAAAAAAAATTCTATATCTCATGCTTTAATACAACCTTAGAATTCCAAAAATTTGAAATCATAAATCACTAATGTTTACTCATTTAAAAACCTAAAGCTCATTAGCCATTCTCCAAAATTTTAAACCTTAACCTCTTAATAAATTCATCATCATTTCCATTTTCTTAGCCTTCCATTTGATGATTTTAAATCCATTCCATAGCCAAAATAATTTGGCCACCATCATATGGCAAGGATGGATTCCAAAACTTAAAACCTTAATAATTAAATCTCTTGTTTAGAACATACTTACGATCCGACGACTCCTCCGGTCTTTGTTGCACCCGTCAACCTCTTTGGCCTCCTTTCTTCTTCCTCTCCTTGTTTGATCGGCTAGATGAGCTTGACAATGGTGGACATGCTTGGATTGGCTAAGATAGGGTTAGGTTGAGAGGGAAAGAGTATGGAAATGAGGGAGAAAATTCTTCAAAGATCTTGATTGGGGTGGCCCAAGACTTAATCTTTTCCTTCTATTTTCTTCTTCTTTCTTCTAAGTTTTCTTCACTCTTTTCCCTAGTGCATGGGACGTTTTTTGAGAGTGGAGAAGATGGAGATGAGTGAAATGGGTTAGTTGGGGAGGAGATGGAGGTGGGTGGAGTAACCTAGACTCCACATTAATTTTTGCTCACCAACCAACATGGGCTAGCTTGACTTTGGTGGTGGTGGTGAGACCCAACCACCAAGCATGGCTTCCATGACCCTCTTTGACTTGCCTATGTTGACCCTTAATTAATTAACCTAATTAATTAAGTTAAGTCCTCACTTAGGTTAATTAATTTCTATCCAATTTAACTCCATCAATTATCTATCTAATAAATCCACCCATGGTTGACCAATCAACCATGGTGGACGCCCCCACATGTACCTACCCCACCCGCCACCTCACTTGATGAGGTGAGGTGGCCCCACTTGACCATGTTATAATTAATTCCATTAATTTAACTTAGGTAATTTTACAATAACTTAATCAATTTAACTTACCTTAATCTACCCTAGTCATTCTTAAATTTATCCATGGTTGACCAAGTCAACCATGATGGTTGGTCCCCACTTTCCTTGGTCCACACGCCACCTCAATTGGTGAGGTGGAGGTGGGCCCCTTTGACCATATCACTTAATCTTGATACATCTTAATTTAGATAATTTATAATTATCTAATCCATTTAATTTATCTTAATTGATCTCCATTGGGTCCATGACCCAATTATATTCTTGTCTTACCCATTTATCTTAGGGCTTACCTACCTTGGCCCATTGGGTCCCCTATGGCTCTTTGACCCAAATTGACTATCTTGACCCAATTACTTACCATTGACCAATTAAATGAATAATTCTAATTCATGGTCTATTGGGTAATCATTGGCCCATGGCCCATTTAGATTCCCTCTTTGCCCACTTACTTAGGGTTGGAACCGATTATTTTGATCCTTGGGCCCCACATGACTATCGGGCCCCCTTTGACCATCATTGACCCGCTTGGTCCTCATTGACTCATTAAATGGATTTCATCCAATCCATGGCCCAATTGGGCCATCCGTGGGCCATTGTCCCAAAATTTGGTCCATTTGGCATTTTATTACATTAAACTTCAATTTAAAATGAATAAATGCCAATATATATATTTATCAAAAATTCGGGTTATTACATTAGTACTCTACTAAATGATATTTCTAGAATTTTCAAACGTTTACCCGAAGTACGACGTTTAGACGTGATTTATCTAAATACCCCAGTTTGACAAATACCCTGTATTCCAAGAATGGTAAACTTGAATCATAGTCAATCTATGTTTTAAGTAAACTTTTGATATTTTTAGAAAATTGATTTGTAGGTTTGAAACACTAGAAGGTGAGTTTCAAAACTTAAGGAGGCTTAGACCACCGATTTTAGGTGAAATGTTATTTTTGTAAAAATAGAGGATTTTAGATTTGTTAGTGCTTCGGCTTAGCCAAGCCCCTATTTGTCGATTCCATGACTCGGAAAGAAACACTTGCTCGAAGCTTGAAGACCTAAGATGATCAAGAGAAAAGATCATGCTCCACCGGATTGAAGCTCATTGTTATGGCAATCACAAAATCGGTTAAATGGTCATAGATGACTATAGGTGGTACCTACACCTTAGAGAGGACTATCCCTAAGCTTAGAAAAACAAATGGTTAAAATAATATGAAGCCTAATGAGGAAGGTTGACGATGAATTGGAACCCAACTTGGAAATATGTATTTGGTTTCACTATCAGCTCGACCAACCTTATCTCACCGACCCCTCAGTGTAGTCAGGATTGACCCATCGTGGTAAAAGATTGGTTGGCTCGAATGACAGTAGGTTCTGGAACATTAAACTATCATAACTCTGGGTTTGTCTCTGATCAAGAGTCTCGTATGCCCTGACCCCTCAGTGAAAGGCTAAAACGACCCCTCGTGGTCAACGACTCGTCAATCAAGATCTTGAGTTCTGAAATCTGAACTCATGTGGACACTCGAAGAAACAACATATCAGGAATCAAAATCGATCGAGAGTACTAGGACCACCCCTTAGTAATGGTGGCATGTCGTTCTGGGTAAAGGTTTCCAAATTGAAAACTACTGTCAAGCATGTTTTGCACCAGAAAGAGCCTCTCGTATGGACCAACCTCTCGGTACCATAAGTATCGACCCATCGGCGACAACGACATGTCGACCTGGAAAGAATATTACCTTCGGGAGAGCATTTAATGCATAACGGTCGAAACTCTAACGGTAACATTTCTATTCACCGACCCCTCGGTGAGACCGACTTGTCGGTACATTACCGTTACTTCAACTGGTTGCCTTCATTATATTAACAAAACCTTATGTAACTAGTTGACATCCATCAGATGGATCAGTTGGACCCTCATCTTTACCAGTGAGCTTAAACAAGGGCCAACAGAAGGATCACTCTTTCTCTCGTGCTTACACTAGGAAAATCAAATACAACCAATAAAATGGATTGAGTTGCGAGAAAGAGAGGAATGATGAAAACTTATAAACAACCAATCTAAGGATTGAGTTTGAAAGTGAGAAGGAGAGAACCATACACTAGGAAACCTTTGGTAGAACTAGTTTCCTTGACACCCTAGATTGTGATTGTTAAACTGTGGTTACGAAGCAGAGCGTCAGTATACATGTGTGGGATCTTGAAGAAGCACACATCAGAAGAAAGAGCTTCAAAGGCAAGTGTTTCTTGGTTTTAATTTTCTTTAAAACCTTTGTTCTGAAAGTGGATTAAGGGGAGGTACCCTAGAACCACTATAAAAAATTCTGGATCGTTGTCTTTAGCACATAGGTGGGTGGAACTCCCTACCAACTGGATAGGTAAAATTCCTATTCGACAGTGGTGAGTGAAATTCCCAACTGATTGAGTGAGGTGGAATTCATACTCTAATTGTGAGGGTGTAAGTCCCCACTTAGTTGATTTTGGGGATACCTCAAGGTTGAGCGAGTCCTAACAGTGGATGTAAGTTGGCAAACCGAACCACTTTAAATTGGTCTTATGGTGTTTGATCTATGTGTGTTTGTATTTACTATTTAAGCACTCTTCTTAACACACATCACTTTACATATTGATTATCTCATTATATACATTACGCACAAGCATCGATAATCAAAGTTTATGTCGGCTAATAGCATGTAGTGAAAAGGGGAGGGCGTGCACAATGATTTGTATTTTATATGGCATATTGCATTTACATCTTATGCATGGCATAGGAGGGATGAAATGAAACCGGAGTCCATGCTCCGTCGGAGCGACTAATAAACACACATGGGGATACCTTGATGTGCTTCATCCATCAAGGGGGGTACTATGAGATTGTGATACCTTGATGAGGGTTTTTCCATCAAGGGGGACATTATGTATGATTGAAGAGGGACATTGTATAATGATGATGTGCATGATGGGTGGGACTCATGACATATGACACCCATGGCATGGCATTGATTGCATGGTTTTGCTATACTATTATCTATGTGTTTTGTTATTACTAATCCATGCGTTGACCCTACTCGGAGTACCTACTGGGCACGTTGTCTAACGCCCTACTTCCACCTTAGATGATGATGCAGGAAATGGAGGAAATGAAGGACGCGACCGGAGCCAAGCGTAGGAGCTTGGAGGAGCGAGCTAGTTTATTTACTTAAGTTTATTTTGGAAATGTAATTTGAGTAACTTAGCTCGTTGGACTGTAATAACTTAGACTATTGCTATGGTTTGGACTTTTATTTTGGACATTATAATTTTGAGGTATTTTTAGTAATTTAAGTGATGTAATTCCTTGCTATCTAAAATTGGTAGGATAGACTCTATTATAACTCAGCATTTAGTTAATATTCTGCAAACTTACTTTCTACGTGTGAACTGTTCCCGTGGACTTAGTTCCACGCACACGTAGGGTGGGCTAGTTAAGGGCCGGGGTTTGGAAGCTCAGATTTAACTCGCATCGTGACGTCCCGCGCTCTTTGTCACTCTTTATTTTAAAAAAAAAAATTTAGACTCTGATTTTCGACTAATAGCATAATGAGAAGGGGGCGGGCATTACAATTTGTTGGATATTTTAAGTTAAGTTTAATTATGATTAAAGACTTGAAGTACTTTGCTATCTAAAATGGAATAGAATTAAGTTCTATTATAATTCCGCAGTTATGATTTTAATCCGCATGTTTATATTGTTATGTGTGAACCGTTTCATGGACTTAGTCCATACACACATAGGGTTGGCCAGTTAAGGGTCGGACTTTAGAAGTTCGGACTTAACTCCCGTCGTGACGTCCCGCTCTCTATCAGTCTTAAAAAAAAAAAAATAGACTCTAATTTTCGGAAAGCAAGTGTAAAGGGACGGGGCGTTACAGTTGGTTTTAGAGCGAAGCAGAAAGATTGAATCTTTTGAAGTAACATTAAGACGGTATCATGTCTCACTGACAGATAAGAATCCCAACTGACCAACTCTTCGTAATCCACTACAAGGGGGCCAGATTAATTTACTTCGTTAGACTCAGACGGAACATTCAATCTGGGAACAACAATGGATGATGGCAAAGGAAGTACAGTCAAAATAATTGGATTTATCAAACATAGCAAAATAGGATATATTTCTCCAATATACCCGAATTGAGAAACAAACAATAGATACTTAGGGAATTCCCCAAAAACAAAGAAAAATCAAGAGTGCTTATTTCGAAATTTCCCCAAAAGTAGGAAAATACAAACTTTACAATGAAAACTAAGTCATGATATTTTTCAATGGCTTAAGGAAAAATGCCTCCAAAGAAAAATACCCGACAAAACCAGAAACGTAAGGAAAAAGAGGTAGAAAAATCTCAACATGTGTAATGCTCCGCCATTTTTCACTCTAAGCTTTCCGAAAATGAGAGTCTATTTTTTTAAAAAAATAAATAAAGAGTGACATGAGAGCGAGACGTCACGATGCGAGATAAATCTAAACTTCTAATGTCCGACCCTTAACTGGCCAACCCTATGTGTGCATGGACTAAGTCACACATAGCAATATAAACATGCAGATTAAAATCATAACCGCGGAATTATAATAGAACCTGATTCTATTCCATTTTAGATAGCAAAGTACGTCAAGTCTTTATCCATAATTAACATAACATAATTATCCCAATAAACATCCAACCATAGCAAAATATCTAAATTATTAAAAGCCCGAAGTATTGTTACTCAAATTACAAGTCCATAAGTAACTTAATCAAAATAAAAACTAAAAGCATCCAAGCTCCTATGCTTGGCCCTTTTCTTGTTCTTCGTTTCCCACGTTTCCTGTATCATCCACTAGGGTAGAAGTAGGGTGTTAGAACAACGCGCCTAGTAGGTATTCCAATTAGGGCCAACACATGGTTAGTACAAAACATATATAGTAATATCATAATGTCAACAATCATATAAACCATGCCATGTCATGATGTCAAGTGCAATGAGTCCCACCCATCACAAGTACATATAAGTACCCCCACATAGGTCTTTCGGACGCCCCGACGGAGTGTGGCTCTTCTGGTTTCTTCTTGATGGGAAAGCACATCAAGGTATCCCACATAGGTTTTTCGGATGCCCCGACGGAGTGTGGCCCCTCCGGTTACATATCCTTCACCCTATGCCATGCATGAGATGCTAATGAAACACATGCTATTTTATATTGTAAACATAGCATTAAAACTTCACATTTGAATCATATCTTTTACAACGTAAATTCATCAAAAATAAGATAAAATCATTGTACATAAACCCATGGTTTCAAAGAGGTAGAATCCTACCAAAGACCACTAACGTGTCCTTGCGCTTTCTTCCGGTAACCGCTCACGATCGTACACACCTTGTAAGGTCCCGTTACCTTATAATATATCAATCAATTAAAACCATGTCCCATTTGATTTACAATAATGTATAAGTCCATAAACCCATAAATCATTCCCCATGGGGTTCGGCCATACACCATGGCCGACCCATGGTCTATCATTTCCTCCTATTTACAACTTTGCCATTGGTCTAATCCTTAGTTAGCCTTCATTCATTTTAATCTACAATACATAGACCCTAGGTCTACCAAATAATTCCCATGGGATTCGGCCATACACCATGGCCGAACCCATGGTCCCTTATTTCCATTTAAATTACAATATTGCCATTTCCTCCATCACTTTATGTTTAGGTTCAAAACATAAGTTCATAAACATCTAAGTCCACCAATAACTCTTCATGGAATTCGGCCATGCCACATGGCCGAACCCATGGTCCATAGTTCTTCACCATTTGCAATGTTTAAGACCATTTAAATGACTTATAATCTGAGGTCCATAAGCATAGGTCCATAAATTTAGACATTATATACATGGATCCACCAATGATCCACAACCATAGAACCATAAATAAAACCCTCCATAAACGATCCATTAATAGTGACATAAACACCCATAGAATTGATTCATGGGGTTCGGCCAAACACCATAACCGAACCCTATGATGTCTAACTTTCCAATTTATCCATTATATCAATTACGATCCTTGAATCCATAATTCAAGGTTCCTTCCTTTTTGGTCCAAAAGTCCATCATTAGAACCTTTCTAAATTAATAACCATCTTCCATTTAATCAATCACCATATTAAGTCCATCTATATTTTTCCAAGGGGTTGAGCCATACACCATGGCCGAAACCCATGATCCATGATTCTTATCTATTTTAAACCCTTTAACATCATCAACATTCATATATGATCTTCCATCATTTAAATCCATTATAATACATTAATATCCTTTCCATGGGGTTCGGCCATACAACATGGCCGAACCCTATGGTTCATCATTCCATTACAATACCATATTCATTCCCTCAATTTTCTTCCATGGGGTTCGGCCATACACCATGGCCGAACCCTATGGTTCCTTTCTTTAGACAAAATTATCAAATTACTTACCGGTTCCGCGACTCCTCCGATTTTCCTTCGCTTCAATTTGTTCTTCCGATCATTTTCTTCCTTATCCTCTTTCTACTTGATCTTTCCCAAAGCTGGCTGCTCTCTCTTCCTTTGTGTATGCCGTGCACCCCTCTCTTAATTTGTGTGTGCCGTGCGCCCTTGCTGCCTTTTCTTTATAAGACTTCCAATCGGTCCTAATTTAGAAGGTGTCGTTCCCCCCTTTGATTTAGCAATTGCCTTAGTGTTGCTCTTAACAAGGAAATGACTCCTTTTGGCGCATCCTCATGGATTGCGCCTATATCCTACATGGCAAAGCAATCTCTATTTTTAATCTTAGACATCTTCTATATTTAGCAATCCCCTAGTTTCACTCTTAACCAAGGAAAAGACACCTTTTAGAGATACTCTAACATATCTTCATGGATGCGCATATCTCACATACACGGCCAAAGCAATCTTCCAAGTTCCCTTTTATGCCCATAATCATGGATATACAAATCTTCATACACGACCATGTAATCTATATTCCATTTCAAAAATCTTTCCATGTTCCCTCTATGCGCATGCCACTTAATTTATACCCCTTATTTATAGATATTGCATTACCATTTTAATTCAGCCCCATTTAATTCTATTGAAACCATTTCCACAATCCGTTAGGTCTTAATTGGGCAATGACCCAACACTTTACCCATCTAAGGTCTATATTTAATAATTCACAAATTAAATGGGTAATTTTCATATATATTAATAACTTGAAAATCCGGGGTGTTATAACATGAAGAGGAGGAACGACAATCTCGACATGAAGAGGAAGAACAACCATCCCACCAAGAGGAGGAGGAACAAAGCAGCATGAATATACCGGTGGTGCCTCCTAAACTACAAAACTTGGTACAAGCGGTTGTCACTTCGGTGCTTCAACAGTACTTGAACGGGAATGGAACCACCAACGAGACCAATGACAGGAGCATGGTCAGGGACTTCCAGCAACAATGCCCTCCTTATTTCAAAGGGAAAGAAGGGGCTATCGGATCAGAAAATTGGTTGAAGAAGATCACTCAGATCCTGACCCTACTCAAGATTTCGAGTCATGCTGACAAGATTTTACTGGCCACGTCACAACTGATCGATGATGCCGGTTAATGGTAGAGAAGTAGCGAGCACTTCTTCCTGAAGGAGAGAGGACCGCAATGACTTGGGATCAGTTCTCAGCTACCTTCTTGGACCATTATTTTCTTGAGGAGGAGAAAGAGCGCCAGACTCAAGCTTTTCTATCTTTGGTACAAGGTACCATGACGGTGGCAGAGTACCACCAGGAGTTTCTCAGTTTGTCTTGCTATGCATTCTATATGGTGGATACAGAGTATCGAAGGGCAAGCAAGTTTGAGCGGGGCCTTCAGCCAAGCATTAGGGCCAAGGTAACCATATTCAAGCAGCTACATTGGCGGAAGTGGTCAGTAGGGCCACTATAGCAGAGAAAGAGATGGCTTAATTAGTGCGTTTTGACAACTGCCGATCTCAGAGTGGGAGGGGTACATTTCAGCCCAACAAGAAGTTCCGACCGAACTTTAGCAGACCCTCACCATCCACTGGGACAACAGGGGATTTTCGTCCCAATCATCCCTCCCCATCTGCATCAGTAACTCAGGCTCCCAGAGGGGTGAACAACTGCTTTCATTGTGATCAGCCTGGCCATTTTAAGAGGGAATGCCCACAACTCAGTAAACCCTCTAATTCCAGAGGTTCATTTCGCCAACCAGCTAGACCAGCTAATTCACGAGGAGGCAGGACATTTAACCAGGGGGGACGAGCGCCTACAGGATCTGGACGGTTGTTTACCTTAGCTCCTCCAGCAGCAGAGGATCACTCTGTGATTCAATGTATGGCTATAGTCAGTAGTTCCTACTCCTTTGCTTTATTTGATTATGGAGCATCCCACTCTTTCATATCTGCTTCATTCATATCTGCAACTGGAACTTTAATACAAAACCTGTCCACATCACTCACCATTGTATCCCCCGTCGGAGACACATCATTGGGGCTTATATGCACAACAGTGAATACTGAACTCGTTGGACTCAGATTTGAGTTCAATTATTTGGTACTCGATATGACAGAGTACGATATTATTTCGACATGGACTGGTTGGCTAGTTTTCAGGCCAACATTGATTGTTATCTCCGTAGGGTAACATTTTGGTCACCTGAGGGAAAACAACATGTGGTGCGTACTGACAAACAAAGCAAACTGCATGAAGGGTTGAGTCCTCTGGTATTGAACAGTATCCAAATCAACAAGGCACCGATGGCTGAACTTCCAGTAATAATTAAGGACTATGCAGATGTATTCCCAAAAGAACTCCCTAGCTTGCCTCCCATGAGGGAGATTAATTTTGAAATCAAGTTGTACCCTGGCACTGCACCACTGTCATTACCACACTACCGGATGGCACCAGCGGAGATGTCCAAGCTAAAGAAGCAGATTGATGAACTGCTCAGACTAGGTTGTATCCGGAACAGTACATCGGCTTGAGGAGCTCTGGTTTTATTTGTGAAGAAGAAGGATGGTTCACTCCGTATGTGTGTGGATTACCGAAAACTGAACGAGCTGACGGTCAGAAATAAGTACCCTCTACCCAGGATCGATGATTTATTTGATCAACTTATAGGTTCCAGTCATTTCTCTAAGATTGACCTGATGTCTGGATACCATCAAATTTGGGTTAGGGAGGAGGACATAGAAAGACAGCCTTTAGAACGCGGTATGGACTATATGGTTTGTAGTCATGCCGTTGGAGTCACCAATGCACCGGCTGTGTTCATGGATCTAATGAACAGGATTTTCCGTCCTTATTTGGACCAATTTGTCATTGTATTTATTGATGACATTTTGATTTATTCCAAAACTCAGGAAGAACACGCTGAGCACCTGAGGATAGTTCTGGACACTTTGAGGAAGAACAAGTTATATGCCAAAGCCTGCAAGTGTGAATTCTGGCTACCCAAGGTTAACTACTTGGGACATGTCATATCAGCAGAAGGTATAGTTGTGGACCTGGCTAAAGTGGCAGTAGTGGGAGAATGGAAAACGCCAAAGAATGTAACCGAGATCCGTAGCTTCTTGGGATTGGCTGGTTACTACAAGAAGTTTATCATGGATTTCTCCAAGATTGCATCTCCACTGACCCGACTCACTCAGAAAGGAGTCAAATTTGAGTGGTCAGACGTGTGCAACCGGAGATTTGAAGAGCTGAAGAAGAGACTTACAACTGTACCTATCTTAATTTTGCCAGAAAGAGGCAATTGTTATGAAGTACAATGCGATGCTTCAGGAGAAGGACTCGGGTGTGTCCTCAGTCAAACTCATCGTGTGGTGGCTTATGGATCAAGACAGTTAAAAATTCATGAACGCCTCTATCCTACGCACAATCTTCAACTAGCCACGGTGGTCTTCGCTATCAAAAGCTGGAGACATTATTTATATGGCGAGAAGTTTGAAGTGTTTTCAGATCATAAGAGCTTGAAGTACTTGTTTGATCAGAAAGAGCTCAACCTGAGGCAGCGCAGATGGATGGAATATCTGCAGAATTATGAGTTTACACTTCATTATCACCTTGGCAAGGAAAACAAGGTGGCAGATGCCCTCAGCGGCATATCACATGCATCAGTGGCATGTTTGATCAGGACAGAATGGGAGATGCTGAATATGTAACACCTCGGATTTCCAGTTAATTATTTTATATGAAATTACCCATTTTAATTATGAATTTTAGATTGGATTTGTATATGGATAAAGAATTGGGCCATGACCCAATTAGGACCCAATTGATTGTGAAATTGGTTTTATTAAAAATTAAATGGGTAGGATTAAATTGGTGGTGAATCATATCCAAATTTGAATAAAGGATCTTATGGCCGAATTTTGAATGTGAAATCCCTAGATTAGGCGCATGAAAAATATGTGGGATTATAAATCCACAAATGAAATTCTAGAATATGTGGAGGGGGATTTTCTTAATCAAATTGGATTTGCATATCCTAAGAAAATATTCAAAATCAAATGAGATTAAGCATGGCCGAATTTTGGAAACTAATATCTACAATTATGCTCATGGATTAATAGCCAAGGAAATTATCTAATTAAATAGAGATATAATTAAAACAAGGTCTTAAATTGAGCAAGGGAGATCAGTAAATCATTAAACAAAGCAAGGCCACATGGTATTGCCATCTAAGGCAAGGTAAGTCGGCCATGGTTAATAAGGAAGGTTTTGAATATGTCCAGTATTTTGGTTATAACTTTTCACTCCGATATCCGATGGCTTTGATTCTTTTTGCGTTGGAAAGAAGACTTCAAGGGATAAAACTTTGTAGTTGACATTTTTTCTGATTTGGAAGTTAACAAGGTCGAAACTGAGATACAATATCGTATACGTGTAAAACAAAACGGGAAACACAAAGGGCGCACGGCTAAGGGGTGCTCATCTTAAGAAATTTCTAATGTGGGACTAAGGAGAACTAATAAAAGGAGAGGCAAGGAGGGGGTGAACGGTTTTTACAACCCCATTATCAAGTTTTATTCTTCTCTTTCCCTCTCTCAATTCATCATTCTCTTTCACGCCAAAAGTAAGAGAAGAAAGGGCAGCAGCAAGAAGGAGTTCTTGTTTGGAGAAAAGCAAGGGGAAAGAAAAGAAAATTGGAAGAAGAAGAAACCAGCAAGGGTTTTCCGACCAGCAGAAGAAAAGATTAAGAGCAAAGAAAGGATCGGAAGAAATAACGAAGGAGTCGCGGGAACGGTTAGTTGTTTGATTTATTTTGTTTAAAAGATATGCTTATTTTTTTAATGGAAATACATGGGTTAGTTATGGTTTATTTTATTGGGTTATTAATAATGGAAAACCAAGGAAGCATGAACCATAGGGTTCGGACCACAATGCATGGCCGAACCCCATGTAAGAAGATAGGCTTAATGTATGATTTTTGTAAGCCAATGTATATCGGTTTTGGATTTACTTGGTGATGGATTAAATGAAAGGATTTTGGAGATGCTTAATGGAAGGTCTTCGGCTATATTTGGGTTCAAAACCGTGAAAGGATACTGATTTAGTGTATGGATTTAAATGATGGAAAACTTAGAGGATAGTGTGTGTTTAATTGGATTTAAAGAGGAGATATTGGAACCATAGGGTTCGGCATAGTGCATGGCCGAACCCCATGGATGAGGGATTCATAATTAGAAAGCATACTAATTTTGGAAAGGAGTTCTAATCTTAGAAAGTTTCCATTTATGGAAAGTTAGAATCTATATATGGAAACCTTCCATTTATGGAAGAAGTTGTTAAATATGGTACAACCATCTAATTTTGGAAGGTGTTTCCAAATATGGAAAGTTATGCACCATAGGGTTCAGCCAAGGTGTATGGCCGAACCCTATGGACCAAGTTAACTTAGAGATTGGTATAAATGGCAATAATGTAAATTGCTTTCAAACATGAAGATTATGGATCTATGTTTAGGGATTTTTAAAAGGGATTTTGAAGGATGAATTCCATGGAAAGAATAATGTTTTATTTTAAATAGATTTGTGTTGATGCTTTCTAAGATGCATGAAAACTATGGAGGGCTATGTTGTTTGAATTCATTTAAAAGAGAACCATAAGAACCATAGGGTTCGTCCATGGTGTATGGCCGAACCCCATGGAGTGGTTATGCTATTTTGAATGTTTGTTAATTATTTTTGGAAGGTGGAGTTCTAATTTAGAAAGATCTAAGAATAGAAAGGAGGGATTGTTTTTGGTAGATGGATTTGGAATGGAGAATAAAATAAGAAATTATCTAATTTTAGAATTGGTTGCTAAAATTGGAAAGCATACAATTATGGAAGGTGTCTGCTTTGGGACCTAAAACTTAGGTGACGAGACCAATGGCAATTTGGTAAATAAAGGGTAAAAATGAGGAATGGTGTATGGACTTAAAATATTGTGAATCAAGTGAGACTTGGTTTTGATTTATTATTATATATAAGGTAACGGGATCTCGCAAGCGGTGCGCAATCGGTGATCGACTCTTGGACGAAAACGCAAGGACTTGTGAACGGTCTTATGTAGGATTCCACCTCTTTGAAACCATGGATTATGTACTTGTTTTTATCTTATGTTTTGATGAAAATGTGTTTCAAAGGATTTGATTTATTATTGAATTTCAAATGCTACGTTTATCTTGATTTTAAATAGCATGGATTGATTATGTTCCAAAGGTGATTTTACATGTTAGGTTTTAATTGTATAAAGAGCATGTATTGGATATGTTTTTCAAATGATGATTTTCAATGCTATGTTTATGTTATAAAATGGCATGTGTTTCATTGGCATCTCATGCATGGCATGGGGTGAAGGATTTATAACCGGAGGGTCCGTCGGGGCGTCCGAAAAACCTATGTGCAACATCTTGATGTGATTTCCATCAAGAAGATTTCCGGAGGGTCCACACTCCATCGGGGCGACCGAAAGACCTATGTTGTAGGCACATTTATGTACAGGTGATGGGTGGGACTCATTGCATATTTGTCATCATTGCATGGCATGGATTTATATGGTTTTGATATCACTATGTTATATGATATGTTTTGTACTAACCATGTGTTAGCCGTAACTGGAATACCTACTGGGCGCGTTGTACTAACGCCCTACTTCTACCCAGTAGTTGGTGATACAGGTAATCAGGGAAACAATGAACCTAAGGCGGACCAGGCATAGGAGCTTGGAAGATCTAGTTTATATGCTTTGAATAAATTACTCATGAACTTGTATTTGAGTATTCGGATTTTGGGATATAATAACTTAGATGGTTGAATGTTTTGGTCTGATGATTATGACGTACTTTGCTATCTAAATGGATTAGAATGTGGTTCTAATATAATTCTGCATATTGATGATTATGATTCCGCAGTTGTATGATTTTATTTCGCAAGTCAGTATTGCTATGTGTGAACCGTTTTATTGGACTGAGTCGATACACACATAGTGTTGGCCAGTTAAGGGTCAGACTTTGGAAGTTCGGACTTAGCTCGCGTCGTGACGTCCCTCGCTCTATCACTCTACTCTGTTACAAAAAAAAAATATATATATATATACACTGAATTTACGGGAAAAAGCGAGTGAAAGAGGGCGGGGCATTACAGAATACCATACGAGAGTTCAATTTATATATCAATAACCATGGGAGTATGTACAATTTGATCATACGGTCCAACATGGTTACTAAGATTGAACAGGAACAACGGATAGATCCGGAAGTGGAGGAGATATGGGCCAAGATGTCTACTGGTGAAGTCATACCGGAATGGGAGTTACGACTAGGACAAGGTCTGGTATTCCGATGAAGGATATATGTGTCTAAGAACTGCAGAAGAGAATTATTGATTGAGGCGCATCAGACCAAACTCTCAATTCATCCGGGCAGCACCAAGATGTATCACGACCTGAAGAGACATTACTGGTGGCACAGACTCAAGAGGGATGTGGCAAAATTTGTGGCTCATTGCTTAACTTGTCAGCAGGTTAAGACGGAACATCAGAAGCCACCAGGGTTACTCAAACCTTTACCAGTACCAGAATGGAAATGGGAGCACAACTCCATGGATTTTGTGATAGGGTTGCCAAGGTCTTCAAAGGGCAACGATGCGATATGGGTCGTGGTAGACTGACTGACCAAGTCTGCACATTTTCTTCCCATTAAGATGACAGACTCATCTGAGACTTTGGGTCGGCGGTATATCAAGGATGTCATCAGATTACATGGTATTCCTCGGACTATTGTGTCCGACAGAGATGGTCGATTCACCGGCAGAGTATGGCAGACAGTCGGCCATGGGAATAGACCTACTGACAAGCACAACATTCCATCCAGAGACTGATGGGCAGTCTAAGAGGACAATGCAAACATTGGGGGATATGCTGAGAGCATGCATGCTAGATTTCAAAGGTGGATGGGAGGATCACTTGCCGTTGGTAGAATTCTCATACAACAACAGTTACCCGGCAAGCCTCCAGATGGCTCCATTTGAGGCATTATATGGTAGACCATGTAGATCATCTGTGTGCTGGACAGAGGCCAGTGAGCCTGCACTAATTGGACCTGAGTTGGTTGCAGCGACTACAACGCAGATACAGGTGATACAACAGCATCTTTTGACTGCGCAAAGTCATCAGAAGAGCTATGCTGACAAGAGGAGGAGGTTCCTTGAATTTAAAGTGGGGGACATCGTGTTCTTGAAAGTTTTGCCACGAAAGGGACAAATGAGATTTGGAAAGAAGGGGAAATTATCGCCAAGATATGTGGGACCATTTTCAATCATAAGAAGGATGGGGGACGTGGCGTATTAATTGGCACTCCCTTCACAGTTGGCATCTTTGCACAATGTGTTCCATATATCGATGTTGAGGAAGTACAATCTTGATCCCTCTCATGTACTAAACATACAAGACATAGAGGTCCAAAGCGACGTGACATATATCGAAAAGCCTATCCGAGTGGTGGACACAGAACAAAGGGTATTATGGAACCGAGCGATCCAGTTTGTCAAGGTGGTATGGGATCGACATGGCATTGAGGAAGCCACTTGGGAAATCGAGTCAGAAATGAGAACAGCTCATCCTGAGCTATTTATGTAAATGTTTGAAACCCTACTTCATTCGATTTTCGAGACGAAAATTTTAAAAAAAAGGGTTGTATTGTAACACTTCAGAATTCCATGTTATCAATATTTATGGAATTTGCCATTTTAATTGTGAATTAACGGATATGAACCTTAGATGGGCAAGGTGTCGGGTCAATGGCCCAATTAGGACCCAACGGTTATGTTATAAGTTTCAATTTAAAGTAAATGGGTAAGGTACATTTAATTGGGTCAATGTTGCTATTTGGGGTCAAAGTGCCCAATTGGGACCCAATGGGTCGTGGTTAACTTCGTTGACCACCAAGTGAGTTCAAGCCTAATTAAATGGGGTTGAATTAAAATGGTAATGCAATATATCTATAAATAAGGGATGGTCTGGATGAGGATGACACACACGCATACACCACAGCTAAGGCTAGATTTCCTCTCAGAAAATCAAGGAGGTTTAGTCGAACTAGGATTGTCCTAAAGGGGCAACACGCATAGATAAGTTGGGATTAGGCAATGAAATCGGATTGCCTAATCCAAATAAAGAAGATATCAAAAAATTAAATATAGGTTGCTTGGCCGTGTATGAGATATGCACATCCACGGTGATGCGCTCAAGTTCCTTTTAAAAGGTGTCCTTGCCTTTGTTAAGAGTGATACTAGGGAATTGCTAAATTGAGAGGATCTCGGCATCTTATAAACATAGAACCGATTGGAAGTTTTATAAAAGAGAGGCAGCATAAGAAAGAAGGGGCGCACGGCATACACAAATCAAATGAGGGTTTGACGCTTTGTGCTCTGTCAACAAGGAGTTCTCGGCAGTGTGCAGAGAAGGAGAGGGCCGCCAACTGTGTGAAAGATCAAGTAGAAGGAGGAATACATACAAAAGAGGCTAAGGAAGGAAAGGATCGGAAGAACAAGTCGGAGTGAAGGAAAACAGGAGGAGTCGCGGAACCGGTAAGTATTTTGATAATTTTGTTTAAATAAAGGAACGATAGGGTTCAGCCATGGTGTATGGCCGAACCCCATGGAAGAAAAATTAGAGGATGAATATAGTAGTTTAATGGAAGGATGAACCATAGGGTTCGGCCATACATGAAAGACATTGGTTATTATATGGGTTTTTGAGGGATGAAAACCATGGAATGTTATGAATGTTTTAAAAGGGCTTTAAAAAGGATATATGGTTAAGGACATGGTTCGGCCATTGCATGGCCGAACCCTAATTTTATTACGGCTAAAATACTAAGCATGAACAATGTATGAAATAGGTGGAAGATCAAGGATTAAAAAGGGGGACCAAAGTTAAATGATTGAGGTTCGGCCATGGTGTATGGTCGAACCCCACTAGGGTTTATTTTATGGACTTAGACATGATAAGAAATCAATTGGAACATGGGTTTAATTAATTGTTGTGTAATAAGGTAGCGGACTTCACAAGGGGTGTAGGATCGTGAGCGGTGACCGGACGAAAGCGCAAGGACACTTTAGTGGTCTTTAGCAGGATTCTACCTCTTTGAAACCATGGGTTTATGTACAATGTTTTTATCTTAATTTGATGAATTTACGTTGTAAAAGATATGTTTCAAATGTGAGTTTTAATGCTATGCTTCTAATATAAAATAGCATGTGTTTCATCTCTTCTTTTGATCCAATCAATCATTAAAATCCTTCTCAAATACCAACCATCTTCCATCAATTGAACATACTATCCATCATTTTCTCTCCATGGGGTTCGGCCATATGCATAGCCGAACCCTATGGTTCCTTAGTTCCATTAAAAATTTAACAAAACCAAACTCCTACACTTATGATTTCTTTTCTTCAAATCCAATAACATAAATCCAATGTCCTTTCATGGGGTTCGGCCATACAAAGTGGCCGAACCCTATGACCCTTGTTCTTCCCTTTTTAAACATCATTATCCATGATTTAACCCTTGATAGGTTCGGCCATACAATGGCCGGATCATGCTTCCTTGACCATTTTATTTAACAAGTGTTTATTGAGCACTTACCAAAACCGCGACTCCTCCGGTTCTTTCACTCCTTCTTGATCCTCTCATTCCTTAGTCCTCCCTTCCTTCCTTCTTGATCTTTAGCCGAGCCTAACCTTGCTGCAAACTCCTTGGAATAATTCGGCCAAGGTATAGATTTGAGAGAGAAAATGAGAGAGAAACTTGGGATGAAAATACCCAAGTCTTTGTCTTGGGGGTGGTCGACCTTGTGTGAAAATATTTGGAGATGGAACTCTATTTCTTTGGTCTTCTTTCTCCTTGAGTGTTGGTCGGCTAACAGAGGGTGAGAGAGAGTGGAATGAAACCTCTTTGATTAACCAAATTCAGCCCAAGGGGTGGTGTCTCTTGGTGGCACCACTTGTAACTCCCATTTGCATTAACCAAAATTCTTTATGCTCACTTGGGGGTTTCATCCTTGGGATGAAACTCCCAAGGCTCCAACGGTGTCTCATTGCTTTGGCTTGTATAACAGCCACCTCTCCATTATTGGCCCTTTTGGAGTTTCATGCATGAGAAATAATTCCCATGCATCCAAAGTTGTAGCCATTGCTTGGCTTGAGTAACCGCCACCTCTCCAATATTCTCATCAATGCCCCATGTGGGGTTTCATCTTTGAGATGAAACTCTCCCTTTATTTCCCTCCAACGTGTGGACCACCTTATCTGAATTTGAAACACCAGCCCTTGAACCTCATACTCCACTCATTTATAATTTATTTCAAACAACTCACTCACTCATAATTTATTTCAAATCAACTCACTCACTTATAATTTATCTCCAACCAACTCATTCATTTAACTCAACTATTTAATTCCATTTCAAGCTCCAATCAGCCCCAACTTAATCAAGCTTGGACTCACTTGATGGTCAACCAAGTCAAACTCGACCCATTGTGTCCAAATTGGCCATTTTGACCTATTTCACAAACTTTGACCCAATTAGTAATCTTGACCCAATTAAATTACATTACTCATTTATTTTATTTCAAACACAAAACTTATAGCCATTGGGTCTTAATTGAACAATGGACCCCACAACTTACTCAACTATGGTCATATCCTTTTAATTCATAATTTCAATGGCAATTTCCGTAAATATTGATAAACTGAAAATCTGGGGTATTACAATACAATCCTCTTTTTTAAAATTTTCATCCCGAAAATTGAACGAAGTAGGATTCCAAAATAATTACATAAATAATTCTGGATGAGCTATTCTCATCTCCGATTCAAGTTCTCAAGTGGCTTCCTGAATACCATGTCGATCCCATACCACATTGACGAATTGAATCGCTCTGTTTCGTAACACCCTTTGTTCAGTCTCCACTATTCTGATAGGCTTCTCGACGTATGTCACGTCACTTTGCACTTCTATATCTTGTACATTCAATACATGAGACGGATCGGGATTGTACTTCCTCAGCATCGATATATAAAACACATCGTGTAGAGATGCCAATTGTGAAGGAAGTGCCAACTGATAAGCTACATCTCCCGTCCTTCTTATGATGGAAAACGGTCCCACATACCTTGGCGACAGTTTCCCCTTCTTTCCAAACCTCGTGTGTCCCTTTCGTGGCGAGACTTTTAAGAACACCATATCCCCCACCTCGAATTCAAGGAACCTCCTCCTCTTGTCGGCATAGCTCTTCTGTCGACTCAGTGCAACCAATAGGTGCTGACGAATCAACTAAATCTGTGCTGTAGTCTCTGCGACTCACTCGGGTCCAATCAGCGCAGGCTCACCGACCTCTGTCCAGCACACTGGTGACCTACATGGTCTACCATATAAAGCCTCGAATGGAGCCATCTGAAGGCTTGCCTTGTAAATGTTGTTATATGAGAACTCTACTAGCGGCAAGTGGTCCTCCCATCCACCCTTGAAGTCTAGCATGCACGCTCTCAACATATCCTCCAGTGTTTGTATTGTCCTTTCCGACTGTCCATCAGTCTGTGGATGGAAAGTTGTGTTTGTCAGTAGATCTGTTCCCATGGCCAACTGCATACTCTGTCATACCCTGCCGGTGAATCGGCCATCTCTGTCAGACACAATAGTCTGAGGAATACCATGCAATCTGATGATATCCCTGATATACCGCCGACCCAAAGTCTCAGATGAGTCTGTCATCCTAATAGGAAGAAAATGTCAGACTTGGTCAGTCAGTCCACCACGACCCATATTGCATTAGTGCCCTTTGATGACTTTGGTGGCCCTGTCACAAAATCCATGGAGATGTGCTCCCATTTCCATTCCGGCACTGGTAAGGGTTTGAGTAACCCTGGTGGCTTCTGGTGTTCCTTCTTAATCTGCTGACAAGTTAAGCAGTGTGCCACAAATTCCGCCACATCTCTTTTGAGTCCATGCCACCAGTAGTGTCTCTTCAAGTCGTGATACATCTTGGTGCTACCCAGATGAATGGAGAGCTTGGTCTGATGTGCCTCAATCAACAACTCTTTTCTACAGTTTTTTGGCACATATATTCTACCCCGGAATACAAGACCCTGTCCTGGTCATAATTCCCATTCTGGTATGACCACGCCAGTAGACGTCTTGGCCCATATCTCCTCCACTTCCTGATCTGTTCGTTGCTCTTGTTCAATCTTGGTAACCATGTTGGACCGTATGATCAAATTATACATACTCCCATGCTTTGTGATATATAGATTCAACTCTCGAATGGAATTCAACATCTCCCATTCTGTTCTGATCAAACATGCCACTGATGCATGTGATATGCGGCTGAGAGCATCCGCCACCTTGTTTACCTTACCCGGATGATATCGGAGCACGAACTCATAATCCGCCAGATATTCCATTTATCTACGCTGCCTCAAGTTGAGCTCTTTCTGATCAAACAAATACTTCAAGCTCTTGTGGGTTAAGGGAATGAGATCTGGCCATCGTATGGCCAGATCCATCAATGGTTTAGATATAGTATTATGATGTTTAAAAATAACAAAATATGGACCATAGGGTTCAGCCCTTTGGATGGCCGAACCCCATGAGAAAATTTGGTGAATTCTATGGTGTTTGAAAGACAAAAATCCATATTATGAAGTGGGGGTTTTTAAGGATTTTTATATGGAATTAAGTTTACTGTTTTGGATAAATTATGAGATGGCCGAATCAGGTAGTTTCCATGGTTAAGATGTGGAGCCTAATATGTATATAATTGATGGAAGCATTGTGTTAAGAGAACCATAGGGTTCGACCATATGTATGGCCGAACCCCATGGACTGTTTTGTTGAATAATTGGGTTAAGTTTTTGATGGACATTAGGTAATAATTTTATGCTTTGATTTAAGAATAATATATGTTTGTTTATGGAATTAGTATGGGTATAATCGGCCAAAAAAATGATGGAAAGATGAACACAAAGAACCAGTTTGGTGAGGTTCAGCCATGTAGTATGGCCGAACCCCACTAATGGTAATTGTTGGACATAGTGGTTAGTTTATATGGAAATATGGAGGGTTTAAAAAAGGATCAAATTAAGTGGTGAGGTTAGGCCATGTGTATGGCCGAAACCCACTCAGATGGTTTTATGTTAGGCGATGGAAGATAGCTAATTTAAGCAAAGGTTAGTCTCAATGGCACAATCGTAATTATGGGTGAAATGATCATATGATTGGATAAATGGGCTAAAACCAAAGTGGTAAGGTTCGACCATAATGTATGGCCGAACCCTACCAAGGTTCATTTGGGAGTTTTGGGTTAATCAAAATGGATTAGATAAAAAAGGGGGTAACCAAAGTTTTAATGGGTGAGGTTCGGCCATGGCTTTGGCCGAACCCCATTAAGTGGTTCATGGAACATTAAGCTTTGCTGGAAATTAACTGGACAAATGATTAACTTGCTGCTATGTACATAAGGTATTTGGATTTCTAGAACGGTGTACAAGCCGTGATCGGAAGACGGTTCAAAGGAAGGGTCAAACAAAGTAACATAGTGTAGGTTTCCTACCTTGTTGTAACCACATATCTTATTTGCTGTTTTATGTTTATTTGAATAAGTTATTTGAATGAAATGTTATATTTACAAATGGCATGTTTGCATAGACATCTCATGCATGGCATGGGATGATGGTGTTGTAACCGGAGGCCACACTCCGTCGGGGCGTCCGAAAGACCACTGTGGGGTACCTTGATGATGAGAATCCCATCAAGAGGAATCCGGAGGCCACACTTCGTCGGGGCGTCCGAAAGACCACTGTGGGGTACCTTGATGATGAGAATCCCGTCAAGAGGAGGCTATGTAGAATGGTGATGGGTGGGACTCATTACATGTTCATTTCATACATAGCATATTTTTTATGGAATTTTGACACACATGTATTATTATATTATTTGTATGTTTTATTCTAACCTTGTGGTAGCCCTATTCGGAAACACTACTGGGCGCGTTGATCTAACGTCCTATCTCTACCCTTAGTGGACGACGCAGGGAAAGGGAAGAACGAGGATCGAGAAGAAAGCCAAGCATAGGAGCTTGGGCATTTTGAATGGATTTGAATGGAATTTGAATGGACTATTTATGGACTTGTTATTTGATTTATCTGGACAATGTAATTTGGTAATTAGATGTGTTGGCATGTAATAATGTAGTTAAGTAGCTACTATGGTTTGGTTTAGTTGGATGGTTTGGAATAAATGGTAGATTAAGGTTAAATAGTAATTTTGGAGAATAAATTATGTACTTTGCTATCTAAAAATGGAAAATTGGAATAGTCATAGGTTCTATTATAACCTCAGTTAGACTAAGACTATGTATATTCCGAATGTTATATTAGTACCATGTGTGGATCAGTTTTATGGACTTAGTTCATACGCACATGGGCTTGGCCAGTTAAGGGTCGAATTTAGAGATTCGAACTTAACTCGCGTCGTGACACTCCGTTCCGATCACTTGGTTGATTATAATATTATATTTAGAAAAAAATAAACTCTGATTATTAGAGTGAGAAGGGCGGGGTGTTACAGTTGGTATCAGAACGAAACGGGAAGTTGAATCTTCCGAAGTAATATTAAGACGGTTTCATGTCTCACTGACGGATAAGAATCCCAACTGACCGACTCTTCGTAGTCCGCGGACTGGGGGCCGGATTAATTTACTTCGTGGACTCAGACTGAACAATCAATCTGAGAACAACAAAGATAACAAAAGTACAGTTATTATAATGGATCTACAAAACATAGCAAAATAGGATATACTTCCCCAATTTTCCCCCAATTTGAGAAAAACAAGCAAATAGGTATTTAGAAATCTCCCCCCAAAACAAAAAAAAAAAAATCAAGTTTGCTTATTTGGAAATCTCCCCAAAATTGTGAAAAATACAAATTGTACGAGGAAACTAAGTCAATAATGTTTTCATGACTTAGGGAAATGGCTCCAAAGAAAAAGATCCCTCAGAACCAGAAAGAGAAGGGAAAGGTGTTGCAAATCAAGCAACATGAGAAAATGGTATCACAACACGAAAAATCTGTGTATGAAAAGGAGCCGTCTATACATGAGAAGGAGGTAACCCAATCTGAGAAGGAGCGATCTGTCCATGAAAAGTCGCGCAATGAGGAAGAATCACATCACTCCCGGCGAGAAGAGAAGGAGAGTGAGAATTCATCACGAAAGGAGGAAGAAGGGAACAGTGGTGTACATATACCACATGTGCTGCTTGAACTTCATGGCTTAGTTCAAGCAATGGTAACCTCTGTACTCCAGCAACATATGAATGGGAGTGAAAGTTCCAAAGATGCCAGTGACCGGAGTATGGCTCGAGAATTCCAGCAACAGCGTCCTCCCTACTTCAAAGGGAAAGAAGGGGCTCTCGGAGCCGAGCACTGGCTGAAGACGATCACTCAGATCTTAAACTTACTTAAGATCTCGAGTCATGCTGACAGGATTCTACTGGCTACTTCACAACTGATAGAAGATGTCGGTAAATGGTGGGAGGTGGTGGAGAAGCAGAGGGCACTCATACTAGTTAGGGAGAGGTCGGCCATGACATGGAATGAGTTTTCAGCAACCTTTCTGGAACACTACTTTCCGGAGGAAGAGAAGGAGCGATAGACGCAAGCCTTTCTGTCCTTGGTACAGGGCTCTATGACGGTGGCAGAGTATCACCGGGAATTTCTCAGTTTATCCATCTATACATTCTATATGGTGGACACGGAACATCGCAGGGCAAGGAAGTTTGAGTGGGGTTTACGGCCAAACATCAGGGCCAAAGTGACCATATTCAAGTGCACCACATTGGCTGAGGTGGTCAGCAAGGCCACAATAGCTGAACAGGAGTTGAATGCACTGGTGCAGTTTGACAACCGCTGAGGTCCAAGTGGGAGGGGTGGGTTCCAGCCCAACAAGAGGTTCCGACCGAACTTCAGCAGACCCACACCATTTGCAGGGTCCACGGGGGGCTTTCGTCCAAACCAACCCTCCCCATCTGCATCAGTCACCCAGTCATTCAGAGGGGTGAACAACTGTTTCCACTGTTATCAGCTGGGTCACTTCAAGAGAGACTGTGCAAAGCTCAATAAGCTCTCATATTCCAGAGGATCTTCCCGTCCACCAGCTAGGCCAGCTAACTCCCGAGGTGGCAGGACTTATAATCAGGCGGGTCAGGCACCTAATCCTACCGGATCTGGACTACTATCTGCTCTGGCACCTCCTGAGGATGTGGATCATTTTGTGATTCAAGGTATGGCCGTTGTCAATAGTTCTTATGCTTATGCATTGTTTGATTCTGGAGCTTCGCACTCTTTTATATCTACATCCTTTATAACTGCTACTCGTACACTAGTTCAACAGTTGTCCACCACAGTCACAGTAGTATCCCTTGTCGGAGACACGTCCTTAGGACTCATATGCACGGCCGTAAATACAAAACTTGCTGGACTCAGATTTGAGTTCAATTATCTGGTACTCGACATGACTGAGTACGATATTATATTCGGCATGGACTGGTTGGCAAGTTATGAAGCCAATATTGATTGTTATCGCCAAAGAGTGACATTTTGGTCACCTGAGGGAAGCAATATATAGTTCGTGCTGACAAGCAAAGCAGACTGCAGGAAGGGTTGTACCATTTGGTGTTGAACAATATTGTCATCAACAAAGCACCAGTCACTGAGCTTCCAGCAATTGTGAAAGAATTTGCTGATGTTTTTCCAAAAGAACTCCCTGGTTTACCACCAATGAGGGAGCTCAATTTTGAGATCAAGTTGTATCCTGGTACTTCACCAGTGTCTCTACTCCATTATCGGATGGCACCAGCAGAAATGTCCGAGTTGAAGAAGCAACTTGATGAGTTACTCAGACTGGGTTGCATTCGGAACAACACATCATCATGGGGAGCTCCAGTGTTGTTCGTGAAAAAGAAGGACGGTTCACTCAGAATGTTTGTGGACTACCGGAAGTTGAATCAGCTAACTGTCCGAAACAAGTATCCTCTACCCAGGATCGATGATTTATTCGATCAGTTGAGGGGTTCCAGTCACTTTTCCGAGATTGACCTGATGTCCGGTTATCATCAAATCCGGGTCAGGGAGGAGGATATAGAGAAGACAACTTTCGGGACACGGTATGGACTATTTGAATTTGTAGTCATGCCTTTTGGACTTACCAACGTACCGACTGTGTTCATGGACTTAATGAACAGAATCTTCTGTCAATATCTGGATCAGTTTGTTATAGTGTTCATTAACGATATCCTGATCTATTCCAAGAGTCAGGAGGATCATGCTGAGCATCTACGAATAGTATTGAACACCTTGAGACAGAACAAGATGTATGCCAAAGCAAGCAAATGCGAATTTTGGCTACCTGAGGTCAAATTCTTAGGGCAGGTTATAACAACTGATGGTATAGCCATTGATCCGGCTAAGGTGGCAGCAGTGTGGGACTGGAAATCACCGAAGAATGTCACTGAGATCCGTAGCTACCTGGGTTTGGCTGGATATTATAGGAAGTTCATCATGGATTTCTCTAAAATAACATCTCCATTGACTCAACTCACTCAGAAAGGGGTCAAATATGAGTGGCCAGAGTTGTGCAATCAGAGGTTTGAGGAGCTGAAAGAGAGACTTACAACTGCTCCTATTTTAGTTTGCCGGAAAGAGGCAAAGGTTATGAAGTACAATGTGATGCATCAGGAGAGGGACGGGGATGTTCACTCATGCAACGTGATCGTGTGGTGGTATATGGTTCAAGACAACTAAAGATACATGAACGCCTCAACTCCACACATGATTTGGAATTAGCTGTAGTGGTCTTCGCTCTTAAAAGCTGGAGACACTATCTATATGGTGAGAAGTTTGAAGTTTTTTCAGATCACAAGAGCTTGAAGTATTTATTTGATCAGAAAGAGCTCAACCTAAGGCAGCGTAGATGGATGGAATATCTGGCGGACTATGAATTTACGCTTCGATATCATCCTGGAAAGGTAAACAAGGTGGCGGATGCTCTCAGCCGCATATCTCATGCATCGGTGGCATGTCTGATCAGGACCGAATGGGAGATGTTAAACAGCATTCGAGAGTTCAATCTATACATCACAAACCATGGGAGTATGTACAATTTGATCATACGATCCAACATGGTTACAAAGATTGAACAAGAGCAACGAGCAGATCCGGAAGTGGAGGAGATATGGGCCAAGATGTCCACTGGCGTTGTCATACCGGAATGGGAATTACGACCCGGACAGGGTCTTGTATTCTGAGGTAGAATTTATGTGCCAAGAAGCTGCAGAAAAGAATTACTGATAGAGCCACATCAGAGCAAGCTCTCCATTCATCCGGGTAGCACAAAAATGTATCATGACTTAAAAAGACATTATTGGTGGCATGGACTCAAGAAGGATGTTGCAGAGTTTGTGGCTCATTGCTTAACTTGTCAGCAAGTTAAGACAGAACACCAGAAGCCACCAGGGTTACTCAAACCCTTGTCAGTGCCAGAATGAAAATGGCAGCACATTTCCATGGACTTTGTGACGGGATTGCAGAGGTCATCGAAGGGCAATGATGCTATATGGATCGTGGTAGACCGACTGACCAAATCCGCGCATTTTATTCCTATCAAGATGTCGGATTCATCTGAGACATTGGGCCGGCGGTATATCTAGGACATCATCAGATTACTTGGTATTCCTCGGACAATCGTATCTAATAGAGATGGCCGATTCACCGGCAGGGTATGGCAGAGTATGCAGTCAGCCATGGGGACCGATTTACTGATTAGCACAGCGTTCCATCCACAGACTGATGGCCAGTCGGAAAGGACAATACAAACACTGGAGGACATGTTGAGGGCATGCATGCTAGACTTCAAAGGTGGATGGGAGGATCATTTGCCATTGGTGGAGTTTTCTTATAACAATAGCTACCAAGCAAGCCTTTAGATGGCACCTTTCGAAGCTTTGTATGGTAGACTATGCAGGTCACCAGTGTGCTGGACCGAAGTCGGCGAGCCTGCGCTGATAGGACCCGAGTTGGTTGCAGAAACTACAGCACATATTCAGTTGATACGTCAGCACTTATTGACTGCATAGAGTCGGCAAAAGAGCTATGTTGACAAAAGGAGGAGGTTTCTCGAATTTGAAGTGGGGGACATGGTATTCTTGAAGGTCTCGCCACGAATAGGGCACATGAGATTTGGGAATAAGGGAAAACTGTCGCCCAGATATGTGGGACCGTTTTCAATTATAAGAAGGATGGGGGATGTAGCCTATCAGTTGGTACTTCCTTCGCAATTGGCGTCTCTACATGATGTATTCCATGTGTCGATGCTGAGGAAGTACAACCCCGATCCGTCTCATGTTTTGAATGTGCAAGACATAGACGTGCAAAGTGACGTCACATACATCGAGAAGCCTGTCAGAATAATAGAGACTGAGCAAAGGGTGTTCCGGAATTGAGCAATTCAGTTCGTCAAGGTAGTATGGGATCGACATGGTGTTGAGGAAGCTACATAGGAACTAGAATCGGATATGAGAACGGCTCACCCTTAGTTGTTTGTATGATTGTTTTGAAATCCTACTTCGTTCGATTTTCGGGACGAAAATTATAAAAAGAGGATTGTATTGTAACACCTTGGAATTTCAAAGTTATCAATTTATATGAATTTATTCATATTTACGGAATTGCCATTGTGATATATTTGATTTGAATTTAAATGGGTCAATGGTTCAATCAAGACCCAAAGGATGGTAGTTTTGTTTACAAAACAAATAAATGGATAAGATGTACTTAAACGGGTCAAAAATCATAATTGGGTCAAATTTTGTTAAATGGGTTAAAAATGGCCAAATGGGACCCAATGAGTCGAAATGGGCATGATTAATCATGGAGTGAGCTCAAACCTTAATTGGTCTAAGTTTCATTAAATATTTGAGTTAGTTGAGTTGAATTTATTAATTGAGTTACATTAAATGAATGAGTTGAGCTGGGTGAGCTAAATAAATGGGTTAGATGGAATATCTAAATGAGTGAGGTGAGTAGATAAAAGGTTTGTGGCTTTCAAATTCAAATAATATCCCACGTTGGCTGCATGGGGGTTTACTTCAAGCATAAAACGTTTAGTCAAAAAGTAATTGGAATTGCCGTTTTGGGAGTTACAAAGGTGAGAGGGTTATTTCAAATTCAAAATTGTATGCACGTTGGAAATGGTGTGGAGTTCATTGTTTGGGTCTTCAAAAGATAGCCAATACATGGATTGATAGTTCATGCATGTAACTCCAAGGTTGGAGAATAAATGGGTTGCTGATTGGACGAGTTACACACAATAGATTATGGCATTTCAAATTCAAAATAGATTTTAAACCAATGGGAGTTACAAAGTGTGTTCACACTTGGAGAAGGGGAGTTTTATTCCAATGATAGAACTCCCACATGGGACGTTGATGAGGGTCAAATGGAGCTGCTGTTTATGGAGTTACACATTAGAGAGGTGGCTGTTACACAAGCCAAAACAGAGAAGCAACCAATGGAGGGACGGTACAACACATGGGAGTTTCATCTCAAAATGAAACCCCCATGTGAGACCTTAAGGAAAGGGGAGGTTACACAAGTCCAACCAGCAAGGGACGTTGGGAGCATGGGAAGGTTTCATCTCATGATGAAACCCCCAAGTAACATAAGGTTTTGGGTTAAGGCAATGGGAGTTACACAAGGTTAACTTTGGGCTGAATTTGAGTAGCCAAAGAGGTTTCATTTCTTACTCTCTCTATCTCTCTCCCTTGGTCGTCCTCCCTCTCCCAAAACCAAGAACAGCAGCTGGTTGCTTAATCAGTCCTTGGATTGATCCCCTTTTCATCAAGACAAGTTCAGCAAAAAGGGTTTTGGCATCAAGGCTTAGCACATTCATCCAAGGCCAAAGTTCTATTTCTTTCTCTCTCATTTTCTCTCTCAAATTCATGTCACCTGGCTGAAGTATTCCAAGGAGGTTGCAGCAAGGTCAGTCTCAGCCCAAAGAACAGTAAGAGAGAATGAGAGATCAACGAAATAAAGGGTCAAGGAAAGAGTCAAAAGACCGAAGGAGTCGCGGTAGTGGTAAGCGCACTTTGAACCTTTATTAAATAAAGTGGGTTAAGGGAATGAGATCTGGCCATCGTATGGCCAGATCCATCAATGATTTAGATATAGGATTATGATGTTTAAAATAACAAAATATGGACCATAGGGTTCAGCCCTTTGGATGGCCGAACCCCATGAGAAAATTTGGTGAATTCTATGGTGTTTGAAAGACAAAAATCCATATTATGAAGTGGGGGTTTTTAAGGATTTTTATATGGAATTAAGGTTACTGTTTTGGATAAATTATGAAATGGCCGAATCAGGTACTTTCCATGGTTAAGATGTGGAGCCTAATATGTACATAATTGATGGAAGCATTGTGTTAAGAGAACCACATATGGCTGAACCCCATGGACTGTTTTGTTGAATAATTGGGCTAAGTTTATGATGGACATTAGGTAATAATTTTATGCTTTGATTTAAGAATAATATATGTTTGTTTATGGAATTAGTATGGGTATAATCAGCCATCAAAGATGATGGAAAGATGAACAAAAAGAACCAGTTTGGTGAGGTTCGGCCATGTAGTATGGCCGAACCCCACTAATGGTAATTGTTGGACATAGTGGTTAGTTTATATGGAGATATGAAGGGTTTAAAAAACGATCAAATTAAGTGGTGAGGTTCAGCCATGTGTATGGCCGATGTAACGCCCCTCCCTTTTTCACCCGTTTTCCGAAAATCAGAGTCTATTTTTTTTTTTAAAAAAAATGGAAGAGTGAGAGAGGGCGCAGATGCCACGACGCGAGTTAAGTCTGAGTTTCTAAAACCTGACCCTTAACTGGCCAACCCCACGCGTGCGCGGAACTAAGTCCACGAAAATGGTTCACGCGTAGGAAGTAAGCTCGCGGATTATAATCATTGCGGAACATGATAATAAAGTCTATCCTACCGGTTTTTAGATAGAAGGGAAGATACAACATTGAATTACCAAAATGCCCCTATGTTCATATTTATACCACAAAATGTAATCGTCCATAAGTAACGTCCAAACCATCGCAAGAAATTTAAATTTATACAACCCGACAAGCTAAGTTATTTTAAAATTACATCTCCAAAATGTAAACGTAAAGTAAACTAAGACTGCGCTTCCCAAGCTCCTAAGCTTGGCCTCCGGTATGTCCACCGTTTCCTGCCTCTCCTGCGTCGTCAGCTAGGGTAGAAGTAGGGCGTTAGTCAACGCGCCCAGTAGGACTCCGAGTAGGGCTAGCACATGGATTAGTGATAACACATATACCGATAAAATAACATATAACAAAATAAGCATGTGATGAATGTTATGCCATGGGTGCCTATGTCATGTGTCCCACCCATCATCCGTATGATCATACAATGTATTATCCCCATGTTTGCTTCTCGGTCGCCCCGACGGAGCATGGACTCCGGTTATAGCCCTCAGGCTATCCCCATGTCTGATTCTCAGTCGCCCCGACGGAGCATGGACTCCGGTTTTCATTATTTTCCCACCCATGCCATGCATGAGATGTACGTGCATTATGCTATGTAGTATATAGATAAACCATAATTTTGATATACCATACATAGCCATATAATGCATAATATTAAAAATATAATCCATATGATTCATAACTTAAAAACACATCATAAGATAAATCATAATCATAAATCCATCATAAGCTAAATCAAAATAATTTAAAACACCATCACATATCCATCGCTTACAAAAAGGTAGGAGTCCTACCGAATACCGTGTCGCGTTCCGTTACGCTTCCCGTTCGATAATCTGGTCGCCGATCGCGTACCGTTTGCGACGTCCGATACCTTATTACATTTACCAAATTAGTCTCTACGTTATCCATGATTAAGTTCATAATTGATCCATCTACTTAGATTCATTACTGGTCATTAATTATGTTACAAATTTATCAAAAATCAGCCGTTTAACTTAGCCCCATTTTTCGTGGTTTAAAACACATACATAAACCCGATTTTTGGCCAATTTAGATATTTCCAATTTGAGGCCTAAAACGCAGCAACTAATCGTTTCACTTAACCATTCACAAAATATCCGATTTTTATGCCTAATCCCTATAGGGTTCTTCAATGTGGCCACGTATTACGGTTTTGCCACTCTTCTTCCATGGTAAATCATCCATTCATTTATTTGCATTTTAAGTCCAAGCTTCATTCATACTTAGGTCCATTAAATCATGACCTAGCATCATAAAATCAGCCACCTAATATTTAATTTTGAAAAACATTTACTCCCACACCTAATTCCACATTTTGGCCTAAGGTGTGGCTCACATATCATGACCCCACTGCTTAATTTATTTATGTTTATTTTGGATAATGTAATTTGAAGTAGTATAGCTTGTCGGAAATGTAATAACTTAGATTACTTGCTATGTTTTGGGATTTTATGTTGGACATTATGCTTTTGAGTATTCAGTAATTAAATGAATGTTTCTCCCCTGCTATCTGAAAACTCGTGGGATAGTCTTTATTATAATATTCCGCATTGAGTTGTATTCCACGAGCTTACGTTTACGTGTGAATCGTTCCTGTGAACTTCGTTCCACGCGCACGTAGGGTTGGCCAGTTAAGGGCCGGGCTTTAGAAGCTCGGACTTAACTCGCGTCGTGACGTCCGCGCCCTTGTCACTCTTTATTTTAAAAAAAAAAAAACAGACTCTGATTTTGGTGAAAAGGGGCGGGCGTTACAGCCGAAACCCACTAAGATGGTTTTATGGATGGAAGATAGATAATTTAAGCAAAGGTTAGTCTCAATGGCACAATCGTAATTATGGGTGAAATGATCAAAAAATAAAATGATCATATGATTGGATAAATGGGCTAAAACCAAAGTGGTAAGGTTCAACCATAATGTATGGCCGAACCCTACCAAGGTTCATTTGGGAGTTTTGGGTTAATCAAAATGGATTAGATAAAAAAGGGGTGACCAAAGTTTTAATGGGTGAGGTTCGGCCATGGCTTTGGTCAAACCCCACTAAGTGGTTCATGGAACATTAAGCTTTGCTGGAAATTGATTAACTTGCTGCTATGTACATAAGGTATTTGGATTTCTAGAACGGTGTACAAGCCATGATCGGAAGACGGTTCAAAGGAAGGGTCAAACAAAGTAACATAGTGTAGGTTTCCTACCTTGTTGTAACCACATATCTTATTTGCTGTTTTATGTTTATTTGAATGAAATGTTATATTTACAAATGGCATGTTTGCATAGACATCTCATGCATGGCATGGGATGATGGTGTTGTAACCGGAGGCCACACTCCGTCGGGGCATCCGAAAGACCACTGTGGGGTACCTTGATGATGAGAATCCCATCAAGAGGAATCCGGAGGCCACACTTCGTCGGGGTGTCTGAAAGACCACTGTGGGGTACCTTGACGATGAGAATCCCGTCAAGAGGAGGCTATGTAGAATGGTGATGGGTGGGACTCATTACATGTTCATTTCATACATAGCATGTTTTTTATAGAATTTTTGACACACATGTATTATTATATTATTTGCATATTTTATTCTAACCTTGTGGTAGCCCTATTCGGAAACACTACTGGGCGCGTTGATCTAATGCCCTATCTCTACCCTTAGTGGACGACGCAGGGAAAGAGAAGAACGAGGATCGAGAAGAAAACCAAGCATAGGAGCTTGGGCATTTTGAATTGATTTGAATGGAATTTGAATGGACTATTTATGGACTTGTTATTTGATTTATCTGGACAATGTAATTTGGTAATTAGATGTGTTGGCATGTAATAATGTAGTTAAGTAGCTACTATGGTTTGGTTTAGTTGAATGGTTTGGAATGAATGGTAGATTAAGGATAAATAGTAATTTTGGAGAATAAATTATGTACTTTGCTATCTAAGAATGGAAAATTGGAATAGTCATAGGTTCTATTATAACCTCTGTTAGACTAAGAGTAAGTATATTCCACATGTTATATTAGTACCATGTGTGGATCAGTTTTATGGACTTAGTTCATACGCACATGGGCTTGACCAGTTAAGGGTCGGATTTAGAGATCTGAACTTAACTCGCGTCGTGACTCTCCGCCCCGATCACTTGGTTGATTATAATTTTATATTTAAAAAAAAATAAACTCTGATTATTAGACTGAGAAGGGCGGGGTGTTACAGTAGCAGTTATGAATGCAGCAGATCTGAAGGAATGTGAAGCTCCAGAATCAAATAGAGCAAATGAGTAGGAACTACTACCTACAGCCATACCTTGAATTACAGAATGATCCACATCCGCTGGAGGAGCTAGAGTAAACAATCGTCCAGATCCAGTAGGGATAGGCGCCCGCCCCGCCTGGTTATATGTCCTGCCTCCTCGAGAGTTAACTGGCCTAGCTGGTGGACGGAATGATCCTCTAGAATAAGAGAGTTTGTAAAGCTTTGGACAATCCCTCTTGAAGTGACCTGGCTGATCACAATGGAAACAGTTGTTCACCCCTCTGAGAGCCTGAGTGACTGATGCAGATGGGGAGGGATAATTGGGACGAAAGCCCCCCTGTTGACTCAGTGGATGGTGAGGGTCTGCTGAAGTTCGGTCGGAACTTCTTGTTGGGCTAATATGTGCCCCTCCCACTCTGAGCTCAGTGGTTGTCAACTCGTACGAACTCAACCATCTCCTGCTCTGCTTTTGTGGCCCTGCTGACCACCTCTGCCAGTGTGGCTGCCTTGAATATGGATACTTTGGCCCTAATGTTTGGCCGTAGACCCCGCTCAACTTACGTGCCCTTCGGTGCTCTGTATCCACCATATAAAATGCATAACAAGACAGACTAAGGAATTCCCAGTGATACTCCGCCACCATCATGGAGCCTTGTACCAAGGATAAGAAAGCTTGAATGTGGTGCTCCTTCTCCTCCTCGGGAAAATACTGATCTAAAAAGGTAGCTAAGAACCATTCCCATGTCATTGTAGTCCTTTCCTTTTCCGGCACAAGTGCTTACTGTTTTCCTATAACCTCCCACCATTTACCGACATCCTCGATCAGTTGGGATGTAGCCAGCAAAATCTTGTCAGCATGACTCGAGATCTGGAGTAGGGTCAAGATCTGAGTGATCTTCTTCAGCCAATGTTCTGCTCCGACAACCCCTTCCTTTGCCTTGAAGTAGGGAGGGCATTGTTACTGAAAATCTCTGACCATGTTCCGGTTACTGGCGTCACTAGTGATTCCACTTCCATTCAGATGTTGTTGGAGAACAGAAGTAACTACTGCTTGAACCAAGCTTTGTAGTTCAAGAGGCACCACTGGTATACTCATGCTGATTTGCTCCTCTTTCTCATGTTCACTATAGTAAGAGTGTCGCTCTTCCTCTTCCCGCCGTGAGTGCCGTTCATCTTCTCCATTTCGCGATTTTTCATGTTGAGATTGCTCCTTCTCATATTGAGATTTTTCATGTTGAGATTGCTCCTTCTCATGTTGAGATTTTTCCCTTTCTTCCTCATGTTGAATGAGTAGTATCTCTTTTTCCTTCCCTTTCTCTTGCCTAGTCTTTCTTTTTGGAGCCATTTTCCCTAAGTCATAAGAAAACATTATTGACTTAGTTTCCTCGTACAGTTTGTGTTATCACTATTTTGGGAAGATTTCCAAATAAGCACTCTTGGTTTTTCTTTGTTTTTGGGGAAAATTTCTAAATACCAATTGTTTGGTTCTCAATTTGGGGATATCGGGGAAGTGTATCCTATTTTACTATGTTTGGTATTTCCAATTATGATGACTGTACTTCCTTTGCTATCTTTCATTGTTGTTCTCAGATTGATTGTTCAGTCTGAGTCTAACGAAGTAAATTAATTCGGCCCCCAGTCAGCGGACTCCGAAGAGTCGGTCAGTTGGGATTCTTATCTGTCAGTGAGACATGAAACCGTCTTAATTTTACTTCGAAAGATTCAATCTTCCCGTTTTGCTCTGATACCAACTGTAACATCCCACCCTTTTTCACTCTAAATCAGAGTCTATTTTTTTTTTTACAATAATAAACTAGTGATAAGAGCAGAGTGTCACGACGCGAGTTAAGTTCGGACTTCTAAAGTCCGACCCTTAGCTGGCCAAACCTATGTGTGCATAGACTAAGTCCATGAGAATGGTCACACATAGTACTTTATAATTCTTGCGGAATAATATTACTTAATCTAACTGCGAGTTATAATAGAACCTAAGACTACTCCAATTTAGATAGCAAAGTACAAGTCATATAACCAAAATTACCTTAAACTAAACATTCGTTCATACCAACCAAACTATAGCAAATATTAAATAAGTTATTACATGCCAACATCTAACTACTCAAAATTACATGTCCATGTAAACTTAACAAAATATCCATAAATAAATCCATTCAAATATCCAAGCTCCTATGCTTGGTTTCCTTCGCTATCCTCGACCTTTCCCTTTCCTGTGTCATCTACTAAGGGTAGAAATAGGGCGTTAGAACAATGCGCCCAGTAGGTGTTCCGATTAGGGCTACTACAAGGTTAGTATAAAACATACATATAACATAATAATACATGATCATCAAAATCTTACAAAAACAATGCTATATATGTATGCAAATGTAATGAGTCCCACCCATCACAAGTATACATAGCCTCCTCTTGATGGGATTCTCATCATCAAAGTACCTCCACACAGGTTTTTCGGATGCCCCGACGGAGTGTGGACCCTCCGGTTATATAACCATCACCCCATGCCATGCATGAGATGTCAATGAATACATGCCATTTGTAAAGAAATATTAGCATTCAAATCCTCTTTGAACATAATAACTTAGCACATATCTCATAAAAATCAACATAAAAATAGCAAGTATAAATCGTGGTTACAAAGAGGTAGGAAACCTACACAAAGGTCACTTAAAAATATCCGTTCTTCTTAAACCGTCACCCCTTCGCGATTGCGCACCGTTCAAGAAGTCCCGTTACCTTGTTACATGTCAATAAGTCAAACACATCCCATTTGGTTTCTTAATTAAGTCTAAGACCAAGAACACCATTTTGTGGGGTTCGACCATACTACATGGCCGAACCTCACTATCTTAAATTTAATCTCTCCTTCAAATCCATTAATCTCCTTACCTAGACAGCAAACATTTATAATAACCTAGATCCATAAACATATTACCCATGGGACAATTTCTCATATTTACATTCTATATTGTATTTACGGTTTTTGCCATTGGTTTAACCCTTGCTTAATATTGGTAACAACCAATGTCCATAAAAATCCATCTTAGTGGGGTTCGGCCATACAACATGGCCGAACCTCACCATCTTAAATTTTGGTCCTTTAATCCTTCATACATAAGTCTCCATTTTGATTTGACCAACTATATTATAAATTGACCACTTCAAAAGAAACTAAGTCCATCAAATACCTATTAGTGGGGTTCGGCCATACAACATGGCCGAACCTCACCATCATAATTTTGGTCCTTTTTAATTAAGTCCAAATGCCAATCCATTCATCTAACATTCACATATTAATTATCACCACTGTCCATAAAATAAACCATAGTGGGGTTCGGCCATACTCCATGGCCGAACCTCACTCATTTAACTTGGGTCCTCTTTTAATCCTTGATCTATTATTTCCACCCATTAACTATATTAAAACAGTCCATAAAATTCAATAACCAAACAACCTTAAATCCATACATGTTATTTGATGGGGTTCGGCCATGTACCATGGCCGAACCTCATCTCTTCTTTTGATCCAATCAATCATTAAAATCCTTCTCAAGTACCAACCATCTTCCATCAATTGAACATACTATCCATCATTTTCTCTCCATGGGGTTCGGCCATATGCATAGCCGAACCCTATGGTTCCTTAGTTCCATTAAAACTTTAACAAAGCTAAACTCCTACACTTATGATTTCTTTTCTTCAAATCCAATAACATAAATCCAATGTCCTTTCATGGGGTTCGGCCATACAAAGTGGCCGAACCCTATGATCCTTGTTCTTCCCTTTTTAAACATCATTAGCCATGATTTTAACCCTTGATAGGTTCGGCCATACAATGGCCGGATCATGCTTCCTTGACCATTTTATTTAACAAGTGTTTATTGAGCACTTACCAAAACCATGACTCCTCCGGTTCTTTTACTCCTTCTTGATCCTCTCCTTCCTTAGTCCTCCCTTCCTTCCTTCTTGATCTTTAGCCGAGCCTAACCTTGCTGCAAACTCCTTGGAATAATTCGGCCAAGGTATAGATTTGAGAGAGAAACTTGGGATGAAAATACCCAAGTCTTTGTCTTGGGGGTGGTCGACCTTGTGTGAAAATATTTGGAGATGGAACTTTATTTCTTTGGTCTTCTTTCTCCTTGAGTGCTGGTCGGCTAACAGAGGGTGAAAGAGAGTAGAATGAAACCTCTTTGATTAATCAAATTCAGCCCAAGGGGTGGCGTCTCTTGGTGGCACCACTTGTAACTCCCATTTGCATTAACCAAAATTCTTTATGCTCACTTGGGGGTTTCATCCTTGGGATGAAACTCCCAAGGCTCCAACGGTGTCTCATTGCTTTGGCTTGTATAACAACCACCTCTTCATTATTGGCCTTTTTGGAGTTTCATGCATGAGAAATAATTCCCATGCATCCAAAGTTGTAGCCATTGCTTGGCTTGAGTAACCGCCACCTCTCCAATATTCTCATCAATGCCCCATGTGGGGGTTTCATCTTTGAGATGAAACTCTCCCTTTATTTCCCTCCAACGTGTGGACCACCTTATCTGAATTTGAAACAACAGCCCTTCAACCTCATACTCCACTCATTTATAATTTATTTCAAACAACTCACTCACTCATAATTTATTTCAAATCAACTCACTCACTTATAATTTATTTCCAACCAACTCACTCATTTAACTCAACTATTTAATTCCATTTCAAACTCCAATCAGCCCCAACTTAATCAAGCTTGGACTCACTTGATGGTCAACCAAGTCAAACCCGACCCATTGGGTCAAAATTGGCCATTTTGACCCATTTCACAAACTATGACCCAATTAGTAATCTTGACCCAATTAAATTACATTACTCATTTATTTTATTTCAAACACAAAACTCATAGCCATTGGGTCTTAATTGAACAATGGGCCCCACAACTTACTCAACTACGGTCATATCCTTTTAATTCATAATTTCAATGGCAATTTCTGTAAATATTGATAAACTGAAAATCTGGGGTATTACACTAAAGATTCATAATTTTTTGACAAATGGAATGAGATGAAAAGAGGTATATTCCTATATAAAAGCATAATGTGCAAGCCATCATGTAAACACACATTCCACAAAAGATTTGCATATATAAAAACATGGAACGCAACAAAAAATCAGAAGAGGGGTTTTTAAACCAAAACCTTCTGTGCACACACGATATATCGACGATGTCAATGGGTCTAAACCTCGATACATCGACTCTGAAATTTCCCTCTAGATTTTAAAACACATGGCATATGAGAGTTACGATTCTACCAATAAAAGCATATATGCCACACAAATATCTTGCAGAAATTCAAACTACAAGACATATACCAATTAAGTATATGGAATGAAAGCAAAATATCAACTAAGATTCCAAGCATGTGTTAAATGAGATACACTCAATGTTAAGCCTTAACACATCTAAGTTTACAACTTTAGGACTTTGAATCTAAGTCCAACACATGTATGACTCATCAAGCATGACATGTACTATAGCCAGGAAGAGTACAACCAAGACTTGCTTGAGTCAAGTGTGCCATGCCACAACCCATAGTTGTTTGAACTCACTTATACAAAGATTGATTCCAACTAAATTTGGTCTAGAGATACTCCAATGATGCTCAATTCTTGGACCAATGTATGGCATGAACAAGGTCCTATCCCTTGGGGATCCATACAAACATTTGATCCAGACTTTTCCTCTCAAATCTTTGAACATTGGGCATTTTGATTTTTCCGTTATTAACATTTAGCCCAAGTCCATTGAAATGAGACAAGACTCTCCTTTTGATGTTCCTATTCATAGAATGAGGAGGTCTTAACTTATCCCTAATTGATTTTTCATTGTAGGGATGATGCATGGAGTGAGGTGCAATGTATTTCCTAGGAACATTCACATAATGATTTACCTTATTCTTTTCAATGCATGAATTTCCAATCACCTCATGCCTTCTCTTCTTTTTTCTTGGAGAAGAACCATAAGCCACCTTTGATTTAACCTGCAACTTTCTTGTTTTACACTCATGTTTGAAGTGCCTGTTTAATCCACAATAAAAACATAATACATTTGAAGTGTCTATATTGTAGCTTTTTCGTAACATGGATTGGTTCACGGGTCTCTTAATATTTGACTAAGAAATACCATGCCAATCACCATTTGGTTTACGCAAATTAGATTCTTCCAATTTTAGCTCACCTTGGGTAACCATGTCTTGAGATTTCATAAGATTTTCTAAATTTTAGTTCAATTCATATTTTCATCTCTAAGACATTTTCCAACTTCATTTAGCTTCAAGTTTCATTTCCAAAAACCTTTAACTTTTCTTGAAGAAACTTTTGATTTTCTCTCAATTTTCATATTTCATCATTTGCATTTTTCACATTTATAGAGAGTGAATCATTTTCCATACTAGTACATTAGAGTTGGCAAAAGAGTTTGAAATTCTCAATTTTCACCTTATCAAGGTCCTTAGCCAATCTCATACTCTCTAAATACAAGGCATTGATGTAATTCCCCTCCCTTTTCACTCTACGCTTTCCGAAAATCAGAGTCTATTTTTTTTTTAAAAAAAAACAAGAGTGCTAGAGAGCGGGACGTCACGACGGGAGCTAAGTCCGAACTTCTAAAGTCCGACCCTTAACTGGCCAACCCTATGTGTGCATGGACTAAGTCCATGAAAACGGTTCAGACATAACAATATAAACATGCGGATTAAAATCATAACTGCGCAATTATAATAGAACTTAATTCTATTCCATTTTAGATAGCAAAGTACGTCAAGTCTTTAATCATAATTAACATAACATAATTATCCAAATAAACATCCAACCATAGCAAATCATCTAAATTATTACATGCCCGAAGTCTAGTTACTCAAATTATAAGTCCATAAGTAACTATCAAAATATAAACTAAAAGCATCCAAGCTCTGCTTGACCCTTTTCGCGTTCATGGTTCTCCTTGTTTCCGGTATCATCCACTAGGGTAGAAGTAGGGCGTTAGAACAACTCGCCCAATAGGTATTCTTTTTAGGGCTAACACATGGTTAGTACAAAACATATAAAATAATATCATAATGTCAAAAACCATATAAACCATACCATGTCATGATGTCAAATGCAATGAGTCCCACCCATCACAAGTACATATAAGTACCCCAACATAGGTCTTTCGGACGCCCAGACGGAGTGTGGCTCCTCCGATTTCTTCTTGATGGAAAAACACATCAAGGTATCCCACATAGGTGTTTCGAACGCCCCGACGGAGTGTGGCCCCTCCAGTTACATATCCTCCACTCCATGGCATGCATGAGATGCTAATGAAACACATGCTATTTTATAATGTAAACATAGTATTAAAACTTCACAATTGAAACATATCTTTTACAACGTAAATTCATCAAAATAAGATAAAAACATTGTACATAAAGCCATGGTTTCAAAGAGGTGGAATCCTACCAAAGACCATTAATGTGTCCTTGTACTTTTGTCCGGTAACCGTTCACGATCGTACACACCTTGTGAGAACCCGTTACCTTATAATATATCTGTCAATTAAAACTATGTCCCATTTGATTTAACATTAGGTCTAAGTCCATAAACACAACCTTTGTGGGGTTCGGCCATACCCCATGGCCGAACCTCACTTATTAAATTTTAGTCCTTGTCATTGTTTCCATCACCTCATGTTTAGGTCCAAAATTGATCCATACATAGTTCTTTAATCCAAACACATGATCCATCAAATTGTTCATGGGGTTCGGCCGTACACCATGGCCGAACCCTATGTCCATCATTTTCACTTATTTACAACGTTGCCATTGGTCTAATTCTTAGTTAATATTTCATTCATTTTAATCTACCATACATAGACCCTAAGTCCACCAAATAATTCCCATGGGGTTCGGCCATACACTATGGCCGAACCCATGGTCCCTTATTTCCATTTAAATTACAATATTGCCATTTCCTCCATCACTTTATGTTTAGGTTCAAAACATAGGTCCATAAACATCTAAGCTCACCAATGATCGACAACCATAGAACCATAAATAAAACCCTCCATAAACGATCCATTAACAGTAACATAAACACCCAAATAACCCATTAAGTTGGTTCATGGGGTTCGGCCATACATCATGGCCGAATCCATGATATCATTGTTCTATCCTCCTTCTTAATTTATTTACAATAATAAATCCATAATTGACCCATAGAATTGATTCATGGGGTTCGGCCATACACCATGGCCGAACCCATGATGTCTAAATTCCAATTATAGCAATTACCATCCTAGAATCCATAAATCAAGGTTCCTTCCTTTTTGATCTAAAAGTCCATCATTAATTTCTTTCTAAATCAATAACCATCTTCCATGGGATTCGGCCATACACCATGGCCGAACCCTATGGTTCATAATCTTCTCTTTTAAAGAATCATTAATCCTTGATCTTCCATTTAATCAATAACCATATTAAGTCCATCTATATTTTTGTAACGCCCGCCCCTTTTCACCGAAAGTCAGAGCCTATTTTTTTTTTTTACAGTGACAAAAGGCGCGGACGTCATGACGCGAGTTAAGTTCCGAGTTTCTAAAGCCCGGCCCTTAACTGGCCAACCCTACGCGTGCGTGGAACATAAATCCACGAGTACGGTTCACGCGTAGAAGTAAGCTCGCGGAACATAAAAATAACTGCAGATGATAATAGAATTATCCTACCAGTTCTTCAGATAGCAGGGAAGAAATACCCAATTAATTACGAAAATGCCATTATACAGTATTATCCCCAAAATAATACCTACACATAGCAAACTACCTAAATTATTACATTTCCGACAAGCTAACTATACAAATACATCTTTTCCAAAATAAACGTAAAACAAAATAATTAATCCGCCTCCCCAAGCTCCTAAGCTTGGCTTCCGTCTCGCCCTTCCGTTCCGCCATTTCCTGCATCGTCAGCTAGGGTAGAAGTAGGGCGTTAGAACAACGCGCCCAGTAGGACTCCGAGTAGGGCTAGCACATAGATTAGTAATAACAGCATACTGATAATAACCCAATGAAAATTGATAAACCACGTATAGTGAAAATATAAGATGTATGCCATGCCCTGGGTGTCTATGTTATGAATCCCACCCATCATTCCTGCCATATACTGTCATATCCCCCTTGACGGAAAACCTCGTCAAGATGTCCAACCGCAAAATATCCCCCTTGACGGCAAAGCCTCGTCAAGGTGTCCCATGCCTGTTCTCGGTCACCCCGATGGAGCATGGACTCCTGTTATCAAAATATCCCCATGCCTGTTTTTCGGTCGCCCCGACGGAGCATGGACTCCGGTTTGTTTATTTTTTTCCGCCCATGCCATGCATGAGATGTAATGCATTATGCTATTATTTATAACTCATAGCCTTAAGATATCATACATAGCCTTAATTTATAATGCATAACCTTAATCATAGTTCATAGCCATTAAATAAAATCCATCTTAAACATAGCATCCATAATTGTAAAAACCCATCATAAGATAAATACCAAAATCAATAAAATATGACAAGAATACCATCACACATCCATGGCTTACAAATAGGTAGGAATCCTACCGAACACCGACTCGGGTCTTTATTTCGTTTTCGTCCGACAATCCGGCTACCGACTCGCGTACCGCTCGCGTTATCCGGTACCTTATTAAATTACCAAATCAATCCAAGTTTTAATCATTTCCAAGCCCGTAAATCATAACTTAGTGGGTTTCTTCATTTTAGCCCATATTTACCATTTTTACCACTACCCTTCACATAAACAATTTTTCATTAATTCACACCTACTTAAGCCCAAAATTTAATCCACAACTTAGGTCCTTTATTTATTCACTAACCATGACCCAACATGAAACAAAATCAGCCATCTAATTTAATAAAATTTTCCATCATCTAAACACAAACATGGACCCAACCTTAGCTCATACAATGACCTACAAAATGGGTCATGGGTTCGGCCACATACCTTGGCCGAACCCATGATGTCTTGTTCCCCATTTTTTTCTTGGGTCCACTGTTACATTTTAGATCCACCAATAATCCCTCCTTGAGGGGTTTACATCATGCAACTAAACCATATTCTTAGCCCCATTTGGATCATTACTTTTGTTCATTTGAAACCCAAAATTCATCAACACATTATCCTTTAAACCCCACCATTTAATCATCATTTCATCACCATAGGGTTCGGCCATATACCATGGCCGAACCCATGGTTCATGATTCATCATTCATTGCTCCATAATACCTATATTCACCCAAAATATTAATCCACCCATCTTCCCATTTTCCATGGCTTTTTAAACCCTAAGACCCTAGCTAATTTCACACATAACAACCTAGGGTTCGGCCATGCACCATGGCCGAACCCATGGTTCACAATTCCTTCTCTTTTATGCCTTCTTAATGCCATAAAATCCCATTGCATTTTTCATCATAAAACCCTTTTAATACTCATCCCCATTCATTCATTTACAACCCAAAAATCCATTAGCCACCTTCATTATCTTCCATTCATTAACCCTAACCATTTTACATCAAATGGCTAATCACCCACCATGGGGTTCGGCCATACTATATGGCCGAACCCTATGGCCCATGATTCTTATTTCCAAGTACCCAATTCCATGTTCAATTTAATCAATCACACAATGCACACAATATATTTCTCCAATTTCTTACCCTAACCCTAATTCACCCATTTAGGGTTTTCTCCATCTTCCACCCTTCCATTTAATGCATCTAAATTCCATAGTATAAAATCACCTATCCACCATTTATTTCACAAAAATAAATTCCATTTCTTAGACCCTAAATTCAAAATTCTTTTATTTAAGAAATACTCACTATCCGACGTCTCCTCCGATTTCCGCCGCTCCCGTCGGTCTCCTTAGCCTCCTCTCTCCTTCCTCTTGATCTTTGATAGGTCAAGATCTTTGATCAAGGGTGGCAACTCCCAACCCTAGAATCGGCCATGTTAGGTTTGAATTGAGAGAGGAAAGAGGAAAGATGATGAGAGGAAGATGATAACCCTTTACCTTAGAGTGATTTCTCTCAAAATTCCACTTCTTTCTTCTCTCCTTCTCTTCTCTTTTCCTTAACTCTCTTTCTCTCCTTCACTTGGATGTAGGGGACGACCATGGGAGAGTGAAAATGGAGAGTTGAATGAAAATAGAATGGGAAAAGACATCAAGCCTTATCCCCATTTTTTTACTTTACATTAACTACCTTCACCAACCTTAAGATATTTTTGAGATATTTAAGTTGTTTTATGGCTTACAACTCCACTCCTCTAAGTCCCAACGTGTTTAACATTTTGAGGTGGGGTAGCTTGGTCTCCATTTGACCAATCTAACCCCATTTATCCACCAACTTGTTAATTTAAGTATTTAATTAATTTGGCAATTAATCTTAGGTTACTTCATTTTTTATTTATCCTAATTCCCATTATTCCACCCATGGTTGACCAAGTGAACCATGGTGGCCGGCCCCACCAATCATTGGCCCACACACCACCTCACTTGATGAGGTGGAGGTGGGTCCCACTTGGCCACACCACCATTGTTTAATTCCAAATTACTTAGGGTGATTAAATTTCACTAAGCCCACTCTAAATGGATCACCATTGGGCCCATGGCCCAATTACATTTCCATCTAGCCCATTTACCTTAGAGCATAACCATCTTGACCCATTAGGTCCCAAATGGGTATTTGACCCCATTTGACCATTCTTGACCCATTTAAATAAATATAAATCCAAACCATAGTCTATTGGGCCACACTTGGGCCTTTATCCAATTTTGGCCCATTTACCATTTACTCCACCAATTTTCTAATTTCCATCATTAAAATAAATAATACTCACATTTATATTAACTCCAAAATTCCAAGACCTTACAATTTTTCCATGGGGTTCGGCCATACACCATCGCCGAACCCATGATCCATATTCTTATCCATTTTAAACCCTTTAAAATCATAAACCTACATCTATGATTTTCATCTTTCAATTCCATTAAAATAACTAATGTCCTTCATGGTTTTCATCCCTCCAAAAATCATATACCATTACCAACAAACTCCCATAGGGTTCGGCCATACTACATGGCCGAACCCTATGGTCCATTAATTCCTTTTTTAAATCATAAATATAAACTAATGATTTTTACCCTTCAAAATCCATTTAAAATTACCCAATATTCTTTCATAGGGTTCGGCCATGCACTATGGCCGAACCCTATGTTTCCTCCTTTCCATTAAAAATACCATGATCATCCAATTTCCTTCCATGGGGTTCGGCCATACACCATGGCCGAACCCTATGGTTCCTTTCTTTTAAACAAAATTATCAAAATTACTTACCGGTTCCGCGACTCCTCCGGTTTTCCTGCGCTCCGACGTGTTCTTCCGATCATTTTCTTCCTTAGTCTTTTCCTCCTTATTCTTGATCTTTCACACTTGTTGGCTGCCCTCTCCTTCTCTTGTTATGCAATGCGCCCCTCTCTTAATTTTGGGTGTGTCGTGTGCCCCTTGTCTTTCTTTTATAAAACCTCCACTTGGTCCTATATTTAGAAGGTGCCATGCGCCCTTTCTACTTAACTTAGCAATTCCCTTAGTATCACTCTTAATCAAGGGAAGGACCTCTTTTTAAATGATATTATGCGCATCCTCATGGATGTGCAAATCCCACACACACGGCCAAACCACCTATTTTTAATTTTAGACATATTGCATTATTATTTAATTCAGCCCCATTTAATTTAAATTGAACTTACTTGGTGGTCATCCAAGTTAACCATGACCCATTGGGTCCCAATTGGGCATTTTGACCCAAATAACAACCTTAACCCAATTAAACACATCTTACACATTTATTTTAAATTGAACCTTATAACATATCCATTGGATCTTAATTGGGCATTTGACCTAACACCTTACCTATCTAAGGTCCAGATCCGTTAGTTCACAATTTAAATGGCAAATTTCGTAAATATTTATAACTTGAAAATCCAAAGTGTTACAATACAACCCTCTTTTTAAAATTTTCGTCGCAAAAATCAAGTGAAGTAGGGTTTCAAACATTTACAAAAATAGTTCAGGATGAGCTGTTCTCATTTCCTACTCGAGTTCCCAAGTGGCTTCCTCAATGCCATGTCGATCCCATACCACCTTGACAAACTGGATCGCTCGGTTCCGTAATACCCTTTGTTCTGTGTCCACCACTCGGACAGGCTTTTCGATGTATGTCACGTCGCTTTGGATATCTATGTCTTGTATATTTAGTACATGAGAGGGATCAGGATTGTATTTCCTCAACATCGATATAGGGAACACATCGTGCAAAGATGCCAAGTGTGAATGGAGTGCCAAATGGTAGGCCACGTCCCCCATCCTTCTTATGATTGAAAACAGTCCCACATATATTGGTGATAATTTCCCCTTCTTTCCAAATCTCATGTGTCCCTTTCGTGGCGAGACTTTCAATAACACCATGTCCCCTACTTCAAATTCAAGGAACCTCCTCCTCTTGTCAGCATAGCTCTTCTGACGACTTTGCGCAGTCAATAGATGCTGCCGTATCAACTGTATCCTCGTTTTAGTCTTTGCAACCAACTCAGGTCCAATCATTACAAGCTCATCAGCCTCTGTCCAGCACACAGGTGATCTACATGGTCTATGTAATAGCCCAGATTTTTAAATCAAGAATTACACTGGCTATTATTTATTTTAATTGTTGAAATTTAGAATTTTGATGGAATGGATGGTTGATGGATCAAAATTGGGGCAATGGCCCAAGTATAGTCCAATGGACCAAGGATTGGATTAATTTCATTTAAATGGGTCAAGATGAATTGAGCATTTGGGCAAATGGGTAAGAAGTGAAGTTAATTGGGCCATGGACCCAATTAAGATCAAAGGAATGGGGTCCATCTCATGGGCAAATGTAAGAGTAGAATTATCCAAGTGGGTCCCAACTCCACCTCATCAAGTGAGGTGGCGTGTGGACCAATATAAGGTGGGGCCGACCACCATGGTTGACTTGGTCAACTATGGGTGAGTCAAACGTGAATTAAGGAGGATCAAAGTGAATTGAGTTAAATTAATTGATTAAAATTACCTAAGTTAGTTTTGAATAAATCAAAGTGGCATAATCAAGTGGGACCCAACTCCACCTCATCAAGTGAGGTGGCGTGTGGGCTAGGGTATAAGTGGGGCCGGCCACCATGGTTGACTTGGTCAACCATGGGTGAATTCATGGGTGAATTAAAGATAAATAAGTGAAATTAAATTACTTAATTGAATGACCTAAGTTAGATATCAATTTAAATGAATGAGTTACATTACATGGAGTGAGTTAAATGGGGGTGAGTCACCTAGCAAATGAGTGAGTCAAGTGGGTGGTTTCATCTCATGGAAACCACCAAACCACCAAGATAAAACCCATCCAAAACCGTTGGGATAGTGTGGAGTGCCATGTGGAAGGCATGCTCCCCCCTTGGCTAGACCAAAAGCTTAGGTGGAGAGCATGCATTGGCCAAAAATGAGGTGGTGGTTCCACCTCATCCAAACCACCAAACCACCCATGGTAAATGAGCCAAAACCGTTGGCCATGGAGGGGTTGGGAGTGCCATGTGGAGAGCATGCACCCTCCATGGCTAGACAAGATCCTTAGAAGGTGGACATGCTAGGGCATGCATTAGCCCAAAGTGAGGTGGTAGTTCTACCTCATCCCAACCACCACCACCAAGGGATAAAGGCCAACCAAAAATCGTTGGGAGGAGAGTGGTGGCCATGTGGAGGCCACGCACCCATTGGTTTGGTCAATGGGCTCATGGGGAAGACTCCACCTTGATGAGGGTGGAGTCTAACCCAAGCAACCCAAAACAAGATGGGAAAAAAACTAGGGTTTCCATCTCATTTCTCATCTCACTCTCTCCCTCTCTCCCTCCCTCTCCTAGCCGACCCTCTCTCATCCAAGACAAAGAAGAAAAAACTTAGAGAAAAGATTGGATCCCAAGCTTGGCTGACCACCCTCTCAAGACCAAGGACTTAGAATATTTTCCATTTTGTCCTCCTCTCCCTCTCTCAAACCCACACCCATCTTGGCCGAACCAACTTTTGGAGATTTTATCTTGATCAAGCTCACACATTGACCGAAGATCAAGGAGAAAAGGAAGAAGGAAGGCTAAGGATCAAGAAGGAGCAAAGGAAACCGGAGGAGCCGCGGGATCGGTAAGTTGCATTCAACAAGATTTTATTTTGAAGGAGTTAAAGGAAATCATGAAAATTCCATTTTCTTGGATTAAATGGTGGCCAAAATATTATGGGCCATGGATCTAAAATCCATCCCAGAAATGGGATGGGAATGGACAAACCCTAATGGGTAAGATAGGCTATGAATAATGAAATACTAAGGACACTATGTATATATGGGTTATGTATGCATGCATGGTAAAAATGGATTAAGGATCGCAATGGCCGAACCTTAACTGTTATGGATACATGGAAAGGACCTCATGCATGTCAAGAATAAGGTATATGATCTAAGATCATGGTTTGGCCTTTGCATGGCCAAACCCTAGGGTTTCTTGTATGAGAACCATTAAGGTGACAAATCATGGAAATATGTTATTTTTAGAAGAAATAATGAACCATAGGGTTCGGCCATGTTGTATGGCCGAACCCCATGGAAGGATATTAAGTGATTCTTAATGGGTTTAAAGGATGGAAACCATGAAATGTTGGTCAATGATTTTAAGGTTTTGAATGGTTGAATGTTAGTAATTTTTAAAGGGGTTAAATGAAGGAAACCGTGGAGAAATATTGATGATTATTTATGGTCTCAAATGTTGCAAATAATGATGAACCATGGACCATGGGTTCGGCCATGTTGTATAGCCGAACCCCATGGAGAGTGATTGGTGGACTTAGAGGTATTTGGACCATGGAGATGATGAGGGAATGTTCGTAACTTTAATGGATTTTAAATGTAGTTAATGATGATCTAAATGTATGATTAAACCCCCCCCCCCCCATGGAGGTGTAATAGCCCGGATTTTTAAATCAATACATATGTTGGCTATTATTTATTTTAATAAGTGAAATTAAGAATTTTGATGGAATGGATGTTAAATTGATTAAAAATTGGGCCAATGACCCAAGCAAGATCCAATGGACCAAGGATGGAATAAATTTCATAATGGTTCAATGATGGTTAATTGGGTCAAGGAAGGTCAATTGGGTCAACTACCCATTTGGGACCCAATGGGTCAAGAAGGTTTATGCATTAGGGTAAATGGGTAGGAAGTGGAATTTAATTGGGCCATGGGCAAACGGTGATCCAATTAGATGGAATGGATTGAAGTGATTAAAAATCTCCTAAGTTAAATTTAGAATTATCCAAGTGTTATGGTCTAGTGGGGCCCACCTCCACCTCATCGAGTGAGGTGGCGTATGGACCATGACTTAGGTGGGGCCGACCACCTTGGTCAACCATGGATAAGTCAAAGGGAATTAAGGAGGATCAAAGGAAAATAAGTTGAGTTAAATTAATTTAAATCACCTAGGTTAAGTGGGAATAAAATCAAGGTAGCATGATCAAGTGGGACCCACCTCCACCTCATCAAGTGAGGTGGCGGGTGGGCTAAGGCATTGATGGGGCCGGCTACCATGGTTGACTTGGTCAACCATGGGTGGATTCATGGAAAATTTAAAGGGAAATAAATGGGATTAAATTATGGAATTAAATAACCTAACTTAGATATCAAATTAAACAATGGGTGAGTCAAATGGGTGAGCCAATGAGTGGTTTCATCTTATAGAAACCACCAAACCACCAAGATAAGACCCACAAAACCGTTGGCCATGAAAGAGTGGTATGGCTAAGACAAGATCCATGAAATGGGGGCCTAGATTGGACATGCATTGACCATTGTGTGGTGGTGGTTCCACCTCATCCCAACCACCACCACTAAGGGACAAGGGGCCTAGGATTAAGGGCATGCAAGGCCATACCCCCCCCATTTGGTTTGGTCAATGGACATCATGGGGAAGACTCCACCTTAATGAGGGTGGAGTCTAACCCAAGCTACCCAAGGTAAGATGGGAAAAGTCTAAGGTTCCATCCCATTTTCCCATCTCATTTCCATCTCTCCATCTCCCACTCCCTCTCCAAACCGTCATCTCCCCCTCTCATCCAAAGAGAACACCAAGAAGAAAAGAGAAAAGACTTAGAAAAAAAAAAAGGGAAAAACCCAAGCTTGGCCGACCACTTTCAAAGACCAAAAACCTTAGGACATCTTCCATTCTCTCCTCCTTCCCCTCTCTCAAACCTATCTTTATCTTGGCCGAACCAGCCCTTGGAGATTTCATTGGGATCAAGTTCACCATTGGCCGAGCACTAAGGAGAAGAAGGAAGGAGAAAGGCTAAGGATCAAGAGGAGCAGGAGGCAACCGGAAGAACCACGGATTGGTAAGTAGTCCTCAACAAGATTTTCTTTTTAAAAGGGTTAAAAAGGAGATCATGGAGTCCATTTTCTTGGATTAAATGGTGGCCAAAATATCATGGGCCATGGATTTAAAATCCATCCAAGGAAGGGGATGGGACATGGACAAACCCTAATGGGTAAGGTAGGCTATGAATAATGAAACAAATAAGGACATTATGTATGTATATGGATTATGCATGCATGCATGGCATGATGGGTCAAGGATCATGGTTCTGCCATTGCATAGCCGAACCCTAAACATTATGGAGATGTGGAAAGGACCCCATGCATGGCAAGAATATGATGAGTGAACAAGATGTATGGTTTGGCCTTTGCATGGCCAAACCCTAGGGTTCTTATATGAGAACCATCATGTATCAAATCATGGAAGTATGATTTTTGAAGAAATAATAGACCATAGGGTTCGGCCATGTTGTATGGCCGAACCCCATGGAAGGATTTTAATTAGTTCTCCATGGGTTGAAGGATGAAAACCATGGAATGATTGGTTAATGGATTTAGGGCTTTGAATGGTTAAATGTTAGAATATTTTAAAGGGGTTAAGTGAGGGAATCCATGGAGAAATGTTAGTAAGTGTTTATGGTCTTAAACCTTATAAATGAGGATGAACCATGAATCATGGGTTCGGCCATGGTATATGGCCGAACCCTATGGAGGTGTATTAGTGACTTTAATGGGTGAAAAGGATGGAAAATAATGAGGAAATGTTGGTGACTTCAATGGACTCAAAATGGACTACATGATGATAAAAAATGGTGACCTAAATGTATGATTGAAACCCCCTCAAGAAGGGACTGTTTGTGGATCAAAAATGTTGTAATAGATCCAAGAAAAAATGAGGAAAAGACATCATGGGTTCGGCCATGGTGTATGGCCGAACCCATGACCCATTTTAGGAGACACTTAAGGGCTAAGTTAGGGTCTATGCATGATTAAAATGAATGGGTATTAAGTTAAGAAAGTGTATGATGTATACTGATTTTTTTAAGTCATGATTAATGAGGCATTGAGGGATCCAAGTTTATGGATCAGTTAAGGATATGCACATGCCCAAATGAAAGGTGATTAACCATGGAAAGGAGGAGTGGCAAAAATGTAAATAAGGCAAAAAATGAAGAACCATGGGTTCGGCCATGGTATTTGGCCGAACCCCATGGGGGATGTTTGTGGACTTAGGGACCTCTATGATAACCTTATGTGTAGGTTAATGAAGGATAGGGTTGCTGGTTTTTAGACTCACATGATTAAAATAATCTATGGATTAAAAAGGGACCCAAAAACCTAGTTAGTGAGGTTCGGCCATGGTGTATGGCCGAACCCCACTAAGGCGTGTATGATGGACTTAGGCATGGTTAAAACATGGGTTAATTTATTGATGTGTAATAAGGCATCGGGATCATCGCAAGCGGTGCGCGATTAGGTGACCGAATTCTTGGACGGAAACGCAAAGGAACACTAGTTGGTATTTGGTAGGATTCCTACCTTATTCTAAGCCATGGATTATGTGTTTAAGCATGTTTTACTTGATTTATTTTGATAATCAAATGATATGTTTTAAGATGGGATTTCAATGCTATGGTTTGAATTATTATTATATGGCATATTTCACTTACATCTCATGCATAGCATGGGAGGGATGAAATGAAACCAGAGTCCATGCTCCGTCGGGGCGACCGATAAACATACATGGGGGTCTTATGTATTTATGATATCTTGATGAGGGTTTTTCCATCAAGAGGGACATTGTATAATGATGGTGGGACACATAACATATGACACCCATGGCATGACATTGATTGCATGGTTTTGCTATACTTATATCTATGTGTTTGGTTATCAGTAATCCATGTGTTGACCCTACTCGGAGTACCTACTGGGCGCGTTGTCTAACGCCCTACTTCCCCCTTAGATGATGACGCATGAAATGGAGGAAACGAAGAACGTGATGGGAGCCAAGCGTAGTAGTTCAGAGGAGCACGCTAGTCTATTTGCTTAAGTTTTATTTTGGAAATGTAATTTGAGTAGGTTAGTTCGTTGGACTGTAATAATTTTAGACTTACTTGCTATGGTTTGGACTTTATTTTGGACATTATAATTTTGAGGTATTTTTAGTAATTTAAGTGATGTAACTTCCTTGCTATGTAAAATTAGTAGGATAGATTCTATTATAACCCCGCTTTAAGTTTATATTCCGCAAGCTTACCTTCTACGTGTGAACCGTTCTCGTGGACTTAGTTCCACTCACACGTAGGGTTGGCCAGTTAAGGGTCGGGCTTTGGAAGCTCGGACTTAACTCGCGTCGTGACGCCCCGTGCTCTTTGTCACTCTTTAATTAAAAAAAAAAATAATAATAATAATATATACTCTAATTTCTAAGCTAAAGCGTAGTGAAAAGGGTCGGGCGTTACAGGAGGGACTTGGGTTATGGGTCTAATGTTGTCAATGATCTAAGAAAGATGAAAAATAAGACATCATGGGTTCGGCCATGGTGTATGGCCGAACCCCATGAACCATTTTTATGGGTTATGTATGGGTCTATGCATGTGTAAATGAATGTTTTATTAATCTAAGTAAATGGATGAGTTATAATGGTTTTTTATATCATGGTTAATGAATCATGTATGGATCCATGTTTATGGATCAGTTATGGACCTAAGTATGTATAAGAAAAAGGAGTGTTTAGCCATAGAAAGAATGATGGCTAAAGATTGAAAAATGGTGAACACGATTGGACCATGGGTTCGGCCATGGTGTATGGCCGAACCCCATGGGGAGTGTTTTTGGAACTTAGGGTTTTATTAATGGTAAATGATGAACTTATGTGTACTTGGATTATTAAATCAAAGGATGGCTGATCTTGGACCCACATTTGATTAAAATGATAAGGATTAAAAAGGGACCCAAAACCAAGGGAATGAGGTTCGGCCATGTTGTATGGCCGAACCCCACTAAGACGTGTTATGGACTTAGACATGGTTGGAACATTGGTTTTATAACGCCCCGCCCTTTTTCACTCGTTTCTTCCCATAAATTCAGAGTATATATATATATTTTTTTTTTATAACAGAGTAGAGTGATAGAGCGCGGGACGTCACGACGCGAGCTAAGTCCGAGCTTCCAAAGTCTGGCCCTTAACTGGCCAACCCTATGTGTGTATGGATCAAGTCCATGAAAATAGTTCACACGTAGCAATATCAACATGCGGAATAAAATCATAACCTACGGAATCATAACATCAATTTACAGAATCATAATAGAACCAAGTTCTATTCCATTCACATAGCAAAGTACGTCAAGTCATTAATCATCATTATCATAACGCAATTATTCAATAAGACATCCAACCATAGCAAATCCATCTAAGTTATTACAATCCGAATTCTAGATACTCAAATACAAGCCTATGAATATCTTAAACAAAATATAAACTAAAAGCGTTCCGAGCTCCTATGCTTGTCCCTTCTTGCGTTTAGCGTTTTCCTCGTTTCATGCATCATCCACTAAAGGGTAGAAGTAGGGCGTTAGTACAACGCGCCCAGTAGGTATTCCAATTAGGGTTAACAAATGGTTAGTACAAAACATATATTATAACATAATATATAAAACCAGGTAGAATCCATGCCATGCAATGATGACAAATATGCAATGAGTCCCACCCATCACTTGTACATAATATACCCACCACATAGCTCTTCCGGACGCCTCGACTGAGTGTGGACCCTCCGGTTTCTTCCTGATGGAAAAGCACATCAAGGTATCGCACATAGGTTTTTCGGACGCCCCGACGGAGTGTGACCCCTCCGGTTACTTAGTATACTCTTGATGGAATTCTCATCATCAAGGAATTCCCCCCACGAGTGTTTTACGGACGCCCCGACGGAGTGTGGGTCCCTGGTTACCTGTCATCCCTCCCATGCCATGCATGAGATGCAAATGTCCATATTCTATGCAATTATACAAATCATAGCATTTAAAAGCTCATATTTGAAACATATAAAACACATGCTATTTTTCCAAATAAACATAGCATATAAAATGACACTTTGAAACATAACCTTTGCAATATAAATTTCATAAAAAATAAGATAAAACAAGTGTACATAAGCCCATGGTTTCAAAGAGGTGGAATCCTACCAAAGACCGCTTCGTGTCCTTGCGTCTTTCGTCCGGTAACCGCTCACGATCGTAAACACCTTGTGAGGTTCCGTTACCTTAAAATGTAATAAAGAATCAAAACCAATCCCACTTGATTTATAATATTTAAAGTCCATAAACCATTCTTCATTTTTTACCCTTTATTTACCAAATTGCCATTGATCTCGTCACCTAAGTTTTAGGTCCCAAAACATAGGTCTATTAATTCTCATATAATTACTAAAATGCCATCCATGGCTAACCTTCCATTTTTAGCAAGTATTTACAACTTTGTCATTGCCTTTGACAATTCATGTTTAGGTTCCACTATATTACATACATGGATCCACCAATGATCCACAACCATGGAACCACAAATAAAACCTTCCATAGTTAGAATTTTCCAAATTAATCTCTTTCTTCTATAATTGGAAAACTTTCTAAATTAAACTATAACTTTCCCTAATTGAATGATTTCCAAATATAGATTCCATAATTAGATATCATATTCCATAATTAAACATAATCTAGCATCTTAGCCATTATGGTTCGGCCATGCAATGGCCAACCCATGTCTTTATTAGAAGCTTATCAAGAATAGTAATCACCTTCCATACATGGAAGTTTTCTAAAAATAATCTTCATGGTCTATAATTAGATATTTTCTAATTTCAATATCCACTTTCCAAGAATAGGAACTTTCTTATAATAGACAAGCTTCTATAGATAGATAGTTTCCTAAATTAGAAACTATCTTTCCATTATTGGATGCCTTCCAAGTTTAGCAACTCCTTCCATATTTGGAAGCTTTCCATATTAAGCAACCAAATCCATCTCCATTCCAAAAACAACCCCATGGGGTTCGGCCAAGCACCATGGCCGAACCCTATGGTTCATGATCTTCATCAATGGTTTAGGTCCATTAAAACATTCAATAATAATACTTACATAATTTAAACTCTAATTGCATTAACATCATCCCAAAATTCTCTATTGGGTTCGGCCATACACCATGGCTGAACCCTAAGGTCCTTGGTTCTCCATCATTCTTTAAATTTAATAAATCAGTCTACTTGATTTAACCTCTAAGAAAACTTAGATCCATAAAAATATTTGGTGGGGTTCGGCCATACATCATGGTCGAACCTCACCCCTTCTTTTCTATTCTTTTGGTCAAACATATCAACTTTTCCAAATTATCATGATCCTTTCCCAATCTTCTTTCATTTAATTAATCATCTATACTTTTCCATTAAAATAAACCATAACTTAACCCATGTCTTTCCATACTTCTAAACCAACATTCATTCATTACCGACATTATTTCATGGGGTTTGGCCATCATTGTGGTTGAACCCTATGGTTCATGTTTCCCTTTATTCCCTTCAAACTTCATTTAAAATTTATCTAGCACTTTCCATGGGTTTCCATCATTCAAAGCCATTAATTTAAACCATGACTTTCCATGGTTTCTAACCCATAAAAATAACCAAAGTTCCTCTATGGTTTTCCATAATTAAACACTTTCTAAATTAAGCATCCATGTTTCCATAAATAATCCCCACCTTCCATTTTAATCTAAGATCCATAATTAGAAAGTTACTAATTTACTCTCCACCTTTCCATTATTAGAAGGTTTCCATAATTAGAAACCAAGTTTCTTTAATTGGATGCTTTCCAAATTTAGCGACTTCCAATTAATCCAAGGTCCATGATTAGATATTTTCTAATGTAGTAACATCCTTTAAAATCAATACTTTGGTACTTTCTAAAATAATAATTTTCTTCCATGGATCTAAAACCATATATCAAATCAAAGACATAGAATCACTTACCGATTCCGCGACTCCTTCGACTTTCCGTCTGTTGATCTTGTTCTTCCAATCCTTCTCCTTTCCTTAGCCTTTTCTTGTGTATGCCGTGAACCACTTTGTGCTGCTGTTCTTGTGCTTCCTGCTGCCTCTCTTCCTTTGATAATGATTGCCGTGAGACAAGGTTTGAGAGAGAGAGAGAGAGGAAATCGGCCTAAGGTGTAGGTGTACCGTGCGCCCCCTCCTTGTCTCCTTCTATTGATCTCCAATTGGCCAATCTTAGAAGGTTCTTGAGATAGTAATTGCCCCTTGCCGTGAGCCTTTGTGTTCCCCATTTTTTTTACACATATACCATATTATAGATCAGTTTTGACCTTGTTAAGTTCCGAATCAGGAAAAATGGTAAACTACAAAGTTGTAGCCCATGAAGTCTTCTTTCAAACGCAAAAAGAATCAAAGCCATCGAATGGAGTGAAACATATAACCAAAATACTGAACATATGTCAAACCATCCTTATTTTTCTCCCTTTCTTATTTTTTTTCTTTTTCCTTAATCCCTATTTAGAATGTGCTATGCACCCTTGCTCCCTTATTTAATTACCTCATTCCGTGTGCACTTGTTTGCCTTATAAAACCTTCCCTAAATCAAGAATAGAAAGTGCCATGCGCCCCATTCTTGTTGCCTCTTCCATTTTATTAAAATCTTCCTTAATTGCACTTCCCATTTTAATTTCCAACTTCTAAACTTAGAAACTTACCAACGTAATAACCATTCTCCATAATTAGACACTGTCCAAATTTAGCTTCAATGTTTCCATATTTAGACACTTTCCAAATTTAGCTTCAATGTTTCCATATTTAGACACTTTCCAAATTTAGCTTCAATGTTTCCATATTTAGACACTTTCCAAATTTAGCATCTATATTTCCATATTTAGGCACTTTCCAAATTTAGCCATTGCCTTAATTAATCTCCCATTGGTTCATACTTAGAAGGTGCTATGCACCCCCTTCCCTTTTGTTTTATAAAAACTTTCCTCTTAATTCTAATTAGAAGGTGCCGATCCTCTATCTTAGCAATTCCTTTAATTCCACTCTTAATCAAGGAAAGACCCTTTATAAAATGATCTTATGCGCATTTACTTGGATATCCAAATCCACATTCGGCCATGCATCCTTTCTTCTTTTAGATTAGAAAGTCCCATGCGCATATTTCATAGATTTCATATCTCCCACACGGCCATGATAATCTATCTTATTCCAAAAATCTTTCCATGATCCCTCGTTTAATTTTTATTGAAAATATTTAGCAAAACCATTGGGTCTTAATTGGGCGAAGGCCCAACATTTTACCCATCTTAGATCCATATCTAAAATTCATAATTTAAATGGGTAATTTTCGTAAATATTTATAATTTGAAAATCCGGGGTATTACAGGTTTGATCTGTTGATGTGTTATAAGGTAACAGGATATCACAAGCGATGCATGATTGATGATCGATTTTTGAATGGAAAAACCCAAGAACCCGGTATTAGACATTGGTAGGATTCCTACCTCATTGAAAGCCATAGATTATGTGTATATGAATGTTTTACTTGAATTATTTTGGTATCAAATTATATATCTTAATGATGGGATTTTAATGCTATGGTTTGTAATAACCCGAATTTTTGATAAATATATATATTGGCATTTATTCATTTTAAATTGAAGTTTGATGTAATAAAATGCCAAATGGACCAAATTTTGGGACAATGGCCCAAGGATGGCCCAATTGGGCCATGGATTGGATGAAATCCATTAAATGGGTCAATGGGGACTAATTGGCTCAACAATGGTCAAAGTGGGCCCGATAGCCATGTGGGGCCCAATGGATCAAAATCGGTTCAAATCCTAAGGTAAGTGGAAAAGGAAGGAATCTAATTGGGCCATGGGCCCAATGGTTACCCAATAGGCCTTGAATTGGAATTGATACATGTAATTGGTCAATGGTAAGAAATTGGGTCAAAGAGCCATATGGGACCCAATGGGCCAAGGTAACTAAGCCCTAAGATAAAGGGGTAAGACAAGAATCAAATTGGGCCATGGGCCCAATGATGATCCAATAAAAGGGATACAATTAATAAAATTTAAATCACCTAAGTTAGGTGATAAATGGACCAAGGCAACATGGCCAATGGGGCCCACCTCCACCTCACCCATTGAGGTGGCGTGTGGACCCAAGAGTAGTGGGGCCGACCACCATGGTTGACTTGGTCAACCATGGGTGGATCATGGAGGAAAATTAATGGGATTAAATTAAATAGAAAGTGATTAATTAAATTAATCAAGGGATCAAGGTGATCTAAGTTAATCAACCTAAGATTAAAATGGTCAAATGGTTAAATGGTCAAAAACCACTCCAACAAACACAAACCACCTCAAGAAAACACAAATTAAAACCATGGGCTTGAATGGTGGTTGGGTCTCAACCACCACCACCAAAGTCAAGCCAACCCATGCTTGGTTGGTGAGAAAGTTAATGCTTGAATGAAGACCACTCCAACCACCTCCATCTCATGTCAAACTAACCATTTTCACTCTATCTCCCCACACACACATGAAATTCGTCCCTCACCTTGCAAGAGAGGAGAAAAGGAAACTTAGAAGAAAAACTTAGAAAGAAAGAGGAAGAAAAGAGAAGAAAAAGATAAGTCTTGGGCCACCCCAAGATCAAGAACCTTGAAGATCTCTCCCTCATCTCCATACTCTCTTTCTTTCTTAACCTAACCTCATTTACCTTAGCCAATCCAAGCATGTCCCCACCATTGATCAAGCTCATCTAGCCGATCATCAAGAAGAGAAAGAAGGAGAAAGGGCTAAGGAAAAAAAGAAAGAAGGACCGGAGGAGTCGTCGGTGCGGTAAGAATTTCTTAAACAAGAGTTTATATTTTTTTTAAAAGATAGGATGTGGAATCCATTTCTTAGACTAAACATGGCCAAAAATGTTGTGGGCCATGGATCTAAGATCCATCAATGGAAGATTAAGAAATGGATAAACTTAGAGAGAGATAGATTAAATGAATGGATGACCATAGGGTTCGGCCATGTAGCATGGCCGAACCCCATGGTGAATGATGGATAATTTAATTTAGATTATATGGTTTAAAATGTTGGAGAATGCTTAATGGTTGTTATGAGGATTTCAAGATTTTAAAATGATTGAAAAGTTGGTAAGTTTTAAATGGTGATGATGTAGTGATCTATGAGGATTAGGACCCTTAGATGCTCAATGGTTGATATTTTCTAAAAATTGAAAATTTTGAGTATGGTATGTGATTTCCAAATGGTTGCTAAAAGATGGAAGTGGTGGAGTAAATAATTTTGAATTATGGAGGTAATAATTGGTGGTAGGAGTGGATTTTAAATGTAATTAAAAATCCAAGATAAAAATGAGGGAAAGACATCATGGGTTCGGCCATGGTGTATGGCCGAACCCATGACCCATGTTTTTAGGTCATTCATGGGCTAAGTATGGGTTATATATGTGGTTAAACAAAATAGAAATTAGGTTAGGTTAATGATGAAATTTAAACGGATTTACAAAGTGTATGATATTTTTTAGAGGGCCAAAATGAATGAGGATTATTGATTTTAAAAATGGATGTCTTTTGGACAAAAACATTGGTCTAAGAATGGCATCAATGGATGATGAGCCATGAACCATGGGTTCGGCCATGGTGTATGGCCGAACCCTATGGTGGTAATTAATAATTTTTAATGATGGGAAAGTAGAGAAATTGGTTAAGAAAAATGGATAGATTGTATGGGTGTTACAAGTATGATATGTGATGTTTAAATGGAATAAAGATGGTGATTTAAATGGATGATTTAATTTTCATTGGAGGTATGTTTAAATGGGTAATTGAAACCAAGAAAAATGGGGAAAGAAACATCATGGGTTCGGCCATGGTGTATGGCCGAACCCATGACCCAAATTTTGATCAATTTTAGGCTAAGGTTAATGCATGTATCAATGCCTAGGAGTTTGTTTTAAAGGGCCAAAAAGAATGAAGATTTGTGATTTTAAAATTGGATTATTTTGGGACAAAACCTAGTCTTTGAAAATGGTGAACCTTAGGGTAGTGATTAGTGGATTTTTAATAAATAGAAAATGATGTAGATGAATGCTAGATTTTAATGGATTTATAAAAAATGATATGTGGGCCACACCTTAGGCCAAAATGTGGAATTAGGTGTGGGAGTAAATGTTTTTCAAAATTAAATATTAGGTGGCTGATTTTATGATGCTAGGTCATGATTGAATGGACCTAAGTATGAATGAATCTTGGACTTAGAATGCACATAAATGAATGGATGATGTACCATGGAAGAAGAGTGGCAAAACCGTAATAAGTGGCCACTTTGAAGAACCCTATGTGGATTAGACATGAAAATCGAATACATTATGAATGATTAAATGAAGCGGATAGTTGTTGCGTTTTAGGCTCGTAAATTGGCCAAAAATGGGATTTATCTATGTGTTTTAACCGATGGATAATGGGCTAAGATAAGGGCTGATTTGTGATAAAATTGTAACATGATTAATGGTCGTTAATGGGTCTAATTAGATGGATCAATTATGAACTTAATCATGGACTGATTCGGTAAATGTAATAAGGTATCGGACGTCGTAAACGGTACGCGATCGGCGACCGGATTATCGAGCGGAAAACGTAACGGAACGCTACACGGTATTCGGTAGGATTCCTACCTTTTTGTAAGCGATGGATATGTAATGGTATTTTAAATTATTTTGATTTGGCCTATGATAGATCTATGATTATGATTTATCTTATGATGAGTTATAAGTTTATGAAGCATATGGTTTATATTTTAATATTATGCATTCTATGGCTATGTATGATATGTCAAGTATATGGGTTACATATATATTACATAGCATAATGCACTACATTTCATGCATGGCATGGGCAAAAAAAAATAAACAAACCGGAGTCCATGCTCCGTCGGGGCGACCGAGAAGCAAACATGGGGATAGTTGAGGGGTCATAACCAGAGTCCATGCTCCGTCGGGGCGACCAAGAATCAGACATGGGGATAGCCTGAGGGCTATAACCGGAGTCCATGCTCCGTCGGGGCGACCGAGAAGCAAACATGGGGATAATACATTGTATGATCATACGGATAATGGGTGGGACACATGACATAAGCACCCATGACATAGCATTCATCACATACTTATTTTGTTGTATTTTATGTTATCGGTATGTGTGTATCACTAATCCATGTGCTAGCCCTACTCGGAGTCCTACTGGGTACGTTGACTAACGCCCTACTTCTACCCTAGCTGATGACGCAGGAGAGGCAGGAAGCGGTGGACATACCGAAGGCCAAGCTTAGGAGCTTTGGAAACGCATTCCTAGTTATTTAAGTTTATATTTTGGAAATGTAATTTTGAGTAACTTAGCGCGTCGGACTGTATAATTTTGCATTTCTTGCGATGGTTTGGACTTTACTTATGGACGATGATATTTTGTGATATAAGTATGAACATAGGGGCATTTTGGTAAATTAATGTTGTATCTTCCCTTCTATCTAAAAACCGGTAGGATAGACTCTATTATCATGTTCCGCAATAATCGTAACCCACGAGCTCACCTCCTACGCGTGAACCGTTCTCGTGGACTTAGCTCCGCGCACGCGTGGGTTTGGCCAATTAAGGGTCGGGCTTTAGAAGCTCGGACTTAACTAGCGTCGTGGCGTCTGCGCCCTCTCTCACTCTTCTATTTAAAAAAAAAAAAATAGACTCTGATTTTCGGAAAACGGGTGAAAAAGGGCGGGGCGTTACATGGTTTGTATTATCACATGGCATGTTTACACTTGCATCTCATGCATGGCATGGGAGGGATGATTTATAATCGGAGATCCACACTCCATCGGGTTGTCCGTAAGGCAATTGTGGAGGGTATCTTGATGTGCTATGTATGATTGTTTTGTAACTGGAGATCCACACTCCATCGGGGCGTCCGTAAGGAAATTGTGGAGGGTACCTTAACGTGCATTTTCCATCAAGAGGGACATTGTGTAATGATGATATGGATGATGGGTGGGACTCATGGCTTATGACACCCACGGCATGACATTTACTTGCATGGTTTTGATATACTTATATCTATGTGTTTTGTTTATACTAATCCATGTGTTGACCCTACTCGGAGTACCTACTGGGCGTGTTGTCTAATGCCCTACTTCTATCTTAGACGATGACGCAGTAAATGAAGGAAGTGAAGGACGTGATCGGAGCCAAGCGTAGGAGCTTGGAGGAGTAATTTGAGTAACTTAGCTCGTTGGACTGTAATAACTTAGACTATTGCTATGGTTTGGACTTTTATTTTGGACATTTTAAGTTGAGGCATTTATTAATTAAGTGATGTTATTCCTTTCTATCTAAAATTGGTAGGATAGACTCTATTATAACTCCGCATTAAGTTTATATTCCGCAAGCTTACTTTTTACGTGTGAACCGTTCTCGTGGACTTAGTTCCACGCACATGTAGGGTTGACCATTTAAGGGCCGGGCTTTGAAAGCTCGGACTTAACTCACGTCGTGACGTCCTGCGCTCTTTGTCACTTTTTATTTCAAAAAATAAAAAAATAGACTCTGATTTTCGGCATAGTTAAAAGGTGGGGCGTTACAGTCTACCATATAATGTCTCAAATGGAGCCATTTAGAGGCTTGCCTGGTAACTGTTGTTGTATGAGAATTCTACCAATGGCAAGTGGTCCTCCCATCCACCCTTGAAATCTGGCATGCATGCTCTCAGCATATCCTCCAATGTTTGTATTATCCTCTGAGACTGCCCATCAATCTGTGGATGGAATGTTGTACTAGTCAGTAGGTCTGTTCCCATGGCCAACTGCATGCTTTGCCATACTCTGCCGGTGAATCGACCATCTCTGTCGGGCACAATAGTCCGAGGAATACCATGCAATCTGATGATATCCTTGATATACCGCCGACCCAAAGTCTCTGATGAGTCTGTCATCTTAATGGGAATGAAATGTGCAGACTTGGTTAGTCGGTCTACCACGACCCATATAGCATCGTTGCCCTTTGAAGACCTTGGCAACCCTGTCGCAAAATACATGGAGATGTGCTCCCATTTCTTTTCCGACACTGGTAAAGGTTTAAGTAACCCTGGTGGCTTTTGATGTTCCGTCTTAACCTGTTGACAAGTTAAGCAATGAGCCACAAATTCTGCCACATCCCTCTTGAGTCCGTGCCACCAGTAATGTCTCTTCAGGTCGTGATACATCTTGGTGCTGCCCGGATGAATAGAGAGTTTGGTTTGATGTGCCTCAATTAGTAACTCTTTTCTGCAGTTCTTAGGCACATATATCCTTCCTCAGAATACAATACCCTGTCCTGGTCGTAAATCCCATTCCGGTATGACTTCACTAGTAGACATCTTGGCCCATATCTCCTCCATTTCGGGGTCTATCCATTGTTCCAGTTCAATCTTAGTAACCATGTTGGACCATATGATCAAATTGTACATACTCCCATGGTTATTGATATATAAATTGAACTCTTGAATGGTATTCAGCATCTCCCATTCTGTCATGATCAAACATGCCACTGATGCATGTGATATGCGGCTTAGGGCATCTGCCACCTTGTTTGCCTTGCCAAGGTGATAACGAAGTGCGAACTCATAATCCTGCAGATATTCCATCCATCTACGCTGCCTCAGGTTGAGCTCTTTTTGATCAAACAAGTACTTCAAACTCTTATGATTTGAAAACACTTCAAATTTCCCGCCATATAGATAATGTCTCCAGCTTTTGAGAGCGAAGACCATTGCGGCTAGTTCAAGATCGTGCGTAGGATAGAGGCGTTCATGTATTTTCAATTGTCTTGAACCATAAGCCACCACACGATGAGTTTGACTGAGGACGCACCCAAGTCCCTCTCCTGAAGCGTTGCATTGTACCTCATAACCCTTGCTTCTTTTCGGTAAAATGAAGATAGGTGCAGTTGTAAGTCTCTCTTTCAGGTCCTCAAATCTCTGGTTGCACAAATTTGACCACTCAAATTTGACTCCTTTCTGAGTGAGCCGGGTAAGTGGAGATGCTATCTTGGAGAAATCCATGATAAACTTACTGTAGTAACCGACCAATCCCAAGAAGCTACGGATCTCAATTACATTCTTTGGTGCGTTCCATTCTCCCATTGCCGCCACTTTAGCTAGGTCCACAGCTATACCTTCTGCTGATATGACATGTCCCAAGAAGTTAACTTTGGGTAGCCAGAATTCACACTTACTGGCTTTGGTATACAACTTGTTCTTCCTCAAAGTGTCGAGAACTATCCTCAGGTGCTCAGTGTGTTCTTCCTGAGTTTTGGAATAAATCAAAATGTCATCAATAAATACAATGACAAATTGGTCCAAGTAAGGACGGAAAATCCTGTTCATTAAATCCATGAACACAGTCGGTGCATTGGTGAATCCAAACGGCATGACTACAAACTCATATAGTCTATACAAACTCATATAGTCTATACCGCGTTCTGAAGGCTGTCTTTTCTATATCCTCCTCCCTAACCCGGATTTGATGGTAACCGGACATTAGGTCAATCATAGAGAAATGACTGGAACCTCTAAGTTGATCAAATAGATCATCAATCATGGGTAGAGGGTACTTGTTTCTGACCGTCAGCTGGTTCAGATTTCGGTAATCCACACACGTACGGAGTGAACCATCCTTCTTCTTCACAAATAAAACTGGAGCTCCCCAAGCCAGTGTACTGTTACGAATGCAGCCTAGTCTGAGCAGTTCATCAATCTGCTTCTTTAGTTCGGACATCTCCGCTGGTGCCATCCGGTAGTGTGGTAATGACACTGGTGCAGTGCCAGGGTACAGCTTGATTTCAAAATTAATCTCCCTCATGGGAGGCAAGCTAGGGAGTTCTGTTGGGAATACATTCGCATAGTCCTTTACTATTGCCGGAAGTTCAGCCACTGGTGCCTTGTTGATTTTGATACTGTTCAATACCAAATGACTCAACCCTTCATGCAGTCTGCTTTGTTTGTCAGTACGCACCACATGTTGTTTTCCCTCGGGTGACCAAAATGTCACCCTTCCGCAATAGCAATCAATGTTGGCCTGAAAACTAGCCAACCAGTTCATGCCGAAGATAATATCGTACTCTGTCATATCGAGTACCAAATAGTTGAACTCAAATCTGAATTCAGGGAGTTCAGTATTCACTGCTGTGCATATAAGTCCCAATGATGTGTCTCCGACGGGGGATACAATGGTGAGTGATGTGGACAGTTTTTGTATTAAAGTTCCAGTCGCTGATATGAATGCAGCAGATATGAAACAGTGGGATGCTCCAGAATCAAATAAAGAAATGTCTTAGGAACTACTGACTACTGCCATACCTTGAATCACAGAGTGATCCTATGCTGCTGGAGGAGCTAAGGTAAATAACCGTCCAGATCCTGTAGGCGCCCATCCCGCCTGGTTAAATGTCCTCCCTCCTCGTGAATTAGCTGAGTGACTGATGCAGATGGGGAGGGATGATTGGGACGAAAGTCCCTTGTTGACCCAGTGGATGGTGAGGGTCTGCTAAAGTTCGGTCGGAACTTCTTGTTGGACTGAAATGTGCCCCTCCCACTCTGAGCTCTGTATTTGTCAAAACGCACTAACTCAGCCATCTCTTGTTCTGCTATAGTGGCCCTGCTGACCACCTCTGCCAATGTAGCTGCCTTGAATATGGTTACTATGGCCCTAATGCTTGGCCGAAGGCCCCGCTCAAACTTGCGTGCCCTTCGATACTCTGTATCCACCATATAGAATGCATAGCAAGACAAACTGAGAAACTCCTGGTGGTACTCTGCCACCGTCATGGTACCTTGTACCAAAGATAGAAAAGCTTGAGTCTGGCTCTCCTTCTCCTCCTCAGGGAAATAATGGTCCAAGAAGGTATCTAAGAACTGATCCCAAGTCATTGTAGTCCTGTCTCCTTCCGGAAGAAGTGCTTACGGCTTCTCTAGCACCTCCCACCATTTACAGGCATCATCGATCAGTTGTGACGTGGCCAGTAAAATCTTGTCAGCATGACTCGTGATCTTGAGTAGGGTTAGGATCTGAGTGACCTTTTTCAGCCAATTTTCTGCTCCAACAGCCCCTTCTCTCCCTTTAAAGTAAGGAGGGACTGTTACTGGAAGTCCCTGACCATACTCCTGTCATTGGTCTCGCTGGTGGTTCCATTCCCGTTCAAATGCTGTTGAAGCACCGAAGTGACCACTGCTTGAACCAAGTTTTATAGTTCAGGAGGCACCACTGGTATATTCACATTGCTTTGTTCCTCCTCCTCTTGGTGGGATGGTTGTTCTTCCTCTTCATGTCGAGATTGTCGTTCCTCCTCTTCATGTTGAGATTTTTCTACCTCATTTTCCTTCCCTTTCTGGTTTTTTCGGGTATTTCTCTTTGGAGGCATTTTTTCCGTAAGCCGTTGAAAAATATCATGACTTAGTTTTCATCGTAAAGTTTATATTCTCTTACTTTTGGGGAAATTTCCAAATAAGCACTCTTGATTTTTCTTTGTTTTTGGAGAAATAAATCCTATTTTGCTATGTTCGATAAATCCAATTATTTTGACTGTACTTCCTTTACTATCATCCATTGTTGTTCTCAGATTGAATGTTCCGTCTGAGTCTGACGAAGCAAATTAATGCACTGCGGCCGGATTAATTTACTCCGTAAGATTCAATCTTTCTGTTTCTCTCTGATACCAACTGTAATGCCCCACCCTTTTTCACTCTACGCTTTCCGAAAATAAGAGTCTATTTTAAAAAAAAAAACAAAAGTGATAGAGAGTGGGACGTCACGACGCGAGCTAAGTCCGAACTTCTAAAGTCTGACCCTTAACTTGCCAACCCTATGTGTGCATGGACTAAGTCCATGAAAACGGTTCAGACATAACAATATAAACATGCGGATTAAAATCATAACTGCGAAATTATAATAGAACTTAATTCTATTCCATTTTAGATAGCAAAGTACGTCAAGTCTTTAATCATAATTAACATAACATAATTATCCAAATAAACATCCAACCATAGAAATTCATCTAAATTATTACATGCCTGAAGTTTAGTTACTCAAATTACAAGTCCATAAGTAAATTAATCAAAGTATAAACTAAAAGCATCCAAGCTCCTATGCTTGACCCTTTTCGCGTTCATGGTTCTCTTTGTTTCCTGTATCATCCACTAGGGTAGAAGTATGGCGTTAGAACAATGCGCCCAGTAGGTATTCCATTTAGGGCTAACACATGGTTAGTACAAAACATATATAATAATCTCATAATGTCAAAAACCGTATAAACCATGTCATGTCATGATGTCAAATGCAATGAGTCCCGCCCATCACAAGTACATATAAATACCCCCACATAGGTCTTTCGGACGCCCGACTGAGTGTGGCCCCTCCGGTTTCCTCTTGATGGAAAAGCACATCAAGGTATCCCACATAGGTTTTTGGACGCCCCGACGAAGTGTGGCCCCGACGGAGTGTGGCCCCTCCTGTTACATATCCTTCACCCCATGCCATGCATGAGATGCTAATGAAATACATGTTATTTTATAATGTAAACATAGCATTAAACCTTCACAATTGAAACATATCTTTTACAACGTAAATTCATCAAAATAAGATAAAAACATTGTACATAAACCCATGGTTTCAAAGAGGTTGAATCCTACCAAAGACCACTAACGTGTCCTTGCTCTTTCGTCTGATAACCGCTCACGGTCGTACACACTTTGTGAGGTCCCATTACCTTATAATACATCAATCAATTAAAACCATGTCCAATTTGATTTAACATTAGGTCTAAGTCCATAAACACAACCTTTGTGGGGTTCAGCCATACCCCATGGCCGAACCTCACTTATTAAATTTTAGTCCTTGCCATTGTTTCCATCACCTCATGTTTAGGTCCAAAATTGATCCATACATAGTTCTTTAATCCAAACACATGATCCATCAAATTGTTCATGGGGTCCGACCATACACCATGGCCGAACCCTATGTCCATCATGTAACACCCTGGAATTTCAAAGTTATCAATTTATATGAATTTATTCATATTTACGGAATTGCCATTGTGATATATTTGATTTGAATTTAAATGGGTCAATGGTTCAATCAAGACCCAAAGGATGATAGTTTTTTTTACAAAACAAATAAATGGATAAGATGTACTTAAACGGGTCAAAAATCATAATTGGGTCAAATTTTGTTAAATGGGTCAAAATGGCCAAATTGGACCCAATGGGTTGTGGTTGACATGTTTGACCATTAATTGAGCTCAAAAATTTAATTGGGTTAAGATGAATTAAATGTTTTGGTTTAGATTGAGTTGGAATAAATTGTGGAGTTTAGTGGAGTGGAATTTATGAGTTGAGTTGGGTGAGTTAAGTAAATGAGTTAGATGGAATAGTTTTTTAATGAGTGAGGTGAGTGTAAGATGGAGGTATGAGCTGGTTGCAAATTTTAACTCAATAAAAACATGGACTGCAAGGTGATTTCATGTATGTAACTCCAAAGATAGACATGAATGGGAGTGGCGTTACATGGGAGTTACAAAGGTGAGGGTGCATTTCAAATTCAAATTGTGATGCACATTGGAGTAATATGGATCATTATTTTCATGCAAGTAACCCCCAAAGTTGGAGCTGCTGTTTATGAAGTTACACAAGGAGATAATGACATTTCAAATTCAACTCTTGGTTTACACGTTGAAGGTAGGGCAAGAGTTTCATCTCAAAGATGAAATGGAACCACATGGGACGTTGATGAGCATTAAGAGGTGGCGGTTACACATGGGCTGCATCAAGGGTGAGGAGTTACTTATTTCAAATATTCAAATCAAGCATAAGAAATGCATGGACATGGAGTTTCATCTCAAGAATGAAAACTCCCAAACGGTTCACTAATGGAAGATGAAAGTGATACAAATTAGGCTAGGGCTAAAACCGTTGGAGCCTAGGAGAGTTTCATTTTCAAATGAAACTCTCACATGCAATGGTAATGAGAGAAGGAGTTAAGGAGGGGGGTTACACAAGTCCAACCAGCAAGGGACGTTGGGAGCATGGGGAGATGAAACCCCCAAGTAACATAAGGTTTTGGGTTAAAGCCATGGGAGTTACACAAGATTAACTTTGGGCTAATTTTGATTAAACAAAGAGTGCCCATTTCACTCTCTATCTCTCTCTCTCTTTGCCGTTTTCTCCATTCTCACAACCAAGAACAGCAGCTGGTTGATTAGCTTCAATCAGTCTTAGGCTGATCTCTTTCATCAAGGCAAAAAATCAGCAAAAGGGTTTTGGCAACAAGGTTATCAATTTCAAGACCAAAGTTCTCTTTCTCTCTCTTTCTCCCCTCAAATCCATATCATCTGGCTGAATTATCCCAAGGAGCTTGCAGCAAGATCAGTCTCAGCCCAAAGAACAGTAAGAGAGAAGGAGAGGTCAAGGAAATAAAGGGTCAAGGAAGGAGTCAAAAGAACCGAAGGAGACGCGGTATTAGTAAGTGCATTTTGAACCCTTGTTTAATAGATTGATTAAGAAAATGTGATCCGGACATTGTGTGGCCAGATCCATCAAAGGTTTAGATATAGGATTATGATGTTTAAAAGTAACAAAATATTGGACCATAGGGTTCGGCCCTTTGGATGGCCGAACCCCATGAGAAAATTTGGTGAATTCTATGGTGTTTGAAAGACAAAAATCCATATTTTGAAGTGGGGCTTTTAAAGGATTTTTATATGGAATTAAGGTTACTATTTTGGATCAATTATGAGATAGCCGAATCAGGTAGTTTCCATGGTTAAGATGTGGAGCCTAACATGTACATAATTAATGGAAGCATTGGGTAAAGAGAACCATAGGGTTCGACTATATGTATGGCCGAACCCCATGGACTGTTTTGTTGAGTAATTCGGTTAAGTTTATGATGGACATTAGGTAATATTCATATGCTTTGATTTAAGAATAATATATGTTTTTTTATGGAATTAGCATGGGTAAATAATCAGCCAACATGAATGATGGAAAGTGGGGATAAAAATCAGATTGGTGAGGTTCGGCCATGTGTATGGCCGAACCCCACTAATGGTAATTGTTGGACATAGTGGTTAGTTTATATGGAGATATGAAGGGTTTAAGAAGGATCAAATTAAGTGTGGTGAGGTTCGGCCATGTGTATGGCCGAACCCCAGTAAGATGGTTTTATGTTAGATGATGGAAGTTAGCTAATTTAAAGCAAAGGTTGGTCTCAATGGCACAATCGTAATTATGGGTGGAATGATCAAAAATAAAATGATCATATGATTGGATAAATGGGTTAAAAACCAAAGTGGTAACCTTACCAAGGTTCAGCCATAATGTATGGCCGAATCCTACCAAGGTTCATGTAGAAGTTTGGGTTAATTAGATGGTTTTAATTAAATAAAAGAATGACCAAAGTTTTAATGGGTGAGGTTCGGCCATGGCTTTGGCCGAACCCCACTAAGTGGTTCATGGAACATTAGGCTTTGCTGGAAATTAAGTAAACAATGATTAACTTGCGCTATGTACATAAGGTATTTGGATTTCTAGAATGGTGTACAAGCCGTGATCAGAAGACGGTTCAAAGGAAGGGTCAAACAAAGTAACATAGAGTAGGTTTCCTACCTTGTTGTAACCACATATGTTATTTGTTGTTTTATGTTTATTTGAATAAGTTATTTGAATGAAATGTGTTATATTTACCAATGGCATGTTTGCATAGACATCTCATGCATGGCATGGGATGATGATGTTGTAACCGGAGGCCCCACTCCGTCGGGGCGTCCGAAAGACCATTGTGGGGTACCTTGATGACGAGAATCCCATCAAGAGGAATCCGGAGGCCACACTCTATCGGGGCGTCCAGAAGACCACTGTGGGGTACCTTGATGATGAGAATCCCGTCAAGAGGAGGCTATGTAGAATGGTGATGGGTGGGACTCATTACATGTTCATTTCATACATAGCACGTTTTTATGGAATTTTGACACACATATATTATTATATTATTTGCATGTTTTATACTAACCTTGTGGTAGCCTATTCGGAAACACTACTGGGGCGCGTTGATCTAACGCCCTATCTTTACCCTTAGTGGATGACGCAGGGAAAGGGTAGAACGAGGATCGAGAAGAAAACCAAGTATAGGAGCTTGGGCATTTTGAATGATTGGAATGGAATATGAATGGACCATTTATGGACTTGTTATTTGATTTATTTGGACAATATAATTTGGTCATTTCCTTATTTATGAACCCATGGTCCCTTATTTCCATTTAAATTACAATATTGTCATTTCCTCCATCACTTTATGTTTAGGTTCAAAACATATGTCCATAAACATCTAAGTCCACCAATGATCCACAACCATAGAACCATAAATAAAACGCTCCATAAACGATCCATTAACAGTAACATAAACACCCAAATAACCCATTAAGTTGGTTCATGGGGTTCGGCCATACATCATGGCCGAACCCATGATATCATTGTTCCATCCTCCTTCTTAATTTATTTACAATAATAAATCCATAATTGACCCATAGAATTGATTCATGGGGTTCGGCCATACACCATGGCCGAACCCAAGATGTCTAAATTCCAATTATAGCAATTACCATCCTTGAATCCATAAATCAAGGTTCCTTCCTTTTTGATCCAAAAGTCCATCATTAATTTCTTTCTAAATCAATAACCATCTTCCATGGGGTTCGGCCATACACCACGGCCAAACCTTATGGTTCATAATCTTTTCTTTTAAAGAATCATTAATCCTTGATCTTCCATTTAATCAATAACCATATTAAGTCCATCTATATTTTTCCATGTGGTGCGGCCATACACCATGGCCGAACCCGTGATCAATGATTCTTATCCATTTTAAACCCTTTAAAATCATAAACCTACATCTATGATTTTCATCTTTCAATTCCATTAAAATAACTAATGTCCTTCATGCTTTTCATCCCTCCAAAAATCATATACCATTACCAACAAACTCCCATGGGGTTCAGCCATACTACATGGCCGAACCCTATGGTCCATTAATTCCTTTTTTAAATCATAAATATAAACTAATGATTTTTACCCTTCAAACTCCATTTAAAATTACCCAATATTCTTTCATGGGGTTCGGCCATGCACTATGGCCGAACCCTATGTTTCCTCATTTCCATTAAAAATACCATGATCATCCAATTTCCTTCCATGGGGTTCGGCCATACACCATGGCGGAACCCTATGGTTCCTTTCTTTTAAACAAAATTATCAAAATTACTTACCGGTTCCGGGACTCCTCCAGTTTTCCTTCGCTCCGATGTGTTCTTCAGATCCGTTTCTTCCTTAATATTTTCCTCCTTATTCTTGATCTTTCACACTTGCTGGCTGCCCTCTCCTTCTCTTGTTATGCCATGTGCCCCTCTCTTAATTTTGGGTGTGCCGTGCGCCCCTTGACTTTCTTTTATAAAACCTCCACTTGGTCCTATATTTAGAAGGTGCCATTCGCCCCTTCCACTTAACTTAGCAATTCCCTTAGTATCACTCTTAATCAAGGGAAGGACCTCTTTTTAAATGATCTTATGCGCATCCTCATGGATGTGCAAATCCCACACACACGGCCAAGCCACCTATTTTTAATTTTAGACATATTGCATTATTATTTAATTCAGCCCCATTTAATTTAAATTGAACTCACTTGGTGGTCATCCAAGTTAACCATGAGCCATTGGGTCCCAATTGGGCTTTTTGACCCAAATAACAACCTTGACCCAATTAAACACATCTTACCCATTTATTTTAAATCGAACCTTATAACATATCCGTTGGATCTTAATTGGGCATTTGACCCAACACCTTACCTATCTAAGATCCATATCCGTTAGTTCACAATTTAAAATGGCAAATTCCTTAAATATTTATAACTTGAAAATCCAGAGTGTTACAATTGAAGGATTCTTGGAGATCATCTTCCTCTTCAAGATCCACTTTGCTATCATTTTCTTCACTAGAGGTGTAACGCCCCGTCTCACGATGAACGCGTTATCTCCGAAATATCGCAAACCTCACAAAATGACAGATATCGGGTATTTTTTTTTTTGAAATGGGTAACTAACTCCCACTCGACAAACCACAAGTCCATAATACTAGGAAACATAACAATCAACCATAGACTGTTCAAATATGGTTATGCAGTCATTTGAACAAACAACATAAGAATAAACTTCATACAAACAAAGTATCTCAACTAAGAATAAGCATGATTAACAAATATTTTCTACTACTGCTCCTCCCCAGGCCCTTGCTCATGGGGCCCGCCTAGCCCCTCGGTGTTTGGGGTACCTCAAAGGTAAGGGGTGAGCTAACCAGCCCACTGAAGGAATAAAGAATATCAGATGTCAACAACATAATTATAAATCACAAGTATGAAATGTAATCAACATCTTAATAGGTTAGATGTATATGCACATGAGTAATCCACTGTACCACTAACCCATGGTCCCACTGAGCAGTCTGAGGCATCACCTCCATAACTCACAATGGTCTTGTAACAACTCTGGTCTCCCTATCAATATAAACATGAGACCATGCAATACACAACCGCCTCAACCGCTGGAATGCAACGGGAAATCCGTATCTCCTATGGGGTCTCAACCGCCGGATGTTAACGGGGAAGCCAATCTCAAGGGCAGGCACCTCAACTGTCGGAACGTAACGGGGAAACCCGCATTAGCTATGGGGGTCTTGACCTCCTGAGCGTAACGGGAAAGTCTTCCCAACAAACAAAATCATAACTCATCATAAACATATACACATGTAAACAATTCCTCTAATGCATGTACATGATGTCATGATCATGTAAAACAACTTAAGCATATGACAAGATCTCAAAACACAAATCCCCATACTCATTGTTCTTTTTTTAAATTTGTAAATCTCTCAAGCGCACGAACCATGTATAGTATAACGATTGAGCGTGAGGTCGAACCAAAAGGAAAATCTCAAAAATATGAATTAAAATAAAATTGTGTTCCTTTAAAAAGAATTATTTTCAAGAAGTAGAACCGTTATATGAGTCATGCATCTGACTTGGAAAATCAGCAAATAAGATGTGTGAATTAATTGTCCTTGAATTAAAATGGTGAATTAAATGATAATCTTAATCATAGTCAAAGTTACAAGTTATAAGATTAAAATACCACAACTCCAATCTTTAATTGAATGAATTTTGAGAGAGAGTGTAAATACAAAGAATTAAAAGAATAAAAGAATAACATGAAATAAAGAATTTAAAAGGAAAAAAACATACAAGATTTTGGTTAGAACAAAAATTATACAACAAACATAGAATCTAGCATAATTAAAAGATAGAAAATTAAATTGCAAGAAAATAAATGACTGAAAATAAACATAAAACTTGGTTGTTTGGAATAGGCCGCTCATCGCCCAAAAATGTGTAAACAAATACAAAACCTAGATCTGAAATTCACATAAATATTTGAAATGCAATTGATACTCACTAATAAAGACAAGATCCACAACTTTTAATTTAATTAATTAAACCTTAGTAATCAAGATTCAACATTTACAATCAAGATCCTAATTATTGCATTTTCTCATGTTTAATTAAAGAAACAAAAGTTGCAAACTTGAAATTAAAAGCAAAATAATCACAAAAGAATTCTAGAACTTGGACGTTTCAGGATTCTAAATGGATGCTTTGTATTTATTTAATGGAAGAATTCAGTACAAGTACTTATAAATTAAATACTAGAAAGACAACATAAAAATAAAATTTACAACTCACACTTTGTAAATTCGAATAGTGCTCGTCTTCTTATCTTTTGCTCCAACCTTTGTCCTCTCAAGGTCCAGGTCAAATTCTAATTCTATGGTGTGTTTAGTGCTCTATTTATAAGCTCAAGGTTTGAACGAACGATTGAGATTAAATTTGGGTTTAAGTTAGGGATTGATGACTTGGATTACATCTCATGAAATTTGGATGGATGAGATTTAAAATTGAAACTAGGTATACACGAAATTTAGGTGGCTTGGCTTGGCTGCTAAGCAATGATGGAGAAAAATTGGGATTTAGGATTAGTATGGAAAGTGGAGTGCAAATCCGTTTTTTCTACACATATACCATCTTTCAGCTCCATTTCTACCTAGTAAACGTCCGAATCATGAAATTTTGTACTACAAAGTTGTAGCCCCTGAATTCTTCTTTCCAACGCAAGACGAATGAACGTAATCGGATATTGGAGTGGAAAGTTATGGTCAAAATACCAACGTTGTGTCAAAACTTGTCTTCCAAATACCATTTTTTTCTCCATTTCTTCCTCCACAAGGCTTCACACGAAATTGATAAGTGTCTCATTGCCTTGGGAGAATTTGGATTTCTTGGAGGAGGGGTGATGAGGTGTAGGTGATGTGGAGAGATTTTAGTTGCTTGGGTTCCAAGCTGTTCTATATCTAGGGTTTTTATGAATGAATGTCTATGATTGAATGGGATCTAGATCTAATAGATCTAAGGTAAGTTGATTAAAATAAATATAAAAATGGTAGGTTTCCTAATGGGATTCAAAGGTTGATCAAGATGGGTGATAAAATGCATGGTTTAAAACTAAGATGATGAATGTATGCATTGGATAAGTAAGGTGGCTCTAGGGTTTTTCCTAGGTTTATGAATGATCTGAATGGATGTGATGAAATGTCCTAAGATCTAATGATTTAGATGGTTGATGGATGATCTAATTGAATGGATGCATAGGTGATATATGAATGCATGTGATCCTAAGGTAAATCTAGATGATGGATGGGTTGGATGGTCTAGATCTAATGTTAATGCATGTATGGTTTGGATTTGATAGGTGGATCTAGGGTTTTATCTAATTTTGGTATGAGATGAGGGGTTAGGTTTTAAGATGAAGATTGGATGGTGCGGATGATATAGAAATGGACAAAGCTTGGGCGTGTGAATGGGTTATGGACTTGGGTTTTGGACCTATAAATGAGCACATGGGCCTTCAGTGGACTTTGGACTTGAGCTTGAGGACTTGGGCCTTTGTTGGACTTTGGAGTGCACATTGGACTGGTCCATCTTGTAATATGCACATGGACTGCCTGTGGCCTACCCCAATGATGGCCTGTGGAACTTAGTTTGGCCCAATTGAAGTGGATCTCTAGTCCATTTGATCTTGATTTTCAGTCTTTTGGAACTTGAATTACATGTTCTCTCTCTCAGAATTAAATAATTAACTGAACCACTTTAAAATCTAAAATATTGATTAAGTCTAGACTCTCATAACCGGATCTAGACTAACCAATTTACATGAAATACCTAAAAGTGGCCCGAATTAGTTACTAACATTATAGATCTTCTATTTTAGGCTCAAAACTAGCAATTATCCACTGACTTAGCTTGATTTCCTGTATTCTCCATTTTTAATCTACAAACTAAGAAATTATATTAAATGCACCAATATTCACAGAATTGAGAGCTAATTGGTCCAATAATCAGGGGTAAAAATGTATGATTTCAGTGCTCAACACTCAGTATGATCTCATTCACATATTATAAATAAAAACACTATAAGATATCATTAAGTCCCAAGCATCAAGTTTGACGTCCAATGTAACGCCCCGCCCTTTTTCACTCGCTTCTTCCCGTAAATCAGAGTCTATTTTTTCTTTTTAAAACAGAGTAGAGTAATAGAGAGCGGGATGTCACGACGCGAGCTAAGTCCAAACTTCTAAAGTCCGACCCTTAACTGGCCAACCCTATGTGTGCATGGACTCAGTACATGAAAACGGTTCACACATAGTAATATAAACATGCGGAATAAAAATCATAACATGCGGAAACATAATAGAACACAGTTCTATTCCATACAGATAGCAGAGTACATCAAGTCCTTAATCATCATTATCATAACGCAATTATCCAATAAAACATCCAACCATAGCAAATTCATCTAAGTTATTACAATCCGAATTCTAGATGCTCGTATTACAAGCCCATGAGTATCTTAAACAAATATAAACTATAATCCTCCAAGCTCCTATGCCTGGTTGGTTTCGCGTTCATCGTTCCCCTCGTTTCCTTTATCATCAACTAGGGTAGAAGTAGGGCGTTAGTACAACGCGTCCAGTAGGTATTCCAATTAGGGTTAACACATGGGTTTGTACCAAAAATCTAGATATAACATATATATCAAATCCAGTTATAATAAATCATACCATACCTATAAAGCATCGTATCCAAAAACTGTGTATGATAATAGAGATCCAATCATACAGATAAAACCAGAAACCTTGCATAATAATAAAAGTCATAATCATGCCGATTCAATGCCATGCCATGCTATCATATGCAATGAGTCCCACCCATCACATGTACATAAAAGTATCCACCACATAGGTCTTACGGACGCCCCGATGAATTGTGGACCCTCCGGTTACATTTCATACATAGTATCCTTTTGATGGAAATCACATCAAGGTACCCCACATAGGTTCTTCGGACGCCCCGACGGAGTGTGGACCCTCCGGTTACCTTTCATCCCTCCCATGACATGCATGAGATGTAAATGCCAACATGTTATGTAGAAATACAAATCATAGCATTTAAAACTCACATTTAAACCACATATTATTTTATCATATAAACATAGCATTTAAAGTCACAATTTGAAACATATCTTTTGCAACATATATTCATCAAAAATAAGATAAAACAATGCACATAAACCCATGGTTTCAAAGAGGTGGAATCCTACCAAAGACAACTAACGTGTCATTGCGTCTTTCGTCCGGTAACCGCTCACGATCGTAAACGCCTTGTGAGGTTTTGTTACCTTACAATATATCAATCAATCAAAACCATGTCCCATTAGATTCACAATATTTTTAAGTCCATAAACCAATTCCCATGGTTTATCATTTTCAGCCGATATTACCAAATTGCCATTGGTCTTATCTTTAATTAACAATTCATTCTTTTTAATCCAACATACGTAATCCTATGTTTCATCAAAACAATCCCCATCGGGTTCGGCCATATACCATGGCCGAACCTGTGGCCCATTAATTCACTTAATTACAGTAATGTCATTATACCACTTTTATTCATTAAGCTAATGATAAACAAGTTAATCATCTAAGATACATCAACCTTATGCTCAGCAAACATTACCCATACATGTTCCATCATATAATTCATGGGGTTCGGCCATACACCATGGCCGAACCCTATGTCCAATATTTTTCACCTATTTACGTTATTGCCATTGTCCTATTTATAGCCAATACATAAACCATGAACATAGGTCTATAATTAAATCCCTAAATTAATTTATTTAAACACTTAGTCCCTCAAACACACCTTAGTGGGGTTCGGCCATATATCATGGCCGAACCTCACCCTCTTGGTAATTACCTGAGTCCATAAAAACATTCATCATGGGGTTCGGCCATATACCATGGCCGAACCAATGATTCTTCATCTTAGACCATATTTACATCTTTCCCATTCCCTCCAACAACTTGTGTTTAGGTTCCAAAACATAGATCCTTTCATTTATTTAATCACGCATAATACTCTAAATACCTTTGTAACACCCCGCTCTTTTCACTCGCTTTAATCTGAAAATCAGAGTCTATTTTTTTTTTTTTATAAATAGAAGAGTGAGCCAGAGCGGGATGTCACGACGCGAGTTAAGTTCAAGCTTCCAAAGCCCGACCCTTAACTGGCCAACTATACGTGTGCGTGGACTAAGTCCACTAAAATGGTTCACACGTATTAAGTTTATAATTGCGGAATAAATCATACATGCGGAATAACAATAGGATAACCATCCTATTCCAAGTTAGGTAGCAAGGTAGTCCAACACTTAACCATAATTATCATAACTTAAATATCTAAACATTAACCATCCAATCCATAGCAAATAAATTTGCGTTGTTACAATTCCCAATAACATGAACAACATAAAGCTTAATCATCCAAGCTCCTAAGCTTGGCTCCAATCATGTCCTCGTTCCGTTCCATTCCTGTGTCATCAACTAGGGTAAAAATAGGGTGTTAGACAACGCGCCCAGTAGGTATTCCAATTAGGGCTAACACATGGGTTAGTATATAAAATCCAGATATAATAAACAATATCATACTTGAAAAACATCAAATCCAAAATAGTGTATGATAATAGAGATCCAATCATACAGATAAAAACTAGAAACCTTACATGATAATAAAGATCATAATCATGCCGATTCAATGCCATGACATGATACCATATGCAATGAGTCCCACCCATCACAAACACATGTATCCTCTTGATGGAATTCTACTTATCAAGGTATCCCCTGATGGAATGCTCATCACCAGGGTCTTCATACCTGGTATCCTCTTGATGGGATTCTCATCATCAAGGTATTATACATAGTATCCTCTTGATGGGATTCTCATCATCAAGGTATCCTCCACTAGGGTTTTACGGACGCCCCGACGGAGTGTGGGTCCCCGGTTACCTGTCATCCCTCCCATGCCATGCATGAGATGCAAATGCCAACATGCTATAGAATATTAAAAAACATAGCATGAAAATCCCAAAATTGCAACATATTGTTTAATACAAAAATATCTTATCAAACATGAAATAAAATCATCATAAGTACATAATACATATCCATGGTTTCAATGATGTAGGAATCCTACCAATGACAACTAATTTGACCTCACGTTCTTGTCCGAAAACCGTTCACGACCGCGCACCGTTTAAGAAGTCCCGTTACCTTGTTACATGTCAATAAGTCAAACACATACCTCATTTAGTTTCTAATCAAGTCTAAGACCAAGAACACCATTTTATGGGGTTCGGCCATACACTATGGCGGAACCTCACCTACTTGAATTTGGCCCTTACTTTTATTTATTAACCAAACATCACTTTGCTAATAACGTAGCCCTTTGACTATCAAAATCCATTAGCCCACTAAATTCCAACTTTGTGGGGTTCGGCCATGCAACATGGCCGAACCTCACCATCTTGATTTTTGGTTCCTCTTTCAAAATCACTTGATCCTTTTAATTAAATCCAATCACTAATCCAATCATTCACACATAGAGCATCTAACACTCACAACACATAAGTCCATAAAATTCAATAGTGGGGTTCGGCCATATACCATGGCCGAACCTCACCATCACTTAGTCCTTTTAATTAAATCCAATCACTAATCCATTAATCCAATCATTCACACATAAAGCATCTGACACTCACAACACATAAGTCCATAAAATTCATTAGTAAGGTTCGGCCATGGTACCATCTTGATTTTATGCTCATCTTTCTGCCCTTTGATCTTCAAGTTAGATACAAGATCATGACCTTTACATCTAATCACTTGTTCCATATATGTTTATAATTGATAACCATTTAAACCCACCAAATATTTTCCATGGGGTTCGGCCATACACCATGGCCGAAACCATGATTCATCATTTAACGCCCCGCCCTTTTCCACCCTTCCGAAAATCAGAGTCTATTTTTTTTTTTTTTTATAAATAAACAAGTGGAAGAGAGCGGGGATCGTCACGACGCGAGCTAAGTTCGGACTACCCAAGTCCGACCCTTAACTAGCCACCCATGTGTGCATGGACTAAGACCATAAATATCGGTCCACACATGGAACTAAATAAAACTTGCAGAATGTACGAACTGATTGCGGAAATATAATCAATCCTAAGATTACTCTAAACTTAGATAGCAAGTACAAGTCCTGACTACTTTAACTAAACATTCATTCAGACTTAAAGCAAACCATAACAGCTATCTACATTATTACATGTCCATAATGATGTATTCAAAATGTCAATAAATAAACTCCATTCCAACACCCAAGCATCTATGCTTAGTTTTCCTCGTGATCCTCAGCCTTTGCCTTTGCCTTTGCCTTTCCCTTTCCTGCATCATCCACTAAGGATAGAAATAGGGCGTTAGATCAACGCGTCCAGTAGGTCTTCCGATTAGGGTTACCACATGGTTAGTATAAAAACATGCATATAACATATAATACATGATCATCAAATACTTACAAAACAATGCTATGTATGTATGCACATGTAATGAGTTCCACCCATCACAAATATACATAACCATCACTTGACGGGACTCTCATCATCAACGTATTCCACAGTGTTCTTTCGTTTACTCTTGATGGGACTCTCATCATCAAAGTATTCCTCCTGGTGGGACTCTCATCACCTAAGGAGGCCCGACAGTTGCATCATGGACATTCCTATGGAGTGTGGGCTCCGGTTTCCTTGACCATCACCTCATGCCATGCATGAGATGTTAATGAGTACATGCCATTTGTAAATAAATCTTAACATTCAAATCCCATTTGAAACATAATACTTTAACATAAATAACTCATCAAAATCAAGATAAAACCAAATATAATATGTGGTCACAAAGAGGTAGGAAACCTACAGAAAGTTTACTTAAGTGTCCGTTCTTCTTAACCATCACCCATTCACGACTCGTGCACCGTTCAAGGAGTCCTGATACCTTATTTATAAAGCAAACCAAAATACTAATCATTTAACTTCCATTTAAAGCTAAGTCCCAAAAACCACCTTGTGGGGTTCGGCCATACTCCATGGCTGAACCTCACCCATTTTGAATTTGTCCTTTCTTTTTTTTTAATCATATTTAACCATCTCACACTTCAAATACACTTTGGTAGGGTTCGGCCATACAACAAGGCCGAACCTTACCACTTTGGTTTTGGACCCCTCTTTTCAAGTCCTTTAGTCTTTCCTTCCATTTTTTTTACATTATGGCCTATATTTACAGTTTTGCTACTAGACCCACCAATGCTTAATCTTTGCTTAATAATCAAACTCCATATAACCAATCCACCTTAGTGGGGTTCGGCCATACTCCATGGCCGAACCTCACTATCTCAAACTTGGTCTATTTCAATCCTTCTTTGATAAGATTACTTACCCATCAATCCATGTAATTAACTATCCCTTAATCTTTCATCATCTTCATGGTTCCACAAATGCTTAAGTCTATCAAAATCACTCCATGGGGTTCGGCCATACATCTGGCCGAACCCTGTGGTTCTTTATTTCCATCTATTTACATACTAAAATTCATTTGTAACTTCCAAATATGTTATTAAATCTAAACACCCCTAACCTGACCCATGGGGTTCGGCCATGTGTTCTCTTGATGCAAATCTCCCAATACTTATGCATAGTTCATTCATTGTAACTTAGCCATAAAAACAATAGGGTTCAGCCATCCCATAGCCGACCCAAGACATACACCTTATCTCCATATTTAACACCTTAACACTTCCATACCTTGTATGGTTTTTATCTCTCAAAACCATCAAAATAACCATATACTTATCAAATCCTTTCATGGGGTTCGGCCATCCAAAGTGGCCGAACCCTATGACCATGATTTGAACCCTTTAACATACATCTTATGTCTAATTACAACATCTAAAAATGTCCATCATATTGCATGGTTTTTAACTTTCAAAAACCATTAACATAACCAAATTATTTAATGGGGTTCGGCCATCCAAAGTGGCCGAACCCTATGATCCATTTCCAACCCTTTTACAACCATCTTCCATGGTCTAACCCTTTGATAAATTCAGCCATATGATGGCCAAATCATGACATTCAAATCCATGATTTAAAACCCTTTACAGTATCAGAAAAACCCTTCATGGTTATTTACTTTTCTTCATACAATTAGATTAGCATGATCACCTTCTTTGATGGGGTTTTGCCATACCCATGGCCGAACCTTATCCACCATGTTTATCTTTGAAGGTTCTTACACTTATAAATTAGGGTTTGGCCAAAGACCAAACCATGATCTTGATCATGATAATTAACAAAACCTAATGAAGTACTTACCAATCCACACTCTTCCAATTTTCCTTGGCTCCTTCTTGCTTTTGATCTTTGCTTCCTTCCTTCTTGCTCCCTTAGTCCTTAGGTGATTGTGTACTTTGATCAATGGTGAAAACACCAAGGACTGGTTTGGCTAAGAAGGTAGATTTTGAGACAGAAACTTAGCCTTGGGTGAAAGTGATAAACCTAGAGATGCACCTCCTTTTCTCCAAGTCCTTTTTTCTTGATGGAGGGATCGGCCAAGGACTGAATTGTGTGAGACAACCAGCCAATATTCTTGGTCTTGAGAGGTAGGGAACGGCCAAGGAAAGGAGAGGGAGAGAGTGATGTAAAACTCTAACTCCTTGGTTAATGAGAGTTACCCAAAGGTGGTGTCCTTTGGTGACACCCCTTGGTAACCCCCATGTCTTTTCATCTCCTCCATTATGGTTTACTTGGGGGTTTCATCTTTGTGATGAAACAACCAAGCCTCTTCACCTCCCTTGTCCCATCGGCTACACCCTTTGGTGGTGTCTCTTGTGACCATCCATCTCCCCTTGATTCCCATTAACACCCCATGTGGGGGTTTCATGCATGAAACATTACTCCGAAGCCACCAACGTGTGGGACTTGTCTTTGTGGTGTTTGAGATCAAGGCAACTTCTCACCTCCCCATTTGACTCACTTGAATTACAAAGTCCCTTTGGTTTCCAATTTGACTCACCCAACTCATTAGCTCAACTCACCCCATTTAATACCACTCATTTAATGCACTTGAGTCAACTCCATTGTTTGATTCAAATCCAACTCACTTCAGTCCCAACTCAACATGATTTGACTCACCTTTTGAGTTCACTTGGTGGTCCATACGGTCAACCATGGTCAACTTGACCCATTGGGTCTCAATTTAGCTCATTGATCCAATTTGACGCCATGACCCATTTATGGGTGGTTTACCCATTTGAATGTGGTTTACACACTTGCATCAAGCTTACCCATTTATCCTTCATTTAATTCCCAATCAATTCAATCTAACCCAATTAAAATTGAGCTCACCCAATGGTCAAATAAGTCTACCTTGACCCATTAGGTCCCAATTGGATCCTTTGACCCAAATAACCATCTAATTTACCATTCCAATGGCATTTTTGTAAATATTTATATCTTTGAAAAATCGGGGTGTTACACATCCTTTTCACCTTTTATTACATTTCATGCCATTAATCATCCATGGCTAATTAATGAGTTTATTCACTTATAACCAAGTCCCAAAACTGATCACCAAAAGATTCATGGGGTTCGGCCATATGTGTATGGCCGAACCCTATGATATCTAAATCCATAAAAAGTACTTGGTGGGGTTCTGCCCTACACCATGGCCGAACCTCACCCTTGAGTTTTGGTGCTCCCCTTTTCCCATTCTTATAAATCCAACAAATCAACACCTTTATAAATTATTAACCATCTTCAAAATTAATTAAACATGACAAACCATCCATCATTATCTCTCCATGGGGTTCCGCCATATGGTTCCTTATTTCCATTTAAAAATTGTCATGCATCTATGATTGGTTCCCATACCTCCATCCATCTAAATCCGTTTAAAACTTTAACAAAATCAAACACATACCATTGTGATTTCCTTCCTTCAAATCCAATAACATAATCCAATGTCTTTTCCATGGGGTTCGGCCATACAATGGTATGTATTTGATTTTGTTAAAGTCTTAAAAGGATTTAGATGGATGGAGGTATGGGAACCAATCATAGATGCATGACAATTTTTAAATGGAAATAAGGAACCATAGGGTTCGGCCATGTGTATGGCCGAACCCCATGGAGAGATAATGATGGATGGTTTGTCATGTTTAATTAATTTTGAAGATGGTTAATAATTTATAAAGGTGTTGAGTTGTTGGATTTATAAGAATGGGAAAAGGGGAGCACCAAAACTCAAGGGTGAGGTTCAGCCATGGTGTATGGCCGAACCCCACCAAGTACGTTTTATGGATTTAGATATCATAGCGTTCGGCTATGTGTATGGCCGAACCCCATGAACCTTTGGGTGGATCATTTTTGGGACTTGGTTATAAGTAAATAAACCCATTAATTAGCCATGGATGATTAATGGCATGAAATGTAATAAAAGGTGAAAAGGATGAACCATGGGTTCGGCCATGGTGTATGGCCGAACCCCATGGAAAATATTTGGTGGATTTCAATGGTTATCAATTATAAACATATATGGAACAAGTGATTAGATGTAGAGGTCATGATCTTGTATCTAACTTGAAGATCAAAGGGTTGAAAGATGAGCATAAAATCAAGATGGTGAGGTTCGGCCATGGTATATGGCCGAACCCCACTAATGAATTTTATGGACTTATGTATTGTGAGTGTTAGATGCTTTATGTGTGAATGATTGGATTAATGGATTAGTGATTGGATTTAATTAAAAGAATCAAGTGATGGTGAGGTTCGGCCATGGTATATGGCCGAACCCCACTAATGAATTTTATGGACTTATGTGTTGTGAGTGTTAGATGCTCTATGTGTGAATGATTGGGTTAATGGATTAGTGATTGGATTTAATTAAAAGGATCAAGTGATTTTGAAAGAGGAACCAAAAATCAAGATGGTGAGGTTCGGCCATGTTGTATGGCCGAACCCCACAAAGTTGGAATTTAGTGGACTAATGGATTTTGGTGGACAAAGGGCTACATTATTAGCAAAGTGATGTTTGGTTAATAAATAAAAGTAAGGGCCAAATTCAAGTAGGTGAGGTTCCGCCATAGTGTATGGCCGAACCCCACAAAATGGTGTTCTTAGTCTTAGACTTGATTAGAAACTAAATGAGATATGTGTTTGACTTATTGACATGTAACAAGGTAACGAGACTTTTTAAACGGTGTGCTGTCGTGAACGGTTTTCGGACAAGAATACGAGGTCAAATTAGTTGTCATTGATAGGATTCCTACATCATTGATAGGATTCCTACATCATTGATGGATTGGATGGTTAATGTTTGGATGTTTAAGTTATGATAATTATGGTTAGGTGTTGGACGACCTTGCTATCTAAATTGGAATAGGATGGTTATCCTATTGTTATTCCGTATGTACGATTTATTCCGCAATTATAAACTTAATACGTGTGAACCATTTTAGTGGACTTGGTCCACGCACAAGTATGGTTGGCCAGTTAAGGGTTGGGCTTTGGAAGCTCGGACTTAACTCGTGTCGTGACGTCTTGCTCTTGCTCACTCTTCTATTTATAAAAAAAAAAAAATAGACTCTGATTTTCGGATTAAAGAGAATGAAAAGGGCGGGTGTAACAACCCTTTAAATGTTCCATAACAATTTCTTAATCCAAACATGATCTATCATTGAGGGATCCATTTAAAAATCGGTTCATGGGGTTCAGCCATGTGTGATGTCTAAGTTTCTATTTTTCATCAACTTCTGTTATTAGAAAATCCATAAATAGCAAGTCCATAATTAGAGGGTTCATAAATAGAAACTTCCTAAATTTAATATACTACTTCCATAATTAGAACCTTCCTATTTAATCTCCACCTTCTATTTTAATCACCATACTTAGATCCTTTCTAAATTAATATCCAACTTCATAATTAGAAAGTCCTTTAAATAAAAACTTTCTAAATTTAACATTCAAAAAAATACCAATCCAACTCCATAATTAGAAAGTACTTAAATAGAAACTTTCTAAATTTAACATTCAATAAAATACCAATCCAACTCCAAATATGGCCGAACCCTATGGTTCATATGTAACGCCCGCCCCTTTTCACCGAAATCAGAGTCTAATTTTTTTTTTTTTTAAAGTGATAAAGGGCGCAGACGTCACGACGCGAGTTAAGTTCCGAGCTTCTAAAGCCCGGCCCTTAACTGGCCAACCCTACTCGTGCGTGGAACTAAGTCCACGAGTACGGTTCACGCGTAGAAAGTAAGCTCGCGGAATATAAAATTACATGTGGAATGATAATAGAGACTATCCTACCAATTTTCAGATAGCAGGGAAAAACATCCGTATAATTACTAAAATGCCATTAAACTGTATTGTCCAAAAATAAAATCTAAACATAGCAAGTCATCTAAGTTATTACATTCCGACAAGCTAATTTATTCAATTTACATTTCCAAAATGAAATAATTAAACTAAGTAGCCGCCTCCCCAAGCTCCTAAGCTTGGCTACCGTCTCGCCCTTCTGTTCTGCCATCTCCTGCATCGTCAGCTAGGGTAGAAGTAGGGCGTTATAACACACGCCCAGTAGGACTCCGAGCAGGGCTAGTACATGGATTAATAATAATAGCATATAGATAATAACCCAATGAAAGCTGATAAACCATCATATAATGAAAGTATAAAGTAATTGCCATGTCATGGGTGTCTATGTCATGCATCCCACCCATCATCCAAACCATATAATATCATATCCCTCTTGATGGAACAAAACCTCGTCAAGGTGTCCCCATGCCTGTTCTCGGTCACCCCGACGGAGCATGGACTCCGGTTATCAAAATATCCCCATGCCTGCTTTTTGGTCGCCCCGACGGAGCATGGACTCCGGTTCCATTATTTTCCCGCCTATGCCGTGCATGAGATGTAATGCATTATGCTATGTAATATATATATATATATCTCATAACTCCAGTATATCATACATAGCCTTGGCATATGATGCATCATCTTAAAATATAAATCATAGTATTAAACTTAACATTCATAATCGTGAAAACCTATCATAAAATAAATCCCATAGTCCACAAAATAAGATAAAGACACCATCACATATCCATGGCTTACAAGAAGGTAGGAATCCTACCGAATACCGACTAGCGTCTTCGTTTCGTTTTCGTCCGATAGTCCGACTATCATCACGCGTACTGCCCGCGATATCCAATACCTTATTAAATTTCCAAATCAATTCAAGTTTTAACCATTTCTAAGCCCATATGAAAAACCGGTCACTATTTAGGTTTTGTGGGTCCCATGTCATCTATTAAACCTTTTAATCCCATAAGTCTTAAAATTTGGCCACCCTAGGCTTTATTAATCACTTATAAGGTTATTACATTAGATCCCCTAAGTCCATGATCAATTTCCATCATCAAGGTAAAATCACACAAAATGTCCCCCTTGATGGAAAAACCATCATCAAGGTAAAATCACACAAAATGTCCCCTTGATGGAAAAGCCATCATCAAGGTATAATAATACATAGATACATTCTTGTTTGAATAACCTTATCAACATATCATAAAACCATAGCACATCAAAATACCCCCATGTTTTTTTGTCGGACGCCCCGACTAAGCATGGACTCCGGTTTCATTTCATCCTTCCCATGCCATATCCCTTCCCATGTCATGCATGAGATGTAAATGCAATATGCCATGTAATATATAATTCATAGCCTTAAAACCCATCTTAAAACAATTACATGATTACCAAAATAAATCAAGAAAAACAATCATATAACACATAATCCATGGCTTACAATAAGGTAGGAATCCTACCGAATACCGACTAATGTCCCTTTATGTTTTCCATTTACAAATCCGGTCACCGATCGCACACCGCTTGCAATATCCGATACCTTATTACATATCAACAATTAAACCCATGTTTTAATCATGCTCAAGTCCCTAAGTCCTTAACAACATGCCTTAGTGGGGTTCGGCCATACACCATGGCCGAACCCTACTCATTAGTTTTGTGGGTCCCATCTTGATCCATTCATTATTTTAATTTGTGAGTTTAAAATCCATCCACCCTAGGTTTCATAGAACACACCTAAGGTCACCATAAAAATGTCTAAGTCCAAGTTCATCCCCCATGGGGTTCGGCCATACACCATGGCCGAACCCATGGTTCCTTATTTTGGCCATATTTACGTTTTACGCCACTACTTCTTCCATGGTTAATTATTCACTTATTCATGTACATTTTTGTCCATAAATGATCCATAACTTGGATCCATGAGTGCCTCATTCAATCATGCCATAAGATCATTAAAAACAGCCCTTTACTTAGCCTAATTTCCATTCATCTAAACACATGCATAATTCCAAATTTTAGCCCATAAAATGACCCATAAGTGGGTCATGGGTTTAAAATCCAGCAACCTATGCTTCATTTAACCATACATAAAGTCATTATTTAAAACACCTAAGTCCATGATCAACCTACATGGGGCTCGGCCATGGTTCTTCATTTTGGCCTTTATTTACCATTTTGCCATTCTTCTTCCATGGTTAAGTTCTCATTTTATTTCTCCATTCTTAGACCCATAACTGATCCATAAAAATTAGATCCATTAATGACCCATCACCCATGTCTTAAAATCATCAAAGTCAGCCACTTAATTTAACCTAAACCCCATTAATTTAAGCATATACATACCCATTAATCTTAGACCAAAAATGACCTACAATTGGGTCATGGGTTCAGCCATACACCATGGCCAATCCCATGATGTCTTTTTCTCCATTTTCTTGGATCCATTTACATCATTTAGCTCCACCATAAGTCCTCCCATGAGGGGGTTTACATCATGCATTTAAATCACTCCTTTTGATCAACATTAAGTATATTTTGAGTCCATCAACTTAGCTACATACCCCATTTGTTTTCCATGGTTCCAGAATACTTAGTCCATCAAAATTTCCCCACGGGGTTCGGCCATACACCATGGCCGAACCCATGGTCCATGGTTTTATTTTTAAAACCTCATTTCAACCCCTTTAAAACCTTGTTCATAATACTTAAAAATCCACTTAAATACCATCAACCTTCTCCATTAATTTCCATATTGTTATACCCATTAAATTATTCATACATCACCATAGGGTTCGGCCATACACCATGGCCGAACCCATGGTTCATGGCTCACCTTCATCCACCACTTTTGAGGTCATTAAAAATCATTTACATCTCCCATGGTTTCCTCATTTAAAACCCCTTTAAAATTTACAATCATTTGACCCTTTTAAGCCTCCAAATCATTAATATATTACTCCATAGTTCCCATTCTTTAAAACCCATTTAAGACCATCATTACGTCACCATAGGGTTCGGCCATGGTTCATGCTTCATCCCCATCTATGCCTTTTGAGGCCATGACAACCATTTACATCTCTCCAAAAATTCCTTAAAAATTTAACCATTTTAACCTCAAAAATCATAAATCATTCTTCCATGGTTTTAAATCCTTTAAATACCCTATTAAAATTCTTAATCATCTACCATGGGGTTCGGCCATACTACATGGCCGAACCTTATGGCCTATGATTCCTTCAAAATCACACTTCCATGCTTAATTAAATCTTAATACATAGTGTCCTTAATATGCATTTATTTTTCTTAATCTATCTCTCCCATTTTATCCATTTCTCTTCTTTTCCTTGGATGGATTTTAGATCCATGGCCCATGATATTTTGGCCACCATCCAATCCAAGAAAAATGGATTTCATGATCTCTTTTTAATCTTTAAAAAATGTAACATCTTGTTTAAGAGATACTTACAATTCCGACGGCTCCTCCAGCTTTTCTTTCTCTTCTTGATTTCCTTAGTCTTTCTCCTTCTTCTTCTCTTTGATGTTCGGCCACTAGGTGTGTTTGATTAAGATGAAAACATCAAGGTTGGGTTCGGCCAAGAGAGGGTGGTTTTTGAGAGAGGGAAGGGAGGAGAGGATGAGAAAAATGTCCAAGTCTCCTTGGTCTTGAGGTGTGGTCGGCCAAGTCTAACTCTTTCCTTTTTTTCCTTCTAAGTTTCTTCTTCTTTTCTCCTTGAGTGGATCAGCAATGAGAGGGAGGGGGAGAGGGAGAGAGTGAGATGAGAGTGGCCTTGAGAGATGAGATGAAAACCATCTCATCCCCATTGGTTTTTCTTGGGTCACACACTTCCATCATTCCTCCCCACCAACCAAGCATGGCTTACATGTCCTTGGGTGGTGGTGGTTGAGATAAAACCACCATTAGCCAAAGGTTTTGTGTGTTTGAAATGGGTGGTTTGGTCTTCCCATCTTGACCATTTGACCACATCATGGAGAGGTATGGGTCAACATGCTTTGGGTGGTGGTGGTTGAGATGAAACCACCACCCCAAGTCCATGGTTTTATTTGTGTTTCTTTGGAGTGGTTTGGGTGAGATAAAACCACCACTTGACTTATTCCTTTTGACTCCCCATTGACCCATTTGACTAACTTAATTAATTAATTAATTGGATCCTTAACTTACGTTAATTAATTCCCATTAAATTTCCTCCATGAAATCCACCCATGGTTGACCAAGTCAACCATGGTGGCCGGCCCCACCAACTCCTAGCCTACCCGCTACCTCACTTGGTGAGGTGGAGGTGGACCCCATTCGGCCATGTCACTTAGGCCCAATTAATATTAACTTAGATGATTTAAAATAATTTAATCAACTTAATTCACTTTAATCCTCCTTGATTCCCCTTGACTTATCCATGGTTGACCAAGTCAACCATGATGGTCGGCCCCACCTTTTCCTTGGTCCACACACCACCTCACTTGATGAGGTGGAGGTGGGCCCCATTCGGCCATGTCACCTTGATCATTTCATCATTAACTTAGGTGGTTTAATTTCCAATTCAATCCATTCCTCTTATTGGATCACCATTGGGCCCATGGCCCAATTAAATTCCCTCCTATCCATTTACCGTAGAGCTTAAATCCTCTTGGCCCATTGGGTCCCAAATGGGTATTGGGCCCAATGTGACCATCCTTGGCCCAATTAACTATCATTGACCATTTGAATGAATTTCATCCAACCCATGGTCCATTGGACCATATATGGGCCTTTGCCCATATTTTGATCCACTTAACATTTATTCCATCAAATTTCCCAATTTCTATCATTAAAATAAATAATAGACACATATATATCGATTTAAAAAAATTCCGGGCTATTACAGTCATGGTTGACTTGGTTGACCACCAAGTGAGTTCAAGCTTAATTAAATTGGAAATGGAATCAAGGAAATGAGTTGATTTTTAAGTGAGTTAAATGAGTTGAATTAAAGATATGAGTTGAGTTAAAGAGATGAGTTGAGTTAAAGAGATGAGTTGAATGGGAAGTTAATGGGACTTTCATCTTAAGTGAGTTAAGTGATTAGATGAAGAGTTTTTTATTGTTACACAAAGCATACCATGGATACACGTTGGGGACATGGGAGTTTCATCTCATGGGATGAAACTCCAAAGGAAGCATTAAATGAGGGAGGTGAAAGGTTCGTGTTGTTACACAAAGGTAACCAAGGCTACACGTTGGAAGATGGAGGGGTGTTCCATTTCAAGTGGTGTCTTGGCCAAGCCAAGGGACACTTGGGAAGACACCTTCATTATGAGGAAGTTGGAGGGCTTTGGTTGTTACATAAAGCCATCCAAGGCTACACATTGGGAGATGGAGGGTTTCCATCTCATGATGGAAACCCAAGGATTGGGAGTTTCATCTCATGGGATGAAACCCCCAAAGTAAGTATCAATGGGGAGGTGAAGAGTCATGGGAGTTACAAAAGGGGTATCAACCAAAGTATACCACCCTTGGCCGAACTACATTGGGCAGCAAAGAGAATTCTTTGTTTTATCTCACTCTCTCCTTCTCACTTAAGGCCGACCACTCTCATTGACAAAGGGAAGAACACTTTGAGTTTTTATCTTAAATCTTCTCTCTTTCTCCCTCTCTCAAACCTATACCTCTTGGTCGAACCACCCCTAGAGATTTTATCAAGATCAATCTCGGCCAAGGATCAAGAAGGAAGGAAGAAGAGGTTAAGGAAGGAAAAGAACGGAGGAGCAAGAAGGAGTGAAAGAAACCGGAGGAGTCGCGGAATCGGTAAGTACGAAAATACGGTCAAGGAACATGGTTCGGCCATTGCATGGCCGAACCCTAATCTTGTTATGGCTAAGGACCTCTTGCATGAACCATATAAGGATTATGATCATGGATCATGGGTTGTCCTTGTATGGCCGAACCCTAATTATGATGGATATATGGAAAGGATCTCATGCATGTCTAAGATAAGGTATATGATCATGGTTTGGCCCTTGCATGGCCAAACCCTAGATTTCTATGTATATGAATCATGAGAGCTAAAAAGGATTTGGATGCGGTTCGGCCATGATGTATGGCCGAACCCCATCAAGGGATATATTCATAAGTAAATGATTTTAAGAAAAGATGATGAACCATAGGGTTCGGCCATGGTGTATGGCCGAACCCCATGGAGGTATATTGTTGATGTTTAAAGGTGTTAACGGATAATAATGATGGGAGATGATTGGTGATTTTAAGTAGATCTAAAATGTTATAATGGTGAAGAACCTTGGACAACATGGCCGAACCCCATGGAAGGTTATTAATGATTTTAAAAGGTCTTAAATGGATGTATTGCTGATGGACTTAGATGCAATTGGATCATGAAAATAATGGAAGTCATGTTGATGGACTTTGGGTTGTAAATGATGACCTAAGGGTATGATTAAACTTCTCCATGGAGGGACTTGATTTATAGACTTGATGTGGTAAAGGATTTAAAGAAAGGATGAAAATGGGACACCATGGGTTCGGCCATGTATATGGCTGAATCCCATGAACCATTTTAATGGGTCATTCATGGATCTATCATATTTAGATGAATGGATTATCAAGTTAAGGAATGGAAGGAAGTAATGGCCAAATGGTAAAATTAAAGGACCATGGGTTCGGCCATGGTGTATGGCCGAACCCCATGGATTATGTTCTTGGATATGGATTTGTATAAATAGCCTAAATGTATGATTGAATCATGGAAATGAAGGACCATGGGTTTGACCGTGGAGTATGGCCGAACCCCATGAAGAATGTTTTGTGGATGTAGAGCTTTCATTAATGTAAAACTAATGGAATGATCTTGGACTTAATTTAAAGATCAAAGGACTAAAAAGAAAGACCCAAAACCAAGTGAGTGAGGTTCGGCCATGTTGTATGGCCGAACCCCACTAAGGCACGTTGATGGACTTAAACATGGGTGCAAATAAAAGGGATCATTGTTTTGATTTATTGATATGTTATAAGGTAACGGGACTTCACAAACGGGTACGATTGGTGAGCAGTTTTAGGACAAAAACGCAAGGACACGTTAGTTAATCATTGGTAGGATTCCTAACTCATTGAAACGATGAGATATCTATGATGATTTTAATTCATATTTTGATGAGTTATTTTGTATCAAATGTTATGTTTCAAATATGGAATAATTGCTATGATTTGTATTATTACATAACATGTTGGCATTTGCATCTCATGCATGGCATGGGAGGGATGGAATGTAACCGGAGACTACACTCCGTCAGGGCATCCGTAAGGCATTCATGAGGATACCTTGATGAGGAATTTCCATCAAGAGGAAGACCTTGATGTGTAACGCCCCGCCCTCTTTCACTTTATACTTTCCGAAAATCAGAGTCTATTTTTTTTTATTATAGAAGAGTGAGCAAGAGCGGGATGTCACGACGAAAGCTAAGTCCGAACTTCTAAAGTCCGACCCTTAACTAGGCAACCCTATGTGTGCAAGGACTAAGTCCATGAAAACGGTTCACACATAACAACATATACATGTGGAATAAAATCATAACTGCGGAATTAATAGAACATAGTTCTATTCCATTTTAGATAGCAAAGTACGTCAAGTCCTTAATCGTAATTAACATTAACTTAATTATCAAATAAACATCCAACCATAGCCAATCATCTAAATTATTACATGCCCGAAGTCTTGTTACTCAAATACAAGTCCATAAGTAACTTAAATAAAATATCATCCAATCACATATCCAAGCTCCTATGCTTGGTCCTTTTCGCGTTCATCGTTCCTCTCATTTCCTGTATCATCCACCACTAGGGTAGAAGTAGGGCATTAGAACAACGCGCCCAATAGGTATTCCAGTTATGGCTAACACATGGTTAGTACAAAACATATATAATAATATCATAATGTCAAAAACCATATAAACCATGCCACATACATTTCTTCTTGATGGAAAAGCACATCAAGGTATCCCACATAAGTTTTTCGGACGCCCCGACGGAGTGTGGCCCCTCCGGTTACATATCCTTCACCCCATGCCATGCATGAGATGCTAATGAATCACATGTTATTTTATCATATAAACATAGCATTAAAACTCACAACTTGAAACATAACTTTTACAATATAAGTTAATCAAATTAAGATAAAAAGATTGTACATAAACCCATGGTTTCAAAGAGGTGGAATCCTACCAAAGACTGTTCACGTGTCCTTGCGCTTTCGTCCGGTAACCGCTCATGATCGTACATACTTGTGAGGTCCCGTTACCTTATAATTATATCAATTAATTAAAACCATGTACCATTTGATTTAACATTAGGTCTAAGTCCATAAACACAACCTTGTTAACAACAAAGTCCACAAAACATCCCCATGGAGTTCTGCCATACACCATGGCCGAACCCATGGTCCATTATTTCTACTTAATTACCATACTGTCATCCATGGCTATCATTCCATTAACCTAACCCTTCATACATTAAAACCATAAATCATTCCCCATGGGGTTCGGCCACACACCATGGCCGAACCCATGGTCTACCATTTTCACACTTATTTACATCCTTGCCATTGTTTCCATCACCTCATGTTTAGGTCCCAAAATTGATCCATTACATAAATTCATGATTGATTCATAATTCATAAAATAAAACACTAATCATACCCTTCATCCCTTGGTTTGGTAAACCATTCATTTAAATTATACAAAGACCCAAAAATGGCCCATTAACAAGTTCATGGGGTTCGGCCATACAACATGGCTGAACCCATGATCTTTAATTTTTAGCCGATATTATAAAATTGCCATTACCTCTATCAACTTATGTTTGGGTTCCAAAACATAGGTCCATTCATTTATTTACTACCCCAAGTCCAAGAGTGATCCATACATAATTCATTCACCATTTCCATGACTTATAATCTTAGGTCCATAAATTTAGACATTACGTACATGTATCCATCAATGATCCACAACCACAGAACCATAAATAAAACCCTCCATTCGTTTAATCATATTAGGTCCATACATGACCCATAAAAATTGGTTCATGAACCCTATGATGTCTAACTTTCCAATTATATCAATTCCAATTCTTGAATCCATAAATCAAGGTTCCTTCTTTTTTGATCCAAAAGTCCCTTATTAAAACCTTTCTAAATTAATAACCATCTTCCATGGGGTTCCACCATACTCCATGGCCGAACCCTATGGTTCATAATCTTCTCTTTAAAAATCATTAACAACATTCCATGGTTTTCATGATCTAATTGTATCTAAAACCATCAACCATACATCCATTTAAAATAAATCATAATTGATCTTTCACATGGGGTTCGGCCCTTCATCATGGTCGAACCCTATGATTCATCTTTTCCTGCCATAAATCAAATTAAATTTAACAACACCATCCATAAAACATAACCAAAGTTCCTCCATGAAGGGCCGAACCCTATGGTTTATCAACTTTTCTTAAACCTCAACATTCACCCCTTAATCTTTTTCCATGGGGTTCGGCCATGCACCATGGCCCGAACCCCATGGTTCATCAACTTCTCTTAAACCTCATGCACCATGGCCGAACCCCATGGTTCATCAACTTCTCTTAAACCTCAACATTCACCCCTTAATCTTTTTCCATGGGGTTCGGCCATCCTTTCTTTAAACAAAATTATAAAATACTTACAGGTTCTGCGACTTCTCCGGTTTTCCTTCGTTCCGACTCATTCTTCCAATTCTTTTCTTCCTTCTACTTGATCTTTCACACTTGCTGGCTGCCTCCTCCTTCCATGAATGATGCCGAGACTGATCTTTGATGAAACCCCTAGAATGTGTATGCCGTGCACACTACCTTTCCTTGATGTATGCCATATGCACTACCTTTCCTTGATGTATGCCGTGTGCACTACCTTAGTTTTATAGATGTTCCACTCGGTTCCATATTTAGAAGGTGCCTTGCCCCCCTTGTTGCCTCTCTTTTATCAAACTTCCACTCAATCCTAATTAGAAGGTGCCATGACCCTCTTAACTTAGTAATTCCCTTATACCGTTTTTAACCAAAGGAAAGGACACCTTTCCAAGATACACTAGCGCATTATCTTGGATATGCAAAATCTCTCATGCGGCCAAGCAACTTCTTTATTTGGCAATCTCCTAGTTTCACTCTTAAACAAGGAAAAGACCATATTAAGCATATCAACGTGGATTGCATATCTATTCCATATTTCATCTCCTAAAATCTTTCCATCAATACCTTTCATGCACATGCAATCTTCCAATGTCCTTTATGCGCATGACAATTAATCCAAATCCCTTATTTATATATATATTGCATTACTATTTTTAATTCAGCCCCATTTAATTTAAATTGAACTCAATTGGTGGTCAACCAAGTTAACCATGACCCATTGGGTCCCAATTGGCATTTTGACCCAAATAGCAACATTGATCCAATTAAATGCGCCTTACCCATTTATTTCTATTGGAACCATTTCCACAATCCGTTGGGTCTTAATTGGGCAATGACCCAATACTTTACCCATCTAAGGTCCTGTAATAGCCCGGATTTTTAAATCAATACATATATTGGCTATTATTTTTTTTAATGAGTGAAATTAAGAATTTTGATGGCATGGATGTTAAATGGATCAAAAATTGGGACAATGGCCCAAGAATGGTCCAATGGACCATGGATTGTATTATTTCCAATTAATTGGGTCAATGATGATTAATTGGGTCAATGATGGTTAATTGGGTCAAGGATGGTCAATTGCATCAAATACCCATTTGGGACCCAATGGGTCAAGATGGTTTGAGCATTAGGGTAAATGGGTAGGAAGTGGATTTAATTGGGCCATGGGCCCAATGGTGATCCAAGTAGATGGAATGGATTGAAGTGATTAAAATCACCTAAGTTAAATTGGAATTATCCAAGTGTTATGGTCTAGTGGGGCCCAACTCCACCTCATCAAGTGAGGTGGCGGGTAGGCCAAGACATTAGTGGGGCTGGCCACCACGGTTGTGTAACGCCCGCCCCTTTTCACACTAAAATCAGAGTCTATTTTTTTTTAAATGAAAGTGACAAAGGGTGCGGGACGTCACAACGCGAGTTAAGTCCGAGCTTCTAAAGCCCGGCCCTTAACTAGCCGACCCTACGCGTGCGTGGAACGAAGTCCACGGGGAATGGTTCACACGTAGAAGTAAGCTCGAGGAATTTTAAACTAAGTGCGGGGTTAAAATAAAGACTAACCTACCAATTTAGATAGCAGGGAAGATAACATTCATTTAATTACCAAAATACCTCAACATCCCAATGTCAAAAAATAAAAACCAAAACATAGCAAGTAATCTAAAATATTACATTTCCGACAAGCTAGGCTACTCAAATACATTTCCAAAACAAATTTAAATAAATTAAGTAGCCGCCTTCCCCAAACTCCTAAGCTTGACTCCCGTCTCGTCCTTCTACTCCGCCGTCTCCTGCGTCATCACCTAGGGTAGAAGTAGGGCGTTAGACAACGCGCCCAGTAGGACTCCGAGTAGGACACATGGATTAGTGATAACAAGCATACATATAATAATATAATGAAAACCGTAAAATGAATGCTATGCCATGGGTGTCTTATGTCATGTGTCCCACCCATTATCCGTACCATCATGATATCCTCATGTTTGCTTCTCGCTCACCCCGACGGATCATGGACTCCGGTTATAGCATATCAAACTATCCCCATGTTTGCTTCTCTGCCGCCCCGACGGAGCATGGACTCCGGTTATAGCATATCAAGCTATCCCCATGTTTGTTTCTCGGTCGCCCCGACGGAGCATGGACTCCGATTCCTTTATTTTCCCGCCCATGCCATGCATGAGATGTAAGTGCATTATGCTATGTAATATATATAACTCATATCCTAAATATATAATTCATAGCATTAAAATATAATCCATAGCCAAATCACATAATTCATATCCTTAAAATATAATTCATAATCTTAACATATAATCCATATCATTAAAATCCATCATAAACATAACATAGGATTACCAAAATAATTCAATAAACATCCATACACACATAGTCCATGGTTTACAACAAGGTTGGAATCCTACCGAATACCGCTAATGTCCTCTTACATTTTCGTCCGATAAATCCGGTCGCCGATCGCGCACCGATTGTGATGTCCAGTACCTTATTATACATTATCAATTAGTTCATGTTTTAACCATTTCTAAGCTCATAATCATTCCTTAGCGGGATTCGTCCATACACCATGGTCGAACCTCACTAACTAGGGTTGTGGGTCCCGTTTAGTCCATTAAACAATTTAATCACACGAGTCTAAAAACCAGCCACCTTAGGCTTTATTAATCACATATAAGGCATCTTTAAAACCCTAAGTCCATGATTAATTTCCATGGGATTCTTCATCTTGGCCATTATTTACGATTTTGCCACTACTCCTTCCATGATTAATCATTCACTTGTCCATGTATATTTTGGTCCATAATTGATTCATAAGTATGGGTCCATTGATGTCTCATTAACCATGACATAATATCATTAGAATTTAGCCATTTAATTAACCTAATCTCCATTCATTTAAACATATACATACACATTTAATCTTAGACCAAAAATGATCTATAATTGGGTCATGGGTTCGGCCATACACCATGGCCGAACCCATGATGTCTTTTTCTCCATTTTTCTTGAGTCCATTTACATCATTTTTGCTCCACCATAGGTCCTCCCATGAGGGGGTTTACATCATGCATTAAAACTATCATTCTTCACCATAATTGAGTCCATTAACTTAGCCATATTCCATTCATTCTTCATGGTTCCAAAATACTTGATTCATCATTCATAGGTGATATTTAAGACATAAAAACATTCACCTTCATCCACCACTTTTGAGGCCAATAAAATCATTTACATCTCCCATGATTTTCTCATTTAAAACCCCTTTAAACTTTACAATCATTTGACCCCTTTTTAAGCCTCTAAATCATTAAGATATTACTCCATAGTTCCCATTCTTTAAAACTCATTTAAGACCATCATCACATCATCATAGGGTTCATTATCCATTCATGCCTTTTTAGACCATAAAAACATTTACATTCATCCATGGATTCCATCATAAAAACCTCTTCAAAAATTACCTACATTTAATCATTAAAATCTTAAAACCCTAAATCATTCTCCATGGCTTCCGTTCTTATAAAACCCTAAAAAATTCATACATTACCTAATCATCCACCATGGGGTTCAGCCATACTACATGGCCGAACCCTATGGCCCATAATTTTCTTCCAACATTACACAAATCCATGCTTAAATAAATTTAAATACATAATGTCCTTAATCCATTTATTTTTTCTTAACCCTAATTTACCCATTTAGGGTTTGCCCATTTTTTCCTCCTTTCATTTGATGGATTTGAGATCCAAGGCCATGATGTTTTGGCCACCACTAAATCCAACAAATGGATTTCATAACCTCTTAAACCCTAAAAAAAAAATCTAATCTCTTGTTTAGAAAATACTTACGATCCGACGCCTCCTCCGACTTTCGTTACTCCCGTCGGCTTCCTTGACCTTCTTTCTTCTCCTTCTCCTTTGTTGGTTGGCTAAAATGCTTGATCAATGGTGAAAACCTCCAAGCTTGGGTTCGGCCATGGTAGGGTTAGATTTGAGAGAGGGAGAGGAGGAGATGGTGAGGAAGAAGATACCAAGTTTGATCTTGGAGTGATGGCCAAATTTGAGCTTCTTTCTTCTTTTATCTCTTTTTCTCTTTTTCTTCTTCTTCCTTTCTCTTTGGTGTGGGACGGTGGTGGAGAGCAAGAGAGGGAGGGAGTGAAATGAGATTAGGGTTTGAGAGATAAGATAAAAACAACTCCTTTTTGGTTTCTTAAACTTTACTCCACCATTAATTTTCCTCACCAACGCCATAAGATATTTTTTATACTTTATGGTGGTGGTTGGGATAAACCACCACCCAAGCCAACGTTTTTATGTGTGTTTCTTTGGGTGATTTGTGTTTGTTAAAAAAAAAACACCATTTGACTTATTTTAGTGACCCCATCTTGACCAACCTAATTAATTACTTAATTAGATCCTCACTTAGGTTAATTAATTCCTATTTCCTTTAATTCCATTAAATTCTCTCTAAGAAATCTACCCATGGTTGACCAAGTCAACCATGGTGGCCGGCCCCACCAATCCTTGGTCCACACGCCATCTCACTTGGTGAGGTAGAGGTGGGTCCCGTTTGGCCATGTCACCTAGGTTTTAAATAAATTCCAACTTAGGTGATTTAATTAAATCCATTTCAACTACTTGGATCACCATTGGGCCCATGGCCCAATCACATTTTCCTCTTACCCGTTTACCTTAGAGCTTAAATCATTTTGACCCATTGGGTCCCAGATGTGTATTGGGCCCAATTTGACCATCCTTGGCCCATTTGACCATCATTGACCATTTAAATGATTTTAAATCCAATCCATGGTCCATTAGGCCATACTTGGGCCTTTGTCCATATTTTGATCCATTCACCATTTATTCCATCAAATTTCCAATTTCCAATTTCCAACATTAAAATAAATAATATCCACCTATATATTGACTTACAAATTCCGGGCCATTACAGGTTGACTTGGTCAACCATGGGTGGATTCATGGAGAAATTAAAGAGAAATAAATAGAATTAAATTATGTAATTAAATGACCTAAGTTATAAATCAAATTAATTAAATAAATGGGGTGAGTTTAATGGGGGTGAGTCACCTAGGAAATGGATCAGTCAAATGGGTGGTTTCATCTCATAGAAACCACCCAAACCACCAAGCTAAGACCCACCAAAATCGTTGGCTGATTTGGAGTGCCATGTGGAGGGCATGCTTCCCCCTTGGCTAGACCAAAAACCTAGGTGGAGAGCATGCCTTGGCCAAGAAAGAGGTGAGGGTGCCACCTCATCCAAACCATGCAAAACCGTTGGCCATGGAGGGGTTTGGAGTGCCATGTGGACGGCATGCACCCTCTATGGCTAGACAAAGACCATAAAATGGGGGCATGCTAGGGCATGCATTGGCCCATTGTGAGGTGGTGGTTCCACTTCACCCAAACCACCAAACCACCAAGCCCAAAACCGTGTACAAGAGTGGTATGCTAGACAAGAGGCCTAAGATTAAGGGCATCCATGGACCATGATTGGACAAAAGGGGAGGTGGAGGAGTCTAACCCATGCAAACCAAAAATGAGATGGGAAAACTAGGGTTTCTCCATCTCATTCTCATCTCACTCTCTCCCTCTCTCCCTCCCTCTCCTAGCCGTCCAACGGCCCCCACCCCCCCTCTCTCTCTCTCTTCCAAGACCAAGAAGAAGAAAAGGCTTAGAAGAAAAACAAGAAGTTCCAAGCTTCGCCGACCACACTCCCAAGACCCAAGACTTAGGATATTTTCCATTCTCTCCTCCTTTCCCTCTCTCAAACCTATCTACATCTTGGCCGAACCAGTCCTTTGAGATTTCATTGGATCAAGCTCACCCATTGGCCGAGCATCAAGGAGAAGAGGAAGAAGGAAGGCTCAGGATCCAAGAGGAGCAAAAGCAAAACGGAAGAGCCGTGGGATTGGTAAGTGTCCTCAAACAAGATTTTAATTTTAAGGGTTAAAAGGAGACCATGGAAAGTCCATTTTTCTTGGATTAAATGGTGGCCAAAATATCATAGGCCATGGATCTAAAATCCATCCAAGGAAGGGATGGAAAATGGACAAACCCAAATGGGTAAGATAGGTTAAGAAAAATAAAGAAATATTAAGAACATTCTGTATATAAGGTTTATGTATGCATGCATGGTGCTATATTTAAGGATCATGGTTCGACCATGGCATAGCCGAACCCTAAATGTTATGGGTACATGGAGAGGACCCCATGCATGGCAAAAATATGGTGAATGATCAAGATGTATGGTTTGGCCTTTGCATGGCCGAACCCTAGGTTTCTATGTATGTGGATCATAAGAACAAAAATGGATTGGATGAGGTTCGGCCATGGTATATGGCTGAACCCCATCAAGTGAATCTAACCGTTGGATGTGGATTTTTAGAGGAAGATGATGAACCATAGGGTTTGGCCATAGTGTATGGCCAAACCCCATGGAGATGTATTACTGATTTTTAAAGGATGAAAATCATGGGTTGTTGGCTAATGATCTTTAGGTCTTGAATGGTTAAAAGTTAGCAAAATTTTTAAGGGTTAAATGAGGGAAAACCGTGGAGAAATATTGATGGTTTTTATGGTCCCTAAGGTTGTAAATAATGATAAACCATGGACCATGGGTTCGGCCATGTTGTATGTCCGAACCCCATGGACAAGTTTTGGTGGATTTAAATATTTTTGGAACCATGAAGATGATGGAGAGGATGGGCAAGTTTAAAAAGGTTTAAGTATAGTTAATGTTGATCAAAAGTGATGATCTAAATGTATGATTGAAATCCCCTCATGGAGGGAATTTGTTGTGGATCTAAATGTTGTGAAAGATCCAAGAAAAAAATGAGGAAAAGACATCATGGGTTCGGCCATGGTGTATGGCCGAACCCCATGACCCATTTTAGGAGTCATTTATGGGCTAAGTTAGGGTCTATGCATGTGTTTAAATGAATGGGACTTAGGTTGAGAAAATGTATGATGTATATAATTTTTGAATCATGATTAATGACGCATTGATGGATCCATGTTTATGGATCAGTTAGAGGTATGGACATGCATAAATGAGAGGTGATTAACCATGGGAAGAAGGAGTGGCAAAAATGTAAATATGGCAAAAAAAAATGAAGAACCATGGATTCGGCCATGGTGTATGGCCGAACCCCATGGAGGATGTTTATGGACTTAGGGACTTTTATGATGACCTTATGTGTTGGTTAATGAAGCAAAGGGTGGCTGGTTTAGACTCATATGACTAAAATAATTTAAGGATTAAAATGGGACCCGAAATCAAGTGGGTGAGGTTCGGCCATGGTGTATGGCCGAACCCCACTAAGGTATGAGTAATGGACTTAGACATGGTTGAACATTAGATTTAATTTGTTGATGTGTAATAAGGTAATGGGACCTCGCAAGCGGTGCTCAATTGGTGACCGAATTCTTGGACGGAAACGCAAAGGAACAATAGTTGGTATTTGGTAGGATTCCTACCTCATTGTAAGCCATGGATTATGTGTATATGAATGCTTTACTTGACTTATTTTGGTATAAAATTCTATGTATTAATGATGGGATTTTAATGCCATGATTTGTAATATTATATAGCATGTTAACACTTGCATCTCATGCATGGCATGGGAGGGATGAAGTATAACCGGAGTCCATGCTCCGTCGGGGCGACCGATAAACAAACATGGGCATATCTTGATGAGGGTTTTTCCATCAAGAGGGACATTGTATAATGATGATATGGATGATGGGTGGGACGCATGATATAGAACACCCATGGCATGGCATTGATTGCATGGTTTTTGCTATACTATTACCTATGTGTTTTATTATCACTAATCCATGTGTTGACCCTACTCGGAGTACCTACTGGGCGCGTTGTCTAACGCCCTACTTCCACTTTAGATGATGACGCAGGAAATGGAGGAAATGAAGGACGTGATGAGTGCCAAGCGTAGGAGCTTGGAGGAGTGAGCTAGTTTATTTACTTAAGTTTTAATTTTGAAAATGTAATTTGAGTAACTTAGCTCGTTGGACTGTAATATTTTAGATTACTTGCTATGGTTTGGACTTTATCTTGGACATTCTAATTTTGAGGTATTTTATTAATTAAGTGATGTAACTTCCTTGCTATCTAAAATTGGTAGGATAGATTCTATTATAATTCTGCATTAAGTTATAATTCCGCAAGCTTATTTTCTACGTGTGAACCGTTCTCGTGGACTTAGTTCCACCCACACGTAGGGTTGGCTAGTTAAGGGCTGGGCGTTGGAAGCTCGGACTTAACTCACGTCGTGATGTCCCTCGCTCTTTTTCACTCTTTATTTCAAAAAAAAAATAGGCTCTGATTTTTGGCTAAGCGAGTGAAAAAGGGGCGGGGCGTTACAGTTGGTGTCAGAGCAAAATCGGAAGAATGAATCTTTCGAAGTAAGATTAAGACGATTTCATGTCTCACTGACAGATAAGAATCCCAACTGACCGACTCATCGGAGTCCGCTGCACGGGGGCCGGGTTAATTTACTTCGTTAGACTCATATTGAAGCATTCAATCTGAGAGCAACATTTGACGAAAAAGAATGATTGCAAGGGAAGGACAGTCACTATAAGTTGGATTTATCAAACATAGCAAAATAGGGCTTATTTTTCCCCCAAAAATGAGAAACAATATTTGATACGTAGGAAAATTTCCCGTTTTCCCCCAAAACTAAGTATGCTTATTTGGCAATTTTTCCCCCAAATTGAAAAGGAACATTTGATACTTTGGAAGTTTTCCCCTAAAACAAAGTATGCTTATTTGGCAATTTTTCCCCAAATTGAAAATGAATAATTGATACTTAGGAAGTTTTTCCAAAACTAAGTATGCTTATTTGGCAAATTTCCCCAAAATATGAAAACGTCAAGGAACTAAGTAAATAAATATTTTTGATGACTTAGGAAATGCCTCCAAAAAGAAGGACTCGCCAAAACCCACTGGTGGAGGAAGAGGTACGACCACCTCATCAAGAGGAAGAGGTACAACAACCTCATCAGGCAGAAGAGGTGCAACAACCTCATCGGGGGGAAGAGGAAAACAGAGTGAACATCTTCGTAGTGCCTCCCGAGTTGCAAGACTTAGTTCAAGCGGTGGTCGCTTCTGTTCTTCAACAGCACTTGAGCGGAAATGCGACCACCAGCAACTCAAACGACAGAAGGATGGTCAAGGATTTTCCAGCAACAGCACCCCCTTACTTCAAAGGGAAAGAATGGCCTGCCGGAGTAGAAAACTGGTTGAGGAAAGTTACTTAGATTTTGACCCTACTAAAGATCTCGAGTCATGAGGACAAGATCTTGCTGGCTTCCTCACAGCTGATAGACGATGGCGGCAAGTGGTGGGAGGTAGTAGAGCGACAGCGGGTGCTCATTTCGGGAAGAGAGAGGACTGCAATGACGTGGTAGCAGTTCTCAGCCATGTTTTTAGACCACTACTTCCCCGAGGAGGAGAAGGAGCTCCACATCCACGCGTTTATATCTTTGGTGCAAGGCACCATGACTGTGGCAGAGTACTGCCAGGAGTTCCTTCGTTTGTCCTGTTATGCCCTATTTATGGTGGACACGGAGTACCGGAGGGCCCATAGGTTTGAGCGGGGCCTTCGACCGAGCATTAGGGCCAAGGTGACCATCTTCAAGGCACCTACACTAGCAGAGGTGGTCAGCAGGGCCACTATAGCAGAGCATGAGATGACAGAGATAGTGCGGTTTGACAACCGCCGAGGTCAGAGTGGGAGGGGTATCAGCCCAACAAGAAGTTCCGCCCGAACTTTAGCCGACCCTCACCTTCCATTGGGTCCACAGGGGGCTTTCGCCCCAATCAACCCTCACCTTCCATTGGGTCCACAGGGGGCTTTCACCCCAATCAACCCTCCCCATCAGCATCAGTCACTCAGGTCCCCCGAGGTGGGAACACATGTTATCAGTGTGGCCAACAGGGCCACTTCAAGAGGGAATGTCCACAGAATAGCAGACCCTCTCATTCCAGGGTTTCCTTCCGTCCTCCAGCTAAACCAGCTCAGTCACGAGGAACCAGGGCTTACAACCAGGCGGGACAGGCGCCTAACCCTACGGGATCTGGACGGCTTTATACCTTAGCTCCTCCAGTAGTGGTGGATCACTCCGTGATTCAAGGTATGGCCGTAGTTGGTAGTTCTATGCCTTTGCATTATTTGATTCTGGAGCTTCCCATTCATTTGTATTTACTGCATTCATATCTGCTACGGGCACATTAGTACAAAAATTGTCCACATCACTCACTATTGTATCCCCCGTTGGAGACACATCTTTGGGACTCATATGCATGGCAGTGAACATTGAACTCGCTAGATTCAGATTCGAGTTCAACTATCTGGTACTTGATATGACTGAGTACGATGTTATTTTCGGCATGGACTGGTTGGCTAGTTTTCAGGCCAACATTGATTGCCATCTTCGTAGGGTGATATTTTGGTCACCCGAGGGAAATCGGTATGTGGTGCATGCTGATAAGCCGAACATCCCTATGACTATAAGGCTGCAGGAAGAGTTGAACCACCTTGTCTTGAACAGCATCAGATTAGACAAGGCACCAGTGGCTGAACTTCCGGCGGTAGTGATAGACTACGCAGAGGTATTCCCAATAGAGCTCCTTGGTTTGCCACCCAAAATGGAGATAGACTTTGAGATCAAGCTATATCCTGGCGCTGCTCCAGTATCATTACCACATTATCGGATGGCACCAGTTGAGATGTCCGAGTTGAAGAAACAGATTGATGATCTGCTCAGACTGGGGTTCATCTGGAACAGTACATCATCATGGGGAGCCACAGTATTGTTTGTAAAGAAGAAGGATGGCACCCTTCGAATGTGTGTGGACTACAGGAAATTGAACCAATTGACGGTCAAGAACAAGTACCCTCTACCCAGAATTGATGATCTATTTGATCATCTTAGGGGATCCTCTCACTTCTCCAAGATTGATCTGATGTCCGGTTACCATCAAGTCCTGGTTAGAGAGGAGGACATAGAGAAGACGGCTTTCAGGACACGATATGGTCTATATGAGTATGTGGTCATGCCATTTGGACTTACAAATGCACCGGCTGTGTTCAAGAATCTGATGAACCAGATCTTCCGTCCTTACTTGGATCAATTTGTGATTGTATTAATTGATGATATTTTGGTCTATTCCAAAGGTCAGGAGGAACATGCTGAGCACCTGCGGAATAGTCTTGGACACCTTGAGGAAGAACCAGTTGTATGCCAAAGCCATCAAGTGTGAGTTCTGTTTATCTGAGGTCAACTTCTTGGGGCATATTGTATTAGCAGAAGGTATAGCCGTGGACCTGGCTAAGGTGGCAGCAGTGAGAGAGTGGAAAGCACCGACGAATGTGACCGAGATCCGCAGGTTCCTGGGATTGGCCGGTTACTACCGGAAGTTTATCATGGACTTCTCTAAGATTGCATCTCCACTTACCTGACTCACTCAGAAAGGAGTCAAATTTGAGTGGTCAAAGGAATGCAACCAGAGATTTGAGGAGCTGAAGGAGAGACTTACCACTGCTCCTATTCTGATTTTGCCAGAAAGAGGCAAGGGCTATGAAGTATATTGCGATGTTCTGGAGAGGGACTTGGGTGTTCACTCACTCAAGATCATCGTGTGGTGGCTTATGGTTCGAGACAGTTGAAAATTCATGAACACCTTTATCCCACACATGATTTGGAGCTAGCCGCAGTGGTCTTCGCTCTCAAAAGATGGAGACACTACCTTTATGGTGAGAAATTTGAGGTGTTTTCAGATCACAAGAGTCTGAAATATTTATTTGATCAGAAGGAGCTTAGCATGAGACAACGCAGGTGGATGGAATATCTACAAGACTATGACCTTGCACTCCGATATCATCCTGACAAAGCAAACAAAGTGGTGGATGCCCTCAGCCGCATGTCACATGCGACAGTAGCCAGTTTGATCAGGACGGAATGGGATATGCTAAACACCATCCGAGAGTTCAACTTGTAAATCAGGAACCATGGGAGTATGTATAATCTGATCATACGGTCCAACATGGTCACCAAGATTGAACAAGAACAATGGACATATCCAGAGGTAGAGGAGATATGGGCCAAGATGTCTATCGGTGAGGTTGTTCCTGAATGGGAATTATGACCAAGAAGAAGTCAGAGAAGAAAGGGTTATGGAAGAAGAAGAATAAAGCACCAACGTTAGGAATGAAGAAGAAGTTATGGCTTCTGGGATAAGTGATGAGGAAGGAGAATCATCAGATGAAGAAGGAACTGGTCCCTACCTTCAACCTCTGGATCGACATAGATGCTTTAAAGACTTTAACATAGAACGAATTAGTTGTGCAGCTGATCCGCATAAATGTGGGGCTATACAATTACTACATGACATGGGCTGGTCAAATTTGATGCATTGGGATGAAAAATGTATACTACCTTGGCCATGAGAATGTACTGCTCAATCAGGGATGACTAAAAAGCAAAATGCTTCAAAATCTTATTAGAAAAAGGAGAATCAGTATGAGTCTCTCCTCAGCTTGTCTCTGAACTTATTGGGATTCCTCTTGAACCAAATGCTCTGCCCATCATTCCTCCAAAGATAGAAGTGACAGAGTAAAAGAAATTTCCCAAAAGGTTGTGTGTCAAAGAAGTGGAATGAAAAAAAAACATATGGATCAGAAGTGGAGACTTGTTACCACGATACAAAGTTCTCCATCTTCTTTTCTGTTCTAATCTAGATCCTAGACATGGGAACAAAGCTGATTTAAATCCTCCCATGATTATACTCCTAGTCAAAGTTGCTTGCAAAAAAAAAATTGTTTGTCTACCTGGATGTGTCATTCTATCTCCTAGTACTGGAAATCAGTGAGGAAATGATATCCTCCCTTCTGATATCTTATGTCTAAACTAGCTGAGCACTTCAAAATCAAGCCAAGAAAAGGGGAAATGCCAAGATCCACCAGACCCATTGAGGAGGTCATTCTTCGAAAAAGCCTCACTCAAACTTTAGTTGACTCCTTCTTTGGGACAATAATCCTTCTTCTTCTAACCATTCTGTATTTGAAGAATGTGAAAAAGAAGAACAAGAGGAAGAAGAAGAAACAGATACAACTCAAACATCTAGATTGAAAGCTATAGCGAATCAGCTTAGTCATCAAAGTAAGGTGCTCGCAAACATTGCAAACAGATAAGATGAGCATGATCATCTCCTGAATCAACTCTTGGCTGCTATAACTTCTCTCACTTCCAGTCAGTCTTTTGTTTACTCAGATTCTCAGCCCTCTATTTCGTCTCCTCTTCATCCCCACATGATGCTGAAAAACTTTAAATTTCTATTAGTCTCAATGTGTAAACATTAAGCAGCTTTTGTGCAAACTTTCTTCTGCGCATTAATGTTGGGGTGTGCTATGGGTTACCATGTGTGTGGATTTGTTTGACTGTCTTCTATCCTTTATATTGATTATGACTTTGCTAAATAGACTAACATGCATGTTTGAATGAGTTGGTTTTTTATTGGCATGTTAGGGAGTGAAGGGATCGGGCTGTGATATTACACACATCCTTGGAGTATAGGGGAACACAAAATATGTGCTAATTAGATGTTGCCACTGGTCATGACAACTTGTGGAGAAAAATGAATGCAAGCTTCAAAGCTCAGAGAAAAATCAACTTAGAAGTTGCTAAATTTGTGGGGTAGCTGAGAAGAATAAGCTAAGAAGATAGCTTAGAGAATGGAGGAGGAAACTAAAAAAGCTAGGAACATTAGCTTAACCCAAAAAATCTTGATGCATGACAAGTGTGCACTAATCCATGGGGTGACCATGTTTAAGAATCGATCTCAGTTAAACACCAATGCAAGAGGCTTGGGGGAGTGTTTGATCTTGATGTTTGGCTACTAATCCTTTGTCAATTGAATGGCAAAATGGGGGACAAAAAAGTAGAAGCCATAAGACATAAAACCTAATTAGGAGAATAATTGGTGGAAGGAAGATCCAACTCAAAGGAGATTGGAGGAGTCTAGCAATTCATTGGTGTATGGGGGAGAAAATCTTATTTAGTCCATGGATGTTTATGGTTTGGACTAACCCATCTAATGATTGTCTAGTGTTGCTTGTTTTTGTGCTTAAACAGGAAAATGAAAATGAAGCAAGCAGAGCAAGATTGTTAATCCATTTGAATATACATGTAATTGATGTAATGTTTTGTATTCAAATGTGTTGTAAGAAAGGGTCGACTTGTAATTAGGTTAGCTTCTAGGTTTTTTTTCATGAAATTGACAAAGGGGGAGATTGTTAGTGCCCCGGCTTGGCCGAATCCCTGTTTGTTAATTCCATGACTCGAGAAGAAGCACTTGCTAAAAGAAGCTTGAAGACTCATGATGATCAAGGAAGAATATCATGCTCCACCAAAGGCTCAAAGCTCATCGTAATGGCAATAGATGACCTTAGGTGGAACCCATACCTAAGAGAGGGATCCCTACGCTTGTTGAACAAATGATAAAATCATATAAAGCCTAGAGAGAGATTATTGTACAGTGAATTGGAAATAAACTTGAAAAATGAATTATGTTCATTGTCCGCTCGACCAATCTATCTCACCAACCCCTCGGTGGAGACAGGACCGACCCATCGTGGTCAAGGACTGGTCGGCTAGTTTGACATAGGTTCTGGAACTTAGAGCTGTCATTCTGATAATGCCCCTGACCGAGAGTCTCGTATGCACCGACCCCTCGGTGATGAACTTAAACGACCCCTCGTGGTTGACGACTCATCGGTAAACGATTTGTGAGTCCTGGACTACGAACCAAAGTTGCCTCTCTAGAAAATAGACATCTCGGACCTATCTGTCTGGGTTTGACTAGTTTCTGTCTTGAAGCTCTGTCAGCATGGAGTTGCCCTAGATCGAGCCTTTCATATGGATCGACCCATCAGTACCATGGTTGTCGACCCATCTCGACACCGGCATGTCAACTAGAAAATAATTATGCCGTCAGGAGGGCATTTAATACGCAACGGTCGGGTGGTTGAACGGTAAAAAAAATGAACACCGACCCATCGGTGTCACCGACCTGTCGGTCCTGGACAGTCCAAATGATTGTTAAGACCAATCTATAAATTTGAGTATTGTATGATCATTTGGACATCTTCCCTGAAATGAGAAAAATCATACACTCTGAGGAACGATCAGCTCTCTTGTGCCTATACCAAAGTCAAATACTCAATCTTTGATAAAAGATTGTGAGAGAGAAAGAAATGAGAGAATATACAACTTCTACTAGGACTTGAACCTCCTTCCTAGTCTTACTGAATCTGTGACTGTTGTACGATATCTTCAATAAAGAGCATCAAAGCACCTTCGGTGAATCTTTGAGAAACATACTACAACAAGAAAAATAGCTACAAGGCAATTGCTTCTTGGTTTTTAAATTTGTCTTTAAAACCTTTGTCCCGAAAGTGGATTAAGGGGTGGTACTCCGGAACCACTATAAAAAACACTAGAGCGTCGTTTCCGGACAGAGATGGGTGGAATTCTTGGTCAATTGAGTGAGGTGGAATGCTTACTCTAATTGTGAGGGTGTAAGTCCCCACTTAGTAAATTTAGGGATAGCTCAAGGTTGGACGAGTCCTAACAGTGGATGTAGGTTGGTTTACCGAACCACTTTATATTGTGTGTCTTTGAGAAAGTGGTGTTAGAGCTAACTTCTTGTATTATTTGTTTAATCACTTTTACTAACACACTTACTTGATTGTTTTATCAACCACACTTAGACTAATCAATCAAGTTAATTTTAAAAAGAGAACAATGATTTGAGATTGACCTATTCACCCCTCCCCCTGTAGGGTCAATCGTGTACTAGCACACTGGGACTTTTATTCTCTCTTTCTAGAGGCCCAAGCACCTCGGCTGTATCTTACACTCCCTCATACTTACAGCTTTTACTAATTTCTCCCCCATTGTGTCATACAATTAACAAAGGATTAGTAGATATCAACAACATTTCCTCTATGCTTTTTGCACTTAGTGATTAACTAATTTCTACTGCAATTCATGGTTCTCCCCACGGCTTAATGTACTTCCTTGTGCAACAAGACAAGCTCAAATCCAGTTTAGCTGATTTCTTCCATGGGACAAGATCATCTACTTAGCTTCCTTAGAGTCTTTTCCCATTCTCCAAGCTATCTTTTGCACCTTCTGTGACTCATCTCCCCCATTGAGTAAGCTATATTTTCTGGCTTCTCCAGATCATCTCCCCCATAAGCTTAGCTGCCTCTAAGTTTATTTTTCATCAACCGTCTTTTTCAGCTTGCATTAGCCTTCCTCCATACTCTGTCAAGACTAGTGACAGTAGCTAATCAACACATTTTTTGTGCTCCCAAGAACTCCAAGGATGTGTGCCTCCTTACCCCGATCCCTATCTACCTAACATGCCAATATAAAACCAACTCATACATTACCAGCTCGAGCACCATTCCCTTCTTCAGCATCTTCTCTCCTTTCTTCACGTCGCTCTTCGACGAAGATGACATCTTTGTCAACGATGGGTTCTTTTACCTCCTCTGGATGGGTTTCCTATTGATCCTGAACATACACGGGCTTTTTAGAGCATGACCCAGGGCAAAAATGAGAAGTTGCTCTCTTGGTTCGTTTGGCCCATCGATTTGCACTACTGGTTTCTCCTAATTCTATAGAGGAATTAGAATGTGTTTGAGCTGCTATCTTTCTAGGAATGGTTTTTCCTAAAGGAGAATCTCAAGCAGTGACTCAGAGATGGAAGAAACAAAGACTGAGCCTAACCTAATTTAGGAGAATCACAGAAACAATGATTTTCTGTCTTCTGAGGACTGGAGCAACAAAACCCTATGGTTTCCTGCACGGAAATCGCTCCGAGAGTCCTATCGACTGGTCTAGGGCACAGGGGGAGAAGGAGAGACCACAAGACCTTCGTGGGAGAGGGGGACGACATATTCGAATGAATTGTCGCTTTCGCAGAAAGCGTCCCTTTTTTAATTCAAACTTTCTGTCTTACCAACATGTCGGTTTCATTGACAGGTCGACCATTTCGACAATGTTCCCTTTTCAACAATGCTCAATTTAGCACAGTATCGATATGTCTGTCACACCGACCAGTCGTATTCACCTACATGTCAATTACACCAAGAGGTTCCAGATTGCAGTGCAATCATCCTTAATATGTGCAACTTGATGAAGTCCTAATCTAAGCATGGCATTCATAGATTCATTCTAATGTATAAATATGCCAAACACAATTCATCAAATCATTAAATATGCACACACAATCAAAATTCACATTCCAAGGAACAAATAATTCAAAATACTTTGAATGGAAGAAATGAAGAAATTATTAAATTATTAAATTTCATAAATTGAAGATGTGAAGAAATGAAGCATTCAAATTCAAGCATGTGAAATTCAAGGATCTCAACCATGCAAAATTCACACAAGGCCATGTGGAGGAGAGAGAAAGAGAATAATTTATAAATTTGGAAGAACTTAGAAAGAATATTTTGACACAGATTCTTTTATTTCGCCATAACTTTCCACTCCAATATCCAATTGCATTAATTCTTTTTGGGTTAGAAATAAGACTTCAAGGGATACAACTTTGTAGTTTATGAAATTTTGTGATTCGGACGTTTACGAGGTCAAAATTAAGCTGCAAGGTGGTACATGTGTAAAAAAGGGATTTTGCACCCACTTTCCCTAATGTGTTCACACCATGGCTGACTCAACCGCTTTGTGTTCACATCTTGCACGAATTTTACTAGGTTTTTTTACCCCCTTACTTCTTTAAGTGATTCCATGTTTAGCACAAACCATATCAACCATGCAAGTGTCCCTTGTTTTATTTAAATCTTTAAATCCAAGTCATTCACTCCACCTCCTTTCATCTATAAATATTATTCTTCTCCCATTGAGAAAATTGAATCTGGACATTGAATTGTTGGAGCACAAGAGGAGAAGAAAAGGAGAAAGAAAACATGATGTGAATTATATGAAGCTTAGGAAGTGATATAGGCCATTATTTTTTTATTGTTTGAGCCTTTGAAACCTACCTATATTGTAATGCCCCGCCCCTTTTCACTCGATTCTTCCCAAGACAAAGCCATGCTTATCCATCGATTTCCAACATATCCATGAGATTTTCTTACCAAATAGAAAATCTTATGCCAACAACTCCACATGTTGAGAGTCCCTTCCTTTTGGCAATTGCCAAGTTTCTATGTCTACCGTCAGCCGCCCATGTAATGCTCGAATATCAAACCCAATCTTTAGGATTTCCATCTTTCTAATCCATTATAATTCATTATTTTCCTTTCCATATGCATAATAATTTATTAGAGAAATAATGCATTACTAATTTAACTCGGCCCCATTTAATTTCATTGAAACCATTTACCAAAACCGTTGGGTCTTAATTGGGCAAAGACCCAACACTTTACCCATATAAGATCCATATCTTAAAATTTCACAAATTAAATGGGTAAAGTGTTGGGTCTTTGCCCAATTAAGACCCAACGGTTTTGGTAAATGGTTTCAATGAAATTAAATGGGGCCGAGTTAAATTAGTAATGCATTATTTCTCTAATAAATTATTATGCATATGGAAAGGAAAATAATGAATTATAATGGACTAGAAAGATGGAAATCCTAAAGATTGGGTTTGATATTCGAGCATTACATGGGTGGCTGGCGGTAGACATAGAAACTCGGCAATTTCCAAAAGGAAGGGACTCACAACGTGTGGAGTTGTTGGCATAAGATTTTCTATTTGGTAAGAATATCTCATGGATATGTTGGAAATCGATGGATAAGCATGGCTTTGTCTTGGGAAGAATCGAGTGAAAAGGGGCAGGGCGTTACAGTTGGTATCAGAGCGAACCCGAAACATTGAATCTTTCAGAGTAAATTAATCCGGTCTCGTGCACTAATTTACTTCGTTAGACTCAGACGGATGATATCAAAGGAAGTACAGTCAAAATAATTGAATTATCCAACATAGCAAAATAGGATATATTCCCCGAAAGCAAAGAAAAATCAAAGAGTGCTTACTTGGAAATTTTTCCCCAAGGATAAGAAACACAAGATGATTATTTGGCAAAATTCCCCAAACAAAGACTTAGTTTGATTAGAACTGATATTGGCATTGACATACTTCGGTTGCTGTGATACAGATATGTCAGGCAACACAGAGTATACAGAGTTGTGGGACAGAGGGACACCTAGCTGTCCGATAGATCTGGTTTCTTTCGAAGATTCTAGCGTACCAAACTTCAACAATGAAGTTGTAAACAGTCAGGACATGGGAGTAGAATCGCCCAAGTACAATGTTGGGGTTGATCCAGCCTTTGTACCCGAAGAGGACAAGGAAGATGTCCCAAACTTAGAAGAATCGGCAGGGGAGATAGGCTCGCCCGAGTATACTCCGGCTACTCCAACTTCAGATGAGTTGACAAATTATATGTGCAAATTATGCAATCAGGAGGGGCATAACAGTATTTTATTGCTCCCACCCTATTGAGAATATCTGCCCTGTTTGTGGACTTCACGGGCACGGGAAGGAGAGGACTAACCGTCCTTACGTTGGGGGAACAAGAATAATACCCTGTCTGACTTGTTGAGTGTTGGGGCACACGTCGACGACTTGCCCTGACAACTTCTTCGATTTTTGTGATGATGCAGGGTCTTCTACGAAAGATTAGGAAAGGTAAAGAAATGTCGGGAAAAAGGGAAAGATTTTGTAAGGGTTGTGGATACATTTTGAAGGGTTGTTCTAACCCTATCAACTCTTGTATAGTGATGAAAGTTTGAATGATTTTCAATAAAGTTTCCAAATTTAAGAGTTATGAGGATTTTTGGCTTTGAGATGCATGTGACGAGGTCACTTGATTTTATGGAGGCGTGGCACGGGTGAATCTCTCACGTAATATTGATTTTGCAGTTTATGATTTTATTCTGCAAATTGATATTGCTATGTGTGAACCATTTTCGTGGACTTAGTCCATGCACACATAGGGTTGGCCAGTTAAGGGTCGGACTTTGGCAGTTCGGACTTAGCTCGCGTCGTGACGTCCCGCGCTCTATCACTCTACTCTATTATAAAAAAAAAAATAGACTCTGAATTTACGGGAAGAATTGAGTGAAAAGCGGCGGGGCGTTACATATATTGGTCATATTATCATGTTAGTTCCCATTTTTTAGCCTTGAATGTGAATTTACCATGATTTTTTGTTAGCCATGTTATACATACCCAACTTCGGTTGTGGAGTTTGAGCCAAAATTTAAATACCTGTGACCTATTCTAAGGCATGGAAAAATGTTAGAGATGATTGTAATTAGGATGGTAATTTGAAAAAAAAAATATGGCACTTGAAAAAAAATGAATGATGTAGAAAAAAAAAGCATCAATAAAAAAAAGAAAAAAAGAAAGAAAGAAAGGGAACATCCATACATCAAAAGAATGATGTGAAAGAAAATATAGAAAGAAAAAAAATGATGTTTTGGAGTGTTGAGAGAAAAATAGAGGAAGAAATATCCCATCTAAAATTTGAAGACCTCTAACTTTTCTAGTCAAACTATTATTTTAGAGTCTTTTTACCCTTCATTGATATGACCCGATCCTAAGCCACGTTTTGTCCTATTAGGAAGTCCTACAGATCCTTAGTTAACATGGTATTTAAGTGGATAAGAGATGAAGAAGAATTATGGTGTTCGATTCAACGTCCTCAGGAAAATGACATCCATTCATGAGATCTATATTTTTCATCCATTCTTTGTTGATAAATATATGAGATATTTGCTTTGTGGACAAAAACTCCACTCACACATACTTTTGAGAGAAATTTAACCCAATCTCTGAGCGAAAATCTTTCTGAGAGATATATCTTGTGAGATTTGGAGTTGAAGCGCATTTTAGCTGGTGGTTGCTAAACTTATGTGCATTTTGAAAATGAAGGTTATGTTAATATTGGTTATGACACACTACACTTCGGGTATAAATTTTGTAAAATAAAGTTTGGAGTTGTATAAAGTTTAAATTTTTGTTTAGATTTTTTTGCTGAAATCTGAAATTTTGATGTTTGTGGGTGTCATCATAGGAAGCTGTCACGAGACTATAGCTCGTCCACTAGTGGTGAGCTAGGGCTTGTTGCATATGCTAAATACAATTGAGAGTGCCAGTGAAAGTGGTCTAGTTTAGGATTTTTATTTTTGTTTTTAGAGTTTTTAAATTTTTATTTTGCTCAGGGATTAACTAAATCTAAGTTTGGAGATATTTGATGGAACACTGAAAATTGACTACTTTACCCCTGAATATTGGATAAGTTAGCCCTTGTTTTCAGTGTTTTAAAAATCATTAGTGGGATTTTTAGAGTTTTACAGGTATGTTTGGAAAATACAATACAAAAGGATTAAATGGAAAAAAAATGGAGAAATTGTGAAAAAAATCTATTTTTGCGAGCGGCTATTTTTGGAAATAGATATTCTTGGAATGAACAAATTTTTAATAGTTATTTCACCAAAATTTAAGCCTTCATTGTAAACTATTTAATTCAAATCCATTTATGAGAGTTTGAATTAATTCAGTAATTTTTTACATTTTTATTATTATTTTCAAGTGGTGAGATAAATTATTAAATTTCATAAATTGAAGATATGAAGAAATGAAGCATTCAAATTCAAGCACGTGAAAAATTCAAGGAGCTCAACCACGCAAAATTCGCACAAGGCCATGTGGAGGAGAGAGAGAATAATTTATAAATTTGGAAGAACTTAAAAGGAATATTTTGACACAGATTCTTTAGTTTGGCCATAACTTTCCACTCCAATAATCGATTGCATTGATTCTTTTTGGGTTAGAAATAAGACTTCAAGGGATACAACTTTGTTATTTACAAAAGTTTGTGATTCGGACGTTTACGAGGTCAAAATTGAGCTACAAGGTGGTACATGTGTAAAAAAGGGTTTTTGCACCCACTTTCCCTGGTGTGTTCACACCATGGCCGACTCAACCCCTTTGTGTTCACACCTTGCACGAATTTTACTAGGATTTTTTACCCCCTTAGCTTCTTTAAGCGATTCCATATTTAGCACAAACCATATCAGCCCTGCAAATGTCCTTTGTTTTATTCAAATCTTTAAATCCAAGTCATTCACTCCACCTCCTTTCATCTATAAATATTATCCCTCTCCCATTGAGAAAATTGGACCTAAACATTGAATTGTTGGAGCACAAGAGGAGAGGAAAAGGTGAAAAAAAACACGATGTGAATTTCGAAGGTCTTTGAGGTTGGTTATTTTTTCAAGATCTCATTATTCTTTGTTTTGGTCATATATTGAGAATGACATTAAAAATTGGATTATTACACTTGAAATTTTTCTGAATTTATTTGAGGCAAGAAGATAATTATATGAAGCTTATGAAGTGATATAGGCCATTAATTTTTGATTGTTTGAGCCTTTGAAGCCTACCTATATTCGTCATATTATCATGTTAGTTCCCATTTTTGAGCCTTGAATGTGAATTTACCATGACTTTTTGTTAGCCATGTTATCCATACCCAACTCCGGTTGTGGAGTTTGAGTCAACGTTTTCAGGAAAATGACATCCATTTATGAGATCTATATTTTTCTTTGATAGAGCCATTCTTTATTGATAAATATGTGAGATATTTGTCTTATGAACATAAACTCCACTCACATATACTTTTGATAGAAATTTAACCCAATCTCTGAGCGAAAATCTTTCTAAGAGATATATCTGGTGAGATTTGGAGTCGAAGAGCATTTTTAGCTGGTGGTTGCTAAACGTATGTGTATTTTGAAAATGAAGGTTATGTTAATATTTGCTATGACATACTACACTTCAGGTATAAATATTGTAAAATAATGTTTGGAGTTGTATGATGTTTAAATTTTTGTTTAGATATTTTTACTGAAATCTGAAATTTTGATGTTTGTGGGTGTCATCACAGGAAGCCCTCATGAGACTATAACTCGTCCACTAGTAGTGAGGTAGGGGTTTAAAGGCTTGTTGCATATGCTAAATGTAATCGAGAGTGCCAACGAAAGTAGTCTAGTTTAGGATTTTTATTTTTGTTTTTAGAGTTTTTAAATTTTTATTTTGCTCAAGGATTAACTAAATCTAAATGTGGAGGTATTTGATGAACACTGAAAATTGACTATTTTACCCCTGAATATTGGATAAGCCTTATTCTCAGTGTTTTTAATATCATTAATGGGATTTTTAGAGATTTAAAGGTATGTTTGGAAAATACATGACATAAGGATTAAATGGAAGAAAAATGGAGAAATTGAGAAAAAATCTATTTTTGGAAGCTGCTATTTTTGGAAATAGATATTCTTGGAATGAATAGATTTTTAATATTTATTTCACCAAAATTTAGGGTTTTATTGTAAACTAATTAATTCAAATCTATTTATGAGAGTTTGAAGTAATTTAGTAATTTTTTAGATTTTTTTTTTTTTATTTTCAAGTGGTGAGATAAATTATTAAATTTCATAATTTGAAAATATGAAGAAATGAAGCACTCAAATGCAAGCACATGTATATCAAGGAGGAGAGAGAAAGTGAATAATTAATAAATTTGGAAGAACTTAGAAGGAATATTTTGACACAAATTTAGTAGTTTGGCCATAACTTTCTACTTCGATATCCGATTACATTTATTCTTTTTGGGTTCAAAAGAAGACTTCAAGGGCTACAACTTTTTAGTTTACTAAAGTTTGTGATTCAGACGTTTATGAGGTTAAAATTGAGTTGCAAGGTGTACACGTGTAAAAAAAGGGATTTTGTACCTACTATCCCTGGTGTGTTCACACCATGGCTGACTCAACCCCTTTGTGTTCACACCTTACCCGAATTTTACTGGTTGTTTACTCCCTTACCTCCTTTAACACATTCCATGTTTAGCATAAACCATATCAGACCTCCAAGTGTCTTTTGTTTTATTTAAATCTTTAAATCAAGTCATTCACTCCACTTCCTTTCATCTATAAATACTATCCCTCTCCCATTGAGGAAATTGAACTTGGACAAAGGATTTTTTTGGAGAGCTTAAGAGAAGGAAACGAGGAGAAAAGGAGAAAAGGAAAAAAGGCTTGGAGATTTCGGATTTCCAAAGGTTGGTTTTCCTAATTTCTTTTAAGTCTCTTCTTGTATTTTTTCTTTATCTCCATGATTATGTAATTTCAATTCCATGTTTTATTTATACAAGAAAGGTGGATTTATGTAGAATTATGGTCGTCTAATTATTTAATTTTTGTATGATGGGAATTTGATTTTGTTTTTATTCTTTTTTATAATTTTATGTTCGAAATTATTCCAAGTTATTTGAGGAGAGTGGATGAAGTATTTAAAATAGGTAGAGCTTGATTTTTCCGATACAAGGCTCATTTGGAATTACAAGTGGAAATTTTATCTAGACTAAGACTAGAATTGAATTTCGTCGGTGTAATATATTTCATAATTATTATAATGAGAATTTTAACGAATGAAAAATTAGAATGCATGATTGATAATTTGAGTGAGGTTTCACATTCTGCCTTGATTTTATTTTTAAAATTTGGAAAATAAAGCCTAATTGATTCTTTGATACAATTCCATTGTAAATATGTACGGAGGTAAATTTAGGTATTATTTTTATTTTTGTTTATAAATTAAAAAACTGAAATTGGGGAAGGTTATTAATTATTTTTTTTTTTTTATTTATAATTATTTTTATTTTTTTTTTATTAAATTAGATCTTTTAATTGTTAAATTCTAATTTAGATGGTGTTCCTTTTTAACCTTTTTTATATTTAGAATGTTTCTAAATTAAAATTAAATTTCCTTGATTAGCAAAATAATTCCATATTTAAGATTTATTTCCATGTTTTCTAAATTTCTTAAAATATATAATTCAAGGTGTACATTTCATGGATATATTTTCCTAAAGTTTCAATGGGTTCGACCTCGCACTCTTACTACTATATTATAAATGGTTCGTGCGCTTGTGAGTATAAATTTAAAACACTACACAGATCTTAGAAGATATATTTTGAGATTGTATTTTGGATCATGGTGGTAGTTTGGAGAGTTAGTTACACTTGATTGAGTTCGTCTACAACAACAGATACCAGGCCAGTATCAAGATGGAGCCGTATGGATCCTTGTAGGTCAGACTGTACGGGTCACCCTTGTCTGGGCCGAGATCAGTGATACAATGATGTCAGGATCGAGTATGGTCAGTGAGACTATAAACATGTGAGGCTGATCTGAAAGAGATTGTTGACTGCCCATAGTCGGCAGGAGGATTTGGCTGACCGTTGGAAGAGGGACTAGTACAGATTGAGGATTTGAGGGTGTAGAGGCTTTGTGGCAAAACTATTCGCTTGGTTTTAATGGTTTGGCGGCGCAAAGCCAGGGAGTCTTATAATTGGGGAAGACGAGGCAACAATGCGGAAACAATTTTCAACTTTATTTGAGGCTAGAGGTATGAGTTCAGTTTGAATTTCAAGGACAAAATTCCTTAAAGGGGGTAGTGTTGTACCGACCCGACCCGAGTTTTTGGGTTTTTGGGGAGATCTGTGGACCTCCGAAATGGCTTTTGTATTTTTGGTAGCGGGTGTTAGCGTGTGGTCTCTCTAACGGGCCCATATTATCCTAAATCCAAGCTTGGGAGCTCGAGAGGCATTTTGATAATTCTATATTATTATGGTTATTTCCCAAGAAAAAATTGTTTGAGAAATCACATAAAAACTTAGAATTTGTACCTAGATCCCTCAAAATATGCACACACATTCTCGTCAATTAGATACACATGTAGAATGTTGAAAAATACTCAATGTTTGGTTTTCGAAATTTTCGTCGGGATTTCTCAAATTTTAAATTATTTTCTAGTGTTTATTTTTCACAAAATCATATTTTCAGGCCAATATTTTGTTAATGAATTTAAAAAAAGTTTCAAAACTTTCAAAAAAAATATTAGAAAAAAAAAATCCAATTTAAAAATCCCCAAGTTTCTTTTAACTTAAACTATTCTCTTTTCATTACTTTTATTATTTAAAATAAATAAAATAAAGGCCTAGTTTCAAACCTAAAACTTTTTTGTTATGATTTATTTGATAGAGTTTGCAAAAAGAGATATTTTACAACATAATACTCCAAAAATCGTGTGGGCCCCATGGGACTTACACTTCACTCACCCAAGCCCACTTTTTCTAAAGAAACCCTAGCCCCTCTCTTTCCTTGTCTCTTTCTTTTCTCCCTCCCTCATTCTTCAAGAAGCCCTTGCTCTAATCTATATTATCTTCCTTTCCAAACCCTAGCCGCCACCACACCTTCTCCCTCCCCTAACCCCATTACTCCATCTTCTTCCTCTTTTACTCCATCTTCTTCTTCTTCATCTTCTTTTTGTATTTCTTTTTCTTTATCCCTCTCTATGTATCTCTCTCCCTTCTCCCTCACTTTCGCTTGATTTTTCTTTATATCTTATTCTCCCACTTCCCCTCTATCAAAGCCCTCTTTTTTTTTCTCTCTCCCTTCAATTCTCCACTCCAATCAACCACCATGGCCGCTGCCCATTTATCCACCCAATAAACCCTCATTTTTTTTTTCAACCCACTTCTTTTACAAAAAAAGGAAAAAAAAAACTCTTGGCTTTTTACTTAATTTACATATTTTCTTAGGTTTTTTTTTTTTTTTGTAAATTCTTAAAACAAAAACCTCTTCACTAAGTTGACTCAATCGAGTCACCATTGAGTTGGGAGTTAGCAAGGGCCAAATTGTTTGTATTTATGTAAACCCTTTTAAGTATTTCGTTTCTTAGACTTTTCCCCCATCCATTTGAGCTAAAATGGTGCCAACTCAACTCACTCGACTCACCCCAACCGAGTTGATTAAGTCAAGACCCGAGTTCCACAAATTTTTAAACCAGCCACCTGTTCTACCTATTTGGACTAGCAGATCTCATCCCGGCCTTCCAATAGTGACTTGGGGTCAACTTGACTTCGACTCGGACTCGACTCAATGCTCGACTCGGCATGACTCAGTCACCAACTTGACGCCTGAATTGTCAAGTGGACATTATGAGCTCCGTGCACTTTTCACCAACATGTCTAGGTGAGGGGATTTATCACTATTTTAGCATGCATTGCATATATCAAATATGTATTTCTAGATATGAGGTGATCCAAATGGGACCCTCTATTTATTAAGCCACTAAGGGCGAACCGTTGAGAATGATTATGGGGCAAGGGGTCTATTCGGGTGCACTCTTGTCCACTATTATTATTGTTGAGAAATTTTAACTAGAGAAACTGATATTTCACTTGATGTCTGGAAGATGTTATGATACATTGCAAATGAAGTCATGTTGGATATGGAGGTATGTGTTTAAGCATTGTTATGTGTTATTGACCACATGATGAGGTACGTTGTTGATATTGATATTATGTCAAAACGTGTTTGTGTTGTCATACATTATCATGATACCATGTGCATGGGAGGATTTGTTTATGTGTATACATTCATGATGATGAGATGAGTTTGGTTGTTGGGAGGACTTCTTCGTTACGCTCCAGCGGTCGAGACCCCCATAGGGGATACGGGTTTCCCTGTTGCGTTCCGGCGGTTGAGATGCCTGCCTTTGAGATTGGCTACCCGTTACGCTCCTGTGGTCGAGACCCCGATAGGGGATGCGGGTTTCCCCGTTGCATTCCCGTGGTTGAGGAGGTTGTGTATTGTGTGGTCTCCCGTTTGTATTGGTAGGGAGACAGGAGTTGTTGGATGACAGTTGTGAGTTATGGAGGTGATGTCTCGGACTGGTCATGTAAGGACCCAGAACTTTTAACTCCCCATTTTGTATGAAATTTCTCTTTAAATGAATATAATGAATGATGAGATTTTGGTTCAAAAAAATGATATGAATGAAAATGTGGTGAATGTACATTGAAAATAAATAAAAAGACAAAAGTAGAATAAGCCAAGTACAAAATCACCCGGAAGGATGTATCGACCAACTAGATATATATCGTGGAATCAAACTATTGGACACATCGACGAGGTCGATGTGTCGAGGTAGTCTAAGGTTCTCAAGTTAGGCACTCCTTTCTGTCTATTGCCATCCACATGCACTAGTTTCCATGCATGGTTATCCGCCCACACCGTTTCCACTTATCAACCACCCATTTAAGGGTCTCGGGCAACCAAAAGAGAAGGTGAGGGAAAAAAGGGAAATGAAGGAAGAGAAAACGAAAGAAAAAAATAAAGGAAAAAAATAGAGAAAAAGAGGAGAGAAGAAAGAGAGAGACCGCCCAGTTTCATTCGTACAAATCTCGCATTCTCATTCGTCTCTCAACCCCAGCTCGGTAGTGAGCTCTTCCCCTCACTATGGACTCATCTACCTCGAAGAAGAATGAGTAATGAGGCAAAAAGGAAGGAGAAGTCGAGCTAGCAAGGAGGGAAGGAAGCAAATAACGTACTTTTTATCCACTCGAGTACACCTGTAAATCCCTCGAGGTAGGTAGATTTTATTGTGATTTTAAGTGAAATAATCACAATAAGATGTTTATAAAACGTGTATGAACGAATTTAAGGGCTAAAGTACCAAAAATAATGCTCATACCAATTGTTAGTCCGCCAGCTTTGCCGAGTCCCTGTTTGTCAATTCAATGACTCTGGAAGAAGCACATGCTAAGAAGCTAGAAGACCTTAGGTGGTACCAACACCATAAAGAGGACCATTCCTAGGTTTAGTTGAACAAATGATAAAACCATAAAGAAGTCTAGAGAGGAAGTTGTACAGTGAATTGGAACCCAACTTGGAAATATGTAGGTGGTTTCATTGTCAGCTCGACCAGTCGTACTCACTGACCCCTTAGTGGAGACAGGATTGACCCATCATAGTCAAGGACTAGAAGGCCAGTTTGACAGAGGTTCTGGATCAAAGAACTGTCACTCTGGGAAACCCTCTGACCGAGACTCTCGTATGCACCGACCCCTCGGTGATGAACTTAAATGACCCCTCGTGGTCGACGACTCATCGGTAAAGGTCTTGAGAGTTTTGGACTTTGAAGTCAAGTCGGCTCTCGAGAAAACAGACATATCGATAGTTTAAGACCGATCGAGAGTAGTAGGACTAACCCCTTGGTAGAGGCCGACAGGTCGTTCTGGGTAAGACATGTTTTTGACTTGAAACTACTGTCAGTATGGTGTTTCCCCAAATCATGACACTCGTATGGACCGATCTCTCGGTGCTATAACTGTCAACCCATTGGCGGAACCAACCTGTCGACCGAGAAGTAATTAAGTCATTGGGAGTGCATTTAATGTGCAACGGTCGGGTGGTTGAACGGTAATAAATATAAACACCTACCTGTCGGTTCTGGACAGTCAGAAAACCGTTAAGACTCTTCTATAACTATGAGTGTTGGGTGATCGATTTATCATCTTCCTTGAGCTAAGAAGAATTATATACTCTAAGGAATGATCAACACTCTTGTACTAAGAATCATAAACAACCAATCTATTGATTGTGCTTGGAAGTGAGAAAGAGAGGAGGAAAATCATAAACAATTAATCTGTTGATTGAGTTTGGAAGTGAGAAAGAGAGGAGAGACATAAACTAGGAAACCTGAAACCAGTTTCCTTGTCACCCTGAGATTGTGATTGCTCTACGATGGCTACGAGGAGCGTCGTACACATTGGGTGTGATCTTCAAGAAGCACACATTGGGTTTGATCAGTGGGAAAGAGCTTCAAAGGCAAGTGCTTCTTGGTTTTAATTTGTTTTTAAGACCTTTGACCCGAAAGTGGATTAAGGGGCATTTGCTCCGGAACCACTATAAAAACCTCTAGAGCATCGTCTCTGGGCCGATTAGATAGGTGGAATTCCTATTCTATAGTGGTGGGTGAAATTCCCCGACGACTGAGTGAGGTGGAATTCCTACTCTAATTGTGAGGGTGTAAGTCCCCACATAGAGAATTTGGGGATAGCTCAAGGTTGAGCGAGTCCTAACAGTGGATGTAGGTTGGCGAACCAAACCACTTTATATCTTGTGTCCTTCTGTTTGTGGTGTTAGAGCTATTTTCTTGTGTCATCACATTCTCTAACACACTCATTTGATTGATATATCCACTGCGCTTAAACGGTAACGCCCGCCCCTTTTCACCGAAAAATCAGAGTCCATTTTTTTTTTTAAAGTGACAAAGGGCGCGGACGTCACGACGCGAGTTAAGTCCGAGCTTCTAAAGCCCGACCCTTAACTGGCCAACCCTACGTGTGCGTGGAACGGAGTCCACGAAGAACAGTTCACACGTAGAAGTAAGCGTATGGAATGTTACATTTAATGCGGAATGATAATAGAGGCTAACCTACAATTTTTAGATAGCAGGGAAGATTTCATTCATTTAACTAACAAAAATATCTCAACATCACAATGTCCAAAATTAAAACCAAATTATCGCAAGTAATCTAATTATACAGTTCGACAAGCTAAACTATTCAAATATACATTTCCCAAAATAAACTTAAATAAAGTAAATAGTCCGCCTTCCCAAGCTCCTAAGCTTGGCTCCCGTCTCGTCCTTCTGCTCCGGCATTTCATGCGTCATCAGCTAGGGTAGAAGTAGGGCGTTAGACCACGCGCCCAGTAGGACTCCGATTAGGGCTAGCACACGGATTAGCGATAACAAGCATACCGATAATAATATAGTGAAAACTGGTAGACAATCATATAATGAAACTATAAAGTGAATGCCATGCCATGGGTGTCTGTGTTATGAATCCCACCAATCATCCCCACCATCATGATGTCATATCCCCCTTAACGGAAAAACCTCGTCAAGATATATCCAATCATAAAATATCCCCCTTGACTGCAAGGCCTCGTCAAGGTGTCCCCATGCCTGTTCTCGGTCGTCCCGACGGAGCATGGACTCCGGTTATAGCCTATTAGGCTATCCCCATGCCTGTTCTCGGTCGCCTCGACGGAGCATGGTCTCCGGTTCCTTTATTTTCCCGCCCATGCCATGCATGAGATGTATGCATTATTCTATGTAATATATATATAATCCATTGTCATAATATAGAATTCATAACTTAGCATATAATTCATAATATTGCATTATGCCATATAAGATACATAAACCATGATTTAAAACTCATCATAAAATAAACCATAAAATTCCCAAAATAAATCAACGAAACCATCACACAATCCATGGCTTACAAAAAGGTAGGAATCCTACCGAATACCGACTAGCGTTCTTTCTTTCATTTTCGTCCGATAGATCCGGTCGCCGATCGCGCACTGTTTGCGATGTCCAGTACCTTATTATACATTAATAATTAGTCCATGTTTTTTAACCTTTTAAATCCATTAATCACATACTTAAGGTTACCATAATTGCACTTATGTCCATGATCATTTCTCATGGAGTTCTTGAATTTGGCCATTATTTACAATTTTGCCACTACCCCTCCATGGATAATTCATTCTCTCTTCCATATACATTATGATCCATAATTGATCCATAACTTAGACCCGTTAATGATCCATCAACCATATCATGTGATCATAAAATTAGTCCTTTTATTAACCTAATCCTTATTCCTTTAAACCCATACAAAACCCCATACTTAACCCTTTAAATGGTTAATGGATCATGGGTTCAAAATACCCCATTCATCAAATCTTCCCATGGGATTTACTTCATGCATTTAAACTACAATGAGTCCATTACCCACTCATTCCCTTTGGAGGCCATAAACACCATTCACCCTCCAATTTAACCCACCAAAAGGCTCACAATTGGGCCATGGGTTCGGCCATACACCATGGCCGAACCCATGGTGTCTTTTTCCCAGTTTTCTTGGGTCCAGGTTACACATTTGAATTCATCACAAGTCCCTCACTTACAACCCTTAAAAAATTCCTTAACATAGACCCATTTAAAACTTTTAAACCATCAACACCTTTGCATATTCTTGATTCTTAAAAACCCTTTAAGATACCCAACCTTTCCTTCATGCATGCATACATAATCCCTTAACATTTCACTAACATTTAATCATTCACAATTTAAAACCCTAAAATCATAATTCATCCTCCAAATTTTCAACCTTAAACACCCCATTAAAATTTCCTCAATTACCTACATTTAATCATTTTAAAACCCTAAAATCATTAACCACTCTCATTATCTCCCATTCTTATAAACCCTAATAATTAACCCAATCATCTACCATGGGGTTCGGCCATGCTACATGGCCTAACCCTATGGCCCATTTACCTCTTCAACCTGCCCATATAACCATGCTTAATCAACTTCATCACATGATGTCCTTAATCCATGCTTTACACAATTCTTAGTACCAAAGTCCTTAATGTATTTATTTTTCCTTAACCTAATTTATCCACTTTGTTCATTTATTCATTCTTCCATGGAATGGATTTTAAATCCAAGGCCATAATATTTTTGGCCACATTAAATCCAAGAAATGGATTTCATAACCTCTTAAACCCTAAGAAAAAATTTAATCACTTGTTTTAGAAAATACTTACAATCCGACTGCTCCTTCGACGTTTCCTTCTCCTCTTGGATCCCTTAGCCTTCTACCTTCTTCTTCTCCTTGTTTGATCGGCCAAGATGGGCTTGATCAATGTGAGACCATCACACTTGGGTCGGCCAAGATAGGGTTAGACTTGAGAGAGAGAGAGAGAGAGAGAGAAAATGGAGATGAGAAAGATGTCTCAAGGTTTTTATCTTGAGGTGGTCGGCCAACTCTAGGGCTTTTCTTCCTATTCTCCAAGCTTTTCTCCTTCTTCTTCCTTAATTTTCTTCTTCTCTACTTCTTGGGCATGAGGGACGGCTATGGGAGTGTAAGGGAGGGAGAGAGGGAAAGAGTTGATGGAAAAGGAAAAGATGGAGAAAGATAAGATAGAGTTTATCTCATTTGGTGGAGTGACCCACACTCTGTAACACCCCATTTTCTCAATGAAGTGGATAATTACGAAAATGCCCCTGATTTGTTAAATTAATTATTTTGAGATGTCAAATAAGGAAATGGTGGGGCCCATTGCTCAAATTAAGATCATATGAGCACATCATAAATATCAAGTTTGATTGGATGGGTAATGTACATCAATTGGGTTGAAAATGGTTAAATGGGTCAAAGGGCCCAATTGGACCCAATGGGTCAAAATGGATGAATTGACCATTGTGTAAGCTGAAATTAAATGGGGTCAAGCTGACCTGATTGGAAATTAGGTAGAGTAAAAATGGGTAGGCTTGATACACATGTGAAAAACAAGTACAAATGACCAAAATACCCATAATTGGGTTATAGAGTCAAAAACGGGTCAAAGAGCTAAAGGGGGATCCAACGGGTCGAGTTGACTTTGTTGACCACAGCCGACCGTGTGGGCCCACAAATGAGTTCTATGGTGAGTTAAATCAGGTTAAGTGGAACTGATTTTATTTAATTTGAAATAAGAATGAGTTGACTCAAATGCATTAAGTGTGTTAAGTGGTGTGAGTTGAGTTAGAAAAAAAGGGCCTTGAGTCAAGTGAGTTAAATGGATATTGAAAGGTGTTGTTAATCACACACAACCCTTGGAGAATCAATCTCAACCGTTGGGAGTGAAAGGGTGCTTTGGCAAAGCCAAAAGACACCAAGGTTGGGCGGAACCTATTCATGAATGGATGTAATGGTTCATTTCCAAAGAGATGCAATGTTTGGCACCAAGGGGTGCAACGTTTGGCACCAAGGGGTGTCTTGGTTAACACCCAACATCCCTTCGTTTTTGGCAAGAGTAATGAGGGAGGATGAATGGGAGTTGGGGGCTGAAACTATAAAAGGCAAAGGTTGCCTTTCTTGGCCGTTTTGTCATTGCAAATCCAAGATTTTTCCCATCTCTCTCTTCCTCTCTCCAATTCGTTTTTCCTGGCTGGAACAACAGAGGTTTTGGCACCAGTTATTCAAGCATAAACCAGCAAGGAATTAAGGAAAGAAAGAAGAAATAAAAGGGAGAAACCAAGGATCAAAGACAAGAAGAAAGCTTGGAAAATTTGGTAAGTATTTATGTGTTATTTTGGTTTAATAACATGGAACAAATGGGGTGTGTATTGGGCCATGGTTATGGCCGATTGCACCAAGGTTTTAACCTTGATTAATAGAGGTTTAAAAATGGTAAAGATGACCATTGGGTTCGGCCACCATGGAGGGCCGAACCCCATGTAAAAGATTGGTTGGTTTTCATGTTTTGAAACATGGAAACCATGGAGTTTTGTGGACTATTTTTGGAGTTTTATTTGAGATTCAAATGCATGTTTAAAAGAGGGTTAAAAACATGGATCTGAATGACATAAGGACTGAAGGTATCATGGGTCTAAAACAGTGGTTTGAAACTGATAAAATGGACCATTAGGATCGGCCATCTTGGATGGCCGAATCCCATGAAGTATGATGGTCATTTGAACAAGTTGATGAACTTAGTTGGATGGTTTTGAGAGGTAAAATGGCAGCAATGTTATACTGATATTATATTTTAAAATGACACCTAAAACAAGTTTGAAAGACCAAAACATGGACATAAGGTTCGGCCACCTTGGATGGCCGAACCCCATGTAAGTTTTTAATGATTTTGGTGAGTTAAAAACCATATGAAGTTATGGTGTTCTTATGGCAATTAATGGAATAACATGTTTACTGTTTTGATGGATTGTTATGCGGATGAACCATGTGTAATTCATGGTTTAGTTAGCATGATTAAACCATGAGTAATCATGGTGATTATTGGACCAAGTGAACCCTAGGGTTCGACTATGAGTATGGCCGAGCCCCATGGGCTGTTTTTGGAATAAATGGACTAAGTTCATGGTTGTGTTTGATATTATTCCCATGATTTTATAAATGGTTTAAAGTATTGTAATGGAGAACCATTTGATGATGGAAGAGTGGGAACACAAGGTTCGGCCAAGTATAGGGCCGAACCCCATAAAATGACAAATTCTAAGTTGATGATGTTCAGCCATGGGCATGGCCGAACCCCACATGATGTGGTTGGGTCTTAGATGTGAATGAACAAGTAAATGATAGTATGATTTACTGATTGTCATATGGTCAATGTGACGGAAGTTGAACGACGTGCAAGTCGTGAGCAAGTGACGTTTAAAGAAAGAACAAACACCGAAGCTAATCTTCGGTAGGTTTCCTACCCACTTGTGACCATTATTTATGATTTGGTTTTATGATGTTCTTATGAGATATGTTGTGTTTGATTTACGTTACAAATGTGGTTTCGAATGATGAGTTAAGTATTTACAAATGACATACAATTTATAGACATCTCATGCATGGCATGGGATGATGATTGTGGAAATCGGAGCCCACACTCCGTCGGAATATCCGAGATGCAACCGTGGGGCCTCCGTCGGCGGTGCAAGTCACGCCAGGAGAATTGACAGGTGGTTATGGAAACCGGAGCCCGCACTCCGTCGGAATATCCGAGATGCAACTGTGGGGCCTCCTTCGGCGATGCAAGTCACGCCAGGAGAATTGACAGGTGGTTATGGAAACCGGAGCCCGCACTCCGTCGGAATGTCCGAGATGCAACTGTGGGGCCTCCTTCTGCGGTGAAATGTCACGCCAGGAGAATCCAACAGGTTTATATGAGACACGGCAAGTAAAGGCTATATGTATGTGTGATGGGGTGGGACTCATTACATTTGCATACATACATAGCATGATTTTTATATGTTTTTGGATAATCAGATATTATGATATATGTGCAAGTTTTTATATGCTAACCATGTGGTAGCCCTGATCGGGAACATACTGGGCGTGTTGATCTAACGCCCTAATTCTATCCTTAGAGGATAATGCAGGATCAAGGAAAGGTAAAGAGCAGGTCGATGACCGGGTGGGGAGCCAAGCCTAAGCGCTTGAATGATGAACAGGATTACTTATTTACGGTCATTTGAATTATTTGATGGACATGTAATAAGTTTATACTTAGCTATTGTTTGATTAGGCTATTGACTTGGGATGATGGTTTACCTTTATTATCAATTGAGACTGATACTTGCTATCTTTTCATATTATTTCCGCAGTTAGTCTAGTTTATTCCGCATGTTGTTGTTAGTTCCATGTGTGATTTATTATCATGGTTTAGTCCATGTGCACATGGGTGGCCAGTTAAGGTTCAGACTTGGGTAGTCTGAACTTAACTCGCGTTGTGACGCCCCCCGCTCTTGTTCACCCTGTGTTTCTTTCAAAAGAATTTTTCAGACTCTGATTTTTAAGAAGGGTGAAAGGGCGGGGCGTTATAGTTGGTCTCAGAGCGAAACGGGAAGTTGAATCATCGAAGTAAGATTAAGACGGTTTCATGTCTCACTGACGGATAAGAATCCAACTGGCCGATTCTTATGAGTCCGCTGACTGGGGGCCGGATTAATTTACTTCGAGTGACTCAAACTGAACAATCAATCTGAGAACGACAATGAAATATAGCAAAGTAAAGTACAGTCATCATAACTGGATATATCAAACATAGCAAAGTAGGATGCACTCCCCTGAAACTCCCACACTGAAAAACAAACAACAGGAATTTAGAGATTTCCCCAGAAACAAAAGAATACAAAGAGTGATGATTTGGTAATATCCCCAAACTGAGAAGTGATACATAATACTTAGGGAAGTTTTCCCCGAGAACAGCAGAACATCAAAATTTCCCCAAATTGAGAAATGATACTCGATATTTAGGAAGTTTTCTCAAAAACAAAGAAATACAAAGAGTGCTCATTTAGCAATTTTCCTAAACAGGAGATATTACGTGATACATAGGAAAACTCCCCAAAACAAGAAATACAAGATGATGATCAGTGAATTTTCCCAAGTATGTGAACATAGATTCTGACGTGAAACTAAGTCGATCAATGGGTCGATGACGACAATTGGTGGGTATATCGACCCCACGATAGATACAATAGTTCCATGGTAAAGGTGACGAGGTCACTTGATTACATTGAGACGTGGTATGGGTGTGTCCCTCACGTGATGTGGATAATTGAGATGTGGTATGGGTGTGTCCCTCATATGGTATTGATGAGATAAGAGTATAGACTTCATGAGTATGGCTTAGAGTAGCTATGAGACTGTGGGAACCTTGATACGGAATACGGAGACTTGGTCCCGTAGGGCTACCATTGAGGAGTGGGTCCCTCGCATGCTACGAGCTGGAGGGCGCTCTCACGGCTATTTTGCACACTTGATGTGCGGGAATACGCAGAGCTAGGTACTATTTTACCTTGTGGGGGTGGTATTAGTCTCATCAAACAGGATCGACCGCTTTAGAGCTTGACTGAATCACCTATGAGGTGAAGGGATGTAGGGCGAGGTAGACCGGATCACGTTGGACGTGGGTCTTCTGCTTGGTAAGTCATGAGCCCTAAGTCTTACTAAGGGGTCGAGGTATATTTGTGACTTGATATGGTTGCCACAGTCTTATAGTGATTCATTTGAATGTTGTTTCTACGGATATTAATCATGGATAGATGGTACTCATGGACAGAGTGATACCAAGGATGGATGGTATCCATGAATGGATTATACCCATAGGTGGGTTATTTCATGGATGGTTATTAATCATACACAAATGATACTCATGGATAGAGTGATGCCAAGGATGGATGGTTTCCATGAATGGATTATACCCATAAGTGGGTTATATTCATGGATAGTTATTAACTATGGATAAATGATACTTACTGGTAGATGAAATGTTCAAGGATGAATTATTTCCATGAATGGATTATACCCATAGGAGGGTTATATTCATGGATGGTTATTAAACAGCTGATAGATGACGCTGCTAAATGGTGGAAAATAGTGGAGAAACAACAGGCACTTGTGCCAGAAGGAGAAAGGATTGCTATGACCTGGGAGCAATTCTCAGCGACATTCTTAGAGCGCTACTTTCCGGAGGAAGAGAGAAAACGTCAGATTCAGGCCTTTATGACATTAGTGCAAGGCTCGATGACGGTGGCTGAGTATCATCAAGAATTTCTCAGCCTGTCAATTTATGCATTTTATGTTGTGGACACGGAATATCGGAGGGCTCGCAAGTTCGAGCGTGGTTTACGGCCAAACATTAAGGCCAAAGTAACCGTGTTCAAAGCAGCCACGCTGGCGGAGGTAGTCAGCAGAGCTACCATTGTGGAGCAGGAACTGGCGGAGTTTGTACGAGCTGACAACCGTCGAGCACCGGGTGGGAGGGGTACTTATCAACCCAACAAAAAGTTCCGACCGAACTTCAGCAGACCCTCGCCATCTGTTGGATCTAGAGGAATGAGTAACTGTTTCCACTATGATCAACCAGGTCACTTCAAAAGGGACTGGCCAAAAACTCAACAGGCTGTCATACTCCAGAGGATCATTCCGTCGGCCAGCTAGACCGGTAAACTCCAGAGGAGGCAGAATGCAAAGTCGGGGAGGTCGAGGGCTAACCCTTCTGGAGTTGGTCGAGTGTTTTCTTTAGTACCACCAAAGGATGAGAATCACTCAGTTATACAAGGTATGGCAGTAGTGAGTAGTTCTTATGCATATGCACTATTTGATTCAGGAGCTTCACATTCCTTCATAGCTGCATCATTTATAACTGCTACTGGTACTCTAGTTCAAAGATTAGCCAAAACACTCACAATTGTGTCCCCTGTCGGAGACTCGGCACTGGGACTTATATGCACTGTGGTTAACACTGAATTAGCTGGACTCAGATTTGAGTTCAATTATCTGGTGCTTGACATGTCTGAGTATGATATAATATTCGGCATAGATTGGTTTGCTAAGTTCCATGCCAACATTGATTGTTATCGCCGAAGAGTGACATTTTGGTCACCCGAGGGCAAGCAATACGTAGTTCGTACAGATAAACAGAGTGGATTACAGGAAGGGTTGAACCACGTGGTATTGAATAATATCACCATAAATAAAGCTCCAGTTACTGAACTTCCGGCAATTGTACAAGAATTTGCGGATGTATTTCCAAAGGAACTCCCTGGTTTACCACCTATGAGGGAGATTAACTTCGAAATTAAGTTGTACCCTGGCACAACACCAGTGTCGTTACCACACTATCGGATGGCACCAACAGAGATGTCGGAGCTAAAGAAGTAGATTGATGAACTACTTACGCTGGGTTGCATCCGGAACAACACATCATCATGGGGAGCACCTGTGCTGTTTGTGAAGAAGAAGGACGGTTCACTTCGGATGTGTGTTGATTATCGGAAGCTGAATCAGCTAACAGTTCGGAACAAATACCCTCTACCCAGGATCGATGATTTATTCGATCAATTGAGGGGTTCTAGCCATTTTTCAAAGATTGATTTGATGTCTGGTTATCATCAAATATGGGTTAGGGAGGAAGATATAGAGAAGACAGCTTTTCAGACGCGGTATGGACTATTCGAATTCGTAGTCATGCCATTTGGACTTACAAATGCGCCGGCTGTGTTTATGGACTTAATGAACAGGATCTTCGGCCCATATTTGGATCAGTTTGTAATAGTATTCATTGACGATATTCTGATTTATTCCAAGAGTCAGGAAGATCATGCAGAGCATCTACGAATAGTTTTGAATACTTTGAGGCAAAATAAACTGTATGCCAAGGCCAGTAAGTGTGAATTCTGGCTATCTCAAGTGAATTTCTTAGGACATGTTATATCCGAGGAAGGAATAGCTGTGGATCTGGCTAAGGTGGCGGCAGTAAAAGACTGGAAAGCGCCAAAGAATGTAACCGAAATCTGCAGTTTCTTGGGATTGGCGGGTTATTATCAGAAATTTATCATGGATTTTTCCAAAATAGCGTCTCCGTTGACTCGACTCACTCAGAAAGGAGTCAAGTATGAGTGGACAGATTAGTGTAACCGGAGATTTGAAACGCTAAAAGAGAAACTTACAAGAGCTCCTGTTTTAATTTTGCCGGAAAGGGGCAAAGGTTATAAAGTACAATGCGATGCTTCAGGAGAAGGACTAGGGTGTTCACTCATGCAAGATCACTGTGTGGTGGCATATGGGTCAAGATAGTTAAAAATACACGAACGTCTTTATCCCACACATGACCTGGAGCTAGCTGCAGTGGTCTTCCCACTCAAAAGTTGGAGACACTATCTTTACAGTGAAAAATTTAAGGAATTTTCTGATCATAAGAGTTTAAAATATTTATTTGATCAGAAGGAACTCAATCTGAGGCAGCGTAGATGGATGGAGTATTGGCGGATTACGGATTTGAGCTTCGATACCATCCAGGCAAGGCAAACAAGGTGGCGGATGCCCTCAGCCGCCTATCACATGCATCGGTAGCATGCTTGATTAGAACGGAATGGGAGATGTTGCACACCATTCGAGAGTTCAATCTTTATATCAACAACCGTGGAAGTATGTATAATTTGATCATACAGTCCAATATAGTCACCAAGATTGAACAAGAACAAAGAGCAGATCCGGAGATGGAGGAGATATGGGCCAAAATGTCCACTGGCGTAGACATACTGGAATGGGAATTACGACCAGGACAAGGTCTATTATTTCGGGGAAGAGTGTATGTGCCAAAGAGTTGTAGGAAAGAACTATTGGTTGAGGCACATCAATCCAAGCTCTCCATTCATCCAGGCAGTACCAAAACGTATCATGATTTGAAAAGGCATTATTGGTGGCACGAACTAAAAAGGGATGTGGAGGAATTCGTAGCACATTGCCTAACTTGTCAGCAAGTTAAGACTGAACATCAAAAGCCACCTGGGTTACTCAAACCCTTATCAGTACCAGAATGGAAATGGGAGCACATTTCTATGGACTTTGTGACCGGATTGCCAAGATCTTCAAAGGGCAATGATGCCATATGGGTTGTGGTAGACCGACTAACCAAGTCTGCGCATTTCATTCCTATTAAGATGACGGATTCATCTGAGACGTTGGGTCGGAGGTATATCAAGGAAATTATTCGGCTTCATGGCATTCCCCGAACAATAGTATCCAACAGAGATGGCCGGTTTACCGGTAGAGTGTGGCAAAGTATGCAGTCAACAATGGGAACAGATTTATTGATTAGCATTGCATTTCATCCACAGACTGATGGACAGTCTGAAAGGACGATACAAACCTTGGAAAACATGCTGAGAGGATGCATGTTGGATTTCAAGGGTGGATGGGAGGACCACTTGCCACTGGTGGAGTTTTCGTATAACAATAGTTATCAAGTAAGCCTTCAGATGGCTCCGTACGAGGCGTTATATGGTAGGCCTTTTAGATCACCAGTATGCTGGACAGAGGCTGGTGAACCTGCATTGATTGGGCCGGAACTAGTTGCAGAGACTACCGCACAAATTAAGTTGATTCGTCAACACTTATTGACTGCACAGAGTCGGCAGAAGAGCTATGTTGACAAGAGAAGAAGATTTCTGGAATTTGAAGTGGGAGACATGGTATTTCTAAAGGTCTCACCACAGAAGGGACATATGAGGTTCGGAAAGAAAGGAAAACTGTCACCAAGATTTGTTGGACCGTTTTCAATCATGAGAAGAGTGGGGGAGGTGGCTTATCAGTTAGCACTCCCATCACAATTAGCAGCTCTACACGATGTGTTTCACGTGTCGATGTTAAGAAAATATAATCCGGATCCGTCGTATGTTTTAAATGTCCAGGATATTGAAGTACAAAGTGACGTGACGTACATCGAGAAGCCGGACAGGATAGTGGAGACCGAACAAAGGGTGTTGTGAAATAGAGCGATTCAGTTCATAAAAGTGGTATGGGACCGACATGGTGATGAAGAGGCCACATGGGAACTGGAATCGGAGATGAGAACAGCTCACCCCGAATTATTTCTGTAATTTAATTTGAGAACCCTACTTCGCTCGATTTTCGGGACGAAAATTTTAAAAAGAGGGTTATATTGAAACACCCCATTTTCTCAATGAAGTGGATAGTTACGAAAATGGCCCTGATTTGTTAAATTAATTATTTTGAGATGTCAAATAAGGAAATGGTGGGGCCCATTGCTCAAATTAAGATCATATGAGCACATCATAAATATCGAGTTTGATTGGATGGGTTATGTACATCAATTGGGTTGAAAATGGCTAAATGGGTCAAAGGACCCAATTGGACCCAATGGGTCAAAATGGATGAATTGACCATTGTGTAAGATGAAATTAAATGGGGTCAAGCTGAACTGATTGGAAATCAGGTAGAGTAAAAATGGGTAGGCTTGATACACATGTGAAAACCAAGTACAAATGACCAAAATACCCATAATTGGGTTATGGAGTCAAAAACGGGTCAAGGAGCTAAAGGGGGACCCAACGGGTCGGGTTGACTTTGTTGACCACAGCCGACCGTGTGGGCCGACAAATGAGTTCTATGGTGAATTAAATCAGGTTAAGTGGAACTGATTTTATTTAATTTGAAATAAGAATGAGTTGACTCAAATGCATTAAGTGTGTTAAGTGGTGCGAGTTGAGTTAGAATAAAAGAGCCTTGAGTCAAGTGAGTTAAATGGATATTGAAAGGTGTTGTTAATCACACACAACCCTTGGAGAATCAATCCCAACCGTTGGGAGTGAAAGGGTACTTTGGTAAAGCCAAAAGACACCAAGGTTGGGCGGCACCTATTCATGAATGGATGCAATGGTTCATTTCCAAAGAGATGCAATGTTTGGCACCAAGGGGTGCAACGTTTGGCACCAAGGGGTGTCTTGGTTAACACCCAACATCCCTTCGTTTTTGGCAAGAGTAATGAGGGAGGATGAATGGGAGTTGGGGGCTGAAACTATAAAAGGCAAAGGTTGCCTTTCTTGGCCGTTTTGTCATTGCAAATCCAAGATTTTTCCCATCTCTCTCTCCCTCTCTCCAATTCGTTTTTCCTGGCTGAAACAGCAGAGGTTTTGGCACCAGTTATTCAAGCATAAACCAGCAAGGAATTAAGGAAAGAAGAAGAAATAAAAGGGAGAAACCAAGGATCAAAGACAAGAAGAAAGCTTGGAAAATTTGGTAAGTATTTATGTGTTATTTTGGTTTAATAACATGGAACAAATGGGGTGTGTATTGGGCCATGGTTATGGCCGATTGCACCAAGGTTTTAACCTTGATTAATAGAGGTTTAAAAATGGTAAAGATGACCATTGGGTTCGGCCACCATGGAGGGCCGAACCCCATGTAAAAGATTGGTTGGTTTTCATGTTTTGAAACATGGAAACCATGGAGTTTTGTGGACTGTTTGGAGTTTTTTGAGATTCAAATGCATGTTTAAAAGAGGGTTAAAAACATGGATCTGACTGACATAAGCACTGAAGGTATCATGGGTCTAAAACAGTGGTTTGAAACTGATAAAATGGACCTTTAGGATCGGCCATCTTGGATGGCCGAATCCCATGAAGTATGATGGTCATTTGAACAAGTTGATGAACTTAGTTGGATGGTTTTGAGAGGTAAAAAGGCAGCAATGTTATACTGATATTATATTTTAAAATGACACCTAAAGCATGTTTGAAAGACCAAAACATGGACATAAGGTTCGGCCACCTTGGATGGCCGAACCCCATGTAAGTTTTTGATGATTTTGGTGAGTTAAAAACCATATGAAGTTATGGTGTTCTTATGGCAATTAATGGAATAACATGTTTACTGTTTTGATGGATTGTTATGCGGATGAACCATGTGTAATTCATGGTTGAGTTAGCATGATTAAACCATGAGTAATCATGGTGATTATTGGACCAAGTGAACCCTAGGGTTCGGCTATGAGTATGGCCGAACCCCATGGGACCCCATGGGCTGTTTTTGGAATAAATGGACTAAGTTCATGGTTGTGTTTGATATTATTCCCATGATTTTATAAAGGGTTTAAAGTATTGTAATGGAGAACCATTTGATGATGGAAGAGTGGGAATACAAGGTTCGGCCAAGTATAGGGCCGAACCCCATAAAATGACAAATTCTAAGTTGATGATGTTCGGCCATGGGCATGGCCGAACCCCACATGATGTGGTTGGGTCTTAGATGTGAATGAACAAGTAAATGATAGTATGATTTACTGATTGTCGTATGGTCAAGGTGACAGAAGTTGAACGACGTGCAAGTCGTGAGCAAGTGACGTTTAAAGAAAAAACAAACACCGAAGCTAATCTTCGGTAGGTTTCCTACCCACTTGTGACCATTATTTATGATTTGGTTTTATGATGTTCTTATGAGATATGTTGTATTTGATTTACGTTACAAATGTGGTTTCGAATGATGAGTTAAGTATTTACAAATGACATACAATGTATAGACATCTCATGCATGGCATGGGATGATGATTGTGGAAATCGGAGCCCACACTCCGTCGGAATATCCGAGATGCAACCGTGGGGCCTCCGTCGGCGGTGCAAGTCACGCCAGGAGAATTGACAGGTGGTTATGGAAACCGGAGCCCGTACTCCGTCGGAATATCCGAGATGCAACTGTGGGGCCTCCTTCGGCGATGCAAGTCACGCCAGGAGAATTGACAGGTGGTTATGGAAACCGGAGCCCGCACTCCGTCGGAATGTCCGAGATGCAACTGTGGGGCCTCCTTCTGCGGTGAAATGTCACGCCAGGAGAATCCAACAGGTTTATATGAGACACGGCAAGTAAAGGCTATATGTATGTGTGATGGGGTGGGACTCATTACATTTGCATACATACATAGCATGATTTTTATATGTTTTTGGATAATCAGATATTATGATATATGTGCAAGTTTTTATATGCTAACCATGTGGTAGCCCTGATCGGGAACATACTGGGCGTGTTGATCTAACGCCCTAATTCTATCCTTAGAGGATAATGCAGGATCAAGGAAAGGTAAAGAGCACGTCGATGACCGGGAGGGGAGCCAAGCCTAAGCGCTTGAATGATGAACAGGATTACTTATTTACGGTCATTTGAATTATTTGATGGACATGTAATAAGTTTATACTTAGCTATTGTTTGATTAGGCTATTGACTTTGGATGATGGTTTACCTTTATTATCAATTGAGACTGATACTTGCTATCTTTTCATATTATTTCCGCAGTTAGTCTAGTTTATTCCGCATGTTGTTGTTAGTTCCATGTGTGATTTATTATCATGGTTTAGTCCATGTGCACATGGGTGGCCAGTTAAGGTTCAGACTTGGGTAGTCTGAACTTAACTCGCGTCGTGACGCACCCCGCTCTTTTTCACCTTGTGTTTCTTTCAAAAGAAATTTTCAGACTCTGATTTTTAAGAAGGGTGAAAGGGCGGGGCGTTACACACTTCACCCTTTAATTCCCCCACCAACCAAATGGGATTTTTATCATGCTTTATGCTTTATGACCCAACCACCATCAAGTCCCAACGTTTTTGGTGTTTGAAGATAGGATTGTTTTGGCCTCCCCTCCTTTGACCCCTTTGACCATGATTAGATTAGTTTAGTTAATTTAATTAATTTGATCATTAAGTTAAGTTAATTAATTCCCACCTAATTTAATTCCATTAAATTCCCTTTATGAAATCCACCCATGGTTGACCAAGTCAACCATGGTGGCCGGCCCCACCAATTCTTGTTCCCCACCCCACCTCACTTGATGAGGTGGAGGTGGGTCCCAATTGGCCACATCACCTTCGCTTAATTCAAATTAACTTAGGTGATTTAAATTTAATTCAACCCATTCCAACTAATTAGACCACCATTGGGCCCATGGCCCAATTACATTCATCCTTACCCATTTATCTTAGAGTTTACATTATCTTGACCCATTGGGTCCCAAATGGGTATTGGGCCCAATTTGACCATCCTTGACCACTTAAATGATTTTAATTCCAATCCATGATCCATTGGGCCATACTTGGGCCTTTGTCCAAATTTTGGTCCATTTACCCTTTATTCCATCAAATTTCCCCATTTTCATCATTACAATAAATAATATTCACATATTCATTGACTTACAAATTCCGGGCCATTACATAAACTAATCAATCAAGTAAAATTAAAAAGGTCCAACGATTTTATATTGACCTATTCCCCTAGGTCAATCGTGTTGTTCTATCTCCGAAGGGAACTTTCAATTGGTATCAGAGCCTAGTGCTCTTTACAAAGATTTAATCATCCGAGTAGATCCAAGCTAGAACACCATGGGAGACAGTCATGCAATATCCAAACCTCCTTATCTCGATGAAACAAACTATGCCACATGGAAGCCTAAAATGAGAATTTTTTTTGTTTCCATAGATTCGTCGGTATGGGATATTGTTAAAACTGGATGGCAAGAACCCATAGAAGAAAAAACGGTAGGAACCACATCAACCGTGGTGATGACACCCAAACCTTATAGTTCTTGGTCCTTTGTTGAGAAAGCTGCTCAGACAGCTGATGGCAAAGCCATGAATGCCCTTAACTGTGAAGTCTCTGATAGTGAGTACATGCGGATCATGACTTGTAAAACTGCAAAGGAAACATGTAACGCCCCACCTTTTCCGAGAAATATCAGAGTCTAATTTTTTTTTTTAAATAATAAAACATCGAAATAGAGCGGGCGGCGTCACGACGCGAGTTACTCAAGTCTGAATCTTAACTGGCCACCCATGTGTGCATGGACTAGACCATGATAATGAACCTCACATGGAACTAACATCAACTTGCGGAATAAACTAGATTAACTGCGGAATAAAAAGACTAGATAACAAGTAACAGTCTCAAACATTAATTAACATAAATCAACCATCCAAAGTATTTATCCTAATCAAACCATAGCAAGTAATGACTTATTACATTTCCAACAAAATATAGTTCAAATGACAGTAATAAAAAGAAGTCCAGTCCAACATTCAAGCGCTTAAGCTTGGCCCCCCTCCCGGTCAATGACCTTCTTTTTCCCTTTCCTTATACCTGCATTCTCCTCTGAGGATATTAATTAGGGCGTTAGATCAACGCACCCAGTAGGTTCCCGATCAGGGCTACCACATGATTAGCATATAAAACATGCATATATATCATAGTACATGATTAATAAAAACAGGTAAAACAATGCTATGAAGTATGCACATGCAATGAGACCCTCCCATCACGTACATTCATAGCCATCACTTGACGTGCCTAGCACCGACAAGGTAAATTGCAATACACATCCATCTCCTCATCATTGACTTGATTCATATCACGTATCAGTCCTCCTGGCGGGACTCTCATCGCCTAAGGAGGCCATTGTGACTATGATCATCGTGTTACTCTTCCTGGCGGGACTCTCATAGCCTAAGGAGGACGTAACTCATAAATTGCAACACTGTAGAACCTCATTCATCATCCCATGTCTATGCATGAGATGCCAATGCTTGTATGCCATTTGTTAATGCATAGTATATCATTTGAAACCACATAAAATAAACAAGAGTTTTATAAGAAAACTTGGGTAAAACTGTGGTTACAAGTAGGTAGGAAACCTACTGAAAATTCACTTCAGTACTTGATCTTTATTTAGCGTCACCTGCTCACGACTCGCTCGTCGTTCAACTTCCAATACCTTATTATGTGACAACAAATCAATACTTAATCTACTTGATTCCTAATCAAGTTTAGGTCTCATATACCATCTTGTGGGGTTCGTGTCCGTACATCCAACCCTATGATCATTTCCATCATTGATCATTGGTTGATTATTTTCTTACGCATAGTCCATAATTTATCATGTATGTTTCCTTAATTAAAACAATCATAAACTCCCATCCAAAACAGCCCTTTTATTTCAAAACAGCCCCATGGGGTTCGGCCATACTCATAGCCGAACCCTAGGGTTCACTTGATCCAATCATCACCATGATCACTCATGGTTTAATCATGCTAACTTAACCATGAATTAAACATGGTTCAGCCGCATAATTATCCACCAAAACAGTAACATGTTAATCCATTTATTTCCATAAGAACACCATATCTTCATATGGTTTTTAACTCACCAAAAACATGAAAAACTTACATGGGGCTCGGCCATCCAAGGTGGCCGACCCTATGTCCATGTTTTGGTCTTTCAAACATATTTTTGGTGTCACTTATTCATATAAAAATCAGCACATCATTGCTGCACTTTAACCTCTCAAAACCATCTAATAAATTCATTACTTTGTCCAAATAACCATAACACCTCATGGGATTCGGCCATCCAAGATGGCCGATCCCCATGGTCCATTTTTTTCCAGTTTTAATCCACTGTTTTAAATCAGTAACTTAACCATAACATTACCATAGTTCAGCCATATATTGGCCAACCAAAATCAGTAAATAATCTTCATGTAAATCACATAAAAACCCCATGGTAATGTATGGTTTTTATCTCTCAAAACCATCACCATTAACCATAAAAATTATCACACCATTTCATGGTGTTCGGCCATGCTCATTGGCTGAACCCTATGGCCTTTGGTTTGAACCTCTTAAACATGTCATCTTATGTCTAATCTAATCATCCAAAACAGTAAGACATTTGCATGGTTTTAACTTCCAAAAACCATCAAAATTCCAACATCAATTCATGGGGTTCGGCCATCTTGGATGGCCGAACCCAATGAACCGTTTCTTCATTTGATACCCAAGGTCTTAGACCTATGTTAGATTCAGCCATTCATGACATCCGAATCCATGTTTTAAACCTTTCTAAAACATGCATTTGAATCTTAAATCAAACCCAAAAATAGTTCATAAAACCCATGGTTTTCATGTTTCAAAACATGAAAACCAAGCAATCTTTTACATGGGGTTCGGCCCTTCATGGTGGCCGAAACCAATGGTCATCTTTACCATTTTAAAACTTCTATAAATCAGGGTTAAAACCTTGTGTATTCGGCCATAACCATGGCCCAATACACACCCATTTTATTAATCAAAAGTCCATAGAAATACTTAACAAATTCCAAGTTTTTCTTATTGCCTTTGCTCCTTGCGTCCTCCCTTTTATTTCTTCCTTTCTTCCTTAATTCCTTGCTGGTTTAAGCTTGAATAACTGGTGCCAAAACCCCTGCTGTTCCAGCAAAGAAAACGAATTGGAGAGAGGGAGAGAGAGATGGGAAAAACTTGGGTTTGCAATGACAAAAATCGGCTAACCTTGGTGATTGTTTCCTTTAATATTTCAGCCCCCAAAACCCCTCCACTCCCTCATCAATTCTTGCCTAAAAACGATGGGTCTTGGGTGCTATCCAAGGCACCCCTTGGCACCTACCCATGCAGCCATTCAGCTCTCCATGTATCTCATCTCTCAATCCCATCCATTTGCATTTAACTTAGCATGGAAATCACCAAAACAAGTCCCCAATGTGTGGGACTTATTTTGGTTGGTTTGAGACCAAGCCACCTCTTCATATTCCCTTCAACTCATTGATTTACAGCCCCTTTGATTTCCATTTTGACTCACTTGAACTCAAGGTCCTTTAGATTTCCATCTGAACTCACCCAACTCACCATACTTAATGCATTTCATTTAATGCACATGAGTTAACTCACCACTTGATTTAATTCCAACTCACTTCAGTCCCACTCAAACTGATTTAACTCATATTTTAGCTCCCTTGAGGGTCCACACGGTCAACCATAGTCAACACGACCCGTTGGGTCCACCTTTAGCTCCTTGACCCGTTTTTTACTCCATGACCCAATTATGGGTATTTTGGTCATTTTGTAATTGGTTTTTACATGTAGATCAGGCCTACCCATTTTTCCTCCACTTGATTTCCAATCAAATCAGCCTAACCCCATTTAACTTAAGTTCACAAAACGGTCAAATAATCCAGTAAGACCCGATGGGTCCCATTTGGGCCCTTTGACCCATTTAGCCATTTTTGACCCAATTGATGTAAATTACCCATCCAATCAAACTTAACATTCATAACGTGCTCATATGATCTTAATTTGAGCAATGGGCCCCACTATTTCCTTACTTAACATCACAAAATAATTAATTTAACATATTAGGGGCATTTTGGTAATTATCCATTTCATTGAGAAATTGGGGTGTTACAAAACATGGGAAGTTCTTGAGAGAACTCATGAGGGCACCTCAATAATCAAGAGGTCCAAACTTCAGATCCTCAAGAATCAGTTTGATACTCTTAAAATGAGGGAAGATGAAGTCTTCCTGGATTTTTATTCCAAGATAAGCGACATTGTAAATCAAATGTATGCTTTAGGTGAAGGGATACCCGAGGACAAGGTATGTGAAAGACCACTCTTTTGATATATTCAAACCTTGAAATTCACACACATACTAAGCTTTTTAGTACTCTACTAAATGATATTTCCAGAATTTTCAAACGTTTACCCGAAGTACGACGTTTAGACGTTATTTATCTAAATACCCCAGTTTGACAAATACCCTGTATTCCAAGAATGGTAAACTTGAATCATAGTCAATCTATGTTTTAAGTAAACTTTTGATATTTTTAGAAAATTGATTTGTAGGTTTGAAACACTAGAAGGTGAGTTTCAAAACTTAAGGAGGCTTAGACCACCGATTTTAGGTGAAATATTATTTTTCTAAAAATAGAGGATTTTAGATTTGTTAGTGCCTCGGCTTGGCCAAGCCCCTATTTGTCGATTCCATGACTCGGAAAGAAACACTTGCTCGAAGCTTGAAGACCTAAGATGGTCAAGAGAAAAGATCATGCTCCACCGGATTGAAGCTCATTGTTATGGCAATCACAAAATCGGTAAAATGGTCATAGATGACTATAGGTGGTACCCACACCTTAGAGAGGACTATCCCTAAGCTTAGAAAAACAAATGGTTAAAATAATATGAAGCCTAATGAGGAAGGTTGACGATGAATTGGAACCCAACTTAGAAATATGTATTTGGTTTCACTATCTGCTCGACCAACCTTATCTCACCGACCCCTCAGTGTAGTCAGGATTGACCCATCGTGGTAAAAGATTGGTCGGCCCAAATGACATTAGGTTCTGGAACATTAAACTATCATTCTGGGTTTGTCTCTGATCAAGAGTCTCGTATGCCCTGACCCCTCAGTGAAAGGCTGAAACGACCCCTCGTGGTCAACGACTCGTCAATCAAGATCTTGAGTTCTGAAATCTTGAACTCATGTGGACACTCGGAGAAACAGACATATCAGGAATCAAATATCGATCGAGAGTACTAGGACCGACCCCTTAGTAATGGGTGACATGTCGTTCTGGGTAACAGGTTTCCAAATTGAAAACTACTGTCAAGCATGTTTTGCACCAGAAAGAGCCTCTCGTATGGACCAACCTCTCGGTACCATAAGTATCGACCCATCGGCGACAACGGCATGTCGACCTGGAAAGAATATTACCTTCGGGAGAGCATTTAATGCATAACGGTCGAAACTCTAACGGTAACATTTCTAGTCACCGACCCCTCGGTGAGACCGACTTGTCGGTACATTACCATTACTTCAACTGGTTGCCTTCACTATATTAACAAAACCTTATGTAACTAGTTGACATCCATCAGATGGATCAGTTGGACCCTCATCTTCACCAGTGAGCTTAAACAAGGGCCAACAGAAGGATCACTCTTTCTCTCGTGCTTACACTAGGAGAATCAAATACAACCAATAAAATGGATTGAGTTGCGAGAAAGAGAGGAATGATGAAAACTTATAAACAACCAATCTGAGGATTGAGTTTGAAAGTGAGAAGGAGAGAACCATACACTAGGAAACCTTTGGTAGAACTAGTTTCCTTGACACCCTAGATTGTGATTGTTAAACTGTGGTTACGAAGCAGAGCGTCAGTATACATGTGTGGGATCTTGAAGAAGCACACATCAGAAGAAAGAGCTTCAAAGGCAAGTGTTTCTTGGTTTTAATTTTCTTTAAAACCTTTGTTCTGAAAGTGGATTAAGGGGAGGTACCCTAGAACCACTATAAAAAATTCTGGATCGTTGTCTTTAGCACATAGGTGGGTGGAACTCCCTACCAACTGGATAGGTAAAATTCCTATTCGACAGTGGTGAGTGAAATTCCCAACTGATTGAGTGAGGTGGAATTCATACTCTAATTGTGAGGGTGTAAGTCCCCACTTAGTTGATTTTGGGGATACCTCAAAGTTGAGCGAGTCCTAACAGTGGATGTAAGTTGGCAAACCGAACCACTTTAAATTGGTTTTATGGTGCTTGATCTATGTGTGTTTGTATTTACTATTTAAGCACTCTTCTTAACACACATCACTTTACATATTGATTATCTCATTATATACATTACGCACAAGCATCGATAATCAAAGTTTATGTCGGCTAATAGCATGTAGTGAAAAGGGGCGGGCGTGCACAATGATTTGTATTTTATATGGCATATTGCATTTACATCTCATGCATGGCATAGGATGGATGAAATGAAACCGGAATCCATGCTCCGTTGGGGCGACTGATAAACACACATGGGGATACCTTGATGTGCTTCATCCATCAAGGGGGGTACTATGAGATTGTGATACCTTGATGAGGGTTTTTCCATCAAGGGGGACATTATGTATGATTGAAAAGGGACATTGTATAATGATGATGTGCATGATGGGTGGGACTCATGACATATGACACCCATGGCATGGCATTGATTGCATGGTTTTGCTATACTATTATCTATGCGTTTTGTTATCACTAATCCATGCGTTGACCCTACTCGGAGTACCTACTGGGCACGTTGTCTAACGCCCTACTTCCACCTTAGATGATGATGCAGGAAATGGAGGAAATGAAGGACGCGACCGGAGCCAAGCGTAGGAGCTTGGAGGAGCGAGCTAGTTTATTTACTTAAGTTTATTTTGGAAATGTAATTTGAGTAACTTAGCTCGTTGGACTGTAATAACTTAGACTATTGCTATGGTTTGGACTTTTATTTTGGACATTATAATTTTGAGGTATTTTTAGTAATTTAAGTGATGTAATTCCTTGCTATCTAAAATTGGTAGGATAGACTCTATTATAACTCAACATTTAGTTACTATTCCGCAAGCTTACTTTCTACGTGTGAACTGTTCCCGTGGACTTAGTTCCACGCACACGTAGGGTGGGCTAGTTAAGGGCCGGGGTTTGGAAGCTCAGATTTAACTCGCGTCGTGACGCCCCGCGCTCTTTGTCACTCTTTATTTTCAAAAAATAAAAATTTAGACTCTCTGATTTTCGACTAATAGCATAATGAGAAGGGGGCAGGCATTACAGTTTGTTGGATATTTTAAGTTAAGTTTAATTATGATTAAAGACTTGAAGTACTTTGCTATCTAAAATGGAATAGAATTAGGTTCTATTATAATTCCGCAGTTATGATTTTAATCCGCATGTTTATATTGTTATGTGTGAACCGTTTTCATGGACTTAGTCCATACACACATAGGGTTGGCCAGTTAAGGGTCGGACTTTAGAAGTTCGGACTTAGCTCGCGTCGTGACGTCCCGCTCTCTATCAGTCTTAAAAAAAAAAAATAGACTCTAATTTTCGGAAAGCAAGTGTAAAGGGGCGGGGCGTTACAGTTAGTTTCAGAGCGAACCAGAAAGATTGAATCTTTTGAAGTAACATTAAGACGGTATCATGTCTCACTGACAGATAAGAATCCCAACTGACCAACTCTTCGTAATCCACTGCAAGGGGGCCATATTAATTTACTTCGTTAGACTCAGACGGAACATTCAATCTGAGAACAACAATGGATGATAGCAAAGGGAGTACAGTCAAAATAATTGGATTTATCAAACATAGCAAAATAGGATATATTTCTCCAATATACCCGAATTGAGAAACAAACAATAGATACTTAGGGAATTCCCCAAAAACAAAGAAAAATCAAGAGTGCTTATTTGAAAATTTCCCCAAAAGTAGGAAAATACAAACTTTACAATGAAAACTAAGTCATGATATTTTTCAATGGCTTAAGGAAAAATGCCTCCAAAGAAAAATACCCGACAAAACCAGAAACGTAAGGAAAAAGAGGTAGAAAAATCTCAACATGTGTAACGCTCCGCCATTTTTCACTCTAAGCTTTCCGAAAATGAGAGTATTTTTTTTTAAAAAAAAATAAAGAGTGACATGAGAGCGAGACGTCACGATGCGAGATAAATCTGAACTTCTAATGTCCGACCCTTAACTGGCCAACCCTATGTGTGCATGGACTAAGTCCATGAAAATGGTTCACACATAGCAATATAAACATGCAGATTAAAATCATAACCGCGGAATTATAATAGAACCTGATTCATTCCATTTTAGATAGCAAAGTACATCAAGTCTTTATCCATAATTAACATAACATAATTATCCCAATAAACATCCAACCATAGCAAAATATCTAAATTATTAAAAGCCCGAAGTCTAGTTACTCAAATTACAAGTCCATAAGTAACTTAATCAAAATAAAAACTAAAAGCATCCAAGCTCCTATGCTTGGCCCTTTTCTTGTTCCTCGTTTCCCTCGTTTCCTGTATCATCCACTAGGGTAGAAGTAGGGTGTTAGAACAACGCGCCCAGTAGGTATTCCAATTAGGGCCAACACATGGTTAGTACAAAACATATATAGTAATATCATAATGTCAACAATCATATAAACCATCCCATGTCATGATGTCAAGTGGAATGAGTCCCACCCATCACAAGTACATATAAGTACCCCCACATAGGTCTTTCGGACGCCCCGACGGAATGTGGCCCTTCCGGTTTCTTCTTGATGGGAAAGCACATCAAGGTATCCCACATAGGTTTTTCGGATGCCCCAACGGAGTGTGGCCCCTCCGGTTACATATCCTTCACCCTATGCCATGCATGAGATGCTAATGAAACATATGCTATTTTATATTGTAAACATAGGATTAAAACTTCACATTTGAATCATATCTTTTACAACGTAAATTCATCAAAAATAAGATAAAAATATTGTACATAAACCCATGGTTTCAAAGAGGTAGAATCCTACCAAAGACCACTAACGTGTCCTTGCGCTTTCGTCCGGCAACCGCTCACGATCGTACACACCTTGTAAGGTCCCGTTACCTTATAATATATCAATCAATGAAAACCATGTCCCATTTGATTTACAATAATGTATAAGTCCATAAACCCATAAATCATTCCCCATGGGGTTCGGCCATACACCATGGCCGACCCATGGTCTATCATTTCCTCCTATTTACAACTTTGCCATTGGTATAATCCTTAGTTAGCCTTCATTCATTTTAATCTACAATACATAGACCCTAGGTCTACCAAATAATTCCCATGGGATTCGGCCATACACCATGGCCGAACCCATGGTCCCTTATTTCCATTTAAATTACAATATTGTCATTTCCTCCATCACTTTATGTTTAGGTTCAAAACATAAGTTCATAAACATCTAAGTCCACCAATAACTCTTCATGGAATTCGGCCATGCCACATGGTCGAACCCATGGTCCATAGTTCTTCACCATTTGCAATGTTTAAGACCATTTAAATGACTTATAATCTGAGGTCCATAAACATAAGTCCATAAATTTGACATTATATACATGGATCCACCAATGATCCACAACCATAGAACCATAAATAAAACTCTCCATAAACGATCCATTAATAGTGACATAAACACCCATAGAATTGATTCATGGGGTTCGGCCAAACACCATAGCCGAACCCTATGATGTCTAACTTTCCAATTTATCCATTATATCAATTACCATCCTTGAATCCATAATTCAAGGTTCCTTCCTTTTTGGTCCAAAAGTCCATCATTAGAACCTTTCTAAATTAATAACCATCTTCCATTTAATCAATCACCATATTAAGTCCATCTATATTTTTCCAAGGGGTTGAGCCATACACCATGGCCGAACCCATGATCCATGATTCTTATCCATTTTAAACCCTTTAACATCATCAACATTCATATATGATCTTCCATCATTTAAATCCATTATAATACATTAATATCCTTTCTATGGGGTTCGGCCATACAACATGGCCGAACCCTATGGTTCATCATTCCATTACAATACCATATTCATTCCCTCAATTTTCTTCCATGGGGTTCGGCCATACACCATGGCCGAACCCTATGGTTCCTTTCTTTAGACAAAATTATCAAATTACTTACCGGTTCCGCGACTCCTCCGATTTTCCTTCGCTTCAATTTGTTCTTCCGATCATTTTCTTCCTTATCCTCTTTCTACTTGATCTTTCCCAAAGCTGGCTGCTCTCTCTTCCTTTGTGTATGCCGTGCACCCCTCTCTTAATTTGTGTGTGCCGTGCGCCCTTGCTGCCTTTTCTTTATAAGACTTCCAATCGGTCCTAATTTAGAAGGTGTCGTGCGCCCCTTTGCTTTAGCAATTGCCTTAGTGTTGCTCTTAACAAGGAAATGACTCCTTTTGGCGCATCCTCATGGATTGCGCCTATATCCTACATGGCAAAGCAATCTCTACTTTTAATCTTAGACATCTTCTATATTTAGCAATCCCCTAGTTTCACTCTTAACCAAGGAAAAGACACCTTTTAGAGATAATCTAACATATCTTCATGGATGCGCATATCTCACATACACGGCCAAAGCAATCTTCCAAGTTCCCTTTTATGCCCATAATCATGGATATACAAATCTTCATACACGACCATGTAATCTATATTCCATTTCAAAAATCTTTCCATGTTCCCTCTATGCGCATGCCACTTAATTTATACCCCTTATTTATAGATATTGCATTACCATTTTAATTCAGCCCCATTTAATTCTATTGAAACCATTTCCACAATCCGTTGGGTCTTAATTGGGCAATGACCCAACACTTTACCCATCTAAGGTCTATATTTAATAATTCACAAATTAAATGGGTAATTTTCATATATATTAATAACTTGGAAATCCGGGGTGTTATAACATGAAGAGGAGGAACGACAATCTCGACATGAAGAGGAAGAACAACCATCCCACCAAGAGGAGGAGAAACAAAGCAGGATGAATATACCGGTGGTGCCTCTTGAACTACAAAACTTGGTACAAGCGGTTGTCACTTCGGTGCTTCAACAGTACTTGAACGGGAATGGAACCACCAACGAGACCAATGACAGGAGCATGGTCAGGGACTTCCAGCAACAATGCCCTCCTTATTTCAAAGGGAAAGAAGGGGTTATCGGATCAGAAAATTGGTTGAAGAAGATCACTCAGATCCTGACCCTACTCAAGATTTCGAGTCATGCTGACAAGATTTTACTGGCCACGTCACAACTGATCGATGATGCCGGTTAATGGTAGAGAAGTAGCGAGCACTTCTTCCTGAAGGAGAGAGGACCGCAATGACTTGGGATCAGTTCTCAGCTACCTTCTTGGACCATTATTTTCTTGAGGAGGAGAAAGAGCGCCAGACTCAAGCTTTTCTATCTTTGGTACAAGGTACCATGACGGTGGCAGAGTACCACCAGGAGTTTCTCAGTTTGTCTTGCTATGCATTCTATATGGTGGATACAGAGTATCGAAGGGCACGCAAGTTTGAACGGGGCCTTCGGCCAAGCATTAGGGCCAAGGTAACCATATTCAAGCAGCTACATTGGCGGAAGTGGTCAGTAGGGCCACTATAGCAGAGAAAGAGATGGCTTAATTAGTGCGTTTTGACAACTGCCGATCTCAGAGTGGGAGGGGTACATTTCAGCCCAACAAGAAGTTCCGACAGAACTTTAGCAGACCCTCACCATCCACTGGGACAACAGGGGATTTTCATCCCAATCATCCCTCCCCATCTGTATCAGTAACTCAGGCTCCCAGAGGGGTGAACAACTGCTTTCATTGTGATCAGCCGGGCCATTTTAAGAGGGAATGCCCACAACTCAGTAAACCCTCTAATTCCAGAGGTTCATTTCGCCAACCAGCTAGACCAGCTAATTCACGAGGAGGCAGGACATTTAACCAGGCGGGACGAGCGCCTACAGGATCTGGACGGTTGTTTACCTTAGCTCCTCCAGCAGCAGAGGATCACTCTGTGATTCAAGGTATGGCTATAGTCATTAGTTCCTACTCCTTTGCTTTATTTGATTATGGAGCATCCCACTCTTTCATATCTGCAACTGGAACTTTAATACAAAACCTGTCCACATCACTCACCATTATATCCCCCGTCGGAGACACATCATTGGGGCTTATATGGACAACAGTGAATACTGAACTCGTTGGACTCAGATTTGAGTTCAATTATTTGGTACTCGATATGACATAGTACGATATTATTTCGGCATGGACTGGTTGGCTAGTTTTCAGGCCAACATTGATTGTTATCGCCGTAGGGTAACATTTTGGTCACCCGAGGGAAAACAACATGTGGTGCGTACTGACAAACAAAGCAAACTGCATGAAGGGTTGAGTCCTCTGGTATTGAACAGTATCCAAATCAACAAGGCACCGATGGCTGAACTTCCAGTAATAATTAAGGACTATGCAGATGTATTCCCAAAAGAACTCCCTAGCTTGCCTCCCATGAGGGAGATTAATTTTGAAATCAAGTTGTACCCTGGCACTGCACCAGTGTCATTACCACACTACCGGATGGCACCAGCGGAGATGTCCAAGCTAAAGAAACAGATTGATGAACTACTCAGACTAGGTTGTATCCGTAACAGTACATCGGCTTGAGGAGCTCTGGTTTTATTTGTGAAGAAGAAGGATGGTTCACCCGTATGTGTGTGGATTATCGAAAACTGAACAAGCTGACGTTCAGAAATAAGTACCCTCTACCCAGGATCGATGATTTATTTGATCAACTTATAGGTTCCAGTCATTTCTCTAAGATTGACCTGATGTCTGGATACCATCAAATTTGGGTTAGGGAGGAGGACATAGAAAGACAGCCTTTAGAACGCGGTATGGACTATATGGTTTGTAGTCATGCCGTTGGAGTCACCAATGCACCGGCTGTGTTCATGGATCTAATGAACAGGATTTTCCGTCCTTACTTGGACCAATTTGTCATTGTATTTATTGATGACATTTTGATTTATTCCAAAACTCAGGAAGAACACGCTGAGCACCTGAGGATAGTTCTGGACACTTTGAGGAAGAACAAGTTATATGCCAAAGCCAGCAAGTGTGAATTCTGGCTACCCAAGGTTAACTACTTGGGACATGTCATATCAGCAGAAGGTATAGTTGTGGACCTGGCTAAAGTGGCGGTAGTGAGAGAATGGAAAACGCCAAAGAATGTAACTGAGATCCGTAGCTTCTTGGGATTGGCTGGTTACTACAAGAAGTTTATCATGGATTTCTCCAAGATTGCATCTCCACTGACCCGACTCACTCAGAAAGGAGTCAAATTTGAGTGGTCAGACGTGTGCAACCGGAGATTTGAAGAGCTGCAGAAGAGACTTACAACTGTACCTATCTTAATTTTGCCAAAAAGAGACAATTGTTATGAAGTACAATGCGATGCTTCAGGAGAAGGACTCGGGTGTGTCCTCAGTCAAATTCATCGTGTGGTGGCTTATGGATCAAGACAGTTAAAAATTCATGAACGCCTCTATCCTACGCACGATCTTCAACTAGCCACGGTGGTCTTCGCTCTCAAAAGCTGGAGACATTATTTATATGGCGAGAAGTTTGAAGTGTTTTCAGATCATAAGAGCTTGAAGTACTTGTTTGATCAGAAAGAGCTCAACCTGAGGCAGCGCAGATAGATGGAATATCTGCAGGATTATGAGTTTACACTTCATTATCACCTTGGCAAGGCAAACAAGGTGGCAGATGCCCTCAGCGGCATATCACATGCATCAGTGGCATGTTTGATCAGGACAGAATGGGAGATGCTGAATATGTAACACCTCGGATTTTCAGTTAATTATTTTATATGAAATTACCCATTTTAATTATGAATTTTAGATTGGATTTGTATATGGATAAAGAATTGGGCCATGACCCAATTAGGACCCAATTGATTGTGAAATTGGTTTTATTAAAAATTAAATGGGTAGGATTAAATTGGTGGTGAATCATATCCAAATTTGAATAAAGGATCTTATGGCCGAATTTTGAATGTGAAATCCCTAGATTAGGAGCATGAAAAATATGTGGGATTATAAATCCACAAATGAAATTCTAGAATATGTGGAGGGGGATTTTCTTAATCAAATTGGATTTGCATATCCTAAGAAAATATTCAAAAATCAAATGAGATTAAGCATGGCCGAATTTTGGAAACTAATATCTATAATTATGCTCATGGATTAATAGCCAAGGAAATTATCTAATTAAATAGAGATATAATTAAAACAAGGTCTTAAATTGAGCAAGGGAGATCGGTAAATCATTAAACAAAGCAAGGCCACACGGTATTGCCATCTAAGGCAAGGTAAGTCGGCCATGGTTAAATAAGGAAGGTTTGACATATGTCCAGTATTTTGGTTATAACTTTTCACTCCGATATCCGATGGCTTTGATTCTTTTTGCGTTGGAAAGAAGACTTCAAGGGCTAAAACTTTGTAGTTTACATTTTTTCTGATTCAGAAGTTAACAAGGTCGAAACTGAGATATAATATCGTATACGTGTAAAACAAAACGGGAAACACAAAGGGCGCACGGCTAAGGGGTGCTCATCTTAAGAAATTTCTAATGTGGGACTAAGGAGAACTAATAAAAGGAGAGGCAAGGAGGGGGTGAATGGTTTTTACAACCCCATTATCAAGTTTTATTCTTCTCTTTCCCTCTCTCAATTCATCATTCTCTTTCACGCCAAAAGTAAGAGAAGAAAGGGCAGCAGCAAGAAGGAGTTCTTGTTTGGAGAAAAGCAAGGGGAAAAGAAAAGAAAATTGGAAGAAGAAGAAACCAGCAAGGGTTTTCCGACCAGCAAGAAGAAAAGATTAAGAGCAAAGAAAAGGATCGGAAGAAATAACCGAAGGAGTCGCGGGAACCGGTTAGTTGTTTGATTTATATTTTGTTTAAAAGATATGCTTATTTTTTTAATGGAAATACATGGGTTAGATATGGTTTATTTTATTGGGTTATTAATAATGGAAAACCAAGGAAGCATGAACCATAGGGTTCGACCACAATGCATGGCCGAACCCCATGTAAGAAGATAGGCTTAATGTATGATTTTTGTAAGCCAATGTATGATCGGTTTTGGATTTACTTGGTGATGGATTAAATGAAAGGATTTTGGAGATGCTTAATGGAAGGTCTTCGGCTATATTTATGGGTTCAAAACCGTGAAAGGATACTGATTTAGTGTATGGATTTAAATGATGGAAAACCTTAGACGGATAGGTGTGTTTAATTGGATTTAAAAGAGGAGATATTGGAACCATAGGGTTCGGCCATAGTGCATGGCCGAACCCCATGGATGAGGATTCATAAATTAGAAAGCATACTAATTTTGGAAAGGAGTTCTAATCTTAGAAAGTTTCCATTTATGGAAAGTTAGAATCTATATATGGAAACCTTCCATTTATGGAAGAAGTTGTTAAATATGGTACAACCATCTAATTTTGGAAGGTGTTTCCAAATATGGAAAGTTATGCACCATAGGGTTCAGCCAAGGTGTATGGCCGAACCCTATGGACCAAGTTAACTTAGAGATTGGTATAAATGGCAATAATGTAAATTGCTTTCAAACATGAAGATTATGGATCTATGTTTAGGGATTTTTAAAAGGGATTTTGAAGGATGAATTCCATGGAAAGAATAATGTTTTATTTTAAATAGATTTGTGTTGATGCTTTCTAAGATGCATGAAAACTATGGAGGGCTATGTTGTTTGAATTCATTTAAAAGAGAACCATAAGAACCATAGGGTTCGTCCATGGTGTATGGCCGAACCCCATGGAGTGGTTATGCTATTTTGAATGTTTGTTAATTATTTTTGGAAGGTGGAGTTCTAATTTAGAAAGATCTAAGAATAGAAAGGAGGGATTGTTTTTGGTAGATGGATTTGGAATGGAGAATAAAATAAGAAATTATCTAATTTTAGAATTGGTTGCTAAAATTGGAAAGCATACAATTATGGAAGGTGTCTGCTTTGGGACCTAAAACTTAGGTGACGAGACCAATGGCAATTTGGTAAATAAAGGGTAAAAATGAGGAATGGTGTATGGACTTAAAATATTGTGAATCAAGTGAGACTTGGTTTTGATTTATTATTATATATAAGGTAACGGGATCTCGCAAGCGGTGCGCAATCGGTGATCGACTCTTGGACGAAAACGCAAGGACTTGTGAACGGTCTTATGTAGGATTCCACCTCTTTGAAACCATGGATTATGTACTTGTTTTTATCTTATGTTTTGATGAAAATGTGTTTCAAAGGATTTGATTTATTATTGAATTTCAAATGCTACGTTTATCTTGATTTTAAATAGCATGGATTGATTATGTTCCAAAGGTGATTTTACATGCTAGGTTTTAATTGTATAAAGAGCATGTATTGGATATGTTTTTCAAATGATGATTTTCAATGCTATGTTTATGTTATAAAATGGCATGTGTTTCATTGGCATCTCATGCATGGCATGGGGTGAAGGATTTATAACCGGAGGGTCCGTCGGGGCGTCCGAAAAACCTATGTGCAACATCTTGATGTGATTTCCATCAAGAAGATTTCCGGAGGTGATGGGTGGGACTCATTGCATATTTGTCATCACTGCATGGCATGGATTTATATGGTGTTGATATCACTATGTTATATGATATGTTTTGTACTAACCATGTGTTAGCCGTAACTGGAATACCTACTGGGCGCGTTGTACTAACGCCCTACTTCTACCCTGTAGTTGGTGATACAGGTAATCAGGGAAACAATGAACCTAAGGCGGACCAGGCATAGGAGCTTGGAAGATCTAGTTTATATGCTTTGAATAAATTACTCATGAACTTGTATTTGAGTATTCGGATTTTGGGATATAATAACTTAGATGGTTGAATGTTTTGGTCTGATGATTATGACGTACTTTGCTATCTAAATGGATTAGAACGTGGTTCTAATATAATTCCGCATATTGATGATTATGATTCCGCAGTTGTATGATTTTATTTCGCAAGTCAGTATTGCTATGTGTGAACCGTTTTATTGGACTGAGTCGATACACACATAGTGTTGGCCAGTTAAGGGTCAGACTTTGGAAGTTCGGACTTAGCTCGCGTCGTGACGTCCCGCGCTCTATCACTCTACTCTGTTACAAAAAAAATATATATATATACACTGAATTTAAGGGAAAAAGCGAGTGAAAGAGGACGGGGCGTTACAGAATACCATACGAGAGTTCAATTTATATATCAATAACCATGGGAGTATGTACAATTTGATCATACGGTCCAACATGGTTACTAAGATTGAACAGGAACAGCGGATAGATCCGGAAGTGGAGGAGATATGGGCCAAGATGTCTACTGGTGAAGTCATACCGGAATGGGAGTTACGACTAGGACAAGGTCTGGTATTCCGATGAAGGATATATGTGTCTAAGAACTGCAGAAGAGAATTATTGATTGAGGCGCATCAGACCAAACTCTCAATTCATCCGGGCAGCACCAAGATGTATCACGACCTGAAGAGACATTACTGGTGGCACAGATTCAAGAGGGATGTGGCAAAATTTGTGGCTCATTGCTTAACTTGTCAGCAGGTTAAAACGGAACATCAGAAGCCACCAGGGTTACTCAAACCTTTACCAGTACCGGAATGGAAATGGGAGCACAACTCCATGGATTTTGTGATAGGGTTGCCAAGGTCTTCAAAGGGCAACGATGCAATATGGGTCGTGGTAGACTGACTGACCAAGTCTGCACATTTTCTTCCCACTAAGATGACAGACTCATCTGAGACTTTGGGTCGGCGGTATATCAAGGATGTCATCAGATTACATGGTATTCCTCGGACTATTGTGTCCGACAGAGATGGTCGATTCACCGGCAGAGTATGGCAGACAGTCGGCCATGGGAATTGACCTACTGACAAGCACAACATTCCATCCAGAGACTGATGGGCAGTCTAAGAGGACAATGCAAACATTGGGGGATATGCTGAGAGCATGCATGCTAGATTTCAAAGGTGGATGGGAGGATCACTTGCCGTTGGTAGAATTCTCATACAACAACAGTTACCCGGCAAGCCTCCAGATGGCTCCATTTGAGGCATTATATGGTAGACCATGTAGATCATCTGTGTACTGGACAGAGGCCAGTGAGCCTGCACTAATTGGACCTGAGTTGGTTGCAGCGACTACAACGCAGATACAGGTGATACAACAGCATCTTTTGACTGCGCAAAGTCGTCAGAAGAGCTATGCTGACAAGAGGAGGAGGTTCCTTGAATTTGAAGTGGGGGACATGGTGTTCTTGAAAGTTTTGCCACGAAAGGGACAAATGAGATTTGGAAATAAGGGGAAATTATCGCCAAGATATGTGGGACCATTTTCAATCATAAAAAGGATGGGGGACGTGGCGTATTAATAGGCACTCCCTTCACAGTTGGCATCTTTGCACAATGTGTTCCATATATCGATGTTGAGGAAGTACAATCCTGATCCCTCTCATGTACTGAACATACAAGACATAGAGGTCCAAAGCGACGTGACATATGTCGAAAAGCCTATCCGAGTGGTGGACACAGAACAAAGGGTATTATGGAACCGAGAGATCCAGTTTGTCAAGGTGGTATGGGATCGACATGGCATTGAGGAAGCCACTTGGGAAATCGAGTCAGAAATGAGAACAGCTCATCCTGAGCTATTTATGTAAATGTTTGAAACCCTACTTCACTCGATTTTCGAGACGAAAATTTTAAAAAAGAGGGTTGTATTGTAACACTTCAGAATTCCATGTTATCAATATTTACGGAATTTGCCATTTTAATTGTGAATTAACGGATATGAACCTTAGATGGGTAAGGTGTTGGGTCAATGGTCCAATTAGGATCCAACGGTTATGTTATAAGTTTCAATTTAAAGTAAATGGGTAAGGTACATTTAATTGGGTCAATGTTGCTATTTGGGGTCAAAGTGCCCAATTGGGACCCAATGGGTCGTGGTTAACTTCGTTGACCACCAAGTGAGTTCAAGCCTAATTAAATGGGGCTGAATTAAAATGGTAATGCAATATATCTATAAATAAGGGATGGTCTGGATGAGGATGACACACACGCATACACCACAGCTAAGGCTAGATTTCCTCTCAGAAAATCAAGGAGGTTTAGTCGAACTAGGATTGTCCTAAAGGGACAACACGCATAGATAAGATGGGAATAGGCAATGACATTGGATTGCCTAATCCAAATAAAGAAGATATCAAAAAATTAAATATAGGTTGCTTGGCCGTGTATGAGATATGCACATCCACGGTGATGCGCTCAAGTTCCTTTAAAAGGTGTCCTTGCCTTTGTTAAGAGTGATACTAGGGGATTGCTAAATTGAGAGGATCTCGGCATCTTATAAACATAGAACCGATTGGAAGTTTTATAAAAGAGAGGCAGCATAAGAAAGAAGGGGCGCACGGCATACGCAAATCAAATGAGGGTTTGACGCTTTGTGCTCTGTCAACAAGGAGTTCTCGGCAGTGTACAGAGAAGGAGAGGGCCGCCAACTGTGTGAAAGATCAAGTAGAAGGAGGAATACATACAAAAGAGGCTAAGGAAGGAAAGGATCGGAAGAACAAGTCGGAGTGAAGGAAAACAGGAGGAGTCGCGGAACCGGTAAGTATTTTGATAATTTTGTTTAAATAAAGGAACGATAGGGTTCAGCCATGGTGTATGGCCGAACCCCATGGAAGAAAAATTAGGGGATGAATATAGTAGTTTAATGGAAGGATGAACCATAGGGTTCGGCCATACATGAAAGACATTGGTTATTATATGGGTTTTTTAGGGATGAAAACCATGGAATGTTATGAATGTTTTAAAAGGGCTTTAAAAAGGATATATGGTTAAGGACATGGTTCGGCCATTGCATGGCCGAACCCTAATTTTATTACGGCTAAAATACTAAGCATGAACAATGTATGAAATAGGTGGAAGATCAAGGATTAAAAAGGGGGACCAAAGTTAAATGATTGAGGTTCGGCCATGGTGTATGGTCGAACCCCACTAGGGTTTATTTTATGGACTTAGACATGATAAGAAATCAATTGGAACATGGGTTTAATTAATTGTTGTGTAATAAGGTAGCGGACTTCACAAGGGGTGTAGGATCGTGAGCGGTGACCGGACGAAAGCGTAAGGACACTTTAATGGTCTTTGGCAGGATTCTACCTCTTTGAAACCATGGGTTTATGTACAATGTTTTTATCTTAATTTGATGAATTTACGTTGTAAAAGATATGTTTCAAATGTGAGTTTTAATGCTATGCTTCTAATATAAAATAGCATGTGTTTCATCTCTTCTTTTGATCCAATCAATCATTAAAATCCTTCTCAAATACCAACCATCTTCCATCAATTGAACATACTATCCATCATTTTCTCTCCATGGGGTTCGGCCATATGCATAGCCGAACCCTATGGTTCCTTAGTTCCATTAAAAATTTAACAAAACCAAACTCCTACACTTATGATTTCTTTTCTTCAAATCCAATAACATAAATCCAATGTCCTTTCATGGGGTTCGGCCATACAAAGTGGCCGAACCCTATGACCCTTGTTCTTCCCTTTTTAAACATCATTATCCATGATTTAACCCTTGATAGGTTCGGCCATACAATGGCCGGATCATGCTTCCTTGACCATTTTATTTAACAAGTGTTTATTGAGCACTTACGAAAACCGCGACTCCTCCGGTTCTTTCACTCCTTCTTGATCCTTTCCTTCCTTAGTCCTCCCTTCCTTCCTTCTTGATCTTTAGCCGAGCCTAACCTTGCTGCAAACTCCTTGGAATAATTCGGCCAAGGTATAGATTTGAGAGAGAAAATGAGAGAGAAACTTGGGATGAAAATACCCAAGTCTTTGTCTTGGGGGTGGTCGACCTTGTGTGAAAATATTTGGAGATGGAACTCTATTTCTTTGGTCTTCTTTCTCCTTGAGTGCTAGTCAGCTAACAGAGGGTGAGAGAGAGTGGAATGAAACCTCTTTGATTAATCAAATTCAGCCCAAGGGGTGGTGTCTCTTGGTGGCACCACTTGTAACTCCCATTTGCATTAACCAAAATTCTTTATGCTCACTTGGGGGTTTCATCCTTGGGATGAAACTCCCAAGGCTCCAATGGTGTCTCATTGCTTTGGCTTGTATAACAGCCACCTCTCCATTATTGGCCCTTTTGGAGTTTCATGCATGAGAAATAATTCCCATGCATCCAAAGTTGTAGCCATTGCTTGGCTTGAGTAACCGCCACCTCTCCAATATTCTCATCAATGCCCCATGTGGGGGTTTCATCTTTGAGATGAAACTCTCCCTTTATTTCCCTTCAACGTGTGGACCACCTTATCTGAATTTGAAACACCAACCCTTGAACCTCATACTCCACTCATTTATAATTTATTTCAAACAACTCACTCACTCATAATTTATTTCAAATCAACTCACTCACTTATAATTTATCTCCAACCAACTCATTCATTTAACTCAACTATTTAATTCCATTTCAAACTCCAATCAGCCCCAACTTAATCAAGCTTGGACTCACTTGATGGTCAACCAAGTCAAACCCGACCCATTGGGTCCAAATTGGCCATTTTGACCTATTTCACAAACTTTGACCCAATTAGTAATCTTGACCCAATTAAATTACATTACTCATTTATTTTATTTCAAACACAAAACTTATAGCCATTGGGTCTTAATTGAACAATGGGCCCCACAACTTACTCAACTATGGTCATATCCTTTTAATTCATAATTTCAATGGCAATTTCCGTAAATATTGATAAATTGAAAATCTGGGGTATTACAATACAATCCTCTTTTTTAAAATTTTCATCCCGAAAATTGAACGAAGTAGGATTCCAAAATAATTACATAAATAATTCTGGGTGAGCTATTCTCATCTCCGATTCAAGTTCTCAAGTGGCTTCCTGAATACCATGTCGATCCCATACCACCTTGACGAACTGAATCACTCTGTTTCGTAACACCCTTTGTTCAGTCTCCACTATTCTGACAGGCTTCTCGACGTATGTCATGTCACTTTGCACTTCTATATCTTGTACATTCAATACATGAGACGGATCGGGATTGTACTTCCTCAGCATCGATATATAAAACACATCGTGTAGAGATGCCAATTGTGAAGGAAGTGCCAACTGATAAGCTACATCTCCCGTCCTTCTTATGATGGAAAACGGTCCCACATATCTTGACGACAGTTTCCCCTTCTTTCCAAACCTCGTGTGTCCCTTTCTTGGCGAGACTTTTAAGAACACCATATCCCCCACCTCGAATTCAAGGAACCTCCTCCTCTTGTCGGCATAGCTCTTCTGTCGACTCAGTGCAACCAATAGGTGCTGACGAATCAACTAAATCTGTGCTGTAGTCTCTGCGACTCACTCGGGTCCAATCAGCGCAGGCTCACCGACCTCTGTCCAGCACACTGGTGACCTACATGGTCTACCATATAAAGCCTCGAATGGAGCCATCTGAAGGCTTGCCTGGTAAATGTTGTTATATGAGAACTCTACCAGCGGCAAGTGGTCCTCCCATCCACCCTTGAAGTCTAGCATGCACGCTCTCAACATATCCTCCAGTGTTTGTATTGTCCTTTCCGACTGTCCATCAGTCTATGGATGGAAAGCTGTGTTTGTCAGTAGATCTGTTCCCATGGCCAACTGCATACTCTGTCATACCCTGCCGGTGAATCGGCCATCTCTGTCAGACACAATAGTCCGAGGAATACCATGCAATCTGATGATATCCCTGATATACCGCCGACCCAAAGTCTCAGATGAGTCTGTCATCCTAATAGGAAGAAAATGTCAAACTTGGTCAGTTAGTCCACCACGACCCATATTGCATTAGTGCCCTTTGATGACTTTGGTGGCCCTGTCACAAAATCCATGGAGATGTGCTCCCATTTCCATTCCGGCACTGGTAAGGGTTTGAGTAACCCTGGTGGCTTCTGGTGTTCCTTCTTAATCTGCTGACAAGTTAAGCAGTGTGCCACAAATTCCGCCACATCTCTTTTGAGTCCATGCCACCAGTAGTGTCTCTTCAGGTCGTGATACATCTTGGTGCTACCCAGATGAATGGAGAGCTTGGTCTGATGTGCCTCAATCAACAACTCTTTTCTGTAGTTTTTTGGCACATATATTCTACCCCGGAATACAAGACCCTGTCCTGGTCATAATTCCCATTCTGGTATGACCACGCCAGTAGACGTCTTGGCCCATATCTCCTCCACTTCCTGATCTGTTCGTTGCTCTTGTTCAATCTTGGTAACCATGTTGGACCGTATGATCAAATTATACATACTCCCATGCTTTGTGATATATAGATTCAACTCTCGAATGGAATTCAGCATCTCCCATTCTGTTCTGATCAAACATGCCACTGATGCATGTGATATGCGGCTGAGAGCATCCGTCACCTTGTTTACCTTACCCGGATGATATCGGAGCACGGACTCATAATCCGCCAGATATTCCATTTATCTACGCTGCCTCAAGTTGAGCTCTTTCTGATCAAACAAATACTTCAAGCTCTTGTGGGTTAAGGGAATGAGATCTGGCCATCGTATGGCCAGATCCATCAATGGTTTAGATATAGTACTATGATGTTTAAAAATAACAAAATATGGACCATAGGGTTCAGCCCTTTGGATGGCCGAACCCCATGAGAAAATTTGGTGAATTCTATGGTGTTTGAAAGACAAAAATCCATATTATGAAGTGGGGGTTTTTAAGGATTTTTATATGGAATTAAGTTTACTGTTTTGGATAAATTATGAGATGGCCGAATCAAGTAGTTTTCATGGTTAAGATGTGGAGCCTAATATGTATATAATTGATGGAAGCATTGTGTTAAGAGAACCATAGGGTTCGACCATATGTATGGCCGAACCCCATGGACTGTTTTGTTGAATAATTGGGTTAAGTTTATGATGGACATTAGGTAATAATTTTATGCTTTGATTTAAGAATAATATATGTTTGTTTATGGAATTAGTATGGGTATAATCGGCCATCAAAAATGATGGAAAGATGAACACAAAGAACCAGTTTGGTGAGGTTCAGCCATGTAGTATGGCCGAACCCCACTAATGGTAATTGTTGGACATAGTGGTTAGTTTATATGGAGATATGGAGGGTTTAAAAAAGGATCAAATTAAGTGGTGAGGTTAGGCCATGTGTATGGCCGAAACCCACTCAGATGGTTTTATGTTAGGCGATGGAAGATAGCTAATTTAAGCAAAGGTTAGTCTCAATGGCACAATCGTAATTATGGGTGAAATGATCAAAAAATAAAATGATCATATGATTGGATAAATGGGCTAAAACCAAAGTGGTAAGGTTCAGCCATAATGTATGGCCGAACCCTACCAAGGTTCATTTGGGAGATTTGGGTTAATCAAAATGGATTAGATAAAAAAGGGGGTAACCAAAGTTTTAATGGGTGAGGTTCGGCCATGGCTTTGGCCGAACCCCATTAAGTGGTTCATGGAACATTAAGCTTTGCTGGAAATTAAGTAGACAAATGATTAACATGCTGCTATGTACATAAGGTATTTGGATTTCTAGAACGGTGTACAAGCCGTGATCGGAAGACGGTTCAAAGGAAGGGTCAAACAAAGTAACATAGTGTAGGTTTCCTACCTTGTTGTAACCACATATCTTATTTGCTGTTTTATGTTTATTTGAATAAGTTATTTGAATGAAATGTTATATTTACAAATGGCATGTTTGCATAGACATCTCATGCATGGCATGGGATGATGGTGTTGTAACCGGAGGCCACACTCCGTCGGGGCGTCCGAAAGACCACTGTGGGGTACCTTGATGATGAGAATCCCATCAAGAGGAATCCGGAGGCCACACTTCGTCGGGGCGTCCGAAAGACCACTGTGGGGTACCTTGACGATGAGAATCCCGTCAAGAGGAGGCTATGTAGAATGGTGATGGGTGGGACTCATTACATGTTCATTTCATACATAGCATGTTTTTTATGGAATTTTGACACACATGTATTATTATATTATTTGCATGTTTTATTCTAACCTTGTGGTAGCCCTATTCGGAAACACTACTGGGCGCGTTGATCTAACGTCCTATCTCTACCCTTGGACGACGCAGGAAAGGGAAGAACGAGGATCGAGAAGAAAGCCAAGCATAGGAGCTTGTACATTTTGAATGGATTTGAATGGAATTTGAATGGACTATTTATGAACTTGTTATTTGATTTATCTGGACAATGTAATTTGGTAATTAGATGTGTTGGCATGTAATAATGTAGTTAAGTAGCTACTATGGTTTGGTTTAGTTGGATGGTTTGGAATAAATGGTTGATTAAGGTTAAATAGTAATTTTGGAAAATAAATTATGTACTTTGCTATCTAAAAATGGAAAATTGGAATAGTCATAGGTTCTATTATAACCTCAGTTAGACTAAGACTATGTATATTCCGCATGTTATATTACTACCATGTGTGGATCAGTTTTATGGACTTAGTTCATACGCACATGGGCTTGGCCAGTTAAGGGTCGAATTTAGAGATTCGAACTTAACTCGCGTCGTGACACTCCGTTCCGATCACTTGGTTGATTATAATATTATATTTAGAAAAAAATAAACTCTGATTATTAGAGTGAGAAGGGCGGGGTGTTACAGTTGGTATCAGAGCGAAACGGGAAGTTGAATCTTCCGAAGTAATATTAAGACGGTTTCATGTCTCACTGACGGATAAGAATCCCAACTGACCGACTCTTCGTAGTCCGCGGACTGGGGGCCGGATTAATTTACTTCGTGGACTCAGGCTGAACAATCAATCTGAGAACAACAAAGGTAACAAAAGTACAGTTATTATAATGGATCTACAAAACATAGCAAAATAGGATATACTTCCCCAATTTTCCCCCAATTTGAGAAAAACAAGCAAATAGGTATTTAGAAATCTCCCCCCAAAACAAAAAAAAAAAAAAAATCAAGTTTGCTTATTTGGAAATCTCCCCAAAATTGTGAAAAATACAAACTGTACGAGGAAACTAAGTCAATAATGTTTTCATGACTTAGGGAAATGGCTCCAAAGAAAAAGATCCCTCAGAACCAGAAAGGGAAGGGAAAGGTGTTGCAAATCAAGCAACATGAGAAAGTGGTATCACAACACGAAAAATCTGTGTATGAAAAGGAGCCGTCTATACATGAGAAGGAGGTAACCCAATCTGAGGAGGAGCGATCTGTCCATGAAAAGTCGCGCAATGAGGAAGAATCACATCACTCCCGGCGAGAAGAGAAGGAGAGTGAGAATTCATCACGAAAGGAGGAAGAAGGGAACAGTGGTGTACATATACCACATGTGCCGCTTGAACTTCATGGCTTAGTTCAAGCAGTGGGAACCTCTGTACTCCAGCAACATATGAATGGAAGTGAAAGTTCCAAAGATGCCAGTGACCGGAGTATGGCTCGAGAATTCCAGCAACAGCGTCCTCCCTACTTCAAAGGGAAAGAAGGGGCTGTCGGAGCCGAGCACTGGCTGAAGACGATCACTCAGATCTTAAACTTACTTAAGATCTCGAGTCATGCTGACAGGGTTCTACTGGCTACTTCACAACTGATAGAAGATGTCGGTAAATGGTGGGAGGTGGTGGAGAAGCAGAGGGCACTCATACTAGTTAGGGAGAGGTCGGCCATGACATGGAATGAGTTTTCAGCAACCTTTCTGGAACACTACTTTCCGGAGGAAGAGAAGGAGCGATAGACGCAAGCCTTTCTGTCCTTGGTACAGGGCTTTATGACGGTGGTAGAGTATCACCGGGAATTTCTCAGTTTACCATCTATGCATTCTATATGGTGGACACGGAACATCGCAGGGCAAGGAAGTTTGAGTGGGGTTTAAGGCCAAACATCAGGGCCAAAGTGACCATATTCAAGTGAACCACATTGGCTGAGGTGGTCAGCAAGGCCACAATAGCAGAACAGGAGTTGAATGCACTGGTGCGGTTTGACAACCGCTGAGCTCCAAGTGGAAGGGGTGGGTTCCAGCCCAACAAGAGGTTCCGACCGAACTTCAGCAGACCCACACCATTTGCAGAGTCCACGGGGGGCTTTCGTCCAAACCAGCCCTCCCCATCTGCATCAGTCACCCAGTCATTCAGAGGGGTGAACAACTGTTTCCACTGTTATCAGCTGGGTCACTTCAAGAGAGACTGTACAAAGCTCAATAAGCTCTCATATTCCAGAGGATCTTCCCGTCCACCAGCTAGGCCAGCTAACTCCCAAGGTGGCAGGACTCATAATCAGGCGGGTCAGGTGCCTAATCCTACCGGATCTGGACAACTATTTGCTCTGGCACCTCCTGAGGATGTGGATCATTTTGTGATTCAAGGTATGGCCGTTGTCAATAGTTCTTATGCTTATGCATTGTTTGATTCTGGAGCTTCGCACTCTTTTATATCTACATCCTTTATAACTGCTACTGGTACACTAGTTCAACAGCTGTCCACCACAGTCACAGTAGTATCCCCTGTCGGAGACACGTCCTTAGGACTCATATGCACGGCCGTAAATACAGAACTTGCTGGACTCAGATTTGAGTTCAATTATCTGGTACTCGACATGACTGAGTACGATATTATATTCGGCATGGACTGGTTGGCAAGTTATGAAGCCAATATTGATTGTTATCGCCAAAGAGTGACGTTTTGGTCACCTGAGGGAAAGCAGTATATAGTTCGTGCTGACTAGCAAAGCAGACTGCAGGAAGGGTTGTACCATTTGGTGTTGAACAATATTGTCATCAACAAAGCACCAGTCACTGAGCTTCCAACAATTGTGAAAGAATTTGCTGATGTTTTTCCAAAAGAACTCCCTGGTTTACCACCAATGAGGGAGCTCAATTTTGAGATCAAGTTGTATCCTGGTACTTCACCAGTGTCTCTACCCCATTATCGGATGGCACCAGCAGAAATGTCCGAGTTGAAGAAGCAGCTTGATGAGTTACTCAGACTGGGTTTCATTCGGAACAGCACATCATCATGGGGAGCTCCAGTGTTGTTCGTGAAAAAGAAGGACGGTTCACTCAGAATGTTTGTGGACTACCGGAAGTTGAATCAGCTAACTGTCCGAAACAAGTATCCTCTACCCAGGATCGATGATTTATTCGATCAGTTGAGGGGTTCCAGTCACTTTTCCGAGATTGACCTGATGTCCGGTTATCATCAAATCTGGGTCAGGGAGGAGGATATAGAGAAGACAGCTTTCGGGACACGGTATGGACTATTTGAATTTGTAGTCATGCCTTTTGGATTTACCAACGCACCGACTGTGTTCATGGACTTAATGAACATAATCTTCCGTCAATATCTGGATCAGTTTGTTATAGTGTTCATTAACGATATCCTGATCTATTCCAAGAGTCAGGAGGATCATGCTGAGCATCTACGAATAGTATTGAACACCTTGAGACAGAACAAGCTGTATGCCAAAGCAAGCAAATGCGAATTTTGGCTACCTGAGGTCAAATTCTTAGGGCAGGTTATAACAACTGATGGTATAGCCATTGATCCGGCTAAGTGGCAGCAGTGTGGGACTGGAAATCACCGAAGAATGTCACTGAGATCCGTAGCTACCTGGGTTTGGCTGGATATTATAGGAAGTTCATCATGGATTTTTCTAAAATAACATCTCCATTGACTCAACTCACTCAGAAAGGGGTCAAATATGAGTGGTCAGAGTTGTACAATTAGAGGTTTGAGGAGCTGAAAGAGAGACTTACAACTGTTCCTATTTTAGTTTGCCGGAAAGAGGCAAAGGTTATGAAGTACAATGTGATGCATCAAGAGAGGGACTGGGATGTTCACTCATGCAACGTGATCGTGTGGTGGCATATGGTTCAAGACAACTAAAGATACATGAACGCCTCAACTCCACACATGATTTGGAATTAGCTGTAGTGGTCTTCGCTCTTAAAAGCTGGAGACACTATCTATATGGTGAGAAGTTTGAAGTTTTTTCAGATCACAAGAGCTTGAAGTATTTATTTGATCAGAAAGAGCTCAACCTAAGGCAGCGTAGATGGATGGAATATCTGGCGGACTATGAATTTACGCTTCGATATCATCCTTGAAAGGTAAACAAGGTGGCGGATGCTCTCAGCCGCATATCTCATGCATCGGTGGCATGTCTGATCAGGACCGAATGGGAGATGTTAAATAGCATTCGAGAGTTCAATCTATACATCACAAACCATGGGAGTATGTACAATTTGATCATACGATCCAACATGGTTACAAAGATTGAACAAGAGCAACGAGCAGATCCGGAAGTGGAGGAGATATGGGCCAAGATGTCCACTGGCGTTGTCATACCGGAATGGGAATTACGACCCGGACAGGGTCTTGTATTCCGGGGTAGAATTTATATGCCAAGAAGCTGCAGAAAAGAATTACTGATAGTGGCACATCAGAGCAAGCTCTCCATTCATCCGGGTAGCACAAAAATGTATCATGACTTAAAAAGACATTATTAGTGGCATGGACTCAAGAAGGATGTTGCAGAGTTTGTGGCTCATTGCTTAACTTGTCAGCAAGTTAAGACGGAACACCAGAAGCCACCAGGGTTACTCAAACCCTTGTCAGTGCCAGAATGAAAATGGCAGCACATTTCCATGGACTTTGTGACGGGATTGCAGAGGTCCTCGAAGGGCAATGATGCTATATGGATCGTGGTATACCGACTGACCAAATCCGCGCATTTTATTCCTATCAAGATGTCGGATTCATCTGAGACATTGGGCCGGCTGTATATCAAGGACATCATCAGATTACTTGGTATTCCTCGGACAATCGTATCTGATAGAGATGGCCGATTCACCGGCAGGGTATGGCAGAGTATACAGTCAGCCATGGGGACCGATTTACTGATTAGCACAGCGTTCCATCCACAGACTGATGGCCAGTCGGAAAGGACAATACAAACACTGGAGGACATGTTGAGGGCATGCATGCTAGACTTCAAAGGTGGATGGGAGGATCATTTGCCATTGGTGGAGTTTTCTTATAACAATAGCTACCAAGCAAGCCTTTAGATGGCACCATTCGAAGCTTTGTATGGTAGACCATGCAGGTCACCAGTGTGCTGGACCGAAGTCGGCGAGCCTGCGCTGATAGGACCCGAGTTGGTTGCAGAAACTACAGCACATATTCAGTTGATACGTCAGCACTTATTGACTGCATAGAGTCGGCAAAAGAGCTATGTTGACAAAAGGAGGAGGCTTCTCGAATTTGAAGTGGGGGACATGGTATTCTTGAAGGTCTCGCCACGAAAAGGGCACATGAGATTTGGGAATAAGGGAAAACTGTCGCCCAGATATGTGGGACCGTTTTCAATTATAAGAAAGATGGGGGATGTAGCCTATCAGTTGGTACTTCCTTCACAATTGGCGTCTCTACATGATGTATTCCATGTGTCGATGCTGAGGAAGTACAACCCCGATCTGTCTCATGTTTTGAATGTGCAAGACATAGACGTGCAAAGCGACGTCACATACATCGAGAAGCCTGTCAGAATAATAGAGACTGAGCAAAGGGTGTTCCGGAATTGAGCAATTCAGTTCGTCAAGGTAGTATGGGATCGACATGGTGTTGAGGAAGCCACATAGGAACTAGAATCGGATATGAGAACGGCTCACCCTTAGTTGTTTGTATGATTTGTTTTGAAATCCTACTTCGTTCGATTTTCGGGACGAAAATTATAAAAAGAGGATTGTATTGTAAGACCCTAGAATTTCAAAGTTATCAATTTATATGAATTTATTCATATTTACGGAATTGCCATTGTGATATATTTGATTTGAATTTAAATGGGTCAATGGTTCAATCAAGACCCAAAGGATGGTAGTTTTGTTTACAAAACAAATAAATGGATAAGATGTACTTAAACGGGTCAAAAATCATAATTGGGTCAAATTTTGTTAAATGGGTCAAAATGGCCAAATGGGACCCAATGAGTCGACATGGGCATGATTAATCATGGAGTGAGCTCAAACCTTAATTGGTCTAAGTTTCATTAAATATTTGAGTTAGTTGAGTTGAATTTATTAATTGAGTTACATTAAATGAATGAGTTGAGCTGGGTGAGCTAAATAAATGGGTTAGATGGAATATCTAAATGAGTGAGGTGAGTAGATAAAAGGTTTGTGGCTTTCAAATTCAAATAATATCCCACGTTGGCTGCATGGGGGTTTACTTCAAGCATAAAACGTTTAGTCAAAAAGTAATTGGAATTGCCGTTTTGGGAGTTACAAAGGTGAGAGGGTTATTTCAAATTCAAAATTGTATGCACGTTGGAAATGGTGTGGAGTTTATTGTTTGGGTCTTCAAAAGATAGCCAATACATGGATTGATAGTTCATGCATGTAACTCCAAGGTTGGAGAATAAATGGGTTGCTGATTGGACGAGTTACACACAATAGATTATGGCATTTCAAATTCAAAATAGATTTTAAACCAATGGGAGTTACAAAGTGTGTTCACACTTGGAGGAGGGGGAGTTTTATTCCAATGATAGAACTCCCACATGGGACGTTGATGAGGGTCAAATGGAGCTGAATGGAGCTGTTGTTTATGGAGTTACACATTAGAGAGGTGGCTGTTACACAAGCCAAAACAGAGAAGCAACCAATGGAGGGACGGTACAACACATGGGAGTTTCATCTCAAAATGAAACCCCCATGTGAGACCTTAAGGAAAGGGGAGGTTACACAAGTCCAACCAGCAAGGGACGTTGGGAGCATGGGAAGGTTTCATCTCATGATGAAACCCCCAAGTAACATAAGGTTTTGGGTTAAGGCAATGGGAGGTTACACAAGGTTAACTTTGGGCTGAATTTGAGTAGCCAAAGAGGTTTCATTTCTTACTCTCTCTATCTCTCTCTCCCTTGGTCGTCCTCCCTCTCTCCAAAACCAAGAACAGCAGCTGGTTGCTTAATCAGTCCTTGGATTGATCCCCTTTTCATCAAGACAAGTTCAGCAAAAAGGGTTTTGGCATCAAGGCTTAGCACATTCATCCAAGGCCAAAGTTCTCTTTCTTTCTCTCTCATTTTCTCTCTCAAATTCATGTCACCTGGCTGAAGTATTCCAAAGAGGTTGCAGCAAGGTCAGTCTCAGCCCAAAGAACAGTAAGAGAGAAGGAGAGGTCAAGGAAATAAAGGGTCAAGGAAAGAGTCAAAAGACCGAAGGAGTCGCGGTAGTGGTAAGCGCACTTTGAACCTTTATTAACTAAAGTGGGTTAAGGGAATGAGATCTGGCCATCGTATGGCCAGATCCATCAATGATTTAGATATAGGATTATGATGTTTAAAAATAACAAAATATGGACCATAGGGTTTAGCCCTTTGGATGGCCGAACCCCATGAGAAAATTTGGTGAATTCTATGGTGTTTGAAAGACAAAAATCCATATTATGAAATGGGGGTTTTTAAGGATTTTTATATGGAATTAAGGTTACTGTTTTGGATAAATTATGAAATGGCCGAATCAGGTAGTTTCCATGGTTAAGATGTGGAGCCTAATATGTACATAATTGATGGAAGCATTGTGTTAAGAGAACCACATATGGCTGAACCCCATGGACTGTTTTGTTGAATAATTGGGTTAAGTTTATGATGGACATTAGGTAATAATTTTATGCTTTGATTTAAGAATAATATATGTTTGTTTATGGAATTAGTATGGGTATAATCAGCCATCAAAGATGATGGAAAGATGAACAAAAAGAACCAGTTTGGTGAGGTTCGGCCATGTAGTATGGCCGAACCCCACTAATGGTAATTGTTGGACATAGTGGTTAGTTTATATGGAGATATGAAGGGTTTAAAAAACGATCAAATTAAGTGGTGAGGTTCGGCCATGTGTATGGCCGATGTAAGGCCCCTCCCTTTTTCACCTGTTTTCCGAAAATCAGAGTCTATTTTTTTTTTTTTAAAATAGAAGAGTGAGAGAGGGCGCAGATGCCACGACGCGAGTTAAGTCTGAGCTTCTAAAACCTGACCCTTAACTGGACAACCCCACGCGTGCGCGGAACTAAGTCCACGAAAATGGTTCACGAGTAGGAAGTAAGCTCGCGGATTATAATCATTGCGGAACATGATAATAAAGTCTATCCTACCGGTTTTTAGATAGAAGGGAAGATACAACATTGAATTACCAAAATGCCCCTATGTTCATATTTATACCACAAAATGTAATCGTCCATAAGTAACGTCCAAACCATCGCAAGAAATTTAAATTTATACAACCCGACAAGCTAAGTTATTTTAAAATTACATCTCCAAAATGTAAACGTAAAGTAAACTAAGACTGCGCTTTCCAAGCTCCTAAGCTTGGCCTCCGGTATGTCCACCGTTTCCTGCCTCTCCTGCGTCGTCAGCTAGGGTAGAAGTAGGGCGTTAGTCAATGCGCCCAGTAGGACTCCGAGTAGGGCTAGCACATGGATTAGTGATAACACATATACCGATAAAATAACATATAACAAAATAAGCATGTGATGAATGTTATACCATGGGTGCCTATGTCATGTGTCCCACCCATCATCCGTATGATCATACAATGTATTATCCCCATGTTTGCTTCTCGGTCGCCCCGACGGAGCATGGACTCCGGTTATAGCCCTCAGGCTATCCCCATGTCTGATTCTCGGTCGCCCCGACGGAGCATGGACTCCAGTTTCATTATTTTCCCACCCATGCCATGCATGAGATGTACGTGCATTATGCTATGTAGTATATAGATAAACCATAATTTTGATATACCATACATAGCCATATAATGCATAATATTAAAATATAATCCATATGATTCATAACTTAAAAACACATCATAAGATAAATCATAATCATAAATCCATCATAAGCTAAATCAAAATAATTTAAAACACCATCACATATCCATCGCTTACAAAAAGGTAGGAGTCCTACCGAATACCGGGTCGCGTTCCGTTACGCTTCCCTTTCGATAATCTGGTCGCCGATCGCGTACCGTTTGCGACGTCCGATACCTTATTACATTTACCGAATTAGTCCCTACGTTATCCATGATTAAGTTCATAATTGATCCATCTACTTAGATTCATTACTGGTCATTAATTATGTTACAAATTTATCGAAAATCAGCCCTTTAACTTAGCCTCATTTTTCGTGGTTTAAAACACATACATAAACCCGATTTTTGGCCAATTTAGATATTTCCAATTTGAGGCCTAAAACGCAGCAACTAATCGTTTCACTTAACCATTCACAAAATATCCGATTTTTATGCCTAATCCCTATAGGGTTCTTCAATGTGGCCACGTATTACGGTTTTGCCACTCTTCTTCCATGGTAAATCATCCATTCATTTATTTGCATTTTAAGTCCAAGCTTCATTCATACTTAGGTCCATTAAATCATGACCTAGCATCATAAAATCAGCCACCTAATATTTAATTTTGAAAAACATTTACTCCCACACCTAATTCCACATTTTGGCCTAAGGTGTGGCTCACATATCATGACCCCACTGCTTAATTTATTTATGTTATTTTGGATAATGTAATTTGAAGTAGTATAGCTTGTCGGAAATGTAATAACTTAGATTACTTGCTATGTTTTGGGATTTTATGTTGGACATTATGCTTTTGAGTATTCAGTAATTAAATGAATGTTTCTCCCCTGCTATCTGAAAACTCGTGGGATAGTCTTTATTATAATATTCCGCATTGAGTTGTATTCCACGAGCTTACGTCTACGTGTGAACCGTTCCTGTGAACTTCGTTCCACGCGCACGTAGGGTTGGCCAGTTAAGGGCCGGGCTTTAGAAGCTCGGACTTAACTCGCGTCGTGACGTCCACGCCCTTGTCACTCTTTATTTAAAAAAAAAAAAAAACAAACTCTGATTTTGGTGAAAAGGGGCGGGCGTTACAGCCGAAACCCACTAAGATGGTTTTATGTTAGGCGATGGAAGATAGATAATTTAAGCAAAGGTTAGTCTCAATGGCACAATCGTAATTATGGGTGAAATGATCAAAAAATAAAATGATCATATGATTGGATAAATGGGCTAAAACCAAAGTGGTAAGGTTCAGCCATAATGTATGGCCGAACCCTACCAAGGTTCATTTGGGAGTTTTGGGTTAATCAAAATGGATTAGATAAAAAAGGGGTGACCAAAGTTTTAATGGGTGAGGTTCGGCCATGGCTTTGGTCGAACCCCACTAAGTGGTTCATGGAACATTAAGCTTTGCTGGAAATTGATTAACTTGCTGCTATGTACATAAGGTATTTGGATTTCTAGAACGGTGTACAAGCCATGATCGAAAGACGGTTCAAAGGAAGGGTCAAACAAAGTAACATGGTGTAGGTTTCCTACCTTGTTGTAACCACATATCTTATTTGCTGTTTTATGTTTATTTGAATAACTTATTTGAATGAAATGTTATATTTACAAATGGCATGTTTGCATAGACATCTCATGCATGGCATGGGATGATGGTGTTGTAACCAGAGGCCACACTCCGTCGGGGCATCCGAAAGACCACTGTGGGGTACCTTGATGATGAGAATCCCATCAAGAGGAATCCGGAGGCCACACTTCGTCGGGGCGTCCGAAAGACCACTGTGGGGTACCTTGACGATGAGAATCCCGTCAAGAGGAGGCTATGTAGAATGGTGATGGGTGGGACTCATTACATGTTCATTTCATACATAGCATGTTTTTTATGGAATTTTGACACACATGTATTATTATATTATTTGCATATTTTATTCTAACCTTGTGGTAGCCCTATTCGGAAACACTACTGGGCGCGTTGATCTAACGCCCTATCTCTACCCTTAGTGGACGACGCAGGGAAAGGGAAGAACGAGGATCGAGAAGAAAACTAAGCATAGGAGCTTGGGCATTTTGAATTGATTTGAATGGAATTTGAATGGACTATTTGTGGACTTGTTATTTGATTTATCTGGACAATGTAATTTGATAATTAGATGTGTTGGCATGTAATAATGTAGTTAAGTAGCTACTATGGTTTGGTTTGGTTGAATGGTTTGGAATGAATGGTAGATTAAGGATAAATAGTAATTTTAGAGAATAAATTATGTACTTTGCTATCTAAGAATGGAAAATTGGAATAGTCATAGGTTCTATTATAACCTCTGTTAGACTAAGAGTAAGTATATTCCGCATGTTATATTAGTACCATGTGTGGATCAGTTTTATGGACTTAGTTCATACGCACATGGGCTTGACCAGTTAAGGGTCAGATTTAGAGATCTGAACTTAACTCGCGTTGTGACACTCAGCCCCGATCACTTGGTTGATTATAATATTATATTTTAAAAAAAATAAACTCTGATTATTAGACTGAGAAGGGCGGGGTGTTACAGTAGCAATTATGAATGCAGCAGATCTGAAGGAATGTGAAGCTCCAGAATCAAATAGTGCAAATGAGTAGGAACTACTACCTACAGCCATACCTTGAATTACAGAATGATCCACATCCGCTGGAGGAGCTAGAGTAAACAATCGTCCGGATCCAGTAGGGTTAGGCGCCCGTCCCGCCTGGTTATATGTCCTGCCTCCTCGAGAGTTAACTGGCCTAGCTGGTGGACGGAATGATCCTCTAGAATAAGAGAGTTTGTTAAGCTTTGGACAATCCCTCTTGAAGTGACCTGGCTGATCACAATGGAAACAGTTGTTCACCCCTGAGCCTGAGTGACTGATGCAGATGGGGAGGGATAATTGGGACGAAAGCCCCCCTGTTGACCCAGTGGATGGTGAGGGTCTGCTGAAGTTCGGTCGGAACTTCTTGTTGGGCTAATATGTGCCCCTCCCACTCTGAGCTCAGCGGTTGTCAACTCGTGCGAACTCAACCATCTCCTGCTCTGCTATGGTAGCCCTGCTGACCACCTCTGCCAGTGTGGCTGCCTTGAATATGGATACTTTAGCCCTAATGTTTGGCCGTAGACCCCGCTCAACTTACGTGCCCTTCGGTGCTCTGTATCCACCATATAAAATGCATAACAAGACAGACTAAGGAATTCCTAGTGATACTCCGCCACCATCATGGAGCCTTGTACCAAGGATAGGAAAGCTTGAATGTGGTGCTCCTTCTCCTCCTCGGGAAAATACTGATCTAAAAAGGTAGCTGAGAACCATTCCCATGTCATTGTAGTCCTTTCCTTTTCCGGCACAAGTGCTTGCTGTTTTCCTATAACCTCCCACCATTTACCGGCATCCTCGATCAGTTGGGATGTAGCCAGCAAAATCTTGTCAGCATGACTCGAGATCTGGAGTAGGGTCAAGATCTGAGTGATCTTCTTCAGCCAATATTCTGCTCCGACAACCCTTCCTTTCCCTTGAAGTAGGGAGGGCATTGTTACTGAAAATCTCTGACCATGTTCCGGTTACTGGCGTCACTAGTGATTCCACTTCCATTCAGATGTTGTTGGAGAACAGAAGTAACTACTGCTTGAACCAAGCTTTGTAGTTCAAGAGGCCACCACTGGTATACTCATGCTGATTTGCTCCTCTTTCTCATGTTCACTATAGTAAGAGTGTCGCTCTTCCTCTTCCCGCCGTGAGTGCCGTTCATCTTCTCCATTTCGCGATTTTTCATGTTGAGATTGCTCCTTCTCATATTGAGATTTTTCATGTTGAGATTGCTCCTTCTCATGTTGAGATTTTTCCCTTTCTTCCTCATGTTGAATGAGTAGTATCTCTTTTTCCTTCCCTTTCTCTTGCCTAGTCTTTCTTTTTGGAGCCATTTTCCCTAAGTCATAAGAAAACATTATTTACTTAGTTTCCTCGTACAGTTTTTGTTATCACTATTTTGGGAAGATTTCCAAATAAGCACTCTTGGTTTTTCTTTGTTTTTGGGGAAAATTTCTAAATACCAATTGTTTGGTTCTCAATTTGGGGATATCGGGGAAGTGTATCCTATTTTACTATGTTTGGTATTTCCAATTATGATGACTGTACTTCCTTTGCTATCTTTCATTGTTGTTCTCAGATTGATTGTTCAGTCTGAGTCTAACGAAGTAAATTAATTCGGCCCCCAGTCAGCGGACTCCGAAGAGTCGGTCAGTTGGGATTCTTATCTGTCAGTGAGACATGAAACCGTCTTAATTTTACTTCGAAAGATTCAATCTTCTCGTTTCGCTCTGATACCAACTGTAACATCCCACCCTTTTTCACTCTAAATCAGAGTCTATTTTTTTTTTTACAATAATAAACTAGTGATAAGAGCAGAGTGTCACGACGCGAGTTAAGTTCGGACTTCTAAAGTCCGACCCTTAACTGGCCAAACCTATGTGTGCATAGACTAAGTCCATGAGAATGGTCACACATAGTACTTTATAATTCTTGCGGAATAATATTACTTAATCTAACTGCGAGTTATAATAGAACCTAAGAATACTCCAATTTAGATAGCAAAGTACAAGTCATATAACCAAAATTACCTTAAACTAAACATTCGTTCAAACCAACCAAACTATAGCAAATATTAAATAAGTTATTACATGCCAACATCTAACTACTCAAAATTACATGTCCATGTAAACTTAACAAAATATCCATAAATAAATCCATTCAAATATCCAAGCTCCTATGCTTTGTTTCCTTCGCTATCCTCGACCTTTCCCTTTCCTGTGTCATCTACTAAGGGTAGAAATAGGGCGTTAGAACAATGCGCCCAGTAGGTGTTCCGATTAGGGCTACTACAAGGTTAGTATAAAACATACATATAACATAATAATACATGATCATCAAAATCTTACAAAAACAATGCTATATATGTATGCAAATGTAATGAGTCCCACCCATCACAAGTATACATAGCCTCCTCTTGATGGGATTCTCATCATCAAAGTACCTCCACACAGGTTTTTCGGATGCCCCGACGGAGTGTGGACCCTCCGGTTATATAACCATCACCCCATGCCATGCATGAGATGTCAATGAATACATGCCATTTGTAAAGAAATATTAGCATTCAAATCCTCTTTGAAACATAATAACTTAGCACATATCTCATAAAAATCAACATAAAAATAGCAAGTATAAATCGTGGTTACAAAGAGGTAGGAAACCTACACAAAGGTCACTTAAAAATATCCGTTCTTCTTAAACCGTCACCCGTTCGCGATTGCGCATCGTTCAAGAAGTCCCGTTACCTTGTTACATGTCAATAAGTCAAACACATCCCATTTGGTTTCTTAATTAAGTCTAAGACCAAGAACACCATTTTTGTGGGGTTCGACCATACTACATGGCCGAACCTCACTATCTTAAATTTAATCTCTCCTTCAAATCCATTAATCTCCTTACCTAGACAGCAAACATTTATAATAACCTAGATCCATAAACATATTACCCATGGGACAATTTCTCATATTTACATTCTAGATTGTATTTACGGTTTTTGCCATTGGTTTAACCCTTGCTTAATATTGGTAACAACCAATGTCCATAAAAATCCATCTTAGTGGGGTTCGGCCACACAACATGGCCGAACCTCACCATCTTAAATTTTGGTCCTTTAATCCTTCATACATAAGTCTCCATTTTGATTTGACCAACTATATTATAAATTGACCACTTCAAAAGAAACTAAGTCCATCAAATACCTATTAGTGGGGTTCGGCCATACAACATGGCCGAACCTCACCATCATAATTTTGGTCCTTTTTAATTAAGTCCAAATGCCAATCCATTCATCTAACATTCACATATTAATTATCACCACTGTCCATAAAATAAACCATAGTGGGGTTCGGCCATACTCCATGGCCGAACCTCACTCATTTAACTTGGGTCCTCTTTTAATCCTTGATCTATTATTTCCACCCATTAACTATATTAAAACAGTCCATAAAATTCAATAACCAAACAACCTTAAATCCATACATGTTATTTGATGGGGTTCGGCCATGTACCATGGCCGAACCTCATCTCTTCTTTTGATCCAATCAATCATTAAAATCCTTCTCAAGTACCAACCATCTTCCATCAATTGAACATACTATCCATCATTTTCTCTCCATGGGGTTCGGCCATATGCATAGCCGAACCCTATGGTTCCTTAGTTCCATTAAAACTTTAACAAAGCTAAACTCCTACACTTATGATTTCTTTTCTTCAAATCCAATAACATAAATCCAATGTCCTTTCATGGGGTTCAGCCATACAAAGTGGCCGAACCCTATGATCCTTGTTCTTCCCTTTTTAAACATCATTAGCCATGATTTTAACCCTTGATAGGTTCGGCCGTACAATGGCCGGATCATGCTTCCTTGACCATTTTATTTAACAAGTGTTTATTGAGCACTTACTAAAACCACGACTCCTCCGGTTCTTTTACTCCTTCTTGATCCTCTCCTTCCTTAGTCCTCCCTTCCTCCCTTCTTGATCTTTAGCCGAGCCTAACCTTGCTGCAAACTCCTTGGAATAATTCGGCCAAGGTATAGATTTGAGAGAGAAAATGAGAGAGAAACGTGGGATGAAAATACCCAAGTCTTTGTCTTGGGGGTGGTCGACCTTGTGTGAAAATATTTGGAGATGGAACTTTATTTCTTTGGTCTTCTTTCTCCTTGAGTGCTGGTCGGCTAACAGAGGGTGAGAGAGAGTAGAATGAAACCTCTTTGATTAATCAAATTCAGCCCAAGGGGTGGTGTCTCTTGGTGGCACCACTTGTAACTCCCATTTGCATTAACCAAAATTCTTTATGCTCACTTGGGGGTTTCATCCTTGGGATGAAACTCCCAAGGCTCCAACGGTGTCTCATTGCTTTGGCTTGTATAACAGCCACCTCTCCATTATTGGCCCTTTTGGAGTTTCATGCATGAGAAATAATTCCCACGCATCCAAAGTTGTAGCCATTGCTTGGCTTGAGTAACCGCCACCTCTCCAATATTCTCATCAATGCTCCATGTGGGGGTTTCATCTTTGAGATGAAACTCTCCCTTTATTTCCCTCCAACGTGTGGACCACCTTATCTGAATTTGAAACACCAACCCTTCAACCTCATACTCCACTCATTTATAATTTATTTCAAACAACTCACTCACTCATAATTTATTTCAAATCAACTCACTCACTTATAATTTATTTCCAACCAACTCACTCATTTAACTCAACTATTTAATTCCATTTCAAACTCCAATCAGCCCCAACTTAATCAAGCTTGGACTCACTTGATGGTCAACCAAGTCAAACCCGACCCATTGTGTCCAAATTGGCCATTTTGACCTATTTCACAAACTTTGACCCAATTAGTAATCTTGACCCAATTAAATTACATTACTCATTTATTTTATTTCAAACACAAAACTCATAGCCATTGGGTCTTAATTGAACAATGGGCCCCACAACTTACTCAACTACGGTCATATCCTTTTAATTCATAATTTCAATGGCAATTTCCGTAAATATTGATAAACTGAAAATCTGGGGTATTACACTAAAGATACATAATTTTTTGACAAATGGAATGAGATGAAAAGAGGTATATTCCTATATAAAAGCATAATGTGCAAGCCATCATGTAAACACACATTCCACAAAAGATTTGCATATATAAAAACATGGAACGCAACAAAAATCAGAAGAGGGGTTTTTAAACCAAAACCTTCTGTGCACACACGATACATCGACGATGTCAATGGGTCGAAACCTCGATACATCGACTCTGAAATTGCCCTCTAGATTTTAAAACATATGGCATATGAGAGTTACGATTCTACCAATAAAAGCATATATGCCACACAAATATCTTGCAGAAATTCAAACTACAAGACATATACCAATTAAGTATATGGAATGAAAGCAAAATATCAACTAAGATTCCAAGCATGTGTTAAATGAGATACACTCAATGTTAAGCCTTAACACATCTAAGTTTACAACTTTAGGACTTTGAATCTAAGTCCAACACATGTATGACTCATCAAGCATGACATGTACTATAGCCAGGAAGAGTACAACCAAGACTTGCTTGAGTCAAGTGTGCCATGCCACAACCCATAGTTGTTTGAACTCACTTATACAAAGATTGATTCCAACTAAATTTGGTCTAGAGATACTCCAATGATGCTCAATTCTTGGACCAATGTATGGCATGAACAGGGTCCTATCCCTTGGGGATCCATACAAACATTTGATCTAGACTTTTCCTCTCAAATCTTTGAACATTGGGCATTTTGATTCTTCCATTATTAACATTTAGCCCAAGTCCATTGAAATGAGACAAGACTCTCCTTTTGATGTTCCTATTCATAGAATGAGGAGGTCTTAACTTATCCCTAATTGATTTTTCATTGTAGGGATGATGCATGGAGTGAGGTGCAATGTATTTCCTAGGAACATTCACATAATGATTTACCTTATTCTTTTCAATGCATGAATTTCCAATCACCTCATGCCTTCTCTTCTTTTTTCTTGGAGAAGAACCATAAGCCACCTTTGATTTAACCTGCAACTTTCTTGTTTTACACTCATGCTTGAAGTGCCTGTTTAATCCACAATAAAAACATAATACATTTGAAGTGTCTATATTGTAGCTTTTTCCTAACATGGATTGGTTCACTGGTCTCTTAATATTTGACTAAGAAATACCATGCCAATCACCATTTGGTTTACGCAAATTAGATTCTTCCAATTTTAGCTCACCTTGGGTAACCATGTCTTGAGATTTCATAAGATTTTCTAAATTTTAGTTCAATTCATATTTTCATCTCTAAGACATTTTCCAACTTCATTTAGCTTCAAGTTTCATTTCCAAAAACCTTTAACTTTTCTTGAAGAAACTTTTGATTTTCTCAATTTTCATATTTCATCATTGCATTTTTCACATTTATAGAGAGTGAATCATTTTCCATACTAGTACATTAGAGTTGGCAAAAGAGTTTGAAATTCTCAATTTTCACCTTATCAAGGTCCTTAGCCAATCTCATACTCTCCAAATACAAGGCATTGATGTAATGCCCCGCCCTTTTTCACTCTACGCTTTCCGAAAATCAGAGTCTATTTTTTTTTTAAAAAAAAACAAGAGTGCTAGAGAGCGGGACGTCACGACGGGAGCTAAGTCCGAACTTCTAAAGTCCGACCCTTAACTGGCCAACCCTATGTGTGCATGGACTAAGTCCATGAAAACGGTTCACACATAACAATATAAACATGCGGATTAAAATCATAACTGCGCAATTATAATAGAACTTAATTCTATTCCATTTTATATAGCAAAGTACGTCAAGTCTTTAATCATAACTAACATAACATAATTATCCATATAAACATCCAACCATAGCAAATCATCTAAATGATTACATGCCCGAAGTCTAGTTACTCAAATTATAAGTCCATAAGTAACTATCAAAATATAAACTAAAAGCATCCAAGCTCTGCTTGACCCTTTTCGCGTTCATGGTTCTCCTTGTTTCCGGTATCATCCACTAGGGTAGAAGTAGGGCGTTAGAACAACTCGCCCAATAGGTATTCCATTTAGGGCTAACACATGGTTAGTACAAAACATATAAAATAATATCATAATGTCAAAAACCATATAAACCATACCATGTCATGATGTCAAATGCAATGAGTCCCACCCATCACAAATACATATAAGTACCCCAACATAGGTCTTTCGGACGCCCAGACGGAGTGTGGCTCCTCCGATTTCTTCTTGATGGAAAAACACATCAAGGTATCCCACATAGGTGTTTCGAACGCCCCGACGGAGTGTGGCCCCTCCAGTTACATATCCTCCACTCCATGGCATGCATGAGATGCTAATGAAACACATGATATTTTATAATGTAAACATAGTATTAAAACTTCACAATTGAAACATATCTTTTACAACGTAAATTCATCAAAATAAGATAAAAACATTGTACATAAAGCCATGGTTTCAAAGAGGTGGAATCCTACCAAAGACCATTAATGTGTCCTTGTACTTTTGTCCGGTGACCGTTCACGATCGTACACACCTTGTGAGAACCCGTTACCTTATAATATATCTGTCAATTAAAACTATGTCCCATTTGATTTAACATTAGGTCTAAGTCCATAAACACAACCTTTGTGGGGTTCGGCCATACCCCATGGCTGAACCTCACTTATTAAATTTTAGTCCTTGTCATTGTTTCCATCACCTCATGTTTAGGTCCAAAATTGATCCATACATAGTCCTTTAATCCAAACACATGATCCATCAAATTGTTCATGGGGTTCGGCCGTACACCATGGCCGAACCCTATGTCCATCATTTTCACTTATTTACAACTTTGCCATTGGTCTAATTCTTAGTTAACATTTCATTCATTTTAATCTACCATACATAGACCCTAAGTCCACCAAATAATTCCCATGGGGTTCGGCCATACACTATGGCAGAACCCATGGTCCCTTATTTCCATTTAAATTACAATATTGCCATTTCCTCCATCACTTTATGTTTAGGTTCAAAACATAGGTCCATAAACATCTAAGCTCACCAATGATCGACAACCATAGAGCCATAAATAAAACCCTCCATAAACGATCCATTAACAGTAACATAAACACCCAAATAACCCATTAAGTTGGTTCATGGGGTTCGGCCATACATCATGGCCGAATCCATGATATCATTGTTCTATCCTCCTTCTTAATTTATTTACAATAATAAATCCATAATTGACCCATAGAATTGATTCATGGGGTTCGGCCATACACCATGGCCGAACCCATGATGTCTAAATTCCAATTATAGCAATTACCATCCTAGAATCCATAAATCAAGGTTCCTAAGTGAATTGAGTTAAATTAATTGATTAAAATTACCTAAGTTAGTTTTGAATAAATCAAAGTCGCATAATCAAGTGGGACCCAACTCCACCTCATCAAGTGAGGTGGCGTATGGGCTAGGGTATAAGTGGGGCCGGCCACCATGGTTGACTTGGTCAACCATGGGTGAATTCATGGATGAATTAAAGATAAATAAGTGAAATTAAATTACTTAATTGAATTACCTAAGTTAGATATCAATTTAAATGAATGAGTTACATTACATGGAGTGAGTTAAATGGGGGTGAGTCACCTAGAAAATGAGTGAGTCAAGTGGGTGGTTTCATCTCATGGAAACCACCAAACCACCAAGATAAAACCCATCCAAAACCGTTGGGATAGTGTGGAGTGCCATGTGGAAGGCATGCTCCCCCCTTGGCTAGACCAAAAGCTTAGGTGGAGAGCATGCATTGGCCAAAAATGAGGTGGTGGTTCCACCTCATCCAAACCACCAAACCACCCATGGTAAATGAGCCAAAACCGTTGGCCATGGAGGGGTTGGGAGTGCCATGTGGAGAGCATGCACCCTCCATGGCTAGACAAGATCCTTAGAAGGTGGACATGCTAGGTCATGCATTAGCCCAAAGTGAGGTGGTAGTTCTACCTCATCCCAACCACCACCACCAAGGGATAAAGGCCAACCAAAAATCGTTGGGAGGAGAGTGGTGGCCATGTGGAGGCCACGCACCCATTGGTTTGGTCAATGGGCTCATGGGGAAGACTCCACCTTGATGAGGGTGGAGTCTAACCCAAGCAACCCAAAACAAGATGGGAAAAAAACTAGGGTTTCCATCTCATTTCTCATCTCACTCTCTCCCTCTCTCCCTCCCTCTCCTAGCCGACCCTCTCTCATCCAAGACAAAGAAGAAAAAGACTTAGAGAAAATATTGGATCCCAAGCTTGGCTGACCACCCTCTCAAGACCAAGGACTTAGAATATTTTCCATTTTGTCCTCCTCTCCCTCTCTCAAACCCACACCCATCTTGGCCGAACCAACTTTTGGAGATTTTATCTTGATCAAGCTCACACATTGACCGAAGATCAAGGAGAAAAGGAAGAAGGAAGGCTAAGGATCTAGAAGGAGCAAAGGAAACCGGAGGAGGCGCGGGATCGGTAAGTTGCATTCAACAAGAATTTATTTTGAAGGAGTTAAAGGAAATCATGAAAATTCCATTTTCTTGGATTAAATGGTGGCCAAAATATTATGGGCCATGGATCTAAAATCCATCCCAGAAATGGGATGGGAATGGACAAACCCTAACGGGTAAGATAGGCTATGAATAATGAAATACTAAGGACACTATGTATATATGGGTTATGTATGCATGCATGGTAAAAATGGATTAAGGATCGCAATGGCCGAACCCTAACTGTTATGGATACATGGAAAGAACCTCATGCATGTCAAGAATAAGGTATATGATCTAAGATCATGGTTTGGCCTTTGCATGGCCAAACCCTAGGGTTTCTTGTATGAGAACCATTAAGGTGACAAATCATGGAAATATGTTATTTTTAGAAGAAATAATGAACCATAGGGTTCGGCCATGCTGTATGGCCGAACCCCATGGAAGGATATTAAGTGATTCTTAATGGGTTTAAAGGATGGAAACCATGAAATGTTGGTTAATGATTTTAAGGTTTTGAATGGTTGAATGTTAGTAATTTTTAAAGGGGTTAAATGAGGGAAACCGTGGAGAAATATTGATGATTATTTATGGTCTCAAATGTTGCAAATAATGATGAACCATGGACCATGGGTTCGGCCATGTTGTATAGCCGAACCCCATGGAGAGTGATTGGTGGACTTAGAGGTATTTGGACCATGGAGATGATGAGGGAATGTTCGTAACTTTAATGGATTTTAAATGTAGTTAATGATGATAAAAAATGATGATCTAAATGTATGATTAAACCCCCCCCCCCCCCCCCCCCCCCCCCCCCCCCCCCCCATGGAGGTGTAATAGCCCGGATTTTTAAATCAATACATATGTTGGCTATTATTTATTTTAATTAGTGAAATTAAGAATTTTGATGGAATGGATGTTAAATTGATTAAAAATTGGGCCAATAACCCAAGCAAGATCCAATGGACCAAGGATGGGATAAATTTCATAATGGTTCAATGATGGTTAATTGGGTCAAGGAAGGTCAATTGGGTCAACTACCCATTTGGGACCCAATGGGTCAAGAGGGTTTATGCATTAGGGTAAATGGGTAGGAAGTGGAATTTAATTGGGCCATGGGCAAATGGTGATCCAATTAGATGGAATGGATTGAAGTGATTAAAAATCTCCTAAGTTAAATTTAGAATTATCCAAGTGTTATGGTCTAGTGGGGCCCACCTCTTGGTCAACCATGGATAAGTCAAAGGGAATTAAGGAGGATCAAAGGAAAATAAGTTGACTTAAATTAATTTAAATCACCTAGGTTAATTGGTAATAAAATCAAGGTAGCATGATCAAGTGGGACCCACCTCCACCTCATCAAGTGAGGTGGCGGGTGGGCTAAGGCATTGATGGGGCCGGCTACCATGGTTGACTTGGTCAACCATGGGTGGATTCATGGAAAATTTAAAGGGAAATAAATGGAATTAAATTATGGAATTAAATAACCTAACTTAGATATCAAATTAAACAAATGGGTGAGTCAAATGGGTGAGTCAATGAGTGGTTTCATCTTATAGAAACCACCAAACCACCAAGATAAGACCCACAAAACCGTTGGCCATGAAAGAGTGGTATGGCTAAGACAAGATCCATGAAATGGGGGCCTAGATTGGACATGCATTGACCATTGTGTGGTGGTGGTTCCACCTCATCCCAACCACCACCACTAAGGGACAACGGGCCTAGGATTAAGGGCATGCAAGGCCATACCCTCCCCATTTGGTTTGGTCAATGGACATCATGGGGAAGACTCCACCTTAATGAGGGTGGAGTCTAACCCAAGCTACCCAAGGTAAGATGGGAAAAGTCTAAGGTTCCATCCCATTTTCCCATCTCATTTCCATCTCTCCATCTCCCACTCCCTCTCCAAACCGTCATCTCCCCCTCTCATCCAAAGAGAACACCAAGAAGAAAAGAGAAAAGACTTAGAAAAAAAAAAGGGGAAAAACCCAAGCTTGGCCGACCACTTTCAAAGACCAAAAACCTTAGGACATCTTCCATTCTGTCCTCCTTCTCCTCTCTCAAACCTATCTTTATCTTGGCCGAACCAGCCCTTGGAGATTTCATTGGGATCAAGCTCACCATTGGCCGAGCACTAAGGAGAAGAAGGAAGGAGAAAGGCTAAGGATCAAGAGGAGCAAGAGGCAACCGGAAGAACCACGGATTGGTAAGTAGTCCTCAACAAGATTTTCTTTTTAAAGGGTTAAAAAGGAGATCATGGAGTCCATTTTCTTGGATTAAATGGTGGCCAAAATATCATGGGCCATGGATTTAAAATCCATCCAAGGAAGGGGATGGGACATGGACAAACCCTAATGGGTAAGGTAGGCTATGAATAATGAAACAAATAAGGACATTATGTATGTATATGGATTATGCATGCATGCATGGCATGATGGGTCAAGGATCATGGTTCTGCCATTGCATAGCCGAACCCTAAACATTATGGAGATGTGGAAAGGACCCCATGCATGGCAAGAATATGATGAGTGAACAAGATATATGGTTTGGCCTTTGCATGGCCAAACCCTAGGGTTCTTATATGAGAACCATCATGTATCAAATCATGGAAGTATGATTTTTGAAGAAATAATAGACCAACATGGCCGAACCCCATGGAAGGATTTTAATTAGTTCTCCATGGGTTGAAGGATGAAAACCATGGAATGATTGGTTAATGGCTTTAGGGCTTTGAATGGTTAAATGTTAGAATATTTTAAAGGGGTTAAGTGAGGGAATCCATGGAGAAATGTTAGTAAGTGTTTATGGTCTTAAACCTTATAAATGAGGATGAACCATGAATCATGGGTTCGGCCATGGTATATGGCCGAACCCTATGGAGGTGTATTAGTGACTTTAATGGGTGAAAAGGATGGAAAATAATGAGGAAATGTTGGTGGCTTCAATGGACTCAAAATGGACTAAATGATGATAAAAAATGGTGACCTAAATGTATGATTGAAACCCCCTCAAGAAGGGACTGTTTGTGGATCAAAAATGTTGTAATAGATCCAAGAAAAAATGAGGAAAAGACATCATGGGTTCGGCCATGGTGTATGGCCGAACCCATGACCCATTTTAGGAGACACTTAAGGGCTAAGTTAGGGTCTATGCATGATTAAAATGAATGGGTATTAAGTTAAGAAAGTGTATGATGTATACTGATTTTTTTAAGTCATGATTAATGAGGCATTGAGGGATCCAAGTTTATGGATCAGTTAAGGATATGCACATGCCCAAATGAAAGGTGATTAACCATGGAAAGGAGGAGTGACAAAAATGTAAGTAAGGCAAAAAATGAAGAACCATGGGTTCGGCCATGGTATTTGGCCGAACCCCATGGGGGATGTTTGTGGACTTATGGACCTCTATGATAACCTTATGTGTAGGTTAATGAAGGATAGGGTTGCTGGTTTTTAGACTCACATGATTAAAATAATCTATGGATTAAAAAGGGACCCAAAAACCTAGTTAGTGAGGTTCGGCCATGGTGTATGGCCGAACCCCACTAAGGCGTGTATGATGGACTTAGGCATGGTTAAAACATGGGTTAATTTATTGATGTGTAATAAGGCATCGAGATCATCGCAAGCGGTGCGCGATTAGGTGACCGAATTCTTGGACCGAAACGCAAAGGAACACTAGTTGGTATTTGGTAGGATTCCTACCTTATTCTAAGCCATGGATTATGTGTTTAAGCATGTTTTACTTGATTTATTTTGGTAATCAAATGATATGTTTTAAGATGGGATTTCAATGCTATGGTTTGAATTATTATTATATGGCATATTTCACTTACATCTCATGCATAGCATGGGAGGGATGAAATGAAACCAGAGTCCATGCTCCGTCGGGGTGACCGATAAACATACATGGGGGTCTTATGTATTTATGATATCTTGATGAAGGTTTTTCCATCAAGAGGGACATTGTATAATGATGGTGGGACACATAACATATGACACCCATGGCATGACATTGATTGCATGGTTTTGCTATACTTATATCTATGTGTTTGGTTATCAGTAATCCATGTGTTGACCCTACTCGGAGTACCTACTGGGCGCGTTGTCTAACGCCCTACTTCCCCCTTAGATGATGACGCATGAAATAGAGGAAACGAAGAACGTGATGGGAGCCAAGCGTAGTAGTTCAGAGAGCACGCTAGTCTATTTGCTTAAGTTTTATTTTGGAAATGTAATTTGAGTAGGTTAGTTCGTTGGACTGTAATAATTTTAGACTTACTTGTTATGGTTTCGACTTTATTTTGGACACATTATAATTTTGAGGTATTTTTAGTAATTTGAGTGATGTAACTTCCTTGCTATGTAAAATTAGTAGGATAGATTCTATTATAACCCCGCTTTAAGTTTATATTCCGCAAGCTTACCTTCTACGTGTGAACCGTTCTCGTGGACTTAGTTCCACGCACATGTAGGGTTGGCCAGTTAAGGGTCGGGCTTTGGAAGCTCGGACTTAACTCGCGTCGTGACGCCCTGTGCTCTTTGTCACTCTTTAATTAAAAAAAAATAATAATAATAATATATACTCTAATTTCTAAGCTAAAGCGTAGTGAAAAGGGCCGGGCGTTACAGGAGGGACTTGGGTTATGGATCTAATGTTGTCAATGATCTAAGAAAGATGAAAAATAAGACATCATGGGTTCGGCCATGGTGTATGGCCGAACCCCATGAACCATTTTTATGGGTTATGTATGGGTCTATGCATGTGTAAATGAATGTTTTATTAATCTAAGTAAATGGATGAGTTATAATGGTTTTTTTATATCATGGTTAATGAATCATGTATGGATCCATGTTTATGGATCAGTTATGGACCTAAGTATGTATAAGAAAAAGGAGTGTTTAGCCATAGAAAGAATGATGGCTAAAGATTGAAAAATGGTGAACACGATTGGACCATGGGTTCGGCCATGGTGTATGGCCGAACCCCATGGGGAGTGTTTTTGGAACTTAGGGTTTTATTAATGGTAAATGATGAACTTATGTGTACTTGGATTATTAAATCAAAGGATGGCTGATCTTGGACCCACATTCGATTAAAATGATAAGGATTAAAAAGGGACCCAAAACCAAGGGAATGAGGTTCGGCCATGTTGTATGGCCGAACCCCACTAAGACGTGTTATGGACTTAGACATGGTTGGAACATTGGTTTTGTAACGCCCCGCCCTTTTTCACTCGTTTCTTCCCATAAATTCAGAGTATATATATATATATTTTTTATAACAGAGTAGAGTGATAGAGCGCGGGACGTCACGACGCGAGCTAAGTCCGAGCTTCCAAAGTCCGGCCCTTAACTGGGCAACCCTATGTGTGTATGGATCAAGTCCATGAAAATAGTTCACACGTAGCAATATCAACATGCGGAATAAAATCATAACCTACGGAATCATAACATCAATTTACGGAATCATAATAGAACCAAGTTCTATTCCATTCACATAGCAAAGTACGTTAAGTCATTAATCATCATTATCATAACGCAATTATTCAATAAGACATCCAACCATAACAAATCCATCTAAGTTATTACAATCCGAATTCTAGATACTCAAATACAAGCCTATGAATATCTTAAACAAAATATAAACTAAAAGCGTTCCGAGCTCCTATGCTTGTCCCTTCTTGCGTTTAGCGTTTTCCTTGTTTTATGCATCATCCACTAAAGGGTAGAAGTAGGGCGTTAGTACAACGCGCCTAGTAGGTATTCCAATTAGGGTTAACAAATGGTTAGTACAAAACATATATTATAACATAATATATAAAACCAGGTAGAGTCCATACCATGCAATGATGACAAATATGTAATGAGTCCCACCCATCACTTGTACATAATATACCCACCACATAGCTCTTCCGGACGCCTCGACTGAGTGTGGACCCTCCGGTTTCTTCCTGATGGAAAAGCACATCAAGGTATCGTACATAGGTTTTTCGGACGCCCCGACGGAGTGTGACCCCTCCGGTTACTTAGTATACTCTTGATGGAATTCTCATCATCAAGGAATTCCCCCCACGAATGTTTTACGGACGCCCCGACGGAGTGTGGGTCCCTGGTTACCTGTCATCCCTCCCATGCCAGGCATGAGATGCAAATGTCCATATTCTATGCAATTATACAAATCATAGCATTTAAAAGCTCATATTTGAAACATATAAAACACATGCTATTTTTCCAAATAAACATAGCATATAAAATGACACTTTGAAACATAACCTTTGCAATATAAATTTCATCAAACATAAGATAAAACAAGTGTACATAAGCCCATGGTTTCAAAGAGGTAGAATCCTACCAAAGACCGCTTCGTGTCCTTGCGTCTTTCGTCCGGTAACCGCTCACGATCGTAAACACCTTGTGAGGTTCCGTTACCTTAAAATATAATAAAGAATCAAAACCAATCCCACTTGATTTACAATATTTAAAGTCCATAAACCATTCTTCATTTTTTACCCTTTATTTACCAAATTGCCATTGATCTCGTCACCTAAGTTTTAGGTCCCAAAACATAGGTCTATTAATTCTCATATAATTACTAAAATGCCATCCATGGCTAACCTTCCATTTTTAGCAAGTATTTACAACTTTGCCATTGCCTTTGACAATTCATGTTTAGGTTCCACTATATTACATACATGGATCCACCAATGATCCACAACCATGGAACCACAAATAAAACCTTCCATAGTTAGAATTTTCCAAATTAATCTCTTTCTTCTATAATTGGAAACTTTCTAAATTAAACTATAACTTTCCCTAATTGAATGATTTCCAAATATAGATTCCATAATTAGATATCATATTCCATAATTAAACATAATCTAGCATCTTAGACATTATGGTTCGGCCATGCAATGGCCAACCCATGTCTTTATTAGAAGCTTATTAAGAATAGTAATCACCTTCCATACATGGAAGTTTTCTAAAAATAATCTTCATGGTCTATAATTAGATATTTTCTAATTTCAATATCCACTTTCCAAGAATAGGAACTTTCTTATAATGGACAAGCTTCTATAGATAGATAGTTTCCTAAATTAGAAACTATCTTTCCATTATTGGATGCCTTCCAAGTTTAGCAACTCCTTCCATATTTGGAAGCTTTCCATATTAAGCAACCAAATCCATCTCCATTCCAAAAACAACCCCATGGGGTTCGGCCAAGCACCATGGCCGAACCCTATGGTTCATGATCTTCATCAATGGTTTAGATCCATTTAAACATTCAATAATAATACTTACATAATTTAAACTCTAATTGCATTAACATCATCCCAAAATTCTCTATTGGGTTCGGCCATACACCATGGCTGAACCCTAAGGTCCTTGGTTCTCCATCATTCTTTAAATTTAATAAATCAATCCACTTGATTTAACCTCTAAGAAAACTTAGATCCATAAAAATATTTGGTGGGGTTCGGCCATACATCATGGTCGAACCTCACCCCTTATTTTCTATTCTTTTGGTCAAACATATCAACTTTTCCAAATTATCATGATCCTTTCCCAATCTTCTTTCATTTAATTAATCATCTATACTTTTCCATTAAAATAAACCATAACTTAACCCATGTCTTTCCATACTTCTAAACCAACATTCATTCATTACCGACATTATTTCATGGGGTTTGGCCATCATTGTGGCCGAACCCTATGGTTCATGTTTCCCTTTATTCCCTTCAAACTTCATTTAAAATTTATCTAGCACTTTCCATGGGTTTCCATCATTCAAATCCATTAATTTAAACCATGACTTTCCATGGTTTCTAACCCATAAAAATAACCAAAGTTCCTCTATGGTTTTCCATAATTAAACACTTTCTAAATTAAGCATCCATGTTTCCATAAATAATCCCCACCTTCCATTTTAATCTAAGATCCATAATTAGAAAGTTACTAATTTACTCTCCACCTTTCCATTATTAGAAGGTTTCCATAATTAGAAACCAAGTTTCTTTAATTGGATGCTTTCCAAATTTAGCGACTTCCAATTAATCCAAGGTCCATGATTAGATATTTTCTAATGTAGTAACATCCTTTAAAATCAATACTTTGGTACTTTCTAAAATAATAATTTTCTTCCATGGATCTAAAACCATATATCAAATCAAAGACATAGAATCACTTATCGGTTCCGCGACTCCTTCGACTTTCCGTCTGTTGATCTTGTTCTTCCAATCCTTCTCCTTTCCTTAGCCTTTTCTTGTGTATGCCGTGAACCACTTTGTGCTGCTGTTCTTGTGCTTGCTGCTGCCTCTCTTCCTTTGATAATGATTGCCATGAGACAAGGTTTGAGAGAGAGAGAGAGAGAGAGAGAGAGAGGAAATCGGCCTAAGGTGTAGGTGTGCCGTGCGCCCCCTCCTTGTCTCCTTCTATTGATCTCCAATTGGCCAATCTTAGAAGGTTCTTGAGATAGTAATTGCCCCTTGCCGTGAGCCCTTGTGTTCCCCATTTTTTTTACACATATACCATATTATAGATCAGTTTTGACCTTGTTAAGTTCCAAATCAGGAAAAATGGTAAACTACAAAGTTGTAGCCCATGAAGTCTTCTTTCAAACGCAAAAAGAATCAAAGCCATCGAATGGAGTGGAACTTTATAACCAAAATACTGAACATATGTCAAGCCTTCCTTATTTTTCTCCCTTTCTTATTTTTTTTCTTTTTCCTTAATCCCTATTTAGAATGTTCTATGCACCCTTGCTCCCTTATTTAATTACCTCATTCCGTGTGCACTTGTTTGCCTTATAAAACCTTCCCTAAATCAAGAATAGAAAGTGCCATGCACCCCATTCTTGTTGCCTCTTCCATTTTATTAAAATCTTCCTTAATTGCACTTCCCATTTTAATTTCCAACTTCTAAACTTAGAAACTTACCAACGTAATAACCATTCTCCATATTTAGACACTGTCCAAATTTAGCTTCAATGTTTCCATATTTAGACACTTTCCAAATTTAGCTTCAATGTTTCCATATTTAGACACTTTCCAAATTTAGCATCTATATTTCCATATTTAGGCACTTTCCAAATTTAGCCATTGCCTTAATTAATCTCCCATTGGTTCATACTTAGAAGGTGCTATGCGCCCCCTTCCCTTTTGTTTTATAAAAACTTTCCTCTTAATTCTAATTAGAAGGTGCCGATCCTCTATCTTAGCAATTCCTTTAATTCCACTCTTAATCAAGGAAAGACCCTTTATAAAATGATCTTATGCGCATTTACTTGGATATCCAAATCCACATTCGGCCATGCATCCTTTCTTCTTTTAGATTAGAAAGTCCCATGCGCATATTTCATAGATTTCATATCTCCCACACGGCCATGATAATCTATCTTATTCCAAAAATCTTTCCATGATCCCTCGTTTAATTTTTATTGAAAATATTTAGCAAAACCGTTGGGTCTTAATTGGGCGAAGACCCAACATTTTACCCATCTAGATCCATATCTAAAATTCATAATTTAAATGGGTAATTTCCGTAAATATTTATAATTTGAAAATCCGGGGTATTACAGGTTTGATCTGTTGATGTGTTATAAGGTAACAGGATATCACAAGCGGTGCATGATTGATGATCGATTTTTGGACGGAAAAACCCAAGAACCCGGTATTAGACATTGGTAGGATTCCTACCTCATTGAAAGCCATAGATTATGTGTATATGAATGTTTTACTTGAATTATTTTGGTATCAAATTATATATCTTAGTGATGGGATTTTAATGCTATGGTTTGTATTATCACATGGCATGTTTACACTTGCATCTCATGCATGGCATGGGAGGGATGATTTATAATCGGAGATCCACACTCCATCGGGTTGTCCGTAAGGCAATTGTGGAGGGTATCTTGATGTGCTATGTATGATTGTTTTGTAACTGGAGATCCACACTCCATCGGGGCGTCCGTAAGGCAATTGTGGAGGGTACCTTGATGTGCATTTTCCATCAAGAGGGACATTGTGTAATGATGATATGGATGATGGGTGGGACTCATGGCTTATGACACCCATGGCATGGCATTTACTTGCATGGTTTTGATATACTTATATCTATGTGTTTTGTTTATACTAATCCATGTGTTGACCCTACTCGGAGTACCTACTGAGCGTGTTGTCTAATGCCTTACTTCTATCTTAGACGATGACGCAGTAAATGAAAGAAGTGAAGGACGTGATCGGAGCCAAGCGTAGGAGCTTGGAGGAGTAATTTGAGTAACTTAGCTCGTTGGACTGTAATAACTTAGACTATTGCGATGGTTTGGACTTTTATTTTGGACATTTTAAGTTGAGGCATTTATTAATTAAGTGATGTTATTCCTTTCTATCTAAAATTGGTAGGATAGACTCTATTATAACTCCGTATTAAGTTTATATTCCGCAAGCTTACTTTTTACGTGTGAACCGTTCTCGTGGACTTAGTTCCACGCACATGTAGGGTTAACCATTTAAGGGCCGGGCTTTGGAAGCTCGGACTTAACTCACGTCGTGACGTCCTGCGCTCTTTGTCACTCTTTATTTCAAAAAATAAAAAAATAGACTCTGATTTTCGGCATAGTTAAAAGGCGGGGCGTTACAGTCTACCATATAATGTCTCAAATGGAGCCATTTAGAGGCTTGCCTGGTAACTGTTGTTGTATGAGAATTCTACCAATGGCAAGTGGTCCTCCCATCCACCCTTGAAATCTGGCATGCATGCACTCAGCATATCCTCCAATGTTTGTATTATCCTCTCAGACTGCCCATCAATCTGTGGATGGAATGTTGTACTAGTCAGTAGGTCTGTTCCCATGGCCAACTGCATGCTTTGCCATACTCTGCCGGTGAATCGACCATCTCTGTCGGGCACAATAGTCCGAGGAATACCATGCAATCTGATGATATCCTTGATATACCGCCAACCCAAAGTCTCTGATGAGTCTGTCATCTTAATGGGAATGAAATGTGCAGACTTGGTCAGTCGGTCTACCACGACCCATATAGCATCGTTGCCCTTTGAAGACCTTGGCAACCCTGTCGCAAAATACATGGAGATGTGCTCCCATTTCCTTTCCGGCAATGGTAAAGGTTTAAGTAACCCTGGTGGCTTTTGATGTTCCGTCTTAACCTGTTGACAAGTTAAGCAATGAGCCAGAAATTCTGCCACATCCCTCTTGAGTCCGTGCCACCAGTAATGTCTCTTCAGGTCGTGATACATCTTGGTGCTGCCCGGATGAATAGAGAGTTTGGTTTGATGTGCCTCAATTAGTAACTCTTTTCTGCAGTTCTTAGGCACATATATCCTTCCTCAGAATACAATACCCTGTCTTGGTCATAAATCCCATTCCTGTATGACTTCACTAGTAGACATCTTGGCCCATATCTCCTCCATTTCGGGGGTCTATCCGTTGTTCCAGTTCAATCTTAGTAACCATGTTGGACCATATGATCAAATTGTACATACTCCCATGGTTATTGATATATAAATTGAACTCTCGAATGGTATTCAGCATCTCCCATTCTGTCATGATCAAACATGCCACTGATGCATGTGATATGCGGCTGAGGGCATCTGCCACCTTGTTTGCCTTGCCAAGGTGATAACGAAGTGCGAACTCATAATCCTACAGATATTCCATCCATCTACGCTGCCTCAGGTTGAGCTCTTTCTGATCAAACAAGTACTTCAAACTCTTATGATTTGAAAACACTTCAAATTTCCCGCCATATAGATAATGTCTCCAGCTTTTGAGAGCGAAGACCATTGCTGCTAGTTCAAGATCGTGCGTAGGATAGAGGCGTTCATGTATTTTCAATTGTCTTGAACCATAAGCCACCACACGATGAGTTTGACCTAGGACGCACCCAAGTCCCTCTCCTGAAGCGTCGCATTGTACCTCATAAACCTTGCTTCTTTTCGGTAAAATGAAGATAGGTGCAGTTGTAAGTCTCTCTTTCAGGTCCTCAAATCTCTGGTTACACAAATTTGACCACTCAAATTTGACTCCTTTCTGAGTGAGCCGGGTAAGTGGAGATGCTTTCTTGGAGAAATCCATGATAAACTTACTGTAGTAACCGGCCAATCCCAAGAAGCTACGGATCTCAATTACATTCTTTGGTGCGTTCCATTCTCCCATTGCCGCCACTTTAGCTAGGTCCACAGCTATACCTTCTGCTGATATGACATGTCCCAAGAAGTTAACTTTGGGTAGCCAGAATTCACACTTACTGGCTTTGGTATACAACTTTTCTTCCTCAAAGTGTCCAGAACTATCCTCATGTGCTCAGTGTGTTCTTCCTGAGTTTTGGAATAAATCAAAATGTCATCAATAAATACAATGATAAATTGGTCCAAGTAAGGACGGAAAATCCTGTTCATTAAATCCATGAACACAGCCGGTGCATTGGTGAATCCAAACGGCATGACTACAAACTCATATAGTCTATACAAACTCATATAGTCTATACCGCGTTCTGAAGGCTGTCTTTTCTATATCCTCCTCCCTAACCCGGATTTGATGGTATCCGGACATTAGGTCAATCATAGAGAAATGACTGGAACCTCTAAGTTGATCAAATAGATCATCAATCATGGGTAGAGGGTACTTGTTTCTGACCGTCAGCTGGTTCAGATTTCGGTAATCCACACACGTACGGAGTGAACCATCCTTCTTCTTCACAAATAAAACTAGAGCTCCCCAAGCCAGTGTACTGTTACGGATGCAACCTAGTCTGAGCAGTTCATCAATCTGCTTCTTTAGTTCGGACATCTCCGCTGGTGCCATCCGGTAGTGTGGTAATGACACTGGTGCAGTGCCAGGGTACAGCTTGATTTCAAAATTAATCTCCCTCATGGGAGGCAAACTAGGGAGTTCTGTTGGGAATACATTCGCATAGTCCTTTACTATTGCCGGAAGTTCAGCCACTGGTGCCTTATTGATTTTGATACTGTTCAATACCAAATGGCTCAACCCTTCATGCAGTCTGCTTTGTTTGTCAGTACGCACCACATATTGTTTTCCGTCGGGTGACCAAAATGTCACCCTGCCGCAATAGCAATCAATGTTGGCCTGAAAACTAGCCAACCAGTCCATGCCGAAGATAATATCGTACTCTGTCATATCGAGTACCAAATAGTTGAACTCAAATCTGAATTCAGCGAGTTCAGTATTCACTGCTGTGCATATAAGTCCCAATGATGTGTCTCCGACGGGGGATACAATGGTGAGTGATGTGGACAGTTTTTGTATTAAAGTTCCAGTTGCTGATATGAATGCAGCAGATATGAAACAGTGGGATGCTCCAGAATCAAATAAAGAAATGGCTTAGGAACTACTGACTACTGCCATACCTTGAATCACAGAGTGATCCTTTGCTGTTGGAGGAGCTAAGGTAAATAACCGTCCAAATCCTGTAGGCGCCCATCCCGCCTGGTTAAATGTCCTCCCTCCTCGTGAATTAGCTGAGTGACTGATGCAGATGGGGAGGGATGATTGGGACGAAAGCCCCTTGTTGACCCAGTGGATAGTGAGGGTCTGCTAAAGTTCGGTCGGAACTTCTTGTTGGGCTGAAATGTGCCCCTCCCACTCTGAGCTCTGCATTTGTCAAAACGCACTAACTCAGCCATCTCTTGTTCTGCTATAGTGGCCCTGCTGACCACCTCTGCCAATGTAGCTACCTTGAATATGGTTACCATGGCCCTAATGCTTGGCCGAAGGCCCCGCTCAAACTTGCGTGCCCTTCGATACTCTGTATCCACCATATAGAATGCATAGCAAGACAGACTGAGAAACTCCTGGTGGTACTCTGCCACCGTCATGGTACCTTGTACCAAAGATAGAAAAGCTTGAGTCTGGCTCTCCTTCTCCTCATCAGGGAAATAATGGTCCAAAAAGGTATCTAAGAACTGATCCCAAGTCATTGCAGTCCTCTCTCCTTCCGGAAGAAGTGCTTGCGGCTTCTCTAGCACCTCCCACCATTTACAGGCATCATCGATCAGTTGTGACGTGGCCAGTAAAATCTTGTCAGCATGACTCGTGAGGAGGGCGCTGTTGGTGGTTCCATTCCCGTTCAAGTGCTGTTGAAGCACCGAAGTGACCACTGCTTGAACCAAGTTTTATAGTTCAGGAGGCACCACTGGTATATTCACATTGCTTTGTTCCTCCTCCTCTTGGTGGGATGGTTGTTCTTCCTCTTCATGTCGAGATTGTCGTTCCTCCTCTTCATGTTGAGATTTTTCTACCTCATTTTCTTTCCCTTTCTGGTTTTTTCGGGTATTTCTCTTTGGAGGCATTTTTTCCGTAAGCCGTTGAAAAATATCATGACTTAGTTTTCATCGTAAAGTTTATATTCTCTTACTTTTGGGGAAATTTCCAAATAAGCACTCTTGATTTTTCTTTGTTTTTGGAGAAATAAATCCTATTTTGCTATGTACGATAAATCCAATTATTTTGACTGTACTTCCTTTGCTATCATCCATTGTTGTTCTCAGATTGAATGTTCCGTCTGAGTCTGACGAAGCAAAATAATGCACTGCGGCCGGATTAATTTACTCCATAAGATTCAATCTTTCTGTTTCTCTCTGATACCAATTGTAACGCCCCACCCTTTTTCACTCTACGCTTTCCGAAAATTAGAGTCTATTTTTAAAAAAAAAACAAAAGTGATAGAGAGTGGGACGTCACAACGCGAGTTAAGTCCGAACTTCTAAAGTCTGACCCTTAACTGGCCAACCCTGTGTGTGCATGGACTAAGTCCATAAAAACGGTTCACACATAACAATATAAACATGCGGATTAAAATCATAACTGCGAAATTATAATAGAACTTAATTCTATTCCATTTTAGATAGCAAAGTACGTCAAGTCTTTAATCATAATTAATATAACATAATTATCCAAATAAACATCCAACCATAGAAATTCATCTAAATTATTACATGCCTGAAGTTTAGTTACTCAAATTACAAGTCCATAAGTAAATTAATCAAAGTATAAACTAAAAGCATCCAAGCTCCTATGCTTGACCCTTTTCGCGTTCATGGTTCTCTTTGTTTCCTGTATCATCCACTAGGGTAGAAGTATGGCGTTAGAACAATGCGCCCAGTAGGTATTCCATTTAAGGCTAACACATGGTTAGTACAAAACATATATAATAATCTCATAATGTCAAAAACCGTATAAACCATGCCATGTCATGATGTCAAATGCAATGAGTCCCGCCCATCACAAGTACATATAAATACCCCCACATAGGTCTTTCGGACGCCCGACTGAGTGTGGCCCCTCCGGTTTCCTCTTGATGGAAAAGCACATCAAGGTATCCCACATAGGTTTTTGGACGCCCCGACGAAGTGTGGCCCCGACGGAGTGTGCCCCCTCCTATTACATATCCTTCACCCCATGCCATGCATGAGATGCTAATGAAACACATGCTATTTTATAATGTAAACATAGCATTAAACCTTCACAATTGAAACATATCTTTTACAATGTAAATTCATCAAAATAAGATAAAAACATTGTACATAAACCTATGGTTTCAAAGAGGTTGAATCCTACCAAAGACCACTAACGTGTCCTTGCTCTTTCGTCTGATAACCGCTCACGGTCGTACACACTTTGTGAGGTCCCATTACCTTATAATACATCAATCAATTAAAACCATGTCCAATTTTATTTAACATTAGGTCTAAGTCCATAAACACAACCTTTGTGGGGTTCAGCCATACCCCATGGCCGAACCTCACTTATTAAATTTTAGTCCTTGCCATTGTTTCCATCACCTCATGTTTAGGTCCAAAATTGATCCATACATAGTTCTTTAATCCAAACACATGATCCATCAAATTGTTCATGGGGTCCGACCATACACCATGGCCGAACCCTATGTCCATCATGTAACACCCTGGAATTTCAAAGTTATCAATTTATATGAATTTATTTATATTTACGGAATTGCCATTGTGATATATTTGATTTGAATTTAAATGGGTCAATGGTTCAATCAAGACCCAAAGGATGATAGTTTTGTTTACAAAACAAATAAATGGATAAGATGTACTTAAACGGGTCAAAAATCATAATTGGGTCAAATTTTGTTAAATGGGTCAAAATGGCCAAATTGGACCCAATGGGTTGTGGTTGACATGTTTGACCATTAATTGAGCTCAAAAATTTAATTGGGTTAAGATGAATTAAATGTTTTGGTTTATATTGAGTTGGAATAAATTGTGGAGTTTAGTGGAGTGGAATTTATGAGTTGAGTTGGGTGAGTTAAGTAAATGAGTTAGATGGAATAGTTTTTTAATGAGTGAGGTGAGTGTAAGATGGAGGTATGAGCTGGTTGCAAATTTTAACTCAATAAAAACATGGACTGCAAGGTGATTTCATGTATGTAACTCCAAAGATAGACATGAATGGGAGTGGCGTTACATGGGAGTTACAAAGGTGAGGGTGCATTTCAAATTCAAATTGTGATGCACGTTGGAGTAGTATGGATCATTATTTTCATGCAAGTAACCCCCAAAGTTGGAGCTGCTGTTTATGAAGTTACACGAGGAGATAATGACATTTCAAATTCAACTCTTGGTTTACACGTTGAAGGTAGGGCAAGAGTTTCATCTCAAAGATGAAATGGAACCACATGGGACGTTGATGAGCATTAAGAGGTGGCGGTTACACATGGGCTGCATCAAGGGTGAGGAGTTACTTATTTCAAATATTCAAATCAAGCATAAGAAATGCATGGACATGGAGTTTCATCTCAAGGATGAAAACTCCCAAACGGTTCACTAATGGAAGATGAAGGTGATACAAATTAGGCTAGGGCTAAAACCGTTGGAGCCTAGGAGAGTTTCATTTTCAAATGAAACTCTCACATGCAATGTAATGAGAGAAGGAGTTAAGGAGGGGGGTTACACAAGTCCAACCAGCAAGGGACGTTGGGAGCATGGGGAGATGAAACCCCCAAGTAACATAAGGTTTTGGGTTAAAGCCATGGGAGTTACACAAGATTAACTTTGGGCTAATTTTGATTAAACAAATAGTGCCCATTTCACTCTCTATCTCTCTCTCTCTTTGCCGTTTTCTCCATTCTCACAACCAAGAACAGCAGCTGGTTGATTAGCTTCAATCAGTCTTAGGCTGATCTCTTTCATCAAGGCAAAAAAATCAGCAAAAGGGTTTTGGCAACAAGGTTATCAATTTCAAGACCAAAGTTCTCTTTCTCTCTCTTTCTCCCTCAAATCCATATCATCTGGCTGAATTATCCCAAGGAGCTTGCAGCAAGATCAGTCTCAGCCCAAAGAACAGTAAGAGAGAAGGAGCGGTCAAGGAAATAAAGGGTCAAGGAAGGAGTCAAAAGAACCGAAGGAGAAGCGGTATTAGTAAGTGCATTTTGAACCCTTGTTTAATAGATTGATTAAGAAAATGTGATCCGGCCATTGTGTGGCCAGATCCATCAAAGGTTTAGATATAGGATTATGATGTTTAAAAGTAACAAAATATGGACCATAGGGTTCGGCCCTTTGGATGGCCGAACCCCATGAGAAAATTTGGTGAATTCTATGGTGTTTGAAAGACAAAATCCATATTTTGAAGTGGGGCTTTTAAAGGATTTTTATATGGAATTAAGGTTACTATTTTGGATCAATTATGAGATAGCCGAATCAGGTAGTTTCCATGGTTAAGATGTGGAGCCTAACATGTACATAATTAATGGAAGCATTGGGTAAAGAGAACCATAGGGTTCGGCTATATGTATGGCCGAACCCCATGGACTGTTTTGTTGAGTAATTCGGTTAAGTTTATGATGGACATTAGGTAATATTCATATGCTTTGATTTAAGAATAATATATGTTTGTTTATGGAATTAGCATGGGTAAATAATCAGCCAACATGAATGATGGAAAGTGGGGATAAAAATCAGATTGGTGAGGTTCGGCCATGTGTATGGCCGAACCCCACTAATGGTAATTGTTGGACATAGTGGTTAGTTTATATGGAGATATGAAGGGTTTAAGAAGGATCAAATTAAGTGGTGAGGTTCGGCCATGTGTATGGCCGAACCCCACTAAGATGGTTTTATGTTAGATGATGGAAGTTAGCTAATTTAAAGCAAAGGTTGGTCTCAATGACACAATCGCAATTATGGGTGAAATGATCAAAAATAAAATGATCATATGATTGGATAAATGGGCTAAAACCAAAGTGGTAACCTTACCAAGGTTCAGCCATAATGTATGGCCGAATCCTACCAAGGTTCATGTAGAAGTTTGGGTTAATTAGATAGTTTTAATTAAATAAAAGAATGACCAAAGTTTTAAAGGTTCCATGGCTTTCGAACCCAAGTTCATAAATTTTAAGTAAACAATGATTAACTCAATCCAAGTTAACCAACACACCCCAATTTTTGACCCAAATAACGACCTTGACCCAATTAAACACATCTTACCCATTTATTTTAAATCGAACCTTATAACATATCCGTTGGATCTTAATTGGGCATTTGACCCAACACCTTACCTATCTAAGATCCATTACCGTTAGTTCACAATTTAAATGGCAAATTCCTTAAATATTTATAACTTGAAAATCCAGAGTGTTACAATTGAAGGATTCTTGGAGATCATCTTCCTCTTCAAGATCCACTTCGCTATCATTTTCTCCACTAGAGGTGTAACGCCCCGTCCCACGATGAGCGCGTTATCTCCGAAATATCGCAAACCTCACAAAATGACAGATATCGGGTATTTTTTTTTGAAATGGGTAACTTACTCCCACTCGACAAACCACAAGTCCATAATACTAGGAAACATAACAATCAACCATAGACTGTTCAAATATGGTTATGCAGTCATTTGAACAAACAACATAAGAATAAACTTCATACAAACAAAGTATCTCAACTAAGAATAAGCATGATTAACAAATATTTTCTACTACTGCTCCTCCCCAGGCCCTTGCTCATGGGGCCCGCCTGGCCCCTCGGTGTTTGGGGTACCTCAAAGGTAAGGGGTGAGCTAACCAGCCCACTGAAGGAATAAAGAATATCAGATGTCAGCAACATAATTATAAATCACAAGTATGAAATGTAATCAACATCTTAATAGGTTAGATGTATATGCACATGAGTAATCCACTGTACCACTAACCCATGGTCCCACTGAACAGTCTGAGGCATCACCTCCATAACTCACAATGGTCTTGTAACAACTCTGGTCTCCCTATCAATATAAACATGAGACCATGCAATACACAACCGCCTCAACCGCCGGAATGCAACGGGAAATCCGTATCTCCTATGGGGTCTCAACCGCCGGATGTTAACGGGGAAGCCAATCTCAAGGGTAGGCACCTCAACTGTCGGAACGCAACGGGGAAACCCGCATTAGCTATGGGGGTCTTGACCTCCTGAGCGTAACGGGAAAGTCTTCCCAACAAACAAAATCATAACTCATCATAAACATATACACATGTAAACAATTCCTCCAATGCATGTACATGATGTCATGATCATGTAAAACAACTTAAGCATATGACAAGATCTCAAAACACAAATCCCCATACTCATTGTTCTTTTTTTAAATTTGTAAATCTCTCAAGCGCACGAAACATGTATAGTATAACGATTGAGCGTGAGGTCGAACCAAAAGGAAAATCTCAAAAATATGAATTAAAATAAAATTGTGTTCCTTTAAAAAGAATTATTTTCAAGAAGTAGAACCGTTATATGAGTCATGCATCTGACTTGGAAAATCAGCAAATAAGATGTGTGAATTAATTGTCCTTGAATTAAAATGGTGAATTAAATGATAATCTTAATCATAGTCAAAGTTACAAGTTATAAGATTAAAATACCACAACTCCAATCTTTAATTGAATGAATTTTGAGAGAGAGTGTAAATACAAAGAATTAAAAGAATAAAAGAATGACATGAAATAAAGAATTTAAAAGGAATAAAACATACAAGATTTTGGTTAGAACAAAAATTATACAACAAACATAGAATCTAGCATAATTAAAAGATAGAAAATTAAATGGCAAGAAAAAATAAATGACTGAAAATAAACATAAAACTTGGTTGTTTGGAATAGGCCGCTCATCGCCCAAAAATGTGTAAACAAATACAAAACCTAGATCTGAAATTCACATAAATATCTGAAATGCAATTGATACTCACTAATAAAGACAAGATCCACAACTTTTAATTTAATTAATTAAACCTTAGTAATCAAGATTCAACATTTACAATCAAGATCCTAATTATTGCATTTTCTCATGTTTAATTAAAGAAACAAAAGTTGCAAACTTGAAATTAAAAGAAAAATAATCACAAAAGAATTCTAGAACTTGGACGTTTCAGGATTCTAAATGGATGCTTTGTATTTATTTAATGGAAGAATCAGTAGTACTTATAAATTAAATACTAGAAAGACAACATAAAAATAAAATTTACAACTCACACTTTGTAAATTCGAATAGTGCTCGTCTTCTTATCTTTTGCTCCAACCTTTGTCCTCTCAAGGTCCAGGTCAAATTCTAATTCTATGGTGTGTTTAGTGCTCTATTTATAAGCTCAAGGTTTGAACGAACGACTGAGATTAAATTTGGGTTTAAGTTAGGGATTGATGACTTGGATTACATCTCATGAAATTTGGATGGATGAGATTTAAAATTGAAACTAGGTATACACGAAATTTAGGTGGCTTGGCTTGGCTGCTAAGCAATGATGGAGAAAAATTGGGATTTAGGATTAGTATGGAAAGTGGAGTGCAAATCCCTTTTTTCTACACATATACCATCTTTCAGCTCTATTTCTACCTAGTAAACGACCGAATCATGAAATTTTGTACTGCAAAGTTGTAGCCCCTGAATTCTTCTTTCCAACGCAAGATGAATGAACGTAATCGGATATTGGAGTGGAAAGTTATGGTCAAAAATACCAACGTTGTGTCAAAACTTGTCTTCCAAATACCATTTTTTTCTCCATTTCTTCCTCCACAAGGCTTCACACGAAATTGATAAGTCTCTCATTGCCTTGGGAGAATTTGGATTTCTTGGAGGAGGGGTGATGAGGTGTAGGTGATGTGGAGAGATTTTAGTTGCTTGGGTTCCAAGCTGTTCTATATCTAGGGTTTTTATGAATGAATGTCTATGATTGAATGGGATCTAGATCTAATAGATCTAAGGTAAATTGATTAAAATAAATTATAAAAATGGTAGGTTTCCTAATGGGATTCAAAGGTTGATCAAGATGGGTGATAAAATGCATGGTTTAAAACTAAGATGATGAATGTATGCATTGGATAAGTAAGGTGGCTCTAGGGTTTTTCCTAGGTTTATGAATGATCTGAATGGATGTGATGAAATGTCCTAAGATCTAATGATTTAGATGGTTGATGGATGATCTAATTGAATGGATGCATAGGTGATATATGAATGCATGTGATCCTAAGGTAAATCTAGATGATGGATGGGTTGGATGGTCTAGATCTAATGTTAATGCATGTATGGTTTGGATTTGATAGGTGGATCTAGGGTTTTATCTAATTTTGGTATGAGATGAAGGGTTAGGTTTTAAGGTGAAGATTGGATGGTGCGGATGATATGGAAATGGACAAAGCTTGGGCGTGTGAATGGGTTATGGACTTGGGTTTTGGACCTATAAATGAGCACATGGGCCTTCAGTGGACTTTGGACTTGAGCTTGAGGACTTGGGCCTTTGTTGGACTTTGGAGTGCACATTGGACTGGTCCATCTTGTAATATGCACATGGACTGCTTGTGGCCTACCCCAATGATGGCCTGTGGAGCTTAGCTTGGCCCAATTGAAGTGGATCTCTAGTCCATTTGATCTTGATTTTCAGTCTTTTGGAACTTGAATTACATGTTCTCTCTCTCGGAATTAAATAATTAACTGAACCACTTTAAAATCTAAAATATTGATTAAGTCTAGACTCTCATAACCGGATCTAGACTAACCAATTTACATGAAATACCTAAAAGTGGCCCGAATTAGTTACTAAAATTATAGATCTTCTATTTTAGGCTCAAAACTAGCAATTATCCACTGACTTAGCTTGATTTCCTGTATTCTCCATTTTTAATCTACAAACTAAGAAATTATATTAAATGCACCAATATTCACAGAATTGAGAGCTAATTTGTCCAATAATCAGGGGTAAAAATGTATGATTTCAGTGCTCAACACTCAGTATGATCTCATTCACATATTATAAATAAAAACACTATAAGATATCATTAAGTCCCAAGCATCAAGTTTGACGTCCAATGTAACGCCCCACCCTTTTTCACTCGCTTCTTCCCGTAAATCAAAGTCTATTTTTTCTTTTTAAAACAGAGTAGAGTAATAGAGAGCGGGATGTCACGACGCGAGCTAAGTCCAAACTTCTAAAATCCGACCCTTAACTGGCCAACCCTATGTGCATGGACTCAGTACATGAAAACGGTTCACACATAGTAATAAAAACATGCGGAATAAAATCATAACATGCGGAAACATAATAGAACACAGTTCTATTCCATACAGATAGCAAAGTACATCAAGTCCTTAATCATCATTATCATAACGCAATTATCCAATAAAACATCCAACCATAGCAAATTCATCTAAGTTATTACAATCCGAATTCTAGATGCTCGTATTACAAGCCCATGAGTATCTTAAACAAATATAAACTATAATCCTCCAAGCTCCTATGCCTGGTTGGTTTCGCGTTCATCGTTCCCCTCGTTTCCTGTATCATCAATTAGGGTAGAAGTAGGGCGTTGTACAACGCGTCCAGTAGGTATTCCAATTAGGGTTAATACATGGGTTTGTACCAAAAATCCAGATATAACATATATATCAAATCCAGTTATAATAAATCATACCATACCTATAAAGCATCGTATCCAAAAACTGTGTATGATAATAGAGATCCAATCATACAGATAAAACCAGAAACCTTGCATAATAATAAAAGTCATAATCATGCCGATTCAATGCCATGCCATGCTATCATATGCAATGAGTCCCACCCATCACATGTACATAAAAGTATCCACCACATAGGTCTTACGGACGCCCCGATGGAGTGTGGACCCTCCGGTTACATTTCATACATAGTATCTTCTTGATGGAAATCACATCAAGGTACCCCACATAGGTTCTTCGGACGCCCCGACGGAGTGTGGACCCTCCGGTTACCTTTCATCCCTCCCATGACATGCATGAGATGTAAATGCCAACATGCTATGTAGAAATACAAATCATAGCATTTAAAACTCACATTTAAACCACATGTTATTTTATCATATAAACATAGCATTTAAAGTCACAATTTGAAACATATCATTTGCAACATATATTCATCAAAAATAAGATAAAACAATGCACATAAACCCATGGTTTCAAAGAGGTGGAATCCTACCAAAGACAACTAACTTGTCATTGCGTCTTTCGTCCGGTAACCACTCACGATCGTAAACGCCTTGTGAGGTTTTGTTACCTTACAATATATCAATTAATCAAAACCATGTCCCATTAGATTCACAATATTTTTAAGTCCATAAACCAATTCCCATGGTTTATCATTTTCAGCCGATATTACCAAATTGCCATTGGTCTTATCTTTAATTAACAATTCATTCTTTTTAATCCAATATACGTAACCCTATGTTTCATCAAAACAATCCCCATGGGGTTCGGCCATATACCATGGCCGAACCCGTGGCCCATTAATTCACTTAATTACAATAATGTCATTATACCACTTTTATTCATTAAGCTAATGATAAACAAGTTAATCATCTAAGATACATCAACCTTATGCTCAACAAACATTACCCATACATGTTCCATCATATAATTCATGGGGTTCGGCCATACACCATGGCCGAACTCTATGTCCATTATTTTTCACCTATTTACGTTATTGCCATTGTCCTATTTATAGCCAATACATAAACCATGAACATAGGTCTATAATTAAATCCCTAAATTAATTTATTTAAACACTTAGTCCCTCAAACACACCTTAGTGGGGTTCGGCCACATATCATGGCCGAACCTCACCCTCTTGGTAATTACCTGAGTCCATAAAAACATTCATCATGGGGTCCGGCCATATACCATGGCCGAACCAATGATTCTTCATCTTAGACCATATTTACATCTTTCCCATTCCCTCCAACAACTTGTGTTTAGGTTCCAAAACATAGATCCTTTCATTTATTTAATCATGCATAATACTCTAAATACCTTTGTAACACCCCACTCTTTTCACTCGCTTTAATTCGAAAATCAGAGTCTATTTTTTTTTTTTTTAAATAGAAGAGTGAGCCAGAACGGGACGTCACGACGTGAGTTAAGTTCGAACTTCCAAAGCCCGACCCTTAACTGGCCAACTATATGTGTGCGTGGACCAAGTCCACTAAAATGGTTCACACGTATTAAGTTTATAATTGCGGAATAAATCATACATGCGGAATAACAATAGGATAACCATCCTATTCCAATTTAGGTAGCAAGGTAGTCCAACACTTAACCATAATTATCATAACTTAAATATCTAAACATTAACCATCCAATCCATAGCAAATAAATCTGCGTTGTTACAATTCCCAATAACATGAACAACATAAAGCTTAATCATTCAAGCTCCTAAGCTTGGCTCCAATCATGTCCTCGTTCCGTTCCATTCCTGTGTCATCAACTAGGGTAAAAATAGGGTGTTAGACAACGCGCCCAGTAGGTATTCCAATTAGGGCTAACACATGGGTTAGTATATAAAATCCAGATATAATAAACAATATCATACTTGAAAAACATCAAATCCAAAATAGTGTATGATAATAGAGATCCAATCATACAGATAAAAACTAGAAACCTTACATGATAATAAAGATCATAATCATGCCGATTCAATGCCATGCCATGATACCATATGCAATGAGTCCCACCCATCACAAACACATGTATCCTCTTGATGGAATTCTACTCATCAAGGTATCCCCTGATGGAATGCTCATCACCAGGGTCTTCATACCTGGTATTCTCTTGATGGGATTCTCATCATCAAAGTATTATACATAGTATCCTCTTGATGGGATTCTCATCATCAAGGTATCCTCCACTAGGGTTTTACGGACGCCCCGACGGAGTGTGGGTCTCCGGTTACCTGTCATCCCTCCCATGCCATGCATGAGATGCAAATGCCAACATGCTATAGAATATTAAAAAACATAGCATGAAAATCCCAAAATTGCAACATATTGTTTAATACCAAAATATCTTATCAAACATGAAATAAAATCATCATAAATACATAATACATATCCATGGTTTCAATGATGTAGGAATCCTACCAATGACAACTAATTTGACCTCACGTTCTTGTCCGAAAACCGTTCACGACCGCGCACCGTTTAAGAAGTCTCATTACCTTGTTACATGTCAATAAGTCAAACACATATCTCATTTAGTTTCTAATCAAGTCTAAGACCAAGAACACCATTTTGTGGGGTTCGGCCATACACTATGGCGGAACCTCACCTACTTGAATTTGGCCCTTACTTTTATTTATTAACCAAACATCACTTTGCTAATAACGTAGCCCTTTGACTATCAAAATCCATTAGTCCACTAAATTCCAACTTTGTGGGGTTCGGCCATGCAACATGGCCGAACCTCACCATCTTGATTTTTGGTTCCTCTTTCAAAATCACTTGATCCTTTTAATTAAATCCAATCACTAATCCATTAATCCAATCATTCACACATAGAGCATCTAACACTCACAACACATAAGTCCATAAAATTCAATAGTGGGTTTCGGCCATATACCATGGCCAAACCTCACCATCACTTGGTCCTTTTAATTAAATCCAATCACTAATCCATTAATCCAATCATTCACACATAAAGCATCTGACACTCACAACACATAAGTCCATAAAATTCATTAGTAGGGTTCGGCCATGGTACCATCTTGATTTTATGCTCATCTTTCTGCCCTTTGATCTTCAAGTTAGATACAAGATCATGACCTTTACATCTAATCACTTGTTCCATATATGTTTATAATTGATAACCATTTAAACCCACCAAATATTTTCCATGGGGTTCGGCCATACACCATGGCCGAAACCATGATTCATCATGTAACGCCCCGCCCTTTTCCACCCTTCCGAAAATCAGAGTCTATTTTTTTTTTTTTTTTATAAATAAACAAGTGGAAGAGAGCGGGGAGCGTCATGACGCGAGCTAAGTTCGGACTACCCAAGTCCGACCCTTAACTAGCCACCCATGTGTGCATGGACTAAGACCATAAATATCGGTCCACACATGGAACTAAATAAAACTTGCAGAATGTACGAACTGATTGCGGAAATATAATCAATCCTAAGATTACTCTAAACTTAGATAGCAAGTACAAGTCCTGACTACTTTAACTAAACATTCATTCAGACTTAAAGCAAACCATAACAGCTATCTACATTATTACATGTCCATAATGATGTATTCAAAATGTCAATAAATAAACTCCATTCCAACACCCAAGCATCTATGCTTAGTTTTCCTCGTGATCCTCAGCCTTTGCCTTTGCCTTTCCCTTTCCCGCGTCATCCACTAAGGATAGAAATAGGGCGTTAGATCAACGCGTCCAGTAGGTCTTCCGATTAGGGTTACCACATGGTTAGTATAAAAACATGCATATAACATATAATACATGATCATCAAATACTTACAAAACAATGCTATGTATGTATGCACATGTAATGAGTTCCACCCATCACAAATATACATAGCCATCACTTGACGGGACTCTCATCGTCAACGTATTCCACAGTGTTCTTTCGTTTACTCTTGATGGGACTCTCATCATCAAAGTATTCCTCCTGGTGGGACTCTCATCACCTAAGGAGGCCCGACAGTTGCATCATGGACATTCCTATGGAGTGTGGGCTCCGGTTTCCTTGACCATCACCTACCTCATGCCATGCATGAGATGTTAATGAGTAGATGCCATTTGTAAATAAATCTTAACATTCAAATCCCATTTGAAACATAATACTTTAACATAAATAACTCATCAAAATCAAGATAAAACCAAATATAATATGTGGTCACAAAGAGGTAGGAAACCTACAGAAAGTTCACTTAAGTGTCCGTTCTTCTTAACCATCACCCATTCACGACTCGTGCACCGTTCAAGGAGTCCTGATACCTTATTTATAAAGCAAACCAAAATACTAATCATTTAACTTCCATTTAAAGCTAAGTCCCAAAAACCACCTTGTGGGGTTCGGCCATACTCCATGGCCGAACCTCACCCATTTTGAATTTGTCATTTCTTTTTTTTTAATCATATTTAACCATCTCACACTTCAAATACACTTTGGTAGGGTTCGGCCATACAACAAGGCCGAACCTTACCACTTTGGTTTTGGACCCCTCTTTTCAAGTCCTTTAGTCTTTCCTTCCATTTTTTTTACATTATGGCGTGTATTTAAGTTTTGCTACTAGACCCACCAATGCTTAATCTTTGCTTAATAATCAAACTCCATATAACCAATCCACCTTAGTGGGGTTCGGCCATACTCCATGGCCGAACCTCACTATCTCAAACTTGGTCTATTTCAATCCTTCTTTGATAAGATTACTTACCCATCAATCCATGTAATTAACTATCCCTTAATCTTTCATCATCTTCATGGTTCCACAAATGCTTAAGTCTATCAAAATCACTCCATGGGGTTCGGCCATACATCTGGCCGAACCCTATGGTTCTTTATTTCCATCTATTTACATACTAAAATTCATTTGTAACTTCCAAATATGTTATTAAATCTAAACACCCCTAACCTGACCCATGGGGTTCGGCCATGTGTTCTCTTGATGCAAATCTCCCAATACTTATGCATAGTTCATTCATTGTAACTTAGCCATAAAAACAATAGGGTTCAGCCATCCCATAGCCGACCCAAGACATACACTTTATCTCCATATTTAACACCTTAACACTTCCATACCTTGTATGGTTTTTATCTCTCAAAACCATCAAAATAACCATATACTTATCAAATCCTTTCATGGGGTTCGGCCATCCAAAGTGGCCGAACCCTATGACCCATGATTTGAACCCTTTAACATACATCTTATGTCTAATTACAACATCTAAAAATGTCCATCATATTGCATGGTTTTTAACTTTCAAAAACCATTAACATAACCAAATTATTTAATGGGGTTCGGCCATCCAAAGTGGCCGAACCCTATGATCCATTTCCAACCCTTTTACAACCATCTTCCATGGTCTAACCCTTTGATAAATTCAGCCATATGATGGCCAAATCATGACATTCAAATCCATGATTTAAGACCCTTTACAGTATCAGAAAAACCCTTCATGGTTATTTACTTTTCTTCATACAATTAGATTAGCATGATCACCTTCTTTGATGGGGTTCTGCCATACCCATGGCCGAACCTTATCCACCATGTTTATCTTTGAAGGTTCTTACACTTATAAATTAGGGTTTGGCCAAAGACCAAACCATGATCCTTGATCATGATAATTAACAAAACCTAATGAAGTACTTACCAATCCACACTCTTCCAATTTTCCTTGGCCTTCTTGCTTTGATCTTTGCTTCCTTCCTTCTTGCTCCCTTAGTCCTTAGGTGATTGTGTACTTGATCAATGGTGAAAACACCAAGGACTGGTTCGGCTAAGAAGGTAGATTTTGAGACAGAAACTTAGCCTTGGGTGAAAGTGATAAACCTAGAGATGCACCTCCTTTTCTCCAAGTCCTTTTTTCTTGATGGAGGGATCGGCCAAGGACTGAATTGTGTGAGACAACCAGCCAATATTCTTGGTCTTGAGAGGTAGGGAACGGCCAAGGAAAGGAGAGGAGAGTGTGATGTAAAACTCTAACTCCTTGGTTAATGAGTTACCCAAAGGTGGTGTCCTTTGGTGACACCCCTTGGTAACCCCATGTCTTTTCATCTCCTCCATTATGGTTTACTTGGGGTTTCATCTTTGTGATGAAACAACCAAGCCTCTTCACCTCCCTTGTCCAATCGCTGCACCCTTTGGTGTGTCTCTTGTGACCATCCATCTCCCCTTGATTCCCATTAACACCCCATGTGGGGGTTTCATGCATGAAACATTACTCGAGCCACCAACGTGTGGGACTTGTCTTTGTGGTGTTTGAGATCAAGGCAACTCTCACCTCCCCATTTGACTCACTTGAATTACAAAGTCCCTTTGGTTTCCAATTTGACTCACCCAACTCATTAGCTCAACTCACCCCATTTAATACCACTCATTTAATGCACTTGAGTCAACTCCATTGTTTGATTCAAATCCAACTCACTTTGTCCCAACTCAACATGATTTGACTCACCTTTTGAGTTCACATTGGTGGTCCATACGGTCAACCATGGTCAACTTGACCCATTGGGTCTCAATTTAGCTCATTGATCCAATTTGACGCCATGACCCATTTATGGTGGTTTACCCATTTGAATGTGGTTTACACACTTGCATCAAGCTTACCCATTTATCCTTCATTTAATTCCCAATCAATTCAATCTAACCCAATTAAAATTGAGCTCACCCAATGGTCAAATAAGTCTACCTTGACCCATTAGGTCCCAATTGGATCCTTTGACCCAAATAACCATCTAATTTACCATTCCAATGGCATTTTTTAAATATATATCTTTGAAAAATCGGGGTGTTACACATCCTTTTCACCTTTTATTACATTTCATGCCATTAATCATCCATGGCTAATTAATGAGTTTATTCACTTATAACCAAGTCCCAAAACTGATCACCAAAAGATTCATGGGGTTCGGCCATATGTGTATGGCCGAACCCTATGATATCTAAATCATAAAAAGTACTTGGTGGGTTCTGCCCTACACCATGGCCGAACCTCACCCTTGAGTTTTGGTGCTCCCCTTTTCCATTTATAAATCCACAAATCCAACACCTTTATAAATTATTAACCATCTTCAAATTAATTAAACACAAACCATCCATCATATCTCTCCATGGGGTTCCGCCATATGTTCCTTATTTCCATTTAAAAATTGTCATGCATCTATGATTGGTTCCCATACCTCCATCCATCTAAATCCGTTTAAAACTTTAACAAAATCAAACACATACCATTGTGATTTCCTTCCTTCAAATCCAATAACATAATCCAATGTCTTTTCCATGGGGTTCGGCCATACAATGGTATGTATTTGATTTTGTTAAAGTCTTAAAAGGATTTAGATGGATGGGGTATGGGAACCAATCATAGATGCATGACAATTTTTGGGAAATAAGGAACCATAGGGTTCGGCCATGTGTATGGCCGAACCCCATGGAGAGATAATGAGGATGGTTTGTCATGTTTAATTAATTTGAAGATGGTTAATAATTTATAAGGTGTTGATTGTTGGATTTATAAGAATGGGAAAAGGGGGCACCAAAACTCAAGGGTGAGGTTCAGCCATGGTGTATGGCCGAACCCCACCAAGTACTTTTTATGGATTTAGATATCATAGCGTTCGGCTATGTGTATGGCCGAACCCCATGAACCTTTTGGTGGATCCTTTTTGGGACTTGGTTATAAGTAAATAAACCCATTAATTAGCCATGGATGATTAATGGCATGTAATAAAAGGTGAAAAGGATGAACCATGGGTTCGGCCATGGTGTATGGCCGAACCCCATGGAAAATATTTGGTGGATTTAAATGGTTATCAATTATAAACATATATGGAACAAGTGATTAGATGTAGAGTTCATGATCTTGTATCTAACTTGAAGATCAAAGGGTTGAAAGATGAGCATAAAATCAAGATGGTGAGGTTCGGCATGGTATATGGCCGAACCCCACTAATGAATTTTATGGACTTATGTGTTTGTGAGTGTCAGCTTGTGTGAATGATTGGATTAATGGATTAGTGATTGGATTTAATTAAAAGAAGCAAGTGATGGTGAGGTTCGGCCATGGTATATGGCCGAACCCCACTAATGAATTTTATGGACTTGTTGTTGAGTGTTAGATGCTCTATGTGTGAATGATTGGATTAATGATTAGTGATTGATTTAATTAAAAGGATCAAGTGATTTTGAAAGAGGAACCAAAAATCAAGATGGTGAGGTTCGGCCATGTTGTATGGCCGAACCCCACAAAGTTGGAATTTAGTGGACTAATGGATTTTGGTGGACAAAGGGCTACATTATTAGCAAAGTGATGTTTGGTTAATAAATAAAAGTAAGGGCCAAATTCAAGTAGGTGAGGTTCCGCCATAGTGTATGGCCGAACCCCACAAAATGGTGTTCTTGGTCTTAGACTTGATTAGAAACTAAATGAGATATGTGTTTGACTTATTGACATGTAACAAGGTAACGAGACTTTTTAAACGGTGTGCTGTCGTGAACGGTTTTCGGACAAGAATGCGAGGTCAAATTAGTTGTCATTGATAGGATTCCTACATCATTGAAACCATGGATATGTATTATGTACTTATGATGGATTGGATGGTTAATGTTTGGATATTTAAGTTATGATAATTATGGTTAGGTGTTGGACGACCTTGCTATCTAAATTGGAATAGGATGGTTATCCTATTGTTATTCCGTATGTACGATTTATTCCGTAATTATAAACTTAATACGTGTGAACCATTTTAGTGGACTTGGTCCACGCACAAGTATGGTTGGCCAGTTAAGGGTTGGGCTTTGGAAGCTCGGACTTAACTCGTGTCGTGACGTCCTGCTCTTGCTCACTCTTCTATTTATAAAAAAAAAAAAATAGACTCTGATTTTCGGATTAAAGAGAATGAAAAGGGCGGGTGTAACAACCCTTTAAATGTTCCATAACAATTTCTTAATCCAAACATGATCTATCATTGAGGGATCCATTTAAAAATCGGTTCATGGGGTTCAGCCATGTGTGATGTCAAAGTTTCTATTTTTCATCAACTTCTGTTATTAGAAAATCCATAAATAGCAAGTCCATAATTAGAGGGTTCATAAATAGAAACTTCCTAAATTTAATATACTACTTCCATAATTAGAAACCTTCCTATTTAATCTCCACCTTCTATTTTAATCACCATACTTAGATCCTTTCTAAATTAATATCCAACTTCATAATTAGAAAGTCCTTTAATAAAAACTTTCTAAATTTAACATTCAAAAAAATACCAATCCAACTCCATAATTAGAAAGTACTTAAATAGAAACTTTCTAAATTTAACATTCAATAAAATACCAATCCAACTCCAAATATGGCCGAACCCTATGGTTCATATGTAACGCCGCCCTTTTCACGAAATCAGAGTCTAAATTTTTTTTTTTTTTAAAGTGATAAAGGGCGCAGACGTCACGACGCGAGTTAAGTTCCGAGCTTCTAAAGCCCGGCCCTTAACTGGCCAACCCTACTCGTGCGTGGAACTAAGTCCACGAGTACGGTTCACGCGTAGAAAGTAGCTCGCGGAATATAAAATTACATGTGGAATGATAATAGAGACTATCCTACCAATTTTCAGATAGCAGGGAAAAACATCCGTATAATTACTAAAATGCCATTAAACTGTATTGTCCAAAAATAAAATCTAAACATAGCAAGTCATCTAAGTTATTACATTCCGACAAGCTAATTTATTCAATTTACATTTCCAAAATGAAATAATTAAACTAAGTAGCCGCCTCCCCAAGCTCCTAAGCTTGGCTACCGTCTCGCCCTTCTGTTCTGCCATCTCCTGCATCGTCAGCTAGGGTAGAAGTAGGGCGTTAGAACACACGCCCAGTAGGACTCCGAGTAGGGCTAGTATATGGATTAGTAATAATAGCATACAGATAATAACCCAATGAAAGCTGATAAACCATCATATAATGAAAGTATAAAGTAATTGCCATGTCATGGGTGTCTATGTCATGCATCCCACCCATCATCCAAACCATATAATATCATATCCCTCTTGATGGAACAAAACCTCGTCAAGGTGTCCCCATGCCTGTTCTCGGTCACCCTGATGGAGCATGGACTCCGGTTATCAAAATATCCCCATGTCTGCTTTTTGGTCGCCCCGACGGAGCATGGACTCCGGTTCCATTATTTTCCCGCCCATGCCGTGCATGAGATGTAATGCATTATGCTATGTAATATATATATATATATCTCATAACTCCAGTATATCATACATAGCCTTGGCATATGATGCATCATCTTAAAATATAAATCATAGTATTAAACTTAACATTCATAATCGTGAAAACCTATCATAAAATAAATCCCATAGTCCACAAAATAAGATAAAGACACCATCACATATACATGGCTTACAAGAAGGTAGGAATCCTACCGAATACCGACTAGCGTCTTCATTTCATTTTCTTCCGATAGTCCGGCTATCATCACGCGTACTGCCCGCGATATCCAATACCTTATTAAATTTCCAAATCAATTAAAGTTTTAACCATTTCTAAGCCCATATGAAAAACCGGTCACTATTTAGGTTTTGTGGGTCCCATGTCATCTATTAAACCTTTTAATCCCATAAGTCTTAAAATTTGGCCACCCTAGGCTTTATTAATCACTTATAAGGTTATTACATTAGATCCCCTAAGTCCATGATCAATTTCCATCATCAAGGTAAAATCACACAAAACGTCCCCCTTGATGGAAAAACCATCATCAAGGTAAAATCACACAAAATGTCCCCTTGATGGAAAAGCCATCATCAAGGTATAATAATACATAGATACATTCTTGTTTGAATAACCTTATCAACATATCATAAAACCATAGCACATCAAAATACCCCCATGTTTTTTTGTCGGACTCCCCGACGGAGCATGGACTCCGGTTTCATTTCATCCTTCCCATGCCATATCCCTTCCCATGTCATGCATGAGATGTAAATGCAATATGCCATGTAATATATAATTCATAGCCTTAAAACCCATCTTAAAACAATTACATGATTACCAAAATAAATCAAGAAAAACAATCATATAACACATAATCCATGGCTTACAATAAGGTAGGAATCCTACCGAATACCGACTAATGTCCCTTTACGTTTTCCATTCACAAATCCGGTCACGGATCGCGCACCGCTTGCGATGTCCGATAACTTATTACATATCAACAATTAAACCCATGTTTTAATCATGCTCAAGTCCCTAAGTCCTTAACAACATGCCTTAGTGGGGTTCGGCCATACACCATGGCCGAACCCTACTCATTAGTTTTGTGGGTCCCATCTTGATCCATTCATTATTTTAATTTGTGAGTTTAAAATCCAGCCACCCTAGGTTTCATAGAACACACCTAAGGTCACCATAAAAATGTCTAAGTCCAAGTTCATCCCCCATGGGGTTCGGCCATACACCATGGCCGAACCCATGGTTCCTTATTTTGGCCATATTTACGTTTTACGCCACTACTTCTTCCATGGTTAATCATTCACTTATTCATGTACATTTTTGTCCATAAATGATCCATAACTTGGATCCATGAGTGCCTCATTCAATCATGCCATAAGATCATTAAAAACAGCCCTTTACTTAGCCTAATTTCCATTCATCTAAACACATGCATAATTCCAAATTTTAGCCCATAAAATGACCCATAAGTGGGTCATGGGTTTAAAATCCAGCAACCTATGCTTCATTTAACCATACATAAAGTCATTATTTAAAACACCTAAGTCCATGATCAACCTACATGGGGTTCGGCCATGGTTCTTCATTTTGGCCTTTATTTACGATTTTGCCATTCTTCTTCCATGGTTAAGTTCTCATTTTATTTCTCCATTCTTAGACCCATAACTGATCCATAAAAATTGGATCCATTAATGACCCATCACCCATGTCTTAAAATCATCAAAGTCAGCCACTTAATTTAACCTAAACCCCATTAATTGAAGCATATACATACACATTAATCTTAGACCAAAAATGACCTACAATTGGGTCATGGGTTCGGCCATACACCATGGCCGATCCCATGATGTCTTTTTCTCCATTTTCTTGGGTTCATTTACATCATTTAGCTCCACCATAAGTCCTCCCATGAGGGGGTTTACATCATGCATTTAAATCACTCCTTTTGATCAACATTAAGTATATTTTGAGTCCATCAACTTAGCTACATTCCCCATTTGTTTTCCATGGTTCCAGAATACTTAGTCCATCAAAATTTCCCCACGGGGTTCGGCCATACACCATGGCCGAACCCATGGTCCATGGTTTTATTTTTAAAACCTCATTTCCACCCCTTTAAAACCTTGTTCATAATACTTAAAAATCCACTTAAATACCATCAACCTTCTCCATTAATTTCCATATTTTTATACCCATTAAATTATTCATACATCACCATAGGGTTTGGCCATACACCATGGCCGAACCCATGGTTCATGGCTCACCTTCATCCACCACTTTTGAGATCATTAAAAATCATTTACATCTCCCATGGTTTCCTCATTTAAAACCCCTTTAAAATTTACAATCATTTGACCCTTTTAAGCCTCCAAATCATTAATATATTACTCCATAGTTCCCATTATTTAAAACCCATTTAAGACCATCATTACGTCACCATAGGGTTCGGCCATGGTTCATGCTTCATCCCCATCTATGCCTTTTGAGGCCATGACAACCATTTACATCTCTCCAAAAATTCCTTAAAAATTTAACCATTTTAACCTCAAAAATCATAAATCATTCTTCCATGGTTTTAAATCCTTTAAATTCCCTATTAAAATTCTTAATCATCTACCATGGGGTTCGGCCATACTACATGGCCGAACCTTATGGCCTATGATTCCTTCAAAATCACACTTCCATGCTTAATTAAATCTTAATACATAGTGTCCTTAATATGCATTTATTTTTCTTAATCTATCTCTCCCATTTTATCCATTTCTCTTCTTTTCCTTGGATGGATTTTAGATCCATGGCCCATGATATTTTGGCCACCATCCAATCCAAGAAAAATGGATTTCATGATCTCTTTTTAATCTTTAAAAAATGTAACATCTTGTTTAAGAGATACTTACAATTCCGACGGCTCCTCCAGCTTTTCTTTCTCTTCTTGATTTCCTTAGTCTTTCTCCTTCTTCTTCTCTTTGATGTTCGGCCACTAGGTGTGTTTGATTAAGATGAAAACATCAAGGTTGGGTTCGGCCAAGAGAGGGTGGTTTTTGAGAGAGGGAAGGGAGGAGAGGATGAGAAAAATGTCCAAGTCTCCTTGGTCTTGAGGTGTGGTCGGCCAAGTCTAACTCTTTCCTTTTTTTCCTTCTAAGTTTCTTCTTCTTTTCTCCTTGAGTGCATCAGCAATGAGAGGGAGGGGGAGAGGGAGAGAGTGAGATGAGAGTGGGCTTGAGAGATGAGATGAAAACCATCTCATCCCCATTGGTTTTTCTTGGGTCACACACTTCCATCATTCCTCCCCACCAACCAAGCATGGCTTACATGTCCTTGGGTGGTGGTGGTTGAGATAAAACCACCATTAGCCAAAGGTTTTGTGTGTTTGAAATGGGTGGTTTGGTCTTCCCATTTTGACCATTTGACCACATCATGGAGAGGTATGGGTCAACATGCTTTGGCTGGTGGTGGTTGAGATGAAACCACCACCCCAAGTCCATGGTTTTATTTGTGTTTCTTTGGAGTGGTTTGGGTGAGATAAAACCACCACTTGACTTATTCCTTTTGACTCCCCATTGACCCATTTGACTAACTTAATTAATTAATTAATTGGATCCTTAACTTAGGTTAATTAATTCCCATTAAATTTCCTCCATGAAATCCACCCATGGTTGACTAAGTCAACCATGGTGGCCGGCCCCACCAACTCCTAGCCTACCCGCTACCTCACTTGGTGAGGTGGAGGTGGACCCCATTCGGCCATGTCACTTAGGTCCAATTAATATTAACTTAGATGATTTAAAATAATTTAATCAACTTAATTCACTTTAATCCTCCTTGATTCCTCTTGACTTATCCATGGTTGACCAAGTCAACCATGATGGTCGGCCCCACCTTTTCCTTGGTCCACACACCACCTCACTTGATGAGGTGGAGGTGGGCCCCATTCGGCCATGTCACCTTGATCATTTCATCATTAACTTAGGTGGTTTAATTTCCAATTCAATCCATTCCTCTTATTGGATCACCATTGGGCCCATGGCCCAATTAAATTCCCTCCTATCCATTTACCGTAGAGCTTAAATCCTCTTGGCCCATTGGGTCCCAAATGGGTATTGGGCCCAATGTGACCATCCTTGGCCCAATTAACTATCATTGACCATTTGAATGAATTTCATCCAACCCATGGTCCATTGGACCATATTTGGGCCTTTGCCCATATTTTGATCCACTTAACATTTATTCCATCAAATTTCCCAATTTCTATCATTAAAATAAATAATAGCCACATATATATCGATTTAAAAAAATTTCGGGCTATTACAGTCATGGTTGACTTGGTTGACCACCAAGTGAGTTCAAGCTTAATTAAATTGGAAATGGAATCAAGGAAATGAGTTGATTTTTAAGTGAGTTAAATGAGTTGAATTAAAGATATGAGTTGAGTTAAAGAGATGAGTTGAATGGGAAGTTAATGGGACTTTCATCTTAAGGGAGTTAAGTGATTAGATGAAGATTTTTTTATTGTTACACAAAGCATACCATGGATACACGTTGGGGACATGGGAGTTTCATCTCATGGGATGAAACTCCAAAGGAAGCATTAAATGAGGGAGGTGAAAGGTTGGTGTTGTTACACAAAGGTAACCAAGGCTACACGTTGGAAGATGGAGGGGTGTTCCATCTCAAGTGGTGTCTTGGCCAAGCCAAGGGACACTTGGGAAGACACCTTCATTATGAGGAAGTTGGAGGGCTTTGGTTGTTACATAAAGCCATCCAAGGCTACACATTGGGAGATGGAGGGTTTCCATCTCATGATGGAAACCCAAGGATTGGGAGTTTCATCTCATGGGATGAAACCCCCAAAGTAAGTATCAATGGGGAGGTGAAGAGTCATGGGAGTTACAAAAGGGGTATCAACCAAAGCATACCACCCTTGGCCGAACTACATTGGGCAGCAAAGAGAATTCTTTGTTTTATCTCACTCTCTCCTTCTCACTTAAGGCCGACCACTCTCATTGACAAAGGGAAGAACACTTTGAGTTTTTATCTTAAATCTTCTCTCTTTCTCCCTCTCTCAAACCTATACCTCTTGGTCGAACCACCCCTAGAGATTTTATCAAGATCAATCTCGGCCAAGGATCAAGAAGAAAGGAAGAAGAGGTTAAGGAAGGAAAGAATGGAGGAGCAAGAAGGAGTGAAAGAAACCGGAGGAGTCGCGGAATCGGTAAGTATTTGATAAGATTTTGTAAAGTAAGAAAAGACGGTCAAGGAACATGGTTCGGCCATTGCATGGCCGAACCCTAATCTTGTTATGGCTAAGGACCTCTTGCATGAACCATATAAGGATTATGATCATGGATCATGGGTTGTCCTTGTATGGCTGAACCCTAATTATGATGGATATATGGAAAGGATCTCATGCATGTCTAAGATAAGGTATATGATCATGGTTTGGCCCTTGCATGGCCAAACCCTAGATTTCTATGTATATGAATCATGAGAGCTAAAAAGGATTTGGATGAGGTTCGGCCATGATGTATGGCCGAACCCCATCAAGGGATATATTCATAAGTAAATGATTTTAAGAAAAGATGATGAACCATAGGGTTCGGCCATGGTGTATGGCCGAACCCCATGGAGGCATATTGTTGATGTTTAAAGGTGTTAACGGATAATAATGATGGGAGATGATTGGTGATTTTAAGTAGATCTAAAATGTTATAATGGTGAAGAACCTTGGACAACATGGCCGAACCCCATGGAAGGTTATTAATGATTTTAAAAGGTCTTAAATGGATGTATTGCTGATGGACTTAGATGCAATTGGATCATGAAAATAATGGAAGTCATGTTGATGGACTTTGGGTTGTAAATGATGACCTAAGGGTATGATTAAACTTCCCCATGGAGGGACTTGATTTATAGACTTGATGTGGTAAAGGATTTAAAGAAAGGATGAAAATGGGACACCATGGGTTCGGCCATGTATATGGCTGAATCCCATGAACCATTTTAATGGGTCATTCATGGATCTATCATATTTAGATGAATGGATTATCAAGTTAAGGAATGGAAGGAAGTAATGGCCAAATGGTAAAATTAAAGGACCGTTGGTTCGGCCATGGTGTATGGCTGAACCCCATGGTTTATGTTCTTGGATATGGATTTGTATAAATAGCCTAAATGTATGATTGAATCATGGAAATGAAGGACCATGGGTTTGACCGTGGTGTATGGCCGAACCCCATGAAGAATTTTTTGTGGATGTAGAGCTTTCATTAATGTAAAACTAATGGAATGATCTTGGACTTAATTTAAAGATCAAAGGACTAAAAAGAAAGACCCAAAACCAAGTGAGTGAGGTTCGGCCATGTTGTATGGCCGAACCCCACTAAGGCACGTTGATGGACTTAAACATGGGTGCAAATAAAAGGGATCATTGTTTTGATTTATTGATATGTTATAAGGTAACGGGACGTCACAAGCGGGTACGATTGGTGAGCGGTTTTCGGACAAAAACGCAAGGACACGTTAGTTGATCATTGGTAGGATTCCTACCTCATTGAAACGATGAGATATCTATGATGATTTTAATTTATATTTTGATGAGTTATTTTGTATCAAATGTTATGTTTCAAATATGGAATAATTGCTATGATTTGTATTATTACATAACATGTTGGCATTTGCATCTCATGCATGGCATGGGAGGGATGGAATGTAACCGGAGACCACACTCCGTCAGGGCATCCGTAAGGCATTCATGAGGATACCTTGATGAGGAATTTCCATCAAGAGGAAGACCTTGATGTGTAACGCCCCGCCCTCTTTCACTTTATACTTTCCGAAAATCAGAGTCTATTTTTTTTTATTATAAAAGAGTGAGCAAGAGCGGGATGTCACGACGAGAGCTAAGTCCGAACTTCTAAACTCCGACCCTTAACTAGCCAACCCTATGTGTGCAAGGACTAAGTCCATGAAAACGGTTCACACATAACAACATATACATGTGGAATAAAATCATAACTGCGGAATTAATAGAACATAGTTCTATTCCATTTTAGATAGCAAAGTACGTCAAGTCCTTAATCGTAATTAACATTAACTTAATTATCAAATAAACATCCAACCATAGCCAATCATCTAAATTATTACATGCCCGAAGTCTAGTTACTCAAATACAAGTCCATAAGTAACTTAAATAAAATATCATCCAATCACATATCCAAGCTCCTATGCTTGGTCCTTTTCGCGTTCATCGTTCCTCTCATTTCCTGTATCATCCACTAGGGTAGAAGTAGGGCGTTAGAAAAACGCGCCCAATAGGTATTCCAGTTAGGGCTAACACATGGTTAGTACAAAACATATATAATAATATCATAATGTCAAAAACCATATAAACCATGCCATGTCATGATGTCAAATGCAATGAGTTCCACCCATCACAAGTACATAAAAGTACCCCCACATAGGTCTTTTGGTCGCCCCGACGGAGTGTGGACCCTCCGGCTTCTTCGCACAACCCACAAAATTTTTCGGACGCCCCGACGAGTGTGGGGTTACTATCCTTCATGTATGAGATGCTAATGAATCACATTTTTTATCATTAAAATAGCATTAAACATAACTTCAGAACTTGAAACATAACTTTTACAATATAAGTTAATCAAATTAAGATAAAAAAGGTTGTACATAAACCCATGGTTTCAAAGAGGTGGAATCCTACCAAAGACTGTTCACGTGTCATTGCGCTTTCGTCCGGTAACCGCTCATGATCGTACATACTTGTGAGGTCCCGTTACCTTATAATATATCAATTAATTAAAACCATGTCCCATTTGATTTAACATTAGGTCTAAGTCCATAAACACAACCTTGTTAACAACAAAGTCCACAAAACATCCCCATGGAGTTCGGCCATACACCATGGCCGAACCCATGGTCCATTATTTCTACTTAATTACCATAGTGTCATCCATGGCTATCATTCCATTAACCTAACCCTTCATACATTAAAACCATAAATCATTCCCCATGGGGTTCGGCCACACACCATGGCCGAACCCATGGTCTACCATTTTCACACTTATTTACATCCTTGCCATTGTTTCCATCACCTCATGTTTAGGTCCCAAAATTGATCCATTACAAAAATTCATGATTGATTCATAATTCATAAAATAAAACACTAATCATTCCCTTCATCCCTTGGTTTGGTAAACCATTCATTTAAATTATACAAAGACCCAAAAATGGCCCATTAACAAGTTCATGGGGTTCGGCCATACAACATGGCTGAACCCATGATCTTTAATTTTTAGCCGATATTATAAAATTGCCATTACCTCTATCAACTTATGTTTGGGTTCCAAAACATAGGTCCATTCATTTATTTACTACCCCAAGTCCAAGAGTGATCCATACATAATTCATTCACCATTTCCATGACTTATAATCTTAGGTCCATAAACATAGGTCCATAAATTTAGACATTACGTACATGTATCCATCAATGATCCACAACCACAGAACCATAAATAAAACCCTCCATTCGTTTAATCATATTAGGTCCATACATGACCCATAAAAATTGGTTCATGGGGTTCGGCCATACACCATGGCTGAACCCTATGATGTCTAACTTTCCAATTATATCAATTCCAATTCTTGAATCCATAAATCAAGGTTCCTTCCTTTTTGATCCAAAAGTCCCTTATTAAAACCTTTCTAAATTAATAACCATATTCCATGGGGTTCCACCATACTCCATGGCCGAACCCTATGGTTCATAATCTTCTCTTTAAAAATCGTTAACAACATTCCATGGTTTTCATGATCTAATTGTATCTAAAACCATCAACCATACATCCATTTAAAATAAATCATAATTAATCTTTCACATGGGGTTCGGCCCTTCATCATGGTCGAACCCTATGATTCATCTTTTCCTGCCATAAATCAAATTAAATTTAACAACACCATCCATAAAACATAACCAAAGTTCCTCCATGAAGGGCCGAACCCTATGGTTTATCAACTTCTCTTAAACCTCAACATTCACCCCTTAATCTTTTTCCATGGGGTTCGGCCATGCACCATGGCCGAACCCCATGGTTCATCAACTTCTCTTAAACCTCAACATTCACCCCTTAATCTTTTTCCATGGGGTTCAGCCATCCTTTCTTTAAACAAAATTATAAAATACTTACAGGTTCCGCGACTTCTCCGGTTTTCCTTCGCTCTGACTCGTTCTTCCAATTCTTTTCTTCCTTCTACTTGATCTTTCACACTTGCTGGCTGCCTCCTCCTTCCATGAATGATGCCGAGACTGATCTTTGATGAAACCCCTAGAATGTGTATGCCGTGCACACTACCTTTCCTTGATGTATGCCATATGCACTACCTTTCCTTGATGTATGCCGTGTGCACTACCTTAGTTTTATAGAAGTTCCACTCGGTTCCATATTTAGAAGGTGCCTTGCACCCCTTGTTGCCTCTCTTTTATCAAACTTCCACTCAATCCTAATTAGAAGGTGCCATGACCCTCTTAACTTAGTAATTCGCTTATACCGTTTTTAACCGAAGGAAAGGACACCTTTCCAAGATACACTAGCGCATTATCTTGGATATGCAAAATCTCTCATGCGGCCAAGCAACTTCTTTATTTGGCAATCTCCTAGTTTCACTCTTAACCAAGGAAAAGACCATATTAAGCATATCAACGTGGATTGCATATCTATTCCATATTTCATCTCCTAAAATCTTTCCATCAATACCTTTCATGCACATGCAATCTTCCAATGTCCTTTATGCGCATGACAATTAATCCAAATCCCTTATTTATATATATATATATATTGCATTACTATTTTTAATTCAGCCCCATTTAATTTAAATTGAACTCAATTGGTGGTCAACCAAGTTAACCATGACCCATTGGGTCCCAATTGGCATTTTGACCCAAATAGCAACATTGATCCAATTAAATGCGCCTTACCCATTTATTTCTATTGAAACCATTTCCACAATCCGTTGGGTCTTAATTAGGCAATGACCCAATACTTTACCCATCTAAGGTCCTGTAATAGCCCGGATTTTTAAATCAATACATATATTGGCTATTATTTATTTTAATGAGTGAAATTAAGAATTTTGATGGCATGGATGTTAAATGGATCAAAAATTGGGACAATGGCCCAAGTATGGTCCAATGGACCATGGATTGTATTATTTCCAATTAATTGGGTCAATGATGATTAATTGGGTCAATGATGGTTAATTGGGTCAAGGATGGTCAATTGGGTCAAATACCCATTTGGGACCCAATGGGTCAAGATGGTTTGAGCATTAGGGTAAATGGGTAGGAAGTGGATTTAATTGGGCCATGGGCCCAATGGTGATCCAAGTAGATGGAATGGATTGAAGTGATTAAAATCACCTAAGTTAAATTGGAATTATCCAAGTGTTATGGTCTAGTGGGGCCCAACTCCACCTCATCAAGTGAGGTGGCGGGTAGGCCAAAACATTAGTGGGGCTGGCCACCACGGTTGTGTAACGCCCGCCCCTTTTCACACTAAAATCAGAGTCTATTTTTTTTTAAATGAAAGTGACAAAGGGTGCGGGACGTCACTACGCGAGTTAAGTCCGAGCTTCTAAAGCCCGGCCCTTAACTAGCCAACCCTACGCGTGCGTGGAATGAAGTCCATGGGGAATGGTTCACACGTAGAAGTAAGCTCGAGGAATTTTAAACTAAGTGCGGAGTTAAAATAAAGACTAACCTACCAATTTAGATAGCAGGGAAGATAACATTCATTTAATTACCAAAATACCTCAACATCCCAATGTCCAAAAATAAAAACCAAAACATAGCAAGTAATCTAAAATATTACATTTCCGACAAGCTAGGCTACTCAAATACATTTCCAAAACAAATTTAAATAAATTAAGTAGCCGCCTTCCCCAAACTCCTAAGCTTGACTCCCGTCTCGTCCTTCTACTCCGCCGTCTCCTGCGTCATCACCTAGGGTAGAAGTAGGGCGTTAGACAACGCGCCCAGTAGGACTCCTAGTAGGGCTAACACATGGATTAGTGATAACAAGCATACATATAATAATATAATGAAAACCGTAAAATGAATGCTATGCCATGGGTGTCTTATGTCATGTGTCCCACCCATTATCCGTACCATCATGATATCCTCATGTTTGCTTCTCGCTCGCCCCGACGGAGCATGGACTCCGGGTTATAGCATATCAAACTATCCCCATGTTTGCTTCTCTGCCGCCCCGACGGAGCATGGACTCCGGTTATAGCATATCAAGTTATCCCTATGTTTGTTTCTCGGTCGCCCCGACGGAGCATGGACTCCGATTCCTTTATTTTCCCGCCCATGCCATGCATGAGATGTAAGTGCATTATGCTATGTAATATATATAACTCATATCCTAAATATATAATTCATAGCATTAAAATATAATCCATAGCCAAATCACATAATTCATATCCTTAAAATATAATTCATAATCTTAACATATAATCCATATCATTAAAATCCATCATAAACATAACATAGGATTACCAAAATAATTCAATAAACATCCATACACACATAGTCCATGGTTTACAACAAGGTTGGAATCCTACCGAATACCGACTAATGTCCTCTTACGTTTTCGTCCGATAAATCCGGTCGCCGATCGCGCACCGATTGCGATGTCCGGTACCTTATTATACATTATCAATTAGTTCATGTTTTAACCATTTCTAAGCTCATAATCATTCCTTAGCGGGATTCGTCCATACACCATGGCCGAACCTCACTAACTAGGGTTGTGGGTCCCGTTTAGTCCATTAAACAATTTAATCACACGAGTCTAAAAACCAGCCACCTTAGGCTTTATTAATCACATATAAGGCATCTTTAAAACCCTAAGTCCATGATTAATTTCCATGGGATTCTTCATCTTGGCCATTATTTACGATTTTGCCACTACTCCTTCCATGATTAATCAGTCACTTGTCCATGTATATTTTGGTCCATAATTGATCCATAAGTATGGGTCCATTGATGTCTCATTAACCATGACATAATATCATTAGAATTTAGCCATTTAATTAACCTAATCTCCATTCATTTAAACATATACATACACATTTAATCTTAGACCAAAAATGATCTACAATTGGGTCATGGGTTCGGCCATACACCATGGCCGAACCCATGATGTCGTTTTCTCCATTTTTCTTGGGTCCATTTACATCATTTTTGCTCCACCATAGGTCCTCCCATGAGGGGGTTTACATCATGCATTAAAACTATCATTCTTCAGCATAATTGAGTCCATTAACTTAGCCATATTCCATTCATTCTTCATGGTTCCAAAATACTTGATTCATCATTCATAGGTGATATTTAAGACATAAAAACATTCACCTTCATCCACCACTTTTGAGGCCAATAAAATCATTTACATCTCCCATGATTTTCTCATTTAAAATCCCTTTAAACTTTACAATCATTTGACCCCTTTTTAAGCTTCTAAATCATTAAGATATTACTCCATAGTTCCCATTCTTTAAAACTCATTTAAGACCATCATCACATCATCATAGGGTTCATTATCCATTCATGCCTTTTTAGACCATAAAAACATTTACATTCATCCATGGATTCCATCATAAAAACCTCTTCAAAAATAACCTACATTTAATCATTAAAATCTTAAAACCCTAAATCATTCTCCATGGCTTCCGTTCTTATAAAACCCTAAAAAATTCATACATTACCTAATCACCCACCATGGGGTTCAGCCATACTACATGGCCGAACCCTATGGCCCATAATTTTCTTCCAACATTACACAAATCCATGCTTAAATAAATTTAAATACATAATGTCCTTAATCCATTTATTTTTTCTTAACCCTAATTTACCCATTTAGGGTTTGCCCATTTTTTTCCTCCTTTCATTTGATGGATTTGAGATCCAAGGCCATGATGTTTTGGCCACCACTAAATCCAACAAATGGTTTCATAACCTCTTAAACCCTAAAAAAAAAATCTAATCTCTTGTTTAGAAAATACTTACGATCCGACGCCTCCTCCGACTTTCGTTACTCCCGTCGGCTTCCTTGACCTTCTTTCTTCTCCTTCTCCTTTGCTGGTTGGCTAAAATGCTTGATCAATGGTGAAAACCTCCAAGCTTGGGTTCGGCCATGGCAGGGTTAGATTTGAGAGAGGGAGAGGAGGAGATGGTGAGGAAGAAGATACCAAGTTTGATCTTGGAGTGATGGCCAAATTTGAGCTTCTTTTTTTTTTTTTTCTCTTCTTCTCTTTTTCTTCTTCTTCCTTTCTCTTTGGTGTGGGACGGTGGTGGAGAGCAAGAGAGGGAGGGAGTGAAATGAGATTAGGGTTTGAGAGATAAGATAAAAACAACTCCTTTTTGGTTTCTTAAACTTTACTCCACCATTAATTTTCCTCACCAACGCCATAAGATATTTTTTATACTTTATGGTGGTGGTTGGGATAAACCACCACCCAAGCCAACGTTTTTATGTGTGTTTCTTTGGGTGATTTGTGTTTGTTAAAAAAAAAAACACCATTTGACTTATTTTATTGACCCCATCTTGACCAACCTAATTAATTACTTAATTAGATCCTCACTTAGGTTAATTTATTCCTATTTCCTTTAATTCCATTAAATTCTCTCTAAGAAATCTACCCATGGTTGACCAAGTCAACCATGGTGGCCAGCCCCACCAATCCTTGGTCCACACGCCACCTCACTTGGTGAGGTGGAGGTAGGTCCCGTTTGGCCATGTCACCTAGGTTTTAAATAAATTCCAACTTAGGTGATTTAATTAAATCCATTTCAACTACTTGGATCACCATTGGGCCCATGGCCCAATCACATTTTCCTCTTACCCGTTTACCTTAGAGCTTAAATCATTTTGACCCATTGGGTCCCAGATGTGTATTGGGCCCAATTTGACCATCCTTGGCCCATTTGACCATCATTGACCATTTAAATGATTTTAAATCCAATCCATGGTCCATTAGGCCATACTTAGGACTTTGTCCATATTTTGATCCATTCACCATTTATTCCAACAAATTTCCAATTTCCAATTTCCAACATTAAAATAAATAATATCCACCTATATATTGACTTACAAATTCCGGGCCATTACAGGTTGACTTGGTCAACCATGGGTGGATTCATGGAGAAATTAAAGAGAAATAAATAGAATTAAATTATGTAATTAAATGACCTAAGTTATAAATCAAATTAATTAAATAAATGGGGTGAGTTTAATGGGGGTGAGTCACCTAGGAAATGGATCAGTCAAATGGGTGGTTTCGTCTCATAGAAACCACCCAAACCACCAAGCTAAGACCCACCAAAATCGTTGGCTGATTTGGAGTGCCATGTGGAGGGCATGCTTCCCCCTTGGCTAGACCAAAAACCTAGGTGGAGAGCATGCCTTGGCCAAGAAAGAGGTGAGGGTGCCATCTCATCCAAACCATGCAAAACCGTTGGCCATGGAGGGGTTTGGAGTGCCATGTGGACGGCATGCACCCTCTATGGCTAGACAAAGATCCATAAGATGGGGGCATGCTAGGGCATGCATTGGCCCATTGTGAGGTGGTGGTTCCACTTCACCCAAACCACCAAACCACCAAGCCCAAAACCGTGTACAAGAGTGGTATGCTAGACAAGAGGCCTAAGATTAAGGGCATGCATGGACCATGATTGGGCAAAAGGGGAGGTGGAGGAGTCTAACCCATGCAAACCAAAAATGAGATGGGAAAACTAGGGTTTCTCCATCTCATTCTCATCTCACTCTCTCCCTCTCTCCCTCCCTCTCCTAGCCGTCCAACGGCCCCCACCCCCCCTCTCTCTCTCTCTTCCAAGACCAAGAAGAAGAAAAGGCTTAGAAGAAAAACAAGAAGTTCCAAGCTTCGCCGACCACACTCCCAAGACCCAAGACTTAGGATATTTTCCATTCTCTCCTCCTTTCCCTCTCTCAAACCTATCTACATCTTGGTCGAACCAGTCCTTTGAGATTTCATTGGATCAAGCTCACCCATTGGCCGAGCATCAAGGAGAAGAGGAAGAAGGAAGGCTCAGGATCCAAGAGGAGCAAAAGCAAAACGGAAGAGCCGTGGGATTGGTAAGTGTCCTCAAACAAGATTTTAATTTTAAGGGTTAAAAGGAGACCATGGAAAGTCCATTTTTCTTAGATTAAATGGTGGCCAAAATATCATAGGCCATGGATCTAAAATCCATCCAAGGAAGGGATGGAAAATGGACAAACCCAAATGGGTAAGATAGGTTAAGAAAAATAAAGAAATATTAAGAACATTCTGTATATAAGGTTTATGTATGCATGCATGGTGCTATATTTAAGGATCATGGTTCGACCATGGCATAGCCGAACCCTAAATGTTATGGGTACATGGAGAGGACCCCATGCATGGCAAAAATATGGTGAATGATCAAGATGTATGGTTTGGCCTTTGCATGGCCGAACCCTAGGTTTCTATGTATGTGGATCATAAGAACAAAAATGGATTGGATGAGGTTCGGCCATGGTATATGGCTGAACCCCATCAAGTGAATCTAACCGTTGGATGTGGATTTTTAGAGGAAGATGATGAACCATAGGGTTTGGCCATAGTGTATGGCCAAACCCCATGGAGATGTATTACTGATTTTTAAAGGATGAAAATCATGGGTTGTTGGTTAATGATCTTTAGGTCTTGAATGGTTAAAAGTTAGCAAAATTTTTAAGGGTTAAATGAGGGAAAACCATGGAGAAATATTGATGGTTTTTATGGTCCCTAAGGTTGTAAATAATGATAAACCATGGACCATGGGCTCGGCCATGTTGTATGGCCGAACCCCATGGACAAGTTTTGGTGGATTTAAATATTTTTGGAACCATGAAGATGATGGAGAGGATGGGCAAGTTTAAAAAGGTTTAAGTATAGTTAATGTTGATCAAAAGTGATGATCTAAATGTATGATTGAAATCCCCTCATGGAGGGAATTTGTTGTGGATCTAAATGTTGTGAAAGATCCAAGAAAAAAATGAGGAAAAGACATCATGGGTTCGGCCATGGTGTATGGCCGAACCCCATGACCCATTTTAGGAGTCATTTATGGGCTAAGTTAGGGTCTATGCATGTGTTTAAATGAATGGGACTTAGGTTGAGAAAATGTATGATGTATATAATTTTTGTATCATGATTAATGAGGCATTGATGGATCCATGTTTATGGATCAGTTAGAGGTATGGACATGCATAAATGAGAGGTGATTAACCATGGGAAGATAGAGTGGCAAAAATGTAAATATGGCCCAAAAAAATGAAGAACCATGGGTTCGGCCATGGTGTATGGCCGAACCCCATGGAGGATGGTTATGGACTTAGGGACTTTTATGATGACCTTATGTGTTGGTTAATGAAGCAAAGGGTGGCTGGTTTAGACTCATATGACTAAAATAATTTAAGGATTAAAATGGGACCCGAAATCAAGTGGGTGAGGTTCGGCCATGGTGTATGGCCGAACCCCACTAAGGTATGAGTAATGGACTTAGACATGGTTGAAACATTAGATTTAATTTGTTGATGTGTAATAAGGTAATGGGACCTCGCAAGCGGTGCTCAATTGGTGACCGAATTCTTGGACGGAAACGCAAAGGAACAATAGTTGGTATTTGGTAGGATTCCTACCTCATTGTAAGCCATGGATTATGTGTATATGAATGCTTTACTTGACTTATTTTGGTATAAAATTATATGTATTAATGATGGGATTTTAATGCCATGATTTGTAATATTATATAGCATGTTAACACTTGCATCTCATGCATGACATGGGAGGGATGAAGTATAACCGGAGTCCATGCTCCGTCGGGGCGACCGATAAACAAACATGGGCATATCTTGATGAGGGTTTTTCCATCAAGAGGGACATTGTATAATGATGATATGGATGATGGGTGGGACTCATGATATAGAACACCCATGGCATGGCATTGATTGCATGGTTTTTGCTATACTATTACCTATGTGTTTTATTATCACTAATCCATGTGTTGACCCTACTCGGAGTACCTACTGGGCGCGTTGTCTAAAGCCCTACTTCCACTTTAGATGATGACGCAGGAAATGGAGGAAATGAAGGACGTGATGAGTGCCAAGCGTAGGAGCTTGGAGGAGTGAGCTAGTTTATTTACTTAAGTTTTAATTTTGAAAATGTAATTTGAGTAACTTAGCTCGTTGCACTGTAATATTTTAGATTACTTGCTATGGTTTGGACTTTATCTTGGACATTCTAATTTTGAGGTATTTTATTAATTAAGTGATGTAACTTCCTTGCTATCTAAAATTGGTAGGATAGATTCTATTATAATTCCGCATTAAGTTATAATTCCGCAAGCTTATTTTCTACGTGTGAACCGTTCTCGTGGACTTAGTTCCACGCACACGTAGGGTTGGCTAGTTAAGGGTTGGGCGTTGGAAGCTCGGACTTAACTCACGTCGTGATGTCCCTCGCTCTTTTTCACTCTTTATTTCAAAAAAAAAATAGGCTCTGATTTTTGGCTAAGCGAGTGAAAAAGGGGCGGGGCGTTACAGTTGGTGTCAGAGCAAAATCGGAAGAATGAATCTTTCGATGTAAGATTAAGACGATTTCATGTCTCACTGACAGATAAGAATCCCAACTGACCGACTCATCGGAGTCCGCTGCACGGGGGCCGGATTAATTTACTTCGTTAGACTCATATTGAAGCATTCAATCTAAGAGCAACATTTGACGAAAAAGAATGATTGCAAGGGAAGGACAGTCACTATAAGTTGGATTTATCAAACATAGCAAAATAGGGCTTATTTTTCCCCCAAAAATGAGAAACAATATTTGATACGTAGGAAAATTTCCCGTTTTCCCCCAAAAATAAAAAACAAGTATGCTTATTTGGCAATTTTTCCCCAAATTGAAAAGAATATTGATACTTAGGAAGTTTTCCCAAAACAAGTATGCTTATTTGGCAATTTCCCCAAATTGAACTTAGTCAAGTATGCTTAAAATTGAAAACGTCAAGGAACTAAGTCAATAAATATTTTCAATGACCTAGGAAATGCCTCCAAAAAGAAGGACTAGCAAAAACCCACTGGTGGAGGAAGAGGTACGACCACCTCATCAAGAGGAAGAGGTACAACAACCTCATCAGGAAGAAGAGGTGCAACAACCTCATCGGGGGGAAGAGGAAAACAGAGTGAACATCTTCGTAGTGCCTCCCGAGTTGCAAGACTTAGTTCAAGCGGTGGTCGCTTCTGTTCTTCAACAGCACTTGAGCGGAAATGCGACCACCAGCAACTCAAACGACAGAAGGATGGTCAAGGATTTTCCAGCAACAACGCCCCCTTACTTCAAAGGGAAAGAATGGCCTGCCGGAGTAGAAAACTGGTTGATGAAAGTTACTTAGATTTTGACCCTACTAAAGATCTCGAGTCATGAGGACAAGATCTTGCTGGCTTCCTCACAGCTGATAGACGATGCCGGCAAGTGGTGGGAGGTAGTAGAGCGACAGCGGGTGCTCATTTTGGGAAGAGAGAGGACTGCAATGACGTGGTAGCAGTTCTCAGCCATGTTTTTAGACCACTACTTCCCCGAGGAGGAGAAGGAGCTCCACATCCACGCGTTTATATCTTTGGTGCAAGGCACCATGACTGTGGCAGAGTACTGCCAGGAGTTCCTTCGTTTATGGTGGACACGGAGTACCGGAGGGCCCATAGGTTTGAGCGGGGCCTTTGACCGAGCATTAAGGCCAAGGTGACCATCTTCAAGGCACCTACACTGGCAGAGGTGGTCAGCAGGGCCACTATAGCAGAGCATGAGATGACAGAGATAGTGCGGTTTGACAACCGCCGAGGTCAGAGTGGGAGGGGTACATTTCAGCCCAACAAGAAGTTCCGCCCGAACTTTAGCCGACCCTCACCTTCCATTGGGTCCACAGGGGGCTTTTGCCCCAATCAACCCTCCCCATCAGCATCAGTCACTCAGGTCCCCCGAGGTGGGAACACATGTTATCAGTGTGGCCAACAGGGCCACTTCAAGAGGGAATGTCCACAGAATAGCAGACCCTCTCATTCCAGGGTTTCCTTCCGTCCTCCAGCTAAACCAGCTCAGTCACGAGGAACCAGGACTTACAACTAGGCGGGGCAGGCGCCTAACCCTACGGGATCTGGACGGCTTTATACCTTAGCTCCTCCAGCAGTGGTGGATCACTCCGTGATTCAAGGTATGGCCGTAGTTGGTAGTTCTATGCCTTTGCATTATTTGATTCTGGAGCTTCCCATTCATTTGTATTTACTGCATTCATATCTGCTACGGGCACATTAGTACAAAAATTGTCCACATCACTCACTATTGTATCCCCCGTTGAAGACACATCTTTGGGACTCATATGCATGGCAGTGAACATTGAACTCGCTAGATTCAGATTCGAGTTCAACTATCTGGTACTTGATATGATTGAGTACGATGTTATTTTCGGCATGGACTGGTTGGCTAGTTTTCAGGCCAACATTGATTACCATCTTCGTAGGGTGATATTTTGGTCACCCGAGGGAAATCGGTATGTGGTGCATGCTGATAAGCCGAACATCCCTATGACTATAAAGCTGCAGGAAGAGTTGAACCACCTTGTCTTGAACAACATCAGATTAGACAAGGCACCAGTGGCTGAACTTCCGGCGGTAGTGATAGACTACGCAGAGGTATTCCCAATAGAGCTCCTTGGTTTGCCACCCAAAAGGGAGATAGACTTTAAGATCAAGCTATATCCTGGCGCTGCTCCAGTATCATTACCACATTATCGGATGGCACCAGTTGAGATGTCCGAGTTGAAGAAACAGATTGATGATCTGCTCAGACTGGGGTTCATCCGGAACAGTACATCATCATGGGGAGCCACAGTATTGTTTGTAAAGAAGAAGGATGGCACCCTTCGAATGTGTGTGGACGACAGGAAATTGAACCAATTGACGGTCAGGAACAAGTACCCTCTACCCAGAATTGATGATCTATTTGATCATCTTAGGGGATCCTCTCACTTCTCCAAGATTGATCTGATGTCCGGTTACCATCAAATCCTGGTTAGAGAGGAGGACATAGAGAAGACGGCTTTCAGGACACGATATGGTCTATATGAGTATGTGGTCATGCCATTTGGACTTACAAATGCACCGGCTGTGTTCAAGAATCTGATGAACCAGATCTTCCATCCTTACTTGGATCAATTTGTGATTGTATTAATTGATGATATTTTGGTCTATTCCAAAGGTCAGGAGGAACATGCTGAGCACCTGCGGAATAGTCTTGGACACCTTGAGGAAGAACCAGTTGTATGCCAAAGCCAGCAAGTGTGAGTTCTGTTCATCTGAGTTCAACTTCTTGGGGCATATTGTATTAGCAGAAGGTATAGCCGTGGACCTGGCTAAGGTGGCAGCAGTGAGAGAGTGGAAAGCACCGACGAATGTGACCGAGATCCGCAGGTTCGTGGGATTGGCCGGTTACTACCGGAAGTTTATCATGGACTTCTCTAAGATTGCATCTCCACTTACCTGACTCACTCAGAAAGGAGTCAAATTTGAGTGGTCAAAGGAATGCAACCAGAGATTTGAGGAGCTGAAGGAGAGACTTACCACTGCTCCTATTCTGATTTTACCAGAAAGAGGCAAGGGCTATGAAGTATATTGCGATGTTCTGGAGAGGGACTTGGGTGTTCACTCACTCAAGATCATCGTGTGGTGGCTTATGGTTCGAGACAGTTGAAAATTCATGAACACCTTTATTCCCACACATGATTTGGAGCTAGCCGCAGTGGTCTTCTCTCTCAAAAGCTGGAGACACTACCTTTATGGTGAGAAATTTGAGGTGTTTTCAGATCACAAGAGTCTGAAATATTTATTTGATCAGAAGGAGCTTAGCATGAGACAACGCAGGTGGATGGAATATCTACAAGACTATGACCTTGCACTCCGATATCATCCTGGCAAGGCAAACAAAGTCGTGGATGCCCTCAGCCGCATGTCACATGCGACAGTAGCCAGTTTGATCAGGACGGAATGGGATATACTGAACACCATCCGAGAGTTCACCTTGTAAATCAGGAACCATGGGAGTATGTATAATCTGATCATACGGTCCAACATGGTCACCAAGATTGAACAAGAACAACGGACATATCCAGAGGTAGAGGAGATATGGGCCAAGATGTCTATCGGTGAGGTTGTTCCTGAATGGGAATTACGACCAGGACAGGGTCTTTTATTCCAAGGTAGGACATATGTGCCTGAGAGCTATAGAAGAGAGTTGTTGATTGAGGCACATCAGACCAAACTCTCTATTCATCCGGGCAGCACCAAGATGTATCATGTTCTTAAGAGGCATTATTGGTGGCATGGACTCAAAAGAGATGTGGCAGAGTTTGTTGCTCATTGCCTAACTTGTCAGCGGGTTAAGGCGAAACATCAGAAACCACCGGGTTTACTCAAACCCTTACCAGTGCCGGAGTGGAAATGGGAGCCCATCTCCATGGATTTTGTGACAGGGTTGCCAAGGTCATCAAAGGGCAATGATGCGATATGGGTCGTGGTGGACCGATTGACCAAGTCAGCGCATTTCCTTCCCGTCAAGATGACATATTCATCTGAGACCTTGGATCTACGATACATCCGGGATATCATCAGACTACATGGTATTTCCTGGACTATTGTGTCCGACAGAGATGACTGATTCACTGGCAGAGTATGGCAGAGCATGCAGTCGGCTAAGAGAACCGACATATTGACTAGCACAGCATTCCACCCACAGACTGATGGACAGTCGGAGAGGACGATACAAACGTTGGAGGATATGTTGAGAGCATGTATGCTAGACTTCAGGGGTGGATGGGAGGACCACTTGCCACTTGTGGAGTTCTCTTACAACAACAGTTACCAGGCAAGCCTCCAGATGGCTCCCTTTGAGGCCTTGTAAGGTAGGCCATGCATATCACCAGTGTGCTGGACAGAGGCCGGTGAGCCTGCACTGATTGGATCCGAGTTGGTTGCGTACACCACGGCGCAGATCAAGTTGATACGACAACACCTACTCACTGCGCAGAGTCGTCAGAAGAGCTATGCTGACAAGAGGAGAAGGTTCCTTGAATTTGAGGTGGGAGACTTAGTGTTCTTAAAAGTCTCACCACGGAAGGGACAAATGAGATTTGGAAAGAAAGGGAAGTTGTCGCCTAGATTTGTGGGGCCGTTTCCAATCCTGGAGAGGGTGGGGGAGATAGCTTATCAGTTGGTGCTTCCTCCACAGTTATCATCTTTGCATAATGTGTTCCATGTGTCCATGTTGAGGAAGTATAACCCTAATCCTTCACATGTGTGCTGAACGTGCAAGACGTCGATGTGCAAAGCGACGTGACGTATGTGGAGAAGCGGGTCAGAGTGATCGGGAGAGAACAAAGGGTGCTACGGAACCGCGTCATTTAGTTCGTCAAGGTGGTATGGGAACGACAAGGGAATGAGGAAGCCACCTCGGAACTTGAATCAGAAATGAGAGCCTCTCATCCGGAGCTTTTTGTATGAGTTGTTTGAACCCCTACTTGGCTCGAATTTTCAGGACGAAAATTTCAAAAGAGGATTATATTGTAATAACCCGGATTTTTAAATCAATACATATGTTGGCTATTATTTATTTTAATGAGTGAAATTAAGAATTTTGATGGCATGGATGTTAAATGGATCAAAAATTGGGGCAATGGCCCAAGTATGGCCCAATGGACCATGGATTGTATTATTTCCAATCAATTGGGTCAATGATGATTAATTGGGTCAATGGTGGTTAATTGGGTCAAGGATGGTCAATTGGGTCAAATACCCATTTGGGACCCAATGGGTCAAGATGGTTTGAGCATTAGGGTAAATGGGTGGGAAGTGGATTTAATTGGGCCATTGGCCCAATGGTGATCCAAGTAGATGGAATAGTTTGAAGTGATTAAAATCACCTAAGTTAAATTGGAATTATCCAAGTGTTATAGTCTAGTGGGACCCAACTCCACCTCATCAAGTGAGGTGGCGGGTGGGCCAAGACATTAGTGGGGCCAGCCACAATGGTTGACTTGGTCAACCATGGATGGATTCATAGAGAAATTGAAGAGAAATAAATAGAATTAAATTATGTAATTAAATGACCTAAGTTATAAATCAAATTAATTAAATAAATGGGGTGAGTTCAATGGGGGTGAGTCACCTAGGAAATGGGTCAGTCAAATGGGTGGTTTCATCTCATAGAAACCACCCAAACCACCAAGCTAAGACCCACCAAAATCGTTGGCTGATTTGGAGTGCCATGTGGAGGGCATGCTTCCCCCTTGGCTAGACCAAAAGCCTAGGTGGAGAGCATGCCTTGGCCAAGAAAGAGGTGGGGGTGCCACCTCATCCAAACCATGCAAAAACGTTGGCCATGGAGGGGTTTGGAGTGCCATGTGGGGGCATGCACGCTCCATGGCTAGACAAAGATCCATAAGATGGGGGCATGCTAGGGCATGCATTGGCCCATTGTGAGGTGGTGGTTCCACCTCACCCAAACCACCAAACCACCAAACCACCAAGCCCAAAACTGTGTACAAGAGTGGTATGCTAGACAAGAGGCCTAAGATTAAGGGCATGCATGGACCATGATTGGGCAAAAGGGGAGGTGGAGGAGTCTAACCCAAGCAAACCAAAAATGAGATGGGAAAACTAGGGTTTCTACATCTCATTCTCATCTCACTCTCTCCCTCTCTCCCTCCCTCTCCCCGTCCCCGTCCTCCCCCCCCCCCCCCCCCCCCCCCCCTCTCTTCCAAGACCAAGAAGAAGAAAAGACTTAGAAGAAAAACAAGAAGTTCCAAGCTTCGCCGACCATACTCCCAAGACCCAAGACTTAGGATATTTTCCATTCTCTCCTCCTTTCCCTCTCTCAAACCTATCTCTATCTTGGCCGAACCAGCCCTTGGAGATTTCATTGGATCAAGCTCACCCATTGGCCGAACATCAAGGAGAAGAGGAAGAAGGAAGGATAAGGATCCAAGAGGAGCAAAAGCAAAACGGAAGAGCCGTGGGATTGGTAAGTGTCCTCAAACAAGATTTTAATTTTAAGGGTTAAAAGGAGACCATGGAAAGTCCATTTTTCTTGGATTAAATGGTGGCCAAAATATCATGAGCCATGGATCTAAAATACATCCAAGGAAGGGATGGGAAATGGACAAACCCTAACGGGTAAGATAGGTTAAGAAAAATAAAGAAATATTAAGAACATTATGTATATAAGGTTTATGTATGCATGCATGGTGCTATATTTAAAGATCATGGTTCGGCATGGCATGGCCGAACCCTAAATGTTATGGGTACATGGAGAGGACCCCATGCATGGAAAAAATATGGTGAATGATCAAGATGTATGGTTTGGCCTTTGCATGGCCGAACCCTAGGTTTCTATGTATGTGGATCATAAGAACAAAAATGGATTGGATGAGGTTCGGCCATGGTATATGGCTGAACCCCATCAAGTGAATCTAACCGTTGGATGTGGATTTTTAGAGGAAGATGATGAACCATAGGGTTTGGCCATAGTGTATGGCCAAACCCCATGGAGATGTATTAGTGATTTTTAAAGGATGAAAATCATGTTAATGATCTTAAGGTCTTCAATGGTTAAAAGTTAACAAAATTTTTAAGGGTTAAATGAGGGAAAACCATGGAGAAATATTGATGGTTTTTATGGTCCCAAAGGTTGTAAATAATGATAAACCATGGACCATGGGTTCGGCCATGTTGTATGGCAGAACCCCATGGACAAGTTTTGGTGGATTTAAATATTTTTGGAACCATGAAGATGATGGAGAGGATGGGTAAGTTTAAAAAGGTTTAAGTATAGTTAATGTTGATCAAAAGTGATGATCTAAATGTATGATTGAAATCCCCTCATGGAGGGACTTTGTTGTGGACCTAAATGTTGTGAAACATCCAAGAAAAAAAATGAGGAAAAGACATCATGGGTTCGGCCATGGTGTATGGCCGAACCCCATGACCCATTTTAGGAGTCATTTGTGGGCTACGTTAGGGTCTATGCATGTGTTTAAATAAATGGGACTTAGGTTGAGAAAATGTATGATGTATATAATTTTTGTATCATGATTAATGAGGCATTGATGAATCCATGTTTATGGATCAGTTAGAGGTATGGACATGCATAAATGAGAGGTGATTAACCATGGGAAGATAGAGTGGCAAAAATGTAAATATGGCCCAAAAAAATAAAGAACCATGGGTTCGGCCATGGTGTATGGCCGAACCCCATGGAGGATGGTTATGGACTTAGGGACTTTTATGATGACCTTATGTGTTGGTTAATGAAGCAAAGGGTGGCTGGTTTAGACTCATATGACTAAAATAATCTAAGGATTAAAATGGGACCCGAAATCAAGAGGGTCAGGTGTAACGCCCTGCCCTTTTCTATAATTTCAGAGTCTAATTTTTTTTTTAAAGTAATAATAAAACATCGAAAGAGAGCGGGCGGCGTCACGACGAGAGTTAAGTTCAGACTACCCAAGTCTGAACCTTAACTGGCCACCCATGTGTACATGGAATAGACCATGATAGTGAATCACACATGGAACTAACATCAACATGAGGAATAATCTAGATTAATTGCGGAATAGAAAGACGAGATAGCAAGTAACAGTCTTAAACATTAATTAACATAGATCAACCATCCAAAGGTTATTAACCTAATCAAACCATAGCAAGTAATAAATTATTACATGTCCCACAAAAGTATTCAAAAGACAGTAATATAAAGTAGTTCAGTCCTTCATTCAAGCGCTTAGGCTTGGCTCCCCTCCCGGTCAACGACCATTCCTTTCCCTTTGTTTGTCCCTGCAATCTCCTCTGAGGATAGAATTAGGGCGTTAGATCAACGCGCCCAGTAGGTTCCCGAATCAGGGCTACCACATGTTAGCATATAAAACATGCATATACATATCATAATACATGATCATCAAAACAGGTAAAACAATGCTATGATGTATGCACATGCAATGAGCATCCCCCATCATGTACATTCATAGCCATCACTTGACGTGCCTTGCACCGACAAGGTAAATTACAACACACCTTTATCTCTTCATCATTGATTGATTCATATCACATATTAATCCTCCTGGCGGGACTCTCATCGCCTAAGGAGACCAATGTGACTATGATCATCATGTTACTCCTTCTGGCGTGACTTGCACCACCGAGGCAAGACGTAACCCATAAATTGCAACACTGTAGAACCTCATTCATAATCCCATGTCAATGCATGAGATGCCAATGCCTGTATGCCATTTGTTAATGCATAATATATCATTTGAAACACATAAAATAAAGCAAGAGTATCATAAGAAAACAGGGGTAAATTTGTGGTTACAAGTAGGTAGGAAACCTACTGAAGAATCACTTCAGCGTCCGTTTTTTCTTAGGCTTTGACCGGTCACGACTCGTTCATCATTCAACTTTCGGTACCTTATTATGCAACAATAAGTAAATCATACTCTTATTTACATGTTCATTCATATATAAGACCTAAAACATCTTATAAGTCCTTTGATCAATCTCCTCATTTGGCTTGTATTCACAAATTTGCCATTGATCTAACCAATGTCTAATCTTGCTCATAATCAAAGTTCATCAAAATAAACTACCTTAGTGGGGTTCGGCCATACTACTTGGCCGAACCCTACCAATCCAATTTTTACTTCTTAATCCCTTCACAACCATTCAAATTACTTGGTTCCAATCCTCATTTTCATCCACCAACACTACCCCATTTAAATCAAATAAAAGCCTTAAAGCAACCCATGGGGTTCACTTGATCTGGTTGATCCCACTTCTCATGATTATACATGATTTAATCATGTTAACACAACCATGAACTACACATGGTTCAGCCACATAACCAGCCACCAAAACAGTAATTTAACTTCACCAAAACACATCACTTACTTACATGGGGTTCGGCCATCCAAAGTGGCCGAACCCAATGTCCATGTTTTGGTCTTTTAACCATGCTTTAGGCGTTATTTAAACATGCAATATCAGTATTATATTGCTGCCTTTAAACCTCTTAGAAACCATCTAATTAAATTCATTCAAAACAGTCCATAAAGTCCATGGTTTCCATGTTTCACAACATGAAAACCAACATCCTTTTACATGGGGTTCGGCCCTCTATGGTGGCCGAACCCAATGGTTATGTTTACCGTTTTTAAACCTCAGATAATCATGTTATAACAGTATATTAAAATCAGGTTTTTACTTTCAAAGAAACCATCCAAAACATTAGCCCAATTTCATAGGGTTCGGCCATGCTCATTGGTCGAACACCATGACCTTTGGTTTTGAACATTTAACCCTTTATCTTGGGTCTGAAACCCACACCCAAATCCATGTTTTAACTCCTTAAAACATGCATTCTAAATCCAACAATAACATCTAATCTCAGTCCCAAATCATATGATTTTTAATTTCCAAAAACTATCAAAAACAACCATTTGTTTCCATGGGGTTCGGCCATGCTAAGTGGCCGAACCCAATGGTCCATTTCCATCTTTTAATCCACTAATTTTAGACAATATAAACTTCAGTCCCTATGTCATTCAGATCCATGTTTTTTTAACCATTCTAAAACATGTATTTAAATCTTAAATCAAAACCCAAAACAGTCCACAAAATCCGTGGTTTTCATGTTTCAAAACATGAAAACCAAGCCATCTCTTTACATGGGGTTCGGCCCTCTATGGTGGCCGAACCCAATGGTCATCTTAATCATTTCTAAACCTCCATTAATCAAGGTTAATCATTGGTGTAATCGGCCATGATCATGGCCCAATCCACACCCTATTTGTTCCATGTTTTTCAACAAAACTCAATGAAATACTTACCAATTTTCCCAATCCTTTCTTCTTGACTTTTGATCCTTGTTTCCTATCTTTTATTTCTTCCTTTATTCCTCAATTCCTTGCTGGTTTAAGCTTGAATATTTGGTACCAAAAGCCTCTGCTGTTCCAGCCAAGAACACCGATTGGAGAGAGGGAGAAAGAGATGGGAACACTTGGGTTTGCAATGACAAAAGTCGGCTAACCTTGGTGTTCATTGCTTTTGTATTTTCAGCCCCCAAAAACCCCTCCACTTCCTCATTAAGTTTCACACAAAACGATGGGTCTTGGGTGCTATCCAAGGCACCCCTTGGCAGCTACCCATACAGCCATTCAGTTTACCACTCATCTCATCTCAATCCCATGTATTCCCATTTAATACATCATGGAAATCACCCCAAACAAGTCCCCAACGTGTGGGACTTGTTTTGGTGGTTAAAGCTGAGCCAACCTCTTCAAATTCCCATTAGACTCACTGATTTACAGTCCCATGGATTTCCATTTTGACTCACCCAACTCAAGATATTTTTATTCCAACCCAACTCATCACATTTAATGGTTTCATTTAATACACATGTGTTGACTCACTACTTGATTTAATTCCAACTCACTTAAGTCCCACTCAACTGATTTGACTCGTGTTTTAGCTCCCTTGAGGGTCCACACGGTCAACAATAGTCAACTCGACCCGTTGGGTCCACTTTTAGCTCCTTGTCCCGTTTTTGACTCCATGACCCAATTATGGTATTTTGGTCATTTGTAAATGGTTTTCACATATGGATCAAGCCTACCCATTTCTTCTCCACTTGATTTCCAATCAAATAGGCTTAACCCCCTTTAATTTAAATTCACAAAATGGTCAAATCATCCATTTTGACCCGATGGGTCCCATTTGGGCCCTTTGACCCATTTAGCCATTTTTGACCCAAATGATGAAAATTACCCAACCAATCAAACTTAACATTCATAATGTGCTCATATAATTTTAATTTGAGCAATGGACCCCACTATTTCCTTACTTAACATCACAAAATAATTAATTTAACAACTCAGGGGCATTTTGGTAATTTTCCACTTCATTGAGAAATTGGGGTGTTACATCAGGTTCGGCCATGGTGTATGGCCGAACCCCACTAAGGTATGAGTAATGGACTTAGACATGGTTGAGACATTGGGTTTAATTTGTTGATGTGTAATAAGGTAACGGGATCTCGCAAGCGGTGCACGATTGGTGACCGAATTCTTGGACGGAAACGCAAAGGAATAATAGTTGGTATTTGGTAAGATTCCTACCTCATTTTAAGCCATGGATTATGTGTATATGAATGCTTTACTTGACTTATTTTGGTATAAAATTATATGTATTAATGATGGGATTTTAATGCCATGGTTTGTAATATTATATAGCAAGTTAACACTTGCATCTCATGCATGGCATGGGAGGGTTGAAATGTAACTGGAGTCCTTGCTCCGTCGGGGCGATCGATAAACAAACATGGGAATATCTTGATGAGGGTTTTTCCATCAAGAGGGACATTGTATAATGATGATATGGATGATGGGTGGGACTCATGATATAGGACACCCATGGCATGGCATTGATTGCATGGTTTTTGCTATACTATTGCCTATGTGTTTTGTTATCACTAATCCATGTGTTGACCCTACTCGGAGTACCTACTGGGCGCGTTGTCTAACGCCCTACTTCCACCTTAGATGATGATGCAGGAAATGGAGGAAATGAAGGACGTGATGAGAGCCAAGCGTAGGATCTTGGAGGAGCGAGCTAGTTTATTTACTTAAGTTTTAATTTTGGAAATGTAATTTGAGTAACTTAGCTCGTTGGACTGTAATATTTTAGATTACTTGCTATGGTTTGGACTTTATCTTGGATATTCTAATTTTGAGGTATTTTATTAATTAAGTGATGTAACTTCCTTGCTATCTAAAATTGGTAGGATAGATTCTATTATAATTCCGCATTAAGTTATAATTCCCCAAGCTTACTTTCTACGTGTGAACCATTCTCGTGGACTTAGTTCCACGCACATGTAGGGGTAGCAAATTAATGGCCGGGCTTTGGAAGCTCGGACTTAACTCGCGTCGTGACGTCCCTCGCTCTTTGTCACTCTTTATTTCAAAAAAAAAATAGGCTCTGATTTTCGGCTAAGCGAGTGAAAAAGGGGCGGGGCATTACAGGTCCATATCTAATAATTCTCAGATTAAATGGGTAATTTTCATATATATTAATAACTAGAAAATCTGAGGTGTTACAATACAACCCTTTTTTTTAAATTTTCGTCTCGAAAATCGAGTGAAGTAGGGTTTCAAACATTTACATAAATTGCTCAGGGTGAGCTATTCTCATTTCCGACTCGAGTGCCAAAGTGGCTTCCTCAACGCCATGTCGATCCCATACCACCTTGACAAACTGGATCGCTCGGTTCCGTAATACCCTTTGTTCTATGTCCATCACTCGGACAGGCTTTTCGACATATGTCACGTCTCTTTGGACATCTATGTCTTGTATATTCAATACATGAGAGGGATCATGATTGTACTTCCTCAACATCGATATATGGAACACATCGTGCAAAGATGCCAACAGTGAAGGGAGTGTCAATTGATAAGCCACGTCCCCCATCCATTTTATGATTGAAAATGGTCCAACATATCTTGGCGACAATTTCCCCTTCTTTCCAAATCTCATGTGTCCCTTTCGTGGCGAGACTTTCAAGAACACCATATCTCCTACTTCAAATTCAAGGAACCTCCTCTTCTTGTCAGCATAGCTCTTCTGACGACTTTGCACAGTCAATAAATGGTGTCGTTTCAACTGTATCTGCGTTGTAGTCTCTGTAACCAACTCATGTCCAATCAGTGCAGGCTCACCGGCCTCTGTCCAATACACATGTGATCTACATGGTCTACCGTATAATGCCTCTAATGGAGCCATTCGGAGGCTTGCCTGGTACCTGTTGTTGTATGAGAATTCTACCAACGGCAAGTGATCCTCCCATCCACCCTCGAAATCTAGCATACATGCTCTCAGCATATCCTCCAATGTTTGTATTGTCCTCTCAGACTGCCCATCAGTCTGTGGATGGAATGTTATACAAGTCAATAGATCTGTTCCCATGGCCGACTGCATGCTCTACCATACTCTACCAGTGAATCGACCATCTCTGTCGAACACAATAGTCCGAGGAATACCATGCAATCTGATGATATCCTTAATATACCGCCGACCAAAAGTCTCAGATGAGTCTGTCATCTTAATGGGAATGAAAATGTGCAGACTTGGTCAGTCGGTCCGCCACGACCCATATCGCATCGTTGCCCTTTGAAGACCTTGGCAACCCTGTTACAAAATCCATGGAGATGTGCTCCCATTTCCATTCCGGAACTGGTAAGGGCTTGAGTAACCCTGGTGGCTTCTGATGTTCCGTCTTAACCTGTTGACACATTAAACAATGAGCAACAAATTCTGCCACATCCCTTTTGAGTTCGTGCCACCAGTATTGTCTCTTCAGGTCGTGATACATCTTGGTGCTGCCCGAATGAATAGAGAGTTTGGTCTGATGTGGCTCAATCAGTAACTCTTTTCTATAGCTCTTAGGCACATATATCCTTCCTCCGAATACAAGCCCCTATCCTGGTCGTAACTCCCATTCCGGTATGACTTCACCAGTAGACATCTTGGCCAATATCTCCTCCCCTTAATTACATCAAAAATCACTCATATCAACCTATGAGTTTCATTCTCGTAGAATTTACTCTGTCTTACGTTATCTCTTTTTGTCGTGAACCCATTTACGATCTTATGTAGATCAATATACTCTGTTTCACTTTACCTGCTACCAAAATATTTTCCATACGTACTTGCTCAATACGTTCATTCGTCTACTCTCTGTGTGAGGTAGCCTGCCAATACGAGCCTATGCTCAAGTCTTTTGTTGATTCCATTTTAACTAAGTTTCTAGCTGCACTCTCCTGGAACTCCATCGGCTAACTGCAAAGTCACCAGGCTAGTCTAACTCAGCAGTTGCCCATAGCTTCCCATTCGAGTTTCACTAAACTCTTATCTTTTCCACTACGTACATCTCCAAAAGTAAGCATATCTTCATTTGCACATAAGTCACTATGTGACTATCATTTTTTGTTCAAAAATTCTATGATACCAATACCGGCATCAATCCAAACCACCATGGGAACCATCATCCATGGTTATACACATCCATCTCTGGTATTCACTCTATCAGTGAGTATCATCTATCCATGGTTAATAACCATTCCATGAATAAAACCCCTCTCAGGGTATAATCCATTCATGGGCATAACTAATTCATCATTGATCATAATTAATCCAGACCCATCTTCCACCATGAGATATTCTATCTGTAGGAACAACACTTGAATGAGTCACTACGTGACTGTAGCAATAATATCAAAATATTAACATACCCCGACGCCTAGCAAGACTTAGGGCCCATGACTTACTAAGCGGAAGACCCACGTCCAACGTGATCATGTCTACCCCGCCCTGCATCCCTTCACCCCAAGGGTGATTCAATCAAGCTCTAAGGCGGTCGGATCGCGTCTAAGGAAGCTAGCACCACCCCCATGGGGTAATAGTACCTAGCTCTGAGCATCCACACACATCAAGTGTGCGAAATATCCATGAGAGTGTCCTCCAGCGCGTAGCTTGTGAGGGACCCACTCCTCAACGGCAACCCTACGGGACCAAGTCTCCGTATTTCATATCGAGCTTCCCACGGTCTCAATCATCAATGTCATGTAGGGACGCACCCATGTCACATCTCAATAAACTCAAGTGACCTCGTCACATGCATATCAGTATCAAAGTCCTCATAAACTCTTAAGTTTGCATACTTTAGTGAAAATTATTCAAACTTCCATCACAATACAAGGGTTGGTAGGGTTAGAACAACCCTTCAAAACGTACCCACAACCCTTACAAAATCTCCCTTTTCCCCAGACATTTTCTTACAATCTCTTATTCTAATCTTCCGTAGAAGACCCTACATCATCACCAAAATCGAAGAAGTTGTCAGGGCATGTCGTCGACGTGTGCCCTAACACTCCACAAGTCAGACAAGGTATTATTCCCGGTCCCCCAATGTATGGACAGTTAGTCCTCTCCTTCTCGTGCCCGTGAAGTCCACAAACAGCGCAAATAACCTCAATAGGGTGGGGGCAATAAGTACAGGTGTGCCCCTCTTGATTGCATAATTCATACATATAATCTGTCAACTCATCCGAAGTCGGAGTAGCTGGAGTATACTCGGGAGGGCCTATCTCCCCTTCGGATTCTTCTAAGTTTGGGACATCTTCTGCGTCCTCTTCTGGTACAAAGGCTGGAGCAACCCCAATATTGTACTCAGGCGATTCTACTTCCATGTCCTGACTGATTACAACTTCATTGATGAAGTTTGGCACATTGGAATCGTCGGAAGAAGAAACCAGGTCTATCGGACAGCTAAGGGTCCCTCTGTCCCACAACTCTGTATACTCAACGTTGCTTGACATATCTGTATCACAACAACAGAAACCTATCAATGACAACAACAGTTCTAATCAAACTAGTCTTTGTTTTGGGGAATTTCCCTATGTATCAAATAATGTCTCTTGTTTGGGAACATTGCCAAATAAACATCTTGTGTTTCTTGTCCTTTGGGAATTTGCAAAATCAGCACTCTTTGTATTTCGTTGTTTTTGGGGAAACTTCCTAAGTATTAAGTATTCATTTTCTCCATTTGGGGATATCGGGGAAGTATCTCCTAATTTGCTATGTTTGATAAATCCATTTATTTTGACCGTACTTCATTTGCTATCATTCATTGTTGTTCTCAGATTGAATGTTCCGTTTGAGTCTAGCGAAGTAAATTAATGCACAGGGGCTGGATTAATTTACTACGAAAGATTCAATCTTTCTGTTTCGCTCTGATACCAACTGTAACGCCCCGCCCTCTTTCACTCTATACTTTCCGAAAATCATAGTCTATTTTTTTTATTATAGAAGAGTGAGCAAGAGCGGGACGTCATGACGCGATCTAAGTCTGAACTTCTAAAGTCTGACCCTTACCTGGTCAACCCTATGTGTGCATGGACTAAGTCCATGAAAACGGTTCATACATAACAATATAAACATGCGGAATAAAATCATAACTGAGGAATTATAATAGAAGCTAGTTCTATTCCATTTCAGATAGCAAAGTACGTCAAGTCCTTAATCATAATTAACATTAACTTAATTATCAAATAAACATCCAACCATACCCAATCATCTAAATTATTACATGCCCGAAGTCTAGTTACTCAAATACAAGTCCATAAGTAACTTAAACAAAATATCATCCAATCACATATCCAAGCTCCTATGCTTGGTCCTTTTCGCGTTCATCGTTCCCTTCATTTCCTGTATCATCCACTAGGGTAGAAGTAGGGCGTTAGAATAACGCGCCCACTAGGTTTTCCAGTTAGGGCTAACACATGGTTAGTACAAAACATATATAATATCATAATGTCAAAAACCATATAAACCATGCCATGTCAGATGTCAAATGTAATGAGTCCCACCCATCACAAGTACATAAAAGTACCCCCACATAGGTCTTTCAGACGCCCTGACGGAGTGTGGACCCTCCGGTTTCTTCTTGATGGAAAAGCACATCAAGGTATCCCATATAGGTTTTTCGGACGCCCCGAGGGAGTGTGGCCCCTTCGGTTAAATATCCTGCACCCCATGCCATGCATAAGATGCTAATGAATCACATGCTATTTTATCATAGAAACATAGCACTAAACTCACAATTTGAAACATAACTTTTACAACATAACTTCATCAAATTAAGATAAAAATATTGTACATAAGCCCATGATTTCAAAGAGGTGGACCACTAACATGTCCTTGCGCTTTCATCCGGTAACCGTTCACGATCGTACACACCTAGTGAGGTCCCGTTACCTTATAATATATCAATTAATTAAAACCATGTCCCATTTGATTTAACATTAGGTCTAAGTCCATAAACACAACCTTGTTAACAACAAAGTCCACAAAAACATCCCCATGGAGTTCGGCCATACACCATGGCCGAACCCATGGTCCATTATTTCTACTTAATTACCATATTGCCATCCATGGTCCATAAATTTAGACATTACATACATGGATCCACCAATGATCCACAACCATAGAACCATAAATAAAACCCTCCATTCCTTTAATCATATTAGGTCCATACATGACCAATAAAAATTGGTTCATGAGGTTCGGCCATACCCCATGGCCGAACCCTATGATGTCTAACTTTCCAATTATATCAATTGTCATTCTTGAATCCATAAATCAAGGTTCCTTCCTCTTTGATCGAAAAGTCCCTTATTAAAACCTTTCTAAACTAATAACCATCTTCCACGGGGTTTGGCCATACTCCATCGCCGAACCCTATGGTTCATAATCTTCTCTTTAAACATCATTAATAACATTCCATGGTTTTCATGATCTAATTGTATCTAAAACCATCAACCATACATCCATTTAAAATAAATCATAATTAATCTTTCATATGGGGTTCGGACCTTCATCATGGCCGAACCCTATGATTCATCTTTTCCTTCTATAAATCAAATTAAATTTAACAACACCATCCATAAAACATAACCAATGTTCCTCCATGGGGTTCGGCCCTTCATCATGGCCTAACCCTATGGTTCATCAACTTCTCTTAAACCTCAACATTCACCGCTTAATATTTTTCCATGGGGTTCGGCCATACACCATGGCCGAACCCTATGGTTCTTTTCTTTAAATAAAATTATCAAAATACTTACCGGTTCAGCGATTCCTCCGGTTTTCCTTCGTTCCGACTCGTTCTTCCGATTCTTTTCTTCCTTCTACTTGATCTTTCACACTTGCTGGCTGCCTCCTCCTTCTCTGAATGATGCCGAGACTGATCTTTGATGAAACCCCTTGAATGTGTATGTCGTGCGCACTACATTTCCTTGATTATGCCGTGTGCACTACCTTTCCTTGATGTATGCCGTGTGCACTACCTTAGTTTTATAGAAGTTCCACTCGGTTCCATATTTAGAAGGTGCCTTGTACCCTTTGTTGCCTCTCTTTTATCAAACTTCCACTCAATCCTTATTAGAAGGTGCCATGATCCTCTTAACTTAGCAATTCCCTTATACCATTTTTAACCAAAGGAAATGACACCTTTCCAAGATTCGCTAGCGCATTATCTTGGATATGCAAATCTCTCATGCGGCCAAGTAACTTCTTTATTTGGCAATCTCCTAGTTTCATTCTTAACTAAGGAAAAGACCATCTTAAGCATATCAACGTGAATTGCTTATCTATTCTATATTTCATCTCCTAAAGTTTTTCCATCAATACCTTTCATGCACATGCAATCTTCCAATTTCCTTTATACGCATGACAATTAATCCAAATCCCTTATTTATATATATATATATTGCATTACTATTTTTAATTCAGCCCCATTTAATTTAAATTGAACTCACTTGGTGGTCAACAAAGTTAACCATGACCCATTGGGTCCCAATTGGCATTTTGACCCAAATAACAACATTGATCCAATTAAATGCGCCTTACCCATTTATTTCTATTGAAACCATTTCCACAATCCGTTAGGTCTTAATTGGGCAATGACCCAATACTTTACCCATCTAAGGTCCATATCTAATAATTCACAAATTAAATGGGTAATTTTCATATATATTAATAACTTGAAAATCCGGGGTGTTACATGTTGTGTATTATCCATCAAGAGGTAACCGGAGACCACACTCCGTCTGGGCGTCTGTAAGGCATTTGTGAGGGATACCTTGATGAGAAGATTCCATCAAGAGGATGTTTTGTGATTGTGATATGGAAGATGGGTGGGACTCATGGCATATGACACCCATGGCATGGCATTGTATCAGCATGATTATGATCTCTATTATCATGCATTGTTTTTGGTTTTACCTGTATGATTGGATCTCTATTATCATACACTGTTTTGGATACGATGTTTTACAGATATGACATGGTGTATTATATCTTGATTTTCATACTAACCCATGTGTTTGACCCTAATTGGAATACCTACTGGGCGCGTTGTCTAACGCCCTATTTCTACCTTAGTTGATGACACAGGGAATGGAAGGAACGAAGGACGCGATCGGAGCCAAGCTTAGGAGCTTGGATGATTAAGTTTCATTTTGTTTAAGTTACTCATGGATAATGTATTTGAGTAACTAGTTCGTGGGACTGTAATAACGTAGATTATTTGCTATGGTTTGGAATGTTAATTTTGGCTATTTTAACGTATGATATTTATGATTAAGTGAGGGACATCCTAGCTATCTAAAATGGAATAGAATTATGATTCTATTATAATTCCGATTTATTTTGCATGTTTAACTTGAGTATGTGTGAACCATTTTAGTGGACTTGGTCCACGCACACGTATGATTGGCAAGTTAAGGGTCAGGCTATGAAAGTTCGGACTTAGCTAGCGTCGTGACTTCCCGCTCTCTCTCACTCTTTTATTAAAGAAAAAAAAAATAGACTTTGATTTTCGGCGAGTGAAAAAGGGCAGGACGTTATACTTGGCATCAGAGCCAAACAAGAAGGATGAATCTTTCGAAGTAAGATTAAAGGGGTATCATGTCTCATTGACAGATAAGAATCCTAACTGACCAACTCTTCGGAGTCCTTTGCACGGGGGCTGGATTAATTTACTTCGTTAGACTCAGACTAAAACATTCAATCTGAGAGCAACACTTGATGAAAAAGGAATGATAGCAAGGGAAGGACAGTCACTTTAAATTGGATTTATCAAACATAGCAAATTAGGAGATATTTCCCCGATTTCCCCAAAACAAGAAACAACTCTTGATACTTAGGAAGCTTCCCCAAAAATAAAGAAATACAAAGAGTGCTTATTTGGAAATTTCCCCAAACTACGAAGAACACAAAACTTTACAAGGAAGCTAAGTCAAACGATGTTTCAATGACTTAGGAAAATGCCTCCAAAAGGAAGACATACCCAACATAACCAACAAAAGGAAGAAGAACATAACGAAGAGAGTTAGGACAGTACAAACATTTCTGAAGTACCTCCTGAACTACGGAATCTAGTACAAGCGGTAGTCACTTCCATTTTACAGCAACTCTTGAGCGGAAATGGTGTAACGCCCCGCCATTTTTCACTTGCTGAAAATCAGAGTCTATTTTTTTTTTAATAGAAGAGTGAGAGAGAGCGGGGACATCACGACGCGAGCTAAGTCCTAGCTTCTAAAGCCGAATCCTTAACTAGCCAACCATACGTGTTCGTGGACCAAGTCCACTAAAATGGTTCACACGTACTCAAGTTAACATGCGGAATAATTCATAGATGCGGAAATACAATAGAATAACAATTCTATTACATTTTAGATAGCAAGGATGTTCATCACTTAATCATAAATATCATACGTTAAAATATCCAACTTAACATTCCAAACCATAGCAAATAATCTACGTTATTACATTCCTGAATGTTAGCTACTCAAAATACATTGTCCATGAGTAACTTAAATAAAATGAAACTAACACATCCAAGCTCCTAAGCTTGGCTCCAATCTCGTTCCTCGTTCCGTTGAATTCCTGTATCATCAATTAGGGTAGAAATAGGGCGTTAGACAACGCGCCCAGTAGGTACTCCAAGTACGGTCAAACACATGGGTTGGTATAAAAATCAGATATAATACATCATACTGTACTTGTAAAGCATCGTATCCAAAACAGTGTATGATAATAGAGATCCAATTATACAAACAGAAACAATGCATGATAATAGAGATCATAATCATGTTGATACAATGCCATGCCATGAGTCCCACCCATCACCCATATGACCAAAACATGTAGTATCCTTTTGATGGAAAACTCATCATCAAGGTATCCCCAGAGTTGCCTTATGGATGCCCCGACGGAGTGTGGTCTCCGGTTACCTCTTGATGGGATAATGCACATCAATACGCCCCGACGGAGCGTGGGTCTCCGGTTATCTCTTGATGGATAATACACTCTCACCCTGATGAAGATTACTCTTATCACGAGGAAGAAGAAAGCAATGTTAACATACCACCAGTGCCTCCTGAGTTACAAAATCTAGTTCAAGCGGTGGTTACTTCAGTGCTCCAACAACGTCTGAATGAGAATGGAATAGCCAATGGTAACAATGACAGGAATATGGTCAGGGACTTCCAGCAACCGCGCCCTCCTTACTTCAACGGAAAGGAAGGGGCTGTCGGAGCAGAAAATTGGCTAAAGAAGATTTCTCAAATCCTGACTTTGCTGAATATTACGTATCATGCTCACAAGATCTTACTGGCCACATCACAGCTAATTGATGATGCTGGTAAGTGGTGGGAGGTGATAGAGAAGCAGCGATCACTTATACCTGAAGGAGAAAGGACTGCCATGACTTGGGAACAAATCTCAACTACCTTCCTAGAACATTATTTTCCCGAGGAAGAGAAGGAACGACAGATACAGGCTTTTCTATCTTTGGTCTATCTGTGTATGCATTCTATATGGTGGATACTGAGCATCGAAGGGCACGGAAGTTTGACCGGGGCCTTCGGCCTAACATAAGGGCCAAGGTCACTATATTCAAGGCGGTTACATTGGCAGAAGTGGTCAGCATGGCCACAATAGCAGAGCGGGAATTGGCTGAGTCGACGCGATTTGACAATCGCCGAGCTCTGAGTGGGAGGGGTACATTCCAGCCCAACAAGAGGTTCCGACCAAACTTAGCAGACCCGCACCATCTAAAGGGTCAACGGGGGGCTTCCGTCCCAACCATCCCTCCCCATCTGCATCAGTCGTACAGGCTCCCAAAAGTGGGAACAATTGCTTATATTGTGATCAGCCTGGTCACTTTAAGAGGGAGTGTCCCAAACTCAATAAACCCTCATACTCCAGAGGCTCATCTCTGCCACCAGTTAGGCCAGTTAATTCACGTGGAGGGAGGAAAGCTAATCAGGCGGGGCGGCCACCTACAGGATCTGGATGGGTTTTCAATTTAGCACCTCCAGCAGCAGAGGATCATTCTGTGATACAAGGTATGGCAGTAGTCAGTAGTTCCTACGCCTTTGGATTATTTGACTCGGGAGCATCACACTCATTTATATTTGCTGCATTTGTAATTGCTACTACTACGTTGGTAAAAAAATTGTCCACATCATTCACTATTGTATGCCCCGTCGGAGACACATCATTAGGACTTATATGCACAGTATTGAATACAGAACTTGCTGGACTCAGATTTGAGTTCAATTATTTGGTGATTGATATGATAGAATATGATATTATTTTTGGCATGGATTGGTTGGCTAGCTTTAAGGCCAACATTGACTGTTATCGTTGCAGGGTGACATTTTGGTTGCCCGAGGAAAAACAACATGTGGTGCGTACTGACAAGCAAAGTAGACTGCATGAAGGATTGAGTCATGTGGTATTGAACATTATTAAAATCAACAAGACACCGGTGGTTGAACTTCCGAAAATAGTAAGGGACTGTGCAGACATCTTTCCAAAGGAACTCCCTAGTTTGCCTCCCATGAGGGAGATCAGTTTTGAAATTAATCTGTATCCCGGTACTGCACCAGTGTCATTACCACATTACCGTATGGCACCAGCAGAGATGTCCGAGTTAAAGAAGCAGATTGATGAACTGCTTAGATTGGGGTGCATTCGGAACAGTACATCGGCATGGGGAGCTCCAGTTTTATTTGTAAAGAAAAATGATGGTTCACTCCGTATGTGTGTGGACTATCAAAAACTGAACCAGCTAACAGTCAGAAATAAATACCCTCTACCCAAGATTGATGACTTATTTGATCAACTTAAAGGTTCCAGTCATTTTTCTAAGATTGACTTGATGTCAGAATATCACCAAATTCGGGTTAGAGAGGACGACATACAGAAGACAGCTTTCAGAATGCGGTATGGGCTATATGAATTTGTAGTCGTGCCGTTTGGACTCACCAATGCATCGGCTGTGTTCATGGATTTAATGAACATGATCTTCCGTCCTTATTTGGACCAATTTGTAATTGTATTCATCGATGATATTTTGATTTACTCCAAGACTCAGAAAGAGTATGCTGAACACCTGAGAATAGTTCTGGACATTTTGAGGAAGAACCAGTTATATGCTAAAGCCAGTAAATGTGAATTTTGGCTATCGGAGGTCAATTTTTTGGGGCATGTTATATCGGAAGAAGGCATAGCTGTGGACCCGGCTAAAATGGCGGCAGAAAGAGACTGGAAAACGCCAAAGAATATAACCGAGATCCGTAGTTTCTTGGGATTGGCGGGTTATTACAGGAAATTTATTATGGACTTCTCAAAAATTGCATCTCCATTGACTCGACTCACTCAGAAAGGAGTCAAATATGTATGGTCGGATTTGTGCAATCAAAGGTTTGAAGAGCTGAAGAAGAGACTTACCATTGCTCCCATCTTAGTTTTGCCGGAACGAGGCAGGAATTACGAGGTATATTGTGATGCTTCAGGAGAAGGAATGGGGTGTACACTCAGTCAAAGTAATCGTGTGGTGGCATTCGGATCAAGACAATTAAAAATACATGAACGTCTCTATCCTACGTACGATCTTGAACTAGCTGCAGTGGTTTTCGCTCTCAAAAGTTGGAGACATTATCTTTATGGCGAGAAATTTGAAGTGTTTTCAGATCATAAAAGCTTGAAATACTTGTTTGATCAAAAAGAGCTCAACTTGAGGCAGCGCCGATGGATGGAATATCTGGCAGATTACGAGTTTGCACTGCGATATCACCTTGGTAAGGCAAACAAGGTGGCGGATACCCTCAGTCGTTTATCATATGCATCAGCGGAATGTTTGATAAGGACAGAATGGGAGATGCTGAATACTGTTCGGGAGTTTAGACTTTATCTCAACAATCATGGGACTATGTACAGTATGAACATACGGTCCAATATGGTTACCAAAATTGAATAGGAACAACGAACAGACCCAGAAGTGGAGGAAATTTGGGCCAAACTGTCTAATGGGGAAGTCATACCGGAATGGGAAGTATGACTGGGACAGGGTCTTGCATTACGAGGAAGGATATATGTACCTTAGAACTGCCGAAAAGAATTCTTGGTTGAGGAATATCAGACCAAACTCTCTATTCATCCGGGCAGCACAAAGATGTATCACGACCTGAAGAGACATTGTTGGTTGCACGGATTAAAAAGAGATGTGGCAGTATTTGTGGCTCATTGCTTAACATGTCAGCGGGTTAAGACGGAACATCAGCAACCACCAGGGTTACTCAAACCCTTACCAGTGCCAGAATGGAAATGGGAACACATCTCTATGGATTTTGTTACAGGATTGCCAAGGTCACCAAAGGGCAACGATGCGATATGGGTTGTGGTAGACCGACTGAACAAGTCAGCACATTTCATTCCTATTAAGATGACAGATTCATCTGAAACTTTGGGTCGGAGATATATTAAGGATATCGTCAGATTGCATGGTATTCCTTGGACTATAGTGTCTGACAGAGATGGTCGATTCACTGGCAGAGTATGGTAGAGCATGCAATAGGCCATGGGAACAGATCTATTGATTAGTACAACATTTCATCCGCAGACTGATGACAGTCTGAGAGGACAATACAGACACTGGAAGACATGCTGAGAGCATGTATGTTAGATTTCAAGGGTGGATGGGAGGACCACTTGCCTTTGGTAGAATTCTCATACAACAACAGTTACCAGGTAAGCCTCCAGATGGTACCATTCGAGACATTACATGGTAGACCATGTAGGTCACCAGTGTGCTGGACAGAGGCCGGTGAGCCTGCATTTATTGGACCTGAATTGGTTGCAGAGACTACATCGCAGATACAGTTGATACGGCAGCACCTATTGACTGCGCAGAGTCGTCAGAAGAGTTATGATGACAACAGAAGGAGGTTCCTTGAATTTGAAGTGGGAGACATGGTGTTCTTGAAAGTCTCGCCGCAAAAGGGACACATGAGGTTTGGAAAGAAAGGGAAATTATCACCAAGGTATGTGGGACCATTTTCTATCATAAAATGGATGGGGTACGTGGCTTATCAATTGGCACTCCCATCACAGTTGGCATCTTTACACGATGTGTTCCATATATCTATGTTGAGAAAGTATAATCCTGATCCTTCTCACGTATTGAATGTACAAGACATAGAGGTTCAGAGCGACGTGACATACGTCGAGAAGCCTGTCCGAATGGTGGACACAGAACAAAGGGTGCTACGGAACCGAGCGATCCAGTTTGTCAAGGTAGTATGGGATCGACATGGCGTTGAGGAAGCTACACGGGAACTCGAGTCAGAAATGAGGAAAGCTCATCCTGAGTTATTTATGTAAATATTCGAAACCCTACTTCACTCGATTTTCGGGACGAAAATTTTAAAAAGAGGATTGTATTGTAACACCTCGGATTTTTCAGATTATTATTTTATATGACATTTAGTCTTTTAAATGGTGGATTTTAGAATTGGACCTTATATGGATAAGGAATTGGGGGCCATGACCCAATTAAGACCCAATTAAATTGTGACATTAGTTTTATTAAAAAATTAAATAGGATAGTGCATAGCTGAACTTTTTTTGTGAAATCTATAAATTTATGCACATGAGAGATATGTGGGATTCTAAATCCACAAATGATATGTTAGAATAATTGAAGAGGGATTTGTTTAATTAAATTGGATTTGAATATCCAAGGAAATGTTCAAAATCAAATGAAGATTATGCATGGTCGAATTGTAGATAATGAATATCTACATTATGTGAATAGAATATTTTAAAGAGGAATAAGATAGTTGAGAAATAATTAAAAGATTGAGCATGGTCGAAATTTGGGTATTAATATCTACATTATGCGCATGGATGGGAAGCCAAAGGAAACTATCTAATATAGATAGTGATAGAAACAAGGAAGGTTTTAAATTGGGCAAGGGAGGTCGGCTATTACCATCTAATGGCAAGGGGTGCACGGCTAAGGGGTTGCCATTGTAAGAAATTTCTAAGGATGGATTAAAGGGAGATTATAAAAGGAGAGAGGGGCAATGGCACAAGGTTTACACCTCCATAGCCGAAACCTCTCTATCTTTCTCTTAATTTCTCTCACACGACAATAGCAAAGGAAGAAAAGGGCAGCAACAAGAAGGAGTTCTTGTTTGGAGAAAAGCAAAGGGAAAGGAAAAAAAATTGGAAGAGCAAGAAACCAAAGGGGAAAATGTTAGTATGTTGATTCATAATTTTATGTTTTGAAATCAAAAGAACCATAGGGTTCGGCCATGATGGTTGGCCGAACCCATGAAGAAAAAATTGGAGATGGGTAAATGGTTTTAAAAGAGAAGAAAGAACCATAGGGTTCGGCCATAGTGCATGGCCGAACCCCATGGAAATATTTGATTAGTTAATTGGTTTTAAAGATTGAAAACCATGGTGTGTTCTTGATTCATTGATTGAGTTTATATTTTTAGATTTTGGATCATAGAAAATCATGATTATTTCATGATGGTTTGAATAATGAAAACCATGGAGATTTATGGTTTAGATTAACAAATTTAAATGATGAAAATCCATGGAGGAGTTTGATAATATTTAAAGGAAAAATTGGATGGACATTGGGTCGGCCTTGGTATGGCCGAACCATGATGTGTTGTGGTTAAGCTTTGGGATTCAAAATAATAAAAGGAAGAGGTGAGGTTCGGCCATGGTGTATGGCCGAACCCCACCAAACTTTTTATGGAAGTGATGATCGGTTTTGATGGGATCTAAACCAATGGCTAAGATCATGAACCATAAGGTTCGACCATGGTGCTTGGCCGAACCCCATGGGGTAATTTGGAATGGAGATTAAATAGGAAACTATCTAATTAAGGGAAGGGGCTGCTAAATTTAGAAAGCTTCCATGTATGGAAGGGGTGGCTAAATTGAAAAGCACTCCAATTTTGGAAAGGAGTTTCTAATCTTAGAAAGTTCCCATTTATGGAAAGTTGGAATCTATATATGGAAACCTTCCATTTATGGAAGATGTTGTTAATTATGGAAAAACCATCTAATTTGGAAGGTGTTTCCAAATATAGAAAGGAGGTTGCTTATTGGGAAAGTTTCTATTCTTGAAAGTAGATAGTAAAATTAGAAAATATCTACTTAAAGACCATGAAGATTATTTATGGAAACCATCCCAAGAATGGAAGGTAAGGCTTGATTATGGAACCTAATTTAAATGAATGGATTAATTGACATGAGTGAGGTTCGGCCATGATGTATGGCCGAACCCCACTAGGGTTTTGCTTTTGGAAACCTTGTTATTTATGGAATATGATATTCACTCATAGAAGGGTTGGTGTTTAATTAAGAAACCTTCTAAATGTGGACCTTAGGTTAAAAATGGAAGGAAGAGTTATTTTTAGAAAACTTTCCATTTATGGAAGAAGGTTGATATTTTGGTAAGTTAAATAGGGAAACCTTCTAATGATAGAAGGGGAGATTAATAAAGGGAAGTTCTATTCTTGGAAGGTGAAATATAAATTTGGAGACCTTCCAATTATGGAAAGGTAGGGATTAATTGGAAAGTATGTACCATTGGGTTCGGCCATGGTGTATGCACAAAATCAAGGAGTGATATTCACACATGGTTTACCTAAGATGGGCAACACACCTAGATGTATTGGATTTACATTGGGCGGTGATTGGCTATAATTGGGGAGATATTCTTGCTCTAGTGGGAATAGGATTCTAAGAAGGAAAGAAGAACCCAACGAGGCAACACAAGAATAGAAGATCGAATGGGATGGGCAAGTGGTGAATGCGCCTACAACAAGGATAGAAATTACTGTTTTAGTGGCACACGGAAATTGCTAAGCATGGGATGACCACCAACTGGAAGCATTATAAACAAGGCAGCCGAGCAAAAGAAAAGGAGTGCTGAAAAACGCTGCATTCAAAGAGAGAGGCAGCAGTAAGACAAAGGGGCGCACGACATACACCATCAAGAAGGTCTTGACATTGGTATGCTCTGGCAATAAGATCAGTCTCAGTTGTGTGAAAGATCAAGAAGAAGGAGGAAATGGCTAAAGGAGGAGAAGATTGGAAGAGCAAGAACAAACGAAGGAAAACTGGAGGAGTCGCGGAACCGGTAAGTAATTTTAATAATTTTGTTTAAAACAAAGGAACCATAGGGTTCGGCCATGGTGTATGGCCGAACCCCATGGAAGAAAATTAAGGGATGAATGTTGAACTTTAATGGAAAGGATGAACCGTAGGGCTCGGCCATGATGTATGGCTGAACCCCATGGAAAGACATTGTTTGTTTTATGGGTTATTTTATGGACTTGAAAATGGTAATGGATGATGTTAAATATGTTGGAATAATGTTAGGAGGGAATTTCATGATGAAAGGTCGTACAAAATATGCAATGGAGAAGACTGACAAAACAGTCAGTCGACTGAATCTTTGATTCTATAACACTCCAATTTCTCCATGAAGTGGATAATTACAAAAATGTCCCTGGTTTGTTAAATTAATTATTTTGTGATGTCAAATAAGGACATGGTGGGGCCCATTGCTCAAATTAAGATCATATGAGCACATTATTAATGTCAAGCTTGATTGGATGGATAATGAACATCAATTGGGTCGAAAATGGCTAAATGGGTCAAAGGGTCCAATTGGACCCAATGGGTCATAATGGATGATTTGACCATTGTGTAAGCTCAAATTAATTGGGGTCAGGCTGAACTGAATGGAAATCAAGTATAGGAAAAATGGGTAGGCTTGAAACACAAGTGAAAACCAAATAGAAATGGCAAGATCAGCCCATGAATGGGTCATGTTGTCAAAATGGGTCAAGGGGTTGATTGGGGACCCAATGGGTCGGGTTGACCAAGTTGACCACGGATGACCGTGTGGGCCCTTAATTGAACTCAAGTGTGAGTTAGTTTAGCTTGAGTTGGATTGATTTGGAGTGAGTTTGATTTAAGAAAAGAGTTGACTCAAACTTGGTGCATTAAATGTGATGAGTTGGATGAGTTAGGTTAGAATAAAAATATCTTGAGTTAAGTGAGTCAAGAAGAAGTGGAAAGGCATTGTTAATCACACATAACTCTTGGAGAATCAATCTCAGCCGTTGAGTGTGGAGAGGTGCCTTGGCAAAGCCAAGGGACACCTAGGTTGGGCGGCACCAATTCATTGAATGGATGCATTGGTTCATTTCCAAAGGGTGCAACGTTTGGCACCAAGGGGTGTCTTGAATGACACCCAATACCCCATCGGTTTTGGCAAGATTAAATGAGGGAGGATGAATGGGAGATGGGGCTGAAACTACAAAAGGAAAAGGTTACCATTCTTGGCCGATTTCCACTTTGAAAATCCAAGAATTCCCATCTCTCTCTCCCTCTCTCCAAATTCATTTTCTTGGCTGAACAGCAAAGGTTTTGGCACCAGTTAATCAAGCATAAACAGTAAATGAAAGAAGGCAAAGAAGGATTGGAAGTAAAGATTAAAAGCAAGGAAGTTTGGTAAGTTTTTACTTAAGTATTTGGTTTAATAAAGAGCTTGAAGTTATAAAATTTGGATGACATAATTTGGTCATGTATGGCCGAATTTGTCATAGGTTTAAACCTGGGATTAGATGGCTTAAAAGGATAAGAAAATATGTCATAGAGTTCGGCCACCATGGAGGGCCGAACCCCATGCAAATGATTGTTTGGTTTTGATGTTTTTGAAACAAATAAACCATGAAGTTGGTGGACTGTTTTGATGTTTCATTAAGACTCAAATGCATGTTTTAAAGAGGGTTAAAACATGGACTGAAAGGTCATCAAGGACTGAAGGTAACATGGGTCTTAATCATGGATTAAAATTGATGAAATGGACCATTTGGATCGGCCATCTTTGATGGCCGAATCCCATGAAGTGTTATGGTTAATTGGACAAAGTGATGAATTTATTTGGATGGTTTTGAGAGGTAAAAATGTAGTAATGTTATACTGATTAATACTTGTCTAAATGAGACTTAAAACATATTCATAAGGACCAAGACATGGACATAGGGTTCGGCCACTTTGGATGGCCGAACCCCATGAATGGATGTTGGTATTTTGATGGTTTTTAGAAGGTTAAAAACCATGCAAAATCATGGAGGTTTTTACATATTTTAATAAGGCTAAGTGGCTGATTAATAAGGTTTAAAATTGTAGGCCATTTGGTTCGGCCAATTGTGTTGGCCGAACCCCATGAAATAGTATGACATTTTTATGGTAATATGTGATGGTTTTAGGAGATCAAAATCATACAAGTTTATGGGTTTCTTATGTGATTTAAATGGCGATGAGCTTACTGTTTTGGTCGGTCATGGGATGGCTGAACCATGTAGCAATCATAACCAAAAATTATGTATGAATGTTGGAATTATGGAACCATTGGGTTCGGCCATATGTATGGCCGAACCCATGGACCATTTGATTTAAAATTTGCTATGAATTTAGTGTAAGCAAAGCAAAAACATAATCTGATGGATGATGGAAAGTAGGATAAAAACCCATAGGATGTGGTTCGGCCATGTAGTATGGCTGAACCCCATCAACAATTATTTGATGGAATGGATTAAATGGTCTAGGTGTATGGGAAGTATTTGTTATTGATTCCATGATTTTATAAAGGGTTTAAAGTATTCCAATGGAGAACCATTTGGTGATGGATAAGTGGGATTACAAGGTTCGGCCATGCATAGGGCCGAACCCCATAAAATGATAATTGTTTTGACATGGCTTAGCTTAGTGGCAAAGCTGTAAATAAGGTTGATGATGTAAATATGGATAGAGAAAGTTTAAAAGAACATGAAAGAAGGTTAAACCAAGGAGGTATGGTTCGGCCATGATGTATGGTCGAACCCTACCAAGACATGTTTAAAGGGTTAAATATTTAAGAGTTGATTTAATGAAAAAGGAGTTTAAATCCTAAGTTGGTGGTGCTCGGCCATGGGCATGGCAGAACCCCACATGATGATTTTTGGGTCTTGGATGTCAATAGACATTTAATTATTAGTATGATTTAATCACTGCTACACCACAAGGTGACGGAGGTGAACGACGGGCAAGTCGTGAGCAAGTGACGCTTTAAGAAAGATCGAACACTGAAGAGAATCTTCAGTAGGTTTCCTACCTACTTATAACCACAATTATGATTTGGTTTTATCATGTTTTTATGAGATATGTTATATTTGATATTATGTTTCAAATATGGTTTTGAATGATGTGATATGTATTTACAAAATGACATACATGTACATTGACATCTCATGCATGGACATGGGATGATGACTGAGGTTATACAGTGTTACAGTTATGAGTTACTGTCCTCCTTAGGGGATGAGAGTCTCGCCAGGAGGAGTAACATGGTGATCATAGTCACATTGGTCTCCTTAGGCGATGAGAGTCCCGCCAGGAGGACTAATATGTGATATGAATCAACTCAATGATGAAGGGTCCTTCCACAGGTAACGAGGATTACTGTGGATCACCTTATCATGTGAGACCCAGATGGAAGAGTATTGTGATTTACCTTGACGGTGAGAGTCTCGTCAAGTGATGACTATGTATGTGTGATAGGGTGGGGCTCATTACAATTGCATACATACATAGCATGGTTTTATATGTTTTTTATTATCCTGTACTTTGATATATATGCATGTTTTATATGCTAACCATGTGGTAGCCCTACTCGGGAACCTACTAGGTGCGTTGATCTAACGCCCTAATTCTATCCTTAGAGGATAATGCAGGATCAAGGAAAGGGAAAGAGAAGGTCGATGACCGGGAGGGGAGCCAAGCCTAAGTGCTTGAATGATGAACAAGATTTCTTTATTACTGTCATTTGAATTATATTTTGATGGACATGTAATAAGTTAATTCTTTGCTATGGTTTGATTAGGCTATTAACTATGGATGGTTGTTTTATCTTAATTATCAATTGAGACTGTTACTTGCTATCTATTCATATTATTCCACAGTTAGTCTAGTTTATTCTGCATGTTATTGTTAGTTCCATGTGTGGATTATTTATCATGATCTAGTCCATGTACACATGGGTGGCCAGTTAAGGTTCAGACTTGAGTAGTCTGAACTTAACTCGCGTCGTGACGCCTCCCGCTCTTGTTCACTCTGAGTTTCTTTCAAAAGAAATTTTCAGACTCTGATTTTCGGAAGGGTAAAATGGGCGAGGCGTTACAGATTCAGTCGACTAATCTGGTATTGGACGAATCATAAACGAATTTCTGGGAGTTTCAGCCGACTGAATATGGGATTCAGTCGACTGAACAAATGGTGGACGAAAATAGAAAGAGTTTCTGGAAGTTTCAGCCGACTGAATCACAAGATTCAGTCTACTGAACATAGACGTAACGGATAAGAAAAAAGGATTTTGGAAGTTTCAGTCGACTGAATCTACACTGGCTGAACATACAGTCAATCTGATCCAAAGTCAGCGGACTGAATCTCTGATTCAGTCGACTGAAAGAGGATTGACTAGGGATACGAAGGGTTTGACTCAGAGTCACCCAACTGAATCTGTGATTCAGTCGACTGAAAGGTTACGAGTCATGGTAAGAATAGTTCCGAGTTGGAGTTCCGCCGACTGAAAGTATATTTTAGTCAACTGAAAGTCTGCGGGTAAGACAGAGGACTGTATCTGGGATGATTCAGTCGACCGAATTCCTGATTTAGTCGACTGAATTGAAAATTTGATGCCTATGTATATTTTTATGAATGGTTCACCAAACCAAGGGATGAAGAGAAGGATTAGGGTTTTATTTTGTGAATCATGAATCTATGTAATGGATCAATTTTGGACTTAAACAAGTTGGGTTTATGGACTTAGACATCATTGTAAATCAAATGGGACATGGTTTTAATTGATTGATATATTTTAAGGTAACGGGACCTCACAAGGTGTGTACGATCATGAGCGGTTACCGGATGAAAGCGTAAGGACACGTTAGTAGTCTTTGGTAGGATTCCACATATTTGAAACCATGGGTTTATGTACAATGTTTTTATCTTAATTTGATGAATTTACGTTGCAAATGATATGTTTCAAATTGTGATTTTTAATGCTATGTTTATATAATAAAATAACATGTGATTCATTAGCATCTCATGCATGGCATGGGTGAAGGATATGTAACTGGAGGTGCCACACTCCGTCGGGGCGTCCGAAAGACCTATGTGGGGGTACTTATATGTACTTGTGATGTGGGACTCATTGCCTTTGACATCATGACATGGCATGGATTATATGATTTTTGACATTATGATATTATTATATATATTTTGTACTAACCATGTGTTAGCCCTAATTGGAATATCTACTGGGCACGTTGTTCTAACGCCCTACTTCTACCCTAGGGGATGATATAGGAAATGAAGGGAACGATGAACGCGAAACGGGCCAAGCATGGGAGCTTGGATGCTTTTAATTTATATTTTAATTAAGTTACTTATGGATTTGTAATTTGAGTAACTAGACTTCGGACATGTAATAACTTAGATGATTTGATATGGTTAGATGGTTATTTGGATAATTATGTTATGTTAATTATGATTAAGGACTTGACGTACTTAGCTATCTAAAATGGAATAGAATTAGGTTCTATTATAATTCCGCAATTATGATTTTAATCCGCATGTTTATATTCTTATGTGTGAACCGTTCTCATGGACTTAGTCCATGCACACATAGGGTTGGCCAGTTAAGGTTCGGACTTTAGAAGTTCGGACTTAGCTCGCGTCATGACGTTACGTTCTTGCTCACTCTTGTTTATAAAAAAAAATAGACTCTCATTTACAGAAAGCGAGGAGTGAAAAAGGGTGGGGTGTTACATATTGATAGTTGGATAAGCTATGGGGAGTGTTGATTACTAGGAAATCATTGGTGTATGGGGGAGAATGAATGCTAATCTTTTCTAGTCAATGGATGCGTATCTATGTTTTAGATAACCGCTCTAATGATTGTCTATTGTTGCTTGCTTTTGTGCTGAAACAGGAAATCATGATTTGAAGCAAGCTGAACAAGAATATACGAAGATCATAGTTTTGTTTTTCCATTTGAATATGTACATGTAATTGATGTAATATTTGTATTGGGCATGTAACTAAGTGAGCTTCTAGGTTTTCTCATGAAATTGACAAATGGGGAGATTGTTAGTACCCCGGCTTGCCGAGTCCCTATGTTTGTCAATTCCATGACTCGAGAAGAAGCACTTGCTAAGAAGATTGAAGACTCAAGGTGAATAAGAGTGAAGATCATGCTCCACCGATTTGTAGGTCATCTTATATGGCAATCACAACAGGTATTTGGTCATAGATGATTTTATGTGGTACCCACACCTTAGGAGGACTATCTCTAGGTTTAGTTGAACAAATGATTAAACCATAAGAAGCCTAAGAAGGGAAGCTGGACAGTGACTGAAAGTGAACTTGGAAATATGAATTAAGTTCACTGTTAGCTTGACTAGTCGTTCTCACCGACCCCTCGGTGAAGACAGGATTGACCCATCGTGGTCAAAATACTGGTCGGCTAGATTGACAAAGGTTCTAGAACGTAGAACTGTAATTCTGGGTATGCCTCTAATCGAGAATCTCGTATGCACCGACCCCTCGGTGAAAGGTTGAAACGACCCCTCGTGGTCAACTGCTCATCGATGATAACTTATGAGTTCTGGAACTTAGAACTCAGATGGACTCTCGAGGAAATAAACATATCGATATTTCAAGACCGATCGAGAGTACCAGGACTGACCCCTAGGTAAAGGGCGATAGGTCGGTCTAGGTAAGACTAGTTTCTGGACTTGAAACTTTGTCAGAATGGTGTTGCTCTAGACCGAGCCTCTCCTATTGTCCGACCTCTTGGTGCCATGACTGTCAACCCATCGGTGCCATGACCTATCGACCGAGAAATAATAATGTCATTGGGAGTGCATTTAATGTGCAACGATCAGGTGGTTGAACGATAATAAATATGAACACTGACCCATCGGTGCCACCGACCTGTCGGTACTCGACAATTTGAAAAACTGTGAAAATTCCTCTATAAATATGAGTGTTGTACAATCGCTTGATTATCTTCCTTGAACTGAGAAGAGTCACACACTCTAAGGAACGATGACTATCTTGTGCCTACACATGAGACTCATAAGCAACCAATCTATCGATTGAGTTTGAATGAGAGAAAGAGATGTGAAAATAAAAGATATAAACTAGGAAAGCTTTGGTAAAACCAGTTTCTTTCTAACCCTCAGATTGTGATTGCTTTACGATTGCTAAACGGAGGAGCGTTAGAACACATTTGGTGGATCTTCGAGAAGCACACATCAACGAGAAAGAGCTTCAAGGCAAGTGCTTCTTGGTTTTAAATTTGTTTTTAAAACCTTTGTCCCGAAAGTGGATTAAGGAAGATTGGCTCTGGAACCACTATAAAAAACTCTAGAGCATCGTCTCTGGCACAGTGGTGGGTGGAATTCTCAGACGATTAAGTGAGGTGGAATTCGTACTCTAATTGTCAGGATGTAAGTCCCCACGTAGTGAATTTGGAGATAACTCATGGTTAAACGAGTCCTAACAGTGGATGTAGGTTGGCTAACCAAACAACTATATATCTTGAGTCCTTGTGCTTGTGGTGTTTGAGTTCTTTTTCTTGTGTTGATTGTTTAATCACATTTGCTAACACATACTCACTTAATTGTTGTAGCTCCCAAGGGAATTTCAGGATCTTGATGAGGATGGTGACCTCCAAGTATCATTTGGAACCTTATACAAGATACTCGTTTGTACAAGTAGATTTGCAACCTAGTATTGGATTATACTTGCTTCATCTCATTTCACATGCCATGGGACTTGTACATCATTAGGAAATGAATGAATTATGTGCATTACGTCTTGTATAGGGGGTGTATGTGCTTACGAATAATTTTGTGCACATACATAGTGTCGTTTAATTCCAAGTTGCCTAACCTGTATTTTATGTGGAATGAAACTTGCTCCATGCTTGTGAATGGTATTGTTGATCAAACTTTAATCAAATGTGCTTAGGTAATCCATTCATGTACTAGTCTTTCCAAGGGGTGTAACTCATTGGAGTGTTCTTGAAAGAATGGTAGGGTTGTTTATCATGTTTTAAGTGTTAACATGATAAAAAACATGGAAGATATGTGGGTGGTTTCATACCTCATTTCCATGTACCTGATTTGTATCATCTGGGAAATGAACGTATGTCTTGTGTGCTTGAACTCTCATTTCTATGTACTCATTATTGGAATACTTTTGAGAAATGATTGCATGTTGTATGCTCTTGGTTTTCATTCCTATTCGCTTTATTTGGAATACATTTTGAGGAATGATTTTTGTTCATAAAAAACCATGTCTTAGCTAAAACCTGAGAATCTTTCATCTCATGGCATAACAAACTTGGGTAATGTATTTGAATTGGTAAATTAAGTGTGCCAAAGGTTCTTGGATTGGATTGGATCCATATTTTCAAAGTGGACTTATAACGGTAAAGTGATCCATGATCCATGTTTTTGTGCCAACTTTTAGAGGGTTGTATTGAAACTTCAAATGGCACAAAACCTGTGTGAATGTATATACTTACACTGGCATTCAAAGGTGTATAGACAAAGCATGATTTTTGTGAACTTGCATACATCACAAGAACGCACACCCTAGCATCCCTTAATCATCAAATCTTATAGGGATGATTTGTTGACTTTCCAATGTTCTAGTGACCTTCTTTATTAATAAATCTATTAGACGTTGGAATTGTGATTTGGAGAAAATAAAATTAATCATCTCCAAATTTGTCTCGGTTTGCATTCATGGTTTAATCATTCTTATGTGCCTTGAGATTTGTCACGTAAAGGTTTGATGCAACCTTGGGAATGCACCATAGAGGATTGGCTTCCAAAGAGCAAGAAATACCAAAATCTGGATTGATTGGCATTGTGAAAGCCATTTGATTGGGAAGTCCAAATCCGACGACTTGGTGTAGTGTGCTATCAATTCTTGAGTAAAGGAGAGCAGGTCTTGGAAATTGATTGCAAGAAATTCCTCCATCTTTCAATGTTAAGGAATTTCCAAGGATTTGAGTTTTCGGATAAAACTCAAACTATTTTTCAGATCTTCTTCTGTGAATCTGAAAAATCTTGGCTGAGGTAATTGTTCATTTTTATACTCTTCATTGTAGTATGATATGTTGAATGAATTAGTTACCTTGGTCGGTTGATGCATTGTACTTGGATTAGTATAAATCTGTAATAGCCCGGATTTTCAATGCAATAATTATATTGGCTATTATCTATTTTAATTGTTAAAAATTAAGATTTAAAGATGGAATGGATGTTAGATGGATAAGAATTGGGGCAATGGCCCAAGTATGGTCCAATGGATCATGGATAGGGTTAATTCTAATTAATTGGATAAATGTGGTCAATTGGGTCAAATGCCCAATTGGGACCCAATGGGTCAAGATGAATTGAGGTTTAGGGTAAATGGGTCAAGGAGAACTGATTTAATCGGGTCCTGTACCCAATTAGGACCCAAGACATGGAGTCCATCCCAATTAGGACCCAAGACATGGAGTGCACGTCATCAAGTGAGGTGGCGTGTGGTCTAAGGTAACTTGTGTGGCCGGCCACCATGGTTGACTTGGTCAACCATGGGTGAGTTCATGGGTGAATTCAAGAGGATCAAGTGAAGTGAGTTGAGTTGAATTATCTAATTAAAATCACTTGAGCTAGGTAGAAATAAATCCAAGTGCTTGAGTTAGGAGATTGAGTTTCATTTAAGTGAGGTGAGTCACTTGGAAGTTGAAAAGATTAGGTGAGTCAAAGGGGAGGTGGAGGGTTTCCATCTCAATGGAAACCCTAGACAGAAAAACGTTGGAAAGGGAGTGAGTGCCATGTGTAAGCCATGTGCCCTCTTGGTTAGCCAAGGGACACATGGGAAAGACCCCATCTTGATGAGGGTGGTTGGGGAGATTAGGGTTAGCAACAACCAAAACCCTAGGGCTAACTGTTCATCTCATTCACTCTCTCTCTCTCAAACCCTCCTTGGCCGACCCTCCCTAAGACAAGAAAAAGAGTTAGGGTTTTTCCATCTCAACTTCTCTCCCTCTCACCAAAACCCTAAGGCAAGATAGAGAGGACTCATCTCAACCCTCTTTGGCCGATCCACTCTTTGGAGAAAAAGATAGAAAATTTCCCTCTCAAACCCTCTCCCTCTCAAGCAACCCCTTTGGCCGAATACATCAAGAAGACTCTCAATCTATCTCTCCCATTTCGGTACTAACTTGGAGAAACCGAAGAACGGAGGTGGAAGAAGAAAGGACTAAGGAAGGAGAAGAACGGAGGAGCAAGACAGAACGAAAGAAAACGAAAGAGTCGCGGAATCGGTATATATTGTCTAACAAGGTTTATTAATTAGAAAGAGACTAAGGGAACCATGGTTTCAGCCATGGAATGACCGAAACCATGGGGTTCCATATGGGATTGAAAATGGTTGGCCAAATGGTTATAGGCCATGGATTTAAAATCCATCCAAGGAATGTCAATTACATGGACATAAAAGTGAAGTATGGTTCAAAATCCAAAATATGATTTTTGGAGATGGAAAAATGGACAAAACCCTAATGAATAAGATAGGTTATATAAATGAAATTGTTAAGGAATATATGTATACATGATTTATGACAACATGCATGATTAAGGAAAGATCAAACGGGTGGAACAAATGTGGAAGAACATGGTTCGGCCCTTGCATGGCCGAACCCTAAGTTTTATGTACATGGATCATATGAAGGCTCAAAAGAGGTTGGATGAGGATCGGCCATGATGTATGGCCGAACCCCATCAAATGGCCTAAGGCTTGTGGTAGGTGACTCCTAAGAAAACCATCCTCAAGATGATATGAAAATGGAAAATGGGAAGAAGAGGAGGAAACATGGGTTCGGCTATGTTGTATGGCTGAACCCCATGGAATAATTAGGTTTTAAATAATGAAAAAAATAAAATGATGGACCATGGGTTCGGCCATGTTGTATGGCCGAACCCCATGGAGGAATGTTCATAGATCTAAACATGTTTTAAATAAATAATGTTGAACTATCAAGTTAAGAAACGAAAAGATGGAAATAAGGAACCAACATGGCCGAACCCCATGAGTCATTTTTATGGATCATTTTGCAGATCTATGTATGTTTAAGAGATTGAATGATCAATCTAAGAAATGAGGGTTAAGATGGAAGAACCATGGGTTCGGCCATGTTGTATGTAACGCCCCGTCCTTTTTCACTAGTCGAAAATCAGAGTCTATTTTTTTTTTTGAATAAAAGAGTGAGAGAGAGTGGGACGCCACGACGAGAGCAAAATCCGAGCTTCCAAAGCCCAACCCTTAACTGGCCAACCACACGTGTATGTGGACCAAGTCCACTAAAACGGTTCACACGTACTCAAGTTAAACATGCGGAATAAAACATAGATGCGGAATTATAATAGAATCCTAATTCTATTCCATTTTAGATGGCAAGGTAATCCATTACTTAACAATGATTATCTTAAGTTCACATATCCAAAATAAACATTCCAAACCATAACAAATAATCTAAGTTATTACAGTCCGAATGCTAGCTGCTCAAATTACATTGTCCATGTATAATTTAAGTAAAATGAAACTAAAACATCCAAGCTCCTAAGCTTGGCTCCGATCACGTTCATCGTCTCGTCCATTTCCTGTGCCATCAACTAGGGTAAGTATGGTGTTAGACAACGCGCCTAGTAGGTATTCCAAGTAGGGTCAACACATGGGTTAGTAAAAATATCACATAGATAACATAATATCAAAACCATGTAAAACAATGCCATGCCATGGGTGTCATATGCAATGAGTCCCAGCCATCAGCCATAACATAATCACAAAACATCCTCTTGATGGAATCTCCTCATCAAGGTATCCCCACAATTGCCTTACGGACGCCCCGACGGAGTGTGGTCTCCGATTACCTCTTGATGGATAATGCACATCAAGGTCTTCCCACGAATGCCTTATGGATGCCCCGACGGAGCGTGGTCTCCGGTTACAAATCATCCCTCCCATGCCATGCATGAGATGTAAGTGAACACATGCTATGTAATAATACAAATCATATCATTAAAATCCCATATTTGAAACATAACATTTGATACAAAATAACTCATCAAAATATGAATTAAAACCATCATACATATCCCATGGTATCAATGAGGTAGGATCCTACCAATGATCAATTAACGTGTCCTTGCATTTTTGTCCGAAAATCGATCACCGGTCGTACACCGCTTGTGAGGTCTCGCTACCTTATTACATATCAATCAATCAAACCCATGTTCCATTTGATTTCCAATCATGTCTAAGTCCATAAACACACCTTAGTGAGGTTCGGCCAAATAACATGGCCGAACCTCACTCACTTGGTTTTGGGTCGCTCTTTTAATTCATTAGCCAATCATACATGAGTAATCATTTAACATTAATAAAACCTAGGTCCACAAAAACCGTCTCCATGGGGTTCGGCCATACACCATGGCCGAACCCATTGTCCTTTCATTTTCACCATATTTACCTCTTTGCCACATAGCTAATCACTTCTTTTATTTATACACACCTAGGTCCATAATTGATCCATACACATAGATCCATAAATGATTCATAATTCATGACATAAAACCCTAATAATTCCCTCCATTCCTTAACTTGATAATCCATTCATCTAAACATGATAGATCCATGAATGACCCATTAAAATGGTTCATGGGGTTCGGCCATACACATGGCCGAACCCATGGTCCTTTGTTTCCATCCTACCATGGTCTAACCACCTTTTAAAACCATTAATACTTCTCCTTGGGGTTCGGCCATACGGCATAGCCGAACCCATGGTCCAAGGTTCTTCATCATTATAACATTTGAGACAATTTAAAGAACAATACATTCCTCCTTATTTCCATGATCTAAATGCATGTAAATAATTCAATATTTTTACATGGGGTTCGGCCATACACCATGGCCGAACCCATGGTCCATGGTTCTCCACCCTTTACATCATTTAGACCCATTTAAAATCCTTAATACCTTTCCATGGGGTTCGGCCATACAACATGGCCGAACCCTATGGTTCATTATTTTCCTTAAAATGTATCATTACACGATTGATCCTTTGATGGGGTTCGGCCATACATCATGGCCGAACCTCATCTAACCCCTTTTTGGTCCTTGATGGTTCTTGTATACGCAATTTTGGGTTTGGCCATGCAATGGCCAAACCATGTTCCTTGACTATCTTTTCTTACTTAATAACATTTTATCAAGTACTTACCGATTCCGCGACTCCTTCTGTTTCTTTCACTCCTTCTTGTTCCTCCAATCTTTTCCTTCCTTAGCCTTTTCTTCCTTCCATCTTGATCCTTGGCCGAGATTGATCTTGATAAAATCTCTAGGAGTGGTTCGGCCAAGAGGTATAGGTTTGAGAGAGAGAGAAAAAGAGAAGATTTAAGATAAAAACTCAAAGTGTTCTCCCTTTGTCAATGAGAGTGGTCAGCCTTGAGTGAGAGGGTGAAGCTTGGGGTAGAAATATCCTAAGTGTTTCATGTCTTGATAGGTGGTTCGGCCAATAGAGAGAGGGAGAGAGTGAAATGAAATTCCAAGTCCTTTCTTGATCAATGAGGGTCGGCCAAGGGTGGTGTCCTTTGGTGATGCCCTTTTGTAACTCCCATGACCCTTCACCTCCCTCCTTAATGTTCCATTTGGAGGTTTCATCCATGGGATGAAACACTCCAACCGTATGATCCTTGGGTTTCCATCTTGACATGGAAACCCTCCATCTCTCCAACGTGTATGCCTTGTGTAACCTCCAAAAACCTTTCACCTCCTCATCAATGATCCATTTGGAGTTTCATCCCATGAGATGAAACTCTCATGTCTCCAATGTGTAGCCTTGATTTGGTCTTGTGAGATGCATCTCTCCACCTTCCCACACCACTCACTTAAGATCAAGGTCCATTAACTTCCACTCAACTCATCTCTTTAACTCAACTCACCTCTTTAATTCAACTCATTTAACTCACTTAAAATCAACTCAATTACTTGATTCCATTTCCAACTTAATTCAGCCCCAATTTAATTAAGCTTGAACTCACTTGGTGGTCAACCAAATCAACCATGACCCATTGGGTCCTAATTGGGCATTTAACCCAATTGATAATCTTGACCCAATTAAAAATCTCACCCATTTATTTCAATTGAATCATACCCACAATCCGTTGGGTCTTCATTGGGCAATTGACCCAACACTTTACCCATCTAAGGTCCATATCCATTAATTCACAAATTAAATGGGCAATTTCCATAAATATTTATAACTTGAAAATCCGGGGTGTTACAATACAACCCTCTTTTTAAATTTTTCGTCCCGAAAATCGAGCAAAGTAGGGTTTTCAAACAAATTACATAAATAGCTCAGGTGAGCTGTTCTCATTTCCGATTCAAGTTCCCAAGTGGCTTCCTCATTACCATGTCAATCCCATACCACCTTGACTGTAATATCCCAGTTTTTCAATATAGCAATATTTACTAAAATTGCCATTGAAATTATGAATTAAAAAGGTTATGACTGTAGATGAGAAAATTGTGGGGCCCATTGTTCAATTAAGACCCAACGGATTGTGGATATGGTGGTAATTAGAATAAATGGGTAATGTACATCTAATTGGGTCAAGGTGATTATTTGGGTCAAAAGACCCAATTGGGACCCAATGGGTTGTGGTTGACTTGGTTGACCACCAAGTGAGTTGAGTTAAATTAAATGAGTTGAGATGGACGGTTTACATTTTAAATTTAAATTCAAACAATGGGATGGACGGTTTTTATCTCAAATTCAAAATAAAAGGGGGTGGGCGGTTTTTACATTTGGATTTCAAATTCAAAACAAAGGTAAGGATACACGTTGGGGAGGTGAGGAGGTTGGTTTGTTTCAAAATTCAAATGTTGGAGAGATGGAAGAGTATGGTTTTATTTCTAATTCAAATGTTGGAGAGATGGAAGTGTAACACCCCAGTTTCTCAATAAGATGAATATTTACGAAAATGCCCTTAGATTGGTGAATTCAATAAATGTGATCATAAATAAGGAAATGATGGGGCTCATTGTTCAAATTAATACCCTATGAATATATTATAAGGGTCAAATTATCATGAATGGGTAATGAACATCAATTTGGGTCAATATGGTTAATTGGGTCAAAGGACCCAATTGGACCCAATGTGTCATAATGGACTTATTAGACCATTGGGTGAGCCCAAATTTAATGGGCTTAAACTGAATTGATTGGAAATTAAGTGGAGCATAAATGGGTAGGTTTGATGCACATGTGAAAACGAAATGCAAATGGCTAAAACAACCCATAAATGGGTCATGGAGTCAAAACGGGTCAACAAGCCAAATGGGGACCCAATGGGTCGGGTTGACCTTGTTGACCACGGCTGACCATGTGGGCCCTCAAATGAGCTCAATGGTGAGTCAAATCAGGTTGAGTTGGATCGGAATGAGTTGCATTTAAATTAAATGGTTGGGTTGACTCAAGTGTAATAAATGTATGGTATTTAATGTGGTGAGTTAAGCCATTGAGTTAGTTGAGTCAAAATGGAAATCAATGGGACTGTAAAATCAGTGGGTAGAAGGGAATATGAGGAGTTGTCTTGGTCTCAAACAAACCAAAACAAGTCCCACACGTTGGGGACTTGTAATGGTAGTTTCCATGCTAAGTTTTAAATGGAAATGGATGGGAATTGGATGAGATACATGGGGAGCTGAAAGGTTGCATTGGCTGGTGCCAATGGGTGTCTTGGTTGTGCCAAGTGACCCTTTGGTTTAATCAAGAATTTATGAGGGAAATTGAGAGGTCATAGTAGCTGATTTACAAAAGAGGAAGACCACCCCATTTGGCCGATTTTCACACAAAGAAAATCCTAAGAATCCTCATCTCTCCCCCTCTCTCCAAACTCTTTCTCTTGGCCGAACCAGCAGTGAGGTTTTCAACAATTGATCAAGCATAAACCAGCAAAGGAAGGGAGGCTAAGAAAGATAGGAAGGAAAGAGCAAAGGCAAGAGGAAAAGCTTAGAAAATTTGGTAAGTATTTCCATGGGTTTTTGTTTAATAAAATGGGATTAATGGAACATGATTTGGCCATGGGTTGGCCGAATCTACCAAGGGTATGAAGTATATAAATTGATGCTTAAAAGATAGAAAACATGGATCATAGGGTTCGGCCACCTTGGCTGGCCGAACCCCATGAAATGTTATGATCATGTGAATGGTTTTTGTAAGATAAAATCATGCAAATAAGGGACTGTTTTAGATATTTAATTAGACTTATGATGCATGTTTTGAAAAGGTTTAAAACATGGAATTGGATGTCATGAATGGCCGAATGCATCATGGGTCTAAACCTTGGGTATAAAATGATGAAATGGATCATTGGGTTCGGCCACCTTGGATGGCCGAACCCCATGAAATGATGTTGGTATTTTGATGGTTTTTGTAAGCTAAAACTATGCAAATGATGGACTGTTTTGGATGATTAAATTAGACATAAGATAAATGTTTAAGAGGTTCAAATCAAAGGCCACAGGGTTCGGCCAATGAGTATGGTCGAACCCCATGAAATGGTGTGATAATTTTATGGTTAATGATGATGGTTTTGAGAGATGAAAACCATACATTACTATGGAGTTTCTATGTGATTAAAATGGAGATATGGGTACTGTCTTCGGTCAGCCATTGGATGGCTGAATCATGTAGTTTTCATGGTTAAAATGTGGTGTCCAATTGGTATGTAAATAAGGGAATCATTGAGCAAAAGAACTACACATGGCCAAACCCCATGGACTGTTTTGATGGGAGATTATGGTTTGTTTTATGATTTGAATTAAGGAATCATGCATGATAATTTATGGACTAAGTGTAAGAAAATAATCAACCATTGTAGATGATGGAATATGGGATAAAAATCCATAGGATGTACCAGAACCCCATCAATGATTATTTGATGGATTTGGGTTAAGTCATAATGGAATTAGAGATGATGAATGAAGGACGAAATTAAATGGTGAGGTTCGGCCAAGTTGCATGGCCAAACCCCACTAAGTTGGTTTGGATATGGCTAGTGGTGTTTATGGAAAATTAAACAAAAGGTTAGCCTAAACGGCATAAAGGTAATTATTGATGAAATGATCAATGATGGAATGATCATAGGATTGGATGTATGGACCCAAACCAAAGTGGTATGGTTCGGCCATGTTGTATGGCCGAACCCTACCAAGGTAGTTTTGTGGTATATGATGTTTAATAAGGATTAAATAAAAGAGAGATCAAATGAAAAGGGAGGTTAAATCCTAAGTTGATGAGGTTCCGCCATGGGTATGGCCGAACCCCACAAGATGACTTTTGGGTCTTAAGATGTGAATGGAAATTTAAAATGATAGTATGATTGACTTGTTGTTACATCACAAGGTAACGGAACGTGAACGGCGTACGAGTCGTGAACGGGTGACGATTAAGAAAAATCGGACGCTGGAGTGAATCTTCAGTACGTTTCCCTACCTACTTGTAACCACTATCATGATTTGGTGTTACCATGTTTTAATTAGATATGTTGTTATTACTATTATGTTTCAATTGGTTTTTGAATGATGAAGTTATATTTACAAATGATATATATAATGCAATGACATCTCATGCATGGCATGGGGTGATGACTTTGGGAAACAGGAGGCCAATCCATAGGAAATGAGGAATACTATGGATTACACTGTGAAATACCTTGACGTAAGAATCCTATCCAGAGGAAATGTGGATTACTCTGGCTTACTTTGATATTAGACTTCTGTTCAGAGGAAATGTGGATTACTCTGAATTACCTTGACGTGAGAATTCCGTCAAGTGATGGCTATGTATACCTGTAATGGGTGGGACTCATTACATATACACTCACATACATAGCATTGTTTTCAGATGTTTTTATTGATGATCATGTACTTTGATATATATATATATATATATATATATATATATATGCATGTTTTTATAAACTAACCACGTGGTAGCCCTAATCGGGAACCTACTGGGCGCGTTGATCTAACGCCTTAATTCTATCCTTAGAGGATAATGCAGGAATAAGGAAGGGGAAAGAGAAGGTCGAGGACCAGGAGGGGAGCCATGCTTAAGTACTTGATTGATCATTGGGATTTATTTATTACTGTCTTTTAAGTTACAGTTTATGGACACGTAATAGATAGTTAACTTTGCTATGGTTCGTTTATGATGTTGACAATGGATGTTTGGATTAATTTATTTTAATAATTGAGACTTGTACTTGCTATCTATTCAGTTTAATTCTGCAGTTAGCCTAGTTTATTCCGCATAACTTGTTTAGTTCCATGTGTGGATTGTTATCATTTGTTTAGTCCATGCACACATGGGTGGCTAGTTAAGGGTCGAACTTTGGAAGTCCGAACTTAACTCGCGTCGTGACGTCTATCCGCCCTTGTCCGGTTTTAATTTATAAAAAAAAAATTAGACTCAGAATCTCGGAAAGGGTCGGGCGTTACAGTTGGTATCAGAGCGAAACGGGAAGTTGAATCATCGAAGTAAGATTAAAACGGTTTCATGTCTCACTAACAGATAAGAATCCCAACTGACCGACTCTTCGGAGTCCGCTGATTGGGGCCGGATTAATTTACTTCGAGTGACTCAGACTGAACAATCAATCTGAGAACGACAATGAAAGATAGCAAAGTAAAGTACAGTCATCATAAGTGGACATATAAAACATAGCAAAGTAGGATGCACTCCCCTGATATCCCCACATTGAGAAACAAACAATAGGAATTTAGAGATTCTCCAGGAACAAAAGAAAACAAAGTGTGAAGATTTGGCAATTTCCCCAAAACACAATGCATGATATGATACATAAGAAATTCCCCAAAACCAAGATTGGTTTTATTAGAATTGCTGTTGATTATTTATGAGTTCTATGTTATGATACAGATATGTCGAGTAACGTAGAATATTCGGAGTTGTACAGCGGAACCCCTAGCAATCCCGTAGATTTGGTGTCTGCTTCCAACAACTCCAACGTGGAAGTTAACATGGACAATGAAGAGGTATTACCCGAGGAGGTGGAAGAGGATTTAGCACCTCTTCTAGAAGAGCTTATGGAAGATTATCCAGTGATAAAAGAGGTGGTGGGGGAGATAGACCCTGACTATATGTGTGAATTGTGCAACCAGGATGGGCACAACTACACATACTGCCCCCACCCTCTCGAGGTTGTCTGCCCGGTTTGTGGACTGCATGGGCACGGAGAGGCAAGGACTAATTGTCCTTATATTGGAGGACCTGGGTTAATACCCTGCTTGACATGTGGAGTACTGGGTCACATGTCAATGACATGCCCTGATAGTTTCTATATGTTTGAGGACGATGTAGGGTCTTCTACGGAAGACTAGGTTAAGAGGTAGTAAGAAAGGTCATTAAAAAGAGGGTTATTTTGTAAGGGTTGTGGGTACATTTTGTTATTTGTAGGGTTTGTCATAGCCCTACCTGTAACGCCCCACCCTTTCCGAGAAATATCAGAGTCTAATTTTTTTTTAGTAATAAATAAACATCGGAAGAGAGCGGGCGGCGTCACGACGCGAGTTAAGTTCAGACTACTCAAGTCTGAACCTTAACTGGCCACCCATGTGTACATAGACTAGACCATGATAATGAATCACACATGGAACTAATAACAACATGCGGAAATAACTAGATTAACTGCGGAAGTAATATGAAAAGATAGCAAGTAACAGTGCCAAATGATAATTAAGATAGACAACCATCCATAGTTAATAGTCTAATCAAACCATAGCAAATTAGTAACTTATTACATGTCCACAATTATAAATTCAAGCGACAGTAATAAAGAAGTCTACTCCAACATTCAAGCGCTTAGGCTTGGCTCCCCTCCCGGTCATCGATCTTTTCTTTCCCTTTCCTTGTACCTGCATTCTCCTCTGATGATAGAATTAGAGCGTTAGATCAACGCGCCCAGTAGGTTCTCGATCAGGGCTACCACATGATTAGCATATAAAACATGCATATATATCATAGTATATGATTAGTAAAAACAGGTAAAACAATGCTATGAAGTATGCACATGCAATGAGACTCTCCCATCATGTACATTCATAGCCATCACTTGGCGTGCCTCGCACCGACAAGGTAAATCACAATACACTTCCATCTCTTCATCATTGACTTGATTCATATCACGTATTAGTCCTCCTGGTGGGACTCTCATCGTCTAAAGAGACCATTGTGACTATGTTCATCATGTTACTCTTCCTGGCGGGACTCTCATCGCCTAAAGAGGACGTAACTCATAAATTGCAACACTGTAGAACCTCAGTCATCATCCCATGTCCATACATGAGATGCCAATGCTTTGTATGACATTTGTAAATGCATAATATAACATTCGAAACCACATAAAATAAGCAAGAGTCTCATAAAGAAAACTAGGATAAAACTGTGGTTACAAGTAGGTAGGAAACCTACTAAAACTTTGCTTAAGTGTCCGTTCCTTTTTGAGCTTCATCCGGTCACGACTCGCACGTCGTTCAACTCTCGTCACCTTGTGATGTAACAATAAGTAAATCATACTATCATTTAAATATCCATTCACATATAAGACTCAAAAACATCTTGTGGGGTTCGGCCATACCCATGGCCGAACATCATCAACTTAGAATTTGTCATTTTATGGGGTTCGGCCCTATACTTGGCCGAACCTTGTATTCCCACTGTTCCATCATCAAATGGTTCTCCATTTCAATACTTTAAACCCTTTATAAAATCATGGGAATAATATCAAACACAACCTATGAACTTAGTCCATTTATACCAAAAACAGCCCATGGGGTTCGGCCATGCACATGGCCGAACCCAATGGTTCTCTTGATCTGATTGATCCATCAATTACCCATGATTTGAATCAGTAATCTTAACCCTAATATTGACATGGTTCAGCCCTACATTGGCCAACCAATAACAGCAAGTTAAACTTCACCAAATCACATCAAACACCATATTTTATATGGTTTTAAACTCATCAAAATCATCAAATACTAACATGGGGTTCGGCCAACCAAGATGGCCGAACCCTATGTCCATGTTTTGGTCCTCTTAAGCATGTTTTAAATCTCAGTTAGACAAGTAATAATCAGCATAATCATGACTGCATTTTTACCTCTTAAAACATCCACATAAGTTCATCAACTTGTCCAAAAACCATAATACTTCATGGGATTCGGCCATCTAAGATGGCCTATCCAAATGGTCCATTTCATCAATTTTAAACCACTGTTTTAGCCCCATGATACCTTCAGTCCTTATGTCATTCAGATCTATGTTTTTAACCCTCTTTAAAACATGCATTTGAATCTCAAATAAAACTCAAAAACAGTCCACAAAAACTCCATAGTTTCTATGTTTCAAAACATCAAAACCAACCTAACTTTTACATGGGGTTCGGCCCTCCGTGGTGGCCGAACCCAATGGTCATCTTTACCATTTTAAAACCTCTACTAATCAAGGTTAAAACCTTGGTGTATTTGGCCATAACCATGGCCCAATACATATGTGCATAACACACCATGGTTTGACATGGTTTTTGACTTTTAAGATCATCAAACCAAATCCACATTTTTCATGGGGTTCGGCCAACCAAGATGGCCGAACCCAATGGCATATTTTCTTATCCTTTTAAGCCATTTAATCCAAGATTTAGACCTATGACAAATTCGGCCATACATGACCAAATTATGTCATCCAAATTTATAATTTCAAGCTCTTTAATAAACCAAGCACTTATGTAAAAAACTTACCAAAGTTCCTTGTTTTTAATCTTTACTTCCAATCCTTCTTTGCCTCCTTTCCTTTGTTGTTTTGTGCTTGATCTACTGGTGCAAACACTTCTGCTACTCCAGCTAGGAAAAACGAATTGGAGAGAGGGAGAGAGAGATGGAAAATCTTGGATTTCCAATGTGGAAAACGGCCAACCATGGTGATTGTTTCCTTTAGTACTTCAGCCCCCAAGACCCCTCCATTCCCTCATCAATTCTTACCAAAAATGATGGGTCTTGGGTGCTATCCAATGCACCCCTTGGTACCTGCCTATGCAGCCTTTCAACTTCCCAAGCATCACCTCCAATTCCCATGCATTTCATTTAAGATTTAACATGGAAATCACCCCAACAAGTCCCCAACGTGTGGGACTTGTTTTGGTGGTTATGACTGAGCCAAACTACTCCTATTCCCTATGAACTCACTGATTTATAGTCCCATTGATTTTCATTTTGACTCACCCAACTCACATGTCCAACTCACCTCATTAATTGACAATCATTTAATGCATTTGAGTCAACACATTCTTAATTCAAATTAAATAAAATCAGTTCCACTTAACTTGATTTAACTCACCATTGCACTCATTTGTGGGCCCACACGGTCACTGTGGTCAACAAAGTCAACCCGACCCGTTGGGTCCCCCTTTAGCTCCTTGACCCGTTTTTGACTCCATGACCCAATTATGGGTATTTTGGTCATTTGTACTTGGTTTTCACATGTGCATCAGGCCTACCCATTTTTACTCCACTTGATTTCCAATCAAATCAGCTTAATCCCATTTAATTTAAGCTCACACAACGGTCAAATAATCCATTAAGACCTGTTGGGTCCCATTTGGGCCCTTTGACCCATTTAGCCATTTTTGACCCAATTGATGCACATCACCCATCCAATCAAATTTGACATTTATAATGTGTTCATAGGATCTTAATTTGAGCAATGGGTCCCACCTTTTCCTTATTTAACATTACAAACATTTAATTTAACAAAACATGGGCATTTTCGTAATTATTCCAATCATTGAGAATTCTTTGACCCAATTAACCATTTTGACCCAATTTGATGTACATTACTCATCCATTATAATTTGACCCTTATAATATGTTCATAGGATCTTAGTTTGAGCAATGGGCCCACTATTTTCTCATTTAACATCATAATTAATAAATTTACCAATCCAGGGGCATTTTCGTAAATATTCATCTTATTGAGAAATCGGGGTGTTACACTACCAACCTTTGTACAAAGATGAAATATGAATATATATAAAATATGCAATTTTATGATCATATGAGGATTTCTAGCATTTAATGTATGTTGCGAAGAAAACTAAGCCAATAATGTTTCCATGAATTAGGAAAAAATGGCCCCAACGAGAAAGACCCTACAAAATCAGAAGGGAAAGGAAAAAGTATTACAAATTGGCTTTGGCGGGACGGCGCCAAAAAGAAACTCGACAAGACGGTAAAGGAAAGGAAAAGGAGATGTCATGCATCCCACATGAAGAGGAGTTATCTCAATATAATAAGGAGAAATCAGTACATGATAAGGAGAAAACAGTACATGAGAAATCAAAATCGCTTAATGAAGAAGAATCGCATCACTCGCGGCGAGAAGAGGGGGATAGTGACCCTTCATATCGACGGGAGTAAGAGGGGAACAACAACGTGATTATACCACAGGTGCCGCATGAACTACAGAGCTTGGTACAGGCAGTAGTCACTTCTTTCCTCCAACAACATATGAATGGAGGTGGAAGCATGAGCGAGGCCACTGACAAGAGCATGGTCAGAGACTTCCAACAATAGCGCCCTCCGTACTTCATGGGGAGAGAAGGGCCTGTCGGAGCAGAGAACTAGTTGAAAAAGATCTCTCACATACTGACTATTTTGAATATCAAGAGTCATGCTCACAAAATCCTACTGGCCACATCACAGCTGATAGATGACGCTGCTAAGTGGTGGGAAATAGTGGAGAAACAGCAGGCACTTGTGCCAGAAGGAGAAAGGACTGCTATGACTTGGGAGCAATTCTCAGCGACGTTCTTAGATCACTACTTCCCAGAAGAAGAAAAGGAACGCCAGATCCAAGCATTTTTGTCATTAGTGCAAGGTTCGATGACAGTAGCTGAGTACCATCAGGAATTCCTCAGCTTATCAATTTATGCATTTTATATTGTGGACACGGAGTATCAGCGGGCTCGTAAGTTCGAGCGTGGTCTACGGCCAAACATTAGGGCCAGAGTGACAGTGTTCAAGGCAGCCATGTTGGCAGAAGTGGTCAGCAAGGCCACCATTGTGGAGCAGGAATTGGCTGAGTTTGCACGAGTTGACAACCGTCGAGCACCGAGTGGGAGGGGTATGTCTCAGCCCAACAAGAAGTTCCGACCGAACTTCAGCAGACCCTCACCATCTGTTGGATCTATTGGGGACTTTCGTCCCAACCAGCCTTCTCAATCTGTAGCAGTCTCTCATGCTTCTAGAGGAGGTAGCACCTGCTTCCATTGTGATCAGCCTGGTCACTTTAAGAAAGATTGTCCAAAACTCAATCGACTTTCTTACTCCAGAGGATCATTCCGACCACCGGCCAGACCAACTAACTCTCGGGGAGGCAGAATGCACAATCGGGGAGGTCGAGGGCCTAATCCTACTGGAGTTGGACGAGTGTTTTCTCTAGTACCCCCAGAGGATGAGAGTCACTCAGTAATACAAGGTATGGCAGTAGTGAGTAGTTCTTATGTATATGAACTATTTGATTCAGGAGCTTCACATTCCTTCATAGCTGCATCATTTATAACTGCTACCGGTACTCTAGTTCAAAGATTAGCCAAAACACTCACAATTGTGTCCTCTGTCAGAGACTCGGCATTGGGACTTATATGCACGGCAGTTAATACTGAACTAGCTGGACTCAGATTTGAGTTCAATTATCTGGTACTCGACATGACGGAGTACGATATAATCTTCGGCATGGATTGGTTGGCTAAGTTCCAGGCCAACATTGACTGTTATAGCCGAAAAATGACATTTTAGTCACCCGAGGGCAAGCAATACGTAGTTCGTGCAGACAAACATAGTGGATTGCAGGAAGGGTTGAACCACGTGGTATTGAATAATATCACCATAAACAGAGCTCCAATTACTGAACTTCCAGCAATTGTAAAAGAATTTGTGGATGTGTTTCCAAAGGAACTCCCTGGTTTACCGCCTATGAGGGAGATCAACTTTGAAATCAAGCTGTATCCTGGTACTTCACCAGTGTCTCTACCACACTATCGGATGGTACCAGCTGAGATGTAGGAGTTGAAGAAACAGACTGATGAACTGCTCAGGCTGGGTTGCATCTGAAACAGCACATCGTCATGGGGAGCTCCAGTGTTGTTTGTAAAGAAGAAGGACGGTTCACTTCGGATGTGTGTGGATTACCGGAAGTTGAATCAGCTAACGGTCCGGAACAAGCACCCTTTACCTAGGATCGATGACTTATTCGATCAATTGAAGGGCTCCAGTTACTTTTCAAAAATTGATTTGATGTCCGGATATCATCGATCCGGGTTAGGGAGCAAGATATAGAGAAGACCACCTTCAGGACTCGGTATGGACAGTACGAGTTTATAGTCATGCCATTTGGACTCACAAATGCACAGGCGGTGTTCATGGATCTAATGAACAGGATCTTCCGTCCGTATCTCGATCAGTGCGTAATTGTGTTCATTGACGATATACTGATCTATTTGAAGAGTCAGGAGGATCATGCTGAGCACCTACGGATAGTTTTGGATACCCTGAGAAAGAACAAGTTATATGCCAAGGCAAGTAGATGCGAATTTTGGCTATTTGAGGTTAATTTCTTAGGGCATGTTCTATCCGAAGAAGGTATAGCCGTTGACCCAGCTAAGGTGGCGGCAGTGAAAGACTGGAAAGCACCAAAGAACTTAACCGAGATCCGCAGTTTCTTAGGATTGGCGGGCTATTATCGGAAATTTATCATGGATTTTTCCAAAATAGCGTCTCCATTGACTTGACTCACTCAGAAAGGAGTCAAATTTGAATAGTCAGATGTGTGCAACTGGAGATTTGAAACACTGAAAGAGAAACTTACAACTGCCCCTATTTTAATTTTGCTAGAAAGAGGCAAAGGGTATGAATTACAATGTGATGCTTCAGGAGAAGGACTGGGGTGTTCACTCATGCAATGTCATCGTGTGGTGGCATTTGGATCAAGACAATTAAAAGTACACGAATGTCTTTATCCCACACATGATCTGGAGCTAGCTGCAGTGGTATTTGCTCTCAAAAGTTGGAGACATTATCTCTACGGCGAGAAATTTGAGGTATTTTCTGATCATAAGAGTTTGAAATACTTATTTGATCAGAAGGAGCTCAACTTAAGGCAGCGTAGATGGATGGAGTATCTGGCGGATTATGAATTTGAGCTCCGATACCATCCAGGCAAGGCAAACAAGGTGGCGGATGCCCTCAGCCGCATATCACATGCATCCGTGGCATGTTTGATCAGAACGGAATGGGAGATGTTGAACACCATTCGAGAGTTCAATCTCCATATCAACAACCATGGAAGTATGTATAATTTAATCATACGGTCCAATATGGTCACCAAGATTGAACAAGAACAATGAGCAGATCCGGAAGTGGAAGAGATATGGGCTAAGATGTCTACTGGCATAGTAGTACCGGAGCGGGAATTACGACCAGGACAGGGTCTTTTATTCCGGGGAAGAGTATATGTGCCAAAGAACTGTAGGAATGAGCTATTGATTGAGGCACATCAATCCAAGCTCTCTATTCATCCGGGCAGCACCAAAATGTACCACGATCTGAAAAGGCATTATTGGTGGCACGGACTCAAAAGAGATGTGGCGGAATTTGTGGCACGCTATTTAACCTGTCAGCAAGTTAAGACAGAACATCAAAAGCCACCAGAGTTACTCAAACCCTTACCAGTACCGGAATGGAAACAGGAGTACATTTCCATGGATTTTGTGACGGGGTTGCCGAGATCTTCAAAGGGCAATGATGCCATATGGGTTGTGGTAGACCGACTGACCAAGTCTGTGCATTTCATTCCTATTAAGATGACGGATTCATCTGAGACGTTGGGTCGGCGGTATATCAAGGAAATTATTCGGCTACATGGCATTCCCCGAACTATAGTATCTAACAGAGATGGCTGGTTTACCGGCAGAGTGTGGCAAAGCATGCAGTCAGCTATGGGGGCAGATCTACTAACTAGCACCGCATTCCTTCCACAAACTGATGGACAGTCGGAGAGAACAATACAAACCTTGGAAGACATGCTGAGAGCATGCATGTTAGATTTCAAGGGTGGATGGGAGGACCACTTGCCACTGGTAGAGTTCTTGTATAACAATCGTTATCAGGCAAGTCTTAAGATGGCTCCATACGAGGCCTTATACGGTAGACCTTGTAGATCACCGGTGTGTTGGACAGAGGCTGGTGAACCTGCACTGATTGGACCTGAGCTAGTCGCAGAGACTACGGCACAAATTCAGTTAATACGTTAGCACTTATTGATTGCACAGAGTCGGCAAAAGAGCTATGCTAACAAAAGAAGAAGGTTCTTGGAATTTGAAGTGGGCGACTTGGTATTCTTAAAGGTCTTGCCACGGAAGGGACACATGAGGTTCGAGAAGAAGGGAAAACTGTCACCAAGATTTGTGGGACCATTTCCCATCATAAGAAGGTTGGGGGATGTAGCTTACCAGATAGCACTCCCTTCACAATTGGCAGCTCTACACGATGTGTTTCACGTGTCGATGCTGAGAAAGTACAATCCGGATCCGTCCCATGTATTGAATGTCCAAGATATAGAAGTGCAAAGCGACGTGACGTACGTCGAGAAACCGGTCAGAATTTTAGAGTCTGATTAAAGGGTGTTGCGAAATAGAGCGATTCAGTTCGTAAAAGTGGTATGGGACCGGCATGGTGTTGACGAAGCCACATGGGAACTCGAATCGGATATGAGGACAGCTCACCCCGAGTTGTTTTTGTAATTTATTTTGGAACCCTATTTCGCTCGATTTTCGGGACCAAAATTTTCAAAAGAGGGTTATATTGTAACACCCCAATTTCTCAATAAGATGAATATTTACGAAAATGCCCTTGGATTGATGAATTCAATAAATGTGATTGTAAATAAGGAAATATGAGGAGGTGTCTTGGTCTCAAACAAACCAAAAACAAGTCCCACACGTTGGGGACTTGTAATGGTAGTTTCCATGCTAAGTTTTAAATGGAAATGGATGGGAACTGGATGAAATACATGGGGAGCTGAAAGCTTGCATTGGCTAGTGCCAATGGGTGTCTTGGTTGTGCCAAGTGACCCTTTGGTTTAATCAAGAATTTATGAGGGAAATTGAGAGGTCATAGTAGCTGATTTACAAAAGAGGAAGACCACCCCATTTGGCCGATTTTCACACAAAGAAAATCCTAAGAATCCTTATCTCTCTACCCCTCTCCAAACTCTTTCTCTTGGCTGAACCAGCAGTGGGGTTTTCACCAATTGATCAAGCATAAACCAGCAAAGGAAGGGAGGCTAAGAAAGATAGGAAGCAAAGAGCAAAGGCAAGAGGAAAAGCTTGGAAAATTTGGTAAGTATTTCCATGGGTTTTTGTTTAATAAAATGGGATTAATGGAACATGATTTGGCCATGGGTTGGCCGAATCTACCAAGGGTATGAAGTATATAAATTGATGCTTAAAAGATAGGAAACATGGATCATAGAGTTCGGCCACCTTGGCTAGCCGAACCCCATGAAATGTTATGATCATGTGAATGGTTTTTGTAAGATAAATCATGCAAACAAGGGGGTTTTTGTAAGATAAATCATGCAAACAAGGGACTGTTTTAGATGTTTAATTAGACTTATGATGCATGTTTTGAAAAGGTTTAAAACATGGAATTGGATGTCATGAATGGCCGAATGCATCATGGGTCTAAACCTTGGGTATAAAATGATGAAATGGATCATTGGATTCGGCCACCTTGGATGGCCGAACCCCATGAAATGATGTTGGTATTTTGATGGTTTTTGTAAGTTAAAACTGTGCAAATGATGGACTCTTTTGGATGATTAAATTAGACATAAGATAAATGTTTAATAGGTTCAAATCAAAGGCCATAGGGTTCGGCCAATGAGTATGGCCGAACCCCATGAAATGGTGTGATAATTTTATGGTTAATGATGATGGTTTTGAGAGATGAAAACCATACATTACTACGGAGTTTCTATGTGATTAAAATGGAGATATGAGTACTGTCTTGGGTCAGCCATTGGATGGCTGAATCATGTAGTTTTCATGGTTAAAATGTGGTGTCCAATTGTTATGTAAATAAAGGAATCATTGAGCAAAAGAACCATAAAGGGTTCGGCCATGTGTATGGCCGAACCCCAGGACTGTTTTGATGGGAGATTATGGTTTGTTTTATGATTTGAATTAAGGAATCATGCATGATAATTTATGGACTAAGTGTAAGAAAATAATCAACCATTGTAGATGATGGAATATGGGATAAAAATCCATAGGATGTACCAGAACCCCATCAATGACTATTTGATGGATTTGGGTTAAGTCATAATGGAATTAGAGATGATGAATGAAGGACCAAATTAAATGGTGAGGTTCGGCCAAGTTGTATGGCCGAACCCCACTAAGTTGGTTTAGATATGGCTAGTGGTGTTTATGGAAAATTAAACAAAAGGTTAGCCTAAATGGCATAAAGGTAATTATTGATGAAATGATCAATGATGGAATGATCATAGGATTGGATGTATGGACCCAAACCAAAGTGGTATGGTTCGGCCATGTTGTATGGCCGAACCCTACGAAGGTAGTTTTGTGGTATATGATGTTTAATAAGGATTAAATAAAAGAGAGATCAAATGAAAAGGGGGGTTAAATCCTAAGTTGATGAGGTTCGCCATGGGTATGGCCGAACCCCACAAGATGACTTTTGGGTCTTAAGATGTGAATGGAAATTTAAAATGATAGTATGATTGACTTGTTGTTACATCACAAGGTAACGAAATGTGAATGGCGTAAGAGTCGTGAACGGGTGACGATTAAGAAAGATCGGACGCTAAAGTGAATCTTCAGTAGGTTTCCCTACATACTTGTAACCACTATCATGATTTGGTGTTACCATGTTTTAATGAGATATGCTGTTATTACTATTATGTTTCAATTGGTTTTTGAATGATGAGGTTACATTTACAAATGATATATATAATGCAATGACATCTCATGCATGGCACGGGGTGATTGTAACACGCCAATTTCTCAATGAAGTGGATAATTACGAAAATGCCCCTGGATTGTTAAATTAATTATTTTGTGATGTCAAATAAGGAAATGGTGGGGTCCATTGCTCAAATTAAGATCATATGAGCACATTATAAATGTCAAGTTTGATTGGATAGGTAATGTACATCAATTGGGTCGAAAATGGTTAAATGGGTCAAAGGGCCCAATTGGACCCAATGGGTCATAATGTATGATTTGACCATTGTGTAAGCTCAAATTAAATGGGGTTAATCTGAACTGATTGGAAATCAAGTATAGCAAAAATGGGTAGGCTTGATGCATAAGTGAAAACCATTTAAAAGTGGCAAAATCGGCCCATTAATGGGTCATGCTGTCAAAACGGGTCAAGGGGCTGATTGGGGACCCAATGGGTCGGGTTGACTAAGTTGACCATGGCTGACCATGTGGGCCCTCAGATGAGCTCAAGTGTGAGTTAGTTCAGCTTGAGTTGGACTGATTTGGAGTGAGTTTGATTTAAGAAAAGAGTTGACTCAAACTTGGTGCATTAAATGTGTTGAGTTGGATGAGTTGAGTTAGAATAAAAATACCATGAATTAAGTGAGTCAAGAGGATATGGAAAGGTGTCTTAATCTCACCCAACACTTGGGAAAACAAATCCCAGCCGTTGAGAGTGAAGAGGTGCCTTGGCAAAGCCAAGGGACACCAAGGTTGGGCGGCTTCATGCATCTCATGAGATGCATGTGTTAAACCATGAAGGGATGCAACGTTTGGGTGAAGGGGTGTCTTGGATGACACCCAATATCCCTTTTGGCAAAATTAAATGAGGGAAAATGAATGGAAGATGGGGCTGAAATTATAAAAGGGAAAGATTACCATTCTTGGCCGATTTTCACATTGAAAATCCAAAGAATTCCCATCTCTCTCTCCCACTCTCCAAACTCATTTTTCTTGGCTGAAAAACAGAGGTGTTGGCACCAATAAATCAAGCATAAACCAGCAAAGGATTAAGGAAAGAAGCAAGAGGGAAGGAGCAAAGGAAATGGGTAAGATTTTCTTAAGTGTTCAAGTTAAACAAGTTGTAAGAAAAGGATATGTATTGGGCCATGGTTATGGCCCAATGCACCAAGGTTTTAACCTTGAGTAATAGAGGTTTTAAGATGGTAAAAGTGATCATTGGGTTCGGCCACCATGGAGGGTCGAACCCCATGTAAATGATTGGTTGGTTTTGATGTTTTTGAAACATAGAAACCATGAAGTTTTGTGGATTGTTTTTGATGTTTCTTTAAGACTTAAAATGCATGTTTTAAAGAGGGTTAAAACATGGACTTGAATGTCATGAAGGACTGAAGGTATCATGGGTCTAAATCATGGATTTAAATTGATGAAATGGACTAGTGGGCTCGGCCATCTTGGATGGCCGAATTCCATGAAGTATTATGGTCATTTGGATTGAGTTTTTATAAAGTGGAAACCATGCAAAGTGATGGACTTATTTGGATGGTTTTGAGAGGTAAAAATCCGATAATGTTATACTGATTAGTACATGTTTAAATGAGACCTAAAACATGTTATGAGGACCAAGACATGGACATAGGGTTCGGCCACTTTGGATGGCCGAACCCCATGAAAGTATTTGATGATCTTGTGAGATAAAAACCATATAAAGTTATGGTGTTCTTATGGCAATTAATGGAATACATGTTTACTGTTTTTGGTTGGTTAATATACGGCTGAACCATGTATTATTCATGGTTGAATTAGCATGTTAAAACCATGAGTAATCATGGTGAATATTGAACCAATTGAACCCCCATGGCCGAACCCCATGGGCTGCCTTATGGGCTGTTTGTATGGGTTTTACTTGGGTTATGGTTATTGATTTAGATCAGCCTATGGATGGCTGAACCATGTAATAACCTTGGAAAAAGGATGTAGCCTAAGTTAAGTATCTAGGTTAAAGTTATTGGACCAATGGAGCCATTGGGTTCGGCCATGTATAGGGCCAAACCCCATGGACGACTTCATATGGATTATTTTATGTGGAATGTTTTTATTGAATTAAAAGGTTTCAATGTAAAGATCATGGACCATGACAATAGGTTTTGGCGTGGATCCATTCCATGGAATTGATCGGTAGTTTTAAAGGCTAAAATGGGATATAATTGAGTATTGGAACCAATGGCATAATAGTAAATATGGGTGAAATGATCAAAGGTGGAATGATCATAAGTATGGTTGTATGGAACCCTACCAAGGTATTTTTGTACAATTTGATGTTTAATAGGGATTAAACGAATGAGAGACCAAAAGGATAAAAAGGTGAGGTTCGGCCATGGGCATGGCCGAACCCCACATAGTACATTTTTGGGACATTGACAAGTTGGAATTACATGATAAATGTTTAGTTTGCTGCTATTTAAATAGGGTATCCAGACTTGCGTGTACGACGTACGAGTCGTGAACGGCTGACGACTAAGAAAGATCAAATACTGAAGTGAATCTTCAGTAGGTTTCCTACCTACTTGTAACCACATTTACACTTGTTTTCATGATGGTTTTTATGAGATATTGTCATACTATTATTTATCATATTTTGAATGATGAGTTATGTATTTACAAATGACATACAATGCATTGGCATCTCATGCATGGACATGGGATGATGATCGAGGATATGCTGTTTTGCAATTACGAGTTACCGTCCTCCTTAGGCGAAGAGAGTCCCGCCAGGACGAGTAACATGATGATAAGAGTCACATTGGTCTCCTTAGGGGATGAGAGTCCCGCCAGGAGGACTAATATGTGATATGAAACAACTCAATGATGAAGTGTCTTTCCACAGGTAACGAGGATTACTGTGGATTACCTTATCGTGTGAGTTCCAGATGAAAGAGTATTGAGTTTAGCTTGACGGTGAGAGTCCCGTCAAGTGATGGCTATGTATGTGTGATGGGGTGGGGCTCATTACATTTGCATACATACATAGCATGGTTTTATATGTTTTTGATAATCATGTACCATGATATATATGCATGTTTTATATGCTAACCATGTGGTAGCCCTGATCGGGAGCCTACTGGGCGCGTTGATCTAACGCCCTAATTCTATCCTTAGAGGATAATGTAGGAACAAAGAAAGGGAAAGAGAAGGTCGATGACCGGGAGGGGAGCCAAGCCTAAGCACTTGATTGATGAACAAGACTTCTTATTTATTGTCGTTTGAGTTATATTTGATGGACATGTAATAAGTTAATACTTTGCTATGGTTTGATTAGGTTATTAACTATGGATGGTGGTTTTATGATAATTATTAATTGAGACTGTTACTTGCTATCTATTCATTCTATTTCCGCAGTTAGGCTAGTTTATTCCGCAAGTTATTGTTTAGTTCCATGTGTGATTTGTTATCATGGTCTAGTACATGTACACATGGGTGGCCAGTTAAGGTTCAGACTTGAGTAGTCTGAACTTAACTCGCGTCGTGACGTCCCTCCACCCTTGTCCGGTGTTTTAAGTTTTAAAAAAAAAATTAGACTCTGAATTTGTCTAGGAAAGGGCGGGGCGTTACAGTGATGACTTTGGGAAACAAGAGGCCAATCCATAGGAAATGAGGAATACTATGGATTACACTGTGAAATACCTTGACGTAAGAATCCTATCCAGAGGAAATGTGGATTACTCTGGCTTACTTTGATGTTAGACTTCTGTTCAGAGGAAATGTGGATTACTCTGAATTACCTTGATGTGAGAATTCCGTAAAGTGATGGCTATGTATACTTGTAATGGGTGGGACTCATTACATATGCACTCACATACATAGCATTGTTTTCATATGTTTTAATGATGATCATGTACTATGATATATATATATATATATATATATGCATGTTTTATAAACTAACCATGTGGTAGCCCTGATCGGGAACCTACTAGGCGCGTTGATCTAATGGCCTAATTCTATCCTTAGAGGATAATACAGAAACAAGGAAGGGGAAAGAGAAGGTCGAGGACCAGGAGGGGAGCCAGGCTTAAGTGCTAGTTAACTTTGCTATGGTTATTATGATATTGACAATGGATGTTTGGATTAAGTTATTTTAATAATTGAGACTTGTACTTGCTATCTATTCAGTTTAATTCCGCAGTTAGCCTAGTTTATTCCGCATAACTTGTTTAGTTCCATGTGTGGATTGTTATCATTGGTTTAGTCCATGCACACATGGGTGACCAGTTAAGAGTCGGACTTTGGAAGTCCGAACTTAACTCGCGTTGTGAAGTCTCTCCGCCCTTATCCGGTTTTAATTTATAAAAGAAAAAATTAGACTCTGAATCTCGAAAAGGGCGGGGCATTACAAGAAGAGTATGGTTTTATTTCAAATTCAAACGTTGGAGAGATGGAAGAGTATGGTTTTATTTCAAAATTTAAACGTTGGAGAGATGGAAGAATATTGGTTTATTTCAAAATTCAAATAAGAGTTACACGTTGGAGAGGTAGGGAGGTTTGGCTTATTTCAAAATCAAAACAAGGATACACATGGAAAGATAATGGAGATGGTTGTGGTTTAATTTTCAAATTCAAACAAGGCTCAACTTTCCCTCTCCCACTTGGCTATCTCTCTCCCTCACACTCTCTCATGGCCGGCCAGCAACCTAAGAGAAAGAAAACCAAACATTTGGAGAGTTTTATCTCATTTTCTCCCTCTCTTGGCCGTTCCTCTCAAGTCAAGGACTTGGAGTATTTGTCCATCCCAAGTGTTTCTCTCTCTCTCTCAAATCTATATCTTGGCCGAACCAGCCCTTGGTGATCTCATTTTGAGCAAGCACACTGTAATAACCCGAATTTTTGATAAATATATATATTGGCATTTATTCATGTTAATTTGAAGCTTGATATAATAAAATGCCAAGTGGACCAAATTTTGGGACAATGGCCCAAGGATGGCCCAATTGGGCCATGGATTGGATAAAATCCATTTAATGGGTCAATGAGGACTAATCGGGTCAATGATGGTCAAAGTGGGCCCGATAGCCATGTGGGGCCCAATGGATCAAAATCGGTTCAAACCCTAAGGTAAGTGGGAAAAGGAGGGAATCTAATTGGGCCATGGGCCCAATAGTTACCCAATAGACCTTGAATTAGAATTGGTTCATTTAATCGGGCAACGGTAAGTAATTGGGTCAAGATTAGTTAAATTGGGTCAAAGGGCCATATGGGACCCAATGGACCAAGGTAATTAAGCCCTAAGGTAAATGAGTAAGACAAGAATCTAATTGGGCCATGGGCCCAATGGTGATCCAATAAGAGGGATACATTTAATAAAAGTTTAAATCACCTAAGTTAGGTGATAAATGGACCAAGGTGACATGGCCAATGGGGCCCACCTCCACCTCACCCATGGAGGTGGCGTGTGGACCCAAGGATAGTGGGGCCGACCACCATGGTTGACTTGGTCAACATGGGTGGATCTTATAGAAGGAATTTAATGGAATTAAATGAAATATGGGGCTTAATTAACTTAACCTAAAAATTAAATTGATCTAAGTTAATTAACCTAATCTAAATTGGTCAAATGGTCAAAACCACTCCAACAAACACAAACCACTCTTAAGAAACACAAAATAAAAACCATGGGCATTAAATGGTGGATTGGGCTCAACCACCACCACCAAAGTCAAGCTAGCCCATGCTTGGTTGGTGAGGGAATTAAATGTTGAGTAAAGGCCACTCCAACCACCTCCACCTCCTCTCGAACTAACCCATTTCACTCTAGCATTCCTTACACACCAAGATCGTCACCCACCTTGCAAAGGAAGAGAAGAAAAAAACTTAGAAGAAAAAGAGAAGAAAAGAGAAGAAAAGAAAAGGAAAAGGCTAAGTATTGACCCACCACCTCAAGATAAACACTTGAAACACCTTTCTCATCACCTTCCCCTCTCCCTCTCTCAAGCAAACCCACTCAACCCTAGCCTATCCAAGCATGTCCCACCATTGATCAAGCACATCTAGCCGATCAAAGATCAAGAAGAAGGAGAGAAGAGGCTAAGGAAATCAAGTGGAGGAACAAAGACCGGAGGAGTCGTCGGATCGTAAGTATGTTCTAAACAAGAAATTTATTATTTAGGGTTTAAGTTTTGGAATCCATCCTTGCCATATGATGGTGGCCAAATTATTTTAGGCTATGGAATGGATATAAAATCCATCAAATGGAAGGCTAAGAAAAAGGATTAGGGATGCTTTATATTCAAATTTTTAAGCATGGGGTTGTATAAAAATTGGAAGAATTGTGAACCATAGGGTTCGGCCATGTAGCATGGCCGAACCCCATGGTGGATGATTTGGTGATGAATGCATTTAATTAGGGCTTTTATAAGAATAAAAAGATGGAGAATGGTTTAGGGTTTCAAGGGTTTAAAGGGTTAAAGGTAGGCAACTTTTGGAAGAAATTTTATGATGGAATCCATGGGTGAAATTCTAGTGTTTTATAAGAATGGAAGCATGGAGAATATGGAATTTTTAATGATTGAATGGACCATAGGGTTCGGCCATGTAGCATGGCCGAACCCCATGGTAAATGTAGATGATTTTTAATTAAGGTTTGAAGGCTTAAAAATGGTGGAGAATGATTTATGATAACTAGTTTACAAGTGGTTTAAATAGTGATTTTTAAAGAGGATTTAAAGGCATAGAATGTGATGTTTAAGTGGGGTGGAAAGGGTAATGTAAATGGATGATTTTAATTCGAATGGAGTTGTGATGTTTTAAAAGAAATCAAGGACTATAGGGTTCGGCCATACAAGGTGGCCGAACCCCATGGTTAGTGATTGTGAATTATTGGAGTTGTTATAAGAATGGAAATATGGAGAGTGGTTAATGAAGGTTAGGCCTCAAATGATTAAAAATGGATGATTTTAAAGGATTATTAAAATGAGAAAATCATGAGAAAATGTTGGTGATTTTAATAGACTTTAAATAAAGTTAGTATTGATTGAAAAGAAGTGATCTAAATGTATGATGAAATCCCCTCATGGAGGGACCTTTTAATGGACCTAAATGTGATAAAGGACCCAAGTTAAAAATGAGGGAAAGACATCATGGGTTTCGGCCATGGTGTATGGCCGAACCCATGAACAATGTTTTTAGGTCATTTGTGGACTAAATTATGATTTGTACATATGGTTAAGCGAATGTAAATTTGGGTAAGTAAAGGGTAAATTTAAATGGAATTACAAAGTGTATGATATGGTTTTTTTTAAAGGGCCAAAACAAATGAAGATTAGTGATTTTAAATTGGATTATTTTGGGACAAAACTTAGTCTTTGAAAATGGCATCCATTAAGGAGAACCTTAGGGTAGTGATTAGTGGTTTTGATAAATGGAAAATGATGTAGAAGAATGCTAGATTTTAATGGATTTATAAAAAATGATATGTGAGGTTTTAAATGGAATAAAAATGGGGACTTGAATGGATAAATTAAATCCATTGGAGATTGGATTAAAGGGAGTAAAATGGACCCAAGGGAATGGAAAATAGGCACCATGGGTTCGGCCATGGTGTATGGCCGAACCCATGACCCATTTGGAGGTCATGATTATGGGCCAAGCAGTAAATCTTATATGGAGTTAGATGATTACAAATTTAATTAAATAGGTGGCTGATTTTGGGATATGTTATGGAATCATAAATAGGTCTAAGTTATGGATGAAATCTAGACTTAAAATAGACATAAGTGGGTGAATGATTTACCATGGAAGAGAAAGTGGCAAAAGGTTAATTATTAGCCACATTGAGGAACCATGGGTTCGGCCATGGTACATGGCCGAACCCTATGTGGATTAGATGTAAAAATTCGATGCAATATGAAAGATGAAAAGAAACGTATAGATGCTGTGTTTAGGCTCGCTCATTTGAATATTCGAAATGGTTAAAATCAGATTTATGTATGTGATTAAACCAATGGATAATGGGCTAAGTTAAGGGCCGACTTTCGATAAACTTATAATGTATTTAAAGATCATTAAATGGACCTAGGGTTATGATTAGTTAGGAACTTAATCATAGATAACGTATGGACTAATTCGGTAAATGTAATAAGGTATCGGACGTCGCAAACGGTATGCGATCGGCGACCGGATTATCGAACGGAAAGCGTAACGGAACGCGACACAGTATTCGGTAGGATTCCTACCTTTTTGTAAGCGATGGATATGTGATGCTGTTTTAAATTATTTTGATTTGTCTTATGATGGATTGATGATTATAATTTATCTTATGATGTGTTTTTAAGTTATGAATCATATGGATTATATTTTAATATTATGCATTATATGGCTATGTATGGTATATCAAAATTATGGTTTATCTATATACTACATAGCATAATGCACGTACATCTCATGCATGGCATGGGCGGGAAAATAATGAAACCGGAGTCCATGCTCCGTCGGGGCGACCGAGAATCAGACATGGGGATAGCCTGAGGGCTATAACCGGAGTCCATGCTCCGTCGGGGCTACCGAGAAGCAAACATGGGGATAATACATTGTATGATCATACGGATGATGGGTGGGACACATGACATAGGCACCCATGGCATAACATTCATCACATGCTTATTTTGTTATATGTTATTTTATCGATATATGTGTTATCACTAATCCATGCTAGCCCTACTCGGAGTCCTACTGGGCGCGTTGACTAACGCCCTACTTCGACCCTAGCTGACGACGCAGGAGAGGCAGGAAGCGGTGGACATACCGGAGGCCAAGCTTAGGAGCTTGGAAAACGCAGTCTTAGTTTACTTTACGTTTACATTTTGGGAGATGTAATTTTAAAGTAACTTCGCTTGTCGGGTTGTATAAATTTAAATTTCTTGCGATGGTTTGGACGTTACTTATGGACGATTACATTTTGTGGTATAAATATGAACATAGGGGCTTTTTGGTAATTCAATGTTGTATCTTCCCTTCTATCTAAAAACCGGTAGGATAGACTTTATTATCATGTTCCGCAATGATTATAATCCGTGAGCTTACTTCCTACGCGTGAACCATTTTCGTGGACTTAGTTCCGCGCATGCGTGGGGTTGGCCAGTTAAGGATCGGGTTTTAGAAGCTCGGACTTAACTCGCGTCGTGGCGTCCGCGCCCTCTCTCACTCTTCTATTTCAAAAAAAAAAATAGACTCTGATTTTCAGAAAATGGGTGAAAAAGGGCGGGGCGTTACACACACAATCGGCTAAAGGATCAAAGGAGCAAGAAGGGAGGAAGGAAGGATCAAAGAAAAGAAGAGAGGCTAAGGAGATTGGTAAGTACATCATAATCTTTGTTAAATAAAATAAATAAAGAAGTATGATCCGGCCATTGTATGGCAGAATCTATCAAAGGTTTAAACCATGGAAGATTATGTTTAAAAAGGGTAGAAACATGGATCATAGGGTTCGGCCATTTTGGATGGCCGAACCCCATGAAATGATTTGGTTATTTTGATGGTTTTTGAGAGTTAAAAACCATGCAATGTTATGGAGGTTTTTATGGGTTTTAATTGGAGTTAAGATTGATGTTTTAGGTCGGCCATTGGAAGGCTGAACCATATTATTATTATGGCTAAAGTATTGAGGATAAACCATATACAAATGATGGAATGATTGAGTCAAGAGAACCATAGGGTTCGGCCATGTGTATGGCCGAACCCCATGGACCATTTTTATGGGTAATTGGAGTTAAGAGCATGGTTGGAAATTATTAATGGTTATATGTTTTTTATTAAGGAATCACATATGTTTATCTTGGGATTTAGTATTAAATAATCAGCCACTATAGATGATGGAAAAATGGACAAAATCAGTATGGTGAGGTTCAGCCATGTTGTATGGCCGAACCCCACTAATGGATAATTGGTTGATTTAGTTTCTTTGAAGTGGTTGACTTGTAATATAATTGGTCAAATCAAAATGGAGATTTGTCAAGGATTAAAAGGACCAAATTTAAGATGTTGAGGTTCGGCCATGTTGTATGGCCGAACCCCAATAAGGTGGATTGTTTTATGGACATTGGTTATTGGCAATATTAAGCAAGGGTTAGGTTAATGGCAATATTGTAAATATGAATGAAAAGATCAAAGGACTTGAAAGAGGGGTCAAAACCAAAGTGGTAAGGTTCGGCCATGTTGTATGGCCGAACCCTACAAAAGTATGTTTGTAGTTTGAAGTGTTCTAGGGTGTTAATTAAGTAAAAAAAAAGATCAAATACAAGTGGGTGAGGTTCGACCATCGTGTATGGCCGAACCCCACAAGGTGGTTTTTGGGACTTAGACTTAATTGGAAATCAATTGGTTATGTGTTTGACTTATTGTTATATAAACAAGGTAACAGAACTTCTTGAACGGTGCACAAGTCGTGAACGGGTGACGATTTAAGAAGAGCGGACCATTTAAGTGATCATTATGTAGGTTTCCTACCTTTTTGTAACCACAATTTATACTTGCTGTTTTATGTTGATTTTTATGAGATATGTGCTAAACTATTATGTTTCAATTCGGATTTGAATGTTGAAGATTTATTTGCAAATGGCTTATATTTATTGACATCTCATGCATGGCATGGGGTGATGGTTTTGTAACTGGAGGCCACGCTCCGTCGGGGCGTCCGTAAGGCAATCGTGGGAAGACCTTGATGATGAGAATCCCATCAAGAAGAATCCGGAGGCCACACTCTGTCGGGGCGTCCGAAAGACCACTGTGGGGTACCTTGATGATGAGAATCCCATCAAGAGGAGGCTATGTATACTTGTCATGGGTGGGACTCATTACATTTGCATACATACATAGCATTGTTTTTGTAAGATTTTGATGATCATGTATTATGATGTTATATGCATGTTTTATACTAACCTTGTGGTAGCCCTAATCGGAAACACCTACTGGGCACGTTGATCTAACGCCCTATTTCTATCCTTAGTGGATGACGCAGGAAAGGGAAAGGTCGAGGATCGGAAAGGAAACCAAGCATAGGAGCTTGGATATATGAATGGACTCTTATTTATGGATATTTTGTTTAAGTTAAAAGGACGTGTAATTTGTTAGGATGTCGGCTTGTAATAACTTAGTAATATCTGCTATGGTTTGGTTTTGTTTGATTGATTGATTAAGTAAGATAACTTTGGAAAATGACCATGTACTTTGCTATCTAATAAAATGGAGTAGATTTATGTTCCATTATAATCTGCAGTTAGATTAAGTGTTATTCCGCAAAGTTTTCACTTTACTATGTGAAAACTGTTCTCATGGACTTCATCCATGATCACATAGGTTTGGCCAATTAAGGGTCGGACTTTAGAAGTCCTTACTTAACTCGCGTCGTGACATCCCGCTCTTATCACTTGTTTATTTATTACAAAAAAAAAAAATTGGACTCTGATTTATAGTGAAAAAGGGCGGGGCGTTACATTGACGAGCTGAATCGCTCTATTTCGTAACACCCTTTGTTCTGTCTCCACCACTCTGACTAGCTTTTCGACGTATGCCACGTCGTTTTGTACCTCTATGCCTTGTATATTCAGTACATGTGAGGGATCAGGATTGTACTTCCTCAACATAGATTTATGAACTACATCGTGCAAAGATGACAACTGTGAAGGAAGTGTCAATTGATAAGCCACCTCCCCCACCCTCTTTAGGATTGGAAACGGCCCACATATCTAGGCGACAGTTTCCCCTTCTTTCCAAATCTCATGTGTCCCATCCATGGCTAACATTCCATTAATCTAACCATTCATACATTAAATCCATAAATCATTCCCCATGGGGCTCGGCCACACACCATGGCCGAACCCATGGTCTTTCATTTAATCCCTTCAAAAACATTGATATTCCTTCCATGGTGTTCGGCCATACACCATGGCCGAACCCATAAAATCATCCATGACCTTCCATGGTTTCCAACCCATAAAAATAACCAATGACCTTCCATGGGGTTCGGCCATGCACTATGGCCGAACCCTATGGTTCATTCTTTCTATTACAATACCATATTCATCCCTTAATCTTCTTCCATGGGGTTCGACCATACACCATGGCTGAACCCTATGGTTCCTTATTTTAAACAAAATTATCAAAATACTTACCGGTTCCCCGACTCCTCCGGTTTTCCTTTGCTCCGACTTGTTCTTCCGATTCTTTTCCTTCCTTAGCCTCTTTTGTGTATGCCGTGCGCCCTTTGTCTTGCTGCTGCCTCTCTTTGAATGAGCATCTGTATGCACTACCTTTCCCTTGCTCGGCTGCCTTTGTTTTATAAATCTTCCACTCGGTTCTATACTTAGAAGATGCCGAGCGCCCCTTCTTTCTTGCAAATCCCTAGTATCTTTTTTAACAAAGGAAAGGACCCCTTTTTAAAGAGATTTCAGCACATCCCCTTGGATGTGCATATCTCATACATGGCAAAGCAATATCCCATTCCTAAAATCTTTCCATCAATACCTTCCATTCCAAGTTCCCTCTATACGCATGCCACTTAATCCAGATCCCTTATTGATTTGTGTATGCGTGTGTGTCTGTAACACCTTGGAATTTTATAGTACTTATATTCATGAAATTTGCCATTTATTGGATAAGGTTACAATTGGAATAATTGGGTAAGATATATTCAATTGGGTCAAAATTGCTAATTGGGTCAAAATGCCCAATTGGGACCCATTGGGGCATGTTTGACTTGGTTGACCACCAAGTGAGTTGAGCTAAATTAAATGAGTTGAGTCGTACGGTTTATATTTCAAATTCAAATAACGAGACGTACGGTTTGTATTTCAAATTCGAATTCAAATAACGAGACGTACGGTTTATATCTCAAATTCAAATTCAAACGACGGGACGTACGATTGATATTTCAAATCCAAATTCAAACAAAAGAAAGGACGGTTCACATTTTGAATGTAAAGGGATGGACGGCTCCATGTTTCTAATTTAAATGAAGGAGATGGATTCAATGTTTGAAATTCAAGTAAACGGAATAGGTTTGAAGTTCAAATTCAAAGGCAATAATATACGTTGGAAAGATGAGGGAGGTTTAAAGTTTAAATCCAAATAAATGAGTTGGGTTTAATATTTGAATTTCAAGCAAATGAAATACATTTGAAATTCAAATGGAATGGACGGTCTTACTATTGGAAATTCAAACAAAGGAAATGGAAGAGTTATAATTGATACACGTTGGGCTGGTTTTAAAAATTTGAAATTCAAGATAATGGAGATGGATTGGCTTATTTCAAAATCAAGACAAGGATGCTTATGGAGGGATAATGAGATAGTTTTACATTTAAAATTTTCTAAATTCAAATGGCTCACACGTTGGAGTCTTGAGAATTTTATCTCATGTAAAGATAGGAAAGATAACCCCAATTGGCCATCTCTCCCTCACACTCTACCTAGGATGGCCAGCAATCTAAGAGAAAAGATCAAACACTTGGAGAAGTTCTCATTCCATTTTCTTGCTCTCTTGGACGTCCCTCTCAAAGACTTGGAGTAATTTTATCATCTCAAGGTTTTCTATCTCTCTCAAATCTATACCCTAGCCGAACCACCTCAAGGACTGCAACAAGATCAATCTCAGTTAAAGGAGAAGAAGAAAGGACTAAGAAAGGAACGAAAGAGCAAACCGGGGCAAAAAACCAAATCGGTGGAGTAGCGGAAACGGTAAGTGTTCTACAATTTTTAGTTAGTAAGATAACCAAAGAAGCATGATCAGTTCTTTGAATATCCAAATCTTAAAAAGGGATGTACAAAACCATTGAGCATGAAAAGGAGGTGATTAGGTTTGGTCATGATGATTGGCCAAACTCATCAAAGAATATGATCATGGCTATGATGTTCAAAGGAAGAGGTAAAGGAACGTCATGGCCGAACCCCATGGAAGAAAATGAATGGTTAATGTTGTTTAAAAGGAGTAGGAATTGGATCATAGGATTCGGCCACCTTGGATGGCCGAACCCCATGAAAGAATATGGCAATTTTTATGGTTTTTGAGGAATGAAAACCATACTTTGTTTTGAAGGTTTAAAGGGTTTTTAAAGGGAGTTAAGGTTACTGTTTTGGATCAGTTGTTACATGGCTGAAATATGTGGTTATCATGGCTAAGTTGCTGGTCATAAAACATGGAAAAATAATGGAGTAATTGGATTAAGAGAACCATAGGGTTCGGCCATGTGTATGGCCGAACCCCATGGACTGTTTTTATGTGTTAGTTAAAGTAAGAAACATGGTTGGAAAATTATGGACTATGATGTGCTTTGTAATGCCCGCCCCTTTTCACCGAAATCAGAGTCAAATTTTTTTTTTGAAGTAAAGAGTGGCAAAGGGCGCGGACATCACGAAGCGAGTTAAGTCCGAGCTTCTAAAGCCCGGCCCTTAACTGGCCTGTAACGCTCGCCCCTTTTTCACCCGCTTTTCGAAAATCAGAGTCTATATATATATATATATATATTTTTTTTTTTAAATGGAGAGTGAGAGAGGGCGCGGACGTCACGACGCGAGTTAAGTCCGAGCTTCTAAAGCCCGGCCCTTAACTGGCCAACCCCACGCGTGCGCGGAGCTAAGTCCACGAGAACGGTTCACGCGTAGGAAGTAAGCTCGCGGATTATAATTATTGCGGAACATGATAATAGAGTCTATCCTACCGATTTTTAGATAGAAGGGAAGATACAACATTGAATTACCAAAATGCCCCTATGTTTATATTTATATCACAAATATAATCGTCCATAAGTAAAGTCCAAGCCATCGCAAGAAATGCAAAATTATACAATCCGATGAGCTAAGTTACTCAAAATTACATTTCCAAAATATAAACTGAAATAAACTAAGAATGCGCTTCCCAAGCTCCTAAGCTTGGCTCATGTCATGTCCACAGTTTCCGCCATCCCCTGCGTCATCAGCTAGGGTAGAAGTAGGGCGTTAGTCAACGCGCCCAGTAGGACTCCGAGTAGGGCTAGCACATGGATTAGTGATAACACGCATACCGATACAATAGAATATAACAAAATAAACATGTAATGAATGCTATGCCATGGGTGCCTATGTCATGTGTCCCACCCATCATCCGTATGATCATACAATGTATTGTCCCCATGTTTGCTTCTCGGTTGCCCCGACGGAGCATGGACTCCGGTTATAGCCCTTAGGCTATCCCCATGTCTGATTCTCGCTCGCCCCGACGGAGCATGGACTTCGGTTATAGCCCTCAGGCTATCCCCATGTCTGATTCTCGGTCTCCCCGACGGAGCATGGACTCCGGTTTCATTATTTTTCCGCCCATGCCATGCATGAGATGTACGTGCATTATGCTATGTAGTATATAGATAAAAACCATAAATTTAATACCATACATAGCCATATAATGCATAATGTTAAAATATAATCCATAACACCATCATATAATTCATAAATTAAAACTCATCATAATACAAGTCCCATAATCATCAAAATAGATTAAAATAAACATCACATATCCATGGCATACAAAGAGGTAGGAATCCTACCGAATACCGCGTAGCGTTCCGTTACGTTTCCGTTCGATAATCCGGTCGCCGATCGCGTACCGTTTACGACGTCCCGATACCTTATTACATTTACCGAATTAGCCCATACGTTTATCCATGATTAAGTCCATAATTGATCCATCTACTTAGACCCATTAATGGCCATTAATTATGTTACTATTTTATCGAAAATCAGCACTTAACTTAGCTCATTTTTCCGTGGTTTTAAAACACATACATAAGATCCGATTTTGGCCATTTCAAATTTTCCAATGAGCGAGCCTAAAACGCAGCATCTATACGTTTCGTTTCATCATTCACATTGTACCGAATTTTACTTCCAACCCACATAGGGTTCGGCCATGTACCATGGCCGAACCCACGGTTTTTCAATGTGGCTAATTTTTGCCGTTTTGCCACTCCCTCTTCCATGTTTAAACATTCACCCATTCATGTCTATTTTAAGTCTAAATTTCATCCATAACTTAGACCCATTTATGATTCCATAACATATCTAAAATCAGCCACCTATTATTTAATTTTAAAAAAACATTTAATCCCATATGTCATTTCATATTTGGCCCTAAAGGTGGCCCACAAAGGGATCATGGGTTCGGCCATACACCATGGCCAAACCCATGGTACCCTATCTCCATTTTCTTGAGTCCATTTTACCCATTTTAACATACCTCCAATGAAAATTTAAATCATTCATTTAAAACCTTATTTTTCATCCCATTTTAAAACATTACATAGTCCCATATATCCATTTAAATTTAATCATTCTTCTCCATCATTTTCTATTCATAAAAGTCCTAAAATATCACCATAGGGTTCGGCCATACACCATGGCCGAACCCATGGTTCATGGTTCCCTTTATTGGAGCCATATGAGGCCATTATTTCCCCAATGTTAGTCCATGGTTTTCTTTGCTAAAATTCCATTTAAAAATCAATAATTTTCATTCATTTGGTCCCTTTAAAACTTTATATCATACACTTTCAAATCCATTGAACTTATCACTTCCTCCATCCTCTTCCATCTTTCAAGAACACTAAGTCTCCCACCTCAAACTCCAGGAACCTCCTCCGCTTGTCAGCGTAGCTCTTCTAACGACTCTGTGCGGCAAGTAAGTGTTGTCATATCAACTGGCTCTGCATTGTAGTCTCTGCAACTAACTCTGGTCCAATAAGTGCAGGCTCACCGGCCTCTGTCCAGCACACTGGTGACCTACATGGTCTACCATATAAAGCCTCGAATGGAGCCATCTGGAGGCTTGCCTGGTAACTGTTGTTGTAAGAGAACTCCACCAGCGGCAAGTGAATCTCCCATCCACCCTTGAAGTCTAGCATGCACGCTCTCAGCATATCCTCCAATGTCTGTATCGTCCTCTCCGACTGTCCATCAGTCTGTGGATGGAATGTTGTGCTAGTCAATAGATTTGTCCCCATGGCCGACTGCATGCTCTGCCACACTCTGCCGGTAAATCGTCCATCTCTGTCTGACACAATTGCCCGGGGAATACCATGTAGCCTGATGATATCCAAGATATACCGTCGACCCAAGGTCTCAAATGAATATGTCATCTTGATGGGAAGAAAGTGAGCAGACTTGGTCAATCAGTCTACCACGACCCATATCGCATCGTTGCCCTTTGAGGACCTTGGCAACCCTGTCACAAAATCCATGGAGATGTGTTCCCATTTCCACTCCGGCACTGGTAAGGGTTTGAGTAACCCTGGTGACTTCTAATGTTCCGTCTTAACCTGCTGACAAGTTAAGCATTGAGCAACAAATTCTGCCACATCTCTTTTGAGCCCATGCCACCAATAGTGTCTCTTCAGGTCGTCATACATCTTGGTGCTGCCCAGATGAAAAGAGAGTTTGGTTTGGTGTGCCTCAATCAGTAACTCTCTTCTGCAACTCTTAGGTACATATGTCCTACCTCGGAATACAAGACCCTGTCCTGGTCGTAACTCCCATTCCGGTATGACTTCACCAGTAGACATCTTGGCCCATATCTCCTCCACTTCCGGATATGTCCGCTGCTCCTGTTCAATCTTGGAGACCATGTTGGACCGTATGATCAGATTGTACATACTCCCATGGTTGTTGATATACAGATTGAACACTCGAATGGTATTCAGCATCTCCCATTCCGTCCTGATCAAACTGGCCACTGATGCATGTGATATGCGGCTGACGGTATCCGCCACTTTGTTCGCCTTGCCAGGATGATATTGAAGCGCGAACTCATAATCCTGCAGATATTCCATCCATTTGTGCTGCCACATGTTGAGCTCTTTCTGATCAAACAAGTATTTTCAAGCTCTTATGATCTGAAAACACTTCAAACTTCTCGCCATAAAGATAGTGTCTCCAGCTTTTGAGAGCGAAGACCACTGCGGTTAGTTCCAGATCATGCATGGGATAGTGGCGTTCATGTATTTTCAACTGTCTTGAACCATAAGCCACCACACGCTGACTTTGACAGAGAGAACACCCAAGTCCCTCTCCTGAAGCATCGCATTGTACCTCATAGCCCTTGCCTCTTTCCGATAAAATCAGGATAGGAGCAGTTGTAACTCTCTCCTTCAAGTCCTCAAATCTCCGATTGCACACATCTGACCACTCAAATATGAACCATCACCATAGTTCCATTCTAAAAAAATTCTAAAATAAAATCCATGGATTCCATCATAAAACTTTTTCCAAAAATTTTGCCTACATTTAACCCTTGAGACCCTAACCATTTTCCATCATTTTTCAAATCTTAACAACCATTAATCAATGAGCATTTAAGAACCCTAACCCTCATAGATCACTAACCATGGGGTTCGGCCACCTTGTATGGCCGAACCCTATAGTCCATGATTTTTCTTTGTTTAAAAATTCCATTTAAAATTAATAATATCATTCATTTGGTCCATTTAAAACTTATGTCATACACTTTGGAAATCCATTTGCAACTATTAGTTCCTCCATTAGTTTCTATCCTTTTTCATCCATTAAAATTACTATCTATCACAAACTATAAGATCTTCATAAAAACCATTAATCATTTTTTTGTACTTAAAAACCCTAAACCATTTTTCCTACTTACAAAACCTTAATTAATTGCATACATCTTCTAATCACCCACCATGGGGCATGGCCGAACCCTATGGCCCAAAATCTCCTTACAAATCCATAAAAAATATTTTAAAGACTTCATATCCCTAATCCATTACTTAATCCATTCCTCCATTTTATCCATTCCTTATCCTACCATTGGATGGATTTTTTTAAATTCAAAGCCTATGATGGTTTGGCCACCATCCAATCCAAGGAAATGGATTCCACAACTTAAAACCCTAAAAATTTAAATTTCTTGTTTAGAACATACTTACGATCCGACGACTCCTCTGGTCTTTCTTTCTCCTCTTGATTTCCTTAGCCTCTTCTCTTCTTCTCTCCTTGGTTGATCGTTAGATGTGCTTGATCAATGGTGGAACATGCTTGGATCGGCTAAGGTAGATGGGGTTAGATTGAGAGGGAGAGGGGAAGGTGATGGGGAAACAAAATCTTAACCTTTGATCTTGGAGGGGTGGACCAAGGCTTGCTCTCTCCTTCTCTTTTCTTCTCTTCTTCTTCTAAGTTTTCTTCTCTTTTTCTTTTCTCCAATGCATGGGACGGTTTTGAGAGTGGGGGGGAGAGATAGAGTGAAAATGTTTGTTTGAAATGAGATGGAGATGGTTGGATTAGCCTTCACTCAAACATTAACTTCCTCACCAACCAACATGCATTAATGGTGGTGGTTGGGATAAAACCACCACCTTTAATCCATGGTTTTAATTTGTGTTTTCTTGAAGTGGTTTGTGTTTGTTGGAGTGGTTTGACCATTTGACCATTTTAATCTTAGGTTAATTAACTTAGATCACCTTGATCCCTTGGTTAATTTAATTAATCACTTCCCACTTAATTTAATCCCATTAAATTCCCTCTAAGATCCACCCATGGTTGACCAAGTCAACCATGGTGGTCGGCCCCACTACTCTTGGGTCCACACGCCACCTCAATAGGTGAGGTGGAGGTGGGCCCCATTTGGCCATATTACTTAATCTTGATACATCTTAACTTAGATAGTTTTATAATTATCTAATCTATTTAATTTATCTTGGATCACCATTGGGTCCATGGCCCAATTATATTTTTGTCTTTCCCATTTATTTTAGGGCTTACCTACCTTGGCCCATTGGGTCCCGTATGGCTAGTTGACCCAATTATTTACCATTGACCAATTAAATGAATTAATTCTAATTCATGGTCTATTGGGTAATCATTGGGCCCATGGCCCAATTAGATTCCCTCTTTACCCACTTACCTTAGGGTTGGAACCGATTTTTGATCCATTGGGCCCCACCTGGCTATCGGGCCCACTTTGACCATCGTTGACCCGCTTAGTCCTCATTGACCCATTAAATGGATTTCATCCAATCCATGGCCCAATTGGGCCATTCTCGGACCCTTGTCCCAACTTTTGATCCATTTGGTATTCCATCATGTCAAAATTCAAATTAAAATTAATAAATACCAAATATATATTGATTCAAAAATTCGGGCTATTACATGGCCAACCCTACGTGTGCGTGGAACGAAGTCCACGAAGAATAATTCACACGTAGAAAGAAAGCTTGCGGAATATTAAAACTAAGTGCGGAATTAACAATAGAGACTATCCTACAAATTTGAGATAACAGGGAAGATACATTCATTTAATTACCAAACTACCTCAACAACATAATATCCAAAATAACATCCAAAACATAGCAATTAATCTAAAATATTACATTCCGACGAGCTAAGCTATCAAATACATTTCCAAAGTAAACTTGAATAAAGTAAGTAGTCTGTCTCCTCAAGCTCCTAAGCTTGGCTCCCGTCTCATCCTTCTACTCCGCCGTCTCCTTCATCATCAGCTAGGGTAGAAGTAGGACGTTAGACAACACGCCCAATAGGACTCCGAATAGGGCTAGCACATGGATTAGTAATCACAAAACATATGGATAGCAATAAAGTGAAAACTATAGAATGAATGCAATGCCATGGGTGTCTTATGTCATGTATCCCACCCATTATCCATACCATCATACTGCCATATCCCCCTTGCCGAAAAAACCTCGTCAAGATATAAACAATCATAAATCATCCCCCTTGACGGCAAAAACCTCATCAAGATATAAACAGTCACACATCATCCCCCTTGACGACAAATCCTCGTCAAGGTATAAACAATCACAAATCATCCCCCTTGACAGTAAAACCTCTTCAAGATATAAACAATCACACATCATCCCCCTTGACGGCAAGGCCTCGTCAAGGTGTCCCCATGTTTGCTTCTCGGTCACCCCGACGGAACATGGACTCTGGTTATATCTCATAATATCCCTCTTGATGGATGAAACACATCAAGATATCCCCATGCTTGCTTCTCGGTCGTCCCGACGGAGCATGGACTCCGGTTTCATTTCATCCTTCCCATACTATATCCCTCCCATGTCATGCATGAGATGTATATGCCACATGCCATGTAATATATAAATCATAGTGATAAACCCATCTTAAAACAATCACATGATTACCAAAATAGATCAAAGGTAAACCATCACATAATACTTAATCCAAGACCCATCTTGAAATAATTACATGATTACCAAAATAAATCAAAGGTAAACTATCACATAATACTTAATCCAAAACCCAAACCATCACATAATACTTAATCTAAAACCCATCTTAAAAAAAACCATATAATTTCCAAAATAATTCAAAGAAACCATCACTCAATCCATGGCTTACAAAAAGGTAGGAATCCTACCGAATACCGACTAGCGTCCTTTTTCGCTTCCGTCCGATAATCCGGCTACCGACACGCGTACTGCTTGCAATATCTAATACCTTATTACATACACATAATCAGTTCATATTTTTAACTATTTCTAAGCCCATTAATCATTTCCAAGTCCATACGAATAATCGGTCACTATTTAGGATTTGTGGGTCCCATTTAATCCATTAGATACTTTTAATCACATGAGTCTAAAAAAGCAGTCCCTAGGCTGTATTTAACCATACACAAGTTCATCTTTAAAAATGTCCATGTCCAAGTTCATCCCCGATGGGGTTCGGCCATGTACCATGGCCGAACCCATGGTCCTTCATTTTGGCCCATAATTACGGTTTTGCCACTATTCTTCCATGGTTAGACATTCGCTTAACCATATACATTTCTTGGTCCATAATTGATTCATAGATTTGGATCCATTAATGACCCATTTAATCATACCATAACATCACTAAAACAACCCTTTTTCTCAACTTAACCTTCATTAATTAATCACATACATATACCCTTCCTTAGCCCATAAAAATGACTTACAATTAAATCATCATTCTTAGCCACATCTTGGGTCCATAATTGACCCATCACCCATATCACAAGATCATTTACATTAGCCATTTAATTTAACCTAAACTCCATTCATTTAAACATATACATACACATTAGTCTTAGGCCAAAAATGATCTACTATTGGGTTCATTAAAAATCAGCCCCCCCTTTTTTTTTTACTTAACCAAATCCCCATTTTCCTTGGTCTTTGGTTACACATAAGATTCATCATAAGTCCCTCCATTTAGAGAACCTAAACCATACATTTGATTCATCATTCCTTAATCACACTTAAGTCCATTAACTTAACCACATTCCCATCCCAACTATCAACATTAGGTTCACATTGGTCCATCAACATCACCAACATTCCCCATTTATTTTTCCATAATTCATAACCATTAAATCCACCATTTGATCACCATAGGGTTCGGCCATACACCATGGCCGAACCCATGGTTCATGATCCATCATTTTCTATACCTCTTGAGGCCACAAAAATCATTCACCTACTCCATGATTTTTCCTCATTTAAACCCCTTTAAATTTTCCAACATTTAATCATTTACAACCCTAAAAATCATAATCATTCTCCATGACTTTAAACCTTAAAACCCTAATTAAATTCATCAAAGTTTCCCCATGCCTTTTAAGGCTACCAACACCATTCACACCTCCCATGCATTTCCTCATTTAAGCCCCTTTAAAAATTTCCTACATTTAATCACTAGAAACCCTAATAATCCTAATCATTCATTCCATGAATTTCTTCATTTAACAACCCTTTACAAATCACCATATTTAATCATTAGCACCTTAAAAAAAACATAAACCATCTTTCCATGATTTTCATTCAATATCCCTTTAAAAAGAATTACCACATTTAATCAATAAACACATACAAACCCTAAATCATCCTCCATTCCTTAAAACCCTAAAAAAATCATACATACCTATCACCCACCATGGGGTTCGGCCATAGTACATGGTCGAACCCTATGGCCCATAATTTTCTTCCAAATTTACATAATTCCATGCTTCAATAATTTAAATACATTACATCCTTAATCCATTTAATTTTCCTTAACCCTAATTTACCCATTTAGGGTTTGCCCATCTTTCCATCCTTCCATTTGATGGGATTTGAGATCCAAGGCCTATGATCATTTGGCCACCATCAAATTTAACAAGAATGGATCCCAAATCTTAAACCCTAAAAAAAAATCCAAATCTCTTGTTTAAAAAATACTTACAATCCGTCGTCTCCTCCGACTTTCTTTGCTCCCGTCGGACTCCTTGGCCTTCTTTCTTCTTCCTGTCCTTGTTTGATCGGCTAAGATGCTTGATCAATGGTGACAAGCTCCAAGCTTGGGTTCGGCTAAGGTAGGGTTAGACTTGAGAGAGAGAGGGGAATAATGGAAATGAGAAAGGTGTCTCAAGGTTTTTACATTGAGGTGGTGGGCCAACACTTGGATTTTCTTCCTCTCCCTAAGCTCTTCTCCTTCTTCTTCCTTAGTTTTCTTCTTCTTTCTCTTCCTAGTGTGGGACGACAATGGGAGAGTGAAAAATGGGAAGAGTAAAATGAGAATGGAATAAGAGATGGGGAAGAAAAATAAAGCTTATCTCATTTGAGTTGGGCAATTAATTCCTCCACCTACCATAAGATATTTTCCATGCTTTTTGACCCAACAACACTAGCCAACGTTTTTTTTGATGCCTTAAGATAAGATGGCTTTTGGTTTTCCACCTTTTGACCATTTGACCCTCATTTTAATAATTTATTTAATTAATTAACTAGATAATTAACTTAGGTTAATTAATTCCTACTTAACCTAATCCCATTATTCCACCCATGGTTGACCAATTCAACCATGGTGGCCGGCCCCACCAATCTCTGGGTCCACACGCCACCTCACTTGGTGAGGTGGAGGTGGGCCCCATACGGCCACGTCACTTAGGTCCAATTAACATTTACTTAGATGATTTAATTTCCAATTCAATCCATTCCTCTTATTGGATCACCATTGGGCCCATGGCCCAATTACATTTTCCTCTTACCCATTTACCTTAGAGCTTACATCATCTTGATCCATTGGGTCCCACGTGGGTATTGGGCCCAATTTGACCACCCTTGGCCCAATTGACCATCATTGACCTTTTAAATGAATTTAAATCCAATCCATAGTCCATTGGGCCATACTTGGGCCTTTGCCCATATCTTGATCCATTCACCATTTATTCCATCAAATTTCCAATTTCCACCATTAAAATAAATAACATCCACCTATATATTGATTTACAAATTTCGAGCCATTACATGCTTTGATTTAAGAATTAGATATGTTGATTTATGGACTTAGTATAGGTGATTAATCAGCCATCATGGATGATGGAAAGTGGAACAAAAATCGGTTTGGTGAGGTTCGGCCATGAAGTATGGCCGAACCCCACTAATGGTTATTAGTGGCTTGAATGTGTAACTAATAATGTGATTGAAGTGGTATTTAAGAATGATTCAAAGGATCAAAATTATGATGGTGAGGTTCGGCTATGTTGTATGGCCGAACCCCACAAAGGTGGATTGGTTATGGTTATTTGTTTTTAAGTAAAATTAGACAAAGGTTAGTATAATGGTATAATGGTAAATAAAGATGAAATGACCAAAGGATTGGAAATATGGGCTGAAACCAAAGTGGTAAGGTTCGACCACGTCGTATGGCCAAACCCTACCAAGGGTCTTTGGGAAGTTTGAGTTAATTGAAGGGTTTTAGTTAAATAAAAATAGAGACCAAAAAGTTAAGTGGGTGAGGTTCGGCCATGGGGTATGGCCGAACCCCACAAAGTGGATTTTTGGGATTTAGACTAAGTTGGAATCACATGGTTAAGAGGTTGATTTGCTGTTATAAAAATAGGGCCACGGGACTTGCTTGAACGGCGTACAAGTTGTAAACGGGAGACAGTTCAAAAGAAGGGTCAAACTAAGTGAACATTATGTAGGTTTTCCTGCCTCTTTGTAACCACTCTTATATGTGATGTTTATCATGAATTTTATGAGTAGTTTATGTTAGAGTATTATGTTCAAATGGGATTATGAAATGTTAGAATATATTTCCAAATGGTATGTATCATGTATTCATTGACATCTCATGCATGGCATGGGGTGATGGTTATGTAACCGGAGGGTCCACACTCCGTCGGGGCGTCCGAAAAACCTATGTGGTGGCATCATGATAATAGGAATTCCCATCAAGGGAAACCGGAGGGTCCACACTCCGTCGGGGCGTCCGAACAACCAATGTGGAGGGAGGCTGTGTATATTTGTGATGGGTGGGACTCATTACATTTGCATCACATACATAGCATTGTTTTTGTAAGATTTTGACGATATGTATGTTTATATTATTTGCATGTTTTATATCTAACTTTGTGGTAGCCCTAATCGGAAACACCTACTGGGCGTGTTGGTCTAACGCCTACCTCTATCCTTAGTGGATGATGCAGGAAAGGGGAAGGACGAGGATCGTGAAGGAACCCAAGCATAGGAGCTTGGGCTTTTGAAGAGATTAATTATGGATTGATATATGTAATAAATTAGTTAAATAATTGCTATCGTTTGGATTGATGATTATGTTAAGATAACTATGGAAAAATGACAATGTACCATGCTATCTAATAAAATAGTGTAGTCATAGGTTCCAGTATAATTTGCAGTTAGATTAAGTGTTATTCCGCTACAGTTATACTTTATTATGTGAGAACCATTCTCATGCACTTAGTCCATTCTCACATATGTTTGGCCAGTTAAGGGTCAGACTTTAGAAGTCCGAGCTTAACTCGCGTCGTGACATTTCGCCCTAATCACTTATCTATTTATTTTAAAAAAAAAAATTTACTCTGATTTTAGAGTGAAAAGGGCGGGGTGTTACAGTGTCATCCTCATCTATAAATATATTGCATTACCAGTTTAATTCAGCCCTATTAAATTAGGCTTGAACTCACTTGGTGGTCAACCAAGTTAACCACTACCCATTGGGTCCCAATTGGGCATTTTGACCCAAATAGCAACATTGATCCAATTAAATGCGCCTTACCCATTTATTTTAAATTGAACATTATACCATAACCGTTGGGTCCTAATTGGGCCATTGACTCAACATCTTACCCATCTAAGGTTCATATCCGTTAATTCACAATTACAATAACAAATTCCGTAAATATTGATAACATGGAATTCCGAAGTGTTACAATTGTAGCACAAGTTAACCCCCTAGGGTTAAAAGATACTTGACCTTAACTCACTCATTTCACTTATTTTAACCTTTCATCAAGTTCCTCTTCAAATCATGGAACTTCATTCTACACATGGTTAGGTTGATTCACCACAACCATTATCAACATAGGTACTCACTGATGATGTATATATCATCACAAAAGTCCAAGCATGGCATGAAAACACATTCATCATTATATGAATTACCCATCTAAGAATCTCAATCAAAATCATAGAATTTATTTGATGCATATATTACTCATAACTATAGACAATTATGGGAAGTTATCAAGGCCCTACATTTCGCATCAATCACACATAAGCATATGGAGGTCAAACCATAACTTTACCCAACTATGCATTGGAATGTGCATAAAGCAACATTCACTCAAACATATTATCAAACACCTTGTGATCATGTAATTTTACAAATATTCTCAATGCTCAAATGTATGGCATTCCAAAATTTTACCTAATGTTATCAAATTCGAATCGTATCGAAATTGGTGTAGGGGTATGAATCGTGACTCGAAAATTTTAGAATCATAAGATTCATACTATTTATTATTATCCCCTCATTGCCACTACGATTTTGTTGACTTTAGCCATTGCAGACTGTTTGTCAAGGGATATGTGTCTAAAACTCACAAGGGTAGATGTTTTTATTGCCACAAGTTTCGACATCGTTTAATGAAGTGCAATCTTAGAATGAGGCACATGGATAATATAGCCCAAAAACAAACTCCAGACCTCAATGTTCAAAGATACCGTCAAAATCCTAAGGTAAATTTTAAAAGATACCCACCAAGACCAAACAATAGGATTCTTCAAATGAAGATGAAACCAAGGGAGGACTACTTGTTGAGACATCTCAGCCAAGTTTTGAAGAGATTAAGATATCCAATGTTTGGACCACCAAGAATTGCCCGAGGAATGTGTATGAGCAAACTCAACAATTTTGGCTCCGAGGAGATAGACCATGACTCATGTTTTGTTTTGGTTTAAGATTCACTTACATATCTTAGACCATTACAAATGAACTCACAATAGATCAAGTGAGTTCACATAGCACAAATTGCTATGACATGAGGAGAGAAAGATTGGCATACTACAAGTCTAGAATGTACTCTTCCTGGCTATAATCAATATTCTACTTGGAAAGCCATACATTCCATTCATATTTTGAGGTATGTATATGTTGGAATGATAATTTATGTTTATGAGTACATTTAATAATTTGATGAGTTATGTGTGGTATAACTATGCATTGGAATATATCTATGTATGCGTGCTTAGAATAGGACTCCATCAACTTGCACACGTCAAGGATGATTGCTCTGCAATTAGTACCGTCGACAGATCAGTGTGACAGACATGTCGATACTGTGATAAATCAAGCACCGTTGAAAAAGGGGGAAATGTCGAAGAGGTCGACTTGTTGGTGGAACCGACATGTCGGTTGGACAAAAAACCTTAAGTTAAAAAGATATTTTCTGTGAAAATGAAAATCCGTTTGAATTCATCTCTCTCCCTCTCGCTAACGCTCTGGCGAAATTCTCCTCTTTCTCCTGTGCCCTAGATCAGTCTGTAAACCTCTCGTAGAATTTTCACGAAGTAAAAGCATAGGGCTTTTGCTCCTCTTCTCTCAAGAAACCAAAGTATAGCGTATACTTAGATTTCTTGTGTTCAGGTAATCTGAGAAACTCCTCCCTCCTCATTTTTATTTGTTTCAGATTTACTCAAGCAAACCATGACAAAAGTGAAAGTGCCCAAGAGATTCCAAACTCCTGATGTGGAAGAACAAGCTAAGGCTAGCTCTCCACCTCCCAAGAGACCAAAACCTGCTAGGGTAAAAACGACTGCTGCCTCGAGACCTAGACATGTTCCTATAAGATTTAGGGATTTAGATTTTGAGAATACCCCTTTATCTAAACTACCTTGTGTCAGATCCAAGTCTGTAGGGAAAATCCATCCTCAAAACCCATCTTAAAGGGTAGAAGAACCATCCACCAAAGGCCAAAATAATCAGGAAGAAGTGAGAAGAAAAAACTATGGATGAGGAAGAAAAAAACACCGAAGTTAGGAATGGAGAAGAAGTTAGGGCTTCTGGGATGAGTGATGAGGAAGGAGAATCCTTAGATGAAGAGGGAACTGGTCCCTACCTTCAACCCTTAGTTCGTCATAGATGCTTTAAAAGCTTTAACGTAGAACGAACTAGTTGTGCAACTGATCTGCTTAAATGTGGGGCTATGCAATTACTACATGACATGGACTGGTCAAATTTGGTACATTGGGGTGGAAAAATGTATACTTCCTTTTCCATGAGAATGTACTGCTCAATCAGGGATGATTCAAAAGCAAACTGCTTCAAAATCTTATTAAAAAATGGAGAATCAATACGAGTCTCTCCTCAGCTTGTATCTGAACTTATTGGGATTCCTCTTGGACCAAATGCTCTACCAATCATTACTCCAAAGATAGAAGTGACAGAGCAAAAGAAATTTGCCAAAAGGTTGTGTGGCAAAGAAGTGGAGTGGAAGAAAAATATATGGATCAGAAGTGCAGATTTATTACCACAATACAAAGTTCTTCACCTTCGTTTCTGCTCTAATCTATATCCTAGACATGGGAACATGGATGATTTAAACCCTCCCGTGATTATACTCCTAGATAGAGTCGCTCGCAAAAAGAAATTTTGTCTGTCTACCTAGATGTGTCATTCTATCTCTTAGTACTGGAAATCAGCAAGGAAAAGATACCATCCCTTCTACTATCTTATGTCCAAACTGGCTGAGCATTTCAAAATCAAGCCAAGAAAAGGGGAAGTGCCAAGATCCACCAGACCCATTGACGAGGCCATTATTCGAAAAAACCTCACAAGAAGTTTAGCTGACTCTTTCTTTGGAAACAATAATCATGTCTCTTTTGACCATCCTGTGTTTAAAGAACCTGAAGAAGAAGAAGAAGAGAAAGAACAAAAGGAAGAAGAGGCAGATACATCACAATCATCCAGATTGAAAGCTATAGAGGATCAGCTTAGTCATCAAAGTAAACTGCTCGCAAACATTGCAAACAGACAAGATGAGCTTGATCGCCTCCTAAATCAACTCGTAGTTGCCATTACTTCTCCCACTTCTAGTCAGTCTTCTGTCAACTAAGATCCTCAGCCTTCTACCTCGGCTCCTCCTTCATCCACTCATGATACTGAAAAACTTTAAATTTCTATTATTGAAAAATTGATAGTTTGGATGTGCAAACATTATGCACCCTTTGTGCGACCTCTCTTCTGTGCATTAATGTTGGGGTGTGTTATGGCTTACTATGTGTATTGATATGTTTGACTGTCTTCTATCCTTTATGTTAAACATCGCTTTGCTAAATGGACTAACATGCATGCTTGGATGAGTTGTTTTTGTATTGGCATGTTTGGGAGATTAGGATCTGAATACACATATCCTTGGAGAATGGGGGAGCACAAAATATGTGTTGATTAGCTGTTGATCATACAATGTGAGGAGGAAAATTGTCACAAGCTTGAAAAAGGCTTGATGGAAGACAAACTTAGAAGTAACTAAGTTTATGGAAAGCTAGGTAGAAATTTGGAAGAAGATTCGAATGAAGCTGAGAAAATTAGCTTAATCATATTGAAAGAACGTCTTTAAGACAACATTGAATTTCAAAGGAAGGAAGGAGAAAAACAGTAATGCATAAGGTATGCATTGGACTGTAGGGAAGAATTCCCGAGTGGGAAGAAAAACTCAAGGAAGCACTAAATACGAAATGCACGAGGGAGTGCTTAGATCTTGATGTCTACTAATCCCTTGTCAATTGTTTGACAAAATGGGGGAGAAAATAGTAGAAGCCAATTTACTGATGGTGAATCTCTATGTTTGGAGTTTGGGAAATCCAAATCAAGAAGATTGGGGGAGGGAGCTATTGGTTCCTGGAAATCATTGATGTATAGGGGAGTATGAACATTAAACTTGGTTTCTTTCTGACTAACCAATCTAATGATTAATTAGTGTAGCTTGTTTTTTGTGCTTAATCAGGAAAATATAAAAAGAAGCAAGCTGAGCAAGAATATGAAGATCATAACTTTGTTGTCCATTTGAACATATTCATTAGATTGATGTAATGTTCTGTATTCAAATATGTTGTAATAAAGGGTGGGCTTGTAATTGGGTTAGCTTCTAGGTTTTGTCAAGAAATTGACATAGGGGGAGATTGTTAGTGCCCCGGTTTGGCCGAGTCCCTGTTTGTCAATTTCATGACTCGAGAAGAAGCACTTGCTAAGAAGCTTGAAGACTCAAGATGATCAAGGAAGAAAATCATGCTCCACTAAAGCTCAAAGCTCATCGTAATGGCAATCACAAAAATGTATTATAGCCATAGATGACCTTAGGTGGAATCCACACCTGAGAGAGGACTAATCTTAGGCTTAGTTGAACAAATGATAAAATCATATAAGGCATAGAGAGGAAGCTGAACAGTGAATTGGAAATGAACTTGAAAAATGAATTATGTTCACTGTCAGCTCGACCAGACTATCTCACCGACCCTTCAGTGGAGACAAGACCAACCCATCATGGTCAAGGACTGGTCGGCCAGTTTGACATAGGTTCTGGAACTTAGAACTATCATTCTGAGGATGCCTCTGACCGAGAGTCTCGTATGCATCGACCCCTCGATGATGAACTTAAACGACCCCTCGTGGTCGACGTCTCGTAAGTGAAAGACTTGTGTGTAACACCCCGAAATCTTAACCCAGTGGATAAAGGTAATCCCCTCTTAAGAGTGAGATTAGAGGGGTGATTAATTAATTAAGAGAGGTTAAGAGTGATTTGAATTACCTTGTTATTTCCATTGAATATAAATTAATGGAGTGGGATTAAGAAAATAATTAATTGGGTGGTGAATATAAGGTGATTAAATTAAGTGTTAATTAAATTACAAGGTTTCCGAGTGAGGTTTGAGAGAGACTAAGTTAAGTAATGATTTATTGAAATCATTTTGAAAGAGGTGGAGTAAAGTTAATAGAAATTAATTTATAATGTGGAAACTATGCCACATAAGCAGTGACGTGGCAGGGTGTGGTGAGGTGTCATGCCACATGGCAAATACAAGACCCATTGACTTAGGGCAACCATGAGGAGAGAAATAAAAGGCTCTTTTTCTCTCTCTCTCTTCATTTCCCTACCACCACCGACCCCTCATTCCCTTTTTCTCTCTCTCTCGTGCGGCACACTCTTCCTCTCCTCCCACCCATGCGATCGTCTCTCTTCTCCCCTTCTCTTCTTCACTTCCACCGATGAAGCTCCATGGAATAAAATGAAAGGAAGAGAAGATTTGAAGCAAGAGGAGCCTTTCTTTTCCTCTCTCCATTGCTCGGTGGTGCTCTCCTCTTCCCTCTCCTTTCTTTCTATTTTTGGAACTTGAGGAAGAGGAGGAAGACACCAAAGAAGAAAGAAAGAAGAAAGATCTGGAACGAGAAGGTTGGGAAACAAAAAGAAAAAAGAAAAACAAATAAGGAGGAAAACCCCCAAATCAAATCCGAGACCTCTTCGATCCACACCAACGAAATCATCAAATCCGTGAGGTATGTAGGATTAATGTTGTTTTATGACGATAAGAACCCAATAGGAAGTTTATGGATTGATGTATTTTGGATTTAGAAGAAGAAAAATAAAAAGGGGGAAAACACGGGAAAAAATCCAGAGAGTACATCTCTCACGACCGGCGATCGATCGACTTTCCGATCGATCGCTGAATAGCGTAGAAAAATGGGCTGCAAGTATGTGGCCGACAGATTTCCCCTCCGATCGATCAGTCAGAGAACAGTTCAAAGTAGCAGAGCTACTGTCTAACGACCGATTGGTGTCCCTGGCCGATCGGAAGGTCCAGTCCCGACCGATTGGCACTTCCGATCGATCGGCTAGACAATATTAAGACGGTTTTCTTTTAGTGTTAAAGCTCGAGTTTTGTGGGTTGTTTTGACCCTTCCAGACTTTACTCAAATTAAGAACCTTGGTTAAGGTTATTATAAGTTGAATTAGTGGGATGATTAATTAAATTAAGAATAATGATATTATGTGTTCTTGTGTGACATGTATGGATAATGAATGAAGGACCGAAAGCAAGCCCGGAATCAAACGAGTAGTTTGTGGATTACCTTCATTCGCTGATCGGCTAGGATCAAGTAGGTTTTCCTACTTCGTTGAAGCACTACGGGTGCAAATCTAAATGATTGCTATATTTATGAAATTGCTTTCATATCAAATTGATATATTGTTGAGATATTTTATAATTTAGAATTATAGGAAAGAATGAGATAGCATTGAAAATATAGAATATTATGGCTATGCTTTGGAAATACATATCAAATGTATATTATTGCTATATGATATCAAATGAGTATTTTGGCAAGATTTGTGATGCAAGGAAAATGATGTTATCCCAAGTTAATGTATTTTGATATATTTTGAGTATATGATGTCAAGTGTGTAAATTTGTGGAATGTATTTTATAAAGAGAATAGAATAAGATCTATGTTTTTGAAATAATTAAATCATAAGATGCAAGAGCATTAGCATTCATATGCATTCATACTCCTCATACATGTGATGTAACACCCCAGATTTTCATTACTTATGAATATATTGAAATAGTTTATTTGAATTGTGAATTAATGGAATTTGAGATTTAAAAAGTGGAAATTGACATAGATGGGCAAGAAATGGATCCATTACCCAATTGAGACCCAATGGCTCATGGATAAGGTTGAATTGAAAATAATTGAGTAAGGTCAAGGTAATTGGGTCAATTACCCAATTAAGACCCAATGCATTAAATTCACCTCATGTGAGTGATGTGGTATTGCCATGTCATCACATAGAAGCCAAGTAAGCAAGGTGCCACATCATCGAGTGACATGGCCAAGGTGGGACCCAAATGTCATGTGATGACCAAGTCACCACATGCATGGCCAGCCATGTCATGGTTGACTTGGTCAACTACCAAGTGAGTTAAGGTGTTATTTGAGTTGAGAAGTGAGTTCAAGATGAATCAAGGTGAGTTGAGTTGGAAAGAGGAAAAGTTGCCATCTCAAAGGGTATGAGGCCAAAGGGCACGATGGAAGTCAAATGATTTCTTGGTTTAAGCCAAGGGTCACCTTGGTTAAGACAAGGGACTCCTTGGTTGGACAACTCATAAAGAGAGGAAATGAAGAGATGAGGCTTTTACAAAAGGACACAACCAAAGGGGCTGTCCACACCCCTTGGCCGATCACTCCAGCTATTGCACACAAAGTGATTTCTCTCCTCTCCTCTGCCTCTCACATTTTCATCTCTATACTTGGTAAATCCGTGAAGAGCAAAGGAAGAAGAAAGATTAAGGAAGGAAAGGATAGACCAAAATAAAAGAAGGAGACGAGAAAGAAGGTATGTTTAATGTTTAACAAGATGGGAATGAGATTAAGGAAACCATAGGTTGGCCATGGTGTGGCCGAACCTATGGATTCCATAATTGATGGAATGGAATGGCCAAATTATGTTAAGGCAATGGAAATGGAAATCCATTCAAGGAATGGTTATGGGATTGAAACAAACAACCAAAGGATTAAATCCAAAACCATGCTAAATTGGTACAATGATTGAATGGATCATGAGGAACCCAAATCTTGGCTATTGGATAGATTAAATTCACTAAGAAGAGTATAGAAGATGAAATCTATGTTTAAAATAATGTTAGGAGTGGATTTCATGGAGAAAGACTTTACAAAATAAGCAAACGAAAAGGACTGACATACAATCAGTCAACTGAATCTCTGATTCAGCCGACTGAACGTATACATATCAAACAAGTAAATGGTTTGGTGTGTTCAGCTTACTGAATCTTATGATTCAGTCGACTGAATGAATACTTATCAAACACGTAACCAGTTTGTTGATGATTCAGCCAACTGAATGTATACTGGCCGAACACGTAGATGATCTGATCCAAAGTCAGTCGACTGAATATCTGATTCAGTCGACTGAAAGAACATTGACCAAGAACACAGAGGGTTTGACTCAAAGTCAACCGACTGAATCCGTTATTCAGCTGACTCAAGGTCTGTTGGTAAGGCAGCGAATAGTAATTGGGCATGATTCAGTTGACTGAATTGAAAAGTTTAATTTTTTTAAATGTTTTTCCAGATGCTTCTGTCTATCTGGAAAGATGTAAAGGATGATGAAATTTAAATGGAAAATCTTATTAATATATATATGATTGAATGGAATAAGGTAAAGAGATTCACCACGGGTTTGTGATCGGTCTCGACGTGATCGTTAACTTTATCTTCACAAGACAACAAGGATAGTATACTAGACGTCGGTAGGATTCCTACCTTATTGAGACACTATGGATTATATTTATGGCACTCGTTTTATTTCCAAATATGATGTTTATTTTGGTTAAACAAATGGTATATGTTTATGAACTGGTTTCCAATGCTATTGTATAATTTGAAAATGAAAGCGCATTCTTGCATACATTATCTCATGCATTGTAACACTTCAGAATTTCAATGTTATCAATATTTACGGAATTTGCCATTTAAATTGTGAATTAACGGATAAGAAACCTTAGATGGGTAAGGTGTTGGGTAAATGGCCCAATTAGGACCCAACGGTTATGGTATAAGGTTCAATTTAAAGTAAATGGGTAAGGTGCATTTAATTGGGTCAATGTTGCTATTTGGATCAAAATGCCCAATTGGGACCCAATGGGTCATGGTTAACTTGGTTGACCACCAAGTGAGTTAATTTAAATTAAATGGGGCTGAATTAAAATAGTAATGCAATATATCTAGAAATAAAGGATCTAGATTAAGAGGCTTGCGCATAAAGGGAACTTGGAAGATTGCTTTGGCTGTGTATGTGAGATATGCGCATCCATGAAGATATGTTGGAGTATCTCTAAAAGGGGTCTTTTCCTTGGTTAAGAGTGAAACTAGGGGATTGCCAAATAAAAAAGGTTGCTTGGCCTTATATGAGATATGCGCATGATGTGTGGGAGTATCTTTAAAAAAGGGGTCCTTTCCTTGTTGAGAGCGACACTAAGGCAATTGCTAAATTGCAAGAGGCGCATGGTACCTTCTAAATTTAGGACCAAGAGGAAGTTTTATAAAAGAGAGGAAGAAGGGGCGCTCGGTATACACACACAAGGCCAAACTCTTCCTCTCTCTCAAGTCAGAATCTCGGCTAAAGATCAAGAAGAAGGAGGAAAAGGCTAATGAAGGAAAGGATCGGAAGAACAAGTCGAAGCGAAGAAAAACCGGAGGAGTGGCGAAACCGGTAAGTAATTTCGATAATTTTGTTTAAAGAAAGGAACCATAGGGTTAGGCCTTGGTGTATGGCCGAACCCCATGGAAGAAAATTGAGGGAATGAATATTGAACTTTAATGGAAAGGAGGAACCATAGGGTTCGGCCATAGTGCATGGCCGAACCCCATTGAAAGACATGGTTTTAATTGATTGATATATTATAAGGTAACGAGACCTCACAAGGTGTGTACGATCATGAGCGGTTCCCGGATGAAAGTGCAAGGACACGTTAGTGGTCTTTGGTAGGCGCAAAGTCATCAGAAGCGCTATGCTGACAAGAGGAGGAGGTTCCTTGAATTTGAAGTGGGGGACATGGTGTTCTTGAAAGTCTCGCCACGAAAGGGACACATGAGATTTGGAAAGAAGGGGAAACTATCGCCAAGATATGTGGGACCGTTTTCAATCATAAGAAGGATGGGGGACATGGTTTATCAATTGGCACTCCCTTCACAATTGGCATCCTTGCACGATGTGTTCCATATATCGATGTTGAAGAAGTACAATCCTGATCCCTCTCATGTACTGAACAAACAAGACATAGAGGTCCAAAGTGACATGACATACGTCGAAAATCCTGTCCGAGTGGTGGACACAGAACAAAGGGTATTACGGAACCGAGCGATCCAGTTTGTCAAGGTGGTATGGGATCAACATGGCATTGAGGAAGCCACTTGGGAACTCGAGTCGGAAATGAGAATAGCTCATCCTGAGCTATTTATGTAAATGTTTGAAACCCTACTTCACTCGATTTTCAGGACGAAAATTTTAAAAAGAGGGTTGTATTGTAACACTTCGGAATTTCAATGTTATCAATATTTACGGAATTTGCCATTTAAATTGTGAATTAACGGATATGAACCTTAGATGGGTAAGGTGTTGGGTCAATGGCCCAATTAGGACCCAACGGTTATGGTATAAGGTTCAATTTAAAGTAAATGGGTAAGGCACATTTAATTGGGTCAATGTTGCTATTTGGGTCAAAATGCCCAATTGGGACCCAATGGGTCATGGTTAACTTGGTTGACTACCAAGTGAGTTAATTTAAATTAAATGGGGCTGAATTAAAATAGTAATGCAATATATCTATAAATAAGGGATCTAGATTAAGAGGCATGAGCATAAAGGGAACTTGGAAGATTGCTTTGGCCGTGTATGTGAGATATGAGCATCCATGAAGATATGTTAGAGTATCTCTAAAAGGGGTCTTTTTCTTGGTTAAGAGTGAAGCTAGGGGATTGCCAAATAAAAAAGGTTGCTTGGCCGCATATGAAATATGCGCATGATGTGTGGGAGTATCTTTAAAAAAGGGGGTCCTTTCCTTGTTGAGAGCGACACTAAGGCAATTGCTAAATTGCAAGGGGCGCATGGCACCTTCTAAATTTAGGACCAAGAGGAAGTTTTATAAAAGAGAGGAAGAAGGGGCGCTCGGCATACACACACAAGGCCGAACTCTCTCTCTCTCTCAAGTCACAATCTCGGCTAAAGATCAAGAAGAATGAGGAAAAGGCTAAGGAAGGAAAGGATCGGAAGAACAAGTCGGAGCGAAGGAAAACCGGAGGAGTCTCAGAACCGGTAAGTAATTTCGATAATTTTGTTTATAGAAAGGAACCATAGGGTTCGGCCTTGGTGTATGGCCGAACCCCATGGAAGAAAATTGAGGGAATGAATATTGAGCTTTAATGGAAAAGAGGAACCATAGGGTTCAGCCATAATGCATGGCCGAAGCCCATGGAAAGACATGGTTTTAATTGATTGATATATTATAAAGTAACGGGACCTCACAGGGTGTGTACGATCGTGAGTGGTTACCGGACGAAAGCGCAAGGACATGTTAGTGGTCTTTAGTAGGATTCCACCTCTTTGAAACCATGGGTTTATGTACAATATTTTTATCTTATTTTGATGAATTTACGTTGCAAAAGATATGTTTCAAATGTGAGTTTTAATGCTATGTTTACAATATAAAATAACATGTGTTTCATTAGCATCTCATGCATGACATGGGGTGAAGGTTATGTAACCGGAGGGGCCACACTCCGCCGGGGCGTCCGAAAAACCTATGTGGGATACCTTGATGTGCATTTCTATCAGGAATAAACCGAAGGGTCCACACTCCATCGGAGCATCCGAAAGACCTATATGGGGGTACTTATATGTACTTGTGATGGGTGGGACTCATTGCATTTGACATCATGACATGGCATGGTTTATATGGCTTTTGACAGTATGATATTATTATATATGTTTTGTACTAACCATGTGTTAACCCTAAATGGAATACATACTGGGCGTGTTGTTCTAACGCCCTACTTTTACCCTAGTGGATGATACAGGAAACGAGGGGAACGATGAACGCGAAAAGGGCCAAGCATAGGAGCTTGGATGCTTTAGTTTATATTTTGATTAAATTACTTATGGATTTGTAATTTGAGTAACTGGACTTCGGGCATGTAATAATTTAGATATTTTGCTATGGTTGGATGTTTATTTGGATAATTATGTTATGTTAATTATGATTAAAGACTTGACGTACTTTGCTATCTAAAAAGGAGTAGAACTAGGTTCTATTATAATTCTACAATTATGATTTTAATCCGCATGTTTATATTGTTATGTGTGAACCGTTTTCATGGACTTAGTCCATGCACACATACGGTTGGTCAGTTAAGGGTCAGACTTTATAAGTTCGGACTTAGATCGCGTCGTGACGTCCCGCTCTCTATCACTCTTGTTTATAAAAAAAAAAAATAGACTCTGATTTTCGGAAATCATAGTTAGTGAAAAAGGGCGAGGCGTTACATGCATGGCATGGGAGGGAATACATGTGATCAAGAAGCCAAGTTATGCGCAGTCTAGAATATCTTGGGTTTGAAAACTAGCTTGAATGAAGCTATGTGAACTATTGATATTTTGGCATTGTCCGGGATTGCTAGAAATGGGCCAAAGAGCTCCTGGATAGACAGTCCCGAAACCCTGCGCAAAGGGAGGAGTCTACACTCCATCGGTAATTCCGATTAATATATGTGGGGAGGTATCACAGTGACCTGGTGGTACCATCACAAAACACTGCGGACGTAATTGGCCAAAGGGAACACCTTGATATGGCAATTTATCAAGGAAATCATTTATATGATCTATGTTGTGATTGGATATGGATTATGGGTGAGAGACCATTTGGCATTGACACCCATGGCATGACATTTATATTAGCATGATTATGTTTATGATTATCATGCACTGTTTTACAATATGAAATGATTTATAGACCTTGATTTTATATTACTCTCTTGTGTACCTTAACCATACTTGGAATACCTATTGGGCATGTTGACTGATGCCCTACTTCTACCAATAGATGATGGAATAGGAAATGACAAGGACATGAGACATGAAGGGAGCCAAGCATAGGAGGTTGGGCAGATTTATGCTTATATTATTTATAATGATTTTGAAAGATGATTTGGGAGGACATATATTTTGGATTGTAATAACTTAGAAACTATTTGCTATGGTTTGATAATATTTAAGTTCTAATTGGAATTGTATGGTGATTGGTTTTCCCTGCTTAATGATGATATGTATATGAATGATATCTTATTCATATGATAATTCCGCAAGTATTCAGAAAAGTGTGTGAAATGTTTTAGTGGATTTACCCCACGCACACGTAGTGGTTGCCAGTTAAGGGTTGGGTTTTGGAAACTCAGACTTGACTCGCGTCGTGACGACTCGCTCTCTCTCACTTTTCTATAAAAAAAAAAATATACTCTGATTTTCGGCAAGTGAAAAAGGGCGGGGCGTTACAGTTGGTATCAGAGCAAAACCGGAAGTGTTGAATCTCGTAAAGTAAGATTAATACGGTATCGTGACTCACTGACAAGATAAGAATCCAACTGACCGACTCTTCAGAGTTTACTGCACGGGGGCCAGATTAATTTACTTTGATGAGAATCAGACTGTAAGCATTCAATCTGAGAACAACATTTGATGAGAAAAATAACAGCAAAGGGAAGGACAATCATATAAATTGTAAATTTATCAAACATAGCGAAATAGGTAGTCTCTCCCCCGAACAAGAAACATCATGATGTCCCAAAAATGAGAAACACTATATGATACATAGGAAAATTCCCCGAAACAAGAAATACAAGATGATAATTAGGCAATTTTCCCCAAGTATGTAAACATAAGTCTTTATGAGAAAATTAAGTCGATCAATGTTTCAATGACTTAGGAAAATGCCTCCGAGAAGAAGAAATACTCGACGAAACCAACATCATGATGAGGGATAGGACAATGCGAACATTCCTGAAGTACCTCTTGAGCTACAGAGTCTAGTACAGGCAGTAGTCACTTCCGTTCTACAGCAACACCAGAACGACAATGGAGTCGCAACCTCCAATGAATCCTAGGACTGAAACATGGTCAGATATTTTCAACAGCAGCGTCCCCCTTATTTCAAAGGGAAAGAGGGACCCGCAGGAGTGGAGAATTGGATTAGAATTATCACAAAGATCTATAAACTACTTAAGGTCACCAGTGATGAAGATAGAATACTGCTGGCTACCTCACAACTGGTAGACGATGCCGGCAAATGGCGGGAAGTAATAGAACGTCAACGAGCACAGATTCTAGCGGAGGATAGGACCGAGGTGACTTGGGATCAGTTCACTGGGATGTTCTTGGACCATTACTTTCCGAAGGAAGAGAAGGAGCGACATACACAAACATTCATATCTTTGATTCAGGGCAACATGACTGCCGCTGATACTATCAAGAATTCCTTCGTCTATCATGTTATGCTCTATACATGGTGGACACGGAATGCAAGAATGCCTGGAAGTTTGAGCGAGGCCTACGACCAAACATCAGAGTCAAAGTCATTATTTTCAAGTCACCTACTTTGGCAGAAGTGATCAGTCGAGCTATCATAGCCGAGCAAGAGCTGACGGAGACAGTCAGATTTGCGGATAACCGACGAGGTTAGAGAGGGAGAAGTACTTATCGCCCTCACAAGAGATTCAAACCCAACTTTGGGAGACCTTCAGCCTCTACTGTTTCCATTGGAGGTTTTCGTCCCAATCAACCTTCCACATCAGGATCAGTCTCTCAGGCTCCTCGAGGTGTTAGCACCTGTTTTCAGTGTGGATAGCAGGGTCATTTCAAGAGGGAGTGTTCGCAGAACAATAGATGTAACACCCGGATTTTTCAATGCATAAATATATTGGATTTGTCTATTTAAATTGTTAAATTGGTTGAATTTAAGATTGGAAATTGGAATGGACCTTAGATGGGTAAAGGAATTGGGTCAATAACCCAATTAAGATCCAATGGATCATGGTTAGGATTTGATTTGAAAGTAATTGGGTAAATGTGATTAAATGGGTCAATTACCCAATTGAGACCCAATGGGTCATAGATGAACTAATTTGAAGGTAAATGGGTAGGTTTAATTTAATTGGGCCAGCAACCCAATTGAGATCTAATGCATAAATCCACCTCATCAAGTGAAGTGGCATGTATATGAGGTGGCATGTAAGTGACATGGCCAAGGTGGGACCTAAATACAACAAGGTGCATGGTCGGCTAAGCCATGGTTGACTTGGTCAACCATGGGTGAGCTCAAATGTTGAGTTGAATTGTTTTGATTTGGAAATTAAATTACTTGAGTTAAGTGGGAAATGAGTTCAAATAATTAAAATGAGTTGAGCTGAGTTGAAAGGGAAGTGGAAGAGACTTCCATCTCAAGTGAGTTGGATGGGGAGATGGAGAGTTTCCATCTCAATGGATGGAACTTGATGGGAGCTAGGTGTCTCCTTGGTTAAACCAAGGGACACCTTGAACAAACCAAGAAATAAAGAGGGGAAGAGGAAAAACCTTGGGCTGTTACAAAGGGGCACAACCAAGGGGCACTTCACACCCCTTGGCCGAATTTCACCTTTTGGGAAACAAGAGAGTTCTCTCCTCTTCTTCTCCATCTCTTTTCTCATTTACACCATCGACACTTAGAGATTTACTGAAGAACAAAGGAGGAGAGGGACTGAGGAAGGAATTCATATCTTAAAGAAAGAAGGAGACGGGAAAAGATATGTTTTGAGTTTAAGGAAAACAATGTAGGATTAAGATTAAGGGAAACCATGGTTTTGGTCATGATATGGCCGAACCTTTGGGCTCCATATCTGATTTGAAGGGATAACCAAAATTGTTATAGGGTTATGGGATTGGAAAATCTATTTGAGGAAAACATATGTATTGAATTTAGAATCATGTTTTGAATGGCACTAGAGGGAAAGAATAAATGAAAGGACTCTAGCTTCAGCTAGGGGTAGAGTAAAACTCAATAAGAGTGACATGCATGATGATATGTTTAAATAATCTTAGGGGTGAATTTCATGAAGGAGGGTCGAGCGATACATGTAAACAAAAGAGACTGACAAACAGTCAGTCAACTGAATCTGGGATTCAGTCGACTGAACTGGTATTAAACGAATCAGAAATGAGTTTCTGGGAGTTTCAGCCGACTGAATATGGGATTCAGTCGACTGAACTAGTGGTGACTGAAACAAAAAACTGTTTCTAGGAGTTTCAGCCAGCTGAATCTTGTGATTCAGTTGATTGAACATAGACGTATCGAAGAAGTAAAATGATCTGACGTGTTTTAGCCGACTGAATCTATGGATTTAGTCGGCTGAATGATTACTTAGCAAACACGTAAACTGTTGGCTGCTGAATCATGGATTCAGTCGACTGAATCTATATTGGCCGAACACACAGTTAATCTGATCCAAAGTCAGTTGACTGAATCTGTGATTCAGTTGACTAAAAGTGGTTTGGCCGAGGATACAAAGGGTTTGACTTAGAGTCAGCCGACTGAATCTGTGATTCAGTCAACTGAAGGGTTAGCGAGTCAAGGAATAACAGTACTGAGTTGGGTTTCAGCCGACTGAAAGTCTGCGGCAGGGCAAAACACTGTAACTGAGCGTGATAGTCGACTGAAATGAAAAGTTGATTTTTAATTACTGTTTTCAGAAACCTCAGTCTAACTGGAAGGAAGTAAGGGATGAGTTAAATCAAATGGATAATTAAATTGATTATTGTATATGATTGAATTCATTTAAGGTTAAGGGATTTCGCAAACGGGTGTGTGATTGGTTTTGATGTTATCGTTGCACGACACATCACAAGACAGCAATGATACTATACTGAGATTTGGTAGGATTCCTACCTTATTGAAATACATGTGGATCTGATATATATGATTCTGATTTTATTTTCAACTATGATGTCTTGTTTTTGATTAAACAAATGGCATGTGTTTATAAACTGTTTTTCAATGCTTTCATGTATTTTAAGATGAAAGGACATTTGTGCATTCATTACCTCATGCATGGCATGGGAGGGAATATATGGGCAGCAAGCCAAGTTATGAGCTGTACGGACATGACTTGGCGCTTGAAACTAGCTTGTAAGAAGCTATGTAAACCATTGATATGTTGGCCTTGTCCGAGATTGCTAGATAGGGGTACGGCGTACTTTGGGCCAAAGAGCTCTAGGGTAACCAGTCCAAAAACCCTGCGCAGAGGGAGGAGTCCACGCTCCATCTGTAATTCCGATTAACACACGTGGGGAGGTATAACAGTGACCTGGTGGTGCCGTCACAAAACACTGCGGACATAAATGGCCAAGGGAACACCTTGATATGGTTTCATTATATCAAGGAAAATGTTGTTATGATTTGTATGGTGTTGATATGGAGATTGGGTGGGGGATCATTGGCATATGACACCGATGACATGACACATACATTTGCATGATTTGGATTTGTTTATCATGAGCTGTTTTTGGTACAATGATATGTTACAGTTTTAATATGATGCTCTTATTCTGATTTTTATATTGATCCTACATGTACAACCCTATTTGGAATTCCTTCTTGGCGTGTTGACTAATGCCCTACCTCTACCCTTTAGATGATGGAACAGGGAATGGAAAGGACAATGAACGTGAAAGAAGTCAAGTTTAGGAGTTTGGGCAAATTATGTTTACTTTACTTAATTGATTTTGGAACAATGTATTTGAGATAATTAGCATTTTGGGATTGTAATAACTTAGTTTATTTTGCTATGGGTGGATGATGATTTTTGGATATTTGAACTTAAGTTAAATTAATAGTGATTGGCTTCTTTGCTTATTTATAACATGGATATGATAGTATTCTATTCATATAATAATTTCGCAGTTAGTTTATAAAGCGTGTGAACTGTTTTTAGTGGATTTGGTCCAAGCGCGCGTATTGTTGGACAGTTAAGGGTCGGGTTTGAAACCCAGACTTAGCTCGCGTCATGACGTTACCCGCTCTCTCTTACTCTTTAAAAAAAAAAATATATACTCTGATTTCAGCGAGTGAAAAAGGGCGGGGCATTACAATAGACCTTCTCACTCCAGGGGTTCTTTTCGTCCTCCAGCTCGACCAGCTCAGTCACATGCATCCAGAGCACATAACCAGACAGGACGGGCACCCATTCCGACAAGATCTGAACGACTATATACTTTGGTTCCTTCTCCAGAGACAGTGGATCACTCGGTGATTCAAGGTATGGTAGTAGTTGGTAGTTCTTATGCCTTTGCATTATTTGATTCAGGAGCATCCCACTCCTTCATATCTGCTACCTTCATTTCTGCTACTGGCACCTTAGTACAACAATTGTCCACTGCACTTACTATTGTATCCCCTATTGGAGACACATCACTGGGTCTGATCTGCACTTCCATAGACACTGAACTTGCTGGGTTCAGATTTAAATTCAACTATTTGGTACTCAAGATGACAGAAAACGACATCATATTTGGTATGGATTGGTTGGCTACCTTCCAGGCCGGCATTGACTGTCATCTTCGCAGGGTGATGTAACACCTCGGATTTTCAATTTATTATTTTTATGAAATTTATCCATTTTCAATTGTGAATTTTAGATTTGATCTTAAATGGATAAAGAATTGGGCCATGACCCAATTAGGACCCAACCAATGGTGGAATTGCTCTTATTAAAATTTAAATGGGTTGAATTAATTTAGTGATGAATTATATCTAATTTTAAATAAAAGATTTTATGGCCGAATTTTGAATGTGAAATCCATAGATTATGCGCATGAGAGATATGTGGGATTCTAAATCCACAATGATATGCTAGAATATTTAAAAAAGGGATGAGATATTTATGAAATAATTAAAAGACTAAGCATGGCCGAATTTTGGATATTAATATCTATATTATGCTCATGGATTGGTAGCCAAGGAAATTATCTAATTTAAATAGAGAGAGGATTAAGGGAAGGTTCTTAATAAAGCAAGGGAGGTCGGTAATTGCCATCCATGGCAAGGGAGGTCGGCAATGGCTAAATGGCAAGGGGCGCACGGCCTAAGGGGTTGCTTATCTTAAGAACTTTCTAATGTTGGATAAAGGGAAGGTTATATAAAGGAGAGAAGGACAAGGGGGCTTGGTTTACACACCATAGCCGAATTTCATCTCTCCCTCTCTCTCTTTCAAGTCTTGCTCACGGTATACACAAAGAAGAAGAAAAATCAATCAACAAGAAGTGTTCTCGGCCGGCAAAGGGAAGGAAAAATATTGGAAGAACAAGGAAATCAATCGGAAAAGGTTGGTACTCTCTTTTGATAAAATTATTTTGAAATAAAGAACCATAGGGTTCGGCCATGATGTTTGGCCGAACCCCATGGAAAAGATAGGAGATGAGTTTTAATGATGTAAATGGAGAGAAAGAACCATAGGGTTTGGCCATAGTGCATGGCCGAACCCCATGGAAACATTTGAATTATTTGTTGGTTTTTAAGAATGAAAACCATGGAGATTGTTAAATGAGTGTTTGTGTAAATGATATGTGAATTTGAATGGATTAAATGGAAGATCCATGATCAATTAATGGAGACATGTATAGGGATGAGGGTCGGCCATGGCATGGCCGAACCATGATGTCATTATGGCTAAGTTGTTGGATCTAAAGTAATGAAAGGAAGGGGTGAGGTTCGGCCATGGTGTATGGCTGAACCCCACCAAATATTTTTTATGGATTGATGATTGATTTTAATGGATCTAAGCTAAATAGTCAAGGATCATGAACCATAGGGTTCGGCCATGGTGTATGGCCGAACCCCATGGGGTAGATTTGGAATGGTAGATGGATTTGGATGACTAAATTAGAAAGCTTCTAATTAAGGAAAGGGGTTGCTAAATTGGAAAGCACTCCAATTTTGGAAAGGAGGTTTCTAATCTAAGAAACTATCCAATTTTGGAAAGGAGGTTTCTAATCTAAGAAACTATCCAATTTTACAAAGGAGGTTTCTAATCTAAGAAACTATCGAATTATGGAAGTGGAAGTCTAAATATGGAAGGAGTTGCTAAATTGGAAAGCACTCCAATTATGGAAAGGTTAGGTTATTTATGGAAACAATTTAATGGAAGGGTTTACTTAATTTGGAAACCTTCCATTTATGGAAGGAGGTTGATAATTTTAGTAAGTTTAAATATGAAAACCTTTTAATAATAGAAGGTGGAGTCTAATTACGGAAACCTTCCAATTATGAGAAGATGGAGTTTTATTTGGAAACTATACACCATAGGGTTCGGCCAAGGTGTATGGCCGAACCCCATGGTCCAAAATAAGGGAACCAATGGTATTTTTGTAAATATGAGAGAATATTGGACACTGGGTTCGGCCATGGTGTATGGCCGAACCCCATGAATTATTTTATGGCATTATGTGCTTAGGAAGTATGAACGATTATTTGAAATCTAAGCAAGAAAGAAGTCTATGGTTAGGCTCAAAGGCATTATTGTAATTATGGACAAAAATGGTAGACCATGGGTTTCGGCCATGGTGTATGGCCGAACCCCTTGTTTATGGACTTGGAATTTTTGAAAATCAAGTGGGACTTGGTTATGATAAATTGTTATATTATAAGGTAACGGGATCTCACAAGGGTGCGCGATCGGTGATCGAATCTTGGACGAAAGACGCAAAGACACGTAACAGTCTTTGGTAGGATTCTACCTCTTTGAAACCATGGATTTATGTACACTTGTTTTATCTTACACTTGATGAAAATATCTTTCAAATGATATGCTTTATTTAAATTTCAAATGCTATGTTTATATTGTTTAAAATAGCATGGATTGATTATGTTTCAAAAGGTGATTTTAAATGCTATGTTTATGTTATTAAAGTAGTATGTGTTTCATTGGCATCTCATGCATGGCATGGGGTGAAGGATTTATAACAGGAGGGGTCACACTCCGTCGGGGCGTCCGAAAAACCTATGTGCAGTACCTTGATGTTATTTCCATCAAGAAGATTCCGGAGGGTCCACACTCCGCCGGGGCGTCTGGAAGACCTATGTGGTGGGTACATTTATGTACATGTGATGGGTGAGACTCATTGCATATTTGTCATCATTGCATGACATGGATTTTATATGGTTTTGACATCACTATATTACTATATATGTTTTGTACTAACGATGTGTTAGCTGTAACTGGAATACCTACTGGGTACATTGTTCTAACGCCCTACTTCTACCCTAGTTGATGATATAGGAAATTAGGGGAATGATGAACGCAAGACAGGCCAAGCATAGGAGCTTGGAAGACTTATTTTATATGTTTTGAATAAAGTTACTCATGAACTTGTATTTGAGTATCTAGATTTTGGAATGTAATAACTTAGATGGTTGGATGATTTATTGGATAATTATGATGTTTTAATTATGGACAAGGACTTGACGTACTTTGCTATCTGATTTGAATAGAACTTGGTTCTATTATGTTTCCGCATTTTGATGTTATGATTCCGCAGGTTATGATTTTATTCTGCATCTTGATATTGCTATGTGTGAACCGTTTTATTGGAGTGAGTCCATACACACATAGGGTTGGCCAGTTAAGGGTCGGACTTTGGAAGTTCGGACTTAGCTCGGGTCATGACGTCCCACGCTCTATCTCTCTACTCTGTTATAAAAAAAAAATATACTCTGAATTTACGGGAAAAAACGAGTGAAAAAGGGCGGGGCGTTACAGGTGATATTTTGGTCACCCGAAGGAAAATGGTTTGTAGTACATGCCGACAGACAGAGCATTCTTATGACTAGGAGATTACATGAAGAAATGAGCCATTTCGTACTGAACAACATCAGACTAGACAAGGCGCCAATGGATGAACTACTTGCTGTAGTGAAAGACTACGCTGGGGTATTTCCGACATAACTCTCTGGTTTGCCTCTAAAAAGGGAGATTGACTTCGAGATTAAACTCTATCCTGGAACTACTCCTATATCATTGCCTCATTACCTGATGGCCCCTGCAGAAATGTCTGAGTTGAAGAAACAAATTGATGAGTTGCTCAGACTGGGATGCATCCGGCACAACACCTCATCCTGGGGAGCACCAGCATTATTCGTAAAGAAGAAAGATGGTACTCTTCGGATGTGTGTGGACTACATGAAACTGAATCAGCTGACGGTCAGGAACAAGTACCCTCTACCCAGAATTGATGATCTGTTCGATCAACTTAGAGGCTCCAGTCATCTCTCCAAGATCGATCTTATGTCAGGCTATCATCAGATCCGTGTTAACGATGCGCACGTAGAGAAGATGACTTTCAGAACTCGATATGGACTGTATGAATATGTGGTCATGCCTTTTGGGCTTACAAATGTACCAGCCGTGTTCATAGACTTGATGAACAAAATATTCCGACCTTATCTAGATAAGTTCGTGATTGTTTTCATTGACGATATCCTGATTTATTCCACCAGTCGGGAGGAGCATGCTGAACATCTGAGGATAGTCCTGGACATTATGAAAGAGAATCAGTTGTATGCCAAAGCAAGCAAGTACGAGTTCTGGCTATCAGAAGTCAACTTCTTAGGACATGTCATATCAGCAGAAAGAATAGCCGTGGACCAGGCTAAAAGTGGCAGCGGCTAGAGACAGGAAAGCTCCGAAGAATGTGACAGAAATCCGCAGCTTTTTGGGACTGGTTGGCTACTATCGGAAGTTTATTATGGATTTCTCCAAGATTGCGGCTCCATTCACTCGATTAACTCAAAAAGGAGTCAAACTTGAATGTTCGGACGTATGCAATCGAAGATTTGAGTATCTGAAACAAAAACTTACCACCGCTCCCCATCTTGAGGTTGCCGGAGAGAGGCAAGGGATATGAAGTATACTTTGATGCTGCAGGAGAAGGACTTGGGTGATCTCTCACTCAAAGTCATCATGTAGTTGCGTATGGTTCAAGGATACTGAAAATCCATGAACGCAATTATCCCACTCATGATCTGGAATTAGCTGTAGTGGTCTTCGCTCTCAGAAGCTGGAGACACTGTCTATATGGTGAGAAATTTGAAGTATTTTCAGACCATAAGAGCTTAAAGTACCTGTTCGATCAAAAGGAACTTAATTTGAGACAACGCAGATGGATGGAGTACCTGCAAGATTATGAATTTGTATTGAGATATCATCCTGGCAAGGCGAATAAGGTGGCCGATGCCCTCAGTCGCATGTCACATGCAACTGTGGCCAGTCTGATTATGAAGGAATAGGAAATGCTGACGACCAGCCGAGAGTTCAATTTGTACATCAAAGATCGTAGGAGCATGTATAATCTGATGGTATGGTCCAATATGGTTTTCAAGATTGAACAAGAACAACGAACAGATCCTGAAGTGGCAGAAATATGGGCTAAGATATCGACTGGAGAGGTTATACCTGAATGGGAATTGCGACCTGGACAAGGTCTCTTATTTCGAGGCAGGACATATGTACCTCAAAGCTGCAGAAGAGAGTTGTTGATAGAAGCTCATCAAACAAAACTCTCTATTCATCCGGGTAGCACCAAAATGTACCATGATTTGAAAAGACATTATTGGTGGCATGGACTCAAAAGAGACGTGGCTGACTTTGTCTCTCACTGCCTTACTTGTTAGCAAGTCAAGACAAAACATCAGAAGCAGCCAAGATTGCTCAAACCTCTATCTGTGCCCGAATGGAAATGGGAACATATTTCCATGGACTTTGTGACAGGATTGCCAAGGTCTTCAAGGGGCAACAATGCAATCTGGATTGTAGTGGATCGTCTAACGAAGTTTGCACATTTTCTTCCAATCAAGATGATAGACTCGTCTGAGACTTTGGGACGGCGGTATATTAAGGACATCATCAGGCTATATGGTATACCCAGGACTATTGTGTCCGACAGAGATGGTAGATTCATTGGCAGAGCGTGGCAGAGCATGCAGTCAGCTATGGGGACAAACTTGTTAATCAGCACAGCATTCCATCCACAAGTCGACGGTTAGTCGGAGCGAACAATACAAACGCTGGAGGATATTTTGAGAGCTTGCATGTTAGACTTCAAGGGTGGTTGGGAAGATCATCTACCATTTGGTTGAGTTCTCATTTAACAACAGTTACCAAGCAAGCCTCAAGATGGTTCTATTTGAGGCCTTGTATGGTAGACCCTGCAGATCACCAATGTGTTGGACAGAGGCTGGTCAGCCTGCTCTTATTGGACCTGATTTGGTTACAAAGACCATGAAACAAATCAAGGTGATACGACAACATCTGCTCACGACACAGAGTCGTCAGAAGAGCTACGCTGACAAGAGAAGGAGATTCCTTGAGTTGGAAATGGGAGACCTAGTGTTCTTGAAGGTCTCGCTGCGAAAAGGACACATGAGATTTGGAAGGAAAGGGAAGTTGTCACCCAGATTTGTGGGACCCTTTCCAATCCATGAGAGGGTGGGGGAAGTGGCTTATCGTTCGATACTCCCTCCATAATTGTCATCACTACACAATGTATTCCATGTTTCTATGTTGAGAAGTACAACCCTGACCCCTCGCACGTGCTGAATGTGCAAGACATAGAGGTGCAAAGCGTCGTATCTTACGTCGAAAGGCATGTTAGAGTGATTGAGATGGAACAAAGGGTGTTACGGAACAGAGCAATTTCGTTCGTCAATGTGGTATGGGACCGACATCGTAATGAGGAAGCCACTTGGGAACTTGAATCAGAAATGAGAACAGCTCATCCTGAGCTATTTGTGTGAAATGTTTTAAAACCCTACTTCACTCGATTTTCGGGACAAAAATTTCAAAAAGAAGGATTAGTAACACCCCAGATTTTCATTACTTATGAATATATTGAAATAGTTCATTTGAATTGTGAATTAATGGAATTTGAGATTTAAAAAGTGGAAATTGACATTAGATGGGCAAGAAATGGATCCATTACCCAATTGAGACCCAATGGGTCATGGATAAAGTTGAATTGAAAATAATTGAGTAAGGTCAAGGTAATTGGGTCAATTACCCAATTAAGACCCAATGTATTAAATTCACCTCATGAGAGTAAGGTGGCATGTGAGTGATGTGGCATTGCCATGTCATCACATAGAAGCCAAGTAAGCAAGGTGCCAAATCATCGAGTGACATGGCCAAGGTGGGACCCAAATGTCATGTGATGACCAAGTCACCACATGCATGCCCGACCATGTCATGGTTGACCTGGTTAACCATCAAGTGAGTTAAGGTGTTACTTGAGTTGAGAGTGAGTTCAAGATGAATCAAGGTGAGTTGAGTTGGAAAGCGGAAAAGTTTCCATCTCAAGGGTTATGAGACCAAAGGGCACGATGGAAGTCAAATGATTTCTTGGTTTAAGCCAAGGGTCGCCTTGGTTAAGCCAAGGGACTCCTTGGTTGGACAACTCATAAAGAGAGGAAATGAAGAGATGAGGCTTTTACAAAAGGACACAACCAAAGGGGTTGTCCACACCCTTTTGGCCGATCACTCTCTTGCACACAAAGAGATTTCTCTGCTTTCCTCTCACTCTCTCATTTTCATCTCTATACTTGGTAAATTCGTGAAGAACAAAGGAAGAAGAAAGATTAGGCAAGGAAAAGACAGACCAAAAGAAAAGAAGGAGACAGGAAATAAGGTATGTTTAATGTTTAACAAGATGCGAATGAGATTAAGGAAACCATAGGTTGGCCATGGTGTGGCGGAACCTATGGATTCCATAATTGATGGAATGAAATGGCCAAATTATGTTAAGGCCATGGAAATGGAAATCCATTCAAGGAATGGTTATGGGATTGAAATAAACAACCAAAGGATTAAATCCAAAACCATGCTAAATTGGCACAATGATTGAATGGATCATGAGGAACCCAAATCTTGGCTAGTGGATAGATTAAATTCACTAAAAGGAGTATCGAAGATGAAATCTATGCTTAAAATAATGTTAGGAGTGGATTTCATGGAGAAAGACTTTACATAATAAGCAAACGAAAAGGACTGACAAACAGTCAGTTGACTGAATCTCAGGATTCAGTAGACTGAAATTGTGCTGGCCGAGCAACATAAGGGATATCTGGGTGTTTCAGCCGACTGACATATACGTATCAAACAAGTACATGGTCTGGTGTGTTCAGCCGACTGAATCTTATGATTTAGTCGACTAAATGAATACTTATCAAACACGTAACCAGTTTGTTGATGATTCAGCCGACTGAATTCTTAATTCAGTCAACTGAATGTATACTGGCCGAACACATAGATAATCTGATCCAAAGACAGTCGACTGAAAGGACATTGACCAAGAACACAGAGGGTTTGACTCAAAGCCAGCCGACTAAATCCGTTATTCAGCCGACTAGGTCTGTGGGTAAAGCAGAGACTAGTAATTGGGCATGATTCAGTCAACTGAATTGAAAAATATAATTTTTTTAAATGTTTTTGTAATGCCCCGCCCTTTTTCACTCTATGCTTTCTGAAAATCAGATTCTATTTTTTTTTATAATTGATAGAGAGCGGGACGTCACGACGCGAGCTAAGTCCGAACTTCTAAAGTCCGACCCTGTAACACCCCAATTTCTCAATGAAGTGGAAAATTACCAAAATGCCCCTGAGTTGTTAAATTAGTTATTTTGTCATGTTAAGTAAGGAAATAGTGGGGCCCATTGCTCAAAATAAAATCATATGAGCATATTATGAATGTTAAGTTTTATTGGTTGGGTAATTTTCATCAATTGGGTCAAAAATGGCTAAATGGGTCAAAGGGCCCAAATGGGGCCCATCGGGTCTTGCTGGGTTATTTGACCGTTTTGTAATTTTAAATTAAAAGGGGTTAAGCCTATTTGATTGGAAATCAAGTGGAGGAAAAATGGGTAGGCTTGATCCATATGTAAAAACCAATTGGAAATGACCAAAATACCATAAATGGGTCATGTTGTCAAAACGGGTCAAGGAGCTAAAAGTGGACCCAACGGGTCGAGTTGACTATTGTTGACCGTGTGAACCCTCAAGGGAGCTAAACACGATTCAAACCAATTGAGTGGGATGGAGGTGAGTTGGAATTAAATCAAAAGGTGAGTTAACTCATATGCATTAAATGAAATGCATTAAATGTGATGAGTTGGGTTGGAATAAAAAAAATACCTTGAGTTGAGTGAGTCAAAATGGAAACTCAAGGGGCTGTAAATTCAGTGAGTCCAAGGGGAATTGGAGGAGTTTAGCTGGTCTCAAATCAGCCAAAACAAGTCCCACACGTTGGGGACTTGTTTTGGTAAGTTCCATGGTACATATTAAATACAAGTGCATGGGTTTGAGGTGGGTTACTTAGGGATGTGAATGGCTGCATTGGTAGCTGCCAAGGGGTGCCTTGGATGGCACCCAATGCCCACCGTTTTGAGCAAGAAGTTATGAGGGAGTGGAGGAGTCTTGGTGGCTGAAAATGCAAAAGCAAACAACACCATGCTTGGCCGAATTCTTGTGCAAAAGTTTTAGAATTCATCTCTCTCCCTCACTCAAAAGAAAAACACACTCTCTTGGCCGAGTTTACCTTGGTGTTTTCTCACCATTAGATCAAGCACAAGACAGTAGAAGAAAGGAAGGAACAAGAGGGAAGAAGGCAAGGAGCAAGAGGCAAAGGAAATTGGTAAGAATTCCTTACAATGTTATTTAATAAGTTAGATTAAGTGGAACATGAATTGGCCATGGAATGGCTGATTTTATCAAGGACCTAAGCCTTGGTTAAAGGTTGTCTTAAGTGGTAAACAAATCACATTGGGTTCGGCCAGTTTGGATGGCCGAACCCCCATGACATTTGTTGGGTATTTTGATGGTTTTTGGAGGCTAAAAACTATGCAAAAATGATGAACAATTGTATGTGTTTAGATGAAAGATAAAGGATTTTAAATCTTGGATTTGGATGGCATAATTCAGCCTTGGAATAGCCAAATGCATCAAGAGTCTAAAACATGGAAGAAGGTGTCAAAAGAAATGAAATGAACCATTGGGTTTGGTCACTTTGGTGGCCAACCCCATGAAAAGAGTTGGTTAATGGTTATGGTTTTTGAAATTTAAAACCATCCATTTGGGGACTGTTTTTACATATTTTATTAAGATTTAAAATACATACTTAAGAGGTTAAAACATGGGTTTGGATATCAGAAAAGGCTGAAGATATGTGGTCTAATCAGTGGAGTAAAATTGGAGAAGATGGACCATGGATCGGCCATCTTGGATGGCCGAATCCCTGATATCATGTTGGTTTTTGGATGATTTCTTTGAGAGTTAAAACTTGATATTAGTATACTGTTTATGCATGTTTATATGAGGTTCAAAAACAGCAAACATAGCATTGGGTTCGGCCCATGGAGGGCCGAACCCCATGCAAATGATGGTTGGTTCTAAGGTGTTTGAAACATGGAAACCATGAACTTTCAAGGGCTGTTTTTGGATGAATTTAATTAGATGGTTACTAAGAGGTATGAAGGCAGCAATATGATATTGATATTGCATGTTTAGATAAGGCCTAAAGCATGTTTGAAAGACCATAACATGGGCATAGGGTTCGGCCACATTGGATGGCCGAACCCCATAAAAGTGTGTGATAAATTGTTATGGTTTTTGGAGAGATAAAACCATACCAATTGTGGAGTTTTTTTTTAAGAGATAAGGTTACTGTTTTGGTTTGGCCATGGGATGGCTGAACCATGTGGTTAACATGGCAAAAGGGTAGTATTCAATTGGTGTATGAAATAAGGGAATCATTGAGCAAAAGAACTCCATGGACTGTTTTATGGTTATATGGAGTAAACATAGTGGAGATTTTGAATGAATCCGTGCCTTTGATTCAAGAATTATGTATGTATAATAGGTATTTAATATCAGTAAACAATCAAGCATGATAGATAAGGGAATATGGGATGAAAATACATAGGGTGAGGTTCGGCCAAGTAGTATGGCCGAACCCCACCAAAGATTATTTGATGGACTTTGTACTAATTCATAATGAATGGGAGATGTATGTATGAATGATGTAAATGAACCAAGTAATTTGAATGGTCATGGAATGTGATTGGAATGGATTAAGAGATTCAAATGGGAAAGGTGAGGTTCGGCCAAGTAGTATGGCCGAACCCCACCAAGGTAGTTTTGTTATGAACCATGGTTTATCAAGGAAAATTAAACAAGGCTTGGCCTAGTGGCAAAGCTGTAAATACAAGTGATATTTAGTGGTTTGAAGTGTTAATAAATCATTTGGATGGTGTTAATCCAAAACCAAAGAGATCAAGTTAAAGTGGGTAAGGTTCGGCCATGGGTATGGCCGAACCCCACAAGATGTTTGGGTCTTTATATGTGAATGGATATTTAAATATTAGAATGATTTACTTATTGTTACATCACAAGGTGACGAGAGTTGAAGGAAGTGCGAGTCGTGACCGAGTGAAGCTCAAAAAGGAACGGACACTTAATCAAAGTTTAAGTAGGTTTCCTACCTACTTGTAACCACGGTTTTACCCAGTTTTTCTTATGATACTCTTGTTTTAATATATGTGTTTCAAAAATATATTATGCATTAACAAATGGCATACAGGCATTGGCATCTCATGCATAGTCATGGGATAATGAATGAAGTTCTACAGTGATGGCTACGATTGTACATGATGGGGGTTGCCCATTGCATGTACATATTGTATAGAAGAGATGAATGTTGTTGTAATTTACCTTGTCGGTGCAAGGCACGTCAAGTGATGGCTACGGTAGTACATGATGGGGGTTGCTCATTACATGTACATCGCTTATAGAAGAGATGAAGGTGTGTTGTAATTTACCTTGTCGGTGCAAGGCACGTCAAGTGATGGCTATGGAAGTACATGATGGGGGATGCTCATTGCATGTGCATATTTCATAGCATTGTTTTTACCTGTTTTGATGATCATGTATTATGATATGTATATGCATGTTTTATATGCTAACATGTGGTAGCCCTGATTCGGGAACCTACTGGGCGCGTTGATCTAACGCCCTAATTCTATCGTCAGAGGAGATTGCAGGTACAAGCAAGGGGAAAGGAAAGGTCATTGACCGGGAGGGGAGCTGAGCCTAAGTGCTTTAATGATGGATTTGGATTACGTTATATTACTGTCATTTGAATACTATTGTTGGACATGTAATAATTCGTTATTTGCTATGGTTTGATTAGGATAATAACCTGTGGATGGTTGATCTATGTTATAAAATATTTAAGACTGTTACTTGCTATCTCGTCTTTCTTTTCCGCAGTTAATCTAGATTATTCCGCATGTTGATGTTAGTTCCATGTGTGATTCACTATCATGGTCTATTCCATGTACACATGGGTGGCCAGTTAAGGTTCAGACTTGGGTAGTCTGAACTTAACTCGCGTCGTGACGCCGCCCGCTCTCTTCCGATGTTTATTTAAAAAAAAAAATTAGGCTCTGAAATTTTAAAAAGAGGGCGGGGCGTTACAGACCCTTAACTGGCCAACCCTATGTGTGCATGGACTAAGTCCATGAAAACGGTTCACACATAACTATATAAACATGCGGAATTAAAATGATAACTGCGGAATTTCAATAGAACTTAATTCTATTCCATTTTAGAAAGCAAAGTACGTCAAATACTCAATCATAATTAACATAACATAATTATCCAAATAAACATCCAACATAGCAAATCATCTAAATTATTATTGTCCGAAGTCTAGTTACTCAAATTACAAATCCATAAGTAACTTAATTAAAATATAAATTAAAAGCATCCAAGCTCTAATGCTTCGCCCTTTTCACGTTCATCGTTCCCCTTGTTTCCTGTATCATCCACTAGGGTAGAAGTAGGGCGTTAGAACAACGCTCCCAGTAGGTATTCCAATTAGGGCTAACACATGGTTAGTACAAAACATGCATAATAATATCAGAATGTCAAAAACCATATAAACCATGCCATGTCATGATGTCAAATGCAATGAGTCCCACCCATCACAAGTACATATCAGTACCGCCACATAGGTCTTTCGGACGCCCCGACTGAGTGTGGCCCCTCCGGTTTCTTCTTGATGGAAAAGCACATCAAGGTATCCCACATAGGTTTTTCGGACGCCCCTACGGAGTGTGGCCCCTCCGGTTACATATCCTTCACCCCATGCAATGCATGAGATGCTAATGAAACACATGCTATCTTATCATATAAACATAGCATTAATACTCACATTTTGAAACAATATCTTTCACAATATAATTTATCAAAATAAGATAAAACATTGTACTTAAACCCATGGTTTCAAAGAGGTGGAATCCTACCAAAGACCACTAACGTGTCCTTGTGCTTTCGTCCGGTAACCGCTCACGATTGTACACACCTTGTGAGGTCCCGTTACCTTATAATATAACAATAAATTAAAACCATGTCTCCCTTTATTTACAATAATGTCCAAGTCCATAAAACAATCCCCATGGGGTTCGGCCATACACCATGGCCGAACCCATGGTCCATTAATTCACTTAATTACAATATTGCCATTACTCTTTTTATCATGGCTAATTACTTATCTTAATCTTCCATTCCTTTAATCATATTAGGTCCATACATGAACCATAAAAATTGGTTCATGGGGTTCTGCCATACACCATGGCCAAACCCTATGTCCATCATTTTCACCTATTTAATTTTTTGTCATTTCCTTCATCACCTTAGGTTTAAGTCCAAAATTGATCCATTACATAGATTCATGATTCATAAAATAAAACCCTAATCATTCTCTTCATCCCTTGGTTTGGTGAACCATTCATTAAAAATATACATAGACATATTAGATCCTTAATACAGCTCCATAAATGATCCATTAACCGTGACATAAAAACCCCAAGTCCACCAAATATTTCCCATGTGGTTCGGCCATACACCATGGCTGAACCCATGGTCCATGATTTTTACCTATTTACAACATTGCCATCCATAAAACATAACCAATGTTTCTCCATGGGGTTCGGCCCTTCATCATGGCCGAACCCAATGGTTCAACAACTTCTCTTAAACCATTTAAACCCTTTTAAAACATGCATAATATTCCATGGTTTTCATTCCTCAAAAACCCATAATTAAACCATGTCTTTCCATGGGGTTCGGCCATGCATCATGGCCGAACCCTATGGTCCATCCTTTCCATTAAAACATCATAATTATTGCCTCAATTTTCTTCCATGGGGTTCGGCCATACACCATGGCCGAACCCTATGGTTCCTTATTTTAAACAAAATTATCAAACTACTTAACGGTTCCGCGACTCCTCCGGTTTTCCTTCGCTCCGACTTATTCTTCCAATCTTCTCCTCTTTTGGCCTCCTCTCCTCCTTGATCTTTCACAAAGCCGAGAACATTTCATGTTAGAGCACACCAGCGTCAAGACCCTTGTTGATTTGGATGTGTCGTGCGCCCCTTGTGTTTCTCTTTTTATTACTTCCAATTGGTCCTCTATTTAGAAGGTGCCATGCGCCCCTTCTATAAAACTTCCACTAGGCCAATCTTAGAAGGTGCTGAGATAGCAAGTAATAATTCCAGCCGTGCATATGCTTCCCACTTTGGAGAGTCCTTTATTTAGAATATGCCATGCGCCCTTTCCATTTAGCAAATCCCTAGTATCTCTCTTAATAAAGGGAAAGGACCCTTTTTAGAGATACTCTAACACATGCGCATATCTTGGATATGCAATGTCACACACGGCCAAGCAACTTCTTTATTTGGCAATCTCCTAGTTTCACTCTTAACCAAGGAAAGGACCATCTTAAGCATATCAACGTGGATTGCATATCTATTCCATATTTCAACTCCTAAAATCTTTCCATCAATACCTTTCATGGCATGCACTTAATCCGAATCCCTTATTTATATATATATTGCATTACTATAATTTAAATTAAACTCAATTGGTGGTCCACCAAGTTAACCATGACCCATTGGGTACCAATTGGGCATTTTGACCCAAATAGCAACATTGATCCAATTAAATGCACCTTACCCATTTATTTCTATTGAAGCCATTTCCACAATCCGTTGGGTCTTAATTGGGCAATGACCCAACACTTTACCATCTAAGGTCCATATCTAATAATTCACAAATTAAATTGGTAATTTTCATATATATTAATAACTTGAAAATCCAAGGTGTTATAGTTTTTCCAGATGCTTCTGTCTATCAGGAAAGATGCAAAGGATGATGAAATTTAAATGGAAAATCATATTAATATATATATATATATATATATATATATATGATTGAATGGAATAAGGTAAAGAGATTCACCACGGGTTTGTGATTGGTCTCGACGTGATCATTAACATTATCTTCACAAGTCAGCAAGGATAGTATACTGGACGTTGGTAGGATTCCTACCTTATTGAGACACTATGATTACATTTATGGCACTCGTTTTATTTCCAAATATGATGTTTATTTTGGTTAAACAAATGGTATATGTTTATGAACTGGTTTCCAATGTTATTGTGTAATTTGAAAATGAAAGGACATTCTTGCATACATTATCTCATGCATGGCATGGGAGGGAATACATGTGATCAGCAAGCCAAGTTATGAGTAGTCTAGACATATCTTGGGCTTGAAAACTAGCTGAATGAAGTTATGTGAACTATTGATATTTTGGCCTTGTCCGGGATTGCTAGAATTGGGTACGGTGTAATTTTGGCCAAAGAGCTCTTGGGTAGATATTCACGAAACCCTGCGAAGAGGGAGGAGTCCACACTCCATCGGTAATTCCGATTAATATATGTGGGGAGGTATAGCAGTGATCTGGTGGTGCCATCACAAAACACTGCGGACGTAATTGGCCAAAGGGAACACCTTGATATGGGGATTTATCAAGGAAACCATTTATATGATTTATGTTGTGATTGGATATGGATTATGGGTGAGAGATCATTTGGCATTGACACCCATGGCATGACATTTATATTAGCATGATTATGTTTATGATTATCATGCACTGTTTTACAATATGAAATGATGTATGTACCTTGATTTTATATTACTCCTATGTGTACCTTAACCCTACTTGGAATACCTACTGGGCATGTTGACTGATGCCCTACTTCTACCTATAGATGATGGAACATGAAATGACAAGGACATGGGACATGAAGGGAGCCAAGCATAGAAGCTTGGGCAGATTTATGCTTATATTATTTATAATGATTTTGAAAGATGTATTGGGAGGACAGATATTTTGGATTTTAATAACTTAGAAACTATTTGCTGTGGTTTGATAATATTTAAGTTCTAATTGGAATTGTATGGTGATTGGTTTTCCCTGCTTGATGATATGTATATGAATGGTATCTTATTCATATGAAAATTTCGCAAGTATTCAAAAAAACGTGTGAAATGTTTTAGTGGATTTACCCCCCGAACACGTAGTGGTGGCCAGTTAAGGGTCGGGTTTTGTAAACTTGGACTTGACTCTCATCGTGACGACCTGCTCTCTCTCTCTTCTGTAAAAAAAAAATATACTCTGATTTTCGGCGAGTGAAAAAGGGTGGGGCGTTACATGTGACATGGGGTGGGAAAGGCATGGAGTGAAACAAAGGGTTAGTTAGTCCAAATAAACCTCAGCGTCATGATTATTGTAAGGGTGTTACAGTCAACGAACCAAAGTACTGAATGTCCAGACAGGCTTTGGGGTCGTATTTATGAAAAGTGAATTAACGAATCAAAGTGCTGAATGGTCCTGGGCAGGCTTTGATATCGTGCATGCATTGTTAAGAAAGAAATGTCTCTCTGGTGGGACCGGTTGAGTTTATGACAATCTGGAGTATCATATCCTTAAAAGTGAATTGAAATGAGTATACAGGAGGATAACATGCCCCGTGGTTCCAAATGAGTCGTTGAAATACAAATGCATGGGTATGATGAGAGCATACTTCGATCATGGTACCCATGGCATGACATATTATATATTGATGAGCATTGGTATAACTTGTGTGGGATTTCGAATGGTGAAAAAATTTTGATTGCATTATAAGTTTTGAGTTGATATTACTCTAAGAATGAATTGTGAAATGAGAATGTATTTCATGAAAGGCTTTAAGAGTTGATTTTATTAAGTATAATAGTTTTCAAATAAAAAATGATCATGGAATTCTTGATAAGGAAGGGATTTTGAAGTGAATGTGGGCTTTATAATATGATATAGAAAAGAGGCTTTGGTAAAAGATATTATGATATAATATGATAGAGATTTGATAAAAGTATACAGTACAACTTGATTTTGAAGCTTTCATCATGAAAAGAAATATGTTTGAGTATGAAAACGGATATCTTAATATACGTTGACTTTGAGAAATATCCCAAGGTTTTGAGAAACACAATGTGTAGTAATATGTAATGTTTTCATCATAAGAGTATAAGTATGTGATATTGATAATAATATGATATGGTTTGAAGTATGGATTTATGTAATTTGAAATATGAGTTTAAATCTTGAAAATGTATATAGAAGTATGATTTTTCTATAACACTCAAGTGCATATCCTATGATTGGAATTTTTACTGGGCGCGTTGACTAAGCCCATAAATTCCCCCCTAGATTGTGTTTGCAGGTTTGAAGTATATAGATGAAATTGGACTAAGCGATGGTCGAATGCGAGCGAGATGGATGCAATAAGGAGCTCAGAGAGCTTAGTCTATTTATATTTTTTGAAAATTCTACAATAATGTGATGTATTAAGGATATTCTTTTGGGGAATGTAATTATATTATGACTTTGAACTTTCATACTCTAGTATTGTATTTGACTCAAGTATGTGGGATTCCTTATCAGTATGAGACATGTTGACTATTCATGATATGAAATAAATGTTTAAATTTCCGCAGGATTATGAGAGTGTGTGCAAATATTATGCACACACACACACACTAGTTGGGCTAGTCAGGGGTCGGGTCTTCAGACTCGGACTTGGCTCGCGTCGTAACGTCGCCTCCCTCTCCACTAAATATCCATATATTTCTACTCTGATGACTGTAGTTAGAGGGAGGGATGTTACAGTTGGTATCAGATCATGAATAGAAAATAAGGAAAATTCCCTGAGTCAATAAGGAACTTGAAAATTCCCCGAGTTAAAGTACAAAACAAAGTTGTGTATGAATAAGTTTAGAATATTCCCCAAGTGACATGTAGTTGTGAAGTGAAGACAATCCCCAATTGTGTTGAATTATGACAGAAATATTCATTGAAGGGGATGACAAAGGTACACTAGGACTTTCCCAATCAAATGTTAGGCAAGCATATGAAACTGTTTTCATTGATGATGTAGTGCCAGTATTGAGATGAACAGTTGTATGAGGTTACCAAATAAGTGGAATACTAATTGGATTGTTTCATGGCATAGGAAAATGCCTCGAAGAGAATGCACCCGAAGGATCCGTAGGAAGCCAAGGAATGCTGGTGGGACCAGTAACGACGTTCCACTTGTGCCACCTGAATTCTAAGGCTTCCCTGCAAGCAGTGATGAAGATGACGATGCAGTCTAATCAGACAGGAAATGGCATGAGTATCACGATTGAGTCCCGAGATCAAACTCTCGTGAGAAGATTCCAACATCAACCTTCTCCTTACATTAAAGGCATAAAGGGACCCATGGAAGCTGATGAAACATTGCTAAGATCCTTAAACTGCTAAGGATAACTGAAGATCAAGACAAGGTTCTATTGGCCACATCACAACTCATAGATGATGCGGATCAATGGTGGGAATCAGTTGAAGAGAGCCACGTGGTGGCAGAAATGATATGGGAAGATTTCAAGGGCCTATTTCTTGAGAACTATTTTCCTAAGATTGAGAAAGAGGCTAGGGCACAAGAACTTATCAAGTTAACTCAAGGAAACATGACCGTTGTAGAATATCAACGAGAATTCCTTAGACTTTCCCGCTATGCACCGTACATGGTTGACACGGAATACAAGAAGGCTCAGAAGTTTGAAAGAGGTCTTCGACCTGACATCAAATCAAGAGTAATAACTCTTCGAGCCACCATCTTTACTAAGGTAGTAAGAAGTGCAAGCATTGTTGAGAGAGACATTACGGAGGAAGGTGAGTACATTGAGAACAAGAGGGAGCGAAACAATGGAAGTTCTTCGCAACTTCACAAGAGCCTCCAATTAAACTCTCAACATCCAACAGTAGCTGCGCTTACAGTGCAATCTTCTGCAAACACACTTGTATGTTATCAATGTGGACAGACTGGGCGTATCAAGGGAAATTTTCCGCAACTTTGCCAAATGCAAGCAATACAATTTGCAAATGCCACATGTCATCACTGTGGACAAGTGGTCCATACTAAGAGAAGTTGCCCAAATCTTCAGAAGGTACATCTAGTGCAGAGCTCTGAAAATGCTTCCACGTGTCATCAGTGTGGACTAAGAGGCCACGTCAAAAGAAACTGTCCTCGACTTAGTCAAGCACTTTAGGCCAGGACTTCTCGTTGCTCATAGGGTAGACGCAGACAGTCACAGATGTCCCGATCGCAGACTCAGATGGGACAATCTCGTGCCCTAGTGATCTATGGACAATTGGATCCTATTGCCCCAACACCGGAGAACGATTAAACACTCGACGGTACGAGGTATGCCCAGTATTAACGTATTGATGTATAAGATTAATACATGTGATTGTGAAACTATATCTTACGTTAAATCTAGGCCAAAGACTGAAATGATATTTTCCTTAAAAGTAATGACTCATGGAGTCACTAGAGGAAGAAATTACTCAAACTGAATTCAAGATTGATATATCATCAATGAGTGGACTGTGAACAATACTAAGTATGGAGATAAAACACTTTGAACAGAGGGAATGAAATGCTCTTGAACTTTTTAGACTTGGAACTAGTCTTGACCAAGTGAGATTGAACACTCTAGGTGTTGAATGATCATGAGTAGAACTACTAGTTTAGCCAGAGAAACAATGTGAACGTTTGGAACAACAAGTGTATGCTTTGTATTGAAATTTGTAATGTATATGTTTAAAATGTATGTTGTTTGTAATTTTATTTATAAGGTTATAAATAAAAGGTGTTAGTCGTACTACGACTAACGTGACATGACATTTGGTATCAAGACATAGTTGAGAGATGCTTTACACCATAGAAGTTTTGAATAAAAGGTGTTATTCACTTAGTGATTTGTACACAAGTGGAAAAGTGTTAGTTTGAAGAGTATTGGGATTATGATTTACTTGATGGAGATAAGCTCGATTGGGAGTCTATGGTGACTGCCGAGTTAGACTGGCCAGCTGACTCTGTAGATAGCCGATGGGATTCCTTGAAAGCTTGAAAATGATTTGTGAGAATTAGATTGTCCATGAGAACTTGAGAAGATCTGTGATGAGTAATTATGAATAAGAGCTCGAAAGATCTAATATGATTAGTTTGCTTATGAAAATTTGAAAGGAATGATATGTACAGATGGTACATGAGAACTTGAAAGATCAGATGTGGATAGATCGTGAATGAAAGCTTGAGTGATGAATAGATTATGAATGAGGGCTTGAAAAGTCCAAATAAGATTAGTTGCTTATGAAAACGTAAAGAACGTGATAAACTCACCCTCGAGTGAGTTGAGTAGGGTAGTAACATGAAAACTTGGGAGACCTGATATGAATAGATTATGCCTGGAAACTTGAAAGATTTAGTGAACTCACCATTGAATGAGTTAAGTACCACAATGATGAAAGATTCCTTTTGATATGTGTGAGGTTATGACACTCCATGTGTTAGACTACGATGCGTGGACCTGGTATGTGAGAAATGATGGGTCGCACCGGATTGTCTATGTATGACAAGTGGTTACTAGTGATATCACCTATCAAATTAGCGATGATTGCAAGCAGTGGCAAAGGTAACCATATAAGGATTACCAAAAGCAAGGGTAAAGACATTGTAGTAGTGTGATGTACCCAACAAGTTAAAAAGGGTTTGTAGTTGACCGAGGTATAGATCAATGTTCAGACAGAGTAAATTTCGCGAGAATGATACTTATAGGTTGATATGAGTGATTTTGATGTAATTGAGTGGTGTGGACCTCAACAAGTTGTATAATATTATGGCCACTTGTGAAAGATGTAATGGATTACCAGAATGCTGGTTAGCAAATGTATTGGAATTTAAATTCCAGGTGTTGTATTGTAGTGCATGGGTCCTGTGATGGCTGCACTATATATCCGTGTATGATGGATGGTATGAATGGCATTGGATAATCAAATTTAGAAAGTATGACATATGGCTTGTCGAAATAAGACCCCATATGTGGGTGAACGTGATATGAGTGTGTAAAGGAATCTTTGAAATACATCAATTGATGAGAGACCGTAGTAAACATAATGATTTGATAGAAAACAGTGAAAGCATAAATGCATGGACTTGTGTTCGGTGTATTGTCCCGAAGAGGGATATATTATCAATATTGGAGAAAGAGCCTAATGAAGAGGTAAATACTAGACACCATTGGTATAGAAAGTGACTATACGGAGATGGAAGGAAACAACGAACACCGTTTATATAATGGTTGTGTTTCCTCATCTGGATTGTGTAACGCCCCGCCCTTTTTCACTCACTTTTTCCCATAAATTCAGAGTATATTTTTTTTTATAACAAAGTAGAGTGATAAAACGAGGGACGTCACGACGCGAGCTAAATCCGAATTTCCAAAGTCCGACCCTTAACTGGCCAACCCTATGTGTGCATGGATCAAGTCTATGAAAAATGGTTCACACATAGCAATCTCAACAAGCGGAATAAAATCATAACTTGCGGAATCATAACATCAAAATGCGGAATCATAATAGAACCAAGTTCTATTCCAATCAGATAGCAAAGTACGTCAAGTCCTCATCCATAAATAAAACATCATAATTATCCAATAAATCATCCAATCATCTAAGTTTATTACATTCCGAAATCTAAATACTCAAATACAAGTTCATGAGTAACTTTATTCAAAACATGTAAAATAAGTCTTCCAAGCTCCTATGCCTGGTCCGTCTTACGTTCGTCGTTCCCCTGATTACCTGTATCATCAACTAGGGTAGAAGTAGGGCGTTAGAACAACGCACCCAGTAGGTATTCCAGTTACGGATAACACATGGTTAGTACAAAACATATATAATAACATAGTAATGTCAAAACCATATAAAATCCATGCCATGCAATGAGTCCCACCCATCACATGTACATAAATGTACCCACCACATAGGTCTTCTGGACGCCCCGGCGGAGTGTGGACCCTCTGGAATCTTCTTGATGGAAATCACATCAAGGTAACGTACATAGGTTTTTCGGACGCCCCGACGGAGTGTGACCCCTCGGGTTATTTCTTGTATGAGTGGAGAATTTCTTGTATGAGTGATTCCCTCCCCAGAGCATGCATTAGTTGCTTTTATATTGGCATATTTTATGAAAAATGCATTTAGCTCTGTTTTCCCCTCCTTCTCCTCTCCAGTCCAACAGTTGGGACTTGTTGAAGAACATTGGATAGGTATATCAATGTTTAGCACCCTTTGTCATGGCTTGTGTAAGCTCACTTATAGATGATATGCTTATTGAAGACTTCTCCCAATGCGATGTCGTATGGGACGATGATGTACCGATGTATGTGCAATCACAATCTATGGGAGGTTGTTAGAATATGGTTTTGCAAATTGATCCTAGGCTAGTTTTTTTTCTCTCTCTCTTAATCTCAATCAAGATGATTGGATTGAAAATGATTCTCCTAAGTAAGGTGCATAGAGAGGAATAAGATCTCTGGGAAAGCCTTATGAATTTGCCTAACTGTAAGTTCTAAGGTCTCCAACCAAAATACAACCAGGTTTGGTGTTTAAATAGGCAATCGAGAGAAAACTAGACTTACAACGAGCGATTGATCGTGCATCCACGATTGATAGTGTATCCATGATTGATCGTGTATTCAAATATAGATGACGTGATGTGACCGTATACAGTAATTGTTTTCTAATGGCTAGAAGACGGTCACGCCCGGTTGATCATGCCACACGATTGGTCGTCTGTGTTTTTGGAGATTGGTCAAGGGATGGCGAATACATCGGCCTGAGTCTAACCTGTCATGACCGTCTTAATCTCATCTAGGCTTTGGGTGATAGGTCATGCACCATATGCATAACTGCCTTGTCTCAGTGATGGGTCGTGTGACCGATGCATCGTGCTTTATACTACACGAAGGGTCGCAACCAGACAAAACCATCATCGAGCCTAACTTGGTCTTACAGTGGATGTTCATCCCAGGCTCCTGGAGGTACATTGTGAAGGGTGATTGGTGGGCCCTATACTCAGACGAAGGATCGTCTTCATGATATGATGTCCAATACTTGACTATGAATGACAATCAAAATTTGCCTAAGTCTAGGCGAACGATCATATCTACGATTGGATCAGCCCTGTCCCAGCGAGGCATCACTTTTACAAAAGTATCGTTCTAGGCCTTAGGTTTTTGACAGACCATTTCCTATTAGAACCTTTGATAATCTTGACGTTTGGTCGTATGGCCACGATATATCGTCGTTACCCAATGGCTATGGATCGCCACACACGATGTGTCGGCATACCCGTAAAACTGTTTGTACATTTTGATTCCATCTGGTTCTGTTGGCTGTCAATGATCACTAGACATGATTTATGATTTACCAAGATGTTGCCTAAGTCTAGTCTAGGTCATCCTAGGTGTGTTGGGTTCCACCTGAAGTCATTTATGGCTATTTTATTTTTGTGATTGTCATATATTCGATGATGGTGAATTTGTACTTGATCTTCCATTTTCAATGCTCTTGATTCAATTTTCATCACTCATTTGAGTCTTCTTCTTAGCTTCAACCTTCCCAGGCAATGCTTCACCTAAGTCATGGATTTGACAAATAAGTGACTCGGCAAACTGGGGCACTACAATAGTCCATGAAGACTTCCAGGAAGCATTCATCCATATCTGAAAAGATGTCGGGGCACTAACAATCTCCCCCATTATCAATTTCCATGAAAAAAACCTAGAAGCTAATGAATTACAGACACAACGACTTTGTAATAGCCCGAAATTTTTAAATCAATATATATGTGGCTATTATTTATTTTAATGATGGAAATTGGGAATTTTAATGGAATAGATGGTAAATGGATCAAAATTTGGGCAAAGGCCCTGTAACACCCTGGAATTTCAAAGTTATCATTTATATGAATTTATTCATATTTAAGGAATAACCGTTGTCATATATTTGAGTTGAATTTAAATGGGTCAATGGTTCAAACAAGACCCAATGGTTAGTAGTTTTAATTACAAAACAAATAAATGGATAAGATGAACTTAAACGAGTCAAGAATCATAATTGGGTCAAATTTCGTTGAATGGGTCAAATTGGCCAAAATGGGACCCAATGGGTCATAGTTGACATATTTGACTATTTGGTGAGCTTAAAGCTTAATGGGGTTAAGATGGATTAAATATTTGAGTTGGGTTTGAGTTGAAGTAAATGATGGAGTTTAGTTGAGTGAAATTTATTAGTTGAGTTACATTAAATGAATGAGATGAGTTGGGGTAAGCTAAATAAATGAGTTGGATGGAATATGTAATTTTAAGTAAGTGAGATGTATAGATAAAAGGTTTTTGGTTGTTTTCAAATTCAAACATGTTCCAACGTTGGTTGCAGGGAAATTATGGCCTATGCATGAAACTCCAAGGATGGAGACAATTGGAGTTGCCGTTTCATGGAGTTACAAAAGGGGTCTTTGACGTTGCAAATTCAAAAAAATTAGACTACACGTTGGAAAGGGCATGAGGGTTTATTCCATGCTTAGCATTCAAAGAGAAAACCAATGGAGGGAGGGTGAAGCACATGGGAGTTTCATTTACATGTGAAACTCTCACATGCAATATTAATGCAAGATGGATAGTGTGAGGAATGCACACAGCAAAACCGTTGAGTACCCTTGGTGTTTCATCTCAAGATGAAACCCCCATTTGGTTTATTAATAAAAGAAGGAGCTAAGGAGGGGGGTTACACCAATTCAATCCAAAAGGGACGTTGGATGCTTGGGGAGGTTTCATTGCATAGATGAAACCCCCAAGTAAGCATAAAGGACTTGGGGTTAATGTGGGAGTTACATGTGAGGTTAACCTTGGGCAGGTTTTGGTTAAGCAAAGGGCTCTCATTTTACTCTCTCTATCTCTCTCTTCCTTGGACTGTTATCATCTCTCTAAGATCAAGAACAGGAGCTGGTTATTGATATGAAATCAGTCCTTGATTGATTTATTTCACCAAGACAAAAGCATACTTTGAGCAAAGGAGTTGGCATCAAGGTTTTCCATCCAAAGTCAAAATTCTATCTCTTTCTCTCTTTGCCTTTTTCTACCAAGAGCAGCAGATGGTTGCTAAATCAGTCCTTGGCTGATCTCTCCATCAAGGAATCAAGAAGAAGGAGAGGCTAAGAAAGGGAAAGAAACAAGACGGAGTGAAGATCAATTCGAGGAGTCGCGGAAACGGTAGGTTTTCGATAAACTATTTTTAATAAAGAATCATGATCCGGCCATTGGATGGCCGAATCTAACAAGGGTTAGATATTGGACGGAAGTTCATGATTGAGATAAAAGATGGACCATAGGGTTCGGCCCCATTGGATGGCCAAACCCCATGGAAATAATTGGTTGATTTGGATGGTTTTTTGGAAGTTAAAACCATACAAGTATGGGACTGTTTTTAGATGTTTTATTAGACTTAAAGTGTATGTTTTAAAAAGGTTAAAACATAGATATGGAAGTTTGATTTGGGCCTAGATGAATGATTAAGAAATTCAAAACCGAAGGTCATAGAGTTCGGCCACCATGGAGGGCCGAACCCCATGTAAATGATTGGTTGGTTTTGATGTCCTTGAAACATAGAAACCATGAAGTTTTGTGGACTGTTTTGGTGGTTCTTTAAGACTTAAAATGTATGTCTTAAAGAGGGTCAAAATCATGGACTGTTTTTAGAAGCTAAGTTAGATTGATTGCATGCTTTGAAAGTTCTAAAATTATGGTTTTAAGTGTCATGTGTTGGGCTATGGATTGGCAGAACACATCAAGGAATTTAATCTTGATTAAGATTGTTTAAAAAGGAAAGAAAATACGTCATTGGGTTCGGCCATTTTGGTTGGCCGAACCCCATGATAAAAGTAGATTAGTTTGATGTTCTTAAGAGTCAAAAACCACGTCAAAACGTGGTGATTTTTACATGTTTTAATTAGGTCATGTTATGCTGAATTTATCAATGGTTTGAAATATGTTGATGAGGTTGAAAAGGATGGAAACTTGGGGCATTGGGTTCGGCCACCATGGATGGCCGAACCCCATGAAAGAATTTGATGAATAATGATGTGTTGTGAGATAAAAACTATATAAAGGTATGGTGTTCTTATGTCAATTATGGACTTGGTAGTAAGGTGATTAAACATGAAGGATGATGGAACATAGGATTAAAATCTCTAGGGTGAGGTTCGGCCATGTTGTACTGCCGAACCCCACCAATTGTTATTTGATGGACTTGAGGATTCATTCATATTGAATTTGGGTAAATGAGATTATGATTAAAAGGTTTAAATGACCAAAGTGAATGGTGAGGTTCGGCCATGTTGTATGGCTGAACCCCACCAAGGCAGTTGGGGTATGGACTTTGGTTTTAAACAAAATTAAACAAAGGGTTAGTATAGTAGCGTTATCGTAACTATGGATGAAAAGATGGAGTGATCAAAAGAATGGACTTATGAGCCAAAACCCAAGGTGGTAAGGTTCTCCCATCTAGTATGGCCGAACCCTACCAAGGTTCATTTGAAAGTTTGGGACACCTAGATGGTTTTAATTAAATAAAAGAATGACCAAGGTTTAAATGGGTGAGGTTCGGCCATTGGGTATGACCGAACCCCACAAAGTGGATTTTTGGGATTTAGATCAAATTAGAATCATATGGTCAAATGATTAAATTGCTGCTATGTACATAGGGTATTTGGATTTCTAGAACGGCGTACAAGCCGTGCTCGGAAGATGGTTCAAAGGAAGGGTCGAACAAAGTAATCTAGTGTAGGTTTCCTATCTTGTTGTAACCACATATCTTATTCGTTGTTTTATGTTTATTTGAATAAGTTATTTGAATGAAATGTTATATTTACAAATGACATGTTTGCATAGACATCTCATGCATGGCATGGGATGATGGTGATGTAACCGGAGGCCACACTCCGTCGGGACGTCCAAAAGACCACTGTGGGGTACCCTAATGATGAGAATCCCTTCAGGAGGAATCCGGAGGCCACACTCCGTCGGGGCGTCCGAAAGACCACTGTGGGTTACCTTGACGATGAGAATCCCGTCAAGTGATGGCTATGTTGAATGGTGATGGGTGAGACTCATTACATGTTCATTTCATACATAGCATGTTTTTATGGAATTTTGTCACACATGTATTATTATTATACTATTTGCATGTTTTTTACTGACCATGTGGTAGCCCTATTCGGAAACACTACTGGGTGAGTTGATCTAACGCCCTACCTATATCCTTAGTGGATGACGCAGGGAAAGGGAAGAACGTGGATCGGGAAGAAAACCAAGCATAGGAGCTTGGGGCACTTTGAATGGACTTGAATGGACTATTTATGGATGTGTTAGTTGAATTATTTGGACAATGTAATTTGGTAACAAGATTTGTTGGCATGTAATAAGTAGTTAAGTAGATGTTGTGGATTGGTTTATTTTGGATGGTTGGATTGAATGGTAGATTAATATTATTTAGTAATTTTGGAGAATAAGATTATGTACTTTGCTATCTAAGAATGTAAAATTGGAATAGTCATAGGTTCTATTATAACCTCAGTTAGATTAAGATTAAGTTAATTCCGCAAGTTGTATTTGTACCATGTGTGGATCATTCTTATGGACTTAATCCATACGCACATGGGCTTGGCCAGTTAAGGGTCGGACTTTAGAAGTCCGAACTTAACTCGCGTCGTGACACTCCGCCCCAATCACTTGATTATTATATTTAAAAAAATAAAAAAAATAAACTCTGAAAATTAGAGTGAAAAGGGCGGGGTGTTACAGTTGGTATCAGAGTGAAACGGGAAGTTGAATCTTCCGAAGTAAGATTAAGACAGTTTCATGTCTCACTGACGGATAAGAATCCCAACTGACTGACTCTTCAGAATCCACTAACTGGGGGCCGGATTAATTTACTTCGTGGACTCAGACTGAACAAATCAATCTGGGAACAACAGTGAAAGATAGCAAAAGTACAGTATTATAATTGATTTATCAAATGTAGCGAAATAGGATATACATCCCCCAATATTCCCCAAATTGAGAAAGAAAACAAACAAATAGGTATTTAGAAATTTTCCCCCAAGACAAAAGAAAATCAAGTTTGCTTATTTGGAAATCTCCCCAAAATAGTGAAAACACAAACTGTATGAAGAAACTAAGTCAATTATGTTTTCATGACTTAGGGAAAATGGCACCAAAAAGAAAGATCTTACAAAGCAAGAAAGGGAAAGAAAAAGAGATACCACTCGTTCAGTATGAGGAAGGAATGGAAAGATCTCCGCCAGAGGAAGAGCATTCTCAGCCTAAAGAAGGGGCTGGAAAAACACATAATGAGGAAGAGTCACATCATTCTGAAAGGTCACATCACTCTGAAAAGTCACACCATTCTGAAGAGTCTCATCATTCTCGGCAAGAAAGGAAAGAGCAGGAATACTCATCTCGGAAGGAGGGAGAAGGGAACAGTGGTTTACATATACCACATGTGCCGCCTGAACTTTAGGGCTTAGTTCAAGCAGTGGTAACCTCTGTACACCAGCAACATGCGAATGGGAGTGAAAGTTCCAAAGATGCCAGTGAGCGGAGTATGTCTCAAGAATTCCAGCAACAACGTCCTCCCTACTTCAAAGGGAAGGAATGGGCTGTCGGAGCCGAGCATTGGCTGAAGAAGATCACTCAGATCTTAAATTTACTTAAGATCTCGAGTCATACTGACAGGATTCTACTGGCTACTTCACAACTGATAGAAGATACCGGTAAATGGTGGGAGGTGGTGGAGAAGCAGAGGGCACTCATACCAGTTAGGGAGAGGACGACCATGACATGGAATGAGTTTTCAGCAACCTTTCTAGAACACTACTTTCCGGAGGAGGAGAAGGAATGACAGACGCAAGCCTTTCTGTCTTTGGTACAGGGCTCTATGACGGTGGCAGAGTATCACCGGGAATTTCTCAATTTATCCATCTATGCATTCTATATGGTGGACACGGAACATCGCAGGGCAATGAAGTTTGAGAGCGGTCTACGACCAAACATCAGGGACAAAGTGACCATATTTAAGTGCACCACATTGGCTGAGGTGGTCAGCAAGGCCACAATAGCAGAACAGGAGTTGAATGCAATGGTGCGGTTTGACAACCGTCGAGCTCCAAGTGGGAGGGGTGGGTTCCAGTCCAACAAGAGGTTCCGAATGAACTTCAGGAAACCCACACCATCTGTGGGGTCCACGGGGGGCTTTCGTCCAAACCAGCCCTCCCCATCTGCATCAATCACCCAGTCATTCAGAGGGGTGAACAATTGTTTCCACTGTGATCAGCCGGGTCACTTCAAGAGAGACTGTCCAACGCTCAATAAGCTCTCATAATCCAGAGGATCTTTCCGTCCACCAGCTAGGCCAGCTAACTCCCGAGGAGGCAGGACTTATAATCAGGCGGGTCGGGCGCCTAATCCTACCGGATCTGGATGACTATTTGCTCTGGAACCTCCTGAGGATGTGGATCATTCTGTGATTCAAGGTATGGCTGTTGTCAATAGTTCTTATGCTTATGCATTGCTTGATTATGGAGCTTCGCATTCTTTTATATCTGCATCCTTTATAACTGCTACTGGTACACTAGTTCAAAAGCTGTCCACCACACTTACAGTAGTATCTCCTGTCGGAGACACGTCTTTGGGACTCATATGCACGGCCATAAATACAAAACTCGCTGGACTCAGATTTGAGTTCAATTATCTGGTACTCGACATGACTGAGTACGATATTATATTCGGCATGGACTGGTTGGCTAGTTATGAAGCCAATATTGATTGTTATCGCCGAAGAGTGACATTTTGGTCACCCGAGGGAAAACAGTATATAGTTCGTGCTGACAAGCAAAGCAGACTGTAGGAAGGGTTGCACCATTTGGTGTTAAACAATATTGTCATCAACAAGGCACCAGTCACTGAGCTTCCAGTAATTGTGAAAGAATTTGTTACTGTCTTTCCAAAAGAACTCCCTGGTTTACCACTTATGAGGGAGCTCAATTTTGAGATCAAGCTGTATCCTGGTGCTTCACCAGTGTCTCTACCCCATTATCGGATGGCACCAGCAGAAATGTCCGAATTGAAGAAGCAACTTGATGAGTTACTCAGACTAGGTTGTATTCGGAACAGCACATCATCATGGGGAGCTCCAGTGTTGTTCGTGAAAAAGAAGGACGGTTCACTCAGAATGTGTGTGGACTACCGGAAGTTGAATCAGTTAACTGTCCGGAACAAGTATCCTTTACCTAGGATCGATGATTTATTTGATCAGTTGAGGGGTTCCAGTCACTTTTCCAAGATTGACCTGATGTCTGGTTATCATCAAATCCGGGTCAGGGAGGAAGATATAGAGAAGACAGCTTTCAGGACACGGTATGGACTATTTGAATTTGTAGTCATGCCTTTTGGGCTTACCAACGCACCGGCTGTGTTCATGGACTTAATGAACATAATCTTCCGTCCATATCTGGATCAGTTTGTTATAGTGTTCATTGACGATATCCTGATCTACTCCAAGAGTCAGGAGGATCATGCTGACCATCTACGAATAGTATTGAACACCTTGAGACAGAACAAGCTGTATGCCAAAGCAAGTAAATGCGAATTTTGGCTACCTGAGGTCAAATTCTTGGGGCACGTCATAACAAAAAACGTATAGTCGTGGATCCGGCTAAGGTGGCAGTAGTAAGCGAGTGGAAAGCACCAAAGAATGTCACTGAAATCCGTAGCTTCTTGGGTTTGGCTGGATACTATCGGAAGTTTATCATGGACTTCTCCAAAATTGCATCCCATTGACTCGACTCACGCAGAAAGGAGTCAAATATGAGTGGACAGATCTGTGCAACCGGAGGTTTGAGGAGCTGAAAAGTAGACTTACGACTGCTCCTATCTTAGTTTCACTGGAAAGAAGCAAAGGTTATGAAGTTCAATGCGATGCATCAGGAGAGGGACTGGGATGTTCACTCATGCAACGTCGTCGTGTGGTGGCATATGGTTCAAGACAACTAAAGATACATGAACGCCTCTACCCCACACATGATTTGGAATTAGCTGCAGTGGTCTTCGCTGTTAAAAGCTGGAGACACTATCTATATGGTGAGAAGTTTGAAGTCTTTTCAGATCACAAGAGCTTGAAGTATTTATTTGATCAGAAAGAGCTCAATCTAAGGCAGCGCAGATGGATGGAATATCTGGCGGACTATGAATTTGCGCTCCGATATCATCCGGGAAAGGCAAATAAGGTGGCGGATGCTCTCAGCCGCATATCTCATGCATTAGTGGCATGTCTGATCAGGACCGAATGGGAGATGTTAAACACCATTCAAGAGTTCAATCTATACATCACAAACCATGGGAGTATGTACAATTTGATCATACGATCCAACATGGTTACAAAGATCGAACAAGTGCAACGAGCAGATCCGGAAGTGGAGGAGATATGGGCCAAGATGTCCACTGGCGTTGTCATACCGGAATGGGAATTACGACCAGGACAGGGTCTTGTATTCCGGGGAAGAATATATGTGCCAAAAAGCTGCAGAAAAGAGCTGTTGGTTGAGGCACATCAGACCAAGCTCAACATACATCCGGGCAGCACCAAGATGAATCATGACCTGAAGAGGCATTATTGGTGGCATGGACTCAAAAGAGATGTGGCGGAATTTGTAGCACACTGTTTAACTTGTCAGCAGGTTAAGACGGAACACCAGAAGCCACCAGGGTTACTCAAACCCTTTGTAGTGCCGGAATGGAAATGGGAGCACATTTCCATGGACTTTGTGACGGGGTTGCCGAGGTCCTCGAAGGGCAATGATGCAATATGGGTTGTGGTAGACGGATTGACTAAGTCGGCCCACTTTCTACCCATCAGGATGACGGATTCATCAGAGACATTGGGTCAGAGATATATCAAAGACATCATCAGATTACATGGTATCCCACGGACTACAGTGTCTAATAGAGATGGCCGATTCACCGGAAGGGTGTGGCAGAGCATGCAGTCGGCCATGGGGACCGATCTACTTATTAGCACAGCATTCCATCCACAGACCGATGGACAATCGGAAAGGACAATACAAACACTGGAGGACATGCTGAGGGCGTGCATGCTAGACTTCAAAAGTGGATGGGAGGATCATTTGCCATTGGTGGAGTTTTCTTATAACAATAGCTACCAAGCAAGCCTTCAGATGGCACCATTCGAAGCTTTGTATGGTAGACCATGCAGGTCACCAGTGTGCTGGACCGAGGTCGGCGAACCTGCGCTGTTAGGACCCGAGTTGGTTGCAGAAACTACTCCACAGATCCAGTTGATACGTCAACATTTGTTAACCGCACAGAGTCGGCAAAAGAGTTATGCTGATAAGAGGAGGAGGTTTCTCGAATTTGAAGTGGGAGAGATGGTATTCTTGAAGGTCTCGCCACGAAAAAGGTACATGAGATTTGGGAAGAAAAAAAAATTGTCGCCAAGATATGTGGGACCGTTTTCAATTATCAGAAGGATGGGAGATGTAGCCTATGTAACGCCCCGCCCTTTTCCACTCTTCCGAAAATCAGAGTCTGAAAATTTCTTTTGAAAGAAACACAGAGTGAAAGAGAACGGGCGGAGTCACGACGCGAGTTAAGTTCAGACTACTCAAGTCTGAACCTTAACTGGCCACCCATGTGTACATGGACTAGACCATGATAATAAATCACACATGGAACTAACAACAACTTGCGGAATAAACTAAACTATTTACGGAATAGCATGACTAGATAGCAAGTAACAGTCTCAAATATTAATTAACACAAATAACCATCCATAGTTAGTAACCTAATCAAACCATAGAAAAGTGATAACTTATTACATTCCACAATCTATAATTCAAAAGACAGTAATAAAGAAGTCCAGTTCAACATTCAAGCGCTTAGGCTTGGCTCTCCTCCCGGTCATCGACCTTCTTCTTCCCTTTCCTTGTACCTGCATTCTCCTCTGAGGATAGAATTAGGGCATTAGATCAACGCGCCCAGTAGGTTCCCGATCGGGCTACCACATGGTTAGCATATAAAACATGCATATATATCATAGTACATAATTATCAATAAGACATCTGAAAACAAATGCTATGTATATGCGCATGTAAAGAGTCCAACCCATCACAAGTCTACATAGCCATTATCTCAAGAAAACTCTCATATCAAGGTATTCCGGAGTAGTCCTCATTTCCTCCGGATGGGTAAGCCAGAGTACTCCACATTTTCCTCTGGATAGTGTGCTTATGTTCAAGTTAATCCAGAGCAATCCACATTTCCTCTGAATCGGATACTTATCATTATGTCGTTCCATTCCACCCCATGCCTTGCATGAGATGTCAATGCATTGTATATCATTTGTAAATACATGACTCATCATTCAATAACATATTTGAAACATAATATCAAATACAAACTATCTCATAAAAACTTGATAAAAATCGAATCATAATTGTGGTTACAAGTAGGTAGGAAGCCTACTGAAGGTTCACTTCAGTACTTGATCTTTCTTTAGCGTCACTCGATCACAACTCGCATGTCGTTCAACTTCCGGTACCTTATCCATATATCAATCAGTAAGTCATAACATCATTTACTTATTCAATCACATCTACGACCCATCCACATCATGTGGGGTTCGGCCATGCCCATGGCTGAAAATCATCAACTTAGAATTTGTCATTTTATGGGGTTCGGCCCTATACTTGGCCGAACCTTGTATTCCCACTCTTCCATCCTCAAATGGTTCTCCATTACAATATTTTAAACCCTTTATAAAATCATGGGAATAATATTAAACACAACCTATGAACTTAGTCCATTTATTCCAAAAACAGCCCATGGGGCCGAACCCAATGGTTCTCTTGATCTGATTGAACCATCAATTTCACATGATTTGAATCAGTAATCTTAACCCTAATATTGACATGGTTCAGCCCTACATTGGCCAACCAATAACAGCAAGTTAAACTTCACCAAATCACAACAAACATCATATTTTATATGGTTTTAAACTCATCAAAATCATCAAATACTAACATGGCGTTCGGCCATCCAAAGTGGCCGAACCCTATGTCCCTGTTTTGGTCCTCTTAAGCATGTTTTAAGTGTCACTTATTCATATAAAAATCAGTACATCATTGCTGCATTTTTACCTCTCAAAACCATCCAATAAATTCATCACTTTGTCTAAATGACCATAACACCTCATGGGATTCGGCCATCCAAGATGGCCGGTCCAAATGGTCCATTTCATCAGTTTTAAACACTGTTTTAAACCCATGATACCTTCAGTCCCTATGTCATTCAGATCCATGTTTTTAACCCTCTTTAAAACATGCATTTGAATCTCAAATAAAACTCAAAAACAGTCCACAAAAACTCCATGGTTTCCATGTTTCAAAACATGAAAACCAACCAAACTTTTACATGGGGTTCGGCCCTCCATGGTGGCCGAACCCAATGGTCATCTTTACCATTTTAAAGCCTCTCTTAATCAAGGTTAAAACCTTGGTGTATTCGGCCATAAACATGGCCCAATACATATGTGCATTACACACCATGGTTTGACATGGTTTTTTGACCCTTAAGATCATCAAATCAAATCCACATTTTTCATGGGGTTCGGCCAGCCAAGATGGCCGAACCTAATGGCATATTTTCTTAACCTTTTAAGCCATTTAATCCAAGGTTTAGACCTATGACATATTCGGCCATGCATGACCAAAATGTGTCATCCAAATTTACAATTTCAAGCTTTTTAATAAACCAAGCACTTATGTAAAAACTTACCAAAGTTCCTTTCTTTTAATCTTTACTTCTAATCCTTCTTTGCCTTCTTTCCTTTGCTGTTTTGTGCTTGATCTAATGGTGCAAACACCTCTGCTATTCCAGCTAGGAAAAACGAATTGGAGAGATGGAGAGAGAGATGGAAAATCTTGGATTTTCAATGTGGAAAACGGCCAACCATGGTGATTGTTTCCTTTAGTACTTCAACCCCCAAGACCCCTCCATTCCCTCATCAATTCTTACCAAAAACGATGGGCCTTGGGTGCTATCCAATGCACCCCTTGGTACCTGCCTATGTAGCCTTTCAACTTCCCAAGCATCACCTCCAATTCCCATGCATTTCATTTAAGATTTAACATGGAAATCACCCCAACAAGTCCCCAACGTGTGGGACTTGTTTTGGTGGTTATGACTGAGCCAAACTACTCCTATTCCCTTTGAACTCACTGATTTACAGTCCCAATGATTTCCATTTTGACTCACCCAACTCACATGTCCAACTCACATGTCCAACTCACCTCATTAATTGACAATCATTTAATGCATTTGAGTCAACTCATTCTTAATTCAAATTAAATAAAATCAGTTCCATTTATCCTGATTTAACTCACCATTGAACTCATTTGTGGACCCACACGGTCGGCTGTGGTCAACAAAGTCAACCCGACCCGTTGGGTCCCCCTTTAGCTCCTTGACCCGTTTTTGACTCCATGACCCAATTATGGGTATTTTGGTCATTTGTAATTGGTTTTTACATATGGATCAGGCCTACCCATTTTTACTCCACTTGATTTCCAATCAAATCAGCTTAACCCCATTTAATTTAAGTTTACACAACGGTCAAATAATCCATTAAGACCCGTTGAGTCCCATTTGGCCCTTTGACCCATTTAGCCATTTTTGACCCAATTGATGTACATTACCCATCCAATCAAACTTGACATTCATAATGTGCTCATATGATCTTAATTTGAGCAATAGGCCCCACCATTTCCTTACTTAACATAACAAAATAATTAATTTAACACATCAGGGGCATTTTCATAATTATCCACTTCATTGAGAAATTGGGGTGTTACAGCCTATCAGTTGGCACTTCCTTCGCAATTGGCGTCTCTACATGATGTATTCCATGTGTTGATGTTGAGGAAGTACAACCCTGATCCGTCTCATGTTTTGAATGTGCAAGATATAGATGTGCAAAGCGACGTCACTTATGTCGAGATGCCGGTCAGAATATTAGAGAGTGAGCAAAGGGTGTTGCGTAACCGAGCGATTTAGTTCGTCAAGGTGGTATGGGATTGACATGGTGTTGAGGAAGCCACTTGGGAACTGGAATCGGAGATGAGAACATCTCACCCTGAATTGTTTGTATGAATTATTTTGAAATCCTACTTCGTTCGATTTTCGGGATGAAAATTATAAAAAGAGTATTGTATTGTAACGCCCTGGAATTTCAAAGTTATCAATTTATATGAATTTATTCATATTTACGGAATTGCCATTGTCATATATTTGAGTTGAATTTAAATGGGTCAATGGTTCAAACAAGACCCAATGGTTAGTAGTTTTAATTACAAAACAAATAAATGGATAAGATAAACTTAAACGAGTCAAGAATCATAATTGGGTCAAATTTCGTTGAATGGGTCAAATTGGCCAAAATGGGACCCAATGGGTCATAGTTGACATATTTGACTATTTGGTGAGCTTAAAGCTTAATGGGGTTAAGATGAATTAAATATTTGAGTTGGGTTTGAGTTGAAGTAAATGATGGAGTTTAGTTGAGTGAAATTTATTAGTTAAGTTACATTAAATGAATGAGATGAGTTGGGGTAAGCTAAATAAATGAGTTGGATGGAATATGTAATTTTAAGTAAGTGAGATGTATAGATAAAAGGTTTTTGGTTGTTTTCAAATTCAAACATATTCCAACGTTGGTTGCATGGAAATTATGGCCTATGCATGAAACTCCAAGGATGGAGACAATTGGAGTTGCCGTTTCATGGAATTACAAAAGGGGTCTTTGACATTGCAAATTCAAAAAATTTAGACTACACGTTGGAAAGGGCACGAGGGTTTATTCCATGCTTAGGCATTCTAAGAGACAACCAATGGAAGGAGGGTGAAGCACATGGGAGTTTCATTTACATGTGAAACTCTCACATGCAATATTAATGCAAGATGGATAGTGTGAGGAATGCACACAGCAAAACCGTTGGGTACCCTTGGTGTTTCATCTCAAGATGAAACCCCCATTTGGTTTATTGATAAGAGAAGGAGCTAAGGAGGGGGGTTACACAAATTCAATCCAAAAGGGACGTTGGATGCTTGGGGAGGTTTCATTGCATAGATGAAACCCCCAAGTAAGCATAAAGGACTTGGGGTTAATGTGGGAGTTACATGTGAGGTTAACCTTGGGCAGGTTTTGGTTAAGCAAAGGGCTCTCATTTTACTCTCTCTATCTCTCTCTTCCTTGGACTGTTATCATCTCTCTAAGATCAAGAATAGGAGCTGGTTATTGATATGAAATCAGTCCTTGATTGATTTATTTCACCAAGACAAAAGCATACTTTGAGCAAAGGATGGCATCAAGGTTTTCCATCCAAAGTCAAAGTTCTATCTCTTTCTCTCTTTGCCGTTTTCTACCAAGAGCAGCAGCTGGTTGCTAAATCAGTCCTTGATCGATCTCTCCATCAAGGAGTCAAGAAGAAGGAGAGGCGAAGAAAGGGAAAGAAACAAGCCGGAGTGAAGATCAATTGGAGGAGTCGTGGAAACGGTAGGTTTTCGATAAACTATTTTTAATAAAGAATCATGATCCGGCCATTGGATGGCCGAATCTAACAAGGGTTAGATATTGGACAGAAGTTCATGAATGAGATAAAAGATGGACCATAGGATTCGACCCCATTGGATGGTCGAACCCCATGGAAATAATTGGTTGATTTGGATGGTTTTTTGGAAGTTAAAACCATACAAGTATGGGACGGTTTTTAGATATTTTATTAGACTTAAAGTGTATGTTTTAAAAAGGTTAAAATATAGATATGGAAGTTTGATTTGGACGTAGATGAATGATTAAGAAATTCAAAACCAAAGGTCATAGAGTTCGGCCACCATGGAGGGCCGAACCCCATGTAAATGATTGGTTGGTTTTGATGTCCTTGAAACATAGAAACCATGAAGTTTTGTGGACTGTTTTGGTGGTTCTTTAAGACTTAAAATGCATGTCTTAAAGAGGGTCAAAATCATGGACTGTTTTTAGAGGCTAAGTTAGATTGATTGCATGCTTTGAAAGTTCTAAAATTATGGTTTTAAGTGTCATGTGTTGGGCTATGGATTGGCCGAACACATCAAGGAATTTAATCTTGATTAAGATTGTTTAAAAAGGAAAGAAAATACATCATTGGGTTCGGCCATTTTGGTTGGCCGAACCCCATGATAAAAGTAGATTGGCTTGATGTTCTTAAGAGTCAAAAACCACGTCAAAACGTGGTGATTTTTACATGTTTTAATTAGGTCATGTTATGCTGAATTTATCAATGGTTTGAAATATGTTGATGAGGTTGAAAAGGATGGAAACTTAGGGCATCGGGTTCGGCCACCATGGATGGCCGAACCCCATGAAAGAATTTGATGAATAATGATGTGTTGTGAGATAAAAACTATATAAAGGTATGGTGTTCTTATGTCAATTATGGACTTGGTAGTAAGGTGATTAAACATGAAGGATGATGGAACATAGGATTAAAATCTCTAGGGTGAGGTTCGGCCATGTTGTACGGCCGAACCCCACCAATTGTTATTTGCTGGACTTGGGGATTCATTCATATTGAATTTGGGTAAATGAGATATATGATTAAAAGGTTTAAATGACCAAAGTGAATGGTGAGGTTCGGTCATGTTGTATGGCCGAACCCCACCAAGGCGGTTGGGGTATGGACTTTGGTTTTAAACAAAATTAAACAAAGGGTTAGTATAGTGGCGTTATCGTAAATATGGATGAAAAGATGAAATGATAAAAAAAATGGACTTATGAGCCAAAACCCAAGGTGGTAAGGTTCGGCCATGTAGTATGGCCGAACCCTACCAAGGTTCATTTGAAAGTTTGGGACACTTAGATGGTTTTAATTAAATAAAAGAGTGACCAAGGTTTAAATGGGTGAGGTTCGGCCATGAGGTATGGCCGAACCGCACAAAGTGGATTTTTGGGATTTAGATCAAATTAGAATCATATGGTCAAATGATTAACTTGCTGCTATGTACATAGGGTATTTGGATTTCTAGAATGGCGTACAAGCCGTGATCGGAAGACGGTTCAAAGGAAGGGTCGAACAAAGTAATATAGTGTAGGTTTCCTATCTTGTTGTAACCACATATCTTATTCGTTGTTTTATGTTTATTTGAATAAGTTATTTGAATGAAATGTTATATTTACAAATGACATGTTTGCATAGACATCTCATGCATGGCATGGGATGATGGTGATGTAACCGGAGGCCACACTCCGTCGGGCGTCCGAAAGACCACTGTGGGTTACCTTGACGATGAGAATCCCGTCAAGTGATGGCTATATTGAATGGTGATGGGTGAGACTCATTACATGTTCATTTCATACATAGCATGTTTTTATGGAATTTTATCACACATGTATTATTATTATACTATTTGCATGTTTTTTACTGACCATGTGGTAGCCCTATACGGAAACACTACTGGGCGCGATGATCTAACGCCCTACCTATATCCTTAGTGGATGACGCAGGGAAAGGGAAGAACGTGGATCGGGAAGAAAACCAAGCATAGGAGCTTGGGGCACTTTGAATGGACTTGAATGGACTATTTATGGATGTGTTAGTTGAATTATTTGGACAATGTAATTTGGTAACTAGATTTGTTGGCCTGTAATAAGTAGTTAAGTAGATGTTGTGGATTGGTTTATTTTGGATGGTTGGATTGAATGGTAGATTAATATTATTTAGTAATTTTGGAGAATAAGATTATGTACTTTGCTATCTAAGAATGTAAAATTGGAATAGTCATAGGTTCTATTATAACCTCAGTTAGATTAAGATTAAGTTAATTCCGCAAGTTGTATTTGTACCATGTGTGGATCATTCTTATGGACTTAATCCATACGCACATGGGCTTGGCCAGTTAAGGGTCGGACTTTAGAAGTCCGAACTTAACTCGCGTTGTGACACTCCGCCCCGATTACTTGATTATTATATTTAAAAAATAAAAAATAAACTCTGAAAATTAGAGTGAAAAGGGTGGGATGTTACAGGCCCAAGTATGGTCCAATGGACCATGGATTGGATTAAATTCATTTAAATGGTCAATGGTGGTTAATTGGGCCAAGGATGGTCAAATTGGGCCCAATACCCATTTGGGACCCAATGGGCCAAGAGGGTTTAAGCTCTAACGTAAATGGATAGGAGGGAATTTAATTGGGCCATGGGCCCAATGGTGATCCAATAAGAGGAATGGATTTAATTAAATTTAAATCACCTAAGTTAGAATTTATTAAACCTAGGTGACATGGCCGAATGGGACCCACCTCCACCTCACCAAATGAGGTGGCGTGTGGACCAAGGATTGGTGGGGCCGGCCACCATGGTTGACTTGATCAACCATGGGTGGAGTAATGGAGAAGAATCAAGGAGATTAGAGGAGATAAATGGAAATTAATTAACTTAACCTAATGATCTAATTAATTAAATGATTAAGCTAATCCAAAGATGGTCAAATGGTCAAAATTGGGAAACCAAACCGCCTCATCTCCAAGCTCAAAACCATGGGCTTAGGGTGGTGGTTTCATCTCAACCACCACCACTAAGGCACATTAGCCCATGTCGTTGGTGGGAAAATTAATGGTTGAGTATAACTTAAGCAACCAAAAGGAGATGGTTTCATTTCATCTCTCAAATCCCATTCTCATTTCACTCTCTCCCTCTCTTGCTCTCTCATTGCCGTCCCTCACCTCCAAGGAGAAGAAAAGAAGAAAACTTAGAAGAGAAAAAGAGAAGAAAGGAAAGATCAAGCTTGGCCAACCATCACCACCTCAAGACCAAGGAGGCTAGACATTTTTCTTATCCTCTCCTCCTCTCCCTCTCTCAAACCCACTCAATCTTAACCGAACCCAAGCATTGGGGACACCATTGATCAAGCTCATCTTGGCCGACAAGGAATCTAAGAGGAGAAGGAAAAGTAGGAGGAGCCGTCGGATTGTAAGTATCTCTAAACAAGATATTGGGTTTTTTATGGTTTAAAAATGGAATCCATTTTTTAGATGGTGGCCAAAAAAAAATTATCATGGACCTTGGGTCTCAAATCCATCCAAAGATGAAGTGAGGAATGGACAAACCCTAATGGGTAAATTAGGTTAAGAAAAAAAAATGGATTAAGGACATAATGTAGTTAAATTGATTAAGCATTGATGTATGTATTTTTTTTTTTGGAAGGAAATCATGGGCCACATGGCCGAACCCCATGGTGGGTGATTAAGTGATTGAATGGAGTTTTAAAGAATGGAAGACATGGAGGGTGGTTAATGATTTTAAGGTTTTAAATGATTAAAAGTTGGTGATTTTTAAAGGAGTTTTAAATAAGAAAAATCATGGGATATGTAAATGATTTTAATGGCCTCAAAAAAATGGTAGATGGGAATGGACCATGAACCATGGGTTCGGCCATGGTGTATGGCCGAACCCTATGGTGATGTGTTTGTAATGCTAAGGGGTGTAAAGTATGGAAAAATGATGGGGAATGTTAGTAGTTTTGATGGGCTCAAGAGATGAACCTAATGTTGATCAAAAGGGTAATTTAAATGTTTGATGGAATCTCCTCATGGAAAGAATTATGGTGGATCTAAATGTTGTGAATGGATCCAAGTAAAATGGGGAGAAAGACATCATGAGTTCGGCCATGGTGTATGGCCGAACCCATGGCCCATTTTACAAGACAACTGATGGGCTAAGTATGGGGCTATATATGTGTTTAAATGAACAAGGATTAGGTTAATTAAATGACTGATGTTAATGATCTTATGACATGGTTGATGGATCAATTATGGACTCAAGATGTGGCTAAGAATGATGATTCAATTATAAGCCATTTTATGGGCTAAGGAGGGGTTTATGTATGTGTTTAATTAATGAGGATTAAGTTAAGAAAAAGGGCTGTTTTAATGATGTTATGGCATGATTAAATGGGTCACTAATAGATTTGAGTTATTGACCAATTATGGACTTAATTATGCATGGATGAATAAGTGATTAGCCATGGAAAAGAGGTAGTGGCAAAGCCGTAAATATTGGCTAAAATGAAGAACCCCATGGAGGATGAACTTGGGCTTAGACGTTTTTATTATGACCTTAAGTATGACTAAATGAAGCCTAGGGTGCTGGTTTTTAAACTCACAAAATTAATATGGTTAAAGGATTAAATGGGACCCACAAAGCTAACTAGTAGGGTTCGGCCATGGTGTATGGCCGAACCCCACTAAGGCTTGGGTAATGGACTTGGACATGATTAAAACATGAGTCTAATTGATAATGTATAATAAGGTACCGAACATCGCAAGCGGTGCGTGATCGGCGACTGGATTATAGAACGGAAACGTAAAGAGACGCTAGTCGGTATTCGGTAGGATTCCTACCTTTTTGTAAGCCATGGATTAGGTGATGGTTCCTTTGATTTATTTTGATAATTATATGATTTGTCTTATGATGGGTTTTAAGGCTATGAATTAATGATATGAATTATATTTTAAGGTTATGCATTATATATTAAGGCTATGAGTTATATATATTAAGGCTATGAGTTATATATATTACATAGCATAATGCATTTACATCTCATGCATGGCATGGGCGGGAAAATAAAGAAACCGGAGTTCATGCTCCGTCGGGGCGACCGAGAAGCAAACATGAGGATAGCTTGATGTGCTATAACCGGAGTCCATGCTCCGTCGGGGCGACCGAGAAGCAAACATGGGGATAGCCTGATGTGCTATCACCGGAGTCCATCCTTCGTCGGGGCGACCGAGCAAACATGGGGATATCTTGATGAGGTTTTTCCATCAAGGGGGATATGGCATCATGATGGTATGGATGATGGGTGGGACACATGACATAAGATACCCATGGCATGGCATTCATTTTATACTTTTCATTATATGATTAACTATGTGCTTGTTATCACTAATCCATGTGTTAGCCCTACTTGGAGTCCTACTGGGCGCGTTATCTAACGCCCTACTTCTACCCTAGCTGATGATGCAGGAGATGTCAGAATCGAAGGACGCGGGCGGGAGCCAAGCGTAGGAGCTTGGGGAAGCGGGCTAGATAGTTTACTTAAGTTTATTTTGGAAATGTAATTTGAGTAATTTAATTCGTCGGACTATATAAATTTATATTTCTTGCTATGGTTTGGATTTTACTTTTGGACATTATGATTTGAGGTAATTTAGTAATTTAAATGATGTATCTTCCCTGCTATCTAAAATTTGTAGGATAGTTTCTATTAAAATTCCCCACTTAGTTTAATACTCCGCAAGTTTACTTCTACGTGTGAACCGTTCTTTGTGGACTTAGTTCCACGCATACGTAGGGTTGGCCAGTTAAGGGCCGGGCTTTAGAAGCTCGGACTTAACTTGCGTCGTGACGTCCTGCGCCCTTTGTCACTATTAATTCAAAAAAAAAAAAATAGACTCTGATTTTCGGTTAATTAAATTTAAGCCAGTGAAAAGGGGCGGGCGTTACAGACTTAACCCAACCCATATACATCATTTGAATACAAATTGATGCAACAATTATAAGTACAAATTCAAATGACAAATTTTTTAGACTCTATGCTCCAAGATGCTTTCTTCATCTTGCTTAGCTTGCTCTACCTCAAGTTGTTCCAATGTACCTATACACACAAACAAGACAAGCTAGGTGGAAGCATAGGTCTCCCCCTCAAATCTTAGTCACATATATAGTAATATAAACAATATTACTTCCCCTAAATATGTGAACTAACTACCTCTTAGTCAATGAGTACTCTCCCCCTTAATCATAGAATAACATCCTTTAAAGATTTGATCCCCCTAAGATCTTTAAACTTCTCTTCCAAATGTTACTCTAAGCTTCTAAAATGTCTCCCCTTTTTTGTCATAAATTGACAAAGGGTGTCAAGCACTAATATACCAAATTTAATGTGCTTTAACAAGTCCCAATTATTGGACTGGAGATGGAGAAGGAGGGGCTCATGCATTTGGTTTTCAAAAATGCCAATGCATGTAAAGAGGAATGGAAACACTCATACAAAGAATATTCCATTAAAGAAGATACGAGTGAAAAACATCATGAACCAAATAGATTATACACCAATTTGAGCACATAGTGCATGAAAATAGAGATTATGCAAAAAGATTTATCAATACAAGCACAATTGCATCAAATCAAGAAACAAGTTCATTCAACAAAACATTCACCAATTAAGAACAATGAATGAACAACACCTATTCCTTGGGAATTCATTAAGCTCATGGAAGATGGACACTTATTTCTTCCCTTAAATTTTCCAAGGTGTGATCTCCTTTGCTCAACAATTTGAGAGCACAATGCACCAAGTCTAATAACATTTGGACCATATAACCATGTTGGCTTTCTCTAATAAAATCCATTTGGTTTTAAGATTCACCTTTAAGAAATGAAAGCCCCAACATAGGTGCATCACAAGGTTGCATTCAAACCTTATGTGACATATCCCACGACACATTTAAAGGTCTAAACCATGAATACAAATCAGTTGGAGAAGGATGTTTTCCTAATTTAAACACTTCTCCAACCATATTTCCAATGTCAAAATGATTTTCCAAAATAGTGCATATAACGAACATTGGAAAGGCATGATACATTCCTATAAGATCTTACCAATTGAGGGATGAAGTGTGTGTGCTTGTGACGCATGTAAGTTCATAAGACAACAAGTTTTGCAACCAACCTTTGTATGCCAATGTAAGCCAATACATTCACACAATTTTGTGCCATGTTAAGATTCAAATCATTTCACTAATATAGGCACAAAAACTTGGATCTTGGATTAATACACCAATTTGAATCCAACTAAAATTTTTGATCCAATCCAATCCAATAACCTTGGGCATATTTTAATTTACCATTTTAATGAACATAGCCCATGTGTGATGTCATATGATAAAGCATTCTTAGGTTTAGCAAAATATGTTGCTTATGAACCACGGTCATTCCTCAAGACATAAATACCAATGATGAGAATAGGAATGAGGGAACAAACACACATGACATGCATTCATTTCTAATAAGATGTACCAATAAGATGCATGGAAAAGAAGTATGAGAGATATATGGCATTCAAAAATATGCAACATGTATAATAGCTCATGAAATGCCATAACCAACAAAGACTTGCAAAAGAATTTTCAAATACACCAAGATATATCAATATTAGATCAAGTAAAGGTGCAAAACAAATGATCTCCATGTAAAGCATACAAGTGTTTGCCAAGTTTGCTCCCCATATTTCAATCACTTTTGCCATTCACACTAGAATACTCCAATGAGGTTCTAAATATTTGAATGGTACATGAATGGATTTCAAATAAAAACATTTGATCACATTTGGATCATTAATACCATTCACAAGAATGGAGCAAGGTTCATTCCACAAAACATTCACAAATTTTGGAACATGAAATGAAATAACACTTTGTATGTGCACAAGGTCATCTCACAAACAAGATACTACGAATTATCTTTAGAGATGGAGGTTTAAAATGCAAGCACATACAAGCATCACATGAGGCAATGCACAACATACATTTATTCCCAATAGATACACAAATTATATGACATATGGAATGAGATGAACCAAGATACAATCCAAAATTAAAGCTTAAAGTGCAAGCCTACATGTGAACACACATTCCACAAATAAATATACTGGTTTTTTAATATCGAATGCAATTCAAAAATCAGATGAGGGGTTTTTAACCAAAATCTTATGTGCACAGGCGACCCATCGCCAAGGCGATCGGTCGCAAAGCCAATCCATCATCAATGACGATCAGTCACCATGATAGCACAATTTTTTCCTTTTTAAACCATTTTCATTTTGAAATCTCCCTCTTGATTTTAAAAACCATGTGGCATAAGATAAACATGATTTTACCAATAAAAACATATATACCACACGAATATCTTGCACAAGTTCAATCCCCAAAACCTATACCAATAGTGAACATGGGATTAAAGGCAAGATACAAACTAATATTCCAAAACAAGATTCAAATGTGTTAACTATATTGTAAAACATAACACATTTGAGCTACCAATGTAGGACTTGGAATCTAAGTCCACACATGTATAACTCATCAAGCATGATATGTACTGTAGCTAGGAAAAATACAACCAAGGCTTGAAAGAGTCAAATGTGCCATGCCACAACCCATGGTTGTTTGAACTCACTTATACAAACATGAGGTTCAACAGCACTTGGTCTAGAGATGCTCCAATGATACACAAGACCAATGTAGGGCATGAATAAGGTCCTATCCCTTTTGGATCCATACGAAATTTTGATCTGGACCTTTCCTCTCAAATCCTTGAACATTGGGTAATTTGATTCTACCATTTTGAACAATTGGCCCAAATTCAATGAATTGAGACAAGACCTTCCTTTTAGTTTTCCTATCCACGATATGAGGAGGTCTTGAACTATCCCTATTAGATTCCACAATGTAGGGATGATGTGAAGTGTGAGGTGCAAAGGGTTTCCTAGGAAAATTCACATAAACAATATGATTTACCTTAGTCTTCTTAGCATAATGTGAATTTTCAGCCACCTCATTCTTTCTCTTCCTTACACTTTGAGGAAGACCATTAGCCACCTTTGTTTTAACTTGCATGCTTCTTGTAACACCCCGCCCTTTTTCACTTGCCGAAAATCAGAGTATATTTCTTTTATAACTGAATGAGAGAGAGCTGGAACGTCACAACGCGAGATAAGTCCGAGTTTCCAAAACCCAACCCTTAATTGACCACCTTCACGTGTGCATGGATTAAGTCCACTAAAACATTTCACATGCTTTACAAATAATTGCGGAATTAACATATGAATAAGGTACCACTCATATACGTGACCTTAATAAGCAAGGAAGTCAATCACTATATAATTAACTGAAACTTAAATTAATATCAAACCATTGTAAAGTAATTCTAAGTTATTATAATCCCAAAATATCAGTTATCTCAATACATCATCCCAAAATCAAGCTAAGTAATATAAGAATGAATCTGCCCAAGCTCCTATGCTTGGCTCCCATCATGCCCCATGTCCTTATCATTTTCTGTTCCATCATCTATATGGTAGAAGTAGGGCATTCGTCAACGCACCCAGTAGGAATTCCAAATAGGGTTATGTACACATAGGATCAATATAAAATCAAGATAAGTACATCATATCAAAACTGTAAAAACATCTCATAGTACTAAAAACAACGCATGATACTCATATCAAAATCATGCTAATGTATGTGTCATGTCATGGGTGTCATATGCCAATGATCTCTCACCCAACTTCCACATCCAATCACAACACAAATCATATCAATAGTTTCCTTGATAAATAAAGCCATATCAAGGTGTTCTCTTGGCCATTTACGTTCGCAGTGTTTTGTGACGGCACCACTAGGTCACTGTTATACCTCCCCATGTATGTTAATCGGAATTACCGATGGAGCATGGACTCCTCCCTCTGCATAGGGTTTTTGGGCTGGTTACCCCAGAGCTCTTTGACCCAGACTACGCCGTACCCATTTCTAGCAATCCCGAACAAGGCCAAAATATCAATAGTTCACATAGCTTCATACAAGCTAGTCTCAAGCCCAAAGTCATGTCCGGACAACTCATAACTTGGTTTGCTGTCCCATGTATTCCCTCCCATGCCATGCATGAGATCATGAATGCAATAATGCCATTTCATTTTCAATTCCATAAAACCTTTTGAAAATTAGTTCATATACATATATCAATTGTTTAATCAAAGTAAACTATCACATTTAGAATAAAAACCAGTAAAGTGTCTCAACAAGGTAGGAATCCTACCAACGTCCGATTTATTGTCCTTTTCTTATTTCGCATGAACAACGCTAACAATCGCGTGAAAATGAATGGAACCTCTTTCCCTTATCATATTCAACAACATATATATATATATATATATATATATATATATATATAGATATATATAATTGATTATCCATTTAATTTCCATCATCCCTTACATCCTGCCAGTTGAACAGTAGCATCTGGAAAAATCATTATACAAATTATATTTTTCAATTCAATCGACTGAATCAGGAATTCAGTCGACTGAATTATGCCCAGCTACAGTTCTCTGCCTTACCCGCTGATTTCCAATCAACTGAAATACGTATTCAGTCGGCTGAAACACGACTCAGAACTGTTTTATCCTTGACTCACAACCTTTCAATCGACTGAATCATAGATTCAGCCGACTGACTCTGAGTCAAACCCTCTATATTCTCTGTCAATACCAGTTCAGTCGACTGAATCTGTGATTCAGTCGGCTGACTTTGGATCAGATTATTTGTTTGTTCAGCCAGTTCACATTCAGTCGGCTGAATTACCAACCAACCCTTTACGTGTTCAATAAACATCCCTTCAGTCAACTGAATCACAGATTCAGTCGGCTGAAACACACCAGAATACTTTGCTTGTTTGATACGTTTATGTTCAATCGACTGAATCCTAGATTCAATCGGCTGAACCACCAATAAATCCCATATATTTAATCCAGCCCATGTTTAGTCGACCGAATCACAAGATTCAGTCGGCTGAAACTCCCAGAAATTGATTTCTGTTTCGGCCAACATCAGTTCAGTTGACTGAATCCAAGATTCAGTCGACTGACTGTTTGTCAGTCTCTTTTGTTTGACTATTTTGTAAATCCTTTATTCATGAAATCCACTCCTTATTATTCTTAAACATAATTATCATCATCATATAACTCTTAATTGGATTTATTCTTCTCACTAGCCAAAGCTAGGATCTGTTCATAATCATTCCAACATTTGAACCATTACAACATGGTTTGGATCCATTCCTTTGATTGTTTGTATTTAACACATGTCCATTCCCTGAATGGATATCCAACTCCATGGCCCTATAATAGTTTGGCCAGCCCTTGCAATCCAATATGGTACCCATAGGTTCGGCCACACCATGGCCAAATCTATGGTTTCCATTAATCCCATATTCTAAGCTTATACATACCTTCTTTCCCGTCTCCTTCGTTTCTTTTTTATCTGAATTCCCTCCTTAATCTTTCTTCCTCCTTAGTCCTTCACTGATTTCCTCCAAGTGTAGAGATGGAAATGGAAAAGGTAGATGAGAGAAATCTCTTGATGTGCAAGAGATGAAGTTCAGCCAAGGGGTGTGGTGTGCCCCTTGGTTGGTATCTTTTAAGTAACCACCCAAGCCTTTTCATTTCCCTTCTTTATGTTTTGTCCAACCAAGGAGTCCCTTGGCTTATCCAAGGAGACTCGTTGACTTAGGTTTCAACCCCCATAAGATGGAAACTCTTCATCTTGTAATAGCCCGAATTTTTAAATCATCATATATATGGCATTTATTTATTTTAATAATGGAAAAATTGGAATTTTGATGTTATGGATGTTAAATGGATCAAATTTTGGGGCAAGGGCCCAAGTATGGTCCAATGGACCATGGATTTGATGGAATTCATTTAAGGGGTCAATAATGATCAAAGTGGGCCCGATAACCATTTGGGACCCAATGGGTCAAAATGAGTCAAACTCTAAGGCAAATGATAGAAAATAATTTAATTGGGCCATGGGCCCAATGGTGACCCAATTAATTGAAATGGGTTGAATTGGAGTTAAACCACCTAAATTAGTGATGAAATAATCAAGATGGCATAGGTGGGTTCAACCATCATGGTTGACTTGGTCAACCATGAATAAGTCAAAGGTAACTAAAGAGGATCAAAGTGAATTAATGTGTATCACCTAAGATTAATTTTGATTAAGCTTAGGTGACATGGCCGAATGTGGCCCACCTCCACCTCATCCAGTGAGGTGGCGGGTAGGCTAGGATTGGTGGGGCCGGCCACATGGTTGACTTGGTCAACCATGGGTGGATTTCATAGAGGAAGTTTATTGGAATTAAATTAAATAGGAATTAATTAGCCTAAGTTAATGATTCAATTAAATTAAAGACTTAGGGAAGTCAAGTGGGTCAAGGGGGAGTCAAATAGACAAGTCAAGGGGTGGTTTCATCTCCTTGAAACCACCCAAAGAAACACAAACCACTTAAAACAAACACAAAATAAACCATGTACTTAGGGTGGTGGTTTTATCCCAACCACCACCACTAAGCACACTAACCCATGTTGGTTGGTGGGAGGAGTTAATGCAACCAAAGGATGAGATGAGTTTTTCATCTCATTCTCTTCTTTCCACTCTCATTTCACTCTCTCCCTCCCTTGCACTCTCAAAAAACTTCCTCCCTCTCTCTCCCAAGGAAAACACCAAGAAAGAAGAAGAAACTTAGAAGAAAAGAAAGAAAAAACTAGGCTTGGCCAACCACCACCCCAAGACCCAAGCTTGAGATAATTTTCTATCTCTTCCTCCCCTCTCCCTCTCTCAAAATCTAAACCTACCTTAGCCAAACCCTAACCATGGAGACTTTATCTTGATCAAGCACATAGTGGCCGAACAACAAGGAGAAGAAGAAGAGAAAGGGCCAAGGAAAGCAAAAGGAGAAAGAAAGACCAGAGGAGTCGTCAGTGTGGTAAGAAATTCTTAGACAAGAATTTATATTTTTTTAAAGGTTAAGATGTATTTTATGGAATCCATTTCTTAGAATGAATGGTGGCCACAAATGTTATGGGCCTTAGATCTAAGATCCATTCAATGATAAGATGAGAAATGGATGAAAAGGGGAGAGATAGATTAAGAAAAATAATAAGTAAAAGGATTAAGGAGGTTATGAAATTAAATGGATTTAAGCATGGAAGTAATGGGTTTTTGAATGGATTGATGGACCATAGGGTTCGGCCATGTAGTGTGGCCGAACCCCATGGTAAATGGTTGATGATTTAATTAGGGTTTTAAGGTTTAAAGGCTATGAAGAATGATTATGATTGTAGGCTTGTAAATGATTAAATATTGGAAAAAATTTAAAGGGGTTTAAATGAGGAAAAATCATGGAGTGTGTGAATGATTTTATGGCCCCAAGAAGCATAGGAAAAATGGTGAATCATGAACCTTGGGTTCGGCCATGGTGTATGGCCGAACCCTATGGTGATGGAATGAGATATTTAAATGGTTATAAGAGTATGGAAATTAATGAAGAATGTTAATGGTAATTAAGTGGATTTTATTTAGTATTTTAAACAAGGTGTAAATGGGTGGAAATGAAGTTTTAAAATAAAAACTATGGACCATGGGTTCGGCCATGGTACATGACCGAACCCCATGGGGAGATTTTGAGGAATTTAGTGTTTTTGGAACCAAGAAGAATGAAATGGAATAATGGTTAAATTAATGAACCAAAGTGTACCTCATGATGATTTAAATGTATGTTTTAAATTCAATTATGGTGGGACCAAATGAGGTGAAATGGACCCAAGAAAAATAGAAAAAAAAAAGACATCATGGGTTCGGCCATGGTGTATGGCCGAACCCATGACCCATTTTAAGTCATGTTATGGGTAATAATTGGAATTATGTGTAGAATTAGATGTTTTGAAATTTAATTAAATTAAGTGGCTGATTTTAGGGATATTATGTCATGGTCATTAAATCATTAATGGGGCTAAGTATATGGATGAATTATGGACAAAAATGTATATGGATGGAGGAGATATTAAACCATGGAAGTCTAGTGGCATAACCGTAATTATTGGCTACATTGAAGAACCATGGGTTCGGCCATGTACCATGGCCGAACCCCATGTAGGTTGGACATGAACTTGGATGCATCAAGATGACATTATGAATGTTTAAATGAAGCTTAGGGTGCTGCCCTTAGGCTCACAAAATTAGAATGTTTAAATGGGCAAAATTTGGAATTATGTATGTGTTAAAACAATGGAAAATAAGGCTAAGTTAAGGGCTGATTTTGATAAACCTTATGACATAATTAGGGGATCATTAACGGATCTTAGGTTGTGATCAGTTAGGGACTTAATCATGGATAAAATATGGACTGATTGGGTAAATGTATAATAAGGTATCAGGATGTCGTAAACGGTACGCGATCGGCAACTGGAATTATCGGACGAAAACGGAAAGGGACGTTATCAGTATTCGGTAGGATTCCTACCTTTTTGTAAGCTGTGGATTATGTGTATGTGATGGTTTCTGTATTTTATTTCGGTAATTATATGATCTATTTTGAGATGGGCTTTAAATGCTATGGATTATATTTTAAATGCTATGGATTATCTTTTAAATGCTATGGCTTATATTTCCAATGCTATGGACTATATGTATTAAAGATATGAATTATATATATATATATACTACATAGCATAATGCACTTACATCTCATGCATGGCATGGGCGGGAAAATAAAGGAACCGGAGTCCATGCTCCGTCGGGGCGACCGAGAAGCAAACATGGGGATAACCTGGGTGCTATAACCGGAGTCCATGCTCCGTCAGGGCGACCGAGAAACAAGCATGGGGGATAGCTTGATAAGCTATAACCGGAGTCCATGCTCCGTCGAGGCGACTGAGAACAAACATGGGGACACTTTGACGAAGATTTCCCGTCAAAGGGGATATGATAATGTTTGATGATACGGATGATGGGTGGGACACATGACATAGGAACCCATGGCATGGCATTCATTTTATGGGATTTATCATACTATTATCTATATGCTTGTTATCACTAATCCATGTGCTAGCCCTACTCTGAGTCCTACTGGGCGCGTGGTCTAACGCCCTACTTCTACCCTAGCTATTGACGCAGGAGACGGCGGAAATGGTGGACACGACGGGAGCCAAGCGTAGGAGCTTGGGGAGGGCGGCTACTTTGTTTATTTAAGTTTTATTTGGGAAAAGTTGTAATTTAAGTAGCTTAGCTTGTCGGCATGTAATAATTACTGTTTCTTGCTATGGTTTGGACTATACTCTGGACGTTAACATTTTGAGACATAATTATGAACATAGGGGTATTTTAGTAATTTAATGATGTATCTTCCCTTCTATCTAAAAACTGGTAGGATAGTCTCTATTATAATGTTCCATATCTAATTATATTCCGCGAGCTTACTTTCTACGCGTGAACCGTTCTCGTGGACTTCGTTCCGCGCACGCGTGGGGTTGGCTAGTTAAGGGCCGGGCTTTAGAAGCTCGGACTTAACTCGCGTCGTGACGTCCACGCCCGTTGTCACTTTTAGTTAAAAAAAAAAAAAATTAGACCCTGATTTCGGTGAAAATGGGGCGGTCGTTACACATCTTTCCACTGAACTCACTTTGAGATGAAAGTCTCCTCAACTTCCCATCTTAACTCATAAATTAACTAGACTCAATTGGACTCACTCATGGTTGACCAAGTCAACCATGACTTAGCCGACCTTGCATGTACATGACACGTGGGTCCCATCTTAGCCATATCATTTGATGATGTGGCACCTTGCCTAGTTGGCTTCCCTACATGCCACCTCACTTTATGAGGTGGATTTATGCATTGGATCTTAATTGGGTAGCTGACCCAATTAATTTAACCTTACCCATTTACTTTAAAATCAGTTCATCTATGACCCATTGGGTCCCAATTGGGTAGTTGACCCATTTAATTAGACTTTACCCAATTAATTTAAAATCAAATTTATCCATGATCCATTGGGTCTTAATTGGGTAATTGACCCAACTCCTTACCCATCTAAGGTCCATTTCAACTATTTAAATCTAAATTCAATCAATTTGCAATTCAAATGGACCAATCCCATATATATTTATAAGTGATGAAAATCTGGGGTGTTACACTTCTTGTCTTGCACTCATTCTTGAAATGCCCAGTTAAACCACAATAAAAAACATAATATTTTTGAGGTGTGAGTCGTGTGGCTTTTACCTAATATGGATTGGTTCATGGGTCTATTTGGGGTAGATTGAGAAATACCATGACTGTAATGCCGCGCCCTTTTTCACTTGCTTTCCGAAAATCAGAGTCTATATATTTTTTTTAATAAAAGAGTGAGAGAGAGCGGAACGTCACGTCGCGAGCTAAGTCCGAGCTTCCAAAGCCCGACCCTTAACTGGCCAACCATACATGTGCGTGGACCAAGTCCACTAAAATGGTTCACACACGTACTCAAGTTAACATGAGGAATAAAACATATATGCGGAAATAATAATATAATAACAATTCTATTCCATTTTAGATAGCAAGGACATCCATCACTTATTAATAATTACCTTAAATAAAATATCCAATATTAACCATCCAAACCATAGCAAATATATCTAACTATTACAATCCCGAATGCTAGCTATTCAAATACATAGTCCATGAATAACTTAAACAAAATATAACTTAATCATCCAAGCTCCTATGCTTGGCTCCGATCACGTCCTTCGTTCCGTTCCCTTCCTGTGTCATCAACTAGGGTAGAAGTAGGGCGTTAGACAACGGGCTATAACGCCCCGCCCTTTTTCACTCGTTTTTCGAAAATCAGAGTCTATTTTTTTTTTAAAAGAGTGATAGAGAGCGGGATGTCACGATCTTTATCCCTTTATAGACTACAGTAGGGCCTAGAACTCCCACTTCACCTCTCTATATTTCTAGATCCAGAACTGTGTCTTTGGGTAGAATCCCATCGATCCCATGAAATTAGGACTCCACGCTGGCTACCTTCTAAGAAATCCAACACACCTTCGTGCTTCTCATGCAAGGACCTGCTGTATATTACCATGTATACACATCTCATGTGCTGTCCCATGAAGCTACAATCCAGCCAATTTTATGCTAGAATGCAAATCAAATTAAATTAGATTCATGCTTACCCTATATGTATATATCCTAAAAATACACCCTTTTATACATAGAAGCTGCCACCAAAACCACATGCCACCATATCTACATACAGCCAATCACCGCCTAATGTAATGTTCGAATATCAAACCCAATCTTTAGGATTTCCAGCCAATATATTATCTACCATATCAGCTACATCCTAATCTTGTAACGCCCCGCCCTTTTTCACTCGTTTTTTCCCGTAAATTCAGAGTATATTTTTTTTTATAATAGAGTAGAGTGATAGAGCGCGGGACGTCACGACGCGAGTTGAGTCCGAACTTCCAAAGTCTAACCCTTAACTGGCCAACCCTATGTGTGTATGGACTCAGTCCAATAAAATGGTTCACACAGCAATATCAACTTGCAGAATAAAATCATAACCTGCGGAATCATAACATCAAAATGCGGGATCATAATAGAACGAAGTTCTATTCCATTCAGATAGCAAAGTACGTCAAGTCCTTGTCCATAATTAAAACGTCATAATTATCAAATAAATCATCCAACCATCTAAGTGATTACATTCCGAAATCCAAATACTCAGATACAAGTTCATGAGCAACTTTATTCGTAACATGTAAAATAAGTCTTCCCAGCTCCTATGCCTGGTCCGTCTTACGTTCATCGTTCCCCTTATTACCTGTATCATCAACTAGGGTAGAAGTAGGGCGTTAGAACAACGTGCCCAGTAGGTATTCCAATTACGGCTAACACATGGTTAGTACAAAACATATATTATAACATAATATATAAAACCAGGTAAAATCCATGCCGTGCAATGATGACAAATATGCAATGAGTCCCACCCATCACATGTACATAAATGTACCCACCACCTAGGTCTTCCGGAAGCCCTGGCTGAGTGTGGACCCTCCAGAATCTTCTTGATGGAAATCACATCAAGGTACTGCACATAAGTTTTTCGGTCACCCCAACGGAGTGTGACCCCTCCTGTTATAAATCCTCCACCCCATGCCATGCATGAGATGCCAATGAAACACATGCTATTTTAATAACATAAAACATAGCATTTAAAATCATCTTTTGAAACATAATCAATCCATGCTATTTTAAACAATTTAAACATAGCATTTGAAATTCAATAATAAAGCATATCCTTTGAAACATACATTTCATCAAATATAAGATAGAACTAGTGTACATAAATCCATGGTTTCAAAGAGGTGGAATCCTACCAAAGACAATTCACGAGTCCTTGCGTTTCCGTCCAAGATTCGATCACTGATCGTGCACCGCTTGCGAGATCCCGTTACCTTATAATATAATAATAAATCAAAACCAAGTCTCACTTGATTTACCACATTTATAGTCCATTAACCAAACTTGTGGGGTTCGGCCATAGCCATGGCCGAGCCTCACCCTTTTTGTTCATTTATCCTATTAATTACCAAAATGCCATTGATCTAAACCTTAGTCATTTAAATCTACTATAATTAGACCCTATAAATTTCCTTAACCAAACAAGTACATCAAGCACAACTCATGGAGTTCGGCCGTACATCATAGCCGAACCCATGGTTCTCCATTTTGGCATGTAATTACATTTTTGCCATTACTTTCACCATCAGTCCATAACATACCTTGCATCCTTTACTTTATTTACAAAACACAAAGCCTAACCCACGATTTTTGATTCATGGAGTTCGGCCATACACATGGCCGAACCCATGATACCTTTGTTTCCAATCTTGTCTCCACTTTCTAAATTAATAACCATATATTTATTTACACTAAAAATATCAAACCAATTCCATGGGGTTCGGCCATACCCATGGCCGAACCCTATGGTTTCCATAGTTACCATGATTCTTCCATACTTAGATTGTTTCCATAAATAACCAACACCTTTCCATAATTGAAAGGTTTCCTAGATTAGAAATCCTCTTTCTAAAATTGGAGTGCTTTCCAATTTAGCAACTCTTTCTATATTTGGAAGCTTTCCATATTAAACAACCCTTTCTATATTTGGAAGCTTTCCATATTAAGCAACCCTTTCTATATTTGGAAGCTTTCCATATTAAGCAACTCCTTCCATATTTAGACTCCCCTTTCTATAATTAGAAGCTTTCTAATTTAGCCATCCAAATCCATCTATCATTCCAAATCTACCCCATGGGGTTCGGCCATACACCATGGCCGAACCCTATGGTTCATGATCTTGGCCATTAGTTTAGATCCAATTAAACATTCAATAATAACATTAACTGATTACCATCCATAAAATCAATTAAAAACATAAATATAATTGATGGGGTTCGGCCATACTCCATGGCCGAACCTCACCCCTTTCTTTTCCATTCTTTTTTATCCAATCCACTTAGCCATAATGCAATTATGGTTCGGCCTTGCCATTGCCGACCCTCATCCCTATCCATATCTCCATTAATCAATAATAGATCTTCCATTTAATCCCTTCAAAATCACATATTATAAAAACCAAACACTTATTTAACAATCTCTATGGTTTTCAATCTTAAAACCAATAAACTAAAACAAGTCTTTCCATGGGGTTCTACCATGCACTATGGCCGAACCCTATGCTTCTTTCTCTCCATTTAAGATCATCAAATCATCATCCAAACTTCTTCCATGGGGTTCGGCCAAACACCATGGCCGAACCCTATGATTCTTTGGTTTCATAAATAAAATTATTCAATCAATATACTAACCTCGATCTTTCACCAAAACTGAACTGATCTCAAGGTTGAATGTGTTGCCGTGAATGAGGACTTGAGAGAGAGAGAGAGGGAGAGATAAAATTCGGCTATGGTGTGTAAACCATGCCCCCTTATCCCTTCTCTCCTTTATATAACCTTCCCTTGGTCCAACATTAGAAAGTTCTTAAGATAATCTCACCCCCTCCTTTGGCCGTGCGCCCCATCCTTACCTTAGATGGCAATGCCATGTGGCGTCCTTCCTTGTTTAGTGGTTGTCGACCTCCCCTCCTTAATTTAAAACCTTCCCTTAATTCTAATTAGAAAGTACTATGCGCATAACATTATACATAGCCTATGCAATCTTTTAAATTTAGACAATTCCCTAATGCTTTGTGCCTCTTTCTTGGATTATATCTCTCCCACACGGCCAAGGCAATCTTGTTTGATTTTTGGAAATTTTCTTAAGATATGCAAATCCAATTTATTTTCTCAAAATATTCTAGCATATCACTTATGCGTATAAACTTGGATTTCATAATTAACATTCGGCCATGAAATCTTTTAATTAAACGCATCTCTAAATTAATTCAAACCCATTAATTTTCATTGGAACCAATCCCCCAATTCGTTGGGTCCTAATTGGGTCATGACCCAATTCTTTATCCATATAAGATCCAATCTTAAGTTCATAATTAGAAATGGATAATTTTCATATAAAATAACAAATTGAAAATCCGGGGTATTACAAATCTTGTTGTGATCCCTCCTTGACTTGTGTATGCGTGTGTGTCATCCTCATCTATAGACATATTGCATTACCATTTTAATTCAACCCTATTTAATTAGGCTTGAACTCACTTGGTTGTCAACCAAATTAACCACGACCCATTGGGTCCCAATTGGGCATTTTGACCCAAATAACAACATTGACCCAATTAAATGCGCCTTACCCATTTACTTTAAATTGAACCAACACCTTACCCATCTAAGGTTCATATCCGTTAATTCACAATTAAAATGGAAAATTCCGTAATTATTGATAACATGGGATTCCGAAGTGTTAAAATATAACCCTCTTTTTAAAATTTTCGTCCTGAAAATTGAGTGAAGTAGGGTTTCAAACATTTACATAAATAGCTTAGGATGAGTTGTTCTCATTTCTGACTCGAGTTCCCAAGTGGCTTCCTCAATGCCATGCCGATCCCATACCACCTTGACAAACTGAATCGTTCGGTTCCGTAATACCCTTTGTTCTGTGCCCACCACTCGGACATGCTTTTCGACATATGTGACGTCGCTTTGGACATCTATGTCTTGTATATTTCGTACATGAGAGGGATCTAGATTGTACTTCTTCAACATCGATATATGGAACACATCGTGCAAAGATGCCAACTGTGAAGGGCGTGCCAATTGATAAGCCACGTCCCCCATCCTTCTTATGATTGAAAACGGTCCCACATATCTTGGCGACAGTTTCCCCTTCTTTCCAAATCTCATGTGACCCTTTCGTGGCGAGACTTTCAAGAACACCATGTCCCCCACTTCAAATTCAAGGAACCTCCTCCTGTAATAGCCCGAATTTTCGAATCAATATATTGTTGGCATTTATTGATTTTAATTTGAATTTTGACATGGTGGAATACCAAATGGATCAAAAGTTGGGACAAGGGTCCGAGAATGGCCCAATTGGGCCATGGATTGGATGAAATCCATTTAATGGGTCAATGAGGACTAAGTGGGTCAACGATGGTCAAAGTAGGCCCGATAGCCAGGTGGGGCCCAATGGATCAAAAATCGGTTCCAACCCTAAGGTAAATGGGAAAGACAAAATATAATTGGGCCATGGACCCAATGGTGATCCAATTAAGATAAATTAAATAGATTAGATAATTATAAAACTATCTAAGTTAAGATGTATCAAGATTAAGTAATATGGCCAAATGGGGCCCACCTCCACCACACCCATTGAGGTGGCGTGTGGACCAAGGAAAAAAAGTGGGGCCAACCATCATGGTTGACTTGGTCAACCATGGATAAATTTAAGAAGACTAAGGTGGATTAAGGTAAATTAAATTGATTAAAATTATTGTAAAATTATCTAAGTTAAAATCAATGGAATTAAAATAACATGGCCAAGTGGGGCCCACCTCCACCTCATCAAGTGAGGTGGCGGGTGGGGTACGTATAGGTGGGGGCCGTCCACCATGGTTGACTTGGTCAACCATGGGTGGATTTATTAGATAGATAATTTAATGGAATTAAATTGGATGGAAATTAATTAACCTAAGTGAGGACTTAACTTAACTTACTAGGTTGATTAATTAGAGTCAACATAGACAAGTCAAAGAGGACAAGGGAGCCATGCTTGGTGGTTGGGTCTCAACCACCACCACCAAAGTCAAGCTAGCCCATGTTGGTTGGTGAGCAAAAATTAATGGAGTCTAGGTTACTCCACCCACCTCCATCTCTTTCCAAACTAACCCATTTCACTCTATCTCTCCTTACATTCTCCAAAACCGTCCCCAACATTCACTAAGGAAAAGAGAAGAAAAACTTAGAAGAAAACTTAGAAGAAAAGAAGGAGAGAAGGAAAAGAGCAAGCCTTGGTCCACCCCTTCAAGATCAAAGGCTAAGATCTTGTCTTCCATCACCTTCCCCTCTCCCTCTCTCAATCTAACCACATCTACCATAGCCGATCCAAGCATATTTCACCATTGATCAAGCACATCTAGCAGATCAAACAAGGAGAGGAAAAAGAAAGGAGGCCAAGGAAGTCGACGAGAGCGACAAAGACCGGAGGAGTCGTCGGATCGTAAGTATGTTCTAAACAAGAAATTTAATTTTTAGGGTTTTAAGTTTTGGAATCCATTTCCTTGGATTGGATGGTGGCCAAACCATCATAGGCTTTGAATTTAAAAATCCATCCAATGGTAGGATGAGGAATGGATTAGGGATGTTAAGTATTTAAAATAATTATTATGGATTTGTGAGGAAACTTTGGGCCATAGGGTTCGGCCATGTAGCATGGCCGAACCCCATGGTGGCAAATTAAATGATGGATGATGGAAGTATGGAAAAATATGGAGAAAAGGTTAGGTTTCCTAAATGCAAAGTAATTGATGATTTTATTAAGGTTAGAAGGTTTAAAATGTTGGAGAATGAGTTATGATAATTAGTTTTCAAGTGATTTAAAATAGGTGATTTTAAATAGGGTTCAGAAGCATAGAATGGAATGAATGGATGACCATAGGGTTCGGCCATGTAGCATGGCCGAACCCCATGGTAAATAATGGGTAATTTATTAAGATTATAAGGTTTAAAGATAATGGAGAAAAATGATAGATTTAAATGGATTTATTGAGTATAGAATGTGATGTTTAAATGGGATGAAAATGGTGATGTAAATAGATGATTTAATTCAAATGGGGGTATGATGTTTTAAAGAAATCATGGACTATAGGGTTCGGCCATACAAGGTGGCCGAACCCCATGGTTAGTGATCTATGAAGGTTAGGGCTCTTAGATGCTCAATGGTTAATGTTTTCTAAAGTTTGAAAATTATGAGTATGGTAAGTGATTTTAAAATGGATTATTTTTGGGACAAAACATTAGTCTTTGAAAATGGCATCCATAATGGTGAACCCTAGGGTGGTGATTAGTGGTTTTAATAAATGGAAAATGATGTAGAAGAATGCTAGATTTTAATGGATTTATGAAAATGATATGTGAGGTTTTAAATGGGATGAGAATGGGGACTTAAATGAATAAATTAAATTCATTGGTGATGGGATTAAATGAGACAAAATGGACCCAAAAATAGGGAGATAGGGTACCATGGGTTTGGCCATGGTGTATGGCCGAACCCATGATCTCTTTGTGGGCCACCTTTAGGGCCAAATGTGAAAGGACATATGGGATTAAATGTTTTTCAAAATTAAATAATAGGTGGCTGATTTTATGATACTAGGTCATGATTAAATGGATCTAAGTATGAATAAATTGTTGGACTTAGAACGTACATAAATGGATGGATGATTGAACCATGGGAGAGGAACGGCAAAACGGTAAATAAGTGCCATAGGTTCGGCCATAGTACATGGCCGAACCCTATGTTGATTGAACATGGAATTGGATATATTAGAAGGACATTATGAATGATTAAATGAAACGTATAGATGCTGCGTTTTAGGCTCGCTCAATGTAATATTTGAAATGGCAAAAAAAAATCGGATTTATGCATGTGTTTTAACCAAATGGATAACGGGCTAAGTTAAGGACCGATTTTTGATAAACTTGTAAAGGATCATTGAATGGATCTAGGGTTATGATCAGATAGGAACTTAATCATGGATAACGTATGAACTAATTCGGTAAATGTAATAAGGTATCGGGACGTCGCAAACGGTACGCGATCGGCGACCGGATTATCGAACGGAAAACGTAACGGAACGCTACACGGTATTCGGTAGGATTCCTACCTTTTTGTAAGCGATGGATATGTGATGGTATTTTAGATTATTTTGATTTGACTTATGATGGATTTATGATTATGATTTATCTTATGATGAGTTTTAAGTTATGAATCATATGGATTATATTTTAACATTATGCATTATATGGCTATGTATGGTATATCAAAATTATGGTTTAGCTATATACTACATAGCATAATGCACGTACATCTCATGCATGGCATGGACAGGAAAATAATGAAACCGGAGTCCATGCTCCGTCGGGGCGACTGAGAATCAGACATGGGGATAGCCTGAGGGCTATAACCGGAGTCCATGCTTCGTCGGGGCGACCGAGAATCAAACATGGGGATAGTTCTATAACCGGAGTCCATGCTCCGTCGGGGCGACCGAGAAGCAAACATGGGGATAATACATTGTATGATCATACGGATGATGGGTGGGACACATGACATAGGCACCCATGGCATAGCATTCATTACATGCTTATTTTGTTATATTTTATTGTATCGGTATGCGTGTTATCACTAATCCATGTGCTAGCCCTACTCGGAGTCCTACTGGGCGCGTTGACTAACGCCCTACTTCTACCCTAGATGATGACGCAGGGGATGGCGGAAGCGGTGGACATGACAGGAGCCAAGCTTAGGAGCTTGGGAAACGCAGTCTTAGTTTATTTACGTTTACATTTTGGAGATGTAATTTTAAAGTAACTTAGCTTGTCGGGTTGTATAAATTTACATTTCTTGCGATGGTTTGGACGTTACTTATGGACAATTACATTTGGTGATATAAATATGATCATAGGGGCATTTTGGTAATTTAATGTTGTATCTTCCCTTCTATCTAAAAAACCGGTAGGATAGACTCTATTATCATGTTCCGCAATGATTATAATCCGCGAGCTTACTTCCTACGTGTGAACCATTCTCGTGGACTTAGTTCCGCGCATGCGTGGGGTTGGCCAGTTAAGGGTCGGGCTTTAGAAGCTCGGACTTAATAGCGTCGTGGCGTCCGCGCCCTCTCTCACTCTTCTATTTCAAAAAAAAAAATAGACTCTGATTTTGGTGAAAAAGGTCAGGCATTACACCTCCTCTTGTCAGCATAGCCTTTTGTCGACTTTACGCAGCCAATAAATGATGTCGTATCACCTGTATCTGTGCTATAGTCTCTGTAACCAACTCAGGTCCAATCAGTGCAGGCTCATCGGCCTCTGTCCAACACACAGGTGATCTACATGGTCTACCATATAAAGCCTCAAATGGAGCCATCTGGAGGCTTGCCTGGTAACTGTTGTTGTATGAAAATTCTACCAACGGCAAGTGATCCTCCTATCCACCCTTGAAATCTAGCATACATGCTCTCAGCATATCCTCCAATGTTTGTATTGTCCTCTCAGATTGCCCATCAGTCATGGAATGTTGTACTAGTCAGTAGATCTGTTCCAATGGCCGACTGCATACTGTGCCATACTCTATCGGTGAATCGGCCATCTCTGTCGGACACAATAGTCCGAGGAATACCATGTAATCTGATGATATCCATGATATACAGTCGACCCAAGGTCTCAAATGAGTCTGTCATCCTGATGGGAATGAAATGTGCAGACTTGGTCAGTCGGTCTACCACAACCCATATCGCATCGTTGCCCTTTGAAGACCTTGGCAATCCTGTCACAAAATCCATGGAGATGTGCTCCCATTTCCATTCCGGCACTAGTAAAGGTTTGAGTAACCTTGGTGGCTTCTGATGTTCCGTTTTAACCTGCTGACACATTAAGTAATGAGCTACAAATTCTGCCACATCCCTCTTGAGTCCGTGCCACCAGTAATGTCTCTTCAGGTCGTGATACATCTTGGTGTTACCCGGAAGAATTAAGAGTTTGGTCTGATGCGCCTCAATCAGTAATTCTCTTCTGCAGTTCTTAGGCCCATATATCCTTCCTCGGAATACAAGACCCTGTCCTGGTTGTAACTCCCAGTCCGGTATGACTTCACAAGTAGACATCTTGGCCCATATCTCCTCCACTTCCTGGTCTATCCGTTGTTCCTGTTCAATCATGGTAACCATTTGGGCCGTATGATCAAATGTTCCCATGGTTATTGATATATAAATTGAACTCTCGTATGGTATTCAGCATCTCCCATTCTGTCTTGATCAAACATGTCACTGATGCATGTGATATATGGCTGAGGGCATCTGCCACCTTGTTCGCCTTGCCAGGGTGATAACGAAGTGCGAACTCATAATCTTACAGATATTCCATCCATCTGCGCTGCCTCAGGTTGAGCTCTTTCTGATCAAACAAGTATTTCAAGCTCTTATGATCTGAAAACACTTCAAATTTCTTGCCATATAGATAATGTCTCCAGCTTTTGAAAGCGAAGACCACTGCGGCTAGTTTAAGATCGTGCGTAGGATAGAGGCGTTCACGTATTTTCAATTGTCTTGAACCATAAGCCACCACACGATGAGTTTGAATGATGACGCACCCAAGTCCCTCTCCTGAAGCGTCGTATTGTACCTCATAACCCTTGCCTCTTTCTGGCAAAATCAAAATAGGAGCCATTGTAAGTCTATCTTTCAGGTCCTCAAATCTCTGGTTGTACACATCTGACCACTCAAATTTGACTCCTTTCTGAGTGAGTCGGGTAAGTGGAGATGCTATCTTGGAGAAGTCCATGATAGACTTCCTGTATTGACCAGCCAATCCCAAGAAGCTACAGACCTCGGTTGCATTCTTTGGTGCTTTCCATTCTCCCACTGCCGCAACTTTAGCCGAGTCCACGGCTATACCTTCTGCTGATATAACATGTCCCAAGAAGTTAACCTTGGGTAGCCAGAATTCACACTTGCTGGCTTTGGTATATAAATGGTTCTTCCTCAAACTGTCCAGAACTATCCTCAGGTGCTCAGCGTGTTTTTCCTGAGTTTTGGAATAAATCAAAATGTCATCAATAATACAATGACAAATTGGTCCAAGTAAGGACGGAAAATCCTGTTCATTAGATCCATGAACACAGCCGGTGCATTGGTGAGTCCAAATGGCATGACTACAAACTCATATAGTCCATGCCGCGTTCTGAAGGCTTTCTTTTCTATGTCCTCCTCCCTAACCCGGATTTGATGGTATCCGGACATTAGGTCAATCTTAGAGAAATGACTGGAACCTCTAAGTTGATCAAATAGATCATCGATCCTGGGTAGAGGGTACTTGTTTATGACCGTTAGTTGATTCAGTTTTCAGTAATCCACACATATACGGAGTGAACCATCCTTCTTCTTCACAAATAAAACCGGAGCTCCCCAAGCCGATGTACTGTTCCGGATGCAATCCAGTCTGAGCAGTTCATCAATCTGCTTCTTTAGCTTGGACATCTCTGCTGGTGCCATCCGGTAGTGTGGTAATGACACTGGTGCAGTGCCAGGGTACAGTTTGATTTCAAAATTAATTTCCCTCATGGGAGGTAAGCTAGGAAGTTCTTTTGGAAATACGTCCGCATAGTCCTTTACTATTGCCGGAAGTTCAGCTACCGGTGCATTGTTGATTCTTATAATGCCCCGCCTTTTTTACTCAATGCTTCTATAAATCAGAGTCTTTTTTTTTAAAATAACAGAGTGAGCAAGAGTGGGACGTCACGACGCGAGCTAAGTCCGAACTTCTAAAGTCCGACCCTTAACTGGTCAACCCTATGTGTGCATGGATTAAGTCCATGAAAACGGTTCACGGATAACAATATAAACATGCGGATTAAAATCATAACTGTGAAATTATAATAAAACCTAGTTCTATTCCATTTTAGATAGCAAAGTACGTCAAGTCCTTAATCGTAATTAACATTAACTTAATTATCAAATAAACATCCAACCATAGCCAATCATCTAAATTATTACATGCCCGAAGTCTAGTTACTCAAATACAAGTCCATAAGTAACATAAATGAAATATCATCCAATCACATATCCAAGCTCATATGCTTGGTCCTTTTCGCGTTCATCGTTCCCCTTGTTTCCTGTATCATCCACTAGGGTAGAGGTAGGACGTTAGAACAACGCGCCCAATAGGTATTCCATTTAGGGCTAACACATGGTTAGTACAAAGCATAAATAATAATATCATAATGTCAAAAATCATATAAACCATGCCATGTCATGATGTCAAATGCAATGAGTCCCACCCATCACAAGTACATATAAGTACCCCCCACATAGGTCTTTCGGATGCCCCTATGGAGTGTGGCCCATCCGGTTTCTTCTTGATGGAAAAGCACATCAAGGTATCCCATATAGGTTTTTCGGACGCCCCGACGGAGTGTGGCCCCTCCGGTTACATATCCTTCACCCCATGCCATGCATAAGATGCTAATGAAACACATGCTATTTTATATTGTAAACATAGCATTAAAACTTCACAATTGAATATCTTTTACAACGTAAATTCATCAAAAATAAGATAAAAACATTGTACATAAACCCATGGTTTCAAAGAGGTGGAATCCTACCAAAGACCACTAACGTGTCCTTGCACTTTAGTACGGTAACCGCTCACGATCGTACACACCTTGTGAGGTCCCGTTACCTTATAATATAACAATTGATTAAACCCATGTTCCAATTCATTTACAATAATGTCCAAGTCCATAAACCCAACTTTGTGGGGTTCGGCCATACACCATGGCCGAACCTCACTTACTAGGTTTTAGTCCCTCATTTGGTTTATTAATCAATAACCCCTAAGTTAATCATTTAAAAACTTCCCATTTATTTAATCCAACATACATAAACCCTAAGTCCATTATTTCTACTTAATTACCATATTTCCATCCATGGCTAACATTCCATTAATCTAAGCATTCATGCATTAAATCCATAAGTCATTCCCCATGGGGTTCGGCCGTACACCATGGCCGAATCCATGGTCTCTCATTTCCTCCTATTTACAACTTTGCCATTGGTCTAATCCTTAGTTAACCTTTCATTCATTTTAATCTACCATACATAGACCCTAGGTCCACCAAATAATTCCCATGGGGTTCTGCCATACACCATGGCCGAACCCATGGTCCCTTATTTCCATTTAAATTACAGTATTGTCATTTCCTCCATCACTTTATGTTTAGGTTCAAAACATAAGTTCATAAACATCTAAGTCCACCAATAACTCTTCATGGGGTTCGGCCATGCTACATGGCCGAACCCATGGTCCATAGTTCTTCACAATTTGCAATGTTTAAGACCATTTAAATCATTAACCTTCATCTATTATTTTCATCCATTAAAATTATTAAAACAGTCCACTTAGATTCAATCTCTACAACCCTAAGTCCATATATACTCCTTGGTGGGGTTCGGCCATACCACATGGCCGAACCTCACCCTTTGGTTTTGTGCCCTTCTTTCAGTTCTTGATATCCATAATTATTTATGGGGTTCAGCCATACCCCTTGGCCGAACCCATGGTCTAAAGGTTCTTCACCATTTAAACCCTTTAACACCTTTATAATATTCCATGGTTTTCATCCCTCAAAAACCCATAAATTAAACCATGTCTTTCCATGGGGTTCTGCCATGCACCATGGCCGAACCCTATGGATCATCATTTCCGTTAAAACACAATATTCATTCCCTCAATTTTCTTCCATGAGGTTCGGCCATACACCCTGGCCGAACCCTATGGTTCCTTCCTTTAAACAAAATTATCAAAATTACTTACCGGTTCCGCGACTCCTCCGATTTTCCTTCTCTCCGACTTGTTCTTCCGATCCGTTCCTTCCTTAGCCTTTTCCTCCTTCTTCTTGATCTTTAGCCGAGACTGATCTTTGATGAAACCCCTTGAATGTGTATACCGTGCGCCCCTCTTGTCTCTCTTTTTATCACCGTACAATCGGTCCTAATTAGAAGATGCCATGCGCCCCTTCTTCCTTCTATAAAACTTCCGTTCGGTGCTAACCTTAGAAGGTACCGTGCGCCCCTTGCAATTTAGCAATTGCCTAGATACCGCTCTTAATCAAGGGAAAGGACCCCTTTTAGAGATACTCTAACATATCTTTATGGATTACGCATATCCCTAAACGACAAAACAATCTATCCCTATTTCTCTCCATGCGCATAATCATGGATTGCATATCTCATACACGGCCATGCACAATATCCCATTCCTAATCCCTACAATCGAATGCAATCTTCCAAATTCCCTCTATGCGCATGCCACTTAATCTAGATCCCTTATTTATAGACATATTGCATTACCATAAAAATCGAGGAAGCTGTCGGGGCATGTCGTCGACGTGTACCCCAACACTCCACAAGTCAGACGGAGTATTATTCCCGGTCCCCCAATGTATGGACAATTAGTCCTCTCCTTCCCGTGCCCGTGAAGTCCACAAACAGGGCAAATAACTTCAAGGGGGTAGGGGCAGAAAGTACAGCTGTGCCCTTCCTGGTTGCACAACTCGTACATATACCCGGGCTCTATCTCCCCTACTGATTTTCTTATCATTTAGATATCTCCCATGTACTCTTCTGGAAAAGGGGCTAGATACACTTCGACATCCTCGGGAAATTTTACCTGGACGTCTCCGTTAACTTCCAAAACGCGGTCTGGCCTGTTGGAGTTGTTGGAAGAAGAAGTCAGATCAATAGGACAGTTAGGAGTTCCTTTGTCCCACAACTCTGTATACTCAATGTTGCTCGACATATCTGTATCACAACAACAGAACATATCAATGACAACAGTAGTTCTAATCAAACTAATCTTTGTTTTAGGGAATTTTTTTTTCCCTAATCATCATCTTGTATTTCTTGTTCTGGGGAGTTTCCTATGTATCATATAATGTCTCTTGTTTGGGAACATTGCCAAATACACATATTGTGTTTTCTTGTCCTTGGGGAAATTGCCAAATAAGCACTCTTTGTATTTCTTTGTTTTTGGGAAAACTTCCTAAGTATCAAGTATCATTTCTTAATTTGGGGAAATCCTGATGTTCTCCTGTTCTCGGGGAAACCCTCCCTAAGTATATGTGTTTGTTTCTCCATTTGGGAATATCGGGGAAGTGTATCCTATTTTGCTATGTTTGATAGATCCAATTATGATTACTGTACTTACTTTGCTATCTTTCATTGTTGTTATCAGATTGATTGTTCACTCTGAGTCTAACGAAGTAAATTAATCCGGCCCCCAGTCAGCGGACTCCGAAGAGTAGGTCAGTTGGGATTCTTATCTGTCAGTGAGACATGAAACCGTCTTAATGTTACTTCGAAAAGATTCAATCTTCCCGTTTCTCTCTGATACCAACTGTAACACCCCGCCCTTTTCACTCTAAAATCAGAGTTTATTTTTTATTTTTTAAATAAATAAACAAGTGATAAAGAGCGGAGTGTCACGACGCAAGCTAAGTCCGGACTTCTAAAGTCCGACCCTTAACTGGCCAACCCTATGTGTGCATGGACTAAGTCCATGAGAACGGTTCACACATAGTTATTATCAATGCGGAATATAACAGAACTGATTGCGGATTATAATAGAACCTAACACTAGTCCATTTTAGATAGCAAAATACTTAGTCATTAACCAACTTAACTTAGATTAGATATCCATACCAAACCATTCACAAACCATAGCAAATATCTAATTATTACATGTCCATGATAACTTAACAAAAATATAATAAATAAAATCCATTCATATATCCAAGCTCCTCTGCTTGGCTTCTTTCACGATCCTCGACCCCTTCCTTTCCTCTTTCATTCACTAGGGTAGAAGTAGGGCGTTAGAACAACGAGCCCAGTAGGATTTCTAAGTACGGCTAACACATGGGTTAGTATCACAAAAACATGTATAATATTATATCATCAAAACCAAATGAAATCATGCCATGCCATATGACTTATGCAATGAGTCCCACCCGTCACATTCCATGTAACCTCTTGATGGAATTCTCCTCATCAAGGTATCCCCACAGTGGTCTTTCGGAAGTCCCGGCGGAGTGTGGCCTCCGGATTCTTCTTGATGGCATTATTCACATCAAGGTCTTCCCACGATTGTCTTACGGACGCCCCGACGGAGAGTGGCCTCCAGTTACAAATTCCCCTCCCATGCCATGCATGAGATGTACATGTCCATATGCTATGTAATGTAAATACCATAGCATAAAAAACTTCACTTTGAAACATAATATAATTGCAACATAAACCATCAAAATAAGAAGTTAAAAACCATATACATATCCATGTTTCAATAGGGTAGAATCCTACCCAAGACAACTAAGGTGTCCTGGAGCTTTAAACCGGCAACCGATCACGATCGTGTCCCACTTGTAAGGTCTCGTTAGCTTATTACCTATCAACAAGTCAATCCATAATCCATTTGATTTACCATTTAGTCTAAGTTCATAAACACACCCTTGTGGGGTTCGGCCATACACCATGGCCGAACCTCACTAATTAGGTTTTTCGGTCCCTTTTTGATCCATTGATCATTTTAATCTTGTGGGTCTAAAATCAGCCACCCTTTGGTTCATTTATCCAACAAATAAGGTCATCATTAAAAGTCCCTAAGTCCACAACCATCCCCCATGAGGTTCGGCCATATACCATGGCCGAACCCATGGTTCTTCATTTTTTGGCCATATTTACATTTTTGCCACTCCTTCTTCCATGGTTAAACACTTCTTCCATTCATGCACATCTATGTCCATAACTGATCCATAAGCATGGATCCAACAATGACTTATCAACCATGACATAAAAATCATTATACATCATCCATTTCCTTAACTTAATACCCATTCATTTTAGTACATGCATAGACCCAAACTTAGCACATAAAATGGCTCATGGGGTTCGGCCATACAACATGGCCGAACCCATGATGTCATTTTCCTCATTTTTCTTAGATCGTTTACCACATTTTTGATCCACAACAAAGTCCCTTCTTGAGGGGGATTCCATCATACATTTTGGTTATCATCATTAACCACTTTTAAACCTTTTAAACTTACCGACATTCCCCTCATCTCCATGGTTCCAAAAACATCTAAGTCCAAAATCTCTCCATGGGGTTCGGCCATACAACATGGCCGAACCCATGGTCCATGGCTCACTTTTATTTGCAACATTTCAGACCATACATAATCATCACCATTTCTCCATGGTTTCCCTCACTTAATCCCTTTAAAATTTACTAACATTTAACCATTTAAAAACCCTAAAACCATTAACCAATCATTTCATGGTTTTCATCCTTTAAACCCATGGAGAAATACTTAATATCCTTCCATGCTCTTAACTCCAATTACCCATAAAAATGGTCCATGGGGTTCGGCCATGTGGTTTTCTTTATTCAAACATTCCAATATTTATCTATGGTTTATGATCAGCAACTTAGCCATAATAACCACATGGTTCAGCCATGCAATAGCTGATCCAAAACAGTAACCTTATCTCTATTTAAAAACCCTTTAAAACTTTAAAACATGGCATGTTTTTATCTCTCAAAAACCATAAAATTACCAAGTCTTTTCATGGGGTTCGGTCATCTAAAGTGGCCGAACTTTGTGATCCATGTGCTACTCTTTTTAAACATTATTATCCATGATTTAAACCCTTGATAGGTTCGGCCATACAATGGCCGGATCATGCTTCCTTAACCATTTTATTTAACAAGTGTTTATTGAGCACTTACCAAAACCGCGACTCCTCCGGTTCTTTCTTCCTTAGTCCTTCCTTAGTCCTTCCTTCCTCCCTTCCTTCTTGATCTTTAGCCGAGCCTTACCTTGCTGGAAACTCCTTGGAATAATTCAGCCAAAGTATAGATTTGAGAGAGAAAATGAGATAGAAACTTGGCCTTGGATGGAAGTGATAAACCTAGAGATGCAACTCCTTTTCTCTAAGTCCTCTTGTCTTGGTGGAGGGATCGGCCAAGGAGTGATTTGTGTGAGAGCCAACCAGCCAAGGTTCTTTGTCTTGAGATGTAAAAAGCTTCCAAGGGAGGGGGAGGGAGAGAGAGAAATGAGAACTCCTTTGGTTAATGAATTTCAGCCCATGGTGGTGTCTCTTGGTGGCACCACTTGTAACTCCCCTCCCCATTCATTTCCTTCACTTAATCCATTTGGGGGTTTCATCCTTGAGATGAAACTCCAAGGCCCCCATTGGTGTTGCCTTGTTTGAATGGTGTAACCTCCACCAACTTTTCTCCTCCCATTAATGGTTTATTTGGAGGTTTCATGCATGAGATGAAACATTCCCACCATTGACCCTTGGGTTTCCATCTTGAGATGGAAACCCTCCATGCTTCCAAAGTGTGCCATGGTTAAATTGTGTAATAACCACAAAATAGTCCACCTCCCACTAGTGATACAATTTGGAGTTTCATCTTATAAAATGAAACTCCCATCTTTCCAACATGTGCTAAGGTTAAGGCTTGTGTAACCTCCAAAACCCTTTCATCTCCCCATTAATGATTCATTTGGAGTTTCATGCATGAGATAACCTTCCATGCATCCAACGTGTGGACCACCTTGAGATGATCTTGGTGAAGTGCACCTCTCCAACTTTCCATCAACTCATTTAATTTACCTCATATATTTAACTCAACTCACCTTTTTAATTTAATTCCCTTAATTCATTTGAATCAACTCAAATATTTGATTCCATTTCCACCTCACATCAGTCCCAAGTTAATTAAGCTTGAACTCACTTGGTGCTCAACCAAGTCAACCATGACCCATTGGGTCCCAATTGGGCATTTTGACCCAATTAAATAAAACTTCACCCATTTGATTCACTTGAACCAACTCAATCGTTTGATTCCATTTCCAACTCAATTCAGCCCCAACCTAATCAAACTTGAGCTCACTTGATGGTCAACCAAGTCAAACCCGACCCATCGGGTCCAAATTGGCCATTTTGACCCATTTCACAAACTTTGACCCAATTAGTAATCTTGACCCATTTGATTCACTTGAATCAACTCAATCATTTCCCTTTCCAACTCAATTCAGCCCCAACCTAATTAAGCTTGAGCTCACTTAGTGGTAAACCTAGTCAACCACGACCCATTGGGTCCCAATTGGGCCTTTTGACCCAAATAACCACCTTGACCCAATTAAATGCACCTTACCCATTTACTTTAAATTGATCCTTATCACATGAACATTGGGTCTTAATTGAACAATGAACCCCACAACTTACCCATCTAAGGTCATATCCTTTTAATTCATCATTTCAATGGCAATTTCCGTAAATATTGATAAACTGAAAATCTGGGGTATTACACTCGCTGCTTTGTTCCTCCTCCTCTTGGTGGGATGGTTGTTCTTCCTCTTCATGTCGAGATTGTCGTTCCTCCACTTCATGTTGAGATTTTTCTACCTCCTTTTCATGTTGAGAGGTTTCTACCTCTTTTTCCTTTCCTTTCTAGTTTTGTCGGGTATTTCTCTTTGGAGGCATTTTTCCCTAAGCCATTGAAAAATATCATGACTTAGTTTTCAACATAAAGTTTGTATTTTTCCTACTTTTGGGGAAATTTCCAAACAAACACTCTTGATTTTTCTTTGTTTTTTGGGGAATTCCCTAAGTATCTATTGTTTGTTTCTCAATTCGAGTATATTGGGGAAATATATCCTATTTTGCTATGTTTGATAAATCCATTTACTTTGACTGTACTTCCTATGCTATCATTCATTGTTGTTCTCAGATTGAATGTTATGTCTGAGTCTAACGAAGTAAATTAATCCGGCCCCCGTGCAGCGGACTCCGAAGAGTCGGTCAGTTGGGATTCTTAGCTGTCAGTGAGATATGAAACCGTCTTAATGTTACTTTGAAAGATTCAATCTTTCCATTTTGCTCTGATACCAACTGTAACGGCCCGCCCTTTTTCACTCGCTTTCCGAAAATCAGAGTTTTTTTTTTTAAAAAGAGTGATAGAGAGCAGGACGTCACAATCTCTGTCCCTTTATAGACTACAGTCGGGCCTAGAACTCCCACTTCACCTCTCTGTATGTCTATATCCAGAACTGTGTCTTTGTGTAGAATCCCATCGATCCCATGAAATTAGGACTCCACGCTAGCTACCTTCTAAGAAACCCAACACACCTTCGTGCTTCTCATGCAAGGACCTGCTGTATATTATCATGTATACACATCTCATGTTTTGTCCCATGAAGCTACAATCCAGCCAGTTTTATGCTAGAATGCAAATCAGATTAAATTAGATTCATGCTTACCCTATATGTATATGTAATAGCCCACCCTTTTTCACTCTAATAATCAGTTTATTTTTTTTTTTATATAATAATAATCAAGTGATCGGGGCGGAGTGTCACGACGCGAGTTAAGTTCGGACTTCTAAAGTCCGACCCTTAACTGGACAGACCCATGTGCGTATGGATTAAGTCCATAAGAATCGATCCCCACATGATACAATAAGCTTCCGGAACATACTTAGTCTTAATCTAACTGAGGTTATAATAGATCCTAAACTACTCCATTTTATAACTTAGGATAGCAATGTACATAATCATAATTCTCTAATATTACTAAATAATCTTAGACTACCATTCATTCCAAACCATCCAAAATAAACCAAACCATAGTAACTAGTTAACTACATTATTACATGCCAACATCAACTAATTATCAAATTAGATTGTCCATATAAAAGTCCATAAGTCAATCCATTAAAAGTCCACTCAAAGCCCAAGCTTCTAGGCTTGGTTTCCTTCAGGATCCTCGTGCTTCCCCTTTCCTGCGTCATCCACTAAGGATAGAGACAGGGCGTTAGATAAACGCGCCCATTAGGTCATCCGATTAGAGCTACCACAAGGTTAGTAACAAAACATGCAAATAATATAATATTACATGTTCATCAAAATCACATAAAACAATGCTATGTATGAAATGCAGATGTAATGAGTCCCACCCATCACATATATACATAGCTTCCTCTTGACGGGATTCTCATTGTCAAGGTACCCCACAGTGGTCTTTCGAAAGCCCCGACGGAGTGTGGCCTCCGGATTCCTCTTGATGGGATTCTCATCATCAAGGTACCCCACAGTGGTCTTTCGGACGCCTCGACGGAGTGTGGCCTCCGGTTTCCATAATCACCACCCCATGCCATGCATGAGATGTCCATGATGTCATGACATTTGCAAATATAACTTAACATATAAAACCACTTTAAAACATAATAACTTAGCACATAATTCATCAAAATTACGATAAAACATCAAATATGAGTGTGGTTCAAAAAGGTAGGAAACCTACTCAATGATCACTTAGGTTGACCGTTCTTTTAAATCGTCACCCGTTCACAATTCGTACATCGTTCAAGCAAATCCAGTGGCCCTAATTATATAACAGCAAATCAAACATTTATCTATATGATTCCAACATAGTTTAAGTCCCAAAAGTCCACTTTGTGGGATTGGGCCATACCCCATGGCCGAACCTCACCCACTTTAAACTTTGGTCTCTCTTTTATTTATCCAATAAACCACCTCACACCTCAAACATACTTTGGTAGGGTTCGGCCATGCAACACGGCCGTACCTTACCACTTGATTTTGGACCCCTCTTTTCAAATCTTTTGATCAATCCATTCACATATACAATTTATCTTGTATTTACAGTTTTGCCATTGGTCTAACCAATGCTTATTTTTGCTAACTTCCATCGCCTAAAATAAAACCATCTTTAGTGGGGTTCGGCCATAACACATGGCCTAGCCTCACCATCTTAATTTTTTCCTTTTAAATCCTTCACTTAACCATACAAATTAATCATTAAGTCCATCAATCACCATTAGTGGGGTTCGGCCATACTACATGGCCGAACCTCACCAAAATGATTTGTATCCTAAAAATACACCCTTTTATACATAGAAGCTTCCATCGAAACCACATGCAACCATATCTACATACAGCCAATCACCGCCCAATGTAATGTTCGAATATCAAACCCAATCTTTAGGATTTCCAGCCAATATATTATCTACCATATCAGCTACATCCTAATCTTGTTGTGATCCCTCCTTGATTTGTGTATGCATGTGTGTCATCCTCATCTATAGACATATTGCATTACAATTTTAATTCAGCCCCATTTAATTAGGCTTGAACTCACTTCGTGGTCAACCAAGTAACCACGACCCATTGGGTCCCAATTGGGCATTTTGACCCAAATAGTAACATTGACCCAATTAAGTGCGCCTTACCCATTTACTTTAAATTGGACCTTATACCATAACCGTTGGGTTCTAATTGGGCCATTGACCCAACACCTTACCCATCTAAGGTTCATATCCGTTAATTCACAATTAAAATGGAAAATTTCGTAATTATTGATAACATCGGATTCCGAAGTGTTACACCCGCCCAGTAGGTACTCCAATTAGGGTTAACACATGGGTTAGTACAAAAAATCCAAATATAATATATCACACCATAATTGTAAAGCATCGTATCCAAAATCATGTATGATAATAGAGATCCAATCATACAGATAAACACCAGAAACATTGCATGATAATAAAGATCATAATCATGCCGATTCAATGCCATGTCATGCTATCATATGCAATGAGTCCCACCCATCACAAACACATTGTATCCTCTTGATGGAAACTCCTCATCAAGGTATCCCCCCAGTGGTCTTTCGGACACCCCGACGGAGTGTGGCCTCTGGTTAGCTCTTGATAGAAAACTCATCATCAAGGTATCCCCACAGTGGTCTTTTAGACGCCCCGACGGAGTGTGGCCTTCGGTTACCTCTTGATGGATAGTGCACATCAAGGTCTTCCCACGGACGCCCCGATGGAGCGTGGCCTCCGGTTACAAATCATTCCTCCCATGCCATGCATGAGATGCAAACGTCCATATGCTATGCAATAATACAATCATAGACTTTAAAATCTCACATTTGAAACATATCATTTGATACAAAGTAACTCATCAAAATAAGAATAAAAGCCATTGTACACATCCCATATTTTTCAATGATGTAGGAAACAAAGTAACGCAATGACCACTAAAGTGTCCTTACGTTTTTGTCTGGAAACCCGTTCACGATCGTACACCACTTGTGAAGTCCCGTTACCTTATAACATATCCATAAATCAAAATCCATGTTCCATTTGCTTTCCTATTATGTTTAAGTCCATAAACCATCCTTGTGGGGTTCGACCATACACCATGGCCGGACCTCACCCACTTAAATTTGGTCCCTCTTTTTATTTAACCAATCACATCCAAGTAAACCATTTTAAAAACCCTAAGTCCACCAAATACACCTTAGTGGGGTTCAGCCATACAACATGGCCGAACCTCACCATCTTGGTTTTGGTCCCTCTTTCAAGTCCTTTGATCTTTTAATTAAGTCCAAGATCATTCATCCTTTGATTCACTAATCTCATCACTTATACAACAATTATTTAACATTCACAATAACCTAAGTACATAAAAATATTCCCCCTGGGTTCGGCCATACACCATGGCCGAACCCATGGTCCATCATTTTCACCCATAATTACCTTTTGCCATTCATCTTTCCATGGCTACTTACTTAGCTTATATTTACATGACTTAAGTCCCAACATCATTCCATTAGTTTTACATTAATGGAAGCCCTAAATCCATAAAACATTTTCTATGATTCAATCATTCACTTAAGCCATTCATGCATGTCTAAAACCAAACATGATCCATAAAAATGATCCATGGGGTTCGGCCATACAACATGGACGAACCCATGGTGTCCCTTTTTCATCTTTCTTTAAGTCCTTTACCACATTAAGCCCATAAATCATGTCCCTCCATGGGGGAAGTTTAATCATACCCTTAGGTCATCCTTTACAACCCAAAGTCCATCAACATGATTTCCATTATTTTCATGATCAAAATGCATCTAAGTCCATCAACATCCCTCCATTTAAAACCTTCTAAAAACATTAATAACCTTCCATGGGCTTCAGCCATACAACATTGCCAAACCCTATGGTTCATCATAAAGTCTTTATCCATAATAAAATTAGGGTTCGGCCATGCAATGCCCGAACCATGTCCTTGACCACCTTTTTCTTATTTTTGCAATTTATCGAGCACTTACCGATTCCGCGTCTCCTCCGATTTCTTTCACTCCTTCTTGCTCCTTTCCTTCCTTAGCCTCTCTTTCCTTCCTTCTTGATCTTTGGCCGATAATGGTCTTGATAAAACTCTCTTAGAGTGGTTTGGCCAAGATATAGATTAGAGAGAGGGAGAAAGAGAGAAGATTAGGATAAACACTCCCTCCTTGACTATGAGAAGTGATTCGGCCTTGTGTGAGGGAGAGAGTGATGAAAAACACTCTAAGTATTCTTGTCTTGAGAGGTGTAACAGCCAAGAGGGAGAGGGAGAGAATGAAATGAAAACTAAAGTCTTTCCTTGATCAATAAGGTCGGCCAAAGGTGGTGTCCCTTGGTGGCACCCCTTTGTAACTCCCATGTCCCTTTACTCCCCTCCTTAATACTCCACTTGGGGGTTTCATCCATGAGATGAAACTCCCAAGGCTCCAACGGTGTAGCCTTAGCTTGGCTTGTGTAACCGTCACCTCTCCATTGATGGCCCATTTGGGGGTTTCATCCATGGGGTGAAACTCCCATATACCCATTATCTTCTCATTGATACTTACATTGGGGGTTTCATCCTTGAGATGAAACTCTCATGTATACAACGGTGCTTTGGGTATGCCTTTGTGTATCCTCCACCAACCTTTCTCCTCCCATTAATGGTTCATTTGGGGGTTTCATCCATGAGATGAAACTCCCATGACTCCAACGCGTGCTATGGGTTTAAATTGTGTAACTCCCATTTTCATTTACCTCCCTCCTTAGTGCTCCACTTGGAGGTTTCATCTTTGAGATGAAACACTCCCAACGGTTTGGCTCTTGGGTTTCCATCTTGTGATGGAAACCCCCATGCTTCCAACATGCAAGCCTTGGTGTAAGCTTGTGTAACAACTCCAAACCGTCCTCCTCCCATTTAATGGTTCATTTGGGGGTTTCATCCATGAAATGAAACTCCCATGACTCCAACATGTGCTATGGGTTTGAATTGTGTAACCCCCAAAGCCCTTTCATCTCCTGATCAATGAGCCTTTGGAGTTTCTGTAACACCCCGCCCTTTTTCACCAGTTTTCCAAAAATCAGAGTCTATTTTTTTTTTTTGAAATAGAAGAGTGAGAGACGGTGCGGACGCTACGACGCGAGTTAAGTCCGAGCTTCTAAAGCCCGACCCTTAACTGGCCAACCCCACGCGTGGGCGGAACTAAGTCCACGAGAACGGTTCACGCATAGGAAGTAAGCTCGCGGATTATAATTATTGCGGAACATGATAATAGAGTCTATCCTACCGGTTTTTTTGACAGAAGGAAGATACAACATTGAATTACCAAAATGCCCCTAAGTTCATAATTATATCACAAAATGTAATCGTCCATAAGTAATGTCCAAACCATCGCAAGAATGTAAACTTATACAACCCGACAAGCTAAGTTACTTTCAAATTACATCTCCAAAATGTAAGCGTAAATAAAACTGAGACTGACTGCCCAAGCTCCTAAGCTTGGCTCCTGTCATGTCCACCGCTTCCGCCATCCCCTGCGTCATCAGCTAGGGTAGAAGTAGAGCGTTAGTCAACGCGCCCAGTAGGACTCCGAGTAGGGCTAGCACATGGATTAGTGATAACACATATATCGATAAAATAACATATAACAAAATAAACATGTGATCAATGTTATGCCATGGGTGCCTATGTCATATGTCCCACCCATCGTCCGTATGATCATACAATGTATCGTCCCCATGTTTGCTTCTTGGTCGCCCCGACGGAGCATGGACTCCTGTTATAGCCCTCAGGCTATCCCCATGTCTGATTCTCGGTCGCCCCGACGGAGCATGGACTCCTGTTATAGCCCTCAGGCTATCCCCATGTCTGATTCTCATTCGCCCCGACGGAGCATGGACTCCGGTTTCATTATTTTCCCGCCCATGCCATGCATGAGATGTACGTGCATTATGCTATGTAGTATATAGATAAACCATAATTTTGATATACCATACATAGCCATATAATGCATAATATTAAAATATAATCCATATGATTCATAACTTAAAAACACATCATAAGATAAATCATAATCATAAATCCATCATAAGCCAAATCAAAATAATTTAAAACACCATCACATATCCATCGCTTACAAAAAGGTAGGAATCCTACCGAATACCGTGTCGCGTTCCGTTACGCTTCCCGTTCGATAATCTGGTCGTCGATCGCGTACCGTTTGCGACGTCCGATACCTTATTACATTTACCGAATTAGTTCCTACGTTATCCATGATTAAGTTCATAATTGATCCATCTACTTAGACTCATCAATGGTCATTAACTATGTTACAAATTTATCGAAAATCAGCCCTTTAACTTAGCCTCATTTTTCGTGGTTTAAAACACATACATAAACCCGATTTTTTGTCCAATTTAGATATTTCCAATTTGCGGCCTAAAACGCAGCAACTAATCGCTTCACTTAACCATTCACAAATATCCGATTTTTATGTCTAATCCCTATAGGGTTCGGCCATGTACCATGGCCGAACCCATGGTTCTTCAATGTGGCCACTTATTACGGTTTTGCCACTCTTCTTCCATGGTAAATCATACATTCATTTATGTGCATTCTAAGTCCAAGATTCATTCATACTTAGGTCCATTCAATCATGACCTAGCATCATAAAATCAGCCACCTAATATTTAATTTTGAAAAACATTTACTCCCACACCTAATTCCACATTTTGGTCTAAGGTGTGGCCCACATATCATGGCCTCCAAATGGGTCATGGGTTAGGCCATACACCATGGCTGAACCCATGGTGCCTACTTTCCATTCCCTTGGGTCCATTTTACTCCCTTTAATCCAATCTCCAATGAATCTAATTTATCCATTCAAGTCCCCATTTTCATTCCATTTAAAACATCACATATCATTTTTTTTATAAATCCATTAAAATCTAGCATTCTTCTAAATCATTTTCCATTTATTAAAAATCCACTAATCACTACCCTAAGGTTCACCATTTTCAAAGACTAGGTTTTGTCCCAAAATAATCCAATTTTAAAATCACAAATCTTCATCCTTTTTGGCTCCTTTAAAACAAACTCCTAGGCATTGATACATGCATTAACCTAAGCCTAAAATTGATCAAAATTTGGGTCATGGGTTCGGCCATACACCATGGCCGAACCCATGATGTTTCTTTCCCCATTTTTCTTGGTTTCATTTACCCATTTAAACATACCTCTTATGAAAATTAAATCACCATTTAAATCACCAACATCACATATCATACTTGAAACATCCATACAATCTATCCATTTTTCTTAACCAATTTCTATACTTTCCCATCATAAAAAAAAAAATTATTAAATACCACCAAGGGTTCAGCCATACACCATGGCCGAACCCATGGTTCATGGCTCATCATCCATTGATGCCATTCTTAGACCAATTTTTTTGTCCAAAAGACATCCATTTTTTTTTTTTAAATCAATAATCCTCATTCCTTTTGGCCCTCTAAACAAATATCATACACTTTGTAAATCCATCTAAATTTCATCATTAACTTAACCTAATTTCCATTTCGTTTAACCACATATATAAACCATACTTAGCCCATGAATGACCTAAAAACATGGGTCATGGGTTCGGCCATACACCATGGCCGGACCCATGATTTCTTTCCTCATTTTTTTTTTTTGGATTTTTAATTACATTTAAAATCCACTTCTACCACCAATCATTTCCTCATTACCTCCATAATTCAAACTTATTTACTCCACCACTTCCATCTTTTAGCACCCATTTGAAAATCACATACCATTCTCAAAATTTTCAAATTTTAGAAAACATCAACCATTGAGCATCTAAGGGTCCTAATCCTCATAGATCACTAAATCATCACCATTTAAATCACTTGAAAACTAAATATCATAAATCCTTCTCCACCATTTTAAACCTTCAAACCTTAATTAAATTACCCATCATTCACCATGGGGTTCGGCCATGCTACATGGCCGAACCCTATGGTCATCCATTCATTTAATCTATCTCTCTCTAAGTTTATCCATTTCTTAATCTTCCATTGATGGATCTTAGATCCAAGGCCCATGATGTTTTTGGCCATTATCTAATAAATGGATTCCTTTTTTAACCATAAACAAAAATCTAAACTCTTGTTTAGAAATACTTACGGATCCGACGACTCCTCCGGTCTTTGTCGCTCCCGTCAACTTCCTTGGCCTCTTTTCTCCTTCCTCTCCTTGTTTGATCGGCTAGATGAGCTTGATCAATGGTGGGACATGCTTGGATCGGCTAAGGTAGAGTTAGGTTTGGGAGGGGGAAAGAGGGGATGAAGATGAAAACCAAGATCTAGGCCTTTGATCTTGAGGGGATGGACCAAGACTTGTTCTCTCCTTCTCTTTTCTTCTCTTCTTCTTCTAAGTTCTCTTCTCTTTTCTTTTGGCAAGGTGGAGAGACGTTTTTTGTGTGTGTGAGGAGGGATGGAGAGAGAGAAAATGGAAATGGGGACAATGAGATGAAGTCTCATCTTTTGGTTACTTAAGTCAAACTTCACATTAACTCCTCACCAACCAATATGCATTAATGGTGGTGGTTGGGATAAAACCACCCCCTTTAGCCCATGGTTTCATTTTGTGTTTTCTTGAAGTGGTTTGTGTTTGTTGGAGTGGTTTTGACCATTTGACTATTTTAGATTAGGTTAATTAACTTAGATCAATTTGATTTTTAGGTTAAGTTAATTAAGCCCCATATTTCATTTAATTCCATTGAATTCCTTCTATAAGATCCACCCATGGTTGACCCAGTCAACCATGGTGGTCGGCCCCACTATCCTTGGGACCACACGCCACCTCCATGGGTGAGGTGGAGGTGGGCCCCATTTGGTCATACCATTTAATCTTGATACATCTTAACTTAGATAATTTTATAATTATCAAATCCATTTAATTTATTTTAATTGGATTACCATTGGGTCCATGACCCAATTATATTCTTGTCTTACCCATTTATCTTAGGGCTTACCTACCTTGGCCCATTGGGTCCCATATGGCTCTTTGACCCAAATTGACCATCTTTGACCCGATTACTTACCATTGACCAATTACATGTATTAATTCTAATTCATGGTTTATTGGGTAAACATTGGGCCCCTGGCCCAATTAAATTCCCTCCTTACCTTAGGCTTACCTCAATTGGGTCCATTGGGTCCCAAATGAGTATTGGGCCCAATTTGACCATCCTTGACCCGATTAGTCCTCATTGACCCATTAGATGGATTTCATCCAATCCATGGCCCAATTGGGCCATTCTTGGACCCTTGTCCCAAAGTTGATCCATTTGACATTTTCATCACATCAAATTCCAATTTAAAATAATTAAATGTCCAATATATATTGATTCGAAAATTCGGGCTATTACAGTTTCATCCCATGAGCTGAAACTCCCACACCTCCAACGTGTAACCTTGAATTGATATTTGAAACAACAAAACTCCTCACCTCTCCATTAATGACCAATTGGGGGTTTCATCCATGAGATGAAACTCCCATGCATCCAACATGTAACCATTAGGTTTGACCTCATGAGGTGTAACTCTACATTGTATCACCTAACTCACTTTATATGAAAGTCCCATTATCTTCCATCCAACTCATCTTCTTAACTCCACTTAAAATCAACTCAACTACATAATTCCATTTCTAACTTAATTCAGCCCTAATTAATTAAGCTTGAACTCACTTGGTGGTCAACCAAGTCAACCACGACCCATTGGGTCCCAATTGGGCATTTGACCCAATTGACAATCGTGACCCAATTAAATAAGTCTTACCCATTTACTTCAAGTGAACCATATCCAATATCCATTGGGTCTTAATTGGGCCATTGACCCAACACCTTACCCATCTAAGGTCCATATCCATTAATTCATAAATTAAATGGGCAATTTCCACATATATTTATAACTTGAAAATCCGGGGTGTTACAAAGACCATGCTAATCATTATGAGGCTTACCCAAAATAGGTTCTTCCAAATTTAGTTCACATTAGGTAGCCATGTCTTGAGATTTCTTAACATTTTTATCTCCAAGACGTTTTACAACTTCCCTAACCTTCAAGAGTTCATTCTCATACATTTGATTTTTCTTAAAGCAACTTTAGTGATTCTCTCAAATTCATGATTTCATCATTTGCATTTTTCAAATTTGTTGAGAGAGAATCATTTCAACATTAGCACTTTGAAGTTGGGTAGAGTGTTTGACATTCTCAATTTTCACATTTTCGAGGTCCTTAGCCAATCTCATATTATCTATGTACAAGGCATTGAAGGATTCTTGGAAGTCATCTTCCTCTTCAAGATCTTCTACATCATCTTCTTCTTTACTTGTGGATTCCTCTTGTACATCACCAGTGGAGGCAATAAAACATTTGAAATTTGCATTTTCATCTCTCTCATGATTCTCCAATTGATTATGAGAGGTGGAGCCGTCCATTGAACTATCCATAGATATGCATAACTTTTCAATAAACTCATCTTGGATAAAAGTCCAAACATCTTCCTCAGTTTCACTATTGAATTCCATTGGATTGGGTCCTTCCATGGACTTTTTAACATTTTCGTTAAGTGAAACCAAGATGTTCTCCATATTTGATTTCCATGAAACCAAGTTTGTATATGCAAAAAATGGAGATTTGGACAAGGTTAGTCTTCTACCAAAAGACATTGTTCTAGCACTTGGATCAACTCGGATGGTTAGATCCTTAATATGAGCACAAGGCTCTGCTACCAACTGAAAGTTCCCGGTGTGCTACAGCACAGTGCAAGATTGACCCCAGAGTCAGAGGGGGCCGGGGGAGGGGGGGGTGAATAAGGCAATAACCAATTTTAATGGTATTTTAGAATAGTTTTTATTAATGAAATGACTTACAGCGGATTAAATTAGATTAATCAAGTGTGTGATAAAAGAGTGTGCCAAATTAAGAATAATCACCCAAAATCTCAAACATCATAAGACCAATTTATAGTGGTTCGGTTAACCAACCTACATCCACTGTTGGACTCACCCAACCTTAGGATATCCCAAATACACTATGTGGGGAATTACACCCTCATGAATAGAATATGACTTCCACATATCCAATTGATTGGCAATTTCACCCAATCGCTTAAGATTTTGAAAGGTTAAACCAACCTCAGTCTACGTCCTTATCCCTCTATTTTTTTTATTGTGGTTCGATCACCTTGATCTACTCCACTATACAATGAAGATGATTTAAAATTAAATCAAACCTAATAAGCACTTGCCTTGTGTAAGCTCACTTATAGATGATATTTTTCTTGAAGACTTCTCCCAATGCGATGTCGTATCGTGACAATGATGTGCCTATGTATGTTCAATCACAATATAAGGGAGGTTGCTAGGAGATGGATTATAAAATTGATCCTAGGTTAGGTTTTCTTTTTCTCTTTCTCTCTCTCTCTTAATCTCAATCAAGATGATTAGATTGAAAATGATTCTCCTTAGTAAGGTGCATAGAGAGAAGTAAGATCTCTGGGAAAGCCTTATGAATTTGCCTAAATGTAAGCTCCAAGGTCTCCAACCAAAACAACACCAGGTTTGGTGTTTAAATAGGTAAACGAGAGAAAATCGAACTTACAATGAGCGATTGATCGTGTATTCCAATATAGTCGTTGTAATGTGACCGTTATACAGTAATTGTTTTCTAATGGCTAGAAAATGGCCATGCCCGATTGATCGTGCCACACAACTAGTCATTCGTGTTTCTGGTGATCGATCGAAGGATGGCGAATGCATCGAACTGAGACTAACCTGTCATGACAGTTTTAATCTCATCCAGTCCTTGGACGATAGGTCATGCACCCGATGCATAATTGTCCTGTCTCGGCGATGGGTTGTGCGACCGATGAATCGTGTACTATACCAAAGGGCGCCGCCAGAAAAAAAAACCATCATCCTGAGCCTGACTAAGTCTTACGGTGGATGTTCATCCCATGCTCCAGGCGATACATCGTGATGGGCGATTAGTCGGCCTATACTCTGACATAGGCTCGTCTGCACGATATGTAACACCCCAGATTTTCAATTCATGAATATATATGAAAATTGTCCATTTAATTTGTGAATTAATGGAGATAGACCTTAGATGGGTAAGGTGTTGGGTCAATTACCCAATTAAGACCCAACGGATTATGGATAAGATTCAATTGAAATAAATGGGTAAGATTTATTTAATTGGGTCAAGGTTGTCAATTGGGTCAAATGCCCAATTGGGACCCAATGGGTCATGGTTGACTTGGTCGACCACCAAATGGGTCAAATTTAATTAAGGTGTGGCTGAATTAAATTGGAAATGAAATCAAGTAATTGAGTTGATTTTAAGTGAGTTAAATGAGTTGAATTAAAGATATGAGTTGAGTTAAATAGATGAGTTGAATGGGAAGTTAATGACACTTTCATTTTAAGTGAGTGGAGTGGGAAGATGGAGAGTTGCTCTCATAAGACCAAACCCAAAGTGTACACACATTGGGGAGATGGGAGTTTCATCTCATGGGATGAAACTCCAAAGGGATCATGAATGAGGAGGTGAAGGGTTTTTGGTTGTTACACAAGGCATACTCATGTATACACGTTGGGGAGATGGTGATGGAAACCCAAGGGGCATACGGTTGGGAGTTTCGTCTCATGGGATGAAACCCCCAAAGGAAGTATTAATGAGGAGGTCAAGAGGTGTAGTTGTTACAAAGGGGTATCACCCAAAAGACACAACCTTTGGCCGACCACTCTCATTGAACAAGACAAGAAAAGACTTGGAGTTTCATTTCACTCTCTCCCTCTCTCTTTTGGCCGATCCCCCTCTCAAGACAAGAAACACTAGAGTATTTTCTATCTCAAGCTCCTCTCCCTCTCACTCAAGGCCGACCCTCTCTCAAACCTACACTCTTTGGCCGAACCCTCTCTTTGGGTTTTCATTTCAAGACCTCTCAAGCTCACTCTCGGTCAAAGATCAAGGAGGAAGAAGAGGCTAAGGAGGGAGAAGATCGGAGGAGCAAGAAGGAGTGAAAGAAACAGGAGGAGTCGCGTAATCGGTAAGTACTTGATAAAATTTTATAAGTAAGAAAATATGGTCAAGGCAATGGCCGAACCCTAATCTTGTTATGGCTAAGGACCTTATGCATGTCCCATGTGAGAAATGGTGAATGATCAAGAATCATGGTTTGGCCCTTACATGGACAAACCCTAAGTTTATGTATAAGAACCATCAAAGGATCAAATCTTGGTTATATGATTTTTTAAAAGAAAGTGATGAACCATAGGGTTCGGCCATGTTGTATGGTATGGAAGGGTGTTAATGATTTAAAAGGTTTTAAAGGAGGGAAATAATGGAGGAATGTTATTGATTTTTAAATGGTCTCAAATGTTATAATGATGAAGAACCTTGGACCATGGTGTAACGCCCCGCCCATTTTCACTCGCATTCCGAAAATCAGAGTCTATTTTTTTTTAAATAGAAGAGTGAGAGAGAGCGGGACGTCACGACGCGAGCTAAGTCCGAGCTTCTAAAGCCCGACCCTTAACTAGCCAACCATACGTGTGCTTGGACCAAGTCCACTAAATGATTCACACGTACTCAAGTTAACTTGCGAAATAAAACATAACTGCGGAATTATAATAGAACCTAATTCTATTCCATTTTAGATAGCAAACTAGTCCGTCACATAACCATAAGTCTTAAGTTAAATATCCAAAATTAAACATTCAAACGATGTAAATATTTAAGTTATTATATGCCCAAATGCTAGCTACTCGAATTACATAGTCCATGAGTAACTTTAAACAAAATGAAATTACACACATCCAACCTCCTATGCTTGGCTCCGTTCACGTTCAACGTGTTGTTCCATTCCTGTGTCATCAACTAGGGTAGAAGTAGGGCGTTAGACAACGCGCCCAGTAGGTATTCCAAATAGGGTTAACACATGGTTAGTACATTAAACACATAGATAACATAATATCAAAACCTTGTAAAAACAATGCCATATCATGGTGTCTTATGCAATGAGTCCCACCTATCACAAACACATGTATCCTCTTGATGGAATTCTCCTCATCAAGGTATCCCCACAGTTGCCTTACGGACGCCCCGACGGAGTGTGTTCTCCGGTTACTTCTTGATGGATAATGCACATCAAGGTCTTCCCACGAATGCCTTACGGACGCCCCGACGTAGCGTGGCCTCCGGTTACAAACATCCCTCTCATGCCATGCATGAGATGTAGTGAAAACATGCTATGTAATAATATAATCATAGCATTAAAACCTCATATTTGAAGAATATCATTTTACAACATAACTCATCAAAATAAGAATGAAAACCATCATACATAACCCATGGTTTCAAAGAGGTAGAATCCTACAAAATGACTACTAAAGTGTCCTTGCGTTTTCATCCAGAAACCGCTCACGATCGTACACCCCTTGTGAGGTCCCATTACCTTATAACATGCCAATCAATCAACCCCATGTTCCATTTGATTTACAAATATGTCTAAGTCCATAAACACAACTTTGTGGGGTTCGGCCATACACCATGGCCGAACCTCACTCACTTGGTTTTAGTCCCTCCTCTGATTTATTACTCAATCACCACTAAGTTAATCATTTAACCCTTAGTCCACAAAATACACCTTGGTGGGGTTCGGCCATACAACATGGTCGAACCTCACTCACTTGATTTTGGTCCCTCTTTGTAATCCTTTGATCTTATAAATTAAATCCAAGATCAGGTCATCTTGATTCATTAATCTAATCACTTATAAATTAATCATCTAACCTTGGTAACAACCTAAGTCCATAAAAACATTCCTCATGGGGTTCGGCATATACCATGGCCAAACCCATGATCTTTTATTTTACCCATATTTACTTCTTTGCCATTGTTTCCATCACTTTATGTTTTAGGTCCAAAAACATAAGTCCACAAAATATTCCTCATGGGGTTCGGCCATACACCATGGCCGAACCCATGGTCCTTCAATTCCATGAGTCAATTATACATTTTAGGCCACTTATACAAATCTATATCCAAGAACATAATCAATTTATCTAACATGATAGATCCATGAATGACCCATTTACATGGTTCATGGGTTCGGCCAAACACCATGGCCAAACCCATGATGTCTTATTTTCCCTTTTTTTCCTTTAAATGGTTTACACTCTTAGGTCCATATTCAAAGTCCCTCCATGGGGTTTAACCATACATTTAGGTTCATCCTTTTGGAATATCATTTACCATCTTTAAAATCAACTAAACTTACCACCATTCCCCATCATTTCCATGATCTAAATACATGAACATAATTCCATAATTCTTTATGGGGTTCCGGCATACTCCATGGCCGAACCCATGCTCTAAGGTTCTTCACCAATATACATCCATTTAAACCCTTTAACATCTTTAATACTTACCAATATCCTTTCCATGGGGTTCGGCCATACAACATGGCCGAACCCTATGGTTCTATCATTTCCCTTCATAAAATCATACATTTAAGATTGATCTTTTGATGGGGTTCGGCCATACATCATGGCCGAACCTCATCCAACCCTTCCTTTGTCCTTAATGGTTTTTATACATAAAACCTTTGGGTTTGGCCATGCAAGGGCCAAACCATGATCCTTGATCATCTTTTCTTGCTTAATAAAAATCTAACAAGTACTTACTAATTCCGTGACTCCTCCGGTTTCTTTCACTCCTTGTTCCTTTGATCTTCCTCTTCCTTATCCTCTTCTTTCTCCTTGATCCTTGGCCGAGATTGACTGAGATAAAATCTCTTGGAGTGGTTCGGCCAAGAGGTATAGGTTTGAGAGAGAGAGAGAAGCTTGGGATAGAAAATACTCCAAGTCCTTGTCTTGAGAGTGGTCGGCCTTGTGTGAGAGGAGGAGAGTGAGAGTATAAGATGCAACCCCCTTAGTCTTTTCTTGTTTAATGAAATTCAGCCAAGATTGATGCCTTTTGGTGACTCCCCTTTGTAACTCCCATGCCCTTTTTCCTCCCTCCTTAATGTTTCATTTGGAGGTTTCATTCATGAGATGAAACTTCCATGTCCCAACGGTGTAGCCTTGAGTTGGCTTGTGTAACATCACAAAACCATCACCTTCCCATTCATGATACACATGGAGTTTCATCCCATGAGATGAAACTCCCATGTTACCAACGTGTATCCTTGAATTGGTATTTTGAAACAACAAAACTCCTCACCTCCCTTATTAGTGATTTATTTCGAGTTTCATCCATTGAGATGAAACTCCCAACTCCAACGTGTATGCCTTGTGTTGGGTCTTATGAGATGTATCTCTCCACCTACTCCACTCACTTAAGTTCATGGTCCCATTAACTTCCCATCCAACTCACCATAACTCAATTATTATTTTTTATTCTTTTAAACTCAACTCACTTAAAATCAACTCAATTACATAATTCCATTTCCAACTTAATTCAGCCCTAATTAAGTAAGCTTGAACTCACTTGGTGGTCAACCAAGTCAACCACGACCCATTGGGTCCCAATTGGGCATTTTGAGCCAATTAAATAAATCTCACCCATTTAATTCAATTGAACCATATCCACTATCCTTTGGGTCTTAATTGGGTAATTGACCCAACACCTTACCCATTTAAGGTCCATATCCATTAATTCACAAATTAAATGGGCAAATTTCATACATATTGATAACTTGAAAATCCGGGATGTTACAATACAACCCTCTTTTTAAAATTTTCATCCCGAAAATCGAGCGAAGTAGGGTTTCGAACAAATTACATAAATAGTTCGAGGTGAGTTGTTCTCATTTTCGACTCAAATTCCCAAGTGGCTTCCTCATTAGCATGTCGATCCCATACCACCTTGACGAACTGGATTGCTCGGCTCCATAACACCCTTTGTTCTGTCTCCACCACTTTGACAGGCTTTTCGACGTAAGTCACGTCGCTTTGCACCTCTATGTCTTGTACATTCAGTACATGTGAGGGATCAGGATTGTACTTCCTCAACATTGATATATGAAACACATCGTGCAAAGATGATAACTGTGGAGGAAGTGCAAATCGGTAAGCTACCTCCCCCACCCTCTTCAGGATTGGAAACGGCCCCACATATCTAGGTGACAGGTTCCCCTTCTTTCCAAATCTCATGTGTCCTTTTCGTGGTGAGACTTTCAAGAATACCAAGTCGTCCACCTCAAATTCAAGGAATCTCCTCCTCTTGTTAGCATAACTCTTCTGACGACTCTATACAGCAAGTAGGTGTTGTCGTATCAACTGTATTTGTGCTGTAGTCTCAGTAACCAACTCGGGTCCAATCAGTGCAGGCTCACCGACCTCTGTCCAACACACAGGTGATTTACATGGTCTACCATAGAAAGCCTCAAATGGAGCCGTCTGGAGGCTTGCTTGGTAACTGTTGTTGTATGAGAATTCTACCAACGGCAAGTGATCCTCCCATCCACCCTTGAAATCTAGTATACATGCTCTCAGCATATCCTCCAATGTCTGTATCGTCCTCTCAGACTGCCCATCAGTCTGTGGATGGAATGTTGTACTAGTCAGTAGATCTGTTCCCATGGCCGACTGCATACTCTGCCACACTCTGCCGGAGAATCGGCCATCTCTGTCGGACACAATAGTCTAGGGAATACCATGTAGTCTGATGATATCCTTGATATCCGTCGACCGAATGTCTCAGATGAATCTGTCATCTTGATGGAAAGAAAGTGTGCAGACTTGGTCAATCGGTCTACCGTGACCCATATCGCATCGTTGTCCTTTGATGACCTTGGCAACCCTGTCACGAAATTCATGGAAATGTGTTCCCATTTCCATTCCGGCACTGGTATGGGTTTGAGTAACCCTGGTGGCTTCTGATGTTCCGTCTTAACCTGTTGACAAGTTAAGCAGTGGGCAACAAATTCTGCCACATCCCTCTTGAGTCCATGCCACCAATAATGTCTCTTCAGGTTGTGATACATCTTGGTGCTGCCCAGATGAATAGAGAGTTTGGTTTGATGTGCCTCGATCAATAACTCTCTTTTGCAGCTCTTGGGCACGTATATCCTACCTCGGAAAACAAGACCCTGTCCTGGTCGTACCTCCCATTCCAGTATGATTTCACCAATAGACATCTTGGCCCATATCTCCTCCACTTCCGGGTCTGTCCGCTGTTCCTGTTCAATCTTGGTGACCATGTTGGACCGTATGATCAGATTATACATACTACCATGGTTGTTGATATACAGATTGAACTCCCGAATGGTATTCAACATCTCCCATTCTGTCCTAATCAAACTGGCCACTGATGCATGTGATATGCGGCTGAAGGCATCAGCCACTTTGTTCGCCTTGCCAGGGTGATATCGAAGTGCGAACTCATAATCTTGCAGATATTCCATCCATCTGCGCTACCTCAAGTTGAGTTCTTTCTGATCAAATAAATATTTCAAGCTCTTATGATCTGAAAACACTTCAACCTACTCACCATACAAATAGCGTCTCCAGCTTTTGAGAGTGAAGACCACTGCGGCTAGTTCCAGATCATGCGTGGGATAGAGGCGTTCATGAATTTTCAACTGTCTCTAACCATATGCCACCACGTGTTGACTTTGACTGAGAGCACACCCCAGTCCCTCTCCTGAAGTATCACAATGTACCTCATAGCCCTTGCCTCTTTCCGGCAAAATTAAGATAGAAGCAGTTGTAAGTCTATCTTTCAGCTCCTCAAATCTCTGGTTGTACACATTTGACCACTCAAACTTGACTCCTTTTTTAGTGAGTCGGGTAAGTGGAGATGCAATCTTGGAGAAGTCCATGATAAACTTCCTATAATAACCAGCCAATCCTAGGAAGCTACGGATCTCGGTCACGTTCTTCGGTGCTTTCCATTCGCTCACTGCCGCCACCTTAGCCGGGTCCACCGCTATACCTTCTGCTGATATAACATGTCCCAAGAAATTGACTTTAGATAGTCAAAATTCATACTTGCTAGCTTTGGCACACAGCTGGTTCTTCCTCAAGATGTCTAGAACTATCCGCAGGTGCTCAGCTTGTTCTTCCTGACTTTTGGAATAGATCAGGATGTCATCAATAAATACAATGACAAAATGGTCCAAATAAGGACGGAAGATCCTGTTCATTAGATCCATGAACACAGCCGGTGCATTGGTGAGTCCAAACGGCATGACTACAAATTCATATAGTCCATACCGTGTCCTGAAGGCTGTTTTCTCTATATCTTCATCCTTCACTCGGATTTGATGGCAGCAGGACATCAGATCAATCTTAGAGAAGTGGCTGGAACCTCTAAGTTGATCAAATAGATCATCGATCCTAGGTAGGGGATACTTGTTCCTAACAGTTAGCTGATTCAATTTCCGGTAACCCACACACATACGCAGTGTACCGTCCTTCTTCTTCACAAATAACACTGGAGCTCTCCAAGACGATGTACTGTTCTGGATGCATCCCAGTCTAAGCAGTTCATCAATCTGCTTCTTTAACTCAGACATCTCAGCTGGTGCCATCCGGTAATGTGGTAATGACACTGGAGCAGTGCCAAGGTACAGCTTTATCTCAAAATTAATCTCCCTCATGGGTGGCAAGCCAGGGAGTTCTTTTGGGAATATAGCTGCGTAGTCTTTCACTATCGCCCAAAGTTCAGCCACCGGTGCCTTGTTTAATCTGATACTGTTCAATACCAGGTGATTCAACCCTTCATGCAGTCTTCTTCTTATAGGGCTGCTGTGTTTGTTAGCATGTACCACATATTGTTTCCCCTCGAGTGACCAAAATTTCACCCTGCGATGATGGCAATCGATGTTGGCTTGAACGCTAGTCAACCAGTCCATGCCAAAGATAATATCATACTCAGTCATATCGAGTACCAGATAGTTGAAATCAAATTTGTATCCAGCGAGTTCTGTGTTCACTGTTGTGCATAAAAGCCCCAATGACGTGTCTCCGACGGGGATACAATGGTGAGTGATGTGGACAATTTTTATACTAATGTGCCAGTAGCAGTTATGAATGCAGCAGATATGAAGGAGTGGGATGCTCTAGAATCAAATAATGCAAAGGCATAGGAACTACTGACTACTGCCACACCTTGAATCACGGAGTGATCCACTGCTGCTGGAGGAGCTAAAGTAAACAACCTGTAACACCTCAGGTTTCCAGTTTATTATTTATTTAATTTTGATAATGAATTTTAGAATTAAATCTTATATGGATAAGGAATTGGGCCATGACCCAATTAGGACCAAACCAATGTTGGAATTGGTTTTATTAAAAAATTAAATGGGTAAGATTAAATTAGTGGTGAATCATATCCAATTTTGAATAAAGGATCTTATGGCCGAATTTTGAATGTGAAATCCCTACATTATGCACATGGTACATGCTAAATAAGAGTTAAAGGAAGGTCTTAATAAGGCAAGGGAAGTCGGCCATGGCTAGGTAAATCAAGGGGCACACGGCCAAGGAGGGGGGTTATTTATCTTAAAACAATTTCTAATATTGGATTAAGGAGAGCTTAATAAAATGAGAGATCCATAGGGGTGCACGGGTTTTACAACCCCATTACCAAGTTATATTTCTCTCTCTCTCTCCCTCTCTCAAGTCCTCTCTTACATGGCAAGAACAAGACAAGAAAGGGCAGCAACAAAATGTGTTCTTGTTTGGAGAAAAGCAAAGGGAAAAAGATTAGAAGAGCAAGGAAGAGGTTAGTATGTTGATTCATAATTTTATGTATTGAAAATCAAAAGAACCATAGGGTTCGGCCATGGTGGTTGGCCGAACCCCATGAAGAGAAAATTAGAGATGGGTAAATGGTTTTGAAATAGAAGAAAGAACCACTATGGCCGAACCCCATGGAAAGATATGCTTAATTAATTGGTTTTAAGGATTGAAAACCGTGGTGTGTTCTTGATTCATTGATTGGGTTTATATTTTTAGATCTTGGATCATGGAAAATCATGGTTATTTCATGATGGTTTGAATAATGAAAACCATGGGGATTTATGGTTTAGATTAACAAATTTAAATGATGAAAATACATGGATGAGTTTGATAATATTTAAAGGAAAAATTGGATGGACATTGGGTTGGCCTTGGTATGGCCGAACCATGATGTTTTGTGATTAAGCTTTGGGATCCAAAATAATAAAAGGAGGAGGTGAGGTTCGCCATGGTGTATGGCCGAACCCCACCAAACTTTTTATGGAAGTGATGACCGATTTTGATGGGATCTAAACCAATGGCTAAGGTCATGGACCATAGGGTTCGGCCATGGTGCTTGGCCGAATCACATGGGGTAATTTGGAATGGAGATTAAATAAGAAACTATCTAATTAAGGGAATGGGCTACTAAGTGTAGAAAGCTTCCATGTATGGAAGGGGTGGCTAAATTGGAAAGCACTCCAATTTTGGAAAGGACTTTCTAATCTTATAAAGTTTCCATTTATGGAAAGTTAGAATCTATAAATGGAAACCTTCCATTTATGGAAGAAGTTGTTAAATATGGAAAAGCCATCTAATTTTGGAAGGTGTTTCCAAATATGGAAAGGAGGTTACTTATTAAGGAAAGTTTCACTTCTTCGAAGTGGATATTAAAATTAGAAAGTATCTACTTAAAGACCATAAAAGTTATTTATGGTAACCATACCAAGAATCGAAGGTAAGGCTTGATTATGGAACCTAATGTAAATGAAGGGATTGGTTGCCATGAGTGAGGTTCGGTCATAGTTATGGCCGAACCCCACTAGGGTTAGTTTTTGGAAACCTTGTGAATTTTGGAATATGATATTCAATCATAGAATGATTGGTGTTTAATTAAGAAACCTTCTAAATGTGGACCTTAAGTTAAAAATGGAAGGAAGAGTTATTTTTAGAAAACTTTCCATTTATGGAAGGAGGTTGATATTTGGTAAGTTAAATAGGGTAACCTTCTAATGATAGAAGGGGAAATTAATAAAGGGAAGTTCTATTTTTGGAAGGTGAAATCTAAATTTGGGGACCTTCCAATTATGGAAAAGTAGAGATTAATTGGAAACTATGCACGATAGGGTTCGGCCATTCTAAATTAAGGGATTAAAGGTATCTATAATTCAAGGTTAAAGTCTGATTGAGGAATCAGATTATGAACCTAAGTCATTAGTTAGGTTATGTATAGTTTTAAATAAAATAAAGGGTACAATGTATGATAAGAATTGATGGAGAAAGTAATGGCAAAAATGTAATTAAAATACCAAAGTAGGAGAACTATGGGTTCGGCCATGATGTATGGCCGAACCCCATGATGTATGGCCGAACCCCATGAGATGTGATTGATGAACTTATTTGATTAGAGAAATTTTTAAGGTCTAATTATGAAAGATTTAAAGGAAAGAGGAAGTCAATGGCATTTTCGTAAATATGAGAGAATGTTGGACATTGGGTTCGGCCATGGTGTATGGCCAAACCCCATGAATTATTTTATGGGATTATGTACTTTGGAAGCATGAATGGATGACTTGGGAACCTAAGCAAAGAAACGGGACTGTGGTTACCAACAGTGACATTTTTGTAAATATGTATGAAAAATGGTAAACCATGGGTTCGGCCATGGTGCTTGGCCGAACCCCATGGGGTTTTGTTTATGGACTTAGAACTTTATAATTAGGTGAGACTTGGTGTTGATTTATCATTATATTATAAGGTAACGGGATCTCGCAAGCAGTGCACGATCGGTGATCGAATCTTGGACGGAAACGCAAGGACTTGTGAACGGTTTTAGGTAGGATTCCACCTCTTTGAAACCATGGATTATGTACTTTGTTCTTATCTTATATTTTGATGAAAATATGTTTCAAAGGATATGCTTTATTATGGATTTTAAATGCTATATTCATGTTGTAAATAACATGTATTGATATATTTCAAAGGTTGATTTTATATGCTTTGTTTATATGAGGAAAGCATGCATTTTAAAGTATGATTTTTAATGCTATGTTATGTTATAAAATAGCATGTGTTTCATTGGCATCTCATGCATGGCATGGGGTGGAGGATATATAACCAAAGGGGTCACACTCCGTCGGGGCGTCCGAAAAACTTATGTGCAACACCTTGATGTGATTTCCATCAAGAAGATTTCCGTAGGGTCCACACTTCGTCGGGGCGACCGAAAGACATATGTGGTAGGCACATTTATGTGCAGGTGATGGGTTGGACTCATTGCATATTTGTCATCATTGCATGGCATGGATTTATATGGTTTTGATATCACTATGTTATATGATATGTTTTGTACTAACAACGTGTTAACCCTAATTGGAATACCTACTGGGCGCGTTGTACTAACGCCCTACTTTTACCCTATAGTTGGTGATACAGGTAATCAGGGAAACAATGAACCTGGGGTGGACCAGGCATCGGAGATTGGAAGATATAGTTTATATGTTTTGAAATAAATTACTCATGAACTTGTATTAGAGTATTTAGATTCCGGAATGTAATAACTTAGATGGTTGAATGTTTTGGTTTGATGATTATGACGTACTTTGCTATCTGAATGGATTAGAACTTGGTTCTAATATGATTCTGCAGTTTTATGATTTTATTCCGCAAGCCGGTATTGCTATGTACGAACCATTTATTTGGACTAAGTCCATACACACATAGGGTTGGCCAGTTAAGGGTCGAACTTTGGAAGTTCGGACTTCGCTCGTGTCGTGGCGTCCTGCGCTCTATCACTTTAATCTGTTAAAAAAAAAAAAAAAAATATATATATATACACTAAATTTAAGGGAAAAATCGAGTGAAAAAGGGCGGGGCGTTACAATTGGTATCAGAGCGAACCCGAAACTTGAATCTCTCAGAGTAAATTAAGCCGTATTGTGTTTTAATTTACTTCGTTAGACTCGGGCGGATGATAGCAAAAGAAGTACGGTCAAAATAATCGGATTATCAAACATAGCAACATAGGATGTATTTTCCTGGACATAAAACAAAAATCAAGTGTGCTTATTTGGAAATTTTCCCCAATAGGTTGGAAATACAAAATTTTGTTTCTAGATACTAAGTCTTGATGTTTTCAATGGCTTAGGGAAAAATGGCACCATAGGCCAAGGAGAATTACTCGACAAAACCCAAATGGGGGTGATGAGGAAGAACACTCTCTTCAGGAGGAAGTACACTCTTATCGTGAGGAAGAGCACTCTCACTCTGATGAAGATTACTCTTATCACGAGGAAGAAGAAAGCAGTGTTAACATACCACCAGTGTCTCCTGAGTTACAAAATCTGGTTCAAGCGGTGTTTACTTCAGTGCTTCAACAATGTCTGAATGAGGATGGAATAGCCAATGGTAACAATGACAGGAATATGGTCAGGGACTTCCAGCAACAGCACCCTCCTTACTTCAAGGGGAGGAAAGGGGCTGTCGGAGCAGAAAATTGGCTAAAGAAGATTTCTCAGATCCTGACTTTGTTGAATATTACAAATCATGCTCAGAAGATCTTACTGGCCACATCACAGCTAATTGAGGATGCTGGTAAGTGGTGGGAGGTGATAGAGAAGCAGCGATCACTTATACCGGAAAGAGAAAGGACTGCCATGACTTGAGAACAGTTCTCAGCTACCTTCCTGGAGCATTATTTTCTGGAGGAAGAGAAGGAATGACAGATACAGGCTTTTGTATCTTTGGTGCAGGGTACCATGACTGTGGTAGAATACCATCAAGAGTTTCTCAGTTTATCTGTGTATGCATTCTATATGGTGGATACTGAGCATCGAAGGGCACGGAAGTTTGAGCGGGGCCTTCGGCCTAACATAAGGGCCAAGGTCACTATATTCAAGGCACCTACATTGGCAGAAGTGGTCAGCAGGGCCACAATTGCAGAGTGGGAATTGGCTGAGTCGACGCGGTTTGACAATCCCCAAGCTCCGAGTGGGAAGGGTACATTCCAGCTCAACAAGAAGTTCCGACCAAATTTTAGCAGACCCGCACCATCTACAGGGTCAACTGGGGGCTTTCGTCCTAACCATCCCTCCCAATCTGCATCAGTCGCACAGGCTCCCAAAAGTGGGAACAACTACTTTTATTATGATCAGCTTGGTCACTTTAAGAGGGAGTGTCCCAAACTCAACAAACCCTCATACTCCAGAGGCTCATCTTTCGTCCACCAGTGAGGCCAGCTAATTCACGTGGAGGTAGGACAGCTAATCAGGTGGGGCGGCCACCTACAGGAGCTGGACGGGTTTTCACTTTAGCACCTCCAACAGCAGAGGATCATTCTGTGATACAAGGTATGGCAGTAGTCAGTAGCTCCTGCGCCTTTGCATTATTTGACTCGGGAGCATCACACTCATTTATATCTGCTGCATTTGTAATTGCTACTAGTACGTTGCTACAAAAACTGTCCACATCATTCACTATTGTATCCCCCGTCGGAGACACATCATTGGGACTCATATGCACAACGTTGAATACGAAACTTGCTGGACTCAGATTTGAGTTCAATTATTTGGTGATTGATATGTCAGAGTATGATATTATTTTCAGCATGGATTGGTTGGCTAGCTTTAAGGCCAACATTGATTGTTATCGTCGCAGGGTGACATTTTGGTCGCCCGAGGAAAAACAACATGTGGTGAGAACTGACAAACAAAGTAGACTACATGAAGGATTGAATTATGTAGTGTTGAACGTTAAAAAAATCAACAAGACACCAGTTGTTGAACTTCCGGAAATAGTAAGGGACTATGCAGACGTCTTTCCAAAGGAACTCCCTGGTTTACCTCCCATGAGGGAGATCAATTTTGAAATTAATCTGTATCCTGGCACAGCACCAGTGTCATTACCACATTACCGTATGGCACCAGCAGAGATGTCCGAGTTAAAGAAGTAGATTGATGAACTGCTTAGATTGGGGTGCATTCGGAACAGTACATCGGCATGGGGAGCTCCAGTTTTATTTTTAAAGAAAAAGGATGGTTCACTCCGTATGTGTGTGGATTATCGAAAACTGAACCAGTTGACGGTCAGAAATAAATACCCTATACCCAGGATCGATGATTTATTTGATCAACTTAAAGGTTCTAGTCATTTTTCTAAGATTGACTTGATGTCCGGATATCACCAAATCCGGGTTAGAGAGGAGGACATACAGAAGACAGCTTTCAGAACACGGTATGGGCTATATGAATTTGTAGTCATGCTGTTTGGACTCACCAATGCACCGACTGTGTTCATGGATTTAATGAACAGAATCTTCCATCCTTATTTGGACCAATTTGTTATTGTATTCATCGACGATATTTTGATTTACTCCAAGACTCAGAAAGAGCATGCTGAACACCTGGGAATAGTTCTGGACATTTTGAGGAAGAACCAGTTATATGCTAAAGCCAGTAAATGTGAATTTTGGCTATCTGAGGTCAACTTTTTGGGACATGTTATACCGGAGGAATGCATAGCTGTGGACCCGGCTAAGATAGCAGCAGTAAGAGACTGGAAAGCGCCAAAGAATGTAACCGAGATCCGTAGTTTCTTGGGATTGGCGGGTTATTACAGAACATTTATTATGGACTTCTCTAAAATTGCATCTCCATTGACTCGACTTAGAAAAGAGTCAAATATGTATGGTCGGACTTGTGCAATCAAAGGTTTGAAGAGCTGAAGAAGAGACTTACCACTGCTCCCATCTTAGTTTTGCAGGAACGATGTAGGAATTACGAGGTATATTGTGATGCTTCAGGAGAAGGACTGGGGTGTACACTCAGTCCAAGTAATCGTGTGGTGGTATTCGGATCAAGACAATTGAAAATACATGAACGTCTCTATCCTACGCATGATCTTAACTAGTTGCAGTGGTCTTCGCTCTCAAAAGCTGGAGACATTATTTATATGGTGAGAAATTTGAAGTATTTTCATATCGTAAGAGCTTGAAATATCTGTTTGATCAGAAAAAACTCAACTTGAGGAAGCGCAAATGGATGGAATATCTGGCAGAGTATGAGTTTACACTGCGATATCATCCTGGTAAGGCAAACAAGGTAGCGGATGCCCTCAGTCGTTTATCATATGCATCAGTGGCATGTTTGATCAGGACACAATGGGAGATGCTGAACACTGTTCGGGAGTTTAGATTTTAGCTCAACGAACATGGGACTATTTACAGTATGAACATACGATCCAATATGTTTTCCAAGATTGAACAGGAACAACGAACAGACCCAGAAGTGGAGAAAATTTTGGCGAAACTGTCCAATGGTGAAGTCATACTGGAATGGGAATTACGACCGGGACAGGGTCTTGCATTCCGAGGAAGGATTTATGTACTTGAGAACTGCCGAAAAGAATTATTGGTTGAGGCACATCAAACCAAACTCTTTATTCATCCGGACAGTACAAAGATGTATCACGACCTGAAGAGACATTATTGGTGGACACAGAACAAAGAGTGTTACGGAACCAAGCTATCCAGTTTGTCAAAGTAGTATGGGAACGACACGGCGTTGAGGAAGCTACATGGGAACTCTAGTCTGAAATGAGGAAAGCTCATCCTGAGTTATTTATGTAAGTGTTTGAAACCTTACTTCACTCAATTTTCGGCACGAAAATTTTAAAAAGAGGATTGTATTGTAACACCTCGGGTTTCCAGTTTATTATTTATTTAATTTTGATTATGAATTTTAGAATTAAATCTTATATGGATAAGGAATTGGGCCATGACCCAATTAGGACCCAACCAATGTTGGAATTGGTTTCATTAAAAAATTAAATGGGTAAGATTAAATTAGTGGTGAATCATATCCAATTTTTTATAAAGGATCTTATGGCCTAATTTTGAATGTGAAATCCCTACATTATGCGCATGGTACATGCTAAATAAGAGTTAAAGGAAGGTCTTAATAAGGCAAGGGAAGTCGGCCATGGCTAGGTAAATCAAGGGGCACACGGCCAAGGAGGGGGGTTACTTATCTTAAAACAATTTCTAATATTGGATTAAGGAGAGCTTAATAAAAGGAGAGATCCATACGGGTGCACGGTTTTTACAACCCCATTACCAAGTTATATTTCTCTCTCTCTCTCCCTCTCTCAAGTCCTCTCTTACACGGCAAGAGCAAGACAAGAAAGCGCAGCAACAAAAGGTGTTCTTGTTTGGAGAAAAGCAAAGGGAAAAAGATTAGAAGAGCAAGGAAGAGGTTAGTATGTTGATTCATAATTTTATGTGTTGAAAATGAAAAGAACCATAGGGTTCGGCCATGGTGGTTGGCCGAACCCCATGAAGAGAAAATTAGAGATGGGTAATGGTTTTAAAAGAGAAGAAAGAACCATAGGGTTCGGCCATAGTGCATGGCCGAACCCCATGGAAAGATATGCTTAATTAATTGGTTTTAAGGATTGAAAACCATGGTGTGTTCTTGATTCATTGATTGATTTTATATTTTTAGATCTTGGATCATGGAAAATCATGGTTATTTCATGATGGTTTGAATAATGAAAACCATGGGGATTTATGGTTTAGATTAACAAATTTAAATGATGAAAATCCATGGATGAGTTTGATAATATTTACAGGAAAAATTGGATGGACATTGGGTCGGCCTTGGTATGGCCGAACCATGATGTTTTGTGATTAAGCTTTGGGATCCAAAATAATAAAAGGAAGAGGTGAGGTTCAACCATGGTGTATGGTCGAACCCCACCAATCTTTTTATGGAAGTGATGATCGGTTTTGATGGGATCTAAACCAATGGTTAAGGTCATGAACCATAGGGTTCGGCCATGGTGCTTGGCCGAATCCCATGGGGTAATTTGGAATGGAGATTAAATAAGAAACTATCTAATTAAGGGAAGGGGCTACTAAATGTAGAAAGCTTCCATATATGGAAGGGGTGGCTAAATTGGAAAGCACTTCAATTTTGGAAAGGAGTTTCTAATCTTAGAAAGTTTTCATTTATGGAAAGTTAGAATCTATATATGGAAACCTTTCATTTATGAAAGAAGTTGTTAAATATGGAAAAGCCATCTAATTTTGGAAGGTATTTCCAAATATGGAAAGGAGGTTACTTATTAAGGAATGTTTCCCTTCTTGGAAGTGGATATTAAAATTAGAAAGTATCTACTTAAAGACCATAAAAGTTATTTATGGAAACCATACCAAGAATCGAAGGTAAGGCTTGATTATGGAACCTAATGTAAATGAAGGGATTGGTTGCCACGAGTGAGGTTTGGCCATAGTTATGGCCGAACGCCACTAGGGTTTGTTTTTGGAAACTTTGTGAATTTTGGAATATGATATTCAATCATCGAAGGATTGGTGTTTAATTAAGAAACCTTCTAAATGTGGACCTTAGGTTAAAAATGGTAGGAAGAGTTATTTTTAGAAAACTTTCCATTTATGGAAGGAGGTTGATATTTGATAAGTTAAATAGGGAAACCTTCTAATGATAGAAGGGGAAATTAATAAAGGGAAGTTCTATTTTTGGAAGGTGAAATCTAAATTTGGGGACCTTCCAATTATGGAAAGGTAGAGATTAATTGGAAACTATACACCATAGGGTTCGGCCGTGGTGTATGGTCGAACCCCATGGTCTAAATTAAGGGATTAAAGGTATCTATAATTCAAGGTTAAAGTCTGATTGAGGAATCAGATTATGAACCTAAGTCATGAGTTAGGTTATGTGTAATTTTAAATAAAATAAATGGTACAATGTATGATATGAATTGATGGAGAAAGTAATGGGCAAAATGTAATTAAAATACCAAAGTAGGAGAACCATGGGTTCGGCCATGATGTATGGCCGAACCTCATGAGATGTGATCGATGAACTCATTTGATTAGAGAAATTTTTAAGGTCTAATTATGAAAAATTTAAAGGAAAGAGGAAGTCAATGGCATTTTGGTAAATATGAGAGAATCTATGGCCGAACCCCATGAATTATTTTATAGGATTATGTACTTTGGAAGCATGAATGGATGACTTGGGAACCTAAGCAAAGAAACGGGACTGTGGTTACCAACAGTGGCAATTTTGTAAATATGTATGAAAAATGGTAAACCATGGGTTTGGCCATGGTGCTTGGCCGAACCCCATGGGGTTTTGTTTATGGACTTAGAACCTTGTAATTAGGTGAGACTTGGTGTTGATTTATCATAATATTATAAGGTAATGGGATCTTGCAAGCGGTGTGCGATCGGTGATTGAATCTTAGACGGAAATACAAGGACTTGTGAACGGTTTTAGGTAGGATTCTACCTCTTTGAAACCATGGATTATGTACTTTGTTCTTATCTTATATTTTGATGAAAATATGTTTCAAAGGATATGCTTTATTATGGATTTTAAATGCTATATTCATGTTGTAAATAACATGTATTGATATATTTCAAAGGTTGATTTTATATGCTTTGTTTATATGAGGAAAGAGCATGTGTTTTAAAGTATGATTTTCAATGCTATGTTATGTTATAAAATAGCATGTGTTTCATTGGCATCTCATGCATGGCATAGGGTGGAGGATTTATAACCGGAGGGGTCACACTCCGTCGAGGTGTCCGAAAAACCTATGTGCAACACCTTGATGTGATTTCCATCAAGAGAATTTCCGGAGGGTCCACACTCCGTCGGGGCGACCGAAAGACCTATATGGTAGGCACATTTATGTACAGGTGATGGGTGGGACTCATTGCATATTTGTCATCATTGCATGGCATGGATTTATATGGTTTTGATATCACTATGTTATATGATATGTTTTGTACTAACCATGTGTTAACCATAATTGGAATACCTACTGGGCGTTTTACTAACGCCGTACTTCTACCCTGTAGTTGGTGATACAGGTAATCAGGGAAACAATGAACCTAAGGCGGACCAGGCATAGGAGCTTGGAAGATATAGTTTATATGTTTTGAAATAAATTACTCATGAACTTGTATTTGAGGATTTAGATTTCGGAATGTAATAACTAAGATGGTTGAATGTTTTGGTTTGATGATTATGACGTACTTTGCTATCTGAATGGATTAGAACTTGGTTCTAATATGATTCCGCAGTTTTATGATTTTATTCCGCAAGCCGGTATTGCTATGTGTGAACCATTTATTTGGACTGAGTCCATACACACATAGGGTTGGCCAGTTAAGGGTCGGACTTTGGAAGTTCGGACTAAGCTCGAGTCGTGACGTCCCGCTCTCTATCACTCTACTCTGTTATAAGAAAAAAAAAATATACACTGAATTTACAGCAGAAAAAGCGAGTGAAAAAGGGCGGGGCATTACACAATCGTCCAGATCCTGTAGAGTTAGGCACCTGTCCCGCCTGGTTATATGTCCTGCCTCCTCGTGAATTAGCTGGTCTAGCTGGTGGGAGAAATGAACCTCTGGAATAAGAGGGTCTGCTAAGCTGTGGGCATTCCTTCTTGAAATGATCCAGTTGGTCAAAATGGAAACAGTTGTTCACCCCTCGGGGAACCTGTGAGACCGATGCTGATGGGGAGGGCTGGTTGGGACGAAAGCCCCCCTTTGGCCTAGTAGAATGTGAGGGTCTTCCCAAGTTAGGTCGAAACCGCTTGTTGGGTTGAAATGTACCCCTCCCACTCTGAGCTCGGCAGTTGTCAAACCGCACTATCTCAGCCATCGCTTGCTCCGATATAGTGGCCCTGCTGACCACCTCTGCCAGTGTAGCTGCCTTGAATATGGTTACCTTGGCCCTAATGCTTGGCCGTAGGCCCCGCTCAAACTTGCGTGCCCTTCGATACTCCGTATCCACCATATATAGAGCATAGTAGGACAGACTGAGGAACTCCTGATGATACTCTGCCACTGTCATGGTACCTTGTACCAAGGATAGAAACGCTTGAATGTAGCGCTCCTTCTCCTCTTCGGGAAAGTAATGATCCAAAAAGGTAGCTGAGAACTGATCTTAAGTCATTGCAGTTCTCTCTCCTTCCGGAAGAAGCGCTTGCTGTTTCTCTATCACCTCCCACCATTTTCCCGCATCATCAATCAGTACTGATGTAGCCAGTAATATCTTGTCTTCATGACTCGAGATCTTTGATAGGGTCAGGATCTGAGTAATCTTCTTCAACCAGTTTTCCGCTCCGACAACCCCTTCTTTCCCTTTGAAGTAAGGAGGGCACTGTTGCTGGAAATCCCTGACCATGCTCCTGTATTGGCGTTGCTTGTGGTCGTATTTCCGTTCAGATGCTGTTGAAGAACAGAAGTAACCACTGCTTGGACCAAGCTTTGTAGTTCAGGAGGCACCACCGGTATATTCACGGTGTTTTGTTTCTCCTCCTCTTGGTGGGATGGTTGTTCATCATGTTGAGATGGTTGTTCTTCCTCTTCATGTCGAGAGTGTTGTTCTTCCTTTTCATGTTGAGATTTTTGTACCTCATTTTCATCCTTTTTGTTTTGTTGGGTCTTTATCTTCGGAGGCATTTTTCCTAAGTCATTGAAAACATTATTGACTTAGCTCCGTCAAAAAGTTGTGTTTTCACATTATGGGAAAATTGCCAAATAAGCACTCTTTCTATTTCTTTGTTTTTGGGGAAACTTCCTAAGTATCAAGTATTCGTTTTCTCAATTTGGGGATATCGGGGAAATATATTCTATTTTGCTATGTTTGATAAATCCAATTATTGTGACTGTACTTCCTTTGCTACCATTCCTTGTTGTTCTCAGATTGAAAGTTTCAGTCTAAGTCTAACGAAGTAAATTAATCCAGCCCCCGTGCAGCGGACTCAGAAGAGTTGGTCAGTTGGGATTCTTATCTGTCAGTGAGACATGAAACCGTCTTAATCTAACTTCGAAAGATTCAATCTTCCCGTTTCGCTCTGATACCAACTGTAACGCCCCGCCCTTTTTCACTCGCTTTCGGAAAATCAGAGTCTATTTTTTTTTAAAAAAAATAGAAGAGTGAGAGAGAGTGGGACGTGACGACGCGAGCTAAGTCCGAGCTTCTAAAGCCCGACCTTTAACTGGCCAACCATACGTGTGCATGGACCAAGTCCACTAAATGATTCACACGTACTCAAGTTAACTTGCGGAATAAAACATAACAACGGAATTATAATAAAACCTAATTCTATTCCATTTTAGATAGCAACGTAGTCCATCACATAACCATAATTGTCTTAAGTTAAATATCCAAAATTAAACATTCAAACCATGTAAATATCTAAGTTATTACATGCCCAAATGCTAGTTACTCGAATTACATAGTCCATGAGTAACTTTAAACAAAATGAAATCAAACACATCCAAGCCCCTATGCCTGGCTCCGTTCACGTTCAACGTGTTGTTCCATTCCTGTGCCATCAACTAGGGTAGAAGTAGGGCGTTAGACAACGTGCCCAGTAGGTATTCCAAATAGGGTTAACACATGGTTAGTACATTAAACATATAGATAACATAATATCAAAACTTTGTAAAAACAATGCCATGCCATGTTGTCTTATGCAATGAGTCCCACCCATCACAAACACATGTATCCTCTTGATGGAATTCTCCTCATCAAGGTATCCCCACAATTGCCTTACGGACGCCTCGACGGAGTGTGTTCTCCGGTTATTTCTTAATGGATAATGCACATCAAGGTCTTCCCACGAATGCCTTACGGACGCCTCGACGGAGCGTGGCCTCCGGTTACAAACATCCCTCCCATGCCATGCATGAGATGTAGTGAACACATGCTATGTAATGATATAATCATAGCATTAAAACCTCAAATTTGAAACATATCATTTTTACAACATAGCTTATCAAAATAAGAATGAAAACCATCATACATAACCCATGGTTTCAAAGAGGTAGAATCCTACAAATGACCACTAAAGTGTCCTTGCGTTTTCGTCCAGAAACCGCTCACGATCGGACACCCCTTGTGAGGTCCCGTTACCTTATAATATGCCAATCAATCAATCCCATATTCCATTTGATTACAAATATGTCTAAGTCCACAAACACTATGTTTTATGGGGTTCGGCCATACACCATGGCCGAACCCTATGTTACACTATATCTTCCCAAAAATGATATTGTCATGCTTTATTTTTTTTATAGTTTTCATACAAGAAAACCCTAGGGTTTGGCCATGCAAAGGCCAAACCATAATCTTGACCATACATCTTATTTTAGTCATGCATGGGATCCTTTCCACATCTCCATAATGTTTAGGGTTCGGCCATGCAATGGCCGAACCATGATCCTTGACCCATCATGCCATGCATGCATAATCCATATACATACATAATGTCCTTATTTGTTTCATTATTCATAGCCTACCTTACCCATTAGGGTTTGTCCATTTCTCATCCCCTCCTTGGATGGATTTTAGATCCATGGCCCATGACATTTTGGCCACTAATTAATCCAAGAAAATGGACTCTATGGTCTCCATTTTTATCCTTAAAAACATAACATCTTGTTTGAAGATACTTACCAACCCGTGGCTCTTCCTGTTGCCTCTTGCTCCTCTTGATCCTTAGCCTTTCTCCTTCCTTCTTCTCCTTGATGCTCGGCCAATGGTGAGCTTGATCCCAAAGAAATCTCCAAGGGCTGGTTCGGCCAAGATAGAGATAGGTTTGAGAGAGGGGAAGGAGGAGAGAAGGAAGATTTCCTAAGGTTTTGGTCTTTGAAAGTGGTCGGCCAAGCTTGGGTTTTTCCCCTTTTTTTTTTCTAAGTCTTTTCTCTTTTCTTCTTGGTGTTCTCTTTGGATGAGAGGGGAGGACGGTTTGGAGAGGGAGTGAGAGATGGAGAGATGGAAATGAGATGGGAAAATGGGATGGAACCTTATTTTTCCCATCTTGCCTTTGGTAGCTTGGGTTAGACTCCACCCTCATTAAGGTGGAGTCTTCCCCATGATGTCCATTGACCAAACCAAATGGGGGGAGTATGGCCTTGCATGCCCTTAATCCTAGGCCCCTTGTCCCTTAGTGGTGGTGGTTGGGATGAGGTGGAACCACCACCACACAATGGGTCAATTAAATTCACCTCTTACCCATTTACCCTAATGCTCAAACCATCTTGACCCATTGGGTCCCAAATGGGTATTTGACCCAATTGACCATCCTTGACCCAATTAAGTATCATTGACCCATTTAATTGGAAATAATTCAATACATGGTCCATTGGACCATACTTGGGCCATTGCCCAAATTTTTTATCCATTTACCATTCATTCCATCAAAATTCTAATTTTTAACCATTACAATAAATAATAGCCAATATATGTAATGATTTAAAAGTCCAGGCTATTACACATCTACCATTCCAAAACAACCCCATAGGGTTTGGCCATACACCGTGGCCGAACCCTATGGTTCCATTCTTTTCCTCTTTTTAAATCCAAACCACCTAACCATCCAAGGTTTCCATGGTCTGAAATTTAAGAACATAATCCATAATTATTTCCATCATTCAAACTTCCATTAAACAATCAATGTTCCTCCATGGTTTTCAATATTAATAACCCAATAAACTAAACCATAATTTTCCATGGCGTTCGGCCATGCACTATGGCCGAACCCTATGGTTCTTTCTTTCCATTAAAATCATAAAATCCAGCCCCCAATTTTCTTTCATTTAACAATTCTATATCATGGGGTTCGGCCATACACCTTGGCCGAACCCTATGGTTCTTTTCTTTTTAAACAACAATATATAATCAAACTACTAACCGTTTACGCGACTCCTTCTTGCTCTTCCAATCCTTCTCCTTTTTTTTTTTAATTTTTTCCAAACCAAGAACACCTCTTGCTGGCTGCCTTCTTCTTCTCCTTGTTCTTGCCGTGAATGAGGACTTGAGAGAGGGAGAGAGTTCAACAAAATTCGGCTATGAAGGGTGTAAAACCGTGTGCCCTTGTCCTCCTCTCCTTTTATTACTCCCTCTTAATCCCAAGTTAGAAAGTGCTTCAGATCATCTTTCCTCCTTGATACATTAGTAATTGCCGTGTACCCCTTATCTTAGATTAGTAATGCCGTGATCCCCTCCTTCTTTCTAATTTAAACCCTCTAATTAGTCCCATAATGGAAAGTGCCATGCGCCTCTTATTTATTTTAGCCATTGCTGACCTCCCTTTCTTATTTTAATACATCACCATCGGCCAATGCTAAGATGAGAATAGTAATGCCATGAGCCATTTCCTTGTGCCTCTTTTAGATGATCTATGCGCCCAACATAGATATGGTAATTGCCGACCTTGGCTTCCCACTTTGGATAGTCCTAAATAAAATATGCCATGCGCATAATCATAGATATGCAATCTAATAATCGGCCATGATCCATTATCTATTTAATTTTTGCATTACTAATTAAATTCATCTCCATTTAATTTCTATTGAAAACAAATCCTAAACCGTTGGGTCCTATTTGGGCTAATGACCCAACTCTTTACCCAATTTAAGGTCCATAACCAATGTTCACAAATTAAATAGATTATTTTCATATAAAATAACTAACTGAAAATCCGAGGTGTTACAACCCTTGACCAAAAAAAAATGAGTCTTGTGTTTTTTAATGTTTTTGGCTCTAAAAAAAATTATCAAAGGAAGAGTAAGTGAAGACTTAGACTACCCCTTGTGTAAAAAAAAAAAAAAAAAAGGAAATTTTGCTGAATCTAAGTGATTTTTCTGCATTAATGGGTAAATAAAAAATTTATATCACACTTTTTCAATAATATTTTTATAGGATTTATATTCGGAACAATTTTTACGCAGCCATATTAAAGTTAGCTGGAAAAAGAAAAATATTTCACGAGTCTTGTAATCAACGGATGAATACTAGTAGAGACTTAAGCCAGTGCTAAATGAAAATGGGCACATTCCGGTTATTTTTGGACCACCATTTCTAGCCACTGCTAAATCTGTCATAAATTGCCAAAATTGTATGCTTCGACTATCACTTGGAGATATGACAACTGAACTTAATGTGTTTGGCTTGTGTTGACAACCTCTCTGCACGGATGATCCATGTGAGGTTAATATGATCCAAAGTTCTGTCAATGAAACTTTCATTCACTTCATCTGTGATGACCCGTTTGAGAAGTCTCTGTCCACCATTAACCTAGACTTCAATGAAAATGGTACACAGGAAGTACGCGTTGTATTTGATGTATCTGTAACACCCCAATTTTTCAATAAAATGGAAAATTACGAAAATGCCCCTAAATTATTAAATTAATTATTTTGTGATGTCAAAATAAGAAATGTTGGGGCCCATTGCTCAAATTAAGGTCGTATGAGCACATTATATATATATCAAGTTGATTTGGATGGGTTATGTACATCAATTGGGTTGGAAATGGCTAAATGGGTCAAAGGGCTCAATTGGACCCAATGGGTCAAAATGGATGATTTGACCATTGTGTAAGCTTAAATTAAATAGGGTTAAGCCTATTTGATTGGAAATCAAGTAGAGAAGAAATGGGTAGGCATGATCCATATGAGAAAACCACTTACAAATGTCCAAAATACCATAATTGGGTCATAGAGTCAAAAACGGGTCAAGGAACTAAAGGGGGGACCCAACGGGTCGGGTTGACCAGTTTGACCACGGATGACCGTGTGGGCCCTCAATTGAACTCAAGTGTGAGTTAATTCAACTTGAGTTGGGTTGATTTGAAATGAATTGACTCAAACTTAGTGCATTAAAAGTGATGAGTTGGATGAGTTGGTTTAGAATAAAAATATTCCGAGTTAGGTGAGTCAAGAGGAGATGGAAATGAGTTGTATTCTCACACAACAATTAATCTGAATTAATCTCAGCCGTTGGTATGAAAGGGTGCTTTGGCAAAGCCAAAAGACACCAAGGTTGGGCGGCACCTCTTCATGAAGGGTTGCATTGGTTCATTTCCCATGTGATACAATGTTTGGCACCAAGGGGTACAATGTTTGGCACCAAGAGGTGTCTTGGTTAACACCCTTTGCCCCATCGTTTTTAACAACATTAATGAGGGAGGATGAATGGGAGTTGGGGGGCTGAAACTATAAAAGAAAACCTAACCATACATGGCCGTTTTTCACACCAAAGAATCCAAGAATTCCCATCTCTCTCTCCCTCTCTCCAATTCGTTTTCTTGGCTGAAGAGCAGAGGTTTGGCATCAGTTAATCAAGCCTAAACCAGCAAGGAATTAAGGAAAGAAAGAAGAAATAAAAGGGAGAAATCAAGGATCAAAGACAAGAAGAAAACTTGGAAAATTTGGTAAGTATTTTATGTGTTATTTGGTTTAATAACATGGAATGAATGGGGGTGAATTGGGCCATGGTTATGGCCGAATACACCAAGGTTTTAACCTTGATTAAGAGAGGCTTTAAAATGGTAAAGATGACCATTGGGTTCGGCCACCATGGAGGGCCGAACCCCATGTAAAAGTTAGGTTGGTTTTCATATTTTGAAACATGGAAACCATGGAGTTTTTGGTGGACTATTTTTGAGTTTTATTGAGACTCAAATGCATGTTTTAAATAGGGTTAAAAACATGGATCTGAATGATATAAGGACTGAAGGTACCATGGGTCTAAATCAACGGTTTAAAATTGATGAATTGGACCATCAGGATTGGCCATCTTGGATGGCCGAATCCCACGAAGTTTGATGGTCATTTGGACAAATTGATGAACTTAGTTGGATGGTCTTGAGAGGTAATAAGGCAGCAAAGTTATACTGATACTATGACACCTAAAAACATGTTTGAAAGAACAAAACATAGACATGAGGTTCGGCCACCTTGGATGGCCGAACCCCATGTTAGTATTTGATGATTTTGATGAGTTTAAAACCATATAAACTATGGTGTTTGATGTAATTTGGTGAAGTTTAACTTGTTGTTATTGGTTGGCCAATGTAGGGCTGAACCATGTCAATATTAGGGTTAAGATTACTGATTCAAATTATGGGTAATTGATGGATCAATCAGATCAAGAGAACTATTGGGTTCGGCCATATGCATGGCTGAACCCCATGGGCTGTTTTTGGAATAAATGGACTAAGTTCATAGTTTGTGTTTGATATTATTCCCATGATTTTGTAAAGGGTTTAAAGTATTGTAATGGAGAACCATTTGATGATGGAAGAGTGGGAATACAAGATTCGGCCAAGTATAGGGCCGAATCCCATAAAATGACAAACTCTAAGTTAATGATGTTCGGCCATGGGCATGGCCGAACCCCACATGATGTGGATGGGTCGTAGATGTGATTGAATAAGTTATGACTTGCTGATATAAGGTACAGGAAGTCGAACGACGCGCGAGTCGTGACCGGGTGACGCGAAAGAAAGATCAGTTACTGAAGTGATTCTTCAGTAGGTTTCCTACCTACTTGTTACCACGGTTTTTACCCAGTTTTCTTATGATACTCTTGTTTTAATATATGTGTTTCAAATGATATATTATGCATTAACAAATGGCATGCAGGCATTGGCATCTCATGCATGGTCATGGGATGATGAATGAGGTTCTACAGTGTTACAATTATGGGTTACGTCCTCCTTAGGCGATGAGAGTTCCGCCAGGAAGAGTAACATGATGATCATAGTCACAATGGTCTCCTTGGGTGAAGAGAGTCCCGCCAGGAGGACTAATACGTGATATGAATCAGTCAGTGATGAAGAGATGGAAGTTGTATTGTGATTTATCTTGTCGGTGCATGGCACGACAAGTGATGGCTATGGATGTACATGATGGGGGAGGCTCATTGCATGTGCATACATCATAGCATTGTTTTACCTGTTTTGATGATCATATATTATGATATGTATATGCATGTTTTATATGCTAACATGTGGTAGCCCTGATTCGGGAACCTACTGGGCGCGTTGATCTAACGCCCTAATTCTATCATCAGAGGAGATTGCAGGTACAAGCAAAGGGAAAGGAAAGGTCGTTGACCGGGAGGGGAGCCAAGCCTAAGTGCTTGAATGAAGGACTGAACTACTTTATATTACTGTCTTTTGAATACTTTTGTGGGACATGTAATAATTCACTACTTGCTATGGTTTGAGTAGGTTGATAACATTTGGATGTTTGATCTATGATAAGTAATGTTTAGGACTGTTACTTGCTATCTCGTCTTTCTATTCCGCAATTAATCTAGATTATTCCGCATGTTGATGTTAGCTCCATGTGTGATTCATTATCGTGGTCTATTCCATGTACACATGGGTGGCCAGTTAAGGTTCAGACTTGGGTAGTCTGAACTTAACTCGCGTCGTGACGCCGCCCGCTCTCTTTTGATGTTTTATTATTACTTTTAAAAAAAAAAAATGGACTCTGAAATTCTCAGAGAGGGCGGGGCGTTACAGTATCTCCATTTGAGCAGAAAGTCGTAAAATTTGAATCTCTCCTTGTTAGTCCATCTGTATTGTCTCCTTCTGTCGAGAAGCCACCGAAGTTAGAACTCAAAACAGGTCTTGAAACTCTGAAATATTTTTATCTCGGACAATTAGCGTTACATGTTATCATAGCTTCCGATTTAAATTCTAAGCAGGAGTCTAGACTCCTGGCTGTTTTAAGAGATCACTGGGAAACTATTGGATGGTCCATCGTTGATCTCAAAGGAATTAGTCCCTCTGTGATCATGTATAAAATCCACTTGGAAGAAAACTTCAAGACTTCTAGGGAACCACAGAGAAGACTAAATTCGGCGATGCAGGAAATAGTGAGAGGAAAAGAAATTTAACTTCTCGAAATGGGTATTGTTGATGTGTTTTAAATTTATAAGTCTACAAGCGCATGAACCATTTATAGTATAGCGTTATAAGTGCGAGGTCGATCCCACAGAAAACAAATATAATAAATATATATATACACAAACTAAAATATATGATTTTGAAATTTTATGTTTTTAGGAAATTTAGATCTCAAATTAATCTAATCCCAAGAAATCAATCCTGTTCTCATGAATGTAATTCCATGTGAACAAATGTTAGTTTTAATAAATAGATCCAAAAATTAGAACACTAATTAAATATAATTAAGAGAATGGATTAATTTAGAATTTATAAACAATCTCACACAATATTAAGATCACAAAATTAAAGATCCAATTAAATTAATTCTCAATCTAGTTAATACATATGTTAGGGCGGTGATTTGAATACAAGACATTTAAAATACATGATGAAAGAATTAAAGAATTTAAAATTAGAATAATTAAAATACAACATACAAGCAAAAAAAATTGAAAAACAAAACAAAACAAACATTGAAAATAAATTGACAATAAAAGTAAATGACAGAATATAAAAATGCATAATTGAAGGGTGGTTATTGGAATAGATCCTTCATCACACAAAATAAATAAATTTTAGCAAAATCTAGGGCTGAAATTCGGGTAAAAATCCGTCGTTCAATTCTTGGTCATCCTCAAAACCAAGAACTATAAACTTTAATTTTAAGAAATCAGGCCTTAGTAACTTAGATTCAACACTTACAACCTAATTTCTAACTATTTCATGTCCAATTTAATAAAAAAAAATCATAAACACAAAATCAAATCAAAACAATCATCAATTAAGTCCAATTGGATGTTTCAGGACCCTAAAGGAATATTTTAATTTTATTTAATGAAAGAATTAATACAGGCATCTATAAATTGATTACAAGAAAGACAAAGGAAAATATGCTCCTGTCTTCTTTTCTTTTGCTCCAGCCTTGGTCCTCTTGTCCTCTAGGTCAAATTCGATTTTAAAAATGGTGGAATGGGGTATCTATAGGACTTGGGACTGGCTAGATGGTGGAGATTAAATCTTGTTTTGAGTTGGTAAATGGATGGCATGGATTGGATCTGACTTATGGTGAATGGATGGGATTTAAGATAGAAAATATAGGGCTTACTGTAGGTGTACACGAATTTTAGGAGTGGTGGCTTGGTGCCTAAGTAGAGAATGAGAGGAAACAGGATTTGAGAGAGAAGATAGGACATGGTCGAATTTGGTTATGTAGATTAGGGTTTTGGGTAATGCAATGCATGATTATGAATGGCTAAGATTAAAGCTAACATGAATGGATGGATGGAATTTATTAGATGACGTGGAATTACTAAAATAAAATGGATCTAAAAGATAGGAGAGAAATCTTGTGTGACATGGAGAAAGGGTGGAAAATCGAATGGCAACTAGATGGATAGTGTAAAAATCGTGTAGGAATATTTTTGGATTGGATTGGGAGCAAAACTAGGATCTAGGTGAGATGGACATGAGGTGGATGGATTAGAGAGGAAACTTAGGGATTTCATGCGTTGTGCACTAGATCTAGGGTTTTATGAATTAATGGCTATCATTGAATGTCCAAAATCTAATGTCTTAAATATATGATGGGTGATCACAATGGATGGATGATAATATGATGCATGGTTGATTATTAAAAATCTAAGATTAATCTAAATGATGGAGGGATTGGATGGCCTAGATCTTATCATGATGGATGTATGGTTTGGATTTGATAGGTGGATCTAGGGTTTCCAATGTTTAGTGATATGAAATGAATTGTATGGATGAGATGCATGAGATGAATGGTTTGTATTGCAAGGACAGGGGGGTTTTGGATATGGGCTTACGTGGATTTGGGCTTAGGATTTGTAAAATTCGAATATGAGCCATGGAGCATTGGATATTGGATTAGGCTTGGACTTCAACTGCTTGGACTTGGGCTTGCTGGACTTGGATTCACATTGGCTTGGTCCACATTGGTAAATGCACATGGAGTGCTTGACTTGGCCCAATGTTCTGACATTTGGAGCAAAGCTTGGCCCATTCGGAGTGGATCTCTGGCCCATGTGTAACGCCCCGCCCTTTTTCACTCATCGAAAATCAGAGTATATTTTTTTTTTTTTTATAAATGAGTGAGAGAGTGGGAACGTCACGACGGGAGTCAAGTCCGAGTTTCCAAAAACCCGACCCTTAACTGGCCACTTCTATTTGTGTGTGGATTAAGTTCACTTAAACACTTCACACGCTCGAAGTATACTTGCGGAATTACCATATAAATAAAATACCATTCATATACATGACATTAATAAGCAAGGAAACCAATCACCATAAAAATTAACTGAAATATAAATATCATTAAACCATAGCAAAAAAATTCTAAGTTATTACAATCCCAAAAGTATCAGTTCTCTCAATACATCACTCCAAAATCAAGCTATGTAATATAATAATAAATCTACCCAAGCACCTACACTTGGCTCCCATCTTATCCCATGTCCTTGCCATTTCCTGTTCCATCATCTATAGGGTAGAAGTAGGGCATTAGTCAACGCGCCCAGTAGGAATTCCAAATAGGGTTATGCACACATAGGATCACTTTAAAATCAATATAAAAAACGTCATATCATGTTTGTAAACCATTTCATAAGTAATAAAATACAATGCATGATTTCCAAAACATAATCATGCTTACTTATGCATCATGCCATGGGTGTCAATGCCAAATGATCCCTCACCCAATTCCATATCCATCCACATCATATATAAATGGTCTCCTCGATAAATCACCATATCGAGGTGTTCCCTTGGCCAATTACTTCCATAGTGTTTTGTGATGTACCACCAGGTCACTGTTATACCTCCCCACATATGTTAATCGGAATTACCGAATGGAATGTGGACTCCTCTCCACATATGTTAATCAGAATTACCGAATGGAGTGTGGACTCCTCCCTTGTGTTCCCTCCCATGCCATGCATGAGATAATGAGTGCAAAAATGCAATTTCATATCAAATTACATAATATCATTGAAATTCAGTTCATAAAACATAACCATTTGTTTAACCAAAGTAAAATCATCATATATGGAAATAAAACTAGTAACACAATTATATATAAGATCCACATGTATCTCAATAAGGTAGGAATCCTACCAATGTCAAAGATACCGTCTTTTCCTTGTTTTACAAGAATACTGCTATCGGTCACGTGAAACGAATCGAACCTCATTACCTTATAAAGTTCAAACATATATATTAGTTTGATTTTCCATTTCAATTTCGACATCCCTATCTCCATCTAAGTTCCATGTTCGTTTCCCAACGCATTTATGCATTCCTTGTCCTTAATCTGTTTAAGATCCTCAATGGGGTTTTTACTAGCCCAAAACAGTCCCAAATTCAACCATTTAGAGACTGAAAAATCCGTCCCAACTGTGGCAGCTTTCACTACCCAAAACAGTCCTTAAGTTCAGCAATTTATAGACTGGATATCAGTCCCAAAAACCAGCCATCAACTGGTCCTAAAACTGATCCAAAACTGGTCCAAAAACTGGTCCAAAACTGGTGTCCTTTTGTATAACAGTCCAAGCCTTTTCATTCCCTCTCTTAATGGTTTTACTTAACCAAGGTGTCCCTTGGCTTAACCAAGGAGGCCCTTGGCTTAAACCAAGAAAACCATTTAACTTCCAATGTGCCCCTTGGTTCATACCCTTTGAGATGGAAGTCTTTCCATCTACTCCACCCAAGTCACCTTAATTCAACTTGAACTCATTTCCCAACTCAAGCAACTTAAGTCTTTAATTCAACTTAAACAAATAAGTTCTTAACTCAATTCAATTTGCAACTTAATTCTATTTGAACTCACTCATTTGTGGTTGACCAAGTCAACGTCGACCATGACACATGGCACTTGGGGTCCCACTTGGCCATGTCACTTGATGATGTGGCATTCATGCTTAGTTGCTCTCATGTGATGACTTGTATGCCACTTGGCAATGCCACCTCACTTGATGAGGTGGACTTTAATTCATTAATTATCCATTTCAGCTAATTTATTTAAACTCACCCAATTACTTAAAATTTAGCTCACTCATGACCCATTGGGTCATAATTGGGTAATTGAGCCATTTGGGTCATAATTGGGTAATTAACCTATTTGGGTCATAATTGTGTAATTGATCCATTTCGACTTTTAATTTCAAAATTTCATTAAATCACAATCCAAATGGATCAATCAAATATATTTATAATCTAAGGAAAATCCGGGGTGTTACAATATTACCCTCTTTTTGAAAATTTTACCCCGAAAATCGAGCAAAGTAAGGTTTCAAACAATCATACAAATAGCTCAGGATGAGCTGCTCTCATTTCTGACTCCAGTTCCCAAATGGCTTCCTCATTACCATGTCGGTTCCCTACCACTTTGACAAACGAAATTGCTCGGTTCCGTAACACCCTTTGTTCTGTCTCAATCACTCTCACAGGCCTTTTGACGCAAGATACGTCGCTTTTCACCTCTATGTCTTGCACATTCAGCATGTGCAAGGGATCAGGATTGTACTTCCTCAACATAGAAACATGGAACACATCGTGTAGTGATGACAACTGTGGAGGGAGTATTAGACGATAGGCCACTTCCCCCAACCTCTTATGGATTGGAAAGGTTCCCACAAATCTGGGTGACAGCTTCCCTTTCTTTCCAAATCTCATGTGTCCCTTTCGTAGTGAGACCTTCAAGAACACTAAGTCTCCCACTTCAAACTCAAGGAATCTCCTTCTCTTGTCTGCGCAGCTCTTCTGTCAACTCTGTGCAGTGAGCAAATATTGTCGTATCACCTTAATCTGTTCTGGGGTCTCTGCAACCAGCTCAGGTCCAATAAGTGCAGGCTCACTGGTCTTTGTCCAACACACTGGAGATCTGCATGGTCTACCATATAATGCCTCAAACGGAGCCATCTTGAGCCTTGCTTGGTCACTATTGTTGTATGAGAACTCAACCAGTGGTAGATGATCTTCCCAACCACCCTTGAAGTCTAACATGCAAGCTCTCAGCATATCCTCTAAGGTTTGTATTGTGCGTTCCGACTGACCGTCGGTCTGTGGATGGAAAGTTGTGCTGATTAACAAGTTTGTCCCCATAGCTGACTGCATGCTCTGCCACACCCTGCCGGTGAATCGACCATCTCTATCGGACACAATTGTCCTGGGGATACCATGTAGCCTGATGATATCCTTAATATACCGCCATCCCAAAGTCTCAGACGAGTCTGTCATCTTGATTGGGAGAAAATGCGCAGACTTGGTCAAACGGTCCACAACAACCCATATTGCATCGTTACCTTTTGATGACCTTCGCAGTTCTGTCACAAAGTCCATGGAGATGTGTTCCCATTTCCATTCCGGCACTGGTAAAGGTTTGAGCAATCCTGGTGGTTTCTAATGTTCTGTCTTAATTTGTTGACAAGTAAGACAATGAGAAACAAAATCAGTTGCATCTCTTTTGAGTCCATGCCACCAATAATGTCTCTTCAGGTCATGGTACGTTTTGGTGCTACCTGGATGAATAAAGAGTTTTGTTTGATGAGCTTCGATCAACAATTCTCTTCTACAGCTTTGAGGCACATATGTCCTCCTTCAGAATAAGAGACCTTGTCCATGTCATAATTCCCATTCTGGTATATCTTCCCCAATTGACATTTTAGCCCATATTTCATCCACTTCCGGATCTGTCTGCTGTTCTTGCTCAATCTTGGAAACCATGCTAGACCGTTCCATCAGATTATACATACTCCCACGGTCCTTGATGTACAAATTGAATTCTCGGATGGTTGTCAACATTTCCCATTCCTTCATAATCAAACTAGCCACTGTTGCATGGGACATGCTACTGAGGGCATCCGCCACTTTGTGCGCCTTTCCAGGATGATATCGTAGTGCAAACTCATAATCTTGTAGATATTTCATCCATCTGCGCTACTCTCATATTGAGCTCCTTCTGATCAAACAGATACTTTAAACTCTTATGGTCAGAAAATACTTCAAATTTCTCAGCATATAGGTAGTGTCTCCAGCTTTTGAGAGCGAAGACCACTGCAGCTAATTCCAGATCATGAGTGGGATAGTGGCGTTCATGAATTTTCAGTTGCCTTGAACCGTATGCCACTATATGATGACTTTTAGTGAGAGAGCACCCAAGTCCTTCTCTTGAAGCGTCACAGTATACTTCATATCCCTTGCCTCTTTCAGGCAAAATCAGAATAGGAGCAGTGGTAAGCTTCTATTTCAGATCCTTAAATCTTTGGTTGCACACACCAGACCATTCAAATTTGACTCCTTTCTGAGTGAGTCGGGTGAGTGGAGCTACAATCTTGGAGAAGTCCATAATAAACTTCCGATAGTAGCCAGCCAGTCCTAGAAAGCTGCGGATTTCGTCACATTCTTCGGAGCTTTCCAGTCTCTAACTGCTGCCACTTTAGCCAAGTCCACGGCTAGTCCTTCTACTGATATGACATGTCCTAAGAAATTGACCTCAGATAGCCAGAGCTCACACTTGCTTGATTTGGCATATAATTGATTCCTCTTCAAGGTGTCCAAAACTATCCTACGATGCTCAGCATGCTCCTCCCGACTGGTAGAATAAATCAGGATATCGTTAATGAAAACAATCACTAACTTATCCAGAGAAGGTCGGAAGATTCTATTCATCAAGTTCACGAACACAGCTGGTGCATTGGTGAGTCCAAAAGACATGACCACATATTCATACAGTCCAAACCAAGTTCTGAAAGCCGTCTTCTCTATGTCCTCATCCGTGACACGGATTTGATGGTAGCCTAACATCAGATCAATTTTTGAGAAATAGCTGGAACCTCTAAGTTGATCAAACAGATCATCAATTTGGGGTAGAGGGTACTTGTTCCTGACCGTCAGCTAATTCAACTTCCTGTAATCTACACACATCCGAAGAGTACCATCCTTCTTCTTCACAAATAATACTGGTGCTCTCCAGGATGAACTGTTGTTCCGGATGCATCCTAGTCTTAGCAACTCATCAATTTGTTTCTTTAGCTCTGACATTTCTGATGGGACCATTCGGTAATGCGGTAATGATACAGGAGTAGTGCCAGGATAAAGTTTGTTCTCGAAGTTAATCTCCCTTCTTGGAGGTAAACTACGGAGTTCTATCGAAAATACCTCTGTGTAGTCTTTCACTACCGCAGGTAGTTCAGCCATCGGTGCCTTGTCTAGTATGATGTTCAATACAAGATGGTTCAATTATTCATGTAGTCTCCTGGTCATAGGGATGCTCTGTCTGTTGGCATGTACTACAAACCATTTTCCCTTGGGTGACCAAAATATCACCATGCGAAGATGACAGTCAATGCTGGGCTGGAAGGTAGCCAACCAATCCATGCCAAATATGATGTCGTACTCTGTCATCTCGAGTACCAGATAGTTGAACTCAAATCTGAACCCAGCAAGTTCAGTATTTACAGAGGTGCAGATTAGACCCAGTGATGTGTCTCCAATAGGGGATACAATAGTAAGTGCAGTGGACAGTTGTTGTACTAAGGTGCCAGTAGCAGATATAAAGGAGTGGGATGTTTATGAATCAAATAATGCAAAGGCTTAAGAACTACCAACTACTGCCATACCTTGAATCACCGACTGATCCACTGTCTCTGGAGGAGGAACCAAAGTATGCAGTTGTCCAGATCCTGTCGGAATAGGTGCCCGTCCTGTTTGGTTATGTGCTCTAGATGCTTGTGACTGAGATGGTCGAGCTGGAGGATGGAAAGAACCCCTGGAGTGAGTAGGTCTATTGTTCTGCGGACACTCCCTCTTGAAATGGCCCTACTGGCCACACTGAAGACATGTGCTAACACCTCGAGGAACCTGTGAGACTGGTCCTGATGTAGAGGGATGATTGAGACGAAAACCTCCAGTGGACCCAGTAGAAGGTGAGGGTCTCCCAAGGCTGGGTCTGAATCTCTTGTGCGAGCGGAAAGTACTTCCCCCACTCTGACCTCGTCGGTTATCCATAAACCTAACTGTCTTTGTCAGCTCTTGCTCGGCTATGCTAGCTCGACTAATCACCTCTGCCAAAGTAGCTGACTTGAAGATAGTGACTTTGGCTCTTATGTTAGGTCACTTGCCTCGTTCAAACTTTCGGGCCTTCTTGGATTCCGTGTCCACCATGTATAGAGCATAACATGATAGACAGAGGAATTCTTGATAGTATTCAGCGACAGTCCTGTTACCTTGAATCAAAGATATGAATGCTTGTGTCTGCCGCTCCTTCTCTTCCTCTGGAAAGTAATGGTCCAAAAACATCCCAACAAACTGGTCCCAGGTCATCTTTGTCCTATCTGCCGCTGGAATCTGGGTTTGTTGAAGTTCTATGACTCTCCACCATTTACTGGCATCGTCTACCAATTGTGAAGTAGCCAGCAGTATTCTGTCCTCATCACTGGTGATCTTAAGTAGCTTCAAGATCTTTGTGATATTTTCTATCCAATTCTCTACACCTGCGGGTCCCTCCTTCCCCTTGAAATATGGGGGACGTCGTTGTTCGAAGTCTCTGACCATTGTTCGGCCCTGGGATTCATTGGTAGTAGTAGTAGTGCCTCCGTTGCCGTTCTGATGTTGCTGTAACAAGGAGGTGACTACTGCCTGCACTAAGTTCTGCAACTCGGGAGGTACGACAGAAATATTCACGTTGTTCTCTCCATCTTCCCGATTCGGGTTCCGTCGGACACTTCTCTTTCTTCGTGGAGGCATTTTCCTAAGTCATCAAAACATTGGTTGACTTAGTTTTCTACTAAGGATTTGTGTTCAAATACTTTGGAATTACAATTGATTCGATCATCATAGGGAGGGGAAAGTTCTGTTTAATTCTCCTATATATCACTTTGTGTTTCTTTCATGGGGAAATTGCCAAAGTATCATCTTGTACTTCTTGTTTTGGGGAGATTTTCTAGATATCACATGATGTTTCTTGTTCGGGGAGGGACAACCTATTTCGCTATGTTTGATAAATCTACAATTTATAGTGATTGTCCTTCCCTTGCTGTTGTTTTTCTCATCAATGGTTGTTCTCATATTGAATGCTTACAGTCTGATTCTCATCAAAGTAAATTAATCCAGCCCCCGTGCAACAGACTCCGAAGAGTCGGTCAGTTGGGATTCTTATCTGTCAGTGAGACATGATACCGCATTAATCTGACTTTGCTTGACTCAACACTTTCGATTTCGCTCTAATACCAACTGTAATGCCCCACCGTTTTTCACTCGTCGAAAATTAGAGTATATTTTTTTTATATAAATGAGTGAGAGAGAGCGGGAACTTCACGACGCGAGTCAAGTCCGAGTTTCCAAAAATCTGACCCTTAACTGGCCACTTTTACGTGTACGTGGATAAAGTCCACTTAAACACTTCACATGCTCGAATTATACTTGCGGAATTACCATATAAATGAAATAACATTCATATATATAACATTAATAAGCAAGGAAGCCAATCACCATAAAAATTAACTGAAATATAAATATCATCAAACCATAGCAAAATAATTCTAAGTTATTACAATCCCAAAAGTATTAGTTCTCTCAATACATCATTCCAAAATCAAGCTATGTAATATAAGAATAAATCTGCCCAAGCTCCTACACTTGGCTCCCATCTTCTCCCATGTGCTTGCCATTTCTTGTTCCATCATCTATAGGGTAGAAGTAGGGCGTTAGTCAACGTACCCAGTAGCAATTCCAAATAGGGTTATGTACACGTAGGATCACTTTAAAATCAATATAGAAAACGTCATATCATGTTTGTCAACCATTTCATAAGTAATAAAATACAATGCATGATTTGCAAAACATAATCATGCCATGGGTTTCAATGCCAAATGATCCCTCACCCAATTCCATGCCCAACCACATCATATATAAATGGTCTCCTTGATAAATCACCATATCGAGGTGTTCCCTTGGCCAATTACTTCCACAGTGTTTTGTGATGTACCAACAGGTCACTGCTATACCTCCCCACATATGTTAATCAGAATTACCGAATGGAGTGTGGACTCCTCCCCACATATGTTAATTAGAATTACCGAATGGATTGTGGACTCCTCCCCACATATGTTAATCGGAATTACCGAATGGAGTGTGGATTCCTCCCCACATATGTTAATCGGAATTACTAAATGGAGTGTGGACTCCTCCCTTGTGTTCCCTCCCATGCCATGCATGAGATAATGAGTGCAAGAATGCAATTTCATATCAAATTACATAATATCATTGAAATTCAGTTCATAAAACATAACCATTTGTTTCACCAAAGTAAATCATCATATATGGAAATAAAACCAGTAACACAATTATATATAAGATCCACATGTATCTCAATAAAGTAGGAATCCTACCACTGTCCAAGATACCGTCTTTTCCTTGTTTTGCAAGAATACCGCTATCGGTCACGTGAAACGAATCGAACCTCGTTACCTTATTAAGTTCAAACATATATATTAGTTTGATTTTCCATTTCAATTTTAACATCCCTATCTCCATCTAAGTTCCATGTTCGTTTCCCAACGCATTTATCCATTCCTTGTCCTTAATCCATTTAAGATCCTCAATGGGGTTTTTACTAGCCCAAAACAGTCCCCAAATTCAACCATTTAGAGACTGAAAAATCAGTCCCAACTGTGGCAGCTTTCACTACCCAAAACAATCCTTAAGTTCAGCAATTTATGGACTAGATATCAGTCCCAAAAACCAGCCATCAACTGGTCCTAAAACTGATCTAAAACTGGTCCAAAAACTGGTCGAAAACTAGTCCAAAACTGGTGTCCTTTTGTATAACAGTCCATGCCTTTTCATTCCCTCTCTTAATGGTTTTGCTTAACCAAGGTGTCCCTTGGCTTAATCAAGGAGACCCTTGGCTTAAACCAAGAAAACCATTTAACTTCCAACGTGCCCCTTGGTTCATACCCTTTGAGATGGAAGTCTCTCCATCTACTCCACCCAACTTACCTTAACTCAACTTGAACTCATTTCCCAACTCAAGCAACTTAAGTCTTTAATTCAACTGAAACAAATAAGTTCTTAACTCAACTCAATTAGCAGCTTAATTCTATTTGAACTCACTCATTTGAGGTTGACCAAGTCAACGTCGACCATGACACATGGCACTTGGGGTCCCACTTGGCCATGTCACTTGATGATGTGGCATTCATGCTTAGTTGGCTCTCATGTGATGACATGTATGCCACTTGGCAATGCCACATCACCTACATGCTACCTCACTTGATGAGGTGGACTTTAATGCATTAATTATCCATTTCAACTAATTTATTTAAACTCACCCAATTACTTAAAATTTTGCTCACCCATGACCCATTGGGTCATAATTGGGTAATTGACCCATTTGGGCCATAATTGGGTAATTAACCTATTTGGGTCATAATTGTGTAATTGACCCATTTCAACTTTTAATTTCAAAATTCCATTAAATCACAATCCAAATGGATCAATCCAATATATTTATAGTCTAAGGAAAATCCGGGGTATTACACCATGGATATTGATTTCAAACTCTTGGCCTCTTTAATTGCAGAATTCTCTTACTTGGAATTAAATAATTATCCAACCACTTAAAATCTAAATATTGAATTAATCTAGACTCTCATACTTCGATCCACATTAATCAATTTACATTTTAAATCCTAAAAGTGGTATGAATTATTTATAAAATTCCAAACCTTCCAATTTAAGCTCACTCCTGGCAATTATCCACTATTTTGTGACTTTTTCCAGTATTTTCCAAATTTATCTACAAAACTAGAAAATTATATTAAATGCATCTGTTAGTGCCCCGGCTTTGTCGAATCCCTATAATTGTCAATTCCATGACTCGGGAAGAAGCACTTGCTTGAAGTTTGAATACTCAAGGTGATTAAGATTGCAAATCATGCTCCACCAGATTAAAACACATGGTTATCACAATCACAAAACAGATATTTGTCCATAGATGACTTTAGGTGGTACCCACTCCTTTGGAGGACCATTCCTCGACTTAGGTCAACAAATGGTAAAATCATAAAAAGCCTAGAAAGGAAGCATGATAGTGAATGGAAGCGAACATGGAAATATGAATTGAGTTCACTGTCAGCTCGATCAGTCGTTCTCACTGACCCCTTGGTGGACACAAGATCGACTCATCGTGGTCAAAGACTAGTCGGCCAGATTGACAAAGGTTCTGAAACATTGAACTATCATTCTGGGTATGCCTTTGATCGAGAGTCTCTTATGCACCGACCCCTCGGTGATGAACTTAATGACCACTCGCGGTCAACGACTCGTCGATGATAACTTATGAGTTCTGGAACTTAGAACTCAAGTGGACTCTCGAGAAAACAAACATCTCGGTAATTCAAGACCGATCAAGAGTACCAGGACCAAACCCTCGGTAAAGGACGACAGGTCGTTCTGGGCAGGACAAGTTTCGAGACATGAATCTCTGTCAGCATGGTGTTGTCCCAGATCGAGACCCTTGTATGGACCGACCTCTCAGTGCCATGACTGTCGACCCATCGGTGACACCGACCTGTCAACTGGGAATTAATTATGCCATTGGGAGTGCATTTAATGTGCAACGGTCAGGGGGTTGAATGGCAATAAATACAAACACTGACCCATCGGTGCCCCCAGCCTGTCGGTACTGGACAGTTTGAAAAACTGTGTTGACTCCTCTATAAATATGAAAGTTGTGTGATCATTTAATCATCTTCCTTGACAAAGGAACGATCAACTCTCTTCTGCCTACACCTGAGAATCAAATAAACCAATCTATTGATTGAGGTTGTGAAAATAGAGAGAGGGGAAATGATATGCAACTAGGATAGATATTGGTAGAACCAATTTCCTAGTCACCCTGAGATTGTGATTGCTCAACGACGGCTACTAGGTGGAACATCGGGATTAACTCGGGCACACATTGGGTGGATCTTTGAGAAGCGCACATCATCGAGAAAGAGCTACAAAGGCAAGTGTTTCATGGTTTTAATTTTGTTTAAAACATTTATCCTGAGATAGTGGATTAATGAGGCTCGGATTCGAAACCACTATAAAAATTCTAGAGTGTCGTCTCTATCACATGTGGTGGGTGGAATTCATAGCCAATTCGAATAGGTGGAATTCTTATTCTACATGTGGTGGGTGAAATTCCCAGCCAAATGATTGAGGTGGAATTCATACTCTAGTTGTGAGGGTGTAAGTCCTCACTTAGTGGATTTGGGGATATCTCAAGGTTGATCCAGTCCTAACAATGGATGTAGGTTGGCTAACCGAACCATTATATATCTTGTGTCCTTGTGCTTGTGGTGTTAGAGCTAATTCCTTGTGTTGATTGCTTAATCACACTTGCTAACACACACACTTGATTGTTATATACGCTGCAATTAATTAATAAATCAAGTAATTTTTTAAAAGGACCAACTATTTTTAGATTGACCTATTCACGCCCCTTTTAGGGTCAATCGTGTTCTACGACCAAAGGGAGAACGTTCATTTTGTATTAGAGTCTCATGCTCTTCAGAAAGGATGTAACAATCCGAGTTGATACGTGCTAGAACAATGGCTATGAGAGAAACCCATGATATTTCCAAACCTCCATTGGTGATGAAAAATGGAAAGCAAAAATGAAAAACTTGAATTGTTTTCATCAATAAATATGCTTGGAAATAGGTGAATTGAAACTGGTCTAAACCTATGGAAGAAGTATTTGATTAACCCTCAAATTACATGACCACTCAGTCCAAAAACAAGTAGCTTGGATTTGTCATGAATGTCTATGCACTTTTATTTAAACACTAGTAGCTTTCATCAATGATGTCTCATAAAATGATTATGAGAGACTCATGAGATATGAAACATCATAAGAGGCTGAAAGAATCCATGAAGAAATTGCCTCCTCTAGCTCAATGGATGAAACCACCTATCTAAACCAATTAATGTATCGAGAGAAAAAGTTGACTGATTAAGTTCATCCATTGAAGAAATCCAAGTTGAATCATCTAAAGAATAAGAGGATGGAGTTAGGGAACGTGATGAGAGTGGTGACCTCCAAGTGTCTTATAAGACCGTGTACCAAGAGAGTTTAAAATAGGCTAAGGACCTTCACACTGCAAAATTTAAGAATGCCTAGCTCTCTAGTCAACTTCAAAATGGAAAATGAAGTTGGAAAATGTCTTAAAGATAACAATCTGAATTTGATCAGATTTGAAGTTGTCTCAAGACATGGTTGCCCAAAGTGATAGTACTCTCATGTTGGGATAACCTCAAGGTACAAATCTGGTGTTTTGATTCACAAAGTTAAGTGGGAAGGCATCTAAGATCAAAATCAGATTTGGAACAAGGCCATCATGGTGTTGTGGACTTAGATTCCAAGTCCCACTGTGGTTGTTCAAATGTGCGGAGGGATACCATTGTTGGTATCACATTTGAAACATGTTTTGGAAGCACCATTGTATCTTGCCTTCAATCCATATTCTTCTTTGATTGTTGGATTGATCTTATGCAAGATACTCGTGTTTACATGAAGGTTAGCACCATAGTATTGGATTGATCTTATGCCATGTGATTTGTGCATCTTTTGGAAATGAATGTAGGTTGTGCATTACCTCATGTATAGGGTGTGTATGTGCTTACGGATGATATGGTACACATATACAATGTTGTCTCATTTCAAGTTCTTAAACTTTTGAATCTCTTGTGGAATGAACATGCTCCATGCCTTAAAATTGATTTTTGGTTTGGTATGACTTACCAAAGGTGTTGATCAAATATGCTTATCTATAATCCATTTATGTACTAGCTCTTTCCAGGGAATGAACCTCATTTGAGTGTTTTTGAAAGAATGGTAAAATTGTTTATCATGTTTGAGTAATTACATGATAATAGGCATGAGAGATGAGTGGGTTGTGTCGTACTTCATTTCCATATGCATGTTAATTGTATTCAAAATGTGAAATGAATGTATGGTTTGTGTGTTTAGTGTTTCATTCCAATATTCGTTATTTTATACATTATGTGGAATGATTTGTGTTCATAGACACCTAGTCTTTGTTAAACCCTGGAGGTGCCGCATCTCATGACATCACACACTTGGGTAATATGTTTGAATTGGTAAATTAAATGTGCCCAAGGTCCTTGGATTAGATTGGATCGGTATTTTTAAGGTGGACTGACAATGGTAAAGTGATCCATGATCCATGTTTTTGTGCCTACCTTCATAGGGATGTATGGGATCTTCTAATGGCACAAAATCTGTGTGAATGTATGTATTTACACTGGAATTGAAAGGTGTATAAGAAAATCATGATGTACTGTGAACATCTCAAGCACACACAAACACCCCATCGTCCGTAAATCTTCAAATCATGGCGAAGGATAGACTAGTCGGAGGAACAGACATGCATCTACTGTTCTAAATCAGAACACTGTCTAGAAGGGGGAAAAATCGAAAGGATAGACAGGTCAATATTTCTAGACATGTCGATATAGACTAGTCGTTGGTCACGACCTATCGGTACGACAGAAAGATTAAGTTAAAAGATTTCTTTTTGTGAAAACGACAGATCATTTCAAAATTATCGCTAAGCTCTGGCGATTTCCCTTTTGCCTCCCTAGACCAGTCGATAGAACCTCTCGGAGCAATTTCCGACTGGAAAATCAGAGGGTTTCTGGTTCTCCCACCTCCAGTACCTTGAAAATCACGGATTTTGTGATTCCCGTTGGTTGGGCAAGATCTGTGCATTCTTCTCTCCTCCAGTGGTTTTGCTGTTTTTGAATTAAAGAAATGCATAGTGGAAAATGACAAGGAACAAGTCCCCAGTCATCATTGTGTCCTCTGATTCTGAGAATGATCATGCCACCTTGTCTAAGAAACCCAAATATAAGTGGTATCAAGGAGAATCTTTGTCTCTTCTGAATACTATAGCCCGTCGAGTCAAGACCCTCTCGAGGAGATCTCACAAGAAGAACTCACCACCACCCATACCTCGAAGGCAAATTGGTATTACCATTAGAGAACCTACCTCTCCTTCTCGGGTGTTAGTAGAAAAAGAAAGGCATGCTGAAAATAAGAGGATTAAGGTAAAAGAGGAGAAAAGAAAATAACAGATGGAAGATACAACGCCGAGTGTGACAGAGCTTTTATAAGACAACTCTATTTCTTCCTTGAAAAACGTCGGAATTGGAAAGAAAAATTGGTGCCTTAGCAACCTTCATAAATGAATCAATCCAAAGTCTTTCCACATTCATGGAAAAACTCAAAGAGAGTCCCCGATGAAAATCCCCTTCCCTCCCAACATCAACCCCTCAGGTGGCTCTACTTAGGATAGTTTTTCACATTTTGCTTGATCTGAAAAACTGTATATATTTATTATTTTATCTAAGCATCAATGACGCCCCCTCCAATACCATATGTACTACACATTTTGATTATCAATGATTGATATGGTTTGCTATGGTTTGATGTGTGCAATGTTGTGTTTGAATGCCTTCTATCTCTTGTCTATGCTTAACATGGTTTTTGTTAAATAGACTACCATGCAGGTTTGAATGAGTTGGTTTTGTATTGGCATGTTAGGGAGACATTGATCGGGCTGTGATGTTTAGCACCTGTCACTCGTCATGACAGTGTAGGGATGAAAGATGAGGCAAGCTTGAAAGAAAGGTTGGAGAAAAATAAACTTAGAGGCAACTAAGTTTATGGGGGAGTTAAGTCAAAACAAATAGAAAAGATAGCTTGGAGAATGAGGAAAAAGACTCCAAAAAAGGAAGGTAGGTAAGTTAGCTTCACCCCATTGAGAGAACACCTTTAAGACAACACAAGTCTTAAAGAGGGAGAAAAAGAAAAAAAAGTAATGCAATGGCAATTTGCATTGTACTGTAGGGGAGATCAATGTTTGAATGCATGAGAAACATGCATTGATCAATAGAAAGATTAAATGAGTTGGAAGTGAACTCATGGAAGCACTAAATGAAAGAAGAATGGGGGAGTGCTTGAAATCCAATTCCTTCAAAGTGAAAGGAAAATCGATGTCTGCTTACTAAACCTTTGTCAATTGTATGACAAACTGGGGGAGAAATTAGTAGAAGTTGTTAGACATCAAAGCCAATTTAGAGGAGTAATTGGTAAAATAGGGAGAAGCAATGGACATGGGAGAATGTCTATGCTTGGAGTTTTGGACTTCAAACTCAAAGAAGATTGGGGGAGAAAATCTTCTCAACACTAATAACTTGGATATGCTATGGGTAGTGTTGGTTTCTAGGAAATTATGGTGTATAAGGGAGGATGAATACAAATCTATTTTAGTCCATGGATACATATTTATGTTTTGGACTAACCCCTCTAATGATTTTCTAGTGTTGCTTGCTTATGTGCTTGAGCAGGAAAACATGAAATGAAGCAAACTGAACAAGAATATACGAAGATCAAGTCTTGTTTTTCCATTTGAATATGTACATATAATCTGTGTAATATTTTCTTTGTATTCAAATGTGATGTAATAAAGATGGGCTTGTAATTGGGTTAACTTCTAGATTTTTGTCATGAAATTGACAAAGGGGGAGATTGTTAGTGCTCCGGCTTTGCCGAGTCCCTATGTTTGTCAATTCCATGACTCAGAAAGAGGCACTTGTTAGAAGCTTGAAGACTCAAGGTGATCAAGATTGAAAATCATGCTCCACCTGATTAAAGCTCATTGTTATGGCAATCACAAGACAAGTATTTGGCCATTGATGACTTTAGGTGGTACACACACCTTTAGAGGACCATTCCTAGGCTTAGTTGAACAAATGGTAAAATCATAAAAAGCCTAGAGAGGAAGCATGAAAGTGAATTGGAAGCGAACTTGGAAATATGAATTCAGCTCACTGTTAGCTCGGCCAGTCGTTCTTACCGACCCCTCGGTGGAGACAGGGTCGACCCATCATGGTCAAAGACTAGTCTACCAGATTGACAACTTTGAACTGCCATTCTAGGTATGCCTTTGATCGAGATTCTCGTATGCACCGACCTCTCGGTGATGAACTTAATGACCCCTGCACTTAATTAATCAATCAAGTAATTTTTTTAAAAGGACAAACAATTTTTAGATGAACCTGTTCAACCCCCCCCCCCCCCCTCCTCTCCCTCTCTCTAGGGCCAATCATGTTCTAGCACCAAAGGGAGAACTTTCAGCATTTATATTTACAAAATAAAAACTAACTAATCAAATATTGAAGGGCAAAAATATAATTTTTTCTGGAGTCAACAAATACCCCCAAACTCAGATTTTGCTAGTCCTCGAGCAAAACTACATAATAACAAAAAACCTACTATAATCCTAATCTAACCTAGACTAAAGCCATACTACACCACTTTCGTTGGTTCTCTCGATTGCATTTAGCGTATGCAACAAGCCTTTAAATTCCTAGGTTACCCTAGTGGACGAGTTATAGTCTCATGAGAGCTTGCAATGATAATACCCACAAACATCCAAATTGTCTAGTCTTAGTTTTAGTTTCAGCAAAAACGTCTCGATAAAAATCTAGACATCATATGATTCCAAAATTTATTTTACAAAATTTATATCCGAAGTGTAGTGTGTGCTTAGCCAATATTAAATTAGTTTTCTTTTTCCAAATAGATATAACTACTTTCCGAAAATGCGCTTTGACTTCAAACCTCAATAGATATCTGTCAGAAAGATTAACGCTTAGAGGTTTGGGTTATTTTCTCTCAAAGGTAAATGTGAACGGAGTTTATGTATTCAAATCAAAATATCTCACATATGTATTAGAAAGACGATACATATCAAAGAAAATAAAGTATCTCATGAATGGATGTCATTTTCCAAAGAACATTGAGTCAAACACTATCATTTTCCGTCTTCTATTCTACACATGAAATACTATATTTCGACTTAAAATCAATAAGACTTCCTAATAGGACAAAATTTGGCTTAGGATCGGGTCAAATCAATGGTGGATAAAAGACTCTAAAAAGAAATATTTTGAACAGAAAAGTTAGTGATCTTCAAGATATAAAATGGCATATTGTTCCTCTATTTTATTTTCTTTTCAGCACTTTTCAAAATATTCATATTTTCTTTTCTTATTCTTTTCTTTTTCACATCCTTGTTTTGATGTCTAGATGTTCCCTTTTTTTTTTCTTTTTTTTCAGTGCTTGTTTTTTTTCTTAGAGTACCATCCCAATTTTGCATCTCTAACCTTTTCTGAGCTCTTAGAATAGGTCACAAATATTTCAATGAGGCGAAGACTCAATAACCGGAGTTGGGTACGGTAAATATGGCTAAACAATAATACAAGCTAATTTTTCAATAAGTCTCAACTGAGAACTATCAAGGTTAAATGACCATGAATAGGGTAGGCATGGAGACTCAAACGATCCAAAAATGGCCTAAATCATATCCTAAGTTTCATACAATCATTTCCTTGTTTCAAATAAATTTCGAAAATTTTCTAGTGTATCCCTCAAAAAATGGATTGACTTATATCCCTCAGAAACATAGATAGGCATTAAAGCTCATCAGAAAGTATCCAATACCACAAAATCGACAAGAAAGTAGAAATCGTCGACTTTCACCAGAACGTCGTTTATCACACCTCTTGGGATTTTCACAGATTGATCAGCTATTTGCAGTGTGATAGAGGTGGGTTTTAATTCTCATAAACCTAACTACTCATAAACAGAGTATGGCAGTAGGTTGACACTTGCTCCAAGTTCCAGTAAGGCCTTGTCAATTGTGTATGTACCAGTGGTGCATGATATGGTTGGGCACCTAGGGTCCTTATGTTTGATTGGAAATCGTTGTTGGAGGAGTGCAATTGCATTTTCTGCTAGAAATGCCTTTGTGGGTACATTAGTTCTTCTTTTTACCGTATAGAGGTCTTTGAGAAATTTGGCTTAAGATGGAACTTGATTGATGGCATCCAGTAGAGGGATATTGAGACTGACATGTTTGAATACCTCTAGTATATCAACATAAGGAACTCCTTTCTTTGTGTTCAACCTTTGAGGGTATGGATCCTTAGATACGTACGTTTTTCTAGCATAATGATCCGGTACAATTTGGACTGGAGATGTACTCAGTGAGTTATCCTCATGCTTGGGCTGACCAAGAATCTGGTCATCCTGTTGTTTAGGCATCAACTTTGTTATCAGCCTGGTTTTCTGATCTTAAAGTGGTAATCGATTTAACATCTTCTGGTCTAGATGATAAAATCTCATATTGTCCCTTTGGATGGGAAATAGGTTGACTGAGAAATTTGCCTTTCTCCTTATCTTTTATCGTGGTGGCTAATTGTCTAAGCTGTGTTTCAAATTTTTACATAGCCTAATGGGTAGGTTGCATGAACTGATGCAACATATTCTTAAAAGAAGGTCTACGTTGGTATGGATTGGATTGATAAGATTGATTTGGCTGGGATGGATGAAATGGCTGGTTTTGAGGTTGTTGGTATGGCTGATTTTGATATTGACGGGGTCCATTACTTACTAGAGGTTGATTTTTCGGCCAAGAGAAGTTCAGATGGTTTCGCCAATTAGGATTGTAGTTGGCAGAAAATGGTCCAAAATTATTGAATGCATTGGCCTGCTTAGTTGAGCACTCAACATTTGACACTGAGGATGGACAATTCGGGGCAGTGTCTCCAAGGTTAGAACACATGCACAAACCTCATTCTTCAATCCTAATGGTGGGTTTATCACTTGAGTTACTGCTAATGCATCTATCTTTTCGTTAGGTTTGCAATTGCAAGCTTAACATCGAAGTCATTGCTAACTTCATACAAACCTCCTCTCTTAGAGGTTTGCACTGAACTCTCCCTTTTAGAGAAGTCCCAACCTGAGAGTCTTCTGCTAAATTTTCCAAGAAGTTCCATTGTTCATTTTTATTTTGTTCCAAAAATGCCCCATTTTTAAAGTCTCAGCCAAAGTAAGGCTAGATGTGGTTAAGCCATCATAGAATAATTGCCGAATGTTGACAAGATGAAGAGCTAAGAAGGAAGCTTGGACTAGTGAAACGGACTTATGTATTTTGGGAGTAGTAGGACAATGTTATGTATTAAGAATGTTCATGTAATATTTGGGGAATGTAATGGTAATATAACTTGGAACTTTGTAATTAAGTGTTTGTATTTTACTCTAGTCTGTGGGAATTCCTTGTCTTTCTTTGAGATGTGTTTGGCTATTCATGCAAAGTTTAAAGTGTTTTTTCAATTTATACAAGTTTATGAGAGTGTGTGCAAAATATCATGCAAATCTAGTTAGCCCAGCCAAGGGTTGGATCTTCGGACTCGGACTTGGATCGTGTCGTGATGCTCGCCTTCCTCTCCACTAAAATATTCCTAATATATTACACTGATGACGGTTGTTAAAAGGAGGGACGTTACACTCATCACCCAAAAGACATGGCCCTCTCATGTGGTTCACTAATGGACCACCATCTCATCATACTTAAGATCGACATCACTAACTAAAACTAACATCCACAAGTGGCTACATGATCCCACAACCCAACATAGGTTATACAATATCTGGGTACATCTCATCAAGGCACTTTATCGTACTAGGAGTTTCAAAGACCTCCAACCCAAACATAGAAGAGTCCGAGATACCCATAATCTAATCCCAAGCATGAGAGATCACTAACTTTCGGCGCTCTACGATCGATAATCTGGAGACTAATATTTCTCCATCAAATCATGTCTCGACCATACACAAAATCGTGCTTGCGAACAACAGTGGTCACAAAACTCCAAAAGTGTGCCATGGCTTCACGAGTATTCATATAGCCCAACCCACCATCGTGGCACACAAAGTGTTTATCACAACTAAGCACATCTCATCTGTGCACAAAAGTGATTCTAGGCTTATCTCGGTTAGGTATTAACTCCAACCTGTAATCGGTTTGCCATAGACAATCACCAACATCAAATGCACACAAGTCATTGGCTCAAAATCACATACAGACATGGCCTATGCAAAACGTCTCAACGCGTATCCAACGTGGACAACGCTATGCGGCTTAACTATAACACCCCATATTTTCAAGTTAGGGCTATATGATTAGATGGAAGAATTGGTAAGTAATGTTATGAATAAAGGATTGAAAAAGACCAAATTTGGGTTGGTGAGGTTCGGCCATGTTGTATGGCCGAACCCCACTAAGGTGGATTTGTTTTGGATGATGGTGGTTAGCAAAATTAAACAAGGGTTAGTTAGTGGCAAAACCTTAAATACAAGTTATAATGGAATGAAGGATTAAAGGACTTGAAAGAGGGGTCAAACCAAAGTGGTATGGTTCGGCCATGCTGTATGGCCGAACCCTACCATGGTATATTATTTAATATAAGGTGTTTATGTAAGTTATATGGATAGTAGTGATCAAATGAAAAGGAAGATCAAATCCAAAGTGGGTGAGGCTCGGCCATGGGTATGGCCGAACCCCACATGGTGGTTTTTGGGACTTACATTTAATTAGAAATCAAAAGGTTATGTGATTGACTTCTTGTTATATAAACAAGGTAACGGGACTTGAACGGTGCACAACTCGTGAACGGGTGACGGATTAAAAAGCAAAGGACACTTGAGCAGTCTTTTGGTAGGATTCCTACATCATTGAAACCATGGATATGTATTATGTACTTTTGATGATTTTATTTCATGTTTGATAAGTTATTTTGGTATCAAAGCACATGTTACAATTATGGGATTTCATGATATGTTTTGTAATATTCTGTAGCATGTTGGCATTTGCATCTCATGCATGGTATGGGGGGGATGTTATGCAACCGGAGCCCACACTCCGTAGGAATGTCCGTGATGCAACTGTGGGGCCTCCTTAGGTGGTGAGAGTCCCACCAAGAGGATACTTTAACCGGAGACCCATGCTCCGTCGGGGCGTCCGTAAGTCGTGAAGAGTAATTTGATGTGGTGAATACTATCAAGAGATGAGAATACTATCAAGAGATTATATGTATGTGATGGGTGTGACTCATTGCATAAGACATATGCTAGCATGACATGGTATTGAATCGGCATGATATGATCTTTTTTATCATGGAAGTTTACTGGTTTTTATCTGTATGATTGGATCTCTGTTATCATACATGATTTTGATACGATGTTTTATAAGTATGATATGGAATATTATATCTGGATTTTATATACTAACCCATGTGTTAGCCCTAATCGGATTACCTACTGGGCACGTTGTCTAATGCCCTACTTCTACCCTAGTGGATGAAGCAGGAAAAGGAAAGAGAAAGGCCGAGGATCGCGAAGGAAGCCAAGCATAGGAGCTTGGGTGTCTGAATGGAATTTTTATATGGATATTTTGTTTATGCTTGCAAGGATATGTAATAACTTAGAATATTGTTATGGTTTGATTTAGTTTGAATGAATGTTTAATTTAAAGTAATTATGACTTGTACTTGCTATCTAAACAGCTTATTCCGCAATTCAGTTATGTATATTCCGCAAGTTTTACTTAGTTCCATGTGTGGATTGGTTTTCATGGGTTTAGTCCCTGCACACATGGGTGGCCAGTTAAGGGTCGGACTTGGAAGTCCGGACTTAGCTAGCGTCGTGACGCTCCCCGCTCTCTTCCACTTTACTTATTTAAAAAAAAAAAAATTAGACTTTGATTTTCGGAAGGGTGGAAAAGGGTGGGGCGTTACATTAACACAGAAATGTATAAAGGGCTACAGTATACTCATAGGTGTCCGTCCATGGAAGGGGTCTATTCCCTCAAACGGCCAATTGCACGTTGTTTCCCCACTCCAATCACAATATAATACACCACAAAAGTAAAATCCCAACCATGTTTACTCGTACCACATGGTTCTGCATGAAATGGGATATAAGTAAGGATATGCAAATCATGTACGCTATCATCTCATGATAAAGATAATCCAACTCCTGTTTTGGCACCTTTATGAAAGGTGGCAATAATTCATCAAATAACATATCACTAGCAAGAGGGTATACTCCTCAAGTGATATCACATATCAATCTCCAACAAGGAGTTCATCATCTACACTAGGGAGTTCCAATGGGGGAGGTATTACACTCATGTCATCTTTACCCATTTGACAACCACTCCACTCAAGTGTTAAAATATTCAAATGCTCAATCTACACATCCTTTTAGTCACTTCTAAGTTGACCGACTCTAGGTCCAACTTGCATTAGTGATTTAGACGGAATGCCATGGTAGATACAATTAATAATTGATCAAACAAATGCTAGATTTCTAAAAAGATAGCATGCATAGCAATTTCCATAATAATTCATACATTTAGTTCAATTTTCACCACCAGCGTTAACATGGGAAGGTGGGTCATCCTCTAACTTGTAATATCCAATTAGGTGTGTTTTAGAGCTTACTCTATACTTTCCTTGCAATTATGGCCCAACACCAACATATTCCATAGAAGTCTAGGACAATCAATCTCACCACCTCCCATCACCAGGGTCCAAACCCAACTATCATCATCATACACCATGATGGTTTTTCACAAGGGTCTCCATTACCATTACCAACATTCATTCAAATTTACGCTCAATATCTCATATAATAAATTCCAAAGTGACATACAAATCTCATCATTTCATTTTAGAGGTGTAGCATTTTCTAATATATTTGCACCATTATGCCAATTCCCATATGTGGTTGACCTTAGGAGATAGGCCTCAGTTGCATTGGGAATTTCATCAATGGCTTGGCTTTTGCATTTCATAATGCTCCTTACAAATCAATTTCATGCCAACCGATTCTCATACGACAAATAAAGCTGGCCACACTACTCATTTCATGTCAAGTCCCCTCTTTCAACCTCACGTTCTTCATCATAAGGTAATTCCACATACCTTTCACATCATAATTACCATAGTTAAGTCAACAAACAAAAATGGAATCCTTACTCAACACATAATTCCACTCATAAAGCATGAAGTAACATAGACAATCATGCAATTGAGTAAAAGTAATCCAAGGATTCCAAATTACCCTACTAGCTTACTACAATCCATACAAGGTGGCTAGCATTTCTCACAAGATCATCTAAGCTCTAATCATTTATCGTTGCACAAGGTTAAGTCAACCATTTTCGCCCAAGTGCATCACGTTAAGTCTCAGACTACAAGAATCACACTTCCTAATCATTGCTATCGACGATGTCATGGACCAATGTATTCCATTTTACAGGCCTTAAGTTGTTCCATGTTCAGAGACTTAGGGGGAACAATCCCTCTCAGTTAAGGGCAATCACCTCAAAAATACATCTATATAAATATAAATATATCTGGCCACTCGGACCCACTAGTCATCGCCTCAAGTAACAACCTTGGAGGTTTCACCGACCTCTCTTGAGTCCTTCGAGTTCACAATCCTTCGCTTAGACTTTTTAGAGTCATAAATCAATTCTGACTTGCATTTCGAGGACGCCGTCGGTCATCCAAGACCGTCTTCACTAAACAAAACTAGTGGTCTACCATAACTACTTTCCGTAACAAACTATAAGACTCATCCTCTTGGTCTGGGCTAAAAGTCGCATTCCCAACAATTTTGGGTTAAAGTACAATACATTCCCAACCGATGCCACACATACACGTGTCCTTCTAGCCTTCTTCCAACGTGGAATCAGTGACGACCTCACCTTGTAGCACCCCGGATTTTCCTTAGCTTATAAATTTATTGGATTGACCCATTTGAATTGCAATTTAAGTGAATTTGAAATTAAAAAGTTGAAATGGACATTAGATGTTCAAGGAAATGGGTCAATTACCCAATTAAGACCCAATGGTCATGGGTAACCTTGATTTAAAAATAATTGGGTAAATTTAGTTAAGTTAGTTGAATTGGGTAAGTTAGTGCATTTAGTGCATTAAAGTCCACCTCATCAAGTGAGGTGGCATGTGAGTGATGTGGCATTGCCATGTGGCATTCATTTCATCACATGGAAGCCAACTAAGCAAGGATGCCACTTCATCAAGTGAGGTGGAAAGTAGAATTGAGGTAGCATACAAGTGGATGTAAAACGCCAAGTGACATGGCCAATGTGGGACCCAAGTGCCATGTGGTGACCAAATCACCACATGCATGGTCGACCAGGCATGGGTTGACTTGGTCAACCACTTTTGAGTTTAAATCTTAAATTAAGTTTTTATCTTAAGAGGTCTTAAGTTGAGAAGATGAAGGGATAAGGTGGAAGGATAGGATTTCATCTAAGGGAAGATCAAGGGTTAAGATTAAAAGTTGGGATGTCTTGCCTAAGTACATTGTACTTAGACCCTTGGGAACCCAAGGTTCTTCACCTCAAAAAGCCATGAAGCCACCCTTGGGAAACCAAGGGCCTCTTTGGTTAAACCAAGGGTCTCCTTGGTTAAACCAAGACATTATGAGAGGGAGGGAAGACATTAAGACTTTAACATAAAAACCCAAACCAAAGGGCATTGCAAAACCCTTGACCCACCCCTCCTCCCTTGAACAAGGATTTTCTCTCCACTCCTCTCCTATCTCTCCCATCTCTATCTTCATACACTTGAAGACTTTGAAGAACAAAGAAAGGAGAAGAAGAATTAAGGAAGAAAAGAAAACCAGAAGAAAAGAAAGAGATTGAAGGCAGGTATATATAGACTTAATAAAATGGGGATTAATCTAAGGAAACCATAGGTTCGGCCATGGTGTGGCCAAACCCATGGGTTCCATGATTGGTTGGAATGAATGGCCAAAATTGTTATAAGGCCATGGAGTTGGAAAAGCACACAAAGGATCTGACCCAAAGTCAGTCGACTGAATTTGTGTTTCAGTCGACTGAAAGTATACTGGCCAAACACATATGGGATCTGGTTGTGTTTCAGCAGACTGAATCTTATGATTCAATCAACTGAAAGTATACTGGTCAAACACAGATGGGATTTGGTTGTGTTTCAGCCGACTGAATCTTATGATTCAGTTGACTAAAAGTATACTGGCCAAGCACGTCTGGGATCTGGTTATGTTTCAACCGACTGAATCTTATGATTCAGTGGACTGAAAGTATACTGGTCAAACACAAATGGGATCTGGTTGTGTTTTAGCCGACTAAATCTCATGATTCAGTTGACTGATAGTATACTGGCCAAGCACGTATGGGATTTGGTTATGTTTCAGCCAACTGAATCTCATGATTCAGTCGATTGAAAATATACTGGCCAAGCACGTATGGGATCTGGTTGTGTTTTAGCCGACTGAATCTGTAACGCCCCGCCCTTTTTCACTCACTTTTTCCCGTAAATTCAGAGTATATTTTTTTTTATAATAGATAGAGTGATAGGGCGCGCCACGTCACGACGCGAGTTAAGTCCGAACTTCCAAAGTCCGACCCTTAACTGGCCAACCCTATGTGTGCATGGACTCAGTCCATGGAAATGGTTCACACATAGCAATATCAACTGGTGGAATAAAATCATAACATGCAGAAACATAATAGAACACAGTTTTATTTCATTCAGATAACAAAGTACGTCAAATCCTTAATCATCATTATCATAACACAATTATCCAATAAAACATCCAAACGTAGCAAATCCATCTAAGTTATTACAATCCAAATTCTAGATACTCAAAATACAAGCCCATGAGTATCTTAAACAAAATATAAACTAAAAGCGTTCCGAGCTCCTATGCTTGTCCCTTTTCTCGTTTAGCGTTTTCCTCGTTTCCTACATCATCCACTAAAGGGTAGAAGTAGGGCATTAGTATAACGCGCCCAGTAGGTATTCCAATTAGGGTTAACACATGGGTTAGTACCAACAATCCAAATATAAATATATCAAAACCAATTATAATAAATCATTCCATACTTTAAAAACATTGTATCCAAAACAGTGTATGATAATAGAGATCCAATCATACCCATAAAACCAGAAACCTTGCATGATAATAAAAATCATAATCATGCCGATTCAATGCCATGCCATGCTATCATATGCAATGAGTCTCGCCCATCACAAAATATAGGGTATACTCTTGATGGAATTCTCCTCATCAAGGTATCTTCCTGGAGGAATTCTCATCACTAAGGTCTTCTCTCTTGATGGAATTCTCCTCATCAAGGTATTTCCCACAGTTGCCTTACGGATATACCGACGGAGTGTGGGCTCCGGTTACTTAGGATCCTCTTGATGGGATTCTCATCATCAAGGTATCCCCTGATGGAATGCTCATCACCAGGGTCTTCATACATAGTGATACCTTGATGGGATTCTCATCATCAAGGTATCCCCCACTAGTGCTTTACGGACGCCCCGACGGAGTGTGGGTCCCCGATTACCTATCCTCCCTCCCATGCCATGCATGAGATGCAAATACCACATGCTATGTAATTAAACAAAATCCTAGCATTTAAAAGCTCATATTTAAAACACATGCTATTTTATCAAATAAACATAGCATAAAAAATTACCATTTGAAACATATCCTTTGCAATATAAAATCATTAAATCAAGATAAAAACAATATAAATAAACCCATGGTTTCAAAGAGGGGAATCCTACCAAAGACCGCTATGTATCTTTGCGTATTTCGTCCGATAACCGCTCACGATCGTAGATACCTTGTGAGGTCCTGTTACCTTATAATATAACAATCAATAAAAACCAAGTCCCACTTGATTTACAATATTTTAAGTCCATAAACCAATTCCCATGGTTTATCATTTTGAGCCGTTATTACCAAAAATGCCATTGGTCTAAACCTTAGTTAATATTCCATTTATTTAATCCCAATTGCATAACTCTAGGTTCGCCAAACAATTCCCATGGGGTTTGGCCCCACACCATGGCCAAACCCATGGTCCCTTATTTTCATATAATTACCAAAATGCCATCCATGGCTATCATAACCCATATCATAATTGATAATCATAAATTTGTATCTTTCCTTTAATATTTAATCAATTACTAGGTTAATTCCATAACCAATCCATACAATAGTTCATAAAATCCATTTAACATGATTCATGGGGTTCGGCCTCCTACCTTGACCGAACCCTATGATATCTTTATTCCATTTAAAAGATCATAATCTTAGGTCCAACATCCTAAGAAAAACCCATAATCCAATTGGTCTACCATTCATATAAAATACCAAGTCCATGAATAACCCATAAATTTGGTTCATGGGGTTCGGCCATTTACCATGGCCGAACCCTATGTCCATTAATTTCACCTATTAACAAATTTGCCATCACCTTCATCACCTTAGGTTTCAAAACCGATCCATCATTGATTCATGGTTTATAAAATAAAACCCTCATCCCATAACATAATCCATAATTCATTTATGTGCATTCTCTATTTGGTTCATAAATAGAAACTTCCTAAATGTAATATATAAATTCCATAATTAGAAAGTTTCCCAATTTAATCTCCACTTTCTATAATTGGAGACTTACCAATTTAATCTCCACTTTCCATAAATAATTACCATACATTAAGATACCAATTCAACACCTCGGCCATACACCATGGCCGAACCCTATGGTTCATATCTTTTTATTAAATCATTTAAACCCCTATGGATTCATTAACCAACTCCAATATAAATTCCATATGGCCCATTAAATTGATTCATGATCCTTATAATTTCTTAACAACCTAAGTCCATACAAGACCTCATGGGGTTCGGCCATACATCATGGCCGAACCCATGATTCTCCATTTTGGCATGAAATTAAAAGTTTGCCATCCATGGCTTACCTTCCATAAATAGAAGGTTCCCAAGATAATCATCCAAAATTAGAAGCTTTCTAACTTAGCTAACTCCTTCCAAAAATAGAAAGTTTCCAAATTAAACTCCACCGTTCCACAATTGGAAGGTTTCCTTACTTAAACTCTAACTTCCCTAATTGGAAGGTTTCCATAATTAATTCCTACCTTCCATTTTAATCCAAGATCCATAATTAGAATAGCTTCTTAGATTAGCAACCTCCTTCCATAAATGGAAGCTTTCTAAATTTAGCAACCTTCTTTCTATACTTGGATAGTTTCCAAATTTAGAAACCATCTTTCCATATTTGGATGCTTTCCAAGTTTAGCAATCCAAATCCATCTACCATCCCAAAACTACCCCATGGGCTTCGGCCATCCACCATGGCCGAACCCTATGGTTCATGATCTTGTCCATCAATTTAGATCCATTAAAAACATTCAATAATAAGATTATCAAAACTCCATGGGGTTCGGCCATACACCATGGCCGAACCCCTATGGTTCAAAGTCCTTTCTTTTAAAACTAATCAATCATGGATCTTCCATTTAATCCCCTCAAAATTAAATATCATTAACTTTTCCCATTTCTTTAAATCCATCAAAATTTATTAAAATCCTTTCCATGGTAGGGCCAAACCCTATGGTTCATCTTATTCCATGGTTTTTTCTCCCATAACCATGTCTTTCCATTAAATTTAATACCATGATCTTCTACCTATTTTTCTTCCATGGGGTTCGGCCAAATACCTTGGCCGAACCCTATGGTTCTTTATCTTAAAACGAATTAATCAAAAATCATTAGATCACTTACCGGTTCCGCGACTCCTTCGGTTTTCCGTCGGTTGATTTTGCTCTTCCAACCCTTCTCCTTTCCTTAGCCTCTTCCTCTTTGATCTTTCACAAACAAAGAACACCTTCTTGCCAATGTCTAATGCCGTGAGCCCTTGTTAAAATACTCCCAATCGGTCTCTCTTGCTAAGATAACAAATCACCATTCATGCAAGCCGTGGGCTCCTTTGTCTCTCTAAAATAGACACTCCCAATTGATTTCTTCTCTAGCCAATGCCGTGAGCCCTTTGTGCTTGCTGCTGCCTCTCTTTTAATGTGATGCCGTGTACCCCTTTCCCATGCTTATAAGACTCCAATGGATCCCAACTTAGAAGGTGCCATGCGCCCCTCCTTACCTTTCCTTTATTAATTTCCATTTAATCCCAACTTAGAAAGTGTTATGCGCCCCTCCTTGTTGCCTTTCTATAAATCTTACAATTAATCCTATCTTAGAAAGTGTTATGTGCCCCTCCTTGTTGTCTTTCTATAAATCTTACAATTAATCCTATCTTAGAATGTGCTAAGATAATTTATTCCCTATGCCGTGTATTACCCTTTTTAATCAAGGGAAGTATCCCTTTTTTGGAGATATTCTTACACTTCATGAGCATATCTCATGGATTTCACATCTAAATTCGGCCATAGGCAATCTCTCAATTAATGTTCTCCATGTGCATATCCTTATGCAATTCCTAAAATCTTTCATTAATATCTCCCATACACGCCCCAAGCAATCCATATTTATCTCTAGATATCTTCTTAAGATACTCTAACATATCAATGTGGATATGAAAAATCCCACCTATATCTCATGCGCATAATATTAATTCAAATCCCTTATTACTAATTAAATCTAACCCCCTTTAATTTATTTGAAACCATTTACCAAAACCATTGAGTCTTAATTGGGTCATGGCCCAACAATTTACCCATCTAAGGTCCCTATCTAACATTCACAAATTAAATGGATTACTTTCATACAAAATAAATAACTGAAAATCCGAAGTGTTACAGAATCTTATGATTTAGTCGACTGAAAGTATACTGGCCAAGCACGTATGGGATCTGGTTGTGTTTCAGTCGACTGAATCTTATGATTTAGTCGACTGAAAGTATACTGGCCAAGCACACATGTGATCTGGTTGTGTTTCAGCCCACTGAATCATAAGATTCAGTGTACTGAAAGCATACTAGCCAAGCACACATGATTTAGTCGACTGAAAGTATACTGGCCAAGCACACATGTGATCTGTTGTGTTTCAGCCCACTGAATTATAAGATTCAATCTATTGAAAGTATACTAGCCAAGTACACATGGGATCTGGTTGTGTTTCAGCCGACTGAATCTTATGATTCAGTCGATTGAAAGTATACTGGCCAAACACATATGGGATCTGGTTGTGTTTCAGCTGACTGAATCTTAGGATTCAATCGACTGAATTAGAAGGTTTTACTATCGATTTTCCTCCAGAGCCTCTGCCTATCTTGTAAGATGGAAGGTAGATGAAAAGGAAGAACAATGGGTTCGGCCATGTTGTATGGCCGAACACCATGGATAATTTTATGGACCAATGTATGTTTAAAGGTTAAATGACTAACTTGGATTATTAGATTGAGAAATGAACATGGAACTTAGATGGAAATAGGGATGATGAAATTAAAATGGAAAATCAAACTAATATGTATGTTTGAATTTAATGAGGTAAAGAGGTTCGTAAAGAGATTGCGATTCGTCTAACGCGACCGTTAGCGTTATCCTTACAAGACAAGAAAGGATAGTATATCAAACATTGGTAGGATTCCTACCTCATTGAGAACACTATGGAGTATAATATGACACTTGTTTTATTCTAAATATGATGAATGCATTGGCTAAATAAATTGTATATGATTATGAGTTGATTTTCAATGATATTATGTATTTTAAACGAAATGGCATTCTTGCATACATTACCTCATGCATGGCATATGTAATGGCCCAGAATTTGTAAATCAATATATAGGCGGATTTTATTTATTTTAATGATGGAAATTTGGAAACTTGATGGAATAAATGGTAAATGGACCAAAATTTGGATAAAGGCCCAAGTATGGCCCAATAGACCGTGGATTGGATTTAAAATCATTTAAGTGGTCAATGATGGTCAATTGGGCCAAGGATGGTCAAATGGGGCCCAATACTCATTTGGGACCCAATGGGTCAAGATAATGTAAGCTCTAAGATAAATGGGTATGGATAAATGTAATTGGGCCATGGGGCCAATGAGGATCCAATTGGTTGGAATGGACTTAGTTAAAGCCAAATCACCTAAGTTTGTAACACCCCGCCCTTTTCACTCTAATTTTCAGAGTTTTTTTTTTTTATAATAATAAACAAGTGATCGGGGCGGAGTGTCACGACTCGAGTTAAGTTCAGATCTCTAAATCCGACCCTTAACTGGCCAAACCCATGTGCGTATGAACTAAGTCCATAAAACTGATGCACACATGGTACAAATACAACTTGCAGAATTTAACTTAGTCTTAATCTAACTGAGGTTATAATAGATCCTACGACTATTCCAATTTTCCATTCTTAGATAGCAAAGTACATAATTTATCCTTCAAAATTATTATTTAACCTTAGTCTACCATTCATTCCAAACCATCCAAATAAATCAAACCATAGCATCTAATCAACTACATTATTACATGCCCACAACATCTAGCTAACAAATTACATTGTCCAGATAAATCAAATAACAAGTCCATAAATAGTCCATTCAAATCCATTCAAAATGCCCAAGCTCCTATGCTTGGTTTTCTTTTCGATCCTCGTTCTTCCATTTCCCTGCGTCATCCACTAAGGGTAGAGATAGGGTGTTAGATCAACGCGCCCAGTAGTGTTTCCGAATAGGGCTACCATAAGGTTAATATAAAACATGCAAATAATATAATAATACATGTGTGCCAAAATTCCATAAAAACATGCTATGTATGAAATGAACATGTAATGAGTCCCACCCATCACTATTCTACATAGCCTCCTCTTGACGGGATTCTCATCGTCAAGGTACCCCACAGTGGTCTTTCGGACGCCCAGATGGAGTGTGGCCTCCGGATTCCTCTTGATAGGATTCTCATCATCAAGGTACCCCACAGTGGTCTTTCGGACGCCCCGACGGAGTGTGGCCTCCGGTTACAACACCATCATCCCATGCCATGCATGAGATGTCTATGCAAACATGCCATTTGTGAATATAACATTTCATTCAAATAACTTATTCAAATAAACATAAAACTGCAAATAAGATATGTGGTTACAACAAGGTAGGAAACCTACAGTAGATTACTTTGTTTGACCCTTCCTTTGAACCGTCTTCCGATCACGGCTTGTACACCATTCTAGAAATCCAAATACCTTATGTTATGGGTAATAATACATCAATGTACCCATTTTGTGAATCAATTAAGGCCTAAGATTAATGTGTATTTGTATGTTAGGTTAATGGAGTTTAAGTAAATTAAATGGCTAATTTTAATGGTCATGTGACATGGTGGAGTGGGTGATTAATGGACCTAAATTAGGGATCCAAGTTTATGATCATGGGTTTAGGGATTCTATGTAACACCCCATTTTCTCAATGAAGTGGATAGTTACGAAAATGCCCCTGATTTGTTAAATTAATTATTTTGAGATGTCAAATAAGGAAATGGTGGGGCCTATTGCTCAAATTAAGATCATATGAGCACATCATAAATATCAAGTTTGATTGGATGGGTTATGTACATCAATTGGGTTGAAAATGGCTAAATGGGTCAAAGGGCCCAATTGGACCCAATGGGTCAAAATGGATGAATTGACCATTGTGTAAGCTCAAATTAAATGGGGTCAAGCTGAACTGATTGGAAATCAGGTAGAGTAAAAATGGGTAGGCTTGATACACATGTGAAAACCAAGTACAAATGACCAAAATACCCATAATTGGGTTATGGAGTCAAAAATGGGTCAAGGAGCTAAAGGGGGACCCAACGGGTCGGGTTGACTTTGTTGACCACAGCCGACCGTGTGGGCCCACAAATGAGTTCTATGGTGAGTTAAATCAGGTTAAGAGGAACTGATTTTATTTAATTTGAATTAAGAATGAGTTGACTCAAATGCATTAAGTGTGTTAAGTGGTGTGAGTTGAGTTAGAATAAAAGGGCCTTGAGTCAAGTGAGTTAAATGGATATTGAAAGGTGATGTTAATCACACACAACCCTTGGAGAATCAATCCCAACCGTTGGGAGTGAAAGGGTGCTTTGGCAAAGCCAAAAGACACCAAGGTTGGGCAGCACCTATTCATGAATGGATGCAATGGTTCATTTCCAAAGAGATGCAATGTTTGGCACCAAGGGGTGCAACGTTTGGCACCAAGGGGTGTCTTGGTTAACACCCAACATCCCTTCGTTTTTGGCAAGAGTAATGAGGGAGGATGAATGGGAGTTGGGGGCTGAAACTATAGAAGGCAAAGGTTGCCTTTCTTGGCCGTTTTGTCATTGCAAATCCAAGATTTTTCCCATCTCTCTCTCCCTCTCTCCAATTCATTTTTCCTGGCTGAAACAGCAGAGGTTTTGGCACCAGTTATTCAAGTATAAACCAGCAAGGAATTAAGGAAAGAAAGAATAAATAAAAGGGAGAAACCAAGGATCAAAGACAAGAAGAAAGCTTGGAAAATTTGGTAAGTATTTATGTGTTATTTTGGTTTAATAACATGGAACAAATGGGGTGTGTATTGGGCCATGGTTATGGCCGATTGCACCAAGGTTTTAACCTTGATTAATAGAGGTTTAAAAATGGTAAAGATGACCATTGGGTTCGGCCACCATGGGGGGCCGAACTCCATGTAAAAGATTGGTTGGTTTTCATGTTTTGAAACATGGAAACCATGGAGTTTTGTGCACTGTTTTTGGAGTTTTATTTGAGATTCAAATGCATGTTTAAAAGAGGGTTAAAAACATGGATCTGAATGAGATAAGGACTGAAGGTATCATGGGTCTAAAACAGTGGTTTGAAACTGATAAAATGGACCATTAGGATCGGCCATCTTGGATGGCCGAATCCCATGAAGTATGATGGTCATTTGAACAAGTTGATGAACTTAGTTGGATGGTTTTGAGAGGTAAAAAGGCAGCAATGTTATACTGATATTATATTTTAAAATGACACCTAAAACATGTTTGAAAGACAAAAACATGGACATAAGGTTCGGCCACCTTAGATGGCCGAACCCCATGTAAGTTTTTGATGATTTTGGTGAGTTAAAAACCATATGAAGTTATGGTGTTCTTATGGCAATTAATGGAATAACATGTTTACTGTTTTGATGGATTGTTATGCGGATGAACCATGTGTAATTCATGGTTGAGTTAGCATGATTAAAGCATGAGTAATCATGGTGATTATTGGACCAAGTGAACCCTAGGGTTCGGCTATGAGTATGGCCGAGCCCCATGGGCTGTTTTTGGAATAAATGGACTAAGTTCATGGTTGTGTTTGATATTATTCCCATGATTTTATAAAGGGTTTAAAGTATTGTAATGGAGAACCATTTGATGATGGAAGAGTGGGAATACAAGGTTTGGCCAAGTATAGAGTCGAACCCCATAAAATGGCAAATTCTAAGTTGATGATGTTCGGCCATGGGCATGGCCGAACCCCACATGATGTGGTTGGGTCTTAGATGTGAATGAACAAGTAAATGATACTATGATTTACTGATTGTCATATGGTCAAGGTGACGGAAGTTGAACGGCGTGCAAGTCGTGAGCAAATGACGTTTAAAGAAAGAACAAACACCAAAGCTAATCTTCGGTAGGTTTCCTACCTACTTGTGACCACTATTTATGATTTGGTTTTATGATGTTCTTATGAGATATGTTGTATTTGATTTACGTTACAAATGTGGTTTCGAATGATGAGTTAAGTATTTACAAATGACATACAATGCATAGACATCTCATGCATGGCATGGGATGATGATTGTGGACATCGGAGCCCACACTCCGTCGGAATATCCGAGATGCAACTGTGGGGCCTCCTTCGGCGATGCAAGTCACGCCAGGAGAATTAACAGGTGGTTTTGGGAACTGGAGCCCGCACTCCTTCGGAATGTCCGAGATGCAACTGTGGGGCCTCCTTCGGCGGTGAAATGTCACGCCAGGAGAATCCAACAGGTTTATATGAGACACGGCAAGTAAAGGTTATATGTATGTGTGATGGGGTGGGACTCATTACATTTGCATACATACATAGCATGATTTTTATATGTTTTTGGATAATTAGATATTATGATATATGTGCATGTTTTTATATGCTAACCATGTGGTAGCCCTGATCGGGAACCTATCGGGTGCGTTGATCTAACGCCCTAATTCTATCCTTAGAGGATAATGCAGGATCAAGGAAAGGTAAAGAGCAGGTCGATGACCGGGAGGGGAGCCAAGCCTAAGCGCTTGAATGATGAACAGGATTACTTATTTACGGTCATTTGAATTATTTGATGGACATGTATAAGTTTATACTTAGCTATGGTTTGATTAGGTTATTGACTTTGGATGATGGTTTACCTTTATTATCAATTGAGACTGATACTTGCTATCTTTTCATAGTATTTCCACAATTAGTCTAGTGTATTCCGCATGTTGTTTTTAGTTCCATGTGTGATTTATTATCATGGTTTAGTCCATGTGCACATGGGTGGCCAGTTAAGGTTCAGACTTGGGTAGTCTGAACTTAACTCGCGTCGTGACGCCCCCCGCTCTTGTTCACCCTGTGTTTCTTTCAAAAGAAATTTTCAGACTCTGATTTTTAAGAAGGGTGAAAGGGCGGGGCGTTTACATTCTAAGTAGTAGCATTATGGAAGGTTAAATAAAGCTTGGGAGGCTGATTTTTAGAGTCATGTAATTAAAACATGTAATGGATTAAATGGGACCCACAAAACCTAAATAGTGACCGATTATTCATATGGACTTGGAAATGATTAATGGGTTTGGAAATAGTTAAAATATAGACTGATTATGTGTATGTAATAAGGTATTGGATATCGCGAATGGTACGCATGTCGGTAGCCGTATTATCAGACGAAACCGTAAAAGGACGCGAGTCGGTATTCGGTAGGATTCCTACCTATTTGTAAGCCATGGATTATATGCTATGTAAATGGTTTATTGGTTTATTTTTGGAAATTATATGATTGGTTATATGATGGTTTATGAAATTATGAATTATATGTACTTATGGCATATGGCTAACCTATGAGTTATATGTTAGTGATATGAGTAATATGTAAAGTCTATGACCCAAATTTATTACATAGCATAATGCATTACATCTCATGCATGGCATGGGCGGAAAAAATAAACAAACCGGAGTCCATGCTCCGTCGGGGCGACCGAGAACAGGCATGGGGATAGCCTGATAGGCTATAACCGAAGTTCATGCTCCGTCGGGGCGACCGAGAACAGGCATGGGGATACCTTGACGAGATCTTGCCATCAAGGGGGATATGACATCATGATGGTAGGGATGATGGGTGGGATTCATAACATAGACACCCATGGCATGGTATTCACTTTATAGTTTCATTATATGATGGTTTACCAATTTTCACTGTGTTATTATCTATATGCTGCTATTACTAATCCATGTGCTAGCCCTACTCGGAGACCTACTGGGCGCGTGGTCTAACGCCCTACTTCTACCCTAGCTGATGACGCAGGAAATGCCGGAGTAGAAGGACGGGACGAGAGTCAAGCTTAGGAACTTGGGAAGGAGGACTAATTATTTTGTTTAAGTTTATTTTGGGAAATGTGTATTTGTATAGTTTAACTTGTCGGAAATGTAATACTTTAGACTTATTGCTATGATTTGGATCTTATTGTAGATACATGATGTTATGGCTTTTTAGTAATTAAATGATGAAATCTTCCCTGCTATCTGAAAACTGGTAGGATAGTCTTTATTACAATATTCTGCATTAAGTCATATTCCGCGAGCTCACGTCTACGTGTGAACCATTCTCGTGGACTTCGTTCCACACGCACGTAGGGTTGGCCCGTTAAGGGCCGGGCTTTAGAAGCTCGGACTTAACTCGCGTCATGACGTCCGCGCCTTTTGTCACTTATTATTAAAAAAAAAAATAGACTCTGATTTTCGGTAAAAAAAAAAAGGGGGCAGGCGTTACAGCATAGGAGGGAACACATATGACCAACAAGCCAACTTCTGAGCAGTCCGAACATAACTTGGGCTTGAGATTAGCATATATGAAGTTATATGAACTGTTGAGATTTGGCCGCGTCCAGTGGATAGAAAAGTACAGTGTAATTAGACCAAAGAGCTCCTGGGTAATCAGTCTCGAAACCCTGCGCAGAGGGAGGAGTCCACACTCCATTGGTAATCTCGGTTAATTTGTGTATGGGCATACGGTGCCCTGGTGGATGCCGCCTCAAACACTGCGGACATAATTGGCTGAGGAAACCATTGATTGATTTATGATGTGATTGGGTATGGACATTGGGTGGGATTTCATTTGGCATTGACACCCACGACATGACACTTATGTTAGCATGATTATGATATGGACATCATGCATTGTTTTATTACTTACAAGATTTTTTACAAATATGCCATTAATGATGTATAAACCTTTGATTTATGATATTCTAATATTACTCCTATGTGTATCCTAACCCTAATTGGAATACCTACTGGGCATGTTGACTAATGTCCTATTTCTACCCTATAAATGATGGAACAGGAAATGCTAAGGAAACGAACAAGGGACCGAAAGGGAGCCAAACGTAGGAGCTTGGGAAGATTTAAGTTTAAATTACTTAGTTTTGATTTTAATGATGTATTCAAAGGACTTACATTTTCGGTTGTAATAATTTAGACTATTTGGGACACCTTAGAACTTATTTGCTATGGTTTATAATCTTTAGTTTTATTGGAATTTTATGGTGATTGGCTTTCCTTGCCTAATGATGACAAGAGAATGAATAACATCTTATTCATATAAATTATTCCGCAAACAATAAGATAAGCGTGTGTAAATGTTTTAGTGGACTTAATCCATGCACACGTAATGGTGGTCAGTCAAGGGTAGGGTTTTGGAATCTTGGACTTGACTCGCGTCGTAATGGCCCGTTCTCTCTCACTTATAAAAAAAAAATATACTCTGATTTATGCAAGTGAAAAAGGGCGGGGCATTACAGTTGGTATCAGAACGAAACCGGAAGTGTTAAGTCTCGTAAAATAAGATTAATACGGTATCATGTCTCACTGACAGATAAGTATCCCAACGGACCAACTCCTGGGAGTCCGTTGCACGGGGGCTTGATTAATTTACTTTGATGAGAATCAGACTGTAAGCATTGAATCTAAGAACAACCTTTGATGAGAAAAACAACAGCAAGGGAATGGCAATCAGTATAAATTGTAGATTTATCAAACATAGCGAAATAGGTCGTCCCTCCCCTGACCAAGAAACATTACATGATTTCTCCAAAAATAAGGAACACTACATGATACTTAGGAAATTTCCCCAAAATAAGGAACACTATATGATACTTAGGTAATTTCCCCAAGTAAGGAACACAAAGTGATATATAGGAGATCTAAACAAAGCTTTCCCTTCCCTATGATTATTTGATCAAGTGTAACTTCAAAGTATTTGAACACAAGTCCTTATGAGAAAACTAAATCAACCAATGTTTCGATGACTTAAGAAAATGCCTCCACGAAGAACAAATACCCGACAAAACCCGTATCAGGAAAAGGGAGAGGACAATGTGAATATTCCTGAGGTACCTCCCGAGCTGCAGAGCCTAGCGCAGGCAATAGTCACCTCCGTTCTACAGCAACACCAGAACGGCAACGGAGGCACTACTTCCAATGAATCCCAGGACCGAGCAATGATCAGAGATTTCCAACAGCAGTGTCCCCCCTATTTCATAGGGAATGAGGGAACATCAGGAGCAGAGAATTGGTTTGAGAATATCACGAAGATCTTGAAGCTGCTTATGATCACCAATGATCAGGACCGAATACTGCTGGCTACCTCACAACTGGTAGACGATGTAGGCAAATGGTGGAAGGTCATAGAACATCAGCAAGCGCAGACTCCAGCGGCAGATAGAACAGAGATGACTTGGGGCCAGTTCACTGGGATGTTTCTGGACCATTACTTTCCAGAGGATGAGAAGGAGAGCCAGACAAAGGCATTCATAACCTTGGTCCAGGGCTCCATGACCATCGCAGAGTACTATTAAGAATTCCTCCGTCTATCATGCTATGCTCTATACATGGTGGAGACGGAATATAAGAAGGCCCGAAAGTTTGAGCGAGGCTTGCGACCTAGCATTAGAGCCAAAGTCACTATTTTCAAGTAGGCTACTTTGGCAGAAGTGGTCAGTCGAGCCAGCATAGCCAAACTCTAAATGGGTCATTAATGAGGAGGTGAAAGGTTTTGGAGGTTACACAAAGGCTTACACGTTGGAGAGATGGGGGGGTTTCCATCTTGTCAATCGGTGGGAGTGTTTCATTGTAATAGCCCGAATTTTCGAATCAATATATATTGGACATTTAATTATTTTAAATTGGAATTTGATGTGATGAAAATGCCAAATGGACCAACTTTGGGACAAGGGTCCAAGAATGGCCCAATTGGGCCATGGATTGGATGAAATCCATCTAATGGGTCAATGAGGACTAATCGGGTCAAGGATTATCAAATTGGGCCCAATACTCATTTGGGACCCAATGGACCCAATTGAGGTAAGCCTCAGGTAAGGAGGGAATTTAATTGGGCCATGGGCCCAATGTTTACCCAATAAACCATGAATTAGAATTAATACATGTAATTGGTCAATGGTAAGTAATCGGGTCAAAGATGGTCAATTTGGGTCAAAGAGCCATATGGGACCAATGGGCCAAGGTAGCTAATCCCTAAGGTAAATGGGTAAGACAAAAATTTAATTGGGCCATGGGCCCAATGGTGATCCAATAAGAGGGATACATTTAAAAAAATTTAAATCACCTAAGTTAGGTAATAAATTGACCAAGGTAACATGGCCAATGGGGCCCACCACCACCTCACTAAGTGAGGTGGCGTGTGGACCCAAGAATAGTGGGGCCGACCACCATGGTTGACCAAGTCAACCATGGGTGGATCTTAGAGGGAATTTAATGAGATTAAATTAAGTGGAAAGTGATTAATTAAACTAACCTAGGGATCAAATTGATCTAAGTTAATTAACCTAAAATTAAATGGTCAAATGGTCAAAACCACTCCAACAAACACAAACCACTTCAAGAAAACACAAAATGAAACCATGGGCTAAAGGGGGTGGTTTTATCCCAACCACCACCATTAATGCATATTGGTTGGTGAGGAGTTAATGTGAAGTTTGACTTAGGTAACCAAAAGATGAGACTTCATCTCATTGTCCCCATTTCCATTTTCTCTCTCTCCATCCCTCCTCACACACACAAAAAACGTCTCTCCACCTTGCCAAAAGAAAAGAGAAGAGAACTTAGAAGAAGAAGAGAGGAAAAGAGAACAAGTCTTGGTCCATCCCCTCAAGATCAAAGGCCTAGATCTTGGTTTTCATCATCATCCCCTCTTTCGTCCTCCCAAACCTAACTCTACCTTAGCCGATCCAAGCATGTCCCACCATTGATCAAGCTCATCTAGCCGATCAAACAAGGAGAGGAAGGAGAAAAGAGGCCAAGGAAGTTGACGGGAGCGACAAAGACCGGAGGAGTCGTCGGATCGTAAGTATTTCTAAACAAGAGTTTAGATTTTTGTTTATGTTTAAAAAGGGAATCCATTTACTAGTAATGGCCAAAAAACATCATGGGCCTTGGATCTAAGATCCATCAATGGAAGATTAAGAAATGGATAAACTTAGAGAGAGAAAGATTAAATGAATGGATGACCATAGGGTTCGGCCATGTAGCATGGCCGAACCCCATGGTGAATGATGGGTAATTTAATTGAGATTATATGGTTTAGAATGTTGGAGAATGCTTAATGATTTTTATGAGGAGTTCAAGATTTTAAAATGATTGAAAAGTTGGTAAGTTTTAAAGGTGTTAAATAAGAAAAAACTATGAGGTATGTAGATGATTTTAAGTGGCCTCAAAATATTGGAAATATGATATTTTAAAGAAATCATAGACCATAGGGTTCGGCCATACAAGGTGGCCGAACCCCATGGTTAGTGATTATGAGGGTTAGGGTTCTTAAATAATGGTTTTTAAGGTTGGAAAATGATGGAGAATGGTTAGGGTTTCAAGGGTTAAATGTAGGCAACTTTTGGAAAATTTTTATGATGGAATCCATGGATGAAATTTTAGTGTTTTATAAGAATGGAAGCATGGAGAGTATGGAATTTTAATGATTGAATGGACCATAGGGTTCGGCCATGTAGCATGGCCGAACCCCATGGTAAATGGTGATGAATTTATTAAGATGGAAAGGTTTAAAAATTATGGAGAATGATTAATGATGTTAAGGTTTTAAAATGATTAGAAGTTGATGATTTTTAAAGGAGTATTTAAATAAGAAAAATTATGAGAAAATCATGAGGAAATGTTGGTGATTTAATAGACTTTTAGTGTAGTTAGTGTTGATTGAAAAGAAGTGATCTAAATGTATGATGAGATCCCCTCATGGAGGGACCTTTTAATGGACCTAAATGTGATAAAGGACCCAAGTTAAAAATGAGGGAAAGACACCATGGTGTATGGCCGAACCCATGACCAATGTTTTTAGGTCATTTGTGGACTAAATTATGATTTGTACATATGGTTAAGCGAATGGAAATTTGGGTAAGTAAAGGGTAAATTTAAATGGATTTACAAAGTGTATGATATGGTTTTTAAAGGGCCAAAACAAATGAAGATTAGTGATTTTAAATTGGATTGTTTTGGGACAAAACTTAGTATTTGAAAATAGCATCCATAAAGGAGAACCTTAGGGTAGTGATTAGTGGTTTTAATAAATGGAAAATGATGTAGAAGAATGCTAGATTTTAATGGATTTATAAAAAATGATATGTGAGGTTTTAAATGGAATGAAAATGGGGACTTGAATGGATAAATTAAATCCATTGGAGATTGGATTAAAGGGAGTAAAATGGACCCAAGGGAATGGAAAATAGGCACCATGGGTTCGGCCATGGTGTATGGCCGAACCCATGACCCATTTGGAGGTCATGATATGTGGGCCACACCTTAGGCCAAAATGTGGAATTAGGTGTGGAAGTAAATTTTTTTCAAAATTAAATATTAGGTGGCTGATTTTATGATGCTAGGTCATGATTGAATGGACCTAAGTATGAATGAATCTTGGACTTAGAATGCACATAAATGAATGGATGATTTACCATGGAAGAAGAGTGGCAAAGCCGTAATAAGTGGCCACATTGAAGAACCATGGGTTCGGCCATGGTACATGGCCGAACCCTATAGGGATTAGACATAAAAATCGGATATTTTGTGAAAGGTTAAGTGAAGCGATTAGTTGCTGCGTTTTAGGCCGCAAATTGGAAATATCTAAATTGGCAAAAATCGGGTTTATGTATGTGTTTTAAACCACGAAAAATGAGGCTAAGTTAAAGGGCTGATTTTCGATAAATTTGTAACATAATTTAATGACCATTAATGAGTCTAAGTAGATCGATCGATTATGAACTTAATCATGGATAACGTAGGGACTAATTCGGTAAATGTAATAAGGTATCGGACATCGCAAACGGTACGCGATCGGCAACCGGATTATCGAACGGGAAGCGTAACGGAACGCGACACGGTATTCTGTAGGATTCCTACTTTTTTGTAAGCGATGGATATGTGATGGTGTTTTAAATTATTTTGATTTGGCTTATGATGGATTTATGATTATGATTTATCTTATGATGTGTTTTAAGTTATGAATCATATGGATTATATTTTAATATTATGCATTATATGACTATGTATGGTATATCAAAATTATGGTTTATCTATATACTACATAGCATAATGCACGTACATCTCATGCATGGTATGGGCGGGAAAATAATGAAACCGGAGTCCATGCTCCGTCAGGGCGACCGAGAATCAGACATGGGGATAGCCTGAGGGTTATAATCGGAGTCCATGCTCCGTCGGGGCGACCGAAAATCAAACATGGGGATAGTTCGATAACCGAAGTCCATGCTCCGTCGGGGCAACCGAGAAGCAAACATGGGGACGATACATTGTATGATCATACGGATGATGGGTGGGACACATGACATAGGCACCCATGGCATAGCATTCATCACATGCTTATTTTGTTATATGTTATTTTATCGGCATGTGTATTGTTACTAATCCATGTGCTAGCCCTACTCGGAGTCCTACTGGGCGCGTTGACTAACGCCCTACTTCTACCCCAGCTGATGACGCAGGAGAGACAGGAAGCGGTGGACATACCAGAGGCCAAGCTTAGGAGCTTGGAAAGCGCAGTCTTAGTTTACTTTACGTTTACATTTTGGAGATGTAATTTTAAAGTAACTTAGCTTGTCGGGTTGTATAAATTTAAATTTCTTGCGATGGTTTGGACGTTACTTATGGACGATTACATTTTGTGGTATAAATATGAACATAGGGGCATTTTGGTAATTCAATGTTGTATCTTCCCTTCTATCTAAAAAAACCGGTAGGATAGACTTTATTATCATGTTCAGCAATGATTATAATCCGCAAGCTTACTTCCTACGCGTGAACCATTTTCGTGGACTTAGTTCCGCGCACGCGTGGGGTTGGCTAGTTAAGGGTCGGGTTTTAGAAGCTCGGACTTAACTCGCGTCGTGGCGTCCGCGCCCTCTCTCACTCTTCTATTTAAAAAAAAAAAAATAGACTCTGATTTTCGGAAAACGGGTGAAAAAGGGCGGGGCATTACATTCATCTCATGGATGAAACCTCCAAATGGAACATTAAGGAGGGAGGTGAAGGGGCATGGGAGTTACAAAGGGGTATCACCAAAGGACACCATTTTTGGCCGACCCTCATTGATCAAGATAAGGAAGTTGGAGGGTTTTGATGTTGCACAACACATACCCATGCATACACGTTGGAACATGGAAGCCCAAGGGCCATATGGTTGGGAGTTTCATTTCATGGGATGAAACCCCCAAAGTAAGTATCAATGGGGAGATGAAAGGTCATGGGAATTACAAAAGGGGTATCAACCAAAGGATACCACCCTTGGCTGAATTATATTGGACAAACAAAGAGGATTCTTTGCTCCATCTCACTCTCAAGCTCTCACACAAGGTCGACCCTCTCTCATTGACAAAAGACAAAGGACTTAGAGTATTTTCTATCCCAAGTTTCCCTCTCTCCCTCAAACCTACACTCTCTTGGCCGAACCCTCTTTGGGTTTTTATCTCAAGACCTCTCAAGCTCACTCTCGGCCAAGGATCAAGAAGGAAGGAAGAAGAGGCTAAGGAAGGAAAGGAGCAAGAAGGAGTGAAAGAAACCGGAGGAGTCGCAGAATTGGTAAGTACTTGATAGATTTTTATTAAGTAAGAAAAGATGATCAAGGATCATGGTTTGGCCCTTTCATGGCCAAACCCTAAGGTTTTATGTATAAAAACCATTAAGGACAAAAGAAGGGTTAGATGAGGTTCGGCCATGATGTATGGCCGAACCCCATCAAAGGATTATAATCTTGGATGCATGATTTTTAAATGGAAATGATGAACCATGGCCGAACCCCATGGAAGGACATTAATGATTTTTAATGGATTTGAAGGATGAAAATCATGGATGTATGTTAGTGATTTTAAAAGGTTTTAAAGGGTTTAAATGGATGTATGTATGAGAACCATCAAATGATCAAATCATAGATGTATGATTCTTTTTAAAGAAAATGAGGAACCATAGGGTTCGGCCATGTTGTATGGCCGAACCCCATGAAGGGAGGTTATTGATTTTAAAATAGTTTTTAAGCATGAAAACCATGAAAGTATATGGGTGATGTGAAAGGGTTTTAAAGGATGGAACCATAGATGTATGTTAGTGTTTTTAAAAGGTTTTAAAGAACCATTGATCAACATGGCCGAACCCCATGGAGAAATGCGGTCATCTTAATAGGTTTTAAAATATGGAAGATGATATTTTAAAATGAGAGACCTAAGTGTATGATTAAACCCCCATGGAGGGACCTTGGTTTATAGACTTAAATATTGTAATTGATTTAATGGAGAACATGGAAATGAGACATCATAGGTTCGGCCATGGTGTATGGCTGAACCCCATGGACCATTTTTAATGGGCCATTTAGAGATTTAAGCATGATTAGAAATCATTAATGGTGTTATGTTTGTGGATCAGTTATGGACTTAGACATGTTTAAATGAATGAATGTTTTGATCTATGTTAGGGACTTAAGTATGGATAGGTAAATTAGGTGATTACATATGGAAGGAAATAATGGCCAAATGGTAAAATTAAAGGACCATGGGTTCGGCCATAGTGTATGGCTGAACCCCCATGGATCATGTTTTTGGATTAAGGAATCATGTATGGATCATTTTGGGATTTAAGTCATATGTAAATAAGCTAGGTAATTAGCCATGGATAGAATAATGGTAAAGATGTAAATAGGTGAAAATGATGGACCATGGGTTCGGCCATGGTGTATGGCCGAACCCCATGGAGAGAGTTTTATGGACTTAGGGTTTTATGAATGTTAGATGATTAACTTATGTGTGTTGGAATGATGAATCAAAGATGGCATGACCTTGGACCCCAAAACCAAGTGAGTGAGGTTCAGCCATGTTGTATGGCCGAACCCCACAAGAGTGTTTTATGGACTTAAGTACGGTTGGAAGTTAAACGGAACGTTGGTTTAATTTATTGATATGTATTAAGGTAACGGGGACCTCATAAGCGGTGTATGATCGGTGAACGGTTTTCGGACGAAAACGCAAGGACACTTTAGTTGATCATTCATAGGATTCCTACATCATTGATACCATGGAATATGTATGATGGTTTTAATTCCTATTTGGATGAGTTATTTTGTATAAATGATATGTTTCAAATATGAGATTTTAATGCTATGATTTGTATAATTGAATAGCATGTGGACGTTTGCATCTCATGCATGGCATGGGAGGGATGATATGTAACTCGAGACTACACTCCGTCGAGGCGTCCATAAGGTAACTGTGGGGGTACCTTGATGTGTATTATCCATCAAGAGGTAATCGGAGAGACCCACGCTCCGTCGGGGCGTCCGTAAGTCCTGAGGGATACCTTGATGTGCATTATCCCATCAAGAGGTAACCGGAGACCACACTCCGTCGGGGCGTCCGTAAGACAACTGTGGGGATACCTTGATGATGAGTTTTCCATCAAGAGGATACTATGTTTGTGTTACCTTGATGAGGAGCTTTCCATCAAGAGGATGCTTTGTGATTGTGTTATGGCCGATGGGTGGGACTCATGGCATATGGCACACATGGCATGGCATTGTATCAGCATGATTATGATCTCTATTATCATGCACGGTTTCTGGTTTTATCTGTATGATTGGATCTCTATTATCATACACTGTTTTGGATACGATGTTTTACAGATACGACATGATGTATTATATCTGGATTTTTATACTAACCCATGTGTTTGACCCTAATTGGAATACCTACTGGGGGCGTTGTCTAACGCCCTATTTCTACCCTAGTTGATGACACAGGGAATGGATGAAGCGAAGGATGTGATCGGAGCTAAGCTTAGGAGCTTGGATGATTAAGTTCCATTTTGTTTAAGTTACTCATGGATAATGTATTTGAGTAATTAGTTCGTGGGCCTGTAATAACGTAGGTTATATGCTATGGTTTGGAATGTGTTAATTTTGGGATTTTTTAACTAAAGGTAATTACTATTAAGTGAGGGATGTCCTTGCTATCTAAAATGGAATAGAATTGTTATTCTATTGTAATTCCGCATCTACGATTTATTCCGCATGTTAACTTGAGTACGTGTGAACCGTTTTAGTGGACTTGGTCCACGCACATGTATGGTTGGCCAGTTAAGGGTCAGGCTTTAGAAGCTCAGACTTAGTCGCGTCGTGACATTCCCGCTCTCTCTCACTCTTCTATTAAAAAAAAATAGACTCTGATTTTCGGCATAGTGAAAAAGGGCGGGGCGTTACAGATTTAAGCCATGCATTTCATAATCCATCTAGGTTAACCATTGAATCCAAACCCTCCATTAAATTCCTTGCCATTTTTATAATTTATTTTAGCCAATTAACTCTAGAACCATTAGATTTAACCGAATCCAATCTTAGACATCCATTGACCAAACTCTAAGTTAGAACAACTTGGAGCTCAAGATTGTAATAGCCCGGATTTTCAATTCAATAATATATTGGCTATTATTTATTTTTAATGGTTAAAAATTGAGATTTATAGATGGAATGGATGTTAGATGGATCAAAGTTGGTGCAATGACCCAAGTATGGTCCAATTGACCATGGATAGGATTAATTCCATCTAATTGGGTCAATGATGGTCAATTGGGTCAAATGCCCAATTGGGACCCAATGGGTCAAGATGAATTGAGCATTAGGGTAAATGGGTAAGAAATGGATTTAATCGGGTCATGGACCCAATTAAGATCAAAGGCATGGGGTCCACCTCATCAAGTGAGGTGGCAAAGGTATGAGGTAATATCCAAGTGGCATAACCAAGTTGGGTCCCACTCCACCTGTAACACCCTGCCCTTTTCACACGAAAATCAGAGTTTATTTTATTTTTTATAATAAACAAGTGATCAGAGCGGAGTGTCACGAAGCGAGTTAAGTCCGGACTTCTAAGTCCGACCTTTAACTGGCCAAACCTATGTGTGCATGGACTAAGTCCATGAGAATGGTTCACACATAGTTCTTTATAATTCTTGAAGAATATTATTACTTAATCTAACTGCGGATTATAATAGAACCTAAGTCTACTCCATTTAGATACCAAAGTACAAGTCATATATCCAAAATTACTTTAAACTAAACATTCATTCAAACTAATCCAAACCATAACAAATATTAACTAAGTTATTACATGCCAACATCTAACTGCTCAAAATTACATGTCCATGTAAACTTAACAAAATATCCATAAATAAATCCATTCAAATATCCAAGCTCCTATGCTTGGTTTCCTTTGCGATCCTCGACCTTTCCCTTTCTTGTGTCATCCACTAAGGGTAGAAATAGGGCGTTAGAACAACGCGCCCAGTAGGTGTTCCGATTAGGGCTACCACAAGGTTAGTATAAAACATGCATATAACATAATAATACATGATCAACAAAATCTTACAAAAACAATGCTATGTATGTATGCAAATGTAATGAGTCTCACCCATCACAAGTATACATACCCTCCTCTTGATGGGATTCTCATCATCAAGGTACCTCCACATAGGTTGTTCGGATGCCTCGACGGAGTGTGGACCCTCCGGTTTCCTCTTGATGGGATTCTCATCATCAAGGTACCACCACATAGGTTTTTCGGTCGCCCCGACAGAGTGTGGACCCTCAGGTTACATAACCATCACCCCATGCCATGCATGAGATGTCAATGAATACATGCCATTTGTAAATAAAACTTAGCATTCAAATCCGCTTTGAAACCTAATAATTTAACACATATCTCATAAAAATCAACATAAAAACAACGAGTATAAATCATGGTTAAAAAGAGGTAGGAAACCTACACAAAGGTCACTTAAAAATATCCGCTCTTCTTAAACCATCACCCGTTCGCGATTGGCTGCCTTGAATATGGATACTTTGGCCCTAATGTTTGGCTGTAGACCCCGCTCAACTTACGTGCCCTTCAGTGCTCTATATCCACCATATAAAATGCATAACAAGATAGACTAAGGAATTCCTGGTGATACTCCGCCACCGTCATGGAGCCTTGTACCAAGGATAGGAAAGCTTGAATGTGACGCTCCTTCTCCTCCTCGGGAAAATACTGATCTAAAAAGGTAGCTTAGAACCATTCCCATGTCATTGTAGTCCTTTCCCTTTCTGGCACAAGTGCTTGCTGTTTTTCTATAACCGCCCACCACTTACCGGCATCCTCGATCAGTTGGGATGTAGCCAGCAAAATCTTGTCAGCATGACTTGAGATCTGGAGTAGGGTCAAGATCTGAGTGATCTTCTTCAGCCAATGTTCTGCTCCGACAGCCCTTTCCTTTCCCTTGAAGTAGGGAGGGCGTTGTTGCTGAAAATCTCTGACCATGTTCCGGTTACTAGCATCACTAGTGCTTCCACTTCCATTCAAATGCTGTTGGAGAACAAAAGTAACTACTGCTTGAACCAAGCTTTGTAGTTCAGGAGGCACCACTGGTATACTCATGTTGCTTTGCTCCTCTTTCTCATGTTCACTATAGTGAGAGTGTCACTCTTCCTCTTCCCGCCGTGAGTGTCGTTCATCTTCTCCATTTCGCGATTTGGCCGAACCCCCTGAACCATATTTTTTTAAGGGGTTATGTATGGATATATGCATGTTTAAATGGATGGTTAATCAAGAGAAGGAATGGAAGCATTTGTTAGGGTTTTATGTTATGATTAAATAAATCATTTGTGGATCCATGATTATGGATTAGTTATGGACCTAGATATGTATAAAAAAAGAGGAGTGTTTAGCCCTAGAAAGAAGGATGGCTAAGATGGAAAAATGGTGGAAAATGGAAGGACCATGGGTTCGACCATGTTGTATGGCCGAACCCCATGAACCACTTTAATGGGTCATATGGTATTATACCATGATTTGATGAATCATTTTTGGAACTAGGTTTATGGATCAGATTATGGACTTAGGCATGTTTTAATGAATAAAATGTTTAGCCATAGATAGAGTAATGACAATGTTGTAAATAGGTGAAATTGATGGACCATGGGTTCGACCATGGTGTATGGCCGAACCCCATGGGAATGTTGTTGTGGACTTAAGTGGTTATTGATGTTAAATGATTAATTTATAAGTGTTTAGATTAATGAAACAAAGATGGCTTGATCTTGGATTAATTTAAAAGATCAAAGGATTGAAAAGAAGGGCATAAAACCAAAGGAGTGAGGTTCGGCCATGTTGTATGGCCGAACCCCACTAAGGAATTTTTATGGACTTAGGGTTTTATGTATGTTAGATGGTTTGCTTATGTATGATTAGATTAATGAATTAAAGGTGATATGATCTTGGACTCAAGTTAAAAGGGTCAAAGGACTCAAAAGTGGGACTAAAACCAAGTGGGTGAGGTTCGGCCATGTTGTGTGGCCGAACCCCACCAAGACATATTCATGGACTTAAATATTGTAAATCAAATGGAATATGGATTGACTTGTTGATGTGTAACAAGGTGACAGGACCACACAAACGATGCGCGATCTTGAACGGTTGCCGGTTTAAAGCTCAAGGACACCTTAGTTGTCTTGGGTAGGATTCCTACATCATTGAAACCATGGATATGTATTATGTACTTATGATGATTTCATTTCATTTTTGATAAGTTATTTTGGTATCAAACAATATGTTGCAATTATGGGATTTTCATGCTATGTTTTGTAATATTCTATAGCATGTTGGCATTTGCATCTCATGCATGGCATAGGAGGCATGGAATGTAACCGGAGATCCACACTCCATCGGGGCGTCTGTAAAGTGAGGGATATTGTAACCGGAGACCCACGCTCCGTCGGGGCGTCCGTAAGTAGTGAGGGGTATTTTAACCGGAGATCCACACTCCGTCGGGGAGTCCGTAAAGTGAGGGGTACTGTAACAGGAGATCCACACTCCGTCGGGGTGTCCGTAAAACAATCGTGGGGGATACCTTGATGAGGAGAATTCCATCAAGAGGATACATGTGTTTGTGATGGGTGGGACTCATTGCATATGGTAGCATGGCATGGCAATGAATCGGTATGATTACGATCTTTATTATCATGCAATGTTTCTAGTTTTTATCTGTATGATTGGATCTCTATTATCATACACTATTTTGGATATGATGTTTTACAAGTATGATATGGTATATTATATCTGGATTTTATATACTAACCCATGTGTTAGTCCTAATTGGAATACCTACTTGGTGCGTTATCTAACGCCCTACTTCTACCCTAGTTCATGACACAGGAAAGGGAACGGAACGAGGACGTGATTGGAGCCAAGCTTAGGAGCTTGGATGATTAAGCTATTGTTGTTTATGTTATTCGGAATTGTAATAACGTAGATTTATTTGCTATGGTTTGGATGGTTAATGTTTGGATATTTAAGTTATGATAAGTATGGTTAAGTGTTGGACTGTTTTGCTATCTAAATTGGAATAGGATTGTTATCTTATTGTTATTCCGCATATATGATTTATTCCGCAAGTTAACTTGAGTACGTGTGAACCATTTTAGTGGACTTGGTCCATGCACACGTATGGTTGGCCAGTTAAGGGTCGGACTTTAGAAGCCCGGACTTACCTCGCGTCGTGACGTCCCGCTCTCACTCACTCTTCTATTTATTAAAAAAAAATAGATTCTGATTTCGGAAAGGGAGTGAAAAAGGGCGGGGTGTTACACCACCTCATCTAGTGAGGTGGCGTGTGGACTATGGCACAAATGGGGCCGGCCACCATGGTTGACTTGGTCAACCATGGGTGAGTCAAAGGTGAATTAAAGAGGATTAAGTGTAGTAAGTGGAATTAAATTATTTAATTAAATCACCCAAGTTAAATGGAAATAAAATCAATGCTTGAGTTAGGAGTTGAGTTCCATTTAAATGGAGTGAGTCAAATGGGATGAGTCACATGAAAGATAAAAAGATGGAGTGAGTCAAGGAGATGTGGGTGGTTTCCATCTCATGGAAACCACCAAGCCCAAAACCATTGGTTGGGGGTGGTATGTGCCATGTGGAGGCATGCAAGACCATGGTTGGTCAAAGGAGAGGTGGTGGTTCCATCTCATGCAAACCACTAACCACCAAAAGGAAACCACCAAGCCCAAAACCGTTTGAAGGGTGGTGTGTGCCATGTGGAGGCATGCAAGACCATGGTTGGTCAAAGGAGAGTTAGTGGTTCCATCTCATGCAAACCACTAACCACTAAAAGGAAACCACCAAGCCCAAAACCGTTGGTTGGGGGTGGTATGTGCCATGTGGAGGCATGCAAGATCATGGTTGGTCAAAGGAGAGGTGGTGGTTCCATCTCATGCAAACCACTAACCACCAAAAGGAAACCACCGAGCCCAAAATCGTTGGAAGGGTGGTGTGTGACATGTAGAGGCATGCAAGACCATGGTTGGTCAAAGGAGAGGTGGTGGTTCCATCTCATGCAAACCACTAACTACCAAAAGGAAACCAGCAAGCCCAAAACCGTTGGAAGGGTGGTGTGTGCCATGTGGAGGCATGCAAGACCATGGTTGGTCAAAGGAGAGGTGGTGGTTCCATCTCTTGCAAACCACTAACCACCAAAAGGAAACCACAAGCCAAAAACCGTTGGATGAGGGTGGGATGTGCCATGTGGAGGGCATGCACTCCCTTGTTTGGTCAAAGGACTCATGGGGAAGACTCCACATTGATGAGGATGGAGTCTAACCCAAGGAAACCCTAGACAAGATGGAAAGGAGGCTTTCCATCTCATTCACTCTCTCCCTCCCACTCAAGGCTGACCCTCACAAGACAAAGAAACACTTAGAGTTTTTTCTATCTCAAGCTCCTCTCCCTCTCCAAAATCCTAAGGCAAGATAGAAAGGGTTCTCACAAAGAAACCCTAGGGCCGACCCCTCTCACAAAGACAAAGGAAAAAGACTTAGAGTTCCATTCTCTCCTCCTCTCCCTCTCTCAAACCTTAATCAAGGCCGAACTATCTCTTTGGGTTTTTCATCTTGAACCCTCTCCCTCTCAAGCAACACACCCTTGGCCGAAGATCAAGGAGAAAGAAAGAAAAGACTAAGGAAGGAGAAGATCGGAGGAGCAAGAAGGAGTGAAAGAAAACGAAGGAGTCGCAGAATCGGTACATATGGTTTAGTATGGTTTATAAATTAAAAGGAAGTTAAAGGAAACCATGGAATTCCATTGGAGAGTTGGCCAAAATATTATGGGCCATGGATTTAAAATCCACCCAAGGAATAAGATAGAAAATGGACAAAACTCTAAAGGGTGAGATAGATGTTATGAATGAAGATTAAGGACAATATGTATGCATGCATGGCTTAAGCATGAAAAATGGTCAAGGATCATGGTTCGGCCCTTGCATGGCCGAACCCTAATTATTATCTATATATGGCTAGTGACCTCATGCATGTCCAAGATAAGGAATATGATCAAGATCATGGTTTGGCCCTTGCATGGCCAAACCCTAGATTTTATGCATGGACCATTAAGGACAAAGGAAAGATTGGATGAGGTTCGACCATGATGTATGGCCGAACCCCATCAAAGGATATGATCATGGTTATTTGATTGATAAGAGAAAATAATGAACCATAGGGTTCGGCCATGTTGTATGGCCGAACCCCATGGGAGGATGTTGGTAATTGTTAATGGGTTTTTAAGGATGAAAATCATGGAAGTGTGTTAGTGATGTTAAAAAGGTTTTTAAGGGTGAGAATGATGGAAGAATATTAATGATGTTAAATGGTCTCAAATGTTGTAGATGATGAAGAAACATGGACCATGGGTTCGGCCATGTTGTATGGCCGAACCCCGTGGAAGACATGTTAATGGACTTTGGGTTGCAAAATGATGGACCTAAGTGTATGATTAAACCCCCCATGGAGTGACTTTGTTTATGGACCTAATGTTTACAATGATTTAAACGGAGGATGAAAATGAGATATCATGGGTTCGGCCATGTTGTATGGCCGAACCCCATGAACCATTTTGATGGATCATTTGGTAGATCCATGCATGTAATGTTTAGCTATGGATCTATGTTTAGTATGGACCTAAGTTATGTGCAAATGAGTTAAGTAATTAACTTTGAAAATGAGTGATGGCTAAGATGGGGATGTGGTGAAAGTAAAGGACCATGGATTCGGCCATGTTGTATGGCGGAACCCCATGGAGAAGGTTTTATGGACTTAGGGTTTTTATTAATGTTAAATGATTAACTTATGTGTGTTTGGTTTAATAAATCAAAAGTTGGAATCATCTTAGACCCACATATGATTAAAATGATCAAGGACTAAAAAGAGGGACCAAAACCAAAGGGGTGAGGTTAGGCCATGTTGTATGGCCGAACCCCACCAATACATTTTGCGGGCTTAAAACATTTTTTAGCCTAAGGTATAGCCGAACCCCACTAGTGGACAGTGGACAATGGGTAGTGGGCAGCGGGTAACCGACTGATTTTAAAAATGAAATACTTATGTGATTTTTCAAATGGTTAAATTATATTGGAAGGATCAAGGGAATAGGTTAAACCAATTAATTTGATTATTTATGGAATTTATTTAAGGTAAATAGATTCCACAATCGGCTTGACGCGATCGGTGATCGATTTTTGGACAGAAACTGTAATGCCCGCCCCTTTTCACCGAAAGTCAGAGCCTATTTTTTTTTTACAGTGACAAAAGGCGCGGACGTCACGACGCGAGTTAAGTTCCGAGCTCCTAAAGCCCGGCCCTTAACTGGCCAACCCTACGCGTGCGTGGAACATCAGTCCACGAGTACGGTTCACGCGTAGCAAGTAGGCTCACGGAACATAAAAATAACTGCGAATGATCATAGAACTATCCTGCCAATTTTCAGATAGCAGGGAAGAAACATCCGTATAATTACTAAAATGCCATTAAACTGTATTGTCCAAAGATAGAATCTACACATAGCAAGCCATCTAAGTTATTACATTCCGACAAGCTAGTTTACTCAATTTACATTCCCAAAATGAAATAATTCAATTTAAGCAAAATAACTAGTCCGCCTTCCCACGCTCCTAAGCTTGGCTTCCGTCTCGCCCTTCCGGTCCGCCATCTCCTGCATTGTCAGCTAGGGTAGAAGTAGGGCGTTAGAACAACGCGCCCAGTAGGATTCCGAGTAGGGCTAGCACATGGATTAGTAACAACAACATAACGATAATAACCCAATGAAAATTGATAAACCATCATATAATGAAAATATAACATGATGCCATGCCATGGGTGTCTATGTTATGCATCCCACCCATCATCCAAACCATATAATATCATATCCCTCTTGACGGAACAAAACCTCGTCAAGTTGTCCCCATGCCTGTTCTCGGTCGCCCCGACGGAGCATGGACTCCGGTTTGTTTATTTTTTTCCGCCCATGCCATGCATGAGATGTAATGCATTATGCTATGTAATATTTATAACTCATAACCTTAAGATATCATACATAGCCTTAATTTATAATGCATAACCTTAATCATAGTTCATAGCCATTAAATAAAATCCATCTCAAACATAGCATCCATAATTGTAAAAACCCATCATAAGATAAATACTAGAATCAATAAAATATGACAAGAATACCATCACACATCCATGGCTTACAAATAGGTAGGAATCCTACCGAACACCGACTCGGGTCTTTATTTCGTTTTCGTCCGACAATCCGGCTACCGACTCGCGTACCGCTCGCGCTATCCGGTACCTTATTAAATTACCAAATCAATCCAAGTTTTAATCATTTCCAAGCCCGTAAATCATAACTTAGTGGGTTTCTTCATTTTAGCCCATATTTACCATTTTTGCCACTACCCTTCACATAAACAATTTTTCATTAATTCACACCTACTTAAGCCCAAAATTTAATCCACAACTTAGGTCCTTTATTTATTCACTAACCATGACCCAACATGAAACAAAATCAGCCATCTAATTTAATAAAATTTTCCATCATCTAAACACAAACATGGATCCAACCTTAGCTCATACAATGACCTACAAAATGGGTCATGGGTTCGGCCACATACCCTGGCCGAACCCATGATGTCTTGTTCCCCATTTTTTTCTTGGGTCCATTGTTACATTTTAGATCCACCAATAATCCCTCCTTGAGGGGTTTACATCATGCAACTGAACCATATTCTTAGCCCCATTTGGATCATTACTTTTGTTCATTTGAAACCCAAAATTCATCAATACATTATCCTTTAAACCCCACCATTTAATCATCATTTCATCACCATAGGGTTCGGCCATATACCATGGCCGAACCCATGGTTCATGATTCATCATTCATTGCTCCATAATACCTATATTCACCCAAAATATTAAATCCACCCATCTTCCCATTTTCCATGGCTTTTTAAACCCTAAAACCCTAGCTAATTTCACACATAACAACCTAGGGTTCGGCCATGCACCATGGCCGAACCCATGGTTAACAATTCCTTCTCTTTTATGCCTTCTTAATGCCATAAAATCCCATTGCATTTTTCATCATAAAACCATTTTAATACTCATCCCCATTCATTCATTTACAACCCAAAAATCCATTAGCCACCTTCATTATCTTCCATTCATTAACCCTAACCATTTTACATCAAATGGCTAATCACCCACCATGGGGTTCGGCCATACTATATGGCCGAACCCTATGGCCCATGATTCTTATTTCCAAGTACCCAATTCCATGTTCAATTTAATCAATCACACAATGCACACAATACATTTCTCCAATTTCTTACCCTAACCCTAATTCACCCATTTAGGGTTTTCTCCATCTTCCACCCTTCCATTTAATGCATCTAGATTCCATAGTATAAAATCACCTATCCACCATTTATTTCACAAAAATAAATTCCATTTCTTAGACCCTAAAATTCAAAATTCTTTTATTTAAGAAATACTCACTATCCGACGTCTCCTCCGATTTCCGCCGCTCCCGTCGGTCTCCTTAGCCTCCTCTCTCCTTCCTCTTGATCTTTGATAGGTCAAGATCTTTGATCAAGGGTGGCAACTCCCAACCCTAGAATCGGCCATGTTAGGTTTGAATTGAGAGAGGAAAAGAGGAAAGATGATGAGAGGAAGATGATAACCCTTTACCTTAGAGTGATTTCTCTCAAAACTCCACTTCTTTCTTCTCTCCTTCTCTTCTCTTTTCCTTAACTCTCTTTCTCTCCTTCACTTGGATGTAGGGGACGACCATGGGAGAGTGAAAATGGAGAGAGTTGAATGAAAATAGAATGGGAAAAGACATCAAGCCTTATCCCCATTTTTTTACTTTACATTAACTACCTTCACCAACCTTAAGATATTTTTGAGATATTTAAGTTGCTTTATGGCTTATAACTCCACTCCTCTAAGTCCCAACGTGTTTAACATTCTGAGGTGGGGTAGCTTGGTCTCCATTTGACCAATCTAACCCCAATTAGCCACCAACTTGTTAATTTAAGTATTTAATTAATTTGGTAATTAATCTTAGGTTACTTCATTTTTTATTTATCCTAATTCCCATTATTCCACCCATGGTTGACCAAGTCAACCATGGTGGCCGGCCCCACCAATCATTGGCCCACACACCACCTCACTTGATGAGGTGGAGGTGGGTCCCACTTGGCCACACCACCCTTGTTTAATCCCAAATTACTTAGGGTGATTAAATTTCATTAAGCCCACTCTAAATGGATCACCATTGGGCCCATGGCCCAATTACATTTCCATCTAGCCCATTTACCTTAGAGCATAACCATCTTGACCCATTGGGTCCCAAATGGGTATTTGACCCCATTTGACCATTCTTGACCCATTTAAAATAAATTTAAATCCAAACCATAGTCTATTGGGCCACACTTGGGCCTTCATCCAATTTTGGCCCATTTACCATTTATTGCACCAATTTCCAATTTTCATCATTAAAATAAATAATATTCACATATTTATTGATTTAAAAATTTCGGGCCATTACAGAAACATAAGGACTCAATATTTGGACGTTGGTAGGATTCCTACCTTATTGAAAACCATGGAATATGTATATGTGAATGTTTTTACTTGAATTATTTTGGTATCAAATGGTATGTCTCAATGATTGAATTTTGAATGCTAGTGTTTATTATTACATAGCATGTTGCACTTGCATCTCATGCATGGCATGGGAAGGATCAAATGAGGGGAGTCCACGCTCCATTCGGATTTCCGATAAATAATCGTGGGGAGGAATGTACACCGATTCCAAGGGATGTATGATTGAATTGTAGTCGGAGTCCACGCTCAGTCGGGGCATCCGTAAGACATTCATGGGGATACCTTGATGTGCATTATCCATCAAGAGGGATACTATGTTTGAAATGAAACCGGAGTCCACGTTCCGACGGGTCCGTAAGGCATTCGTGGGGATACTTTGATGTGCATTATCCATCAAGAGGGATACTATGATTGAAATGAATCCGTAGTCCACGCTCCATTCGGGGCGACCGATAAGGCATTCGTGGGGATACCTTGATGTGGATTATCCATCAAAAGGGACACTATGTGATTGTGATACCTTGATGAGGATTTTCCATCAAGAGGGATAATATATGATTGTGATACCTTGATGAGGGTTTTCCATCAAGAGGGATACTATGTGCATGTGATACCTTGATGAGGATTTTCCATCAAGAGGGATACTATATGATTGTGATACCTTGATGAGGACTTTCCATCAAGAGGGATACTATGTGATTGTGATATGGATGATGGGTGGGACTCATGGCATATGACACCTATGGCATGGCATTGACTTGCATGGTTTTGATGTTATATATATCTATGTGTTTTTGTTATACTAATGCATGTGTTGACCCTACTCGGAGTACCTACTAGGCTCGTTTTCTAACGCTCTACTTCTACCTTTGATGATGACACATGAAATTAATGAAGCGAAGGACGCGACCGGAGCCAAGCTTAGGAGCTTGGATGAGCTAGATTTATTTATTTAAGTTTTATTGATGGAAATGTAATTTGAGTAATTAGCTTATTGGGACTGTAATAACTTAGACTATTTGCTATGGTTTGTACTTTTATTTTGGACATTTTAATTCAAGGTAATTATCATTTAAGTGATGGACTTCCTTGCTATTTAATAATTGGTAAGATAGACTTTATTATAATTTTGCAAGTATGTTTTAATTCCACAAGGTTAGCCTTAGTGCATGTGAACCGTTCTCGTGGACTTAGTCCACGCACACGCTTGGTTGGCCAGTTAAGGGCCGGGCTTCGAAATCTCGAACTTAGCTCACGTCATGACATCCCGCTCCATCTCAGTCTTTTATTTCAAAAAATAATAATATATATACTCTGATTTTCGGCAAGTGAAAAAGGGTTGGGCGTTACAAAGATAGCCTTCATTCGTCCATGTCTTGTCACTATCCTATCCATCCAACACACACTCCACACGATTTTAGTCCCTAAAACCTTTCCATGCACTTAGACCAAAAACCATGTAGATACACTTCTAAGATCTGTACACACCTCATCACCTCAATCTTCCATGTCACATACGATTTTCACAATCCAACTCCACCCCATTTGAATTTCACATCTAGTCAACCCTCCACATCATCTCATTATCATCCATCCATCCATTCATCTCTCAATCTCATCCATCTACTTACTAATACATTAAACAATCCCTAATCCTATATAGCCAAATAAGAAATTCACCTTCCTTAAACCAATCCTATATTTTCTCATTCTTTGCTTGCACTGCACTCCAAGCCACATAAACACAGCAAATTTGTGTACACCATGCTTGAACCTTAACCTTTTGCAACTTAAAATCCCAACCACCCAATTCCAATGAGATCCAATCCAATCCCTTCATAAATCACTCAAACCAAGATTTAAAACAAGCCGTCCATTGCAACCCATAGCCTATAAATACACCATTATCCCATGGCCAAAATTAGAATTTGACCTGGAGCTCAAAAAGAACCTAAGGCTGGAAATACACAGTAAAGACAAAGAGCATACACGAATTTTGCAATTGAGGAATTTATTTTGCAAATCTTTTTATTGTCTTTCATGTATTCTATTCCAACTGTTGTACTTGAATTCTTTCATTTAATAAATATGAGATATTTATTTTAGAACCCTGAAAAGTCTGATTATTCAAGATTTCTTTTATATTTTCTTTTAATTTATAATTTACATTATTGTTTAACTTAACACTTAGGTTGTGAATGATGAATCTAAGATCCAAACTTTAATTAAATAAAAGTTTATTTAGTTATGTCATTCATCTTGTTTGTTTGTTAATTTATTTATTTTTAATATTCTTTTTGTTGTATGTTTATTTATATTCTTTACATCATTTATTTGCAATTCGTGTATTCAAATTGTTTAGTTTTATTTTAATATTCATTGTACACTTTGTTTCATTCATTATTCTTTAATTATTTACTTCATGTATCAAATCAACCCCTCTCCAAAAGATTCTTTAACTAGCATTGTAAATATATTATTCTAATTTTGAACTTTGCAATTTTAATGAGAAACGAAACTAAACATTCATGACTCACCAATATAAAAATAAAATGGACTAATTTGATAAGATTCACAAGTTAAATAAAAGATGGTGTTCACTTGATTTTTCCAGATAAATATCTTTTATTTCAAATCTAGATTTAATTCATTTTTCCCAAGATTAGATCATTTTAAAGGTACCAATTTAATTTAAACATATATTTTGTAGATTTTCTTTGTGCTCAAGCTTGCACTCATATGCTATACTATTGAATGGTCCGTATGCTTGCGAGATTATAAATTTAAAACTTTGCACAATTTTTACATCCCAACATGCTTACATCCTTCAAGACCAAACTTCTTCACTAGTTCCTTTGCATATTTGGTTTGAGAGATAAACAACCCATCCTTGTGTTGTTTGATTTGGAGACCAAGGAAGCAGTTCAACTCTCCAACGATACTCATTTCAAATTTTGATTTCATTAGCTTGGATAAGGCCATAGCATCCTTTCCACACTTCCTCTTTGAAAATCATGGTCCAGTAAGAATTGAGTCAACCTTTCATACCATGCTCTTGGAACTTGCTCGAGACCATACAAGGCTTTCTTGAGTTTATACACATGATCCGGAAACTTAGGATTAACAAATCTTGTAGGTTGTTCCACAAACACTTCCTCATTTAAGAGTCCATTCAAGAAGACACTCTTAACATCCATTTGATATAGCTTAAACTTGAGGAAGAAAGCTATGGAAAGCATTATCCTAATGGATTCCAACCTAGCCACAGGTGCAAATGTTTCATCAAAGTCAACTCCTTCAATTTGAGTATACCCTTGGGCTACCAATCTTGCCTTGTTTCTTACTATTGTTTCATGCTCATCCATCTTGTTCTTTTATATCCACTTGGTTTGAATCACGTTGGTTTCCTTGGGTCTAGGTACCAAGTCCTAAACATCATTTCTAGTGAATTGGCCAAGTCTCTCTTGCATGGAATTTACCCAATCCTCATCATTAATGGCCTCTTCAATTTTCTTAGGTTCTGTTTGAGAGGTGAAGCATGCATAATTTGCCAAATTTTCCATTTCCTTCTTGTTCTAACTCCATCTCTAGGTTCTCATATGATTTGGGCAATAGGATGATCTTTTACGTTCTTAAGAGGTCTAGGTGCTAGAAGATGTTCTGGGGCTTCTTCTTGGACATCTATAACTGGAGTCAAGGGAACACTATCTTCATCCTTTTGTCTTGGCAGGGGACAAAGACATGATCATCCACTACTACATTCACAGTTTCTTGAATGGCCCCCGTTCTCAAGTTCTTCACCCTATAGGCACGGCTAGTGGTAGAATAACCTATGAAGATACCTTCATCACTCTTGGACTCAAATTTCCCTAAGTGTTCTCTATCTCTAAGTATATGACATTTACTTCCAAAAACTTTGAAGTACTTAGAGTTAGGTTTTCTACCAGTCCATAGTTCAAAGATAGTTTTCTTTAACCCAACTCTAATGTAAACACGAATAATTATGAAACATACAGTGTTCACAGCTTCGACCCATAGTGTTTTGCAAATTTTTTTTACTTTCAAGAACTGTGATGGCCATCTCTTGAAGAACTTTATTCTTCCTTTCAGCCACTTCATTTTGTTGGGGAGTTTTGGGAGCAGAATATTCATGATGAATTCCACATTTTTCACAAAATTTGTCAAAGAATTGATTCTCAAATTCTCTACCATAATCAATCGATGTTGTACAAATTTTAAATTTATAACTCGCAAGCGCACGAACCATTTAATAGTATATCGATTGAATGTGAGGTCAAACCCAAAGGATGTAACGGCCCGGAATTTGTAAATTAATATAAAGGTGGATATTATTTATTTTAATGATGGAAATTGGGAAAATTGATGGAATAAATGGTAAATGGACCAAAATTTGGACAAAGGCCCAAGTAGGGCCCAATAGACTATGGATTGGATTTAAATTCATTTAAGGGGTCAATAATGGTCAATTGGGCCAAGGATGGTCAAATTGGGTCCAATACCCATTTGGGACCCAATGGGTCAAGATAATGTAAGCTCTAAGATAAATGGGTAAGGATAAATGTAATTGGGCCATGGGCCCAATGGTGATACAACTAGTTGGAATGGGCTTAATGAAATTTAAATCACCTAAGTTAGTGATGAATTGACGAAGGTGACATGGTCCAATGGGACCCACCTCCACCTCACCAAGTGAAGTGGTGTGTGGACCAAGAGTTGGTGGGGCTGGACACCATGGTTGACTTGGTCAACCATGGGTGGATTTCATAGAGGGAATTTAATGGAATTAAATTAGGTGGGAATTAATTAACTTAACCTAATGATCATATTAATTAAATTAACTAAACTAATCTAATCATGGTCAAAAGGGGTCAAAAGAGGGGAGACCAAAACAATCCTATCTTCAAACACCAAAAAACGTTGGACTTGATGGTGGTTGGGTCATAAAGCAAAAAGCATGATAAATATCTTAGGTTAGTTGGTGGGAGGAGTTAAGGTGGAGTGTAAGTTACTTTACCAAAGGAGATAATCTTATCTTTTTGCCTTATCTCTTTCCATCTAACTCATTTCATTCTCTTTCTCTTTTTCACTCTCTCATGGCCGTCCCTCATCTCTAAGGAAAAAGAGAAGAAGAAAATTAAGAAAGGAAGAGAAGAAGAAAAGAAAAGAAAGGAAAAGTGCAAAACCAAGACTTTGGGTTAATTCTTTCCACCATCTTCTTCCTTCTCTCTCAAATCAAACCCTACCGTGGCCAAACCCAAGCTTGGAGGTTTTCACCTTTGATCAAGCATTTTAGCCAACCAACAAAGGAGAAGGAGAAGAAAGAAGGTTAAGGAAGCCGACGGAAGTAACGAAGGTCGGAGGAGGCGTCGGATCGTAAGTATTTTCGAAACAAGAGATTAAATTTTCCTTAGGTTTTAAGAGGATATGAAATCCATTTTTTTTGGATTTAGAGGTGGCCAAAACATCATGGCCTTTGATCTCAAATCCATTTCATGGAAGGATGAATAAATGGACAAAATGGAAAGAAAAATTAGGTTAAGGAAAATAAATGGATAAAGGACATTAAGTATTTCAATTATTTAAGTAATGGAGATATGTAAATTACTTTTGGAAATGATAATTGGTAAAGAAATTAAAGGCCATAGGGGTTCGGCCATGTAGTATGGCCGAACCCATGGTAAGTTATGTGTGATTTTTGGGATTTTATAGGAATGGAAGCATGGAGAATGATTTAGGGTTTTTAAATTGGTAAATGATTAAATGTAGTAATTTTGAAAGGATTTTAAATGAGGAAAAAAAAATCATGGGAGATGTTGGTGATTTTAATGATCTCAAAAAGAATGGTAGATGGGGATGAACCCTATGGTGATGAATGTGGAATGATGATGGATGTAAAAGAATGGAAAAATAAATGGGGAATGTTGGTGGTGTTGATGGACCAATGTAAACCTAATGTTGATAGTTGTAATGGGAAGGTGGCTAAGTTAATGGACTTAAATGTGATTAAAGAATGATGAATTAAATGTATGGTTTAGGTTCTCTCAATGGAGGGACTTGTGATGAATCTAAAATGTGACCAAGGACCAAGGAAAAAATGGGGATTTGGTTAAGTTGAAAGCGCTGATTTTTAATGAACCCATGACCCATTGTTATGAGCCACTTAATGGTCTAAGTATGGGGTTATATATTTATGTTTTAAATAAATGGAGGTTAGGTTAATTAAGTGGTTAATTACTAATGTTCTTATGTCATGGTTAATGAGACATCAATGGACCCATTTTTGTGAACCAATGGATAGGCTAAGATTAAAGTCTATGGATATGCTTTAGCTAATGGGGATTAGGTTAAGATATGGTTGTCTCTCATGATTGGTGAGTGTATGGATCAATTATGAATAAAGGGAATGAGTGGATAATGGACTCATTGTGGGTTACATGCATGATGTAAACCCCATGGAAAGATTTGATGATGAATTGGGTATTTTGAACCCATGATCCATTAACCATTTAAAGGGTTAAGTATGGGGTTTTGTATGAGTTTAAAGGAATAAGGGTTAGGTTAATAAAAGGACTAATTTTATGATCACATGATATGGTTGCTGGGTCATTAACGGACCTAAGTTATGGATCATTAATGGGTCTAAGTTATGGATCCATTATAGACCATAATGTATATGGAAGAGGGAAGGAATTATCCATGGAAGGGTAATGGCAAAACCGTAACCGTAAATATTGGCCAAAATGAGGAAAACCCACTAAGACATGATGTATGGGCTTAGAAATGGTTAAAAAATGGACTAATTGTTAATATATAATAAGGTACCGGACATCGCAAGCGGTAAGCGGATCGGCGACCGGGTCTATCGGGCAGAAACGAAAGAAAGAACGCTAGTCGGTATTTGGTAAGATTCCTACCTTTTTGTAAGCCATGGATTGAGTGATGGTTTCTTTGAATTAGTTTGGAAATTATATGGTTTGTTTTAAGATGGGTTTTGGATTTAGTATCATGTGATGTTTTCCTCTAATTTATTTTGGTAATCATGTGGTTGTTTTTAAGATGGGTTTTGGATTTTGGTATTATGTGATGGGTTTCCTTTGATTTATTTTGATAATCATGGCATTGTTTTTAAGATGGGTTTTATGACTATGAGTTACATATATTACATGGCATATGGCATCTACATCTCATGCATGGCATGGGAGGGATATGACAGGGGAAGGATGAAATGAAACCGGAGTCCATGCTCCTTCGGGGCGACCGATAAACAAGCATGGGGATATTTCATATATGTCTTATTATACCTTGATGAGGCTTTTCCATCAAGGGGAATGTTCTATTTATTGTTATATCTTGATGAGGGTTCTTCCATCAAGGGGGATGCCTAGTGTGGATCGCATCTTGATGAGGCTTTTCCATCAAGAAGGTCATGGCACGATAATGGTATGGATTTTATTTGGAACACTATGTATGGTTGAAAAAGGGACATTGTACAATGATGATGAGATTGATGGGTGGGATTCATGACATAGAACACCCATTAGATGACATTGCCCAAAGTGCATGGTTTTATTATAATATTATCTATATGTTTTGTTATCACTAATCCATGTGTTAGCCCTACTCTGAGTCCTACTGGGCGTGTTGTCTAACGCCCTACTTCTACCCTAGCTGATGACACAGGAGATGGTGGAGACGAAGGACGAGACAAGAGCCAAGCTTAGGAGCTTGGGGAAACGAGCTACTCAGTTTATTTAAGTTTTATTTTGGAAATGTATTTTGAATAATTTAGCTTGTCGGAATGTAATAAGTTAGATTACTTGCTATGTTTTGGAAATTACCCTGGACATTATGATTTTGAGGATGTTTGGTGATTGAATGAATGTAACTTCCCTGCTATCTAAGAATTTGTAGGTTAGACTCTATTATAATTTTCCGCACTTGGTTTAAATGTTCCCCGATGCTTACTTCTACGTGTGAACCGTTCTCCGTGGACTTCGTTCCACGCACACGTAGGGTTGGCCAATTAAGGGCCGGGCTTTAGAAGCTCGGACTTAACTCGCGTCATAACGTCCGCGCCCTTTGTCACTCTTCTTCAAAAAAAAAAAAAAAATACTCTGATTTCGGTGAAAAGGGGCCGGGGTTACAAAGGAAATCACAAAATATATGCTTTAAAAATTAATTTGGTACCTATAAAAAGATATGATCTTAAGACTTAGAATTAAATCTAAATGTGAAAAAGAATTCTAATATATGAAATTATAATTTTAATTAAGCAAAACTTAGATCTAGAAAACCAAAGTTATCATCATTATCTAACCTTTGAATTTAACAAAATAAAATTAGGTCCAATGAATGTCAAGAATCAAATCCATCTCCTTTTTATTAAAATGGTGAAACAAGAATAATGGTAGTCTCATTTTAATTAAAAGTCACATGTTTTAATATCAAAATATCATATCTTGAACCTAGTTAAAGAACCTTGAGAGAGAGAGAGAGAGTGGATTTACACATAAAATAAAAACATGATTGAATTGAATTTACAACAAACAAATAAGTCAGTGATTCAAACAAATAAAATTAATCAAACAAAAGACATAATAAAATAAAGTAAACAATAGAAATAAATTGACAATTAAAGTAAATGAAATAACAAAACAATGCATAATTTAAAGGCGGTAGTCGAAAAGATCAATCATAGCCTAAAAGTAAGTAAATGAATAAAAGATCTAGATTTGAAATTCAAGGAGAAATTTAAATCTCAAATCATGCCTTTCATTAAAATTCATAAACTTTAATTTAATTAATCGAACCTTAGATCCTTAGATTTAATTAAATTCAAAATCTAACTATTTCATTATGTCCCAAAGGAATCTTAGATTTGAATCTAAAGAAATCTAAGTCCTAACTATTTCATTATGTCCTTTTAAGTAAACAAAGAATATAAACTTAAAATTAAATCAAACAATCATTAAAGAAACTCCACACTTGGATGTTTTAGGGTTCTTACAGCTTATCTTATATTTATTTAATGAAAGAATTCAAGTATAAAGCATTAGAAAATTACATCAAGGACAATCATAATAAATTTACAAATTGATATGCGCACTTGTAAAATTCGTGTATGTCTCCTTGTCTGTTATGTATTCTCCAATCTTTGGTTCCCCTTTTGGCTCTTGATCAAATTCAAGTTTGGCTATGGTGGAATGAACTATTTATAGGCTTGGGATTTGAATGAAGGGTGGAGATTTAATCTGACTAATCATGGATAATTGGGATTTAAAATGAAAGAGATTAGGTTTCCATGGAGGCATGGTCGACTGGAGTGACTTAGCGATCAAGCAGAGAATTTCGAAAATCATGGGATTCGGTAGGCTTGGGAGAATTTGACAAATAGGATTAGGGTTTATGTGTTTATGCAATGCATGATATGAATGGTTGGGATTTAATGCTAATATGAATGAATGGATGAGATGAGAAGTGATGATGTGGAGGGTTGACTCTATGGAGAATTCGAATGCATCTATTGGGATATGGGAAAATCGTGTGAGGTGGAGATGGATAGGTGATGAGGTGTTGGTGATGTGTAAAAGTCAAGGATAGGTGGAGGCTTGCTTGGGTTCCAAGTTGAAAGTTCTCCATTTGGTGCTAGAACACGATTGACCTTAGAGGGAGGGAGGGAGGGAGGGGGGATGTGGTTGAATAGGTCAATCTAAAAATCATTGGTCTTTTTAAAAATTACTTGATTGATTAATTAAGTATAGCGAATATAACAATCAAGTGTGTGTGTTAGCAAATGTGATTAAGCAATCAACATAATGAATTAGCTCCAACACCACAAGCACAAGGACAAAAGATATATAGTAGTTTAGTTAGCCAACCTACATCCACTATTAGGATTAGCTCAACATTGACCTATCCCCAAATTTACTAAGTGAAGACTTACACCCTCACAATTAGAGTAGGAATTCCACCTAGCTCAATCGGTTAGGAATTTCACCCACCATATGTAACATAGGAATTCCTCTTATTTGACTTGGCTGGGAATTCCATCCACCACGTGTGCCAGAGACTACGATCTAGATTTTTTATAGTAGTTTCGGAGCCAAGCCTCCTTAATCCACTTTCACAGGACAAAGTTTCAAAACAAAATTAAAACCAAGAAGCACTTGCCTTGTAGCTTTTTCTCGAAGATGTGTGCTTCTCAAATATCCACCCAATGTGTGCCCGAGTTAATCCCGACGCTCTGCCTTGTAGCCGTCATTGAGCAATCACAATTTCAGGGTGACTAGGAAACTGGTTTTACCAACATAATTCCTAGTTTGTATCTTTCTTTTCTCATCTCCTTTTCTCTTTCACTAACTCAATCAATAGATTGGTTGTATTTGATTCTCAGGTGCAGGCACAAGAGAGTTGATCGTTCCTTAGAGTGTGTGAATTTTCTCAGCTCAAGGAAGATGATTAAATGAGCACACAACTCTAATATTTATAGAGGAGTCAACACACTTTTTCAAACTGTCCAGTTCTGACAGGTCGGTGTTCATATTTATTATTGTTCAACCACCCGACCATTGCACATTAAATGCACTCCCAACGACATAATTAATTGCCGGTCGACAGGTCGGTGTCACCGATGGGTCAACAGTCATGGCATCGAGAAGTCGGTCCATACGAAGGTCTCGAACTAGGGCAACACCATGCAGATAGAGTTTCATGCCAAAAATTGTCCTGCCCAGAATGACCTGTCACCCTTTACTAAGGGGTCGGTCCTGGTACTCTCTATCGGAAAAGAGCGACAGGTCGTTCTGGGTAACAGGTTTCTATGTTGAAACTATTGTCAAGCATGTTTTGCACCAAAACGAGCCTCTCATATGGACCGACACCTCTGTATCTTAAGTGTTGACCCATTGGCGACAACGACATGTCGACCAAGAAAGAATATTACCATTGGGAGTGCACTTAATGCACGACGGTCGTAATTGTGACGGTAACATTTCTAGTCACCGACCCCTCGGAGTGACCCACCTATCGGTACATTGTCGTTACTACAACTGGTTGCCTTCGCTTTATAAGCCAATATTTATTCAACCAGTTGGTATTCTTCGGAAGGATCAGTTGGACCCTCATCTTTATCAGTGAGCTTAAGAAGTGCCAATAGAATGATCACTCTCTCTCTCGTGTTTACACTAGGGGAATCAGATACAACCAATAAATGAATTGAGTTGTGAGAGAGAGAGGAAGGAATAAAACTCACAAACAACCAATCTGAGGCTTGAGTTAGAAAGTGAGAAGTAGAGAACCCTAACCTATAAAACCTTTGGTAGAACTAGTTTCCTGGACAACCCGAATTGTGATTGCTCAATGGCAGCTACAAGGAGGAGCGTCGGCACACATTGGGTGGGATCTTGAAGAATCACACAACAGGAGCAAGATTTTCAAAAGCAAGTTCTTCTTGGTTTTAATTTTCTTTAAAACCATTGTTCCGAAAGTGAATTAAGAGAAGGTACTCCATAACCAATATAAAAAAACTCCAGAGCGTTGTCTCTGGCACAGAGGTGGGTGGAAGTCCCGGCCAAATGGATAGGTGGAATTCCTATTCAACAGTGGTGGGTGAAATTCCCAGCCGATTGAGTGAGGTGGAATTCCTACTCCAATTGCGAGGGTGTAAGTCCCTACTCAGTGGATTTTGGGGATAGCTCAAGGTTGAGCGAGTCCTAACGATGGGTGTAGGTTGGTAAACGAACCACTTTAAAATGATCTTATGGTGTTTGATCTATGTGTGTTTGTATTTAGTATTTAAGTACTCTTTTTAACACACATCACTTTGCATATTGATTATCTCATTCTACACATTGCGCACAAACATCGATAATCAAAATATGTAAAGGGTCATAATCTTAGTGTGATCTCTTAGTGAAATTATCACACTAAACAAATCTCTTAATAAACATTCCACTGCACTTTAAATAATCAAGAAATTTGTAAACACCATTAAAAATGGGATTGACCTATTCACCCCCCCGTCTAGGGTCAATCATGATGTTCTATCACCTGTGTAAAGGGGACTTTCACTTTGAATCCAAACCCTCCATCAATCATCATCCATTTCTTATATTTATTTTACCCAAAGTAGAGCCAATAGATCAAAACCCCATTTAATCTAAGCCCTCTATTCATAAAACCCTAAGCAATAAACAACATGTGGTTCAAGCTAGCCTCCATGCGCGTTTTACACATCATCATCCACATGATTTTTGTAACCTAAAACCTCTCCATCCACTTAGATTAAAAACCATCTAGATACATCCCTAAGATCCCAACACACCTCATCATCCCAATCTTCCATGTCATACACGATTTTTCACAACTCCATCCCTTCATTTGAATTTCATGAAGTCAACTCCTTAGCCACATCACCTTCTTATCATCCAACCATCCATCCATTTTAACTATTAATTTCATCCATTCATTCATCATCTCATTGCACAAACCCTAAAACTACATAGCAAATTCGAATTTCCCATTGCCAATCCAAATCCTATTTCTCTCTTAATCTCCGATCTTCCCTCCACTTTAACTAAACCACCAAGGAAAGCCACACCAAACTCGTGTGACTCTCTTTGTGAAACCCTAAATCCAAACTTAAATCTTCGTCATCCATTCCCAATTAGATCCAATCCAATCCCTTGATTTTCCAACTTAAAACTTGATTTAATCCAAGCCATCCATCTCTTTTAAAAACCTATATATACCCTATTACTCAAGAGGAAAAATTTGAATATGTAACGCCCCGCCCTGTTTCACTCACCGAAAATCAAAGTATATTTTTTTAAAAAAAATTAAAGAGAGAGAGCGGGATGCCACGACACGAGCTAAGTCTGAGCTTCCTAAGCCCGACCCTTAACTGGCCACCAATACGTGTGCGTGGACCAAGTCCACTAAACAGTTCACACACTACATCGATTGCCGAATAAACATATGGATTAAGATTTCATCCATAAACATAACATCAATTCTAAGCTAGGAAGTCAATCACATAAAATTAACTGAGGTTCAAAAATCCAACACATTGTCAAACCATAGCAAAATAAATCTAAGTTATTACAGTCCCAAAGTACAATTATCTCAAATACATTGTTCCAAAATAAATATTAAATAAAGTAAACATAAGTTATCCAAGCTCCTAAGCTTGGCCTCTTTCATGTCTATCGCTCGTTCCATTCCCTATACCATCATCTAAAGGTAGAAGTAGGACGTTAGTCAACGCGCCCAATAGGAATTCCAGGTAGAGTTATACACATAGGATTAATATAAAATCACGATAATTACATCATATCAAAACTGTAGACAACTTGCAATACTAAAATCAGCGCATAATGCTCATAACAAAATCATGCTAACTTAATGCCATGTCATGGGTGTCATATGCCAATGATCTCCCACCCAACTTCTGTATCCAACCATATCACAAATCACATTAGTAGTCCCCTTGATGAACAAAGCCACATCAAAGTATTCAGTGTTATGCCTCCCTACGTATGTTAATCGGCAACACCGAATGGAACGTGGACTCCTCCCACGTTTGTTTATCAGAAACACCGAATGGGGCTTGACTCCTTCCCACATAGGTTAATCGGAATCAGTGTGGATTCCTCCCACGTTTGTTTATCGGATACACCAAATGGAGCGTGGACTCCTCCCTTGTGTTCCCTCCCATGCCATGCATGAGGTAATGAGTGCAATGATGCCATTTCATATCCAAGTACATAATAGCATGGAAAATCAGTTATTAAAACATAACCAACAGAAAAATCAATACATGAATATAATCCTCGGTGTGTCAACAAGGTAGGAATCCTACCAACGTCCAGGATGATATCCTTACTGTTTTTGTGAAGATATCGATCACCGATCACGTCAAAATCGATGGTACATCCTTTTGTGAAATCTCATTACCTTAATCAATTCATCATGCACATATGTTAATTTAATTACCCATTCAATTCCCATCATCCTTTACTCATCCAGATAAACTTAAACAATCTGGAAAAATTATATAAAAAAATTTCACTTTAAAATTCAGTCGACTAAATCAAGAATTCAGTCGACTGAACTGGGCAGATCACCATCCGCTACCCGTCCTGCGGACGATAGAAACCCATCCGCAGACAGTCCACACCCGTCCGCAGACAACACTCTGTCAAGTCTATTACCCGTCCTGCAGATCTTCAAAGCAACAAATATATTGGCTGTTATTTATTTTTAATTGTAAAAAATTAAGATTTATAGATGGAATGGATGTTAGATGGATCAAAGTTGGGGCAATGGCCAAGTATGGTCCAATGGACCATGGATGGGATTAATTCTATTTAATTGGGTCAAAGTGGTAAATTGGGTCAAATGCCCAATTGGGACCCAATGGGTCAAGATGGATTGATGATTAGGGTAAATGGGCAAGGAATGGATTTAATCGGGTCATGGACCCAATTAAGATCAAAGGCATGGGGTCCACCTCATCAAGTGAGGTGGCAAGTGTATGAGGAATTATCCAAGTGGCATAGCCAAGTGGGACCCAACTCCACTTCATCAAGTGAGGTGGCGTTTGGACTAAGGCACAAATGGGACCAGCCACCATGGTTGACTTGGCCAACCGTGGGTGAGTTCATGGGTGAATTAAAGAGGATCAAGTGAAGTAAGTTGAATTAAATTTTTAATTAAATCACCTAAGTTAGATGGAAATAAATTCTAATGCTTGAGTTAGGAGTTGAGTTTCATTTAAATGGAGTGAGTCAAATGGGGGTGAGTCACATGGAAGATGAAAAGATGGAGTGAGTCAAAGGAGAGGTGGGGGTTCCATCTCATGCAAACTACTAAGCCAAAACCGTTGGAGATGGGGGTAGTATGCCATGTGGAGGGCATGCACCCTCTTGGCTAGACAAAGAACCCATGTGGAGGGCATGCATTCTCATGGTTGGTCAAAGGAGAGGTGGGGGTTTCCATCTCATGCAAACCACTAAGCCAAAACCGTTGGAGAGGGTGGTGTGTGCCATGTGGAGGGCATGCATTCCCTTGTTTGGTCAAAGGACTCATGGGGAAGACTCCACATTGATAATGATAATGTAACGCCCGCCCCTTTTCACCGAAAGTCAGAACCTATATTTTTTTTTAACAGTGACAAAAGGCGCGGATGTCACGACGCGAGTTAAGTTCCGAGCTTCTAAAGCCCGGCCCTTAACTGGCCAATCCTACGCATGCGTGGAACATAAGTCCACGAGTACGGTTCACGCGTAGAAGTAAGCTCGCGGAACATAAATAACTGCGGATGATAATAGAACTATCCTACCAGTTCTTCAGATAGCAGGGAAGAAATACCCAATTAATTACGAAAATGCCATTATACTGTATTATCCAAAATAATACCTAAACATAGCAAACTACCTAAATTATTACATTTCCGACAAGCTAACTATACAAATACATCTTTTCCAAAATAAACGTAAAACAAAATAATTAATCCACCTCCCCAAGCTCCTAAGCTTGACTTCCGTCTCGCCCTTCCGTTCCACCATTTCCTGCATCATCAGCTAGAGTAGAAGTAGGGCGTTAGAACACGCGCCCAGTAGGATTCCGAGTAGGGCTAGCACATGGGTTAGTAATAACCACATACAGATAATAACACAGTAAAAACTATAAACCACCATATACTGAAAATATAAGTAAATGATATGCCCTGGGTGTAAATGTTATGAATCCCACCCATCATTCCTGCCATATACTGTCATATCCCTCTTGACGGAAAAAACCTCGTCAAGATATGTCCAACCGTAAAACATCCCCCTTGACGGCAAAGCCTCGTCAAGGTGTCCCCATGCCTGTTCTCGGTCGCCCCGACGGAGCATGGACTCCGGTTTGTTTATTTTTTTCCGCCCATGCCATGCATGAGATGTAATGCATTATGCTATGTAATATGTATATCTCATACCCTTAATATACCATATATAGCCTTACCATATAATGCATAAACTTAAAAATAATAAACCATAGTATTAAACATAATGTCCATAATCATAGAACAATTCTCTTTTTTTTTTAAGATCAATCCCAAAGTCATCCAAAATAAGATGAATATACCATTACACATCCATGGCTTACAAGTAGGTAGAAATCCTACCGAATACCGACTCGCGTTCTTCTCTTTTGTTTTTGTCCGATAGTTCGGCTACCGACACGCGTACCGCTCGCGCTATCCGGTACCTTATTAAATTACCAAATCAATCCAAGTTTTAATCATTTCCAAGCCCGTAAATCATAACTTAGTGGGTTTCTTCATTTTAGCCCATATTTACCATTTTTGCCACTACCCTTCACATAAACAATTTTTCATTAATTCACGCCTACTTAAGCCAAAATTTAATCCACAACTTAGGTCCTTTATTGATTCACTAACCATGACCCAACATGAAATAAAATCAGCCATCTAATTTAATAAAATTTTCCATCATCTAAACACAAACATGGACCCAACCTTAGCTCATACAATGACCTAAAATGGGTCATGGGTTCGGCCTACATTTTAGATCCACCAATAATCCCTCCTTGAGGGGTTTACATCATGCAACTAAACCATATTCTTAGCCTCATTTGGATCATTACTTTTGTTCATTTGAAACCCAAAATTCATCAACACATTATCCTTTAAACCCCACCATTTAATCATCATTTCATCCATAGGGTTCGGCCATATACCATGGCCGAACCCATGGTTCATGATTCATCATTCATTGCTCCATAATACCTATATTCACCCAAAATATTAAATCCACCCATCTTCCCATTTTCCATGGCTTTTTAAACCCTAAAACCCTAGCTAATTTCACACATAACAACCTAGGGTTCGGCCATGCACCATGGCCGAACCCATGGTTCACAATTCCTTCTTTTATGCCTTCTTAATGCCATAAAATCCCATTGCATTTTTCATCATAAAACCATTTTAATACTCATCCCATTCATTCGTTTACAACACAAAAATCCATTCGCCACCTTCATTATCTTCCATTCATTAACCCTAACCATTTTACATCAAATGGCTAATCACCCACCATGGGGTTCGGCCATACTATATGGCCGAACCCTATGGCCCATGATTCTTATTCCAAGTACCCAATTCCATGTTCAATTTAATCAATCACACAATGCACACATATTTCTCCAATTTTCTTACCCTAACCCTAATTCACCCATTTAGGGTTTTCTCCATCTTCCACCCTTCCATTTAATGCATGTAAATTCCATAGTATAAAATCACCTATCCACCATTTATTTCACAAAAATAAATTCCATTTCTTAAACTCTAAAATTCAAAATTCTTTTATTTAAGAAATACTCACTATCCGACGTCTCCTCCGATTTCCGCCGCTCCCGTCGGTCTCCTTAGCCTCCTCTCTCCTTCCTCTTGATCTTTGATAGGTCAAGATCTTTGATCAAGGGTGGCAACTCCCAACCCTAGAATCGGCCATGTTAGGTTTGAATTGAGAGAGGAAAAGAGGAAAGATGATGAGAGGAAGATGATAACCATTTACCTTAGAGTGATTTCTCCCAAAATTCCACTTCTTTCTTCTCTCCTTCTTTCTTTTCCTTAACTCTCTTTCTCTCCTTCACTTGGATGTAGGGGACGACCATGGGAGAGTGAAAATGGAGAGAGTTGAATGAAAAGAGAATGGGAAAAGACATCAAGGCTTATCCCCATTTTTTTACTTTACATTAACTACCTTCACCAACCTTAAGATATTTTTGAGACATTTAAGTTGCTTTATGGCTTATAACTCCACTCCTCTAAGTCCCAACGTGTTTAACATTTTGAAGTGGGGTAGCTTGGTCTCCATTTGACCAATCTAACCCCATTTAGCCACCAACTTATTAATTTAAGTATTTAATTAATTTGGTAATTAATCTTAGGTTACTTCATTTTTTATTTAACCTAATTCCCATTATTCCACCCACGGTTGACCAAGTCAACCATGGTGGCCGGCCCCACCAATCATTGGCCCACATGCCACCTCACTTGATGAGGTGGAGGTGGGTCCCACTTGGCCACACCACCATTGTTTAATTCCAAATTACTTAAGGTGATTAAATTTCATTAAGCCCACTCTAAATGGATCACCATTGGGCCCATGGCCCAATTACATTTCCATCTAGCCCATTTACCTTAGAGCATAACCATCTTGACCCATTAGGTCCCAAATGGGTATTTAACCCCATTTGACCATTCTTGACCCATTTAAATAAATATAAATCCAAACCATAGTCTATTGGGCCACACTTGGGCCTTTATCCAATTTTGGCCCATTTACCATTTACTCCACCAATTTTCTAATTTCCATCATTAAAATAAATAATATTCACATTTATATTAATTCCAAAATTCCAAGACCTTACAGATAAGGGTGGAGTCTTACCCAAGGAAACCCTAGACAAGATGGAAAGAATGCTTTTTATCTCGTTCACTCTCTCCCTCTCACTCTTAGCCAACCCTCTCTCACAAAACAAGGAAAACACTTAGGTTTTTACATTCTCTCCTCCTCTCCCTCTCTCAAACCTTCTCCTCGGCCGAACCATCTCTTGGGGGTTTTCATCTTAGACCCTCTCCCTCTCAAGCAACACACTTTGGCCGAAGATCAAGGAGGAAGAAAGAAAAGACTAAGGAAAGAGAAAAACGGAGGAGCAAGATGGAGCGAAAGAAAACGGAGGAGTCGCGGAATCGGTAAGTATTGCTTGACAAGATCTTATTGATTTGAAAGAGGTTAAGGGAACATTCCATTTTGGATTGAAAGTAGTTGGCCAAAATGTTATGGACCATGGATTCAAAATCCATCTAAGGAATGAGATGGAAAAATGGACAAAACCCTAATGGGTAAGATGGATTACTAAGGACACTATGTATATATGGCTTAAACATGAAAAAATGGTCAAGGAGCAATGGCCGAACCCTAATATTGTTATGCAAAAGGACCTCATACATATTTAATGGAAGGGATGGAGAATGATCAAAGATCATGGTTTGGGCCTTGCATGGCCAAACCCTAGATTTTATGCATGGACCATATGAGAACTCAAAAAGGATTTGGATGAGGTTCGGCCATGATGTATGGCCGAACCCCATCAAATGATCTAATCATAGATATGTAGATTTGAGAGGAAATGATGAACCATAGGGTTTGGCCATGTTGTATGGCCGAACCCCATGGAAGAATATTATTGGTTTTGATGGGTTTTAAAGGATGAAATGATGGAAGAATTTTAATGATTTTAAATGGGTTTTAAATGTTGTAAATGGTGGTTTAAAAATGAGGAGATGATGAAGAACCATGGACCAACATGGCCGAACCCCATGGAAGAAATGTTGATGGATTTATTATGGATCTATGTTTAAAATGATGGACCTAAGTGTATGATTAAACCCCCCATGGAGGGACTTTGTTTATGGACCTAATATTTGTAAATGGTTTAAAGGAGAGGATGAAAATTAGACATCATGGGTTCGGCCATGTTGTATGGCCGAACCCCATGAACCAATTTGATGGATCATTTGGTAGATCCATGCTTGTTTAAAGGATGGAATAATCAAGCTAAGGAATGGAGGGATTTTATTATGGAGGATCTATGTTATGTTAATGAATCATTTATTGACCTAAGTTATGGGTAAATAAGCTAAGTGTTTAGCTAAGGAAAGAGTGATAACTACAATGGGAATATGGTGAAAATAAAGGACCATGGGTTCGGCCATGTTGTATGGCCGAACCCCATTGAGAATGTTTTACGGACTTAGGGTCTTTATTTAATGTAAAATGATTAACTTAGGTGATGGGACTAATAAATCAAAAGGTGGAATGATCTTGGACCCACATTGATTAAAAAGATCAAGGACTAAAAAGAGGGGCCCAAAACCAAGAGAGTGAGGTTCGGCCATGTTGTATGGCCGAACCCCACTAAGGCATTTTTGGTGGACTTAAGACATGGTTCAGCCCCAATGTATGATGGAAACCTCTGAAGGGACTTAACTGGATAAAGGACGATGGTTGTAAATGGAAATGACATGGGGTGACGTAGGGTTGGTTGGAAATCAAATGGATTTCACAAGCGGTGTACGATAGGCTTGACGCGGTCGGTGATCGGTTTTTTGGACGGAAACACAAGGACTCGATATTTGGACGTTGGTAGGATTCCTACCTCATTGAAAACCATGGAATATGTATATGTGATGTTTTTACTTGAATTATTTTGGTAACAAATGATATGTCTTAATGATGGGATTTTAATGCTATGATGTTTATTATTATTACATAGCATGTTGCACTTGCATCTCATGCATGGCATGGGAGGGATCAAATGAGGGGAGTCCACGGTCCATTTGGATTTCCGATAAACAATCGTGGGGAGGAATCCACACTGATTCCAGTGGATGTATGATTGAAATGTAACCAGAGTCCATGCTCCGTTCGGGGTGACCGATAAGGCAATCATGGGGATACCTTGATGTGGATTATCCATCAAGAGGAATACTATGTGATGTGAAATGTAACCAGAGTCCACGCTCCGTTCGGGGTGATCAATAAGGCATTCGTGGGGATACCTTGATGTGGATTATCCATCAAGAGGAATACTATGTGATTGTGATATGGATGATGGATGGGACTCATGGCATATGACACCCATGGCATGGCATTGACTTGTATGGTTTTGATATTATTTATATTTGTGTTTTTGTTTATACTAATCCATGTGTTGACCCTACTCGGAGTACCTATTGGGCGCATTGTCTAACACCCTACTTCTACCTTAGATGATGACACAGGAAATGGACGGAACGAAGGACGCGATCGAAGCCAAGCTTAGGAGCTTGGATGAGCTAGATCTATTTATGGACAATGTACTTTGAGTAATTAACTTGTTGGGACTGTAATAACTTAGACTATTTGCTATGGTTTGGACTTTTATTTTGGACGTTTTAACTTAAGGTAATTATCATTAAGTGATGGACTTCCTTGCCCTTTAAAATTGGTAGGATAGTAATTCTATTATAATTCTGCATCTACAATTTATTCCGCAAGCTTAGCCTTATTGCGTGTGAACCGTTTTAGTGGACTTAGTCCACGCACACGTTTGGTTGGCCAATTAAGGGCCGGGCTTTGGAAGCTCGGACTTAGCTCGCGTCATGACGTCTCGTTCTCTCTCACTCTTTATTTCACAAAAAAAAAGACTTTGCTTTTCTGCTAGTGAACAAGGGCGGGCCGTTACAGGTCGAAACCCATCCGCAGACGATAATGCCCGTCCAACAGACAGTGCAACCCTTGTCCTGTCCTCCTTGTTTGATTATTTGTAAATATTTTCTTCATGAGATTCATTTTTTAATCTTGTCTAAACATGGTCATCATCATCATACCTCATTTTAATAAGTTTATCTTACCCACCAAACAAGGTTAGGGACTTTTCCTTAATCAGTCCATCTTATGTCATTCAACCAAGATTTTGACTTTAATCTATTGGTTTGCTGGTTTTTCAACACATATCCATTCCCATGGCTTACAACAGTTCAGCCAGTCTAGTCAACCATATCCGGAACCCATAGGTCCGACCATATTATGTCTAAAACTATGGTTTCCCTTTTCTTTTTTAATTCTATTTCATGAAACATAGAACCTTACCTTCTTTCCCGTCTCCTTCTTTTTCTTTCGGTCTGTTTTCCTTTCTCCTTAGTCTTTCTCCTTCCTTAATCCTTGTTCTTCAGTTTCTCCAAGGTAATCGTGTAGAGATGGAGAGAGAGAGATTGGGGAAGATTTCGGCCACAAATGTAGTTGAGAGAGGGAGAGAGATGAAAATCTCTTTGTTTCAAAGAGAGAGGATTGGCCCAAAGGGGTGGAGTGTGCCCTTTTGTAAATCAGCCCACAACCCTCTCCATTTCCCTCATTAATGTTTGTCTAACCAAGGAGTCCCTTGGCCTAACCAAAGTGACCCTTGGCTCAAACCAAGAAACCCCCTTGGTTCCCAAAGTGTGCATGGGTTTCCATCGCATGAGATGGAAACCCTCCCTCTCCCACTTGACTCACTTGAGATGGAAGTCTCCCCAACTTCCATCTTGACTCATCCCCCAACTCAAGCATCATTGAACTCATCCATGCAACTCTTAAACTCAAGACTTGTTTTTATTTCTTAATTAAATAATTCTTTACTCAACTAAATTCTTTTAACCCTTTTGAACTCACACATGGTTGACCAAGTCAACCATGGCTTAGCGGACCATGCATGTCATCTCACCCACTTGCCACCTCACTTGATGAGGTGGATTTGGATCTTAATTGGGTAGTTGACCCAATTAAATTAAGTCTACCCATTTTCCCTCAATTGGTTCATCTATGACCCATTGGGTCCCAATTGGGTAATTGACCCCTTTAAATTACACTTACCCACTTACTTTCATTCAAACTCTATCCATGACCCGTTGGGTCTTAATTGGGCAATTGACTCAACTCCTTACCCATCTAAGGTCCATCTCCATCCATAGTCTTAAATTCAACCCATTTAACAATTTAAATGGACAAAAATCCAATATATTATGCATTGAAAAATCCGGGTGTTACAATATTACCCTATTTTGAAATTTTCATCCCGAAAATCGAGTGAAGTAGGGTTTCAAACAACTTATACAAAAATGTTAGGATGAGCTGCTCTCATTTCTGATTCAAGTTCCCAGGTGGCTTCCTCATTACCATGTCGGTCCCATACCACATTGACGAACTGAATTGCTCCGTTCTGTAATACCGTTTGTTCTGTCTCCACCACTCTGACAGGCTTTTCAACGTAAGTCATGTCGCTTTGCACTTCTATGTCCTGTACGTTTAGTACATGTGAGGGATTAGGATTGTACTTTCTCAACATAGAAACATGGAATACATCGTGCAAAGATGACAGATGTGGAGGAAGTATCAAACGATAAACCACTTCCCCCACCCTCTTTTGAATTGGAAAGGGTCCGACATATCTAGGTGACAGCTTCCCTTTCTTTCCGAATCGCATGTGTCCCTTTGGTGGCGAGACTTTTAAGAACACTAAGTATCCCACATCAAACTCCAGGAATCTCCTTCCCTTGTCAGCGTAGCTCTTCTTACGACTCTGTGCAGTGAGCAGATGTTGTTGTATCACCTTGATCTGCTCTATGGTTTCTGCAACTAGATCAGGTCTAATAAGTGCAGGCTCACCGGCCTCTATCCAATACACTAGTGATCTACAGGGTCTACAATACAACGCCTCTAATGGAGCCATCTGGAGGCTTGCCTGGTAACTGTTGTTGTAAGAGAACTCAACCAGTGGTAAATGATCTTCCCAACCACTCTTGAAGTCTAACATGCAAGCTCTCAGTATGCCCTCCAATGTCTGTATTGTTCTCTCTGACTGTCCATCAATCTGTGGATGGAACGCTGTGCTAATCAATAAATTCATTCCCATAGTTGACTGAATGCTCTGCCACACCCTGCCAGTGAATCGGCTATCTCTGTCAGACACTATAGTTCTGGGTATACCATGTAGCCTGATGATATCCTTGATGTATTGTCGTCCCAAAGTCTCAGATGAATCTGTCATCTTGATTGGAGAAAATGTGCAGACTTGGTCAATCAATCTACTACAACCCATATTGCATCGTTGCTCTTTGATGACCTTGGCAACACTGTCACAAAATCCATGGAAATATGTTCCCATTTCCATTCCGGCACTAGTAAGGTTTTGAGTAATACTGATGGCTTCTGATGTTCAGTCTTAACTTGCTGACAATTCAGGCAGTGAGCAACAAAATCTGCCACATCACTTTTAAGTCCATGCCACCAATAGTGTCTCTTCAGATCATGATACATCTTGGTGCTACCCGAATGAATAGAGAGTTTTGTTTGGTGTGCCTCGATCAATAGCTCCCTTCTGCAGCTTTGAGGCACATATGTCCTGCCTCGGAATAAAAGACCTTGTCCTGGTCGTAATGTCCATTCCAGTACAACCTCACCAATAGACATTTTAGCCCACATCTCTTCCACTTCCGGATCTGTAACACCCCATCCTGAAACGGGCGTGATACTACCGATACTAAACCATTTGTAACGACCCTTCCCGCTAGCACAATATTGTCCGCTTTGGGCCTACACACGGACCCGCACGGCTTTGCTTTGGCGAGCCAACCCACTGTTGCTCCCAAAAGGCCTTATGCTAGAAGGAAGAAGGCTATTACTTATATATCAGGGAATTTCCAGCGCCACTAGCAATGTGGGACTTTTTGGGGCAGGGTATTACAGGATCTGTCCGTGGTTCCTGCTCAATCTTGGAAACCATGTTGGATCGTACTATTAGATTATACATACTCCCATGATTCTTGATGTACAAATTGAACTCTCGACTGGTATTCAGCATTTCCCATTCCTTCATAATCAAACTTAGAACTATTTTTAGAAAAATCTATTTTTGGTAATTAATCTATTTTTGGAAACCTTCCAATTTTAGGAAAAATTCCAAACTTAGAACTTTTTTAAAAATTAGAACTTCTATCTAACTTATGAAATCTTCAAAATAAGATGTCAAATCTTGGAAATCATAGAATAAATTTTTCATTTGGTGAACTTTGATTTAACTTTCATAATCTTATCATAGTTTGAAATTCTTGTTTATAGAATGAAAATATCATATCTTCTTCTTTAATTATTGATTAAGAACAATTGTTTTAGTTTGGGTATCATGCATTCTACACCATAGTTTGCTTGTGTTGTTTTGCAGGATTTTTATCGCGTGTTGATGTTTTAAATTTGTAAATCTCACAAGTGCACGAACCATTATAGTATTGTGTGTGTGAGATCGAACCCAATGGAAAATCTCGAAGTATATGAATTTAAATTTATGTCCTATAAAAATGAATTGTTTTTAAGAAATTGAATCATTGTATGATCATGTATCTAACTTGAAAAATCAGCAAATAAAATTTGTTGATTTCAATCTTACATGGTGAATTAAACTTTAACCTTAATCATGACTAGGATTTCAAGTTACAAAGTTATATACACATCTTCCTAACTTTAATTCAATGGATTTTTTAGAGAGAGTGATTAAAGAGAAATTAAAGAATGAATTAAAGAATTAAAGATTAGATTATACATGATTTGGGTTAAAACAACTATTATACAACAAACATGAGACTTAATATAATTAAAAGGCAAAAAATTAAATTGCATGAAAATAAATGACAGAAATTAAATGTGCAGTAACGTAAAGATTGGTTGTTTATAATAAATCGTTCATCACCCAAGATGTATAAATAAAGTAAAGGCTTAGATCTGAAGTTCATGTAAATATCTAAAATACAATTCGAATTTATAAATAAAACAAGATTCACAACTTTTTAATTTAATTAGTCAAAACCTTAGTAATCATGATTCAAGTATTTATCCTAACTATTGCATACGCTTATGTTCAATCAAATAAATAAAAGTTGTAAGTATTTTAGAAATTAGATGTTCCAGGGTTCTAAATTAATGCTTCACTTTATTAAATGGAAGAATTAAAGTACAAGGCTTTTATAAATTAAATACAAGAAACACAACATAAAAATAAAAATCTACAACTCTCACTTGTAAATTTGAATGGTGCTCCTGTCTTCTTGTCTTTTGCTCCAACCTTCAATCCTCTTGAATTTCAGATCATATTTGAATTTTACCCTTAGGGTAATGGGGTATTTATATTTTTTTAAAAGAGATGGATGGCTTGGATTAAATCAAGGTTTAAGGTGGGAAATCAACGGACTGGATTGAATCTAAATGGGAATGGATGATGGGGATTTAAGCTTAGATTTTAGGGTTGCATAAGGAGAGTCACAGGAATTCGGTGTTGCTTTCCTTGGCTTAGTCAAAGTTGGGAGAAGATAGGAGATTAGGAGAGAAATTAGGACCTGGATTTGCATTGGAGACTTCGAATTTGGCTATGTAGTTTTCGGTTTTGCGCAATGAGATGATGAATGAATGGATGAGATTAAGTGATGAGATGAATGAATGGATGGATGATAGGACGATGAAATGGAGGGTTGACTAGTTGTGAAATTCGAATGGATTGGATTGGGATTGAGAAAATCATGTAAGGTGTTGTGATTGGGATGATGAGGTGTATTAGGATCCTAGGAATGTATCTAGATGGTTTTTAGTCTAAGTGCATGGACAAGTTTTAGGTTGCAAAAATCATGGGATGATGATGTGTAAAATGCGCATGGAGGCTAGCTTGAACTACAAGTTATTTATAGCTTAGGGTTTATGAATGGAGGGCTTAGATTAAATGGGTTTTCATCTAATGACTCTAAGGTAATATGGATGAAATAATAATAGGAATGGGTAGATGGTTGATGGAGGATTTAGATGCATAGGTAGATCTTAAATGGATGATGAAATGCATGCCCTAAATCTAATGTAATCTGTGTATGTGATGGATGCATGTGGAGGCTCTAGGGTTTCTAAGAGATGAATGTGTGAATGAGATTAGATTTCCTAATATCTAATGGCTAAGATGATCAATGCATGAAATGAATGCAATGATTAATAGGTGATGCATGGATGAACACTAATCTTAGGTTAAGATGATCATTATGATGATGGATGACCTAGATCTAACGATAAATGAATGGATGGGTAAGATTTAATGGTGGATCTAAGATTTGTCCCAATTGGGTATGTAAGATGGAACGTTAAGATCTAATATGGAAATTGGATGGTGTAGATGTGAAGTTGGATTATGGGTTTTGGACATAGGTAGTTGGGTTGGACTTAGGTAAATTCAAACATGGACCATGGAGTGCATTGGACTTGGGCTTTTGGATTTGGATCTAGACCTCAACTCAGTCCCATTTTGTAACGCCCCGCCCTTTTTCAATAGTCGAAAATCAGAGTATATATATATATATATTTTTTTTTTTAAAAATAAAGAGTAAGAGAGAGCGGGAACGTCACAACGCGAGCTAAGTCCGGGCTTCCAAACTCGACCCTTAATTGGCCAACAATATGTGTGCGTGGACCAAGTCCACTAAAAATAGTTCACACGCTAACGATTAACTGCAGAATTATTATATGAATGGAAACTATCCAAAATCATGAAATTAAAAGCAAGGAAGCCAATCACTATTAAATTAACTTAAGTCTAAATATCCAAAATCATCAATCAAGCATAGCAAAATAAACCAAGTTATTACAATCCCAAAGTGCTAATTATCTCAAATACATTGTTCCAAAATTAATTATGTAAAATAAACATAATCTGTCCAAGCTCCTATGTTTGGATCTCTTCATGTCCCAAGTCCTTTCCATTTCCCGTTCCATCATTTAAGGGTAGAAGTAGGGTGTTAGTCAACGCGCCCAGTAGGAAATCCAAATAAGGTTATACACATAGGATCAATATAAAAATCAGATTAAGAACATTATATTAAAACTGTAACATATCATAGTACCAAAAACAGTGCATGATAATCATATCCAAACCATGTAAATGTATGTGTCATACCATGGGTGTCATAGGCCAATGATCCCTCACCCAATCTCCACATCAAACACCATGCAAATCATAACAACATTTTCCTTGATATAATGAAACCATATCAAGGTGTTCCCTTGGCCATTTACGTCTGCAGTGTTTTGTGACGGCACCACCAGGTCACTGTTATACCTCCCCACGTGTGTTAATCAGAATTACCGATGGAGCGTGGACTCCTCCCTCTGCACAGGGTTTTTGTACTGGTTACCCCGGAGCCCTTTCGCCCAAATTACTCCGTACCCCTATCTAGCAATCCCGAACAAGGCCAACAAATAAATGGTTCACATAGCTTTACATAAGCTAGTCTCAAGCCCCAAGTCATGTCCGGACAGTTCATAACTTGGCTTGCTGCCCCATATATTCCCTCTCATGCCATGCATGAGATCATGAATGCAAAATGTCATTTCATATCAAATCATATTGAAATTCGGTTCATAAAACTTATACCATTTGATTTACCAAAATAAACATTGTACTAAAATAAACCAGTAACATATAAGATCCATATGCATCTCAACAAGGTAGGAATCCTACCAAAAGTTTAGTATAGTATCCTTGTTGTCTTGTGATGTGACGTACAACGATTACGTCAAAACCAATCACACACCCGTTTTCGAAATCCCTTTCCCTTAAATGAATGCAATTATATACAATAATCAATTTAATTATCCATTTGACTTAAATCATCCTTTACATCCTTCCAGTTAGACTGAGGTTTCTGGAAACAGTAATTAAAAATCAACTTTTCATTTCAGTCGACTGAATCACGCTCTACTACAGTGTTCTGCCTTACCGCATACTTTCAGTTGACTAATATATACTTTCAGTCGACTGAACACCAACTCAGTACTGTTATTCCTTGACTCACTAATATTTCAGTCGATTGAATCATAGATTCAGTATGCTGACTCTGAGTCAAACCCTTTGTATTCTCGGTCAACCTTCTTTCAGTCGACTGAATCATAGATTCAGTCGACTAACTTTGGATCAGATTGACTGTATGTTAGGCTAGTATAGATTCAATCGTCTGAATCCTCAACCAACAACTTTCATGTTTGATAAGCAATCCTTCAGTCTACTGAATCTAGATTCAGTCGGTTAAAACACGGCAGGATCCTTTTCTTATTCGTTACTTCTGTGTTCAGTCGACTAAATCACCAAATTCAGTCGGCTGAAACTCCCAGAAACAGTTTTCTGTTTCCACCACCATTAGTTCAGTCGATTGAATCCCATATTTAGTTGGCTGAAACTCTTAAAAACTCATTTCTGATTCATCCAATACCAGTTCAGTCGACAGAATCCTAGATTCAGTCAACTAACTGTTTGTCAGTCTCTTTTGTTTGATTATTTTGTACATCCTTTCTTCATGGAATTTACTCCTAACAATATTTAAACATAAATAATATCATACATGTAACTCTTATTGAGTTTATTCCACCCTCTAGCCAAAGCTAGAGTCTTTTCATAATTCTTTCCATCATTGGTTTATAATCTAGATTCGAATATCACCTTCCCTTCTTATTTCAACCCATTGATCAATCCATGAATGGATTCCCAACTTCCATGATCACACGACAGTTTGACCATTTATTCTAACCACTCTTGGAGCCCATGGATTCGGTCATCCATGGTCAAATCCATGACTTCCTTAATCTCATTCTCATCTAATTAAACATGGGACATACCTTTACCCGTCTCCTTCTTTCTTTTGCTCTGTCTTTGCTCCTTAGTCCTTCTCCTTCCTTGGTTCTTTAGCAAACTTCTCTAAGTCGAGAGGTGTAGTAATTGAGAGGGGAAGAGGAGAGGAAAGAAATTTCCTTGTTTGCAAGAGATGAATTTCGGCCAAGGGGGTGTGAAGTGCCCCTTAGGCTGTTGTCTCTTGTAACAGCCCATGTCCATTCATCTTCCTCTTTATGTTTGGTCTAACCAAGGAGTCCCTTGGTTTAACCAAGGAGACTCTTGGCTTAAACCAAGGTGTCTCTCCACCTTCCATTGAGTTCATGGGTTCCAAGTCCCATGTGATGGAAACCCTTCATTTTCTCACTCAACTCATGTAACTCAACTCAAGTAATTAATCTTGAACTCACTTTCCAATTCAAGTCACTTTAACTCAATTGAATATTTAACTTATTTTAGTCTTGAACTCAATTGAATATTTAACTCACTTTAAATCTTGAACTCCATTGAGTTCACTCATGGTTGACCAAGTCAACCATGACATAGCCGATCATGTATGTGGTGACATGTGGCACGTGGGTCCCATGCTTGCCATGTCACTTGATGATGTGGATTTAAGTCTTAACTTGGTAACTGACCCAATTAAATTAACCTTACTCATTTACTTAAAACTAGCTCACCTATGACCCATTAGGTCCCAATTGGGCAATTGGCCCATTTAATCACATTTACCCAATTACTTTCAAATCAAATCCTATCCATGACCCAACTCCTTTACCCATCTAAGGTCCATTTCATTCATAAATCTTAAATTCAACCAATTTAACAATTTAAATAGACAAAATCCAAAATATTTATGCAACGAAAAATCCGGGTGTTACAAATTTGAATTGGATTTGGGGAGTTTGGCCTTACTTGGACTGAGCTTGCACACCGGCCTGGCCCAAAGCTTGCATGTGGCTTCGCCCATTGAAGCTTTGTGGAGCATAGCTTGGCCCATTTGAACTGAGTCTTGGCCCAATGACTCGAAATTTAGGCTTTGGCACTTGGATTGCAGCTTTTAACCTCTAGAATTAAATAATTATTCAGCCACTTTAAATTTTAAAATTATTAATTGATCATAGACTCTCATAACTGGATCTAGATTAATTAATTTTCATGGAAATCGTAGAAAGTGACATAAAATAATTATAATAATTCTAGGTCTTCTCTTTGAAGCTATGAACTTGCAATCTTCTGTTATTTTAACTTGATTTTCATGAACTTTCCATTTTTAACTACAAAACTGACAAACTACATTAAATGCATCATTATATACAAAATTGAGGATTAACTGCCCCAATAATCAAGGGTAAAAATGTAATATTTCAATGCTCAACAAATACCCCCAAACTCAGATTTTGCTAGTTCTCTAGCAAAACTGAAGCTAAAATTCTAACAACACTCATAAATCCTATTCTAGACCAACTGTATAAATTGAAAATCCTAGACTAGACCACTTTCGCTTGTACTCTCGATTGCATTTAGCGTATGCAACAAGCCTTTAAACCCCTAGCTCACCACTAGTGGACGAGTTATAGTCTCCTGAGGGCTTTCAGTGATAATACCCACAAATATCAACATTTTTAACAGGAACACAAGGATGAGAGGTCTAGACATCATACAACTCTAAAATTCATTTACAAGGCTTATAGATGGAGTGTGTGTGTGTGTGTGCTCAACCAATATTAATTTAGACCTCTTTTCTAATAGACCCAAGTTTTGTTCACACCGTTGGAAAATGCGCTTTGACTGCAAACCTTACTAGATATATCTCTCAAAAAAATTAATACTCAGTGGTTTAGGTTCATTTTCTCTCAAGTATATGTGAGAAGAAGTTATGTACTCAAAATCAAAGTATCTCACATATGTATTAACAAAGACAACTCATATCAAAGAAGATGAATGATCTCATAAATATGTGCCACTTTCCTGAGAACGTTGAGTCAAATACCATAATTTCTCTTCCTTTATTCTCTACATGAAACACCCTATTTAGACGTAAGATTAATAAGACTTCTTTCTAGGACGAAAGGTGGCTTGGGATTGGGTTAAATCAAAGAAGGATATAAGGTTCTGAAGATAAATACTTTGAATTGGTTAGAGGTCTTCATGATTTTGAATGGGATATTTTCCTTTATTCTTCTTTTTGGCACTTTTCAAAGTATTTTCTTTTTTCTTTATTTTTTTTTCCTTTTTCACATCCTTCTTTTGGTAACTGTATGTTTCCCTTTTTGGATGCTATTATCTTTCTTCTTCTTTTTTTCTTGTTCTTTTCTTTCTTGTGCCCTTGTTTTTAGAGTACCATCCCAAAAAATTTCATCTCTAACCTTTTCTAAAAATAGGTCATGGATATTTTTTATTGGCTCATACTCTTGAACTGGAGTTGAGTATGGTAATTGTAACGCCCCGCCCTTTTTCACTCGCTTATTCCCGTAAATTCAGACTCTATTTTTTTTTTTTTATAACAGAGTAGAGTGATAGAGCGCGGGACGTCACGACGAGAACTAAGTCCGAATTTCTATAGTCCGACCCTTAACTGGCCAACCCTATGTGTGCATGGACTCAATCCACTAAAATGGTTCACACATAGCAATATCAACATGTGGAATAAAAATCACAACTTACGGAATCATAACATCAATTTGCGGAATCATAATAGAACCTAGTTCCATTCCATTGATAGCAAAGTACTTAATCAATAAAATCACAATCATCATTATCCAAATAAAACATCCAACCATAGCATTTCATCTAAGTTATTACATTCTGAAATCTGGATACTCTCAATATAAATCCCTGAGTATCTTAAACATAATATAAAACTAAAAGCGTTCCAAGCTCCTATGCTTGTCCCTTTCTGCGTTTAGCGTTTTCCTCGCTTCCTACATCATTCACTAAAGGGTAGAAGTAGGGCGTTAGTACAACGCGCGCGCCTAGTAGGTATTCCAATTACGGCTAATACATGGTTAGTACAAAACATATATAATAATATAGTGATGTCAAAACCATATAAAAATCCATGCCATGCAATGATGACCAATATGCAATGAGTCCCACGCATCACATGTACATAATTGTATCCACCACATATGTCTTCCGGACGCCCTGGCGGAGTGTGGACCCTCCGGAATCTTCTTGATGGAAATCACATCAAGGTAACGCACATAGGTTTTTCGAACGCCCCGACAGAGTGTGACCCCTCCAGTTATAAATCCTCCACCCCATGCCATGCATGAGATGCCAATGAAACACATGTTATTTATAACATAAACATAGCATTGAAAATCCCTTTTGAAACATATTCAAACACATGCTATTTTAAACAATTAAACATAACATTTGAAATTTAATAATAAAGCAAATCATTTGAAACATATTTTCATCAAACATAATATAAAACAAGTGTACATAAGTCCATGGTTTCAAAGAGGTGGAATCCTACCTAAAACCGTTCCCAAGTCCTTGCGTTTCCGTTCCAAGATTCGATCACCTATCGCTCACCGCTTGCGAGATCCCGTTACCTTATAATATAATGATAAATCAACACCAAGTCTCACCTAATTACAAGGTTCTAAGTCCATAAACAAAACCCCATGGGGTTCGGCCAAGCACCATGGCCGAACCCATGGTTTACCATTTTTCATACATATTTACAAAAATGCCATTGTTGGTAACCACAGTCCCGTTTCTTTGTTTAGGTTCCCAACTCATCCATTCATGCTTCCAAAGTACATAATCCCATAAAATAATTCATGGGGTTCGGCCATACACCATGGCCGAACCCAATGTCCAACATTCTCTCATATTTACCAAAATGCCATTGGCTTCCTCTTTCCTTTAAATCTTTCATAATTAGACCTTAAAAATTTCTCTAATCAAATAAGTTCATCAATCGCATCTCATGGGGTTCGGCCATACATCATGGCTGAACCCATGTTTCTACTTTGGTATTTTAACTACATTTTTGCTATTACTTTCTCCATCAATTCATATCATACATTGTACCCTTTATTTTATTTAAAACTACACATAACCTAACTCATGACTTAGGTTCATAATCTGATTCCTCAATCAGACTTTAACCTTGAATTATAGATACCTTTAATCCCTTAATTTAGACCATGGGGTTCGGCCATACACCATGGCCGAACCCTATGATGCATAGTTTTCAATTAATTTCTACCTTTCCATAATTGGAAGGTCCCCACATTTAGATTTCACCTTCCAAACATAGAACTTCCCTTTATTAATCTCCCCTTCTATCATTAGAAGATTTCCTTATTTAACTTACCAAATATCAACCTCCTTCCATAAATGGAAAGTTTTCTAAAAAAATAACTCTTCCTTCCATTCTTAACCTAAGGTCCACATTTAGAAGGTTTCTTAATTAAACACCAACACTTCTATGATTGAATATCATATTCCAAAATTCACAAGGTTTCCAAAAACTAACCCTAGTGGGGTTCGGCCATAACTATGGCCGAACCTCACTCATGGCATCCAATCCCTTCATTTACATTAAGTTCCATAATCAAGCTTTACCTTCCATTCTTGGTATGGTTTCCATAAATAACTTTTATGGTCTTTAAGTAGATACTTTCTAATTTTAATATCCACTTCCAAGAAGGGAAACTTTCCTTAATAAGTGACCTCCTTTCCATATTTGGAAACACCTTCCAAAATTAGATGGCTTTTCCATATTTAACAACTTCTTCCATAAATGGAAGGTTTCCATATATAGATTCTAACTTTCCATAAATGGAAACTTTCTAAGACTAGAAACTCCTTTCCAAAATTGGAGTGTTTTCCAATTTACCACCCCTTCCATACATGGAAGCTTTCTAAATTTTGCAGCCCCTTCCTTTAATTAGATAGTTTCCTATTTAATCTCCATTCCAAATTACCCCATGGGAACAGGCCAAGCACCATGGCCGAACCCTATGGTTCATGATCTTAGCCATTGGTTTAGATCCCATCAAAACCGATCATCACTTCCATAAAAAGTTTGGTGGGGTTCGGCCATACACCATGGCCGAACTTCACCTCTTCCGTTTATTATTTTGGATCCCAAAGCTTAATCACAAAACGTCATGGTTCGGCCATGCCGAGGCCGACCCAATGTCCATCCAATTTTTCCTTTAAATATTATCAAACTCATCCATGGATTTTCATCATTTAAATTTGTTAATCTAAACCATAAATCCCCATGGTTTTCATTATTCAAACCATCATGAAATAACCATGATTTTCCATGATCCAAGATCTAAAAATATAAACCCAATCAATGAATCAAGAACACACCATGGTTTTCAATCCTTAAAACCAATTAATTAAGCAAATCTTTCCATGGGGTTCGGCCATGCACTATGGCCGAACCCTATGGTTCTTTCTTCTCTTTTAAAACCATTTACCCATCTCTAATTTTCTCTTCATGGGGTTCGGCCAACCACCATGGCCGAACCCTATGGTTCTTTTGATTTTCAAAACATAAAATTATGAATCAACATACTAACCTCTTCCTTGCTCTTCTAATCTTTTTCCCTTTGCTTTTCTCCAAACAAGAACACCTTTTGTTGCTGCCCTTTCTTGTCTTGCTCTTGCCGTGTAAGAGAGGACTTGAGAGAGGGAGAGAGAGAGAGAAATATAACTTGGTAATGGGGTTGTAAAAACCGTGCACCCCTATGGATCTCTCCTTTTATTAAGCTCTCCTTAATCCAATATTAGAAATTGTTTTAAGATAAGTAACCCCCCTCCTTGGCCGTGTGCCCCTTGATTTACCTAGCCATGGCCGACTTCCCTTGCCTTATTAAGACCTTCCTTTAACTCTTATTTTGTAATAGCCTGAATTTTTGAAGCAATATATATTGGACATTTAATTATTTTAATTTGGAATTTGATGTGATGAAAATGTCAAATGGATCAACTTTGGGACAAGGGTCCAAGAATGGCCCAATCGGGCCACAAATTGGATGAAATCCATTCAATGGGTCAATGAGAAGTAATTGGGTCAAAGATAGTCAATTTGAGTCAAAGTGGGCCCGATCACCATGTGGGACCCAATGGATCAAAATTGGTCCAAACCCTAAGGTAAAGGGGTAGAAAATAATCGGTTGGGCCGTGGGCCCAATGGTGGGCCAATTAATTTAAAAAGGGTGATTTGGAATTAAAACCCCTAAGTTAGTAATGAAATGAAATGGTATGACCAGATGGGGCCCACCTCCACCTCACCAATTGAGGTGGCGTGTGGACTAAGGAAAAAGTGGGACCAACCATCATGGTTGACTTGGTCAACCATGGATAAATTTAAGAAGACTAAGGTGGATTAAGGTAAATTAAATTGATTAAAATTATTGTAAAATTATCTAAGTTAAAATCAATGGAATTAAAATAACATGGCCAAGTGGGGCCCACCTCCACCTCCTCAAGTGAGGTGGCGGGTGGGGTAGGTATAGGTGGGGGCCGTCCACCATGGTTGACTTGGTCAACCATGGGTGGATTTATTAGATAGATAATTTAATGGAATTAAATTGGATGGAAATTAATTAACCTAAGTGAGGACTTAACTTAATTAATTAGGTTGATTAATTAGGGTCAACATAAATAAGTCAAAGAGGACATGGGAGCCATGCTTGGTGGTTGGGTCTCAACCACCACCACCAAAGTCAAGCTAGCCCATGCTTGGTGGGTGGGGAAGTTAATGTTGAGTGAAGGCCACTCCAACCATCTCCATCTCATCCCAAACTAACCCATTTCACTCTAGCCCTCCTCACACACCAAAAACCGTCCCCCACCTTACAAAGGAAAGAGAAGAAAGCTTAGAAGAAAGAAAGAAGAAGAAAAGAAGGAGAGAAGGAAAGGATAAGTCTTGGGTCACCCCAAGATCAAGATCCTTGAAACATCTTCCTCATCCCCATAATCTTTCTCTCTCAACCTAAACCCCATCTACCTTAGCCGATCCAAACATGTTTCACCATTGATCAAGCTCATCTTGACCGTCCATCAAGGAGAAGAAGAGAAGAGAAGGCTAAGGAAAGCCCAAAAGCAAAGAAAGGAGGAGGAGTCGTCGGGTGGTAAGATTTCTTAAAACAAGATTTTATTTTTTAGGATATGGAATCCATTCCTTAGACCAAATGTGGCCAAAAACGTTGTGGGCCATGGATCTAAGATCCATCAAAAGGTAGGATAAGAAATGGATAAAAAATGGAGGAATGGATTAAGAAAAAAAAATGATGAAATGGAAAAAATGGAATTTTTAAGTCTTTATTAACCATAGGAAAATGGGATTTTAATGGATTAATGGGCCATAGGGTTCATTTGTTTGTTAATCCATGTGAGTCAATCATTCATTTGTTAATCTTGTAAGGCTCCGCCCTTTTTCACTCGCTTCTTACCATAAATCAGAGTCTATTTTTTTTTTTTATATAAACGAAGAGTGATAGAGCACGGGACGTCACGACGAGAGCTAAGTCCAAACTTCCAAAGTCTGACCCTTAACTGGCCAACCCTATGTGTGCATGGACTAAGTCCAAGAAAATGGTTCACACATAGCAATATAAACATGCGAAATATTAACATCAAAATTGCAGAATCATAATAGAACCAAGTTCTATTCCATTCAGATAGCAAAGTACGTCAAGTCCTTAACCATCATTCAAATACCATAATTATCAAAATTAACATCGAACCATCTAAGTTATTACATTCCTGGAAACTAGTTACTCAAATACATGTCCATAAGTAACTTTATTCAAAACATATAAAATAAATCATCCAAGCTCCTATACCTGGCCCGTCTTGCGTTCATCGTTCCCCTGATTTCCTGTATCATCAATTAGGGTAGAAGTAGGGCGTTAGAACAACGCGCCCAGTAGGTATTCCAGTTACGGCTAACACATGGTTAGTACAAAACATATATAATAATATAGTGATATCAAAACCATATAAAATCCATGCCATGCAATGATGACAAATATGCAATGAGTCCCACCCATCACATGTACATAAATGTACCCACCACATAGGTCTTTCAGACGCCCCGACGGAGTGTGGACCCTCCGGATTCTTCCTGATGGAAAAGCACATCAAGATACCCCACATAGGTTTTTCGGACGCTCCGACGGTGTGTGGACCCTCCGGTTACAAAACCTTCACCACGCCATGAATGAGATGCCAATGAACACATGCTATTTTATAACCTAAACATAGCATTTTAAATCACCTTTTGAAACATAATCAACAGATGTTATTTATACAATTAAACATAGCATTTAAAATTCCATATAAAGCATATCCTTTGAAATATCATTTCATAAAAAATAAGATAAAACAAATGTACAAAAACTCATGGTTTCAAAGAGGTAGAATCCTACCAAAGACCGTTACGTGTCCTTGCGTCTTTAGTCCAGTAACCGCTCACGATCGTAAACACCTTATGAGGTCCCGTTACCTTATAATATAACAATTAATCATAACCAAGTCCCACTTGATTTTCAATGTTCCAAGTCCATAAAACAAAACCCTATGGGGTTCGGCCATACACCATGGCTGAACCCATGGTCTAATCTTTAGTTAATTACAATAATGCCATTGTTCATAACCATAGCCATTTTCCTTACTTAGGTTCCAAAATAATCCATACATACTTCTTTTAATCCAAACACATAGTCCCATAAATAATTCATGGGGTTCGGCCATACACCATGACCGAATCTTATGTCCAATATTTCCACATATTCACAACTTTGCCATCCATAGCTTACATTACCCATTATTCTCACTCACAATGTACATAGACTAATAATTAACCCAATAATCCAAGTTCATGGGGTTCGGCCATACACCATGGCCGAACCCATGATCTTCCATTTTTCAGCCAATATTACCAAATTGCCATTACCTTATGTTTATGTCTCTTCATTAATCCATTCACCTTATGAAGTCCATACATGATCCATAAACCATGACATACAAACCATAACATTTGGTTCTTGAGGTTCTGCCATACACATGGCCGAACCCATGATGTCTAACTCCCATTTTCATCAACTTCCATGGTTAACAAATCCATATTTAACAAGTCCCTATTTAGAAGGTCCATATTTAGAAAGTTTCCAAGTTTAGCATGCTTCCTTCTATAATCAGATAATTTCCAAATTTAGTATGCAACTTCCATAATTAAAAATTATCTTCCATAAATAAACTCTAGTGGGGTTCGGCCATACACCATGGCCGAACCTCACCCAATTGAGACAATCCATTAACTTTCTAATTTAATATAACTTCCATAAATAAAAGCTTTCTAATTTAGCAACCTCCTTCCATAAATAGAAACCTTCCCATTTTAAACCCCTCCTTCTATTTTTAGAAGGTTTCCAAATTTAATAAACAACTCCATGGGGTTCGGCCATACACCATGCGAACCCTATGGTTCATACTCTTTAGAAACCATCTTCCATTTAATCCCTTTCCAAAATACATAACATTAACATCAAACTATTATTTAAAATTAACCAATCCAACTCCATGGGGTTCGGCCATACACCATGGCCGAACCCTATGGTTCTTTAATTTCTTTGGAAATCGTACATTACCATTCATCCATTAATTTGTCCTTCCATGGATCTAAAACCATCAACCATACATCCATTTAAAAATAAATCAATGTTCTTTCCATAAGATTCATCCTTCAAAACCCCTTATTAAACATGTCTTTCCATGGGGTTCGGCCATGCAATATGGCCGAACCCTATGGTTCTTTCTTTCCATTAAAATTCATCAAACCATCTCCCAATCTTCTTCCATGGGGTTCGGCCAAACACCATGGCCGAACCTTATAGTTCTTTTATTTCAAAATAAATTTATCAGATAAGATACTAACCGTTTCCTATTTCTTGCTCTTCCAATCCTTCTCCTTTCTTCTTAATTTTTCCAAACCAATAACACCTCTTGTTGGCTGCCTTCTTCTTCCCCTTGCTCTTGCCGTGAATGGGAACTTGAGAGAGGGAGAGAGAGAAATAAAATTCGGCTATGAAGGGTGAAAAACTGTGTGCCCTTGTCCTCCTCTCCTTTTATAATCTTCCCTTGGTCCCATAATTAGAAAGTGCTTAAGATAGCCAACCCTTTTAGGCCGTGCGCCCCTTGTCTATTTAATTGGGACTTGCCGACCTTCGGTTCCCATATTTGGATGTGCTATGCGCATATCACTAATCATAGCCTAAGCAATCTTTTAATTTAGACACTTCTTTATTTAATTGAAGACAATATGCATACCATTTTTTTTTAAAAGATCCCATGCGCCTATCATAGATATGAATCTCTCTATACACGGCCATGCAATATTATCTCCTTCCTTATTTATATAATATTGCAATACCAAATTAAATTCAACTCCATTTAATTTTTATTGAAAACATTCCAAAACCGTTGGGTCCTAATTGGGCCAATGACCCAACTCTTTACCCAATTTAAGATCCATAACTAATGTTCACAAATTAAATGGATTATTTTCATACAAAATAATAAATTGAAAATCCGGGGTATTACAAATCTAATAATCCCAAGTTAGTCATTTAACCTTTAAACAATCATAGGTCCATAAAATCATCCATGGGGTTCGTTGTTCTTCCTTTTCATCTCCCTTCCATCCTACAAGATAGGCAGAGACTCTGGAGGAAAATCCAGAGTAAAACCTTCTAATTCAGTCGACTGAATCATAAGATTCAGTCAGTTGAAACACAACCAGATCCCATATGTGCTTGGCTAGTATACTTTCAGTTGACTGAATCATAAGATTCAGTTAGCTGAAACACAACTAGATTCCATATGTGCTTGGCCAGTATACTTTCAGTCGACTAAATCATAAGATTCAGTCGGCTGAAAGACAACCAGATCCGATATGTGATTGGCCAGTATACTTTTAGTCTGCTGGAACACAAGATTCAGTCAACTGACTTTGGGTTAGATTCTTTGTGTGCTTGGCTAGTACACTTTCAGTCGGCTGAAACACAAGATTCAGTCGACTGACTTTGGGTCAGATCCTTTGTGTGCTTGGCCAGTACACTTTCAGTCGACTGAAACACAAGATTCAGTCGACTGACTTTGGGTCAGATCCTTTGGATGGATTTCCAACTCCATGGCCTTGTAACAATTTTGGTTATTCATTCCAACACATCATGGAACCCATGGGTTCGGCCACACCATGGCCGAACTTATGGTTTCCTTAGATTAATCCCCATTTTATTAAGTCTAGACATACCTTCCTTCAATGAGTTGTTCCTCCTCTTTGGCTCTTCAATCTCCTTCTTTTCTTTTTAATCTTTCCCTTCTTCCTTAGTTTTTTTTCTCCCTTCTTTGTTCTTCAAAAGCTTCAAGTGTATGGAGATAGAGATGGGAGAGAGAGGAGAGAAGTGGAGAGAAAATCCTTTTGAAAGAGAGGAGAGGTCGGCCAAGGGGTTTGGAGTGCCCTTTGGTTTGAGTTTTTATGTTGAAGCCTTAATCTCTTCCCTCCCTCTCATAATGGCTTGGTCTAACCAAGGAGGCCCTTAGTTTCCCAAGGGTGGCTTCATGACTTTTGAGGTGAAGACCCTTGGGTTCCCAAGTGTCTAAGTACAATGTACTTAGACAAGATAACCCAACTTTTAATATCCACCCTTGATCTTTTCTTAGATGAAATCGTAGCCTTCCATCTCATCCCTTCATCTTCTCAACTTAAGACCTCTTAAGAAAAAACCCTAATTTAAGATTTAAACTCAAACGTGGTTGACCAAGTCAACCCATGTCATGGTCAACCATGCATGTGGTGACTTGGTCACCACATGGCATTTGGGTCCCACTTTGGCCATGTCACTTGGTGTGTCACCTCCACTTGTATGCCACCTCAATTCTACTTTCCACCTCACTCGATGAAGTGGCATCCTTTAGTTGGCTTCCATGTGATGACATGAATACCACATGGCAATGCCACATCAGCCACATGCCACCTCATTTGATGAGGTGGACTTCAGCATTAAATGCACTAACTTATCCAATTTCAACTAACTTAACTAAATTTACCCAATTATTTTCAAGCTTCCATATATCATTTTATTTCATTATTTTAATTCCATTATCCCCTCTTATTATGTAATTTATGTATGATGATCTAATTCATCAATTGTTTCTTTAAATCAACATCACCCATGACCCATTGGGTCTTAATTGGGTAATTGACTCATTTCCTTGCCCATCTAATGTTCATCTCAACTTTTTTATTTCAAATTCAATTAAGTTGCAATCCAAATGGGCCCATCCAATAAATTTATAAGCTAAGGAAAATCCAGGGTGTTACATGTCCAGTTTTTTATGATGGTTTAACCACACCTACCCATCAAATGGTCGAGTCTATGAAAAATGGGGACTTTTTTAAGCTAACTGTAAACAATGGATGGACATTCCTAGAAACATTGGCGGAAAATTCTAAACGATGAGATTTTTCCAAGAAAGATATTCTAGCACAAACCTCAAGAAAAGTGGGTTTGTACGAAGTCAGTAGTGATTTTGACGTTAAGTTAGCAATCGCAAACCTAACGAAAAAAGTTGACTCATTAGTGATCACTCAGGCGATGAATCCATCAATAGGAGCAAATGCTGAATTTTGTGCTATGTGTTCTAGTCGAGTACACACCGCTCAGAATTGCTTTTCTTAGAATCAAATTCTGAGTGTTCACCTGAACAAGTAAATGCACTCAATAATTTTGGAAGACAGAAAGGAACCCCATTCTCTGCTACATATAATCCTAATTGGCGAAATCATCCATGTTAGTGCCCCAGTTTGCCGAGTCACCTATTTGTCTATTCCATGACTTAGGTGAAGCATTGTCTCGGAAGTTTGAAGCAATGATCAAGACTCAAGTGATGAAGATTGAATTAAGAACACAAGCATTGGAGGATCAGGTGCGGATTCATCATCACTATGTATGGCAATCACAAAAGTAATTTGGCCATAGATGACTTTAGGGGGAACCAACACCTTAGGATGACCTTGCCTATGCTTAGTTGAATATGTTGATAATGGACTTGCTTGACAGTAAATTGGATCCCAACTTGGAAATATGTATTTGGTTTCACTGTCAGCACGACCAGTCGTTGTCACCAACCCCTCAGTGGAGACAGGATCGACCCATCGTGGTCAAAGATTGGTTGGCCAGATTGACAAATGTTTTGGATATAGAACTGTCATTCTGGGTGTGCCTATGATCGAGAGTCTCGAATGCACCGACCCCTTGGTGAAAGGCTGAAACAACCCCTCGTGGTCAACAACTCTTCGATAAAGACTTGTGAGTTCTGGAACTTAGAACTCGGGTGGGCTCTCGAGAAAACAGACATATCGGTAACTCAAGACCGATTGAGAGTACCAGGACCGACCCCTCTGTAAAGGGCGACATGTCGGTTTGGGTAAGACTAGTTTATGGACTTGAAACTCTGTCAGCATGGTGTTACCCCAGACTGAGCCTCTCGGTGCCATGACTATCGACTCATCGGTGACACCGAGCTGTCGACCGAGAGAGGGTTATACCGTTGGGAGTGCATTTAATGCGCAACGGTCGGGTTGTTGAACACCAATATTTTTAGTCACCGACCCCTCGGTACGCTTGACCTGTCGGTACATGACTGTTGCTGCAACTAATCGCCTTCTCTATAAAAATCAATATTTATGCAACTAGTTGGGTGTAACGCCCCGCCCTTTTTCACCCGTTTTCCAAAAATCAGAGTCTATTTTTTTTTTTGAAATAGAAGAGTGAGAGAGGGCGCGAACGCCACGACGCGAGTTAAGTCCGAGCTTCTAAAGCCCGACCCTTAACTGGCCAACCCCACGCGTGCGCGGAACTAAGTCCACGAGAATGGTTCACGCGTAGGAAGTAAGCTGGCGGATTATAGTTATTGCGGAACATGATAATAGAGTCTATCCTACCGGTTTTTAGATAGAAGGGAAGATACAACATTGAATTACCAAAATGCCCCTAAGTTCATAATTATATCACAAAATGTAATCGTCCATAAGTAACGTCCAAACCATCGCAAGAATGTAAACTTATACAACCCGACAAGCTAAGTTACTTTCAAATTACATCTCCAAAATGTAAACATAAATAAAACTAAGACTACACTGCCCAAGCTCCTAAGCTTGGCTCCTGTCATGTCCACCTCTTCCGCCATCCCCTGCGTCATCAGCTAGGGTAGAAGTAGGGCGTTAGTCAACGCGCCCAGTAGGACTCCGACTAGGGCTAGCACATGGATTAGTGATAACACATATATCGATAAAATAACATATACAAAATAAGCATGTGATGAATGTTATACCATGGGTGCCTATATCATGTGTCCCACCCATCGTCCGTATGATCATACAATGTATTATCCCCATGTTTGCTTCTCGGTCGCCCCGACGGAGCATGAACTCTGGTTATAGCCCTCAGGCTATCCCCATGTCTGATTCTCGGTCGCCCCGACGGAGCATGGACTCCGGTTTCATTATTTTCCCGCCTATGCCATGCATGAGATGTACGTGCATTATGCTATGTAGTATATATATAAACCATAATTTTGATATACCATACATAGCCATATAATGCATAATATTAAAATATAATCCATATGATTCATAACTTAAAAACACATCATAAGATAAATTTATAATCATCAATCCATCATAAGCCAAACCAAAATAATTTAAAACACCATCACATATCCATCGCTTACAAAAAGGTAGGAATCCTACCGAATACCGTGTCGTATTCCGTTACGCGTCCCGTTCGATAATCTGGTCGCCGATCGCGTACCGTTTGCGACGTCCGATACCTTATTACATTTACCGAATTAGTCCATACGTCATCCATGATTAAGTCCCTAACTTAGCCCATTATCCGTTTCTTTTCATCTTTCATATTGCATCGAATTTTACATCTAATCCACATAGGGTTCGGCCATGGTACATGGCCGAACCCATGGTTCCTCAATGTGGCTAATAATTACCATTTTGCCACTTTCTCTTCCATGGTAAATCATTCACCCACTTATGTCTATTTTAAGTCTAGATTTCATCCATAACTTAGACCTATTTATGATTCCATAACATATCCCAAAATCAGCCACCTATTATTTAATTTTTGCCAAACATTTAACCCTATATAACCTTTTACATTTGGCCCTAAAGGTGGCCCATAATCATGACCTCCAAATGGGTCATGGGTTCGGCCATACACCATGGCCGAACCCATGATGCCTATTTTCCATTCCCTTGGGTTCATTTTACTCTCTTAAATCCAATCTCAAATGAATTTAATTTATCCATTCAAGTCCCCATTTTCATTCCATTTAAAACCTCACATATCATTTCTATAAATCCATTACAATCTAGCATTCTTCTACATCATTTTCCATTTATTAAAACCACTAATCACTACCCTAAGGTTCACCTTTATGGATGCCATTTTCAAAGACTAAGTTTTGTCCCAAAAATAATCCAATTTAAAATCACTAATCTTCATTTGTTTTGGCCCTTTAAAAACCATATCATATACTTTGTAAATCCATTTAAATTTACCCTTTACTTACCCAAATTTCCATTCGCTTAACCATATGTACAAATCATAATTTAGTCCACAAATGACCTAAAAACATTGGTCATGGGTTCGGCCATACACCATGGCCGAACCCATGATGTCTTTCCCTCATTTTAACTTGGGTCCTTTATCACATTTAGGTCCATTAAAAGGTCCCTCCATGAGGGGATCTCATCATACACTTAGATCACTTCTTTTCAATCAACACTAACTAGACTTAAAGTCTATTAAAAACACCAACATTTCCTCATGATTTTCTTATCCTAACACTCCTTTAAAATCACCCATTTTTAATGATTTGAAATCTAACTTTCATTAACCACTCTCCTTACTTCCATTCTTATAAAACACTAAAATTCAAAATCACTAGTGTTTTCTCATTTACAAACCTAAGTCTCATTAACCATTCTTCAAAATTTTAAACCTTAACATCTTAATAAATTCATCACCATTATGCACCATGGGGTTCGGCCATGCTACATGGCCGAACCCTATGGTCATCCATTCATTCCATTCTATGCCTTTCAAGGCCATGAAAGATCACCCATATTTTCATGAAATTTCCTTATTCAAAACCTCTTAAAATTTATCAACTTTTAATCATTTTAACATCTTGAAATCCTCATAAAACCATTGATCATTCTCCATACTTTTAAACCTTCAAACCCTAATTAAAAATCATCCAACATTGGCCATGGGGTTCGGCCATGCTACATGGCCGAACCCTATGGCCCATTAATCCATTAAAATCCCATTTTTCTATGCTTAATAAAGACTCAAAAATTCCATTTTTCCATTTCCTCTTTTCTTAATCCATTCCTCCATTTTATCCATTTCTTAGCCTTCCATTTAATGGATTTTAGATCCATGGCCCACAACATTTTTGGCCATGTTTAGTCTAAGAAATGGATTCCATATCCTATCTTTAAAAATATAAACTCTTGTTTAAGAATTTCTTACCGCACCGACGACTCCTCCGGTCCTTCTTTCTTCTTTGTTTTCCTTAGCCCTTTCTCCTTCTTTCTCTTCTTGATGATCGGCTAGATGAGCTTGATCAATGGTGGGACATGCTTGGATTGGCTAAGATAGTGTTAGGTTTAGAGAGAGGGGAAGAGGGGAAGATGATGAAGAATGGTAACTCTTGATCTTCAAGAGGTGAATCCAAGGTTCCACCTCTTTTCTTCTCTTCTTCTCTTCTTTTTCTTCTAAGTTTTCTTCACTCTCTCCTTGCAAGGTGAGGGACGAATTTCATGTGTGTGTGGGGAGGCTAGAGTGAAAATGGGTAGTTTGAAATGAGGTGGAGGTGGTTGGTGTAGTCTTCACTCATCATTAATTTCCCCACCCACCAAGCATGGGCTAGCTTGACTTTGGTGGTGGTGGTTGAGACCCAACCACCAAGCATGGCTCCCATGTCCTCTTTGACTTGCTTGACCCTAATTAATCAACCTAATCAATTAAGTTAAGCCCTCACTTAGGTTAATTAATTTCCATCCAATTTAATTCTATTAAATTATCTATCTTAATGAATCCACCCATGGTTGACCAAGTCAACCATGGTGGACGGCCCCCACATATATCTACCCCACCCGCCACCTCACTTGATGAGGTGGAGATGGGCCCCACTTCTCCATGTTATTTTAATTCCCTTGATTTTAGCTTAGGTAATTTTACAATAATTTTAATCAATTTAATTTACCTTAATCCCCTTAGTCTTCTTAATTTTCTCCATGGTTGACCAAGTCAACCATGATGGTTGGTCCCACTTTCTCCTTGGTCCACAAGCCACCTCCATGGGTGAGGTGGAGGTGGGCCCCATTTGGTCATACCATTTAATCTTGATACATCTTAACTTAGATAATTTTATAATTATCTAATCCATTTATCTTAATTGGATTACCATTGGGCCCATGGCCCAATTATATTTTGTCTTTCCATTTATTTTAGGGCTTACCTACTTTGGCCCATTGGGTCCTCTATGGCCCTTTGACCCAAATTGACTATCTTGACCCAATTACTTACCATTGACCCATTAATTGTATTAATTCCAATTCATGGTTTATTGGGTAGACATTGGGCCCATGGCCCAATTAAATTTTGTCTTTCCATTTAGTATTCCATCATGTCAAAATTCAAATTAAAATCAATTAATGCCGAATATATATATTTATCAAAAATTCGGGTTATTACATTGGGATCCTTTGGAAAATCAGTTGGATCCTCATCATTATCATTAAGCTTAAAAAATGGCCAACAGAAGGATCACTCATCTCTCCATGCACTACACTTGGTGAATCAAACATCCACTCTTCTAGATTCTGAGAGAGAGAGAGAGAGAGAGAGAGAGAGAGAGAGAGATATAGATCTTGGAATCCATTGGCACATCTAAATCCTAGAGACCTCCCATTGATTATGATTGAGCATACACAAGGCACATCTTCGACATCGTTGATATCACATTGGGAGAGCATCCTCAAGAAGCATACATCTACAAGTGAGCTCATACAAAGGCAAGTGCATCTTAGTGATTTCATTTTATAAATCATCTTGTGAAGTGGACTAACGCAAGGAAGCCAGAACCACTATAAAAATAGAGGGATAAGGAAGTAGACCTTGGGTTGGTCGAACCTTTCAAAATTTAGGACAAATGGATTAAGGAGAGGTACTCCAGAACCACTATAAAAAACTCCAGAGCGTTGTCTCTGGCACAGTGGTGGATGGAATTCCCAGTCAATTGAGTGAGGTGAAATTCCTACTCTAATTGTGAGGGTGTAAGTCCCCACATAGTGAATTCGGGATAACCCAAGGTTGGGTGAGTACTTAGAGTAGATGTAGGTTGTTTAACTGAACTACTATAAATTGGTTTTGTGGGTGTTGATCTGTACTTGTGTGATTGTTTTTATAATTGTGTACACTTTTGATGACACAACCCATCTCTCTCGATTAACATTATTAATCCGCTGTAAATTTGTTAATTAATCAAGAAATTTGTGAAGACCATAAAAATTGGGGATTGTCCTATTCACCCCCACTTCTAAGGACAATCTCGGTCCTTGTTCTAACACAAAAGGGAACTTTCATTTGGTATCAGAGCCTGAGTGCTCTTCATAAAGGATTAACCATCCGAGTTGATCCGTGCTTGAACAACTTAATGGGTAGTCCAAAATTTGCTCTTTATTCCATATTGTTTGTTTACTCTTATTTGAAAACAAAAATAGAGAAAAGACTTACATCTCATGATGAAGATGATTGGACCTGTATCCGAGATGAGTTTATTGAAATTCTTGCACATCTTTGGATAGTTCAATGGAAGGCTTCACCTCTCATAATAAATTGGAGAATCATGAGAGAGGTGAAAATTTGAAATGTGTTATTGCCTCCGTTGTACCCAACCAAGAGGGATCCTCAAGTGAAGATGAGTATAGTGTTGAGGATCTTGATGAGGATGATGATGACCTCCAATTTCACGGCTCAACCCATCAAACACGTGAGAAACAATAATATTTTTTTTTAAGCATACACAACTCATAGTCCAAACACGTGACACCTACACGTGTTATGAGATTCCTACGGATCCCAGCACTTATTGGACCCTTGATTTGATTGAACTGAACTATCAGCTACCTACGTACTCCAATGGATATCAGATCTTGCGTAGTACTCAATTCATTTATTTCATGGAACTAACCCCGTGTTATTCCCGATGTCACATCAAGACATTCTAATTATCCAATCATGGGCCTCATTAGTAGAATAGATCTCATCTATCACGGGTCTAGCCAAACATGAGAACACCGTCAACCATAAGGTCAATGTCACACATGGAATAAACCTCAACCATGGGACCTATACATGAACATAAGTACATCCTTCCTCGGGGACAATACTCTAAATATGGGTCCAATCCTCTATGGAATCAATGCCCTCCGTGGGAATATCTATCCATGGCATATAATACTCATCCATCGTCACAAAGCCCTCCATGGGAATAACCATCCATTGGAAAATAATATCTATCTATAGAACCATCACGTCCACCTTGAAACCAATACTTCTACCATGGGACCACTATATCTATCATAGGGTCAATATGTGTAACACCCCGGATTTTCAATTCATGAATATATATGGAAATAGTCCATTTAATTTGTAAATTAATGGAGATGGACCTCAAATGGAACATGCGTTTGATTTATTGATATGTAATAAGGTAACGGGATCTCACAAGAGGTGTACGATCGGCTTGACGCGATCTGTGAGCGGTTTTCAGACAAAAATGCAAGGACAAATTAGTTGGGCATTGGTAGGATTCCTATCTTAATTGAAAACCATGGATTATGTATATATGAATGTTTTACTTGAATTATTTTGGTATCAAATGTTTTGTCTTAGTGCTGGGATTTTAATGCTATGATTTGTATTATTACATAGCATGTCTGCACTTGCATCTCATGCATGTCGGGGCGTCCGTAAGGCATTTGTGAGGGTACCTCGATGTGCATTATCCATCGAGAGGGATGTATAATTGATTTGTAACTGGAGATCCACGCTCCGTCGGGGCATCCGTAAGGCATTCGTGGGGATACCTCGATGAGGAGTTTCCATCAAGAGGATACTATATGATGGTGATATGGATGATGGGTGGGACTCATGGCATGTGATACCCATAACATGGCATTGACTTGCATTTTTTGATATTATATTATCTATATGATTTTTGTACTAACCATGTCCTGACCCTACTTGGAGTACCTATTGGGCGCATTATCTAACGCCCTACTTCTACCTTAGTTGATGACAGAGGAAATGGACGAAACAAAGGACTTGATCGGAGCCAAGCTTAGGAGCTTGGATGTTTTAGTCTCATTTTATTTAAGTTACTCATGGACAATGTAATTTGAGTAGCTAGCAATTGGGATTATAATAACTTAGATTATTTGCTATGGTTTGGAATGTTAATTTTGGATATTTTAACTTAAGATAATTATTATTAAGTGATGGACGTCCTTGCTATCTAAAATGGAATAGGATAGTTATTCTATTATATTTCCGCATCTACAAATTATTCCGCATGTTTAAGTTGAGTACGTGTGAACCATTTTAGTGGACTTGGTCCACGCACACGTATGGTTGGCCACTTAAGGGTCGGGCTTTGGAGGCTCGGACTTAGCTCGCGTCGTGATGTACCCGCTCTCTCTCACTCTTTATTTAAAAAAAAAAATATACTCTGATTTTCGGCGAGTGAAAAAGGGCAGGGCGTTACAATATGCCCACCATATAATCAATATCTAGGCTTGAATCCAATATGTCTACCATGGGAACAACATCCATGGGATTCATTATCCATCCCTGGTAACTCTCCATCTCTAAATATCATCTATTTATGGGTAATAACCATCCATGAATATAATCACTCCATGTGTATAACCCATCAATGGGCATAACTCATACTTTCGTAGAACCAATATGTCTATCGTAGGACCAACAAGTCTACCATAAAACCAATACGTCTACTATGGGACCAACATGTCCACCATAATACCAATACGTGTACCATGGGACCAAAATGTCTAACATAAGACCAATACATCTACTATGAGACCAATATGTCCACCATAATACCAATATGTCTACCATTCGAGCAACATGTCTAACATAAGACAAATACGTCTACTATGCGACTAACAAGTCTACCATAAGACCAAGATCCGGGCATGAATCCAAACTGCCATGGGAAACATCATCCATGGGTATACACATCCATCCCTGGTAACACTCTATCTGTGAGTATAATATATTCATGGGTATAAACCATCCATGAATATAATTCCTCCATGGGTATAATCCATCCATGGGCATAACTAATCCAGGGGCACATCATCTACCATGAGATCTTCTATCCGTAGGAACGACAATCGAATGAATCACTACGTGATTGTGGCAACAATATCAAATCATCATATCATATCATAAATATACCACGACCCCTAACAAGACTTAGGGCCCATGACTTACTAAGCGGGAGGCCCAAGACTGGTGTGATCAAGTCTGCCTCGCCCTGCATCCCTTCACCTCATGGGTGATTCAATCAAGCTTTAAGGCGATCGAATCTCGTCTAACGAAGTTAGCACCACCCCATGGGTTAAAATAGTATCTAGTTCTGCGCATCAATGCACATCAATTGTGCTAAATAGCAATGAGAATGCCTTCTAGCTCGTAGCATGTGAGGGACGTACTCCTCGACAACAACCTACGAGACCAAGTGTCCGTAGCTGACCCCACCGTCCCGAATATCTATCTGGAACGGTCAGTCAACCATCAAAATCACGTGAGGGATGTACCCATACCACGTCTCAATATCAAATGACCAAGTCACATATACATCTCAATGCCACAGTCTCCTTATGTTCATATCGAGGGTCCCACGGTCTCACAGTTACTCTAGGCCTTATTCATGGAATATATATACTTATCTTATTCTTTTAACTATACAAAGTTGAGACACAATGATCTACGTTTCATTTTTTAACAGACTTTGGGATAACGTTATCATTATAACGTGAGGGAGACACTCATACAACGTCTCAATATAATCATCTCGTGAGGGACGTACCATACCACGCCTCAATATAATCAATATCACGTAAGGGACGTACCCTTATCACATCTCGATATAACCAAGTGACCTAGTCACATATATCTCAGTGCCAAAGTCTTCATCTGTCCATCTTAAGATTTTTCAAAGTTCTCTAGCCACTCTAGGCTTTAGTCGAGTAACAAACATATATGTCTCATCATATCGAGACTCCCAAGGCATCATAAACTCTTCAGGCTTCCTTCGAGGGATCCAACATCTAGCATTAGGGTCTATATTAGGGAAGGTACATCCCACCAATCCCTTTCTACCCTTCACATTTGCTCAACCTCTTACATCCTCCTCAATATAAATAGATGACGCAATGCATCTTTTAATCGAGCTGAGACATAATGATCTCAGTTGCCTACGTACCATATAGTGGATCAGATCAACCGTAGTTCATTATTTTCACATTTGGGTTGACATTGGGGAGTGGTCATATATTTACTTTGGTGAGATCAAACAAGGCTTTCTTGGCATTTGCATTGCATTCCATGCATTCTCAATCATGTTAGCCCATCCCCATTGTACCATAAGTTAACCCCCTTGGGTTCTAAGATACTTGACCTTAACTTACCCATATCACTAAGTCTAATCCTTTACCAAGTTCCTCTTCAAATCATAGAAATCTGTTCTGCACATGTTTAGGCCGATCCACCACAACCATTATCAACATAGGTACTCACTAGTGATGTACACATCATCACAAATCCAAGCATGGCATTAAAACACATTCATCATGCTTATTATATGATTTACCCATCTAAGAATTCTAATCACAATCATGAGAATTCATTTGATACATACATTATTCATAACCGTACACAAGTATGGGAAGTTATCAAGACCCTATATTACACATCTTGGGCAATCTTGATTTATCATACATTCTATCATAGTTTAACACATCACAAATCTATGAATTTTCAATTATAGTAAACATTTAATCATAGAAAACTTGGAAAACTCATACATATGTATCTGATATAATATATTCACATCAATCGCACATAGGCATAAAGAGGTCAAACCATAACCTTACCCAACTATGCATTGGAATGTGCACAAGGCAACATTCACTCAAACATATTATCACACACCTTGTGAGCATGGAATTTTACAAATATTCTCAATGCTCTAAGTGTATGGCTTTCTCCAATTTTACCCAATGTTATCAAACTCGAATCGTATCGAAATTGGTCTAGGGAGTTAATCATGAAATGAAAATCGTAAACTCGTACGATACAAATATCCTCTTATTCCAATAACCATTTTGTTAACCTGAGCCACTACATTCCCCCCCCCCCCCCCCTCCTAAAAGAATTTCTCCCCCGAAATTCAATCATTCTAGTGCTCCGGGCAAGGTCTCAATACTCACAAGTCTCATAGAGCTTCGTCCAAATGATCCTCCAAATGTAGCTACTGATCACAAGTCACTCTAGGCTCGACTACTAAGCAATCAACATGCTCACATTACACGTGGACAATGCAATAATGCCTACATAATGGCTCTCATATTGTAGCTCAACACGTGGCAAACAAATATCCATAACTCATTTGGTGATGCTGACTACAATATACATCAAACGTGGACAATACTGGGAGACTCATCACTCAAATAAATGGCCCTCTCATGTGGCTCACACGTGAAGTAGTGTCACATTACACTGAGATCAGCATCTCAAACCAAAGCAAACATCCTCTAGTGGCTACATGATCCCACAACTCAATATAGGGTTTACAAAATTTGGGTACATCTCATCATGGTACTCTATCAAACTAGGAGTCTCCTAGACCTCCAAACAACAACATCGAAGAGTCTGAGATACCCATATCTAATCCCATGCATGAGAGATCACTAACTCTCGGCCATCTACGATCAATAATCTAGAGATTAATACTTCTCCAACAAATCACGTCACGACCATACACAAAATTGTGCTTGCCAATAGCAGTGGTCAGAAAACTCCAAAGGTGTGTCATGGCTTCACAGGTACTCATACAACCCAAGCCACCTTCGCTGCACACAGAGTCTTTATCATTACTAAGCACATCTCAACTGTGCAAAAATGATCCTAGGCTTATCTCGGGCAACTATTAACTCTAACCTGTCACTGACTCGCCAAACAATCACCAACATCAAATGCACACAAGCTCATGAGCTAAAAAATCACATATAGATGTGGCCTACGTAAAGTGGTTTGAAACTTATCCATTGTGGACAACGCTATGCCGCTCAACACAGAAATGTAGAAAATGCTACAATATACTCATAGGTGTCCATCCATGAAAGGGGTCTAATCCCTCAAACGGCCAATTACACGTTGTTTCCCCGACTCCAATCGCGACATAGTCTACCACTAAAGGAAAATCCCAACCATGTCTACTAGTACCACATGATTCTATATGGAATGGGATATAAGAAAGGCAATGTAAATCATGATACCATCTCATAACAGGGATAATCTAATCCCTGCAAAGCTTTAAACACCAACTCCATACTCAAATAAATGGATATTTCTCCTTCCCACATAAACATCGCTTCCAAGCTCCATTCCACCCATGAATATCCCAATAAAAATACCAAGGAAGGTGGAAGAACGAAAGGATTACTTTTGGAGGGAGAAAATCTAAGAGGGAGGAAACTTGAGACGATTCTATATCCGATCTCCTGCTTACAATTGCCCAACACAAGGTTAGGAGAGAAAATAATCACTAACACGAGGGTATACTCCTCAAAAAATATCACACATCAATCTTCAACAAAGAGTGCATCTACTACACTAGGGAATTCCAATGGGGGAGGTATTATACTCATATCCTCTCTATCCTTTTGACAACCACTCCACTCTAGTGTTAAAATATCCAAATGCTTAATCTACCCATCCTCTTATTCACTTCAAAGTTGATTGGCTCTGAGTCCAACTTGATTATGTGATGTAGATGCAATGCCATGGTAAATACAATGAGCAATTTGATCAAATAAATGCTAGATTTCTAATAAAATAGCATGCATCGCAATTTCCACATATAGTCACAACTATTATTCCATATGGGGTTGACATTAAGAGATTGGCTTCAATTACCTTGGAAATTTCATCTATGGGTTGGTTTTTGCATTTCATAATGCTCCTTGCCATTCATATACATGCCAACCGATTCCCCTATAACAAATTATGTCTAGCCAAACTACTCATTTCATGTCAAATTAAAGCCCTCTCATTCAACATCAATTTCTCCATCATACTAGAGAATCATATCTCTCAAATCATCATAAGGTAATTCCACATACCTTTCACATCATAATTACATCATTAAACAAAATGGAATCCATACACACACAATTTTTTATTTTTTTTACTCATAAGGCATGAACAATCTTGACCATCATGCAATTGAGCGCATAAATAATCCAAGGATTCCAAGATATCTTACTAGCCCACAACCATCCATACAAGGTGGCTAGCATTTTTCACACGAGCAACTAAGCTATAGACACTTATTCACTACACGAGTGGTATTCAAACCATTTACACCAAAGTGCATTACGTTAAGCCTTGTAGTACAAGCATCACATTGCATGATCATCGCTATCGTTGATATCATGGGCCAACGTACTCCTTGTTCAGAGACTTAGCGAAACAATCCCTCTCATCATATGGCAACTCTCCTCAGAAAATAACTATATATGTCTGGCCTCTTAGACCCACTCATCATTTCCTCAAGGAACACTCTTTTAGGTTTTACCGACCTCTCCTGAAACCTTTGAGTCCACAATCATTGGCTCAGACTTTCTAGAGTTATAAATCAAATCTGACTCACTTCACGAGGATGCCCTCGATCACCCAAGACCATTTTTAAACAAAATTAGTGGGCAACCATTACCACTTCTTATTGCCAAATATAGACCTCAACCTCTTGGTTTGGACTAAAAGTTGCATTTCAAGCAAATTCTTATTTACAGTACTAGTCATTCCCAACCGATGCCACAAATACCGTAACACTTCGGAATTCCATGTTATCAATATTTACGGAATTTGTCATTTTAATTGTGAATTGACGGATATGAACCTTAGATGGGTAAGGTGTTGGGTCATTGGCCCAATTAGGACCCAACGGTTATGGTATAAGGTTCAATTTAAAGTAAATGGTTAAGGCGCATTTAATTGGGCCAACGTTGCTATTTGGGTCAAAATGCCCAATTGGGACCTAATGGGTCGTGGTTGACTTGGTTGACCACCAAGTGAGTTCAAGCCTAATTAAATGAGGCTGAATTAAAATGGGAATGCAATCAAGTGAGTGAGTTGATCTTAAAGTGATGAGTTAAGTGAGTTGAGTTGATTTGAATTAAATTAAAGTGGTGAGTTGAATTAAAGAGTGAGTGAAGTGTGAAGATGAAGGGTTGTTGTTTCAAAAATCAAACCAAGGGTTAGACGTTGGAGAGATAGTGGGGAGTTTTGGTTTAATTTTCAAATACAAACAAGGCTACACGTTGGAGAGATAATGGGGAGTTTTGGTTTAATTTTCAAATACAAACAAGGCTACACGTTGGAGAGATAATGGGGAGTTTTGGTTTAATTTTCAAATACAAACAAGGCTACACATTGGAGAGATAATGGGGAGTTTTGGTTTAATTTTCAAATACAAACAAGGCCGAACTCTCCCTCTCCCTCTTGGTTGTTTCTCTCCCTCAAACCCTCTCTTAGCCGATCACTCCTCAAGACCAAAAGACTTAGAAAAGTTTTTGATCTCAAGCTAGCACACAAGGCCGAACACTCTCCCTCTCATTCAGGGCTGAATTCTATCCCTCTCTCTCAAGTCACAATCTCGGCCAAAGAAGTAAGAAGGAAGGAGGAAGAGGATAAGGAAGGAAAGGATCAGAAGAACAAGTCGGAGCGAAGGAAAACCGGAGGAGTCGCGGAACCGGTAGGTATTTTGATTTAAATTTGGTGTAAAGTAAGGAACCATAGGGTTCGGCCTGTAACGCCCCGCCCTTTTCACTCGAAATTAGAGTAATTTTTTTTAAATAAATAAACAAGTGATAAGAGCGGAGTGTCACGACGCGAGTTAAGTCCGGACTTCTAAAGTCTGACCCTTAACTGGCCAAACCTATGTGTGCATGGACTAAGTTCGTGAAAACGGTTCACACATAGTACTTTATAATTCTTGCGGAACATTACTTAATCTAATTGCGGATTATAATAGAACCTAAGTCTACTCCAATTTTAGATAGCAAAGTACATAGTCATTTATCCAAAATTACCTTAACTTAATCATTCAATCAAACCATTCAAACCATAGCAAATATTAACTAAGTTATTACATGCCAACATCTACTCAAATTACATGTCCATGTAAACTTATCAAAATATCCATAATAAAATCCATTCAAATATCAAAACTCCTATGCTTGGTTTCTTTCTTGATCATCGACCCCTTCCTTTCCTGTGTCATTCACTAAGGTAGAAGTAGGGCGTTAGAACAACACGCCCAGTAGGAATTCTAGGTAGGGCTATCACATGGGTTAGTATCAAATATCATTAAAATATCATATCATCAAAATTCATGTAAAATCATGCCATGCCATATGCCTTATGCAATGAGTCCCACCCATCACATACATATAAGCTCTTGATGGTATTCTCCTCATCAAGGTATCCCCACAGTGATCTTTCGGACGCCCCGAAAGAGTGTGGCCTCCGGATTCTACTTGATGGCATCATACACATCAAGGTCTTCCCACGATTGCCTTACGGAGGCCCCGACGGAGCGTGGCCTCCGATTACAAATTCCCCTCCCATGCCATGCATGAGATGTACATGTCCATATGCTATGTAATGTAAATACCATAGCATTAAAAAACTTCACTTTTGAAACATAAACCATCAAATAAAGATAAAACCATATACATATCCATGTTTCAATAAGGTAAATCCTACCAATGACAACTAGTTTGACCTCACGTTCTTGTCCGAAAACCATTCACGACCGTATACTGTTTGTGAAGTCCCGTTACCTTGTTACATAACAACAAGTCAAACTAAAGTCCCTTAATGTCCAAAACCATATACACACTTTGTGGGGTTCGGCCATACACCATGGCCGAACCTCACCCACTTAAATTGGGTCCTTTTTGGTTTTAACATTAGGTCTAAGTCCACCAAATATAACTTTGTGGGGTTCGGCCATACACCATGGCCGAACCTCACTTATTTTGTTTTGGTCCCTCCTTTGGGTTCTTAAGCCCAATCATACAATTCCATTGATCTATCCATTTATACATTAATCATCTTACCCACATAATAACCTAAGTCCAAAAACAACACTTGTGGGGTTCGGCCATACTCCATGGCCGAACCTCACTTACCTTTAATTTTCACCCTTCCTTTTATTTATGACTTAAACACCACTTAACTAATTTTTAAACCCTTAATCCACCAAATCGACCTTAGTGGGGTTCGGCCATACAACATGGCCGAACCTCACCATCTTGGGTTTGGTCCCTCTCTCATGTCCTTTGTTCTTTTAACTTAGATATAAGATCATGACCTCTTGATTCCTTAATCTCATTACTTATGCACCAATTGTTTAACATAACTAATAATCTAAGTCCACTAAACAATACTCCATTTTAATTTGACCAATTATATTACAAGTTGACCACTTCAAAAGAAACTAAGTCCATCAAATGACCACTAGTGGGGTTCGGCCATACCACATGGCCGAACCTCACCATATTGATTTTTGTCCCTTTTGTCATCATCTATCATGGCTGATTACTTACTTAATACTAAGTCCCAAGATAATCATATGTGATTCCTTAATCAAAAGCATAGAACCATCAATAATTTCTAACCATGTTCTTAACTCCAATTAACCCATAAAAATGGTCCATTTGATTTTCTTGTTTCAAACATTCCAATATTTATATATGGTTTATGCTCAGTACCTTAGCCATAATAACATTATGGTTCAGCCATGCAATGGCCGACCCACAACCTTAACATTATCTCCATTTAAAACACCTTACAACCTTCATAACATTGTATCGTTTTTATCCCTCAAAAACCCATAAAAATAACCAAGTCTTTTCATGGGGTTCGGCCATACATATGGCCGAACCCTATGGTTCATCTACTCCTTTTAAAAATAATCATATATTTCTTAATTTTCCCCCATGGGGTTTGGCCATACCCATGGCTGAACCCTATGGTTCTTATAAACAAAAACTAGTAAATTACTCACTGGTTCTGGGACTCCTCCGGTTTTCTTTTGCTCCGGCTTGTTCCTTTTCTTTCTTTCCTTAGCCTTTCCTTCCTTCCTTGTTGTCCTTTAGCCGAGACTGACCTTGCTGCAGTCCTTGAAGTGGTTCGGCTAAGGTATAGATTTGAGAGAGAGAGAGAGAGAGAGAGAGAGAACAACTTGGGATGGAAAAATACTCTAAGTCCTTGTCTTGAGAGGAACGACCAAGAGAAGGAGAAAATGAGATAAAATTCTCCAAATGTTTGATCTTCTTTCTCTTAGGTTGTTGGCCGGCCAAGAGAGGGAGAAAGAGAGAGTGAAAATAAAAATCCTTTGGTTAATGAAATTTAGCCCAAGGAGTGGTGTCTTTAGGTGGCACCACTTGTAACCCCCATTTGCATTAACCAAGATCCTTTATGCCCACTTGGGGGTTTCATCCATGGGATGAAACTCCCAAGGCTCCAACGGTGTCTCATTGCTTGGCTTGTATAACAACCACCTCTCCATTATTGGCCCTTTTGGGAGTTTCATCCATAAGGTGAAACTCCATGGCTCCAACGGTGTAGCCATTGCTTGGCTTGAGTAACCGCCACCTCTCCATTATTCTCATCAATGCCCCATGTGGGGTTTTCATCTTTGAGATGAAACTCTCCCTTTCTTTCCCTCCAACGTGTGGACTACCTTATTTGAATTTGAAACACCAGCCCTTCAACCTCATACTCCACTCATTTGTAATTTATTTCAAAACAACTCACTCACTTATAATTTATTTCAAATCAACTCACTCACTTATAATGTATTTCCAATCAACTCACTCATTTAACTAGACTATTTAATTCCATTTCAAACTCCAATCAGCCCCAACTTAATCAATCTTTGACTCACTTGATGGTCAACCAAATCAAACCCGACCCATTGGGTCCAAATTGGCCATTTTGACCCATTTCACAAACTTTGACCCAATTAGCAATCTTGACCCAATTAAACATACATTACTCATTTATTTTATTTCAAACACATAACCCATAGCCATTGGGTCTTAATTGAACAATGGGCCCCACAACTTACTCATCTACGGTCATATCCTTTTAATTCATAATTTCAATGGTAATTTCCACAAATATTGATAAACTGAAAATTTGGGGTATTACACGGCCATGGTGTATGGCCGAACCCCATGGAAGAAAAATTAAGGGAAGTATATGGTATTTCAATGGAAAGGATGAACCATAGGGTTCGGCCAAAGAGCATGGCTGAACCCCATGGAGGGAAATTAAGTGATTCTTAACGGGTTTAAACGATGAAAACCATGGAATGTTGGTTAATGATTTTAAGGTTTTGAATGGATAATGTTAGTAATTTTTGAAAGGGGTTTTAAATGAGGAAAATCATGGAGAAAATATCAATGGACTTGAGCTATTTTGACTTTGAAATGATGGAGGAAATGCTAAGGGATTATGGGTTGCATAATATTGGACCAAAGTGCATTATTAAACCCCCTCATGGAGGGACTTTGTTATGGGTCTAAATATGATAAATGATTTAAGGGGGGATGAAAAATAACACATCATGGGTTTGGCCATGGTGTATGGCCGAACCCCATGACCCATTTTATGAGCCATTTTTATGGGTTAAGTATGGATCTATGTTTTGGTACCTAAACATGAGTGAATAAATGAAGGTGACTAACCATGGAAGGAATAATGGAAAAAATGTAAATATGGTCAAAGATGAAAGACCATGGGTTCGGCCATGGTGTATGGCCGAACCCCATGGGGAATGTTTTTGGGACTTAGGGACTTTTAAATGATGAAATTATGTGTATTTGGGTTAATGAATCCAAAGGTCATGATCTTGTATCTAACTTAAAGATCAAAGGATTGAAAGATGAGCATAAAACCAAGGGAGTGAGGTTCGGCCATGTTGTACGGCCGAACCCCACTAAGGAATTTTATGGACTTAGGTTGTTATGTGTGTTAGATGGTTAATGTATGAATGGTTAGATTAATGGATTGTGTAATTGGACTTAAGCTAAAAGATCAAAGAACTCAAAGGAGGGACTAAAACCAAATAAGTGAGGTTCGGCCATAGTGTATGGCCGAACCCCACAAAGTTGTATTTGGTGGACTTAAGGTTTTAAAAATGGTTACTTGTAAGTGGGTGAGGTTCGACCATAGTGTATGGCCGAACCCCACAAAGTTAGGTTTATGGACTTAGACTTAATAGAAATCAAATAGAACATGGTTTGATTGATTGATGTGTAATAAGGTAACGGGACCTCACAAATGGGGCACGATCGTGAGCGGTTGCCGGATTATAAAGCAAGGTCACTTTAGTGGTCATTGGTAGGATTCTACCTTTTTTAAACCATGGGTTTATTATGATGGTTTTTATCTTATTTTGATGACTTTATGTTGTAAAAGATATGTTCCAAATGTGAGTTTTAATGCTATGTTTATAATATAATATAGCATGTGTTTCATTAGCATCTCATGCATGGCAAGGGGTGAAGGATAAGAAACCGGAGGGGCCACATTCCATCGGGGCATCCGAAAAACCTATGTGGGATACCTTGATGTGCATTTCCATCAAGAAGAAACCGGAGGAGCCACACTCCGTCAGGGCGTCCGAAAGACCCATGTGGGGGTACCTTGATGAAGAGAATCCCATCAAAAGGTTATATGTACTTGTGATGGGTGGGACTTATTGCATTTGACATCATGACATGACATTGTTTTATATGGTTTTGACATTATGTTATTATATTTTATTTATGTTACTCATGGACATGTAATTTGAGTAGCTAGACTTCGGGCATGTAATAATTTAGATATTTGCTATGGTTTGTGAATGGTTACTTTGGTTAATTAAGTTAAGTTAATCATTTATAATTGACGGAGTACTTTGCTATCTAAAATGGAATAGATTTAGGTTCTATTATAATCCACATGTTTATATTATCACGTGTGAACCGTTTTCATGGACATAGTCAATGCACACGTAGGGTTGGCCAGTTAAGGGTCGGACTTTAGAAGTTCGGACTTAACTCGCGTCGTAACGTCCCGCTCTTTATCTCACTCTTTATTTAAAAAAAAAATAGATTATGATTTTCGGAAAGCGTGTGAAAAAGGGCGGGGTGTTACAAATACACATGTCCCTCTAGTCTTTCTCCAACGTGATAACAGTGGCAACCTCATCTCATTGATGTCCGTCGGGTGGTTACCTACCAGCGTAAACCCCCATTACAGGACCCTCGGTCTAATGGTCTCACTTCCACTTCCTAGGAAGACAGGATCATCTACACATCACAAGGTGGTTTGGATACGGTTCTAGGGGAATTCCAAAGTTTTCCACTCAGGGAGTTTAATCATTTCCTCACGACCTTTCCAAGTCAACCAGATCCAGCACCTCACAACTCGGGGTCCATGTGAATCTAACTCTCATGGGCCCAGTTCATGCTGTAATATCACTCGGGTCACCGCGTCTAAAGTACGGTCTAAACATTAGTCGTTTAAATCTAGTGGCAAGAGGAAGTCTCAGCCTGACTCAAAATCCTGCTCACCCCATTGCGACCCAAAACAATCACATCATTTCATCTGAGTTTCGAACCCCATACACACAGTCCTCGGGGAAATTGAGCCTAAGCTCTGATATCAACTGTCACGGCCCGGCCCAACAGACGTGAGAAACAATAATATATTTTTTTTTAGCATACACAACTCATAGTCCAAACACGTGACACTTACACGTGTTGCGAGATTCCTACAAATCCCATCACTTGTTGGGATTTGATCGAACTGAATTATCAGCTGCCTACGTACTCCAATGGATATCAGATCTTGCATAGTTCTGAATTCATTTATTTCATTGCACTACCCCATGCTATTCCTGATGTCACATCAAGAAATTCTAATTACCCAATCGTGGGTCTCATCAGTAGAATAGATCTCGTCTACCACGGGTCTAGCCAATATGGGAATACCGTCAACCATGGGGTCAATGTCACATATGTGGATAAACCTCAACCATGGGACCTATACCCCAAACATAAGTACATCCCTCCTCGGAGACAATACTCTAAATATGGGTCCAATCTTCTATAGAATCAATGCCCTCTGTGGGAATATCTATCAACGGTAGACAATACTCATCCATCATCATAAAGCCCTCCATGGGAATAACCATCCATTGAAAAATAATATCTATCCATAAAACCGTCAAGTCCACCATGAGACCAATACATCTACCATGGGACCACTATATCTATCATGGGGTCAAAATGCCCACCATAATCAATATCTAGGCTTGAATCCAATATATCTACCATGGGAACAACATCCATGGGATTCATCATCCATCCCTGGTAACTCTCCATCTGTGAGTATCATCTATCGATGGGTAATAACCATCCATGAATATAATCACTCCATGGGTATAACCCATCCATAGGAAAAACTCATACATTTGTAGAACCAATTTGTCTATCATAGGACCAATAGGTCTACCATAAGACCAATACGTCTACTATGGGACCAACGTGTCCACCATAATACCAATACGTCTACCATTGGACCAACATGTCTAACATAAGACCAATACGTCTACTATTATAATGCCCGGCCCTTTTTCACCCACTTTCTGAAAATCAGAGTCTATTTTTTTCTTAAATAGAAGAGAGAGAGAGGGCGCGAACGCCACGACGCGAGTTAAGTCCGAGCTTCTAAAGCCCGACCCTTAACTGGCCAACCCCACGCTTGCGCAGAACTAGGTCCACGAGAATGGTTCTCGCGTAGGAAGTAAGCTCGCGGATTATAATCATTGCGGAACATGATAATAGAGTCTATCCTACCGGTTTTTAGATAGAAGGGAAGATACAACATTAAATTGCCAAAATGCCCCTATGATCATATTTATATCACCAAATGTAATTGTCCATAAGTAACGTCCAAACCATCGCAAGAAATGTAAATTTATGCAACCTGACAAGCTAAGTTCCTTTAAAATTACATCTCCAAAATGTAAACGTAAATAAACTAAGACTGCGCTTCCCAAGCTCCTAAGCTTGGCTCCTGTCATGTCCACCGCTTCCTCCATCCCCTGCGTCATCAGCTAAGGTAGAAGTAGGGCGTTAGTCAACGCGCCCAGTAGGACTCCGAGTAGGGTTAGCACATGGATTAGTGATAACACGCATACCGATACAATAAGATATAACAAAATAAGCATGTAATGAATGTTATGCCATGGGTGCCTATGTCATGTGTCCCACCCATCATCCGTATGATCATACAATGTATTGTCCCCATGTTTGCTTCTCGGTCGCTCCGACGGAGCATGGACCCCTGTTATAGCCCTCAGGCTATCCCCATGTCTGATTCTCGGTCGTCCCGACGGAGCATGGACTCCAGTTATAGTCCTCAGGCTATCCCCATTTCTGATTCTCGGTCGCCCCGACAGAGCATGGACTCCGGTTTCATTATTTTCCCGCCCATGCCATGCATGAGATGTACGTGCATTATGCTATGTAGTATATAGATAAACCATAAATTTAATATACCATACATAGCCATATAATGCATAATGTTAAAATATAATCCATAACACCATCATATAATTCATAAATTAAAACTCATCATAATACAAGTCCCATAATCATCAAAATAGATTAAAATAAACATCACATATCCACGGCTTAAGAAGAGGTAGGAATCCTACCGAATACCGTGTAGCGTTCCGTTACGTTTCCGTTCGATAATCCGGTCGCCGATCGCGTACCGTTCGCGACGTCCCGATACCTTATTACATTTACCGAATTAGTCCATACGTTTTTCCATGATTAAGTCCATAATTGATCCATCTACTTAGACCCATTAATGGCCATTAATTATGTTACAATTTATAGAAAATCAGCCCTTAACTTAGCCCATTATCCATTGGTTAAAACACATACATAAGTCCGATTTTGGCCATTTCAAATATTCCAATGAGCGAGCCTAAAACGCAGCATCTATACGTTTCGTTTCATCATTCGTAATATCCGATTTCATGTCTAATCCCCATAGGGTTCGGCCATGTACCATGGCCGAACCTATGGTTCTTCAATGTGGCACTTATTTACCGTTTTGTCATTCCTCTCCCATGGTTAAATCATCCATTCGTTTATGTACATTCTAAGTCCCAACTTCATTCATACTTAGATCCATTTAATCATGACCTAGCATCATTAAAATCAGCCACCTATTATTTAATTTTGAAAAACATTTAATCCCATGTGTCGTTTCACATTTGGCCCTAAAGGTGGCCCACAAAGGGATCATGGGTTCGGCCATACACCATGGCCGAACCCATGGTACCCTATCTCCATTCTCTTGGATCCATTTTGTCTCATTTAATCCTATCACCAATGAATTTAAATTATCCATTTTAGTCCCCATTCTCATCCCCTTTAAAAACCTCACATATCATTTTCATAAATTCATTAAAATCTAGCCTTCTTCTCCATCATTTTCTATTTATAAAAAAAACACTAATCACCACCCTAGGGTTCGGCCATTTACCATGGCCGAACCCATGGTTCATGGTTCACCTTCATGGGTGCCATTTTAAGACCAATGTTTTGTCCCAAAAATAATCCATTTTAAAATCAATACCCTTCATTCATTTTGGCCCTTTAAAACTCATGTCATACATTTTGTAAATCCATTTAAATTTTACCATTTACTTAACCAAATTTCCATTTGTTTAACCACATATATAAACCATAACTTAGCCCACAAATGACCTAAAAACATGGGTCATGGGTTCGGCCATACACCATGGCCGAACCCATGATGCCTTTCCCTCATTTTACCTTGGATCTTTAATCACATTTAAAGTCCATATACATCACCAATCACTTCCTCACTCTCTCCATAATTCAAAAATATTTAATCCACCACTTCCATCCTTTAATACCCATTTAAGAATCACATATCATACTCATAATTTTCAAACCTTAGAAACCATTAACCATTGAGCATTTAAGAGCCCTAACCCTCATAGATCACTAACCATGGGGTTCGGCCACCTTGTATGGCCGAACCCTATAGTCCATGGTTTCTTTAAAATATCATACCTCCATCATTTTGAGGCTACTTGAATTCATTTACATACCTCATGATTTTTCTTTACTTAACACTCCTTAAAAATTACCAACTTTTTAATCTTTTAAAACCACAATATCATTAACCCTTCTCCATAATTTTAAACCATATAATCTCAAATAATTTGCCCATCATTCACCATGGGGTTCGGCCATGCTACATGGCTGAACCCTATGGTCATCCATTCACTCCCATTTACATTTCTCCATGCTTTAAAAATTTAAGTCCACACCATTCCTTAATCCATTTCTTAGCATTCCATTTGATGGATCTTAGATCCAAGGCCCATGATGTTTTTGGCCATTATCTAATAAATGGGTTCTTTTTTAACCATAAACAAAATCTAAACTCTTGTTTAGAAATACTTACGGATCCGACGGCTCCTCCGGTCTTTCTTTCTCTTCTTGATTTCCTTAGCCTCTTTTCTTCTTCCTCTCCTTATTTGATCGGCTAGATGTGCTTGATCAATGGTGAAACATGCTTGGATCGGCTAAGGTAGATGGGGTTTAGGTTGAGAGAGGGAGAGCATGGAGATGAGGGAGAGATCTTCAAGGGTCTTGGTGGCCCAAAGCTTGCCTTCTCCTTCTCTTTTCTTCTCTTCTAAATTTTCTTCTTTTCTTCTCTTGATACATGGAGGGACGGTTTTTGGGAGAGGTGAAGAGGGAGAGAGTGAAATGAGAGGGATGAGATGGAAAAACCATCTCATTCCTTGGTCTTACTTGGACCATACCCCTCCATTATGGCCTCACCAACCAAGCATGGGCTAGCTTGACTTTGGTGGTGGTGGTTGAGACCCAACCACCAAGCATGGCTCCCTTGTCCTCTTTGACTTGTCTATATTGACCCTAATTAACCAACCTAATTAATTAAGTTAAGTCCTCACTTAGGTTAATTAATTTCCATCCAATTTAATTCCATTAAATTATCTATCTAATAAATCCACCCATGGTTGACCAAGTCAACCATGGTGGACGGCCCCCACCTATACCTACCCCACCCGTCACCTCACTTGATGAGGTGGAGGTGGGCCCCACTTGGCCATGTTATTTTATTGATTTTAACGTAGATAATTTTACAATAATTTTAATCAATTTAATTTACCTTAATCCACCTTAGTCTTCTTAAATTTATCCATGGTTGACCAAGTCAACCATGATGGTTGGCCCCACTACTTTTTTTCCTTGGTCCACACGCCACCTCAATGGGTGAGGTGGAGGTGGGCCCCATTTGGCCATATTACTTAATCTTGATACATCTTAACTTAGATAGTTTTATAATTATCTAATCTATTTAATTTATCTTAATTGGATCACCATTGGGTCCATGGCCCAATTATATTTTGCCTTTCCCATTTACCTTAGGGTTGGAACCGATTTTTGATCCATTGGGCCCCACCTGGCTATCGGGCCTACTTTGACCATCGTTGACCCGCTTAGTCCTCTTTGACCCATTAAATGGATTTCATCCAATCCATGGCCCAATTGGGCCATTCTCGGACCCTTGTCCCAACTTTTGATCCATTTGGTATTCCATCATGTCAAAATTCAAATTAAAATCAATAAATGCCAACAATATATTGATTCGAAAATTCGGGCTATTACAATAGAATCCTCTTTTGAAATTTTCGTCCCAAAAATTCGAGCGAAGTAGGGGTCCAACACAACTCATGCGAAGAGCTCCGGATAAGTGGTTTTCATCTCCGACTCAAGTTCCCAGGTGGTTTCTTCACTGCCATGTAGTTCCCATACCACCTTGACGAACTGAATGGCGCGGTTCCGCAGCACCCTTTGTTCGCTTCCAATAACTCTGACCGGCTTCTCCACATATGTCACGTCGCTTTGTACATCGATATCTTGAACATTTATCACATGGGAAGGATCAGGATTGTACTTTCTCAGCATGGACACATGAAATACATCATGTAGAGATGACAGCTGTGGAGGGAGCGCTAATTGGTAAGCTACCCCTCCCACCCTCTTCAGTATCGGGAACGGCCCCACAAATCTAGGCGACAGTTTCCCTTTCTTTCCGAACCTCATGTGTCCTTTCCGTGGCGAGACTTTTAAGAACACTAAGTCCCCCACCTCAAACTCGAGGAACCTTCTCCTCTTGTCGGCATAGTTTTTCTGACGGCTCTGTGCAGTGAGTAGATGTTGCCGTATCAGCTTAATCTGTGCTATAGTCTCTGCAACCAAATCCGGCCCAATCAACGCAGGCTCACCGGCCTCCGTCCAACACACTGGCGATCTACACGGTCTACCATACAAGGCCTCAAATGGAGCCATCTGAAGGCTTGCCTGGTAACTGTTATTGTAAGAGAACTCCAGCAGTGGTAGATGATCCTCCCATCCGCCTTTGAAGTCTAGCATGCATGCTCTCAGCATATCCTCCAATGTCTGTATCGTTCTTTATGACTGCCCATCAGTCTGTGGGTGAAACGCTGTGCTAGTTAATACGTTGGCCCCCATAGCCGACTGCAGGCCCTGCCATACCATGCCGATGAATCGGCCATCCCTGTCGGATACAATAGACTGGGGAGTACCATGTAACTTGATGATCTCCCGGATGTACCGTCGACCCAAAGTCTCTGAAGAATCTGTCATCTTGATGGGAAGGAAATGTGCGGACTTGGTTAACCGGTCCACTATGACCCATATCGCATCGTTGCCCTTCGATGACCTTGGCAACCCTATTACAAAGTCCATAGATATGTGCTCCCATTTCCATTATGGTACCGGTAAGGGTACAAGTAGGCCCGGTGGTTTCCGATGTTCTGCCTTAACCTGCTGACAAGTTAGGCAACAAGCGACAAAGGTTGCCACATCTTTCTTAAGTCCATGCCACCAATAATGCCTGTTAAGATCATGATACATTTTCGTGCTGCCCGGGTGGATAGAGAGTTTGGTTTGGTGTGCTTCAATCAGCAACTCTCTTCTGCAATTCTTAGGTACGTATGTCCTGCCTCGGAACATAAGACCCTGTCCTGGTCGTAACTCCCACTCCGGTACGACCTCACCGGTAGACATCTTAGCCCAAATCTCTTCCACTTCTAGATCTGTCCGTTGCTCCCGTTCAATCTCGGAGACCATGTTGGATCGTATGATCAGATTATATATGGTCCCGTGATTATTGAGGTAGAGTTTAAATTCTCTGATGGTATTCAGTACTTCCCATTCCGTCCTGATCAAGCTGGCTACTGTCGCATGTGACATGCGGCGAAGGGCATCCGCCACTTTGTTTGCCTTGCCAGGATGATAACGAAGTCCGAACTCATAATCCGCCAGATATTCCATCCATCTACGCTGTCTCATATTGAGTTCTTTCTGATCAAATAAGTACTTCAGACTTTTGTGATCTGAGAACACCTCAAACTTTTCACCATAGAGGTAGTGTCTTCAGCTTTTGAGAGCGAAGACCACCGCTGCTAGCTCTAGATCATGTGTGGGATAATGACGTTCATGAATTTTCAACTGTCTTGATCCGTACGCCACCGCACGATTACTTTGACTGAGTGTACACCCCAGTCCCTCACCGGAGGCATCACAGTACACCTCATAATTTCTGCCTCTTTCCAGCAAGATCAGAATAGGAGCGGTCGTAAGCCTCTCCTTAAGCTCCTCAAATCTTTGATTGCACAGATTAGACCACTCAAACTTGACTCCTTTCTGAGTGAGTCGGGTAAGTGGAGCCGCAATCTTGGAGAAGTCCATGATGAATTTTCTATAGTAACTGGCCAATCCCAGGAAACTGCGGATCTCGGTCACATTTGTCGGCGCTTTCCATTCCTCGACTGCTGCTACCTTAGCCAGGTCCACGACTATACCTTCCTCTGATATGATGTGCCCCAGGAAGTTGACTTCAGATAGCCAAAATTCACACTTGCTGGCTTTGGCATACAATTGGTTCTTCCGCAAGGCGTCTAGGACTATCCGTAGGTGCTCGGCATGTTCGTTCTGACTTTTGGAGTAGATCAGAATATCATCGATGAATACAATCACAAACTGATCTAAGTATGGACGGAATATCCTATTCATCAGGTCCATGAACACCGCCGGTGCATTAATAAGCCCAAACGGCATGACTACATACTCATATAACCCATACCGTGTCCTGAAGGCAGTCTTCTCTATGTCCTCCTCTCTAACCCGAATTTGATGGTATCCGGACATCAGGTCAATCTTGGAGAAATGAGAGGAACCCCTAAGTTGATCAAACAGATCATCAATCCGGGGTAGGGGATGTTCCTGACAGTCAGCTGATTTAACTTCCTATAGTCCACACACATTTGTAGGGTACCATTTTTATTTTTCATAAATAACACTGGGGCTCCCCATGCGGATGTACTGTTCCGAATGAAGCCTAGTCTGAGCAGTTCATCAATTTGCTTCTTCAGCTCGGTCATCTCAGCTGGTGCCATCCTATAATGGGGTAATGATACTGGAGCGGCGCCGGGGTATAATTTTATTTCAAAGTCTATCTCCCTCTTGGGTGGCAAACCAGGGAGTTCTATTGGGAATACCTCGGCAAAATCTGCGACTACCGCCGGAAGTCCAACCATTGGTGCCTTATCTATTCTGAGGGTGTTCAAGGCGAGATGGTTCAATTCCTCCTGTAGCCTTTTAGGGATACCCTGCCTGTCAGCGTGTACCACGTACCGCTTTCATTCGGGTGACCAAAATATCACCCTACGAAGATGGCAGTCAATATGGGCCTGATACGTAGTCAACCAATCCATGCCAAATATGACATCATATTCTGCCATATCGATTACTAAATAGTTGAACTCGAATCTGAATCCCGCGAGTTCCGTGTTCAATGCCGTACATATAAGTCCTAATGATGTGTCTCTGACGGGGGATACAATGGTGAGTGATGTGGACAGGTTTTGTACTACTGTACCCGTGGCAGATATGAATGAATGTGATGCTCCAGAGTCAAATAAAGTAACAGCATAGGAACTACCAATTACAACCATACCTTGCATCACTAAACGGTCCACTGCTACTGGAGATGGTATGGTGAAGAGTCGTCCAGATCCCGCAGGTTTTGGTGCCCACCGCGCCTGATTATATGTTCTGCCTCCCCGCGACTGTGTTGGTCAAGTTGGAGGGCGGAAAGAGCCCCTGAAGTTGGAGGGTCGGCTAGTCTGTGGACACTCTCACTTGTAGTGGCCCTGTTGGCCACACTGATAACAGGTGTTCCCACCCCGAGGAACCTGTGTGACTGATGCTGATGTAGAAGGTTGACTGGGGTGAAAGCCCCCGGTAGATCCCGTGGAGGGTGGGGGCCTGCTAGGATTCGGGCGGAATTTCTTGTTGGGTTGGAATGTTCCCCGCCCAACCTGCCCTCAGCGGTTGTCGAACCGCACTATCTCATTTAGTTCCAGTTCTGTGATGGTGGCCCTGCTTGTAATAACCCGAATTTTTGATAAATATATATATATATTGGCATTTATTCATGTTAATATGAAGCTTGATATAATAAAATGCCAAGTGGACCAAATTTTGGGACAATGGCCCAAGGATGGCCCAATTGGGCCATGGATTGGATAAAATCCATTTAATGGGTCAATGAGGACTAATCGGGTCAACGATGGTCAAAGTGGGCCCGATAGCCATGTGGGGCCCAATGGATCAAAATCGGTTCAAACCCTAAGGTAAGTGGAAAAGGAGGGAATCTAATTGGGCCATGGGCCCAATGGTTACCCAATAGACCTTGAATTAGAATTGGTTCATTTAATCGGGCAACGGTAAGTAATTGGGTCAAGATTAGTCAAATTGGGTCAAAGGGCCATATGGGACCCAATGGACCAAGGTAATTAAGCCCTAAGGTAAATGGGTAAGACAAGAATCTAATTGGGCCATGGGCCCAATGGTGATCCAATAAGAGGGATACATTTAATAAAAGTTTAAATCACCTAAGTTAGGTGATAAATGGACCAAGGTGACATGGCCAATGGGGCCCACCTCCACCTCACCCATGGAGGTGGCATGTGGACCCAAGGATAGTGGGGCCGACCACCATGGTTGACTTGGTCAACCATGAGTGGATCTTATAGAAGGAATTTAATGGAATTAAATGAAATATGGGGCTTAATTAACTTAACCTAAAAATCAAATTGATCTAAGTTAATTAACCTAATCTAAATTGGTCGAATGGTCAAAACCACTCCAACAAACACAAACCACTCTAAAGAAACACAAAATAAAAACCATGGGCTTAAATGGTGGATTGGGCTCAACCACCACCACCAAAGTCAAGCTAGCCCATGCTTGGTTGGTGAGGGAATTAAATGTTGAGTAAAGGCCACTCCAACCACCTCCACCTCCTCTCCAACTAACCCATTTCACTCTAGCATTCCTCACACACCAAGATCGTCAGCCACCTTGCAAAGGAAGAGAAGAAAAAACTTAGAAGAAAAAGAGAAGAAAAGAGAAGAAAAGAAAAGGAAAAGGCTAAGTATTGACCTACCACATCAAGATAAACACTTGAAACACCTTTCTCATCACCTTCCCCTCTCCCTCTCTCAAGCAAACCCACTCAACCCTGGCCGATCCAAGCATGTCCCACCATTAATCAAGCACATCTAGCCGATCAAAGATCAAGAGGAAGGAGAGAAGAGGCTAAGGAAATCAAGAGGAACGACAAAGACCGGAGGAGCAGTCGGATCCGTAAGTATTTCTAAACAAGAATTTAGATTTTTGTTTATGGTAAAAAGGGAATCCATTTATTAGATAATGGCCAAAAACATCATGGGCCTTGGATCTAAGATCCATCAATGGAAGATTAAGAAATGGATAAACTTAGAGAGAAATAGATCAAATGAATGGGTGACCATAGGGTTCGGCCATGTAGCATGGCCGAACCCGACGGTGAATGAAGGGTAATTTAATTAAGGTTTGAAGGTTTAAAATGGTGGAGAAGGATTTATGATATTTAGTTTTCAAGTGATTTAAATGGTGATGATTTAGTGATCTATGAGGATTAGGACCCTTAGATCCTCAATGGTTGATGTTTTCTAAAATTTGAAAATTTTGAGTATGGTATGTGATTTTCAAATGGGTGCTAAAAGATGGAAGTGGTGGAGTAAATAAGTTTGAATTATGGAGGTAATGAGGAAATGATTGGTGGTAGAAGTGGATTTTAAATGTAATTAAAAATCAAAAAAAAAAAATGAGGAAAGACATCATGGGTTCGGCCATGGTGTATGGCCGAACCCATGACCCATGTTTGTAGGTCATTCATGGGATAAGTATGGTTTATATATGTGGTTAAACGAAATGGAAATTAGGTTAAGTTAATGATGAAATTTAGATGGATTTACAAAGTGTATGATATTTTTTTAGAGAGCCAAAATGAATGAGGATTATTGATTTAAAAAAAAAAAATGGATGTCTTTTGGACAAAAACATTTGTCTAAGAATGGCATCAATGGATGATGAGCCATGAACCATGGGTTCGGCCATGGTATATGGCCGAACCCTTGGTGGTATTTAATAAATTTTTTATGATGGGAAAGTATAGAAATTGGTTAAGAAAAATGGATAGATTGTATGGATGTTTCAAGTATGATATGTGATGTTGGTGATTTAAATGGATGATTTAATTTTATTAGAGGTATGTTTAAATGGGTAAATGAAACCAAGAAAAATGGGGAAAGAAACATCATGGGTTCGGCCATGGTGTATGGCCGAACCCATGACCCAAATTTTGATCAATTTTAGGTTAAGGTTAATGCATGTATCAATGCCTAGGAGTTTGTTTTAAAGGGCCAAAAAGAATGAAGATTTGTGATTTTAAAATTGGATTATTTTGGGACAAAACCTAGTCTTTGAAAATGGTGAACCTTAAGGTAGTGATTAGTGGATTTTTAATAAATGGAAAATGATGTAGAAGAATGCTAGATTTTAATGGATTTATAAAAAATGATATGTGAGGTTTTAAATGGAATGAAAATGGGGACTTGAATGGATAAATTAAATTCATTGGAGATCGGATTAAGGGAGTAAAATGGACCCAAGGGAATGGAAAATAGGCACCATGGGTTCGGCCATGGTGTATGGCCGAACCCATGACCCATTTGGAGGTCATGATTATGGGCCAAGCAGTAAATCTTATATGGAGTTAGATGATTACAAATTTAATTAAATAGGTGGCTGATTTTGGGATATGTTATGGAATCATAAATAGGTCTAAGTTATGGATGAAATCTAGACTTAAAATAGACATAAGTGGGTGAATGATTTACCATGGAAGAGAAAGTGGCAAAAGGGTAATTATTAGCCACATTGGGGAACCATGGGTTTGGCCATGGTACATGGCCGAACCCTATGTGGATTAGATGTAAAATTCGATGCAATACAAAAGATGAAAAGAAACGTATAGATGCTGTGTTTAGGCTCGCTCATTTGAATATTCGAAATGGTCAAAATCGGATTTATGTATGTGATTAAACCAATGGACAATTGGCTAAGTTAAGGGCCGATTTTCGATAAACTTATAATGTATTTAAAGATCATTGAATGGACCTAGGGTTATGATTAGTTAGGAACTTAATCATGGATAACGTATAGACTAATTAGGTAAATGTAATAAGATATCGGACGTCGCAAACGGTACGCGATCGGCGACAGGATTATCGAACGGAAAGCGTAAAGGAACGCGACACGATATTTGGTAGGATTCCTACCTTTTTCTAAGCGATGGATATGTGATGGTGTTTTAAATTATTCTGATTTGGCTTATGATGGATTGATGATTATAATTTATCTTATGATGTGTTTTTAAGTTATGAATCATATGGATTATATTTTAATATTATGCATTATATGGCTATGTATGGTATATCAAAATTATGGTTTATCTATATACTACATAGCATAATGCACGTACATCTCATGCATGGCATGGGCGGGAAAATAATGAAACCGGAGTCCATGCTTCGTCGGAGCGACCGAGAATCAGACATGGGGATAGCCTGAGGGCTATAACTGGAGTCCATGCTCCGTCGGGGCGACCGAGAATCAGACATGGGGTTAGCCTGAGGGCTATAACCGGAGTCCGTACTCCATCGGGGCGACCGAGAAGCAAACATGGGGATAATACATTGTATGATCATACGGACGATGGGTGGGACACATGACATAGGCACCCATGGCATAACATTCATCACATGCTTATTTTGTTATATGTTATTTTTATCGATATATGTGTTATCACTAATCCATGTGCTAGCCCTACTCGGAGTCCTACTGAGCGCGTTGACTAACGCCCTACTTCTACCCTAGCTGATGACGCAGGGGATGGCGGAAGCGGTGGACATGACAGGAACCAAGTTTAGGAGCTTGGGCAGTGCAGTCTTAGTTTTATTTACGTTTACATTTTGGAGATGTAATTTGAAAGTAACTTAGCTTGTCGGGTTGTATAAGTTTACATTCTTGCGATGGTTTGGACGTTACTTATGGACGATTACATTTTGTGATATAATTATAAACTTAGGGGAATTTTGGTAATTCAATGTTGTATCTTCCCTTCTATCTAAAAACCGGTAGGATAGACTCTATTATCATGTTCCGCAATACTTATAATCCGCGAGCTTACTTCCTACGCGTGAACCGTTCTCGTAGACTTAGTTCCTCCCACGCGTGGGGTTGGCTAGTTAAGGGTCGGGCTTTAGAAGCTCGGACTTAACTCGCGTCGTGGCGTCCGCGCCCTCTCTCACTCTTCTATTTCAAAAAAATAAATAGACTCTAATTTTCGGAAAACGGGTGAAAAAAAGGTCGGGGCATTACAGTTGGTATCTGAGCGAAATCGAAAGAATGAATCTCTCGAAGTATGATTAAGACGGTTGCATGTCTCACGACAGCTAAGAATCCCAGCTGACCGACTCTTCGGAGTCCGCTGCACGGGGGTCGGATTAATCTACTTCGATTGACTCAGACTGAAACATTCAATCTGAGCGCCACATTTGACGTAAGAAAATGATAGTAAGGGAAGTACAATAAATATAACATTGATAGATTTATCAAATGTAGGAAAATTTCCCCCAATTTCACAAAAATGGACAAACATAGCTAGATGGGAAGTTTTCCCCAAGCCAAGTATGCTTATTTGGCAACCTTCCCCAAATGAAAGAAACAATATTCGATACTTAGGAATTTTCCCCCAAAAATGAAGTATATTTGATCGATAATTCTCCCCCAAATTGAAGGAAATAATTGATACTTAGGAAAATTGTTCCAAGCTATGAACATGACAATTTTATGAAGGAACTAAGGCAATGAATATTGTGCAATGACTTAGGAAATGCCGCCAAAGAGAAGAACCCGTCGCAACCCCCGAGTGGAGACAGAGGTAACACCCCCTCGACAGGAAGAAGAGGTACCACCACCTCATACAGCCGAGGGACAAAATAGTATAAACGTAGAGGGTGTACCGCCCGAGTTGAAAGACATAGTTCAAGCGGCAATCGCTTCTACTCTACAACAACATTCAAGCGGCAATGCGACCGCCAGCGACTCCAATAAACGGAAAATGGTCAAGGACTTCCAACAACAGCGCCCTCCCTACTTCAAGGGAAAGGAAGGGGCTGTGGGAGCGGAACACTGGTTAAAGAGGATCAACCAAATCTTGAATTTGCTCCAGATTTCCAGTACTGCTGATAAGATCTTATTAGCCACATCCCAACTGATCGAGGATGCCGGTAGTTGGTGGGAAGTGGTAGAAAAGCAACAACCACTAGTACCAGAAGGAGAAAGAATCCCCATGACATGGGAGTGGTTCTCAGCCACCTTCCTAGAGCAATTTTTTCCGGAAGAGGAAAGAGAGAGCCAGCCTGAAGCTTTCATCTCACTGGTACAGGGCAACATGACAGTGGCGGAGTATCACAGAGAATTTCTCAAGCTGTCTATCTATGGGTTCTATATGGTGGATATTGAACACCGAAGGGCCCGCAAGTTTGAACGGGGCCTTCGGCCAAGCATCAAGACTAGAGTGACCATTTTCAAGGAGCCCACACTGGCAGGGGTGGTTAGCAGGGACACCATCGCAGAAAAGGAACTAAATGAGATAGTGCGGTTCGACAACCGCCGAGGGCAGGGTGGGCGGGGAACATTCCAACCCAACAAGAAGTTCCGCCCGAATCCTAGCAAGCCCTCACCCTCCATGGGATCTACCGGGAGCTTTCGCCCTAGTCAGCCTTCTACATCAACATCAGTCACACAGGTTCCCTGGGGTGGGAACACCTGTTATCAATGTGGCCAACAGGGCCACTACAAGAGAGAGTGTCCACAGACTAGCCGACCCTCCAACTTCAGGGGCCCTTTCCGCCCACCAACTAGGCCAACACAGTCGCGGGGAGGCAGAACACATAATCAGGCGGGGCGGGCACCAAAACCTGCGAGATCTGGACGACTCTTCACCATACCATCTCCAATAGCAGTGGATCGTTCAGTGATGCAAGGTATGGCTGTAATTGGTAGTTCCTATGCTGTTACTTTATTTGACTCTGGAGCATCACATTCATTCATATCTGCTGTATTCATATCTGCCACGGGTACACTAGTACAAAACCTGTCCACATCACTCACCATTGTATCCCCCGTCGGAGACACATCATTAGGACTAATATGTACGGCATTGAACACGGAACTCACGGGATTCAGATTCGAGTTTGATTATTTAGTAATCGATGTCATATTTGGCATGGATTGGTTGACTACGTATCAGGCCCATATTGACTGCCATCTTCGTAGGGTCACATTTTGGTCACCCGAAGGAAAGCGGTACATGGTACACGCTGACAGGCAGGGTATCCCTAGAAGACTGCAGGAGGAATTGAACCATCTTGCCTTGAACAGCCTCAGATTAGATAAGGCACCAACGGTTGAACTTTCGGCGGTAGTAGCAGATTTTGCCGAGGTATTCCCAATAGAACTCCCTGGTTTGCCACCCAAGAGGGAGATAGACTTTGAAATAAAATTATACCCCGGCGCCGCTCTAGTATCGTTACCCCATTATAGGATGGTGCCAGTTGAGATGACCGAACTGAAGAAGAAAATTGATGAACTGCTCAGACTAGGCTTCATTCGGAACAGTACATCCGCATGGGGAGCCCCAGTGTTATTTGTGAAAAAGAAAGACGGTACCCTACGAATGTGTGTGGACTATAGGAAATTAAATCAGTTGACTGTCATGAACAAGTATCCACTACCCCGGATTGATGATTTGTTTGATCAACTTAGGGGTTCCTCTCATTTCTCTAAGATTGACCTGATGTCCGGATACCATCAAATTCGGGTTAGAGAAGAGGACATAGAGAAGACAGCCTTCAAGACACGGTATGGTCTATATGAATATGTAGTCATGCCGTTTGGACTTACTAATGCACCGGCAATGTTCATGGACCTGATGAATAGAATATTCCGTCCATACTTAGATCAGTTTGTGATCGTATTCATCGATGATATTCTGATCTACTCCAAAAGTCAGAACGAACATGCCGAGCACCTGCGGATAGTCCTAGACACCTTGCGGAAGAACCAATTGTATGCCAAAGCCAGCAAGTGTGAATTTTGGCTATCTGAAGTCAACTTCTTGGGGCACATCATATCAGAGGAAGGTATAGCCGTGGACCCGGCTAAGGTAGCAGCAATCAAGGAATGGAAAGCGCCGACAAATGTGACCGAGATCCGCAGTTTTCTGGGATTGGCCGGTTACTATCGGAAATTCATCATGGACTTCTCCAAGATTGCAGCTCCACTTACCCGACTCACTCAGAAAGGAGTCAAGTTTGAGTGGTCTAATCTGTGCGATCAGAGATTTGAGAAGCTAAAGGAGAGGCTTACGACCGCTCCTATTCTGATCTTGCCGGAAAGAGGCAAAAATTATGAAGTGTACTGTGATGCCTCCGGCGAGGGACTGGGGTGTACACTCAGTCAAAGTAATCGTACGGTGGCGTACGGATCAAGACAATTGAAAATTCATGAACGCCATTATCCCACACATGATCTAGAACTAGCAGCGGTGGTCTTCGCTCTCAAAAGCTGGAGACACAACCTCTATGGTGAAAAGTTTGAGGTATTCTCGGATCACAAAAGTTTGAAGTACTTATTTGATCAGAAAGAACTCAATATGAGACAGCGTAGATGGATGGAATATCTGGTGGATTATGAGTTCGCACTTCGGTATCATCCGGGCAAGGCGAACAAAGTGGCGGATGCCCTCAGCCGCTTGTCACATGCGACAGTAGCTAGCATGATCAGGAGGGAATGGGAGGTACTGAATACCATCAGAGAATTTAAACTCTACCTCAATAATCATGGGACCATATAAAATCTGATCATACGATCCGACATGGTCTCCGAGGTTGAACGGGAGCAACGGACAGATCCAGAGGTGGAGGAGATTTGGGCTAAGATGTCTACCGGTGAGGTTGTACCGGAGTGGGAGTTACGACCCGGACAAGGCCTTATGTTTCGAGGCAGGACATATGTACCTAAGAATTGCAGAAGAGAGTTGTTGATTGAAGCACACCAAACCAAACTCTCTATCCACCCGGGCAGCACGAAAATGTATCATGATCTTAAGAGGCATTATTGGTGGCATGGACTTAAGAAAGATGTGGCAGCCTTTGTCGCTTGTTGCCTAACTTGTCAGCAGGTTAAGGCAGAACATCGGAAACCACCAGGCCTACTTGGACCCTTACCGGTACCAGAATGGAAATGGGAGCACATAACCATGGACTTTGTAACAGGGTTGCCAATGTCATCAAAGGGCAACGATGCGATATGGGTCATAGTGGACCGATTAACCAAGTCCGCACATTTCCTTCCCATCAAGATGACAGATTCATCAGAAACTTTGGGTCGACGGTACATCCGAGAGATCATCAGGCTACATGGTATTCCCCGGTCTATTGTATCCGACTGGGATGGACGATTCACCGGCAGAGTATGGCAGGGCATGCAGTCTGGTATGGGGACCGACGTATTAACTAGCACAGCGTTTCACCCACAGACTGATGGGCAATCAGAAAGAACGATACAGACATTGGAGGATATGCTGAGAGCATGCATGCTAGACTTCAAAGGTGGATGGGAGGATCATCTACCACTGCTGGAGTTCTCTTACAATAACAGTTACCGGGCAAGCCTTCAGATGGCTCCATTTGAGGCCTTGTATGGTAGACCGTGTAGATTGCCAGTGTGTTGGACGGAGGCCGGTGAGCCTACGTTGATTGGGCCGGATTTGGTTGGAGAGACTACAGCACAGATTAAGCTGATACGACAACATCTACTCACTGCACAGAGCCGTCAGAAAAACTATGCCGACAAGAGGAGAAGGTTCCTCGAGTTTGAGGTGGGGGACTTGGTATTTCTGAAAGTCTCACCACGAAAGGGGCACATGAGATTCGGAAAGAAAGGGAAACTGTCGCCTAGATTTGTGGGGCCGTTCCAGATTCTGAAGAGGGTGGGAGGGGTAGCTTATCAATTAGCGCTCCCTCCACAACTGTCATCTCTACATGATGTATTTCACGTGTCCATGCTGAGAAAGTACAACCCTGATCCTTCCCATGTAATAAATGTTCAAGACATCGATGTACAAAGCGATGTGACATATGTGGAGAAGCCGGTCAGAGTTATTGGAAGCGAATAAAGGGTGCTACGGAACCGCGCCATTGAATTCGTCAAAGTGGTATGGGAACGACATGGCAGTGAAGAAACCACCTGGGAACTCAAGTCGGAGATGAAAACCGCTTATCCGGAGCTCTTCGCATGAGTCGTTTTGGACCCCTACTTCACTCGAATTTTCGGGACGAAAATTTCAAAAGAGGATTCTATTGTAACAACCCGAATTTTTGATAAATATATATATTGGCATTTATTCATGTTAATTTGAAGCTTGATATAATAAAATGCCAAGTGGACCAAATTTTGGGACAATGGCCCAAGGATGGCCCAATTGGGCCATGGATTGGATAAAATCCATTTAATGGGTCAATGAGGACTAATCGGGTCAACGATGGTCAAAGTGGGCCCGATAGCCATGTGGGGCCCAATGGATCAAAATCGGTTCAAACCCTAAGGTAAGTGGAAAAGGAGGGAATCTAATTGGGCCATGGGCCCAATGGTTACCCAATAGACCTTGAATTAGAATTGGTTCATTTAATCGGGCAACGGTAAGTAATTGGGTCAAGATTAGTCAAATTGGGTCAAAGGGCCATATGGGACCCAATGGACCAAGGTAATTAAGCCCTAAGGTAAATGGGTAAGACAAGAATCTAATTGGGCCATGGGCCCAATGGTGATCCAATAAGAGGGATACATTTAATAAAAGTTTAAATCACCTAAGTTAGGTGATAAATGGACCAAGGTGACATGGCCAATGGGGCCCACCTCCACCTCACCCATGGAGGTGGCATGTGGACCCAAGGATAGTGGGGCCGACCACCATGGTTGACTTGGTCAACCATGGGTGGATCTTATAGAAGGAATTTAATGGAATTAAATGAAATATGGGGCTTAATTAACTTAACCTAAAAATCAAATTGATCTAAGTTAATTAACCTAATCTAAATTGGTCAAATGGTCAAAACCACTCCAACAAACACAAACCACTCTTAAGAAACACAAAATAAAAACCATGGGCTTAAATGGTGGATTGGGCTCAACCACCACCACCAAAGTCAAGCTAGCCCATGCTTGGTTGGTGAGGGAATTAAATGTTGAGTAAAGGCCACTCCAACCACCTCCACCTCCTCTCCAACTAACCCATTTCACTCTAGCATTCCTCACACACCAAGATCATCACCCACCTCAAGATAAAGAGAAGAAAAGAGAAGAAAAGGAAAGGAAAAGGCTAAGTATTGACCTACCACCTCAAGATAAACACTTGAAACACCTTTCTCATCACCTTCCCCTCTCCCTCTCTCAAGCAAACCCACTCAACCCTAGCCGATCCAAGCATGTCCCACCATTAATCAAGCACATCTAACCGATCAAAGATCCAGAGGAAGGAGAGAAGAGGCTAAGGAAATCAAGAGGAGCGACAAAGACCGGAGGAGCCGTCGGATCCGTAAGTATTTCTAAACAAGAGTTTAGATTTTTGTTTATGGTTAAAAAGGGAATCCATTTATTAGATAATGGCCAATAAAATCATGGGCCTTGGATCTAAGATCCAACAATGGAAGATTAAGAAATGGATAAACTTAGAGAGAGATAGATCAAATGAATGGATGACCATAGGGTTCGGCCATGTAGCATGGCCGAACCCGATGGTGAATGATGGGTAATTTAATTAAGGTTTGAAGGTTTAAAATGGTGGAGAAGGATTTATGATATTTAGTTTTCAAGTGATTTAAATGGTGATGATTTAGTGATCTATGAGGATTAGGACCCTTAGATGCTCAATGGTTGATGTTTTCTAAAATTTGAAAATTTTGAGTATGGTATGTGATTTTCAAATGGGTGCTAAAAGATGGAAGTGGTGGAGTAAATAAGTTTGAATTATGGATGTAATAAGGAAATGATTGGTGGTAGAAGTGGATTTTAAATGTAATTAAAAATCAAAAAAAAAAATGAGGAAAGACATCATGGGTTCGGCCATGGTGTATGGCCGAACCCATGACCCATGTTTGTAGGTCATTCATGGGCTAAGTATGGTTTATATATGTGGTTAAACGAAATGGAAATTAGGTTAAGTTAATGATGAAATTTAGATGGATTTACAAAGTGTATGATATTTTTTTAGAGAGCCAAAATGAATGAGGATTATTGATTTAAAAAAAAAAAATGGATGTCTTTTGGACAAAAACATTTGTCTAAGAATGGCATCAATGGATGATGAGCCATGAACCATGGGTTCGGCCATGGTATATGGCCGAACCCTTGGTGGTATTTAATAAATTTTTTATGATGGGAAAGTATAGAAATTGGTTAAGAAAAATGGATAGATTGTATGGATGTTTCAAGTATGATATGTGATGTTGGTGATTTAAATGGATGATTTAATTTTCATTAGAGGTATGTTTAAATGGGTAAATGAAACCAAGAAAAATGGGGAAAGAAACATCATGGGTTCGGCCATGGTGTATGGCCGAACCCATGACCCAAATTTTGATCAATTTTAGGTTAAGGTTAATGCATGTATCAATGCCTAGGAGTTTGTTTTAAAGGGCCAAAAAGAATGAAGATTTGTGATTTTAAAATTGGATTATTTTGGGACAAAACCTAGTCTTTGAAAATGGTGAACCTTAGGGTAGTGATTAGTGGATTTTTAATAAATGGAAAATGATGTAGAAGAATGCTAGATTTTAATGGATTTATAAAAAATGATATGTGAGGTTTTAAATGGAATGAAAATGGGGACTTGAATGGATAAATTAAATTCATTGGAGATTGGATTAAAGGGAGTAAAATGGACCCAAGGGAATGGAAAATAGGCACCATGGGTTCGGCCATGGTGTATGGCAGAACCCATGACCCATTTGGAGGTCATGATTATGGGCCAAGCAGTAAATCCTATATGGAGTTAGATGATTACAAATTTAATTAAATAGGTGGCTGATTTTGGGATATGTTATGGAATCATAAATAGGTCTAAGTTATGGATGAAATCTAGACTTAAAATAGACATAAGTGGGTGAATGATTTACCATGGAAGAGAAAGTGGCAAAAGGGTAATTATTAGCCACATTGAGGAACCATGGGTTCGGCCACGGTACATGGCCGAACCCTATGTGGATTAGATGTAAAATTCGATGCAATATGAAAGATGAAAAGAAACGTATAGATGCTGTGTTTAGGCTCGCTCATTTGAATATTCGAAATGGTGAAAATCGGATTTATGTATGTGATTAAACCAATGGATAATGGGCTAAGTTAAGGGCCGATTTTCGATAAACTTATAATGTATTTAAAGATCATTGAATGGACCTAGGGTTATGATTAGTTAGGAACTTAATCATGGATAACGTATGGACTAATTCGGTAAATGTAATAAGGTATCGGTCGTCGCAAACGGTACGCGATCGACGACCGGATTATCGAACGGAAAGCGTAACGGAACGCGACACGGTATTCGGTAGGATTCCTACCTTTTTGTAAGCGATGGATATGTGATGGTGTTTTAAATTATTTTGATTTGGCTATGATGGATTGATGATTATAATTTATCTTATGATGTGTTTTTAAGTTATGAATCATATGGATTATATTTTAATATTATGCATTATATGGCTATGTATGGTATATCAAAATTATGGTTTATCTATATACTACATAGCATAATGCACGTACATCTCATGCATGGCATGGGCGGGAAAATAATGAAACCGGAGTCCATGCTTCGTCGGGGCGACCGAGAATCAGACATGGGGATAGCCTAAGGGCTATAACTGGAGTCCATGCTCCGTCGGGGCGACCGAGAATCAGACATGGGGTTAGCCTGAGGGCTATAACCGGAGTCCGTACTCCATCGGGGAGACCGAGAAGCAAACATGGGGATAATACATTGTATGATCATACGGACGATGGGTGGGACACATGACATAGGCACCCATGGCATAACATTCATCACATGCTTATTTTGTTATATGTTATTTTATCGATATATGTGTTATCACTAATCCATGTGCTAGCCCTACTCGGAGTCCTACTGAGCGCGTTGACTAACGCCCTACTTCTACCCTAGCTGATGACGCAGGGGATGGCGGAAGCGTTGGACATGACAGGAGCCAAGTTTAGGAGCTTGGGCAGTGCAGTCTTAGTTTTATTTAAGTTTACATTTTGGAGATGTAATTTGAAAGTAACTTAGCTTGTCGGGTTGTATAAGTTTACATTCTTGCGATGGTTTGGACGTTACTTATGGACGATTACATTTTGTGATATAATTATAAACTTAGGGGCATTTTGGTAATTCAATGTTGTATCTTCCCTTCTATCTAAAAACCGGTAGGATAGACTCTATTATCATGTTCCGCAATAATTATAATCCGCGAGCTTACTTCCTACGCGTGAACCGTTCTCGTGGACTTAGATCCGCCCACGCGTGGGGTTGGCCAGTTAAGGGTCGGGCTTTAGAAGCTCGGACTTAACTCGCGGCGTGGCGTCCGCGCCCTCTCTCACTCTTCTATTTAAAAAAAAAAAAATAGACTCTGATTTTTGGAAAACGGGTGAAAAAAAGGGCGGGGCGTTACACTGCTAACCACCCCTGCCAGTGTGGGCTCTTTGAAAATGGTCACTTTAGTCTTGATGCTTGGCCGAAGGCCCCGTTCTAACTTGCGGGCCCTTCGGTGTTCAGTATCCACCATATAGAACGCATAGATAGACAGCTTAAGAAATTCTTTGTGATACTCCTCCACTGTCATGTTGCCTTGTACCAATGAGATGAAGGCTTCAGTCTGGCTCTCTCTTTCTTCCTCCGGAAAAAATTGTTCTAGGAAGGTGGCTGAGAGCCACTCCCATGTCATGGGGATCCTTTCTCTTTCCGGTACCAGCGTTTGTTGCTTTTCTACCACTTCCCACCAACTACTGGCATCCTCGATCAGTTGGGATGTGGCCAGTAAAATCTTATCAGCAGGACTTGAGACCTGGAGCAAATTCAAGATTTGATTGATCCTCTATAACCAGTGCTCCGCTCCCACAGCCCCTTCCTTCCCCTTGAAGTAGGGAGAGCGTTGTTGTTGGAAGTCCTTGACCATCTTCCGTTTACTAGAGTCGCTGGCGGTCGCATTGCCGTTTGAGCGTTGTTGGAGTGCAGAAGCGACTGCCGCTTGGACTATGTCTCTTAACTCGGGAGGTACACCTTCTATGTTTATACTATTTTGTCCCTCGGCTGTATGAGGTGGTGGTTGTACTTCCTCATCCTGACGAGGGGGTGTTACCTCTTTCTCTACCCGTGGGTTGCGGCGGGTTCTTCTTTTTGGCGGCATTTCCTAAGTCATCGAAAAATATTGACTTAGTTCCCTCATAATATTGGCATGTTCATAGTTCAGAACAATTTTCCTAAGTATCAAATAATTTCTTCAATTTGGGGGAGAATTATCGATCAAGTATACTTCATTTTTGGGGGAAAATTCCTAAGTATCGAATATCGTTTCTTTCATTTGAGGAAAGTTGCCAAATAAGCGTACTTGGTTTGGGGAAAACTTCCCATCTAGCTATGTTTGTACATTTTTGTGAAATTGGGGGAAATGTTCCTACGTTTGATAAACCTATCAAGGTTATAATGATTGTACTTCCCTTCCTATCATTTTCTTACGTCAAATGTGGCGCTCAGATTGAATGTTTCAGTCTGAGTCAATCGAAGTAGATTAATCCGACCCCCGTGCAGCGGACTCCGAAGAGTCGGTCAGTTGGGATTCTTAGCCGTCAGTGAGACATGCAACCATCTTAATTTTACTTCAAAGGATTCATTCTTTCTATTTCGCTCTGATACCAACTGTAACGCCCGGCCCTTTTTCACCCGCTTTCCGAAAATCAGAGTCTATTTTTTTTTTTGAAATAGAAGAGTGAGAGAGGGCGCGGACGCCACGACGCGAGTTAACTCCAAGCTTCTAAAGCCCAACCCTTAACTAGCCAACCCCACGCGTGCGCGGAACTAAGTCCACGAGAATGGTTCACGCGTAGGAAGTAAGCTCGCGGATTATAATCATTGCGGAACATGATAATAGAGTCTATCCTACCGGTTTTTAGATAGAAGGGAAGATACAACATTAAATTACCAAAATGCCCCTATGATCATATTTATATCACCAAATGTAATTGTCCATAAGTAACGTCCAAACCATCGCAAGAAATGTAAATTTATACAACCCGACAAGCTAAGTTACTTTAAAATTACATCTCCAAAATGTAAAAGTAAATAAACTAAGGCTGCGCTTCCCAAGCTCCTAAGCATGGCTCCTGTCATGTCCGCCGCTTCCGCCATCCCCTGCGTCATCAACTAGGGTAGAAGTAGGGCGTTAGTCAACGCGCCCAGTAGGACTCCGAGTAGGGCTAGCACATGGATTAGTGATAACACGCATACCGATACAATAAGATATAACAAAATAAGCATGTAATGAATGCTATGCCATGGGTGCCTATGTCATGTGTCCCACCCATCATCTGTATGATCATACAATGTATTGTCCCCATGTTTGCTTCTCGGTCGCTCCGACGGAGCATGGACCCCTGTTATAGCCCTCAAGCTATCCCCATGTCTGATTCTCGGTCGCCCCGACGGAGCATGGACTCCGGTTATAGCCCTCAGGCTATCCCCATGTCTGATTCTCGGTCTCCCCGACGGAGCATGGACTCCGGTTTCATTATTTTCCCGCCCATGCCATGCATGAGATGTACATGCATTATGCTATGTAGTATATAGATAAACCATAAATTTAATATACCATACATAGCCATATAGTGCATAATGTTAAAATATAATCCATAACACCATCATATAATTCATAAATTAAAACTTATCATAATACAAGTACCATAATCAACAAAATAGATTAAAATAAACATCACATATCCACGGCTTACAAAGAGGTAGGAATCCTACCGAATACCTGTAGCGTTCCGTTACGTTTCCGTTCGATAATCTGGTCGCCGATCGCGTACCGTTCGTGACGTCCAGATACCTTATTACATTTCCCGAATTAGCCCATACGTTTTTCCATGATTAAGTCCATAATTGATCCATCTACTTAGACCCATTAATGGCCATTAATTTTGTTACAATTTATAGAAAATCAGCCCTTAACTTAGCCCATTATCCATTGGTTAAAACACATACATAAGTCCGATTTTGGCCATTTCAAATATTCCAATGAGCGAGCCTAAAACACAGCATCTATACGTTTCGTTTCATCATTCGTAATATCCGATTTCATGTCTAATCCCCATAGGGTTCGGCCATGTACCATGGCCGAACCTATGGTTCTTCAATGTGGCACTTATTTACCGTTTTACCATTCCTCTCCCATGGTTAAATCATCCATTCGTTTATGTACATTCTAAGTCCCAACTTCATTCATACTTAGATCCATTTAATCATGACCTAGCATCATTAAAATCAGCCACCTATTATTTAATTTTGAAAAACATTTAATCCCATGTGTCCTTTCACATTTGGGCGTAAAGGTGGCCCACAAAGGGATCATGGGTTCGGCAATACACCATGGCCGAACCCATGGTACCCTATCTCCATTCTCTTGGATCCATTTTGTCTCATTTAATCCTATCACCAATGAATTTAAATTATCCATTTTAGTCCCCATTCTCATCCCCTTTAAAAACCTCACATATCATTTTCATAAATTCATTAAAATCTAGCCTTCTTCTCCATCATTTTCTATTTATAAAAAAAACACTAATCACCACCCTAGGGTTCGGCCATTTACCATGGCCGAACCCATGGTTCATGGTTCACCTTCATGGGTGCCATTTTAAGACCAATGTTTTGTCCCAAAAATAATCCATTTTAAAATAAATAACCTTCATTCATTTTGGCCCTTTAAAACTCATGTCATACATTTTGTAAATCCATTTAAATTTTACCTTTTACTTAACCAAATTTCCATTTGTTTAACCACATATATAAGCCATAACTTAGCCCACAAATGACCTAAAAACATGGGTCATGGGTTCGGCCATATACCATGGCCGAACCCATGATGCCTTTCCCTCATTTTTACCTTGGATCTTTAATCACATTTAAAGTCCATATACATCACCAATCACTTCCTCACTATCTCCATAATTCAAAAATATTTAATCCACCACTTCCATCCTTTAATACCCATTTAAGAATCACATATCATACTCATAATTTTCAAACCTTAGAAACCATTAACCATTGAGCATTTAAGAGCCCTAACCCTCATAGATCACTAACCATGGGGTTCGGCCACCTTGTATGGCCGAACCCTATAGTCTATGGTTTTTTTAAAATATCATACCTCCATCATTTTGAGGCTACTTGAATTCATTTACATACCTCATGATTTTTCTTTACTTAACACTCCTTAAAAATTACCAACTTTTTAATCTTTTAAAACCACAATATCATTAACCCTTCTCCATAATTTTAAACCATATAATCTCAAATAATTTACCCATCATTCACCATGGGGTTCGGCCATGCTACATGGCCGAACCCTATGGTCATCCATTCACTCCCATTTACATTTCTCCATGCTTTAAAAATTTAAGTCCACACCATTCCTTAATCCATTTCTTAGCATTCCATTTGATGGATCTTAGATCCAAGGCCCATGATGTTTTTGGCCATTATCTAATAAATGGATTCCATTTTTAACCATAAACAAAAATCTAAACTCTTGTTTAGAAATACTTACGGATCCGACGGCTCCTCCGGTCTTTCTTTCTCTTCTTGATTTCCTTAGCCTCTTTTCTTCTTCCTCTCCTTGTTTGATCGGCTATATGTGCTTGATCAATGGTGAAACATGCTTGGATCGGCTAAGGTAGATGGAGTTTAGGTTGAGAGAGGGAGAGTATGGAGATGAGGGAGAGATCTTCAAGGGTCTTGGTGGCCCAAAGCTTGCCTTCTCCTTCTCTTTTCTTCTCTTCTAAATTTTCTTCTTTTCTTCTCTTGATACATGGAGGGACAGTTTTTGGGAGAGGTGAAGAAGGAGAGAGTGAAATGAGAGGGATGAGATGGAAAAACCATCTCATTCCTTGGTCTTACTTGGACCATACCCCTCCATTATGGCCTCACCAACCAAGCATGGGCTAGCTTGACTTTGGTGGTGGTGGTTGAGACCCAACCACCAAGCATGGCTCCCTTGTCCTCTTTGACTTGTCTATATTGACCCTAATTAACTGTAACACCCGCCCCTTTTCAATGAAAATCAGAGTCTATTTTTTTTTTTTTTTACATAAAAGTGACAAAGGGCACGGACGTCACGACGCGAGTTAAGTTCCGAGCTTCTAAACCCCGGCCCTTAACTGGCCAACCCTACGCGTGCGTGGAACATAAATCCACGAGTACGGTTCACGCGTAGAAAGAAAGTTCGCAACACATAAAATCAATGACGATGATAATAGACACTATTCTACCAATTTTCAGATAGCAGGGAAGAAATATCCATTAAATTACTAAAATGCCCTCATATTGTACTCTCCAAAATATTTTATAAAACATAGCAAGACATCTAAGTTATTACATTTCCGACAAGCTAAATTATACCATTACACATTTTCCCAAAATAAACTTAAACAAAATAATTAGTCCGCCTTCCCAAGCTTTTAAGCTTGACTCCCGTCCTGTCCTTCCGTTCCGCCATCTCCGGCATCGTCAGCTAGGGTAGAAGTAGGGCGTTAGAACACGCGCCCAGTAGGACTTCGAGTAGGGCTAGCACATGGATTAGTAATAATAGCATGCAGATAATATTATAGAAAAACCATGCACTTTGGGCAATGTCATGCAATGGGTGTTCTATGTCATGAATCCCACCCATCAATCTCATCTTCATTCTACAATGTCCCTTTTTCAACCATCTATAGTGTCCCAAATAAAATCCATACCATCATCGTGCTATGACCCTCTTGATGGAAAAGCCTCATCAAGATGCGGTCCACACTCGGCATCCCCCCTTGATGGAAAAACCATCATCAAGGTATCATAATTACAAGAGTCCCCCCTTGATGGCAAAGCCTCATCGAGGTATAATAATACATATGTGAAATGTCCCCATGCTGTTTATCGGTCGCCCCGACGGAGCATGGACTCCGGTTTCATTTCATTGAGTTGGTATCAGAGCGAATTCGGAAGAATGAATCTCTCGAAGTAAGATTAAGACGGTTGCATGTCTCACTGGCAGCTAAGAATCCCAACCGACTGACTCTTCAGAGTCCGCTGCACGGGGGCCGGGTTAATTTACTTCGATTGACTCAAACTGAAGTGTTTAATCTGAGAACAACAATTGACGGAAAGGAATGATAGCAATGGAAGAAAGATTCATTCTAGGAGAGATTTATTGAAACATAGCAAGATAGGGTTTACTTCCCCAGAAATGAGAAAACATCTAGGTTTTTCCCCCAAAGTGATGAAACAGTACTAGATTTATCAGACATAGCAAAGTAGGATGTACTTCCCCGGTATCCCCAATTTGAACAACAGACAATAGGAATTTAGAGATTCCCCCCCAAAAACAAAGGAAAAACAAGTGTGCTTATTTGGCAACTTTCCCCAAACAGAATACATTGTGATATACATAAGAAATTCCCCAAAACCTAGATTGGTCTTATTGGAAATTGCAGTTGATGATTTTTTGGGTTCTAATGGTATTCTATGAATACAGGTATTGTAACGCCCCGCCCTCTTCGATAATTTCAGAGTCTAATTTTTTTTTTAAAAAGTACTAGTAAAACATCGAAAGAGAGCAGGCGGCGTCACGACGCGAGTTAAGTTCAGACTACCCAAGTCTGAACCTTAACTGGCCACCCATGTGTACATGGAATAGACCATGATAGTGAATCACACATGGTACCAACATCAACATGCGGAATAATCTAGAATAATTGCGGAATAGAAAGACGAGATAGCAAGTAACAATCTTAAACATTAAATAACATAAATCAACCATCCATAGGTTATCATCCTAATCAAACCATAGCAAATAACGAATTATTACATGTCCAACAAAAGTATTCAAATGACAGTAATATAACGTAATCCAAATCCATCATTTAAGCACTTAGGCTTGGCTCCCCTCCCGGTCAACGACCTTTCCTTTCCCTTTGCTTGTACCTGCAATCTCCTCTGAGGATAGAATTAGGGCTTTAGATCAACGCTCCCAGTAGGTTCCCGAATCAGGGCTACCACATGTTAGCATATAAAACATGCATATACATATCATAATACATGATCATCAAAACAGGTAAAACAATGCTATGATGTATGCACATGCAATGAGCCTCCCCCATCATGTACATCCATAGCCATCACGTGTCATGCCATGCACCGACAAGGTAAATCACAATACCACTTCCATCTCTTCATCACTGACTGATTCATATCACGTATTAGTCCTCCTGGCGGGACTCTCTTCGCCTAAGGAGACCATTGTGACTATGATCATCATGTTACTCTTCCTGATGGGACTCTCATCGCCTAAGGAGGACGTAACCCATAATTGTAACACTGTAGAACCTCATTCATCATCCCATGACCATGCATGAGATGCCAATGCCTATATGCCATTTGTTAATGCAGAATATATCATTTGAAACACATATATTAAAACAAGAGTATTATAAGAAAACTGGGTAAAAACCGTGGTTACAAGTAGGTAGGAAACCTACAGAAAGATCACTTCAGTGTCTGTTCTTTCTTGGGCTTTTTCCGGTCACCGCTCGCAGTCGTGCACCGTCACAGATATCCGTCACCTTATTCACATAAATCATGGACCAACTTTTAATCCCTTACTTTATTTGATTCCCATTTTTTAGTCTAAGTCCACAAATACCAACTCATGGTTGTGATGTTTATTTACAAACATGCCATTGCTACCCATACCTTGATTAAACTTTAACTTACCCACAACCTTAACATGGTTCAGCCATGTTTTGGCAGACCAAATCAGCAAACATAATTCCATTTTTAATCACACCCACATCCATAAAATGGCCCATGAAAACAGTCCATGGGGTTCGGCCGTACTCATGGCCGAACCCTTATGGTTCCTTTGCTCAATAATGTCCTTTATTTAAATACTAACTGGTTTTACCCCCTTAGCCATGTTAAACCCATGGTTTAGCCATCCCATGGCCAACCCAAAATCAGTAACCTTATTACATAAAAACCTCCCAAAAACAGTCCACAAAGGTTTATGGTTTCCATGTTTTCCAACATGAAAACCAACCCTCTTTTACATGGGGTTCGGCCCTCCATGTTGGCCGAACCCAATGGTCATTCTTACTATTTATAAACCTCCAATAATCATGTATAAACAGTATATTAATATCAGGTTTTAACTCTCAAAGAAATCATCCAAAACAGTCCATAAAAAGTCTATGGTTTACATGGAAACCAACATTCTTTTACATGGGGTTCGGCCCTCCATGGTGGCCGAACCCAATGGCTATGTTTACTGTTTTTAAACCTTAAATAATCATGTAATAACAATATATTAAAATCATATTTTTACTTTCAAAGAAACCATCCAAAAATCAACATCATATTATGGGATTCGGCCATCCAAGATGGCCGATCCCCATGGTCCATCTTTTCTAATTTTAACCCACTGATTTAGACCACATAACTTCAGCCTTTTCCGATATCCAAACCCATGTTTTAACCCTTTTTAAAACATGTATTTTAAACCTAATAAAGCATGTAAAACAGTCCAACCTTGCATGGTCCTTTTAAATTTCAAAAACCAAAACCATTAACCAACTTTTTTTTCATGGGGTTCGGCCACCCAAAGTGGCCGAACCCAATGGTCCACTTCCACTCCTCTTTGACACTATCTTCCATGGTTTAGACCCATGTCAAATTCGGCCATAGCATGGCCAAATTATGACATTCAAATCCATGCTTTCAATCTTTCCAAAGTTTGTATCTTAAACCTCTAAAACAAATCCTATACTTGCATGATTTAAATCTTACAAAACCATCGAGATTAACCATTGTATTTCATGGGGTTCGGCCATCCAAAGTGGCCGAACCCTATGTCCATGTTCTCCATCTAATTGAGCAATAAAAAATCATACTTTAACCCTTTGATAGATTTGACCATCACATGGCCGAATCATGTCTTATTTTACCCACTTTATTAAACATAAATCAATGGGAAAAACTTACCACTTTCCTTTGCCTTTTGCTCTTGACTTTTAATCCTTGTTTCCTTAACTCCTTGCTGGTTGTATGCTTGAATATTTGGTACCAAAAGCCTCTGCTGTTCCAGCCAAGAACACTGATTGGAGAGAGGGAGAAAGAGATGGGAACACTTGGGTTTCCTTTGACAAAAACGGCCAAGAAAGGCAACCTTTGCCTTTTGTAGTTTCAGCCCCCAACTCCCATTTATTTCCCTCATTACTCTTGCCAAAAACGAGTGGATGTTGGGTGTCAACCAAGACACCTCTTGGTGCCAAACGTTGCACCCCTTGGTGCCAAACATTGTATCTTTTGGGAATGAATCATTGCAACCCTTCATGAAAAGGTGCCGCCAACCTTGGTGTCTTTTGGCTTTGCCAAAGCACCCCTTCACACTCAACGACTGTGATGAGTTTGATCAGGTGTTGAGTGAGATTATAACTCGTTTCTACCTCCTCTTGACTCACTTAACTCATGATATTTTCATTATAAACCAACTCATCCAACTCATCATCTTTAATGCACCAAGTTTGAGTCAACTCATTTCTTAAATCTAACTCATTTCAAATCAACCTAACTCAAGCTGAATTAACTCACACTTGAGTTCAATTGAGGGCCCACACTGTCATCCGTGGTCAAACTAGTCAACCCGACCCGTTTGGGTCCCCCTTTAGCTCCTTGACCCGTTTTTGACTCCATGACCCAAATGTGGAATTTTGGTCATTTGTAAATGGTTTTCACATATGGATAAAACCTACCCATTTCTTCTCCACTTGATTTCCAATCAAATAGGCTTAACCCCATTTAATTTAAGTTACACAATGGTCAAATCATCCATTTTGACCCATTGGGTCCAATTGGGCCCTTTGACCCATTTAGCCATTTCCAACCCAATTGATGTACATAACCCATCCAATCAAACTTGATATTTATAATGTTCTCATATGACCTTAATTTGAGCAATAGGCCCCAACATTTCTTATTTTGACATCACAAAATAATTAATTTAATAATTCAGGGGCATTTTCGTAATTTTCCATTTCATTGAAAAACTGGGGTGTTACAGGTATGTCAAATGAAGGGAAGTGTATGGAATTATGGGATAAGGGAACCCCTAACCGTCTCATAGATTTGGGGTCTGCTTTCAGCATAGAGGTTAGCATGGACATTCAGGAGGGACATCTCGAGGAAGATGAAAAGGATTTAGCATCTCTTACTGAGGAGAATATGGAAGACTTTCCAATGATAAGAGAGTCATAGGGGAAATGGAACCCGATTATATGCGCGAGTTGTGCAACCAGGTTGGGCACAACTGCACATACTACCCCTACCCTCTTGAAGTGGTATGCCCGGTTTGTAGACTACATGGACACGGGAAAGAAAGGACTAACGATCCTTACATTGGAAGATAATTAATGATTTTGGGGTTATAAATGAAGGAAATAGGTGTGATATTAAATTGCACAAGCATACTTGTATTGGGAGTGCATGCGAATATACGTGTGTTGAATTCTTATTGTTGAGTGTATGAGGTGATGAAATGAGGATACGAGGCAGGAACTTTTGATGTGGGATATATGTTGCATATGCTTATGAGAGAGATAAATGTGAATAAAAAGGGTGGGGAGTATTTGATAATGTGATATATGGGTATACTTGGGGGGGGGGGGACGGTACAATGGCTGTTAGAAATGGCTTTTGTATTGGTGATGACCCATGGCTTGATATTTTGTCATGACCAAGTGAAGAGATTTATATTATGACATATAATGGGTGATGATTTAAACGCTTTGTGAAGGGGTATAAGAGGTTCTCATATGAACAAAGTGCCATTTGAGAGATGTTGGATAAACAATGTACTTCAAAGGGGACCGGAGTGCATGGGTTAACTTGCCACATGAAACTCGTGAGAGGATGACATTATGAGGAGAATGTGAAGGGTCTAGCTTGCAAAGACTAATATATTGTATGAAAATCTTGTAAATCTTGTAGGTATAATGCAATTGCATTCTCCCAATGTTTAGTGTAGAGTATGAACGGGTGATGATAGGCTTTGAAGTGGGTTTATGGCCTTAAAAGGCATGAATGAATAATGGACCATGAATTTATGAAAGTATTTTATTTAGTGATTGCATGAGGATTCCCTATGATATTGCTTTGATAATTGGTGGTATGCAATGAATAGTCATTGAGGAACAAGGATGTGTTAGAGACTGTGTGTATGATGATGAGTTGATAAAGTGCCGGGAGTTGTGAATATGTAGTATGCATGAAGAGGCCGTGATATGCCAATGCATTTGGTTGGAAACCTAGGTGGGGCTGATGAATAATTCCAAAGTTTAGGGATTTGTGGATGGTCATGGATGGTCTTCGAATGTATTGGGATGACTTGCTTTGGATGAGTAGGATTATTATTTTAAAAATCTCTCGGTGTGTGTTGTAAATGGGGTAGGGTAACCTAATCATAATTATGTTGAATCACTAGATCTTCTTAAAGTGTTATTTCTTATGTTACCTCAAGTTGTTAGTGTTGATGAGAATGGAGATGAAAGATCTTGTTACACATGAATTATGTTATTCGATGATTGTGTGTAATTTCAATTCTACGTGGCTTGCTAATGAAGGCATATGAACCGTATGATGTGGTAACCATTGATAACGTAGGCGTGTAGAGTGGAATTTGATGATTGGTGAAATTGGTAATACTTGTGAATATTTTAGTAGTGAATGGGCACTATTTGACATGATCTAAGTAAGCTTAGATATAACACTGTTTTTATGGAATCTATGAAAATATGTGGAATAATCCAGAAGGGTAGGAAATTAGTATCTATATGGTTTGGATTTAAATTTATTTAAATGGGTCAAGAATGGTCAAATTGGGTCAAATACCCATTTGGGACCCAATGGGTCAAGATGGTTGTGCTCTAAGGTAAATGGACTAGATGGAAATGTAATTGGGCCATAGGCCCAATGGTAATCCACTTAGAGTGAATTCAATGAATTTAAATCACCTAAGTTATTTGGAATTAAATCAAGGTAATGTGGCCAAGTGGGACCCACCTCCACCTCATAAAGTGAGGTGGCGTGCGGGCCAAGGTTTGGTGGGGCCGACCACCATGGTTGAATTGGTCAACCATGGGAGGGTATATAAAGGTGATTTAAATAAATAAATGGAAATTAAAGTAACCTAAATATCTAAATATTAAATGATTAAAATTATTTAAGTGAAGTGGTCAAAGTGGGATCAAAAGGTGAAAACCAAAATACCTCATCTCAACCTCAAGTGTAAAACACGTTGGGCTTGGTGGTGGTTTAGATAACTACCACCATAAAGCAATTAAAATATCTAAGAAAATATCTCATAAGGTTGGTGGGTTAGTTAATGTAAAGTGTAGGTTAAGTTACCAAAGGGAGTTAAGTCTCATCTTTTCCTTTCTCCCTCTCTTTTCATTCTCATTTTAATCCTTCACTCCTCCATTGCCGTCCCATGTTCAAGTGAAGGGAGAAAGAGAGCTAAGGAGGAGAGAAGAGAATGAGAGAAGAAAGAAGTGGGAAAAAATTAAGCAAAAAAAAATCACTCTAAGGTAAAGTGTTATCACCTTCCCTCTCATAATTTTTCCCTCTCCCTCTCTCACACAAAACCTACCATGGCCGATTCTAGGGTTGGGGATTGCCACCCTTGATCAAAGATCTTAACCTACCAAAGATCAAAAGGAAGGAGAGAGGAGGCTACGGAGACCGACGGGAGCGGCGAAAATCGGAGGAGACGTCGGATAGTGAGTATTTCTTAAACAAGAAATTTTTGGATTTTAGGGTTTAAGATTTAGGGTTTAGTTTTGTAAAAAAAAATTAATGGTGGTTACATAGATATATGTCATGGATGTAAAACCCCTCAAATGTGAGGGTGGAAGATGGAGGAAACCCTAAGTGGGAAAAATTAGGGTCAGGTTAAGAAAATAAATAAATGGGTTATGTGTATTATGTAATTTATGAAATTTAAGCATAGAATGGGATGATTGGAAGAAGAATTATTGGCCATAGGGTTCGGCCATGTAGCATGGCCGAACCCCATGGTGGGTGATTTGGTGGTTGGTTTAATTGGTTAGGGTTTTTGATTAATGAATTTAGGGTTTTAATGAATGCATGGGAGTAAGGTTTTAAAATGAGTTTATGATAAAAGTGCAATGGAGTCTTATGGTTTTGAAATGCATGGAGGGAATGAGCCTTGAACCATGGGTTCGGCCATGGTATATGGCCGAACCCTATGGTGATGAAATGATGATTAAATGGTGGGTTTAAAGGATAATGTGTTGATGAATTTAGGGTTTTTAAATGAACAAGTGTAATGATCCAAATGGGGTTAAGAATATGGTTGAGATGCATGATTTAAAACCTCTTATGGGAAGACTTGTGATAGATCTAAAAAATGCGCCAAAAGATTCAAGGAAAATGGGGAACAAGGCATCATGGGTTCGGCCATGGTGTGTGGCCGAACCCATGACCAATTTTGTAAGTCATTGTATGAGCTAAGGTTGGGTCCATGTTTGTGTTTAGATGATGGAAAATTTTATTAAATTAGATGGCTGATTTTGTTTCACGTTGGGTCATGGTTAGTGAATCCTTAATGGATCTAAGTTATGGATGAATTTTAGACTTAAAATATACATGAATGGGTGAATGATTAAACATGGAAGGGAGAGTGGCAAAATGGTAATTATTAGCCACATTGAAGAACCATACCATGGCCGAACCCCATGTATATTGGACATGAGTTTGGGTGCATTAGGATGACCTAATGAATGATTTAAATTGAATGGTGAATGGTGTTTGTGGTCTCCAAATGAAATGAATGAATAATGCACTCATAGTAGTTAAATGCATGAGGTAAATCCCATGAAAAGATTTGATGAATTTGATATTTTTGGACCAAAGAAATAAATGGAGAAAGGAACATCATGGGTTCGGCCATGGTGTTTGGCCGAACCCATGCCCGAAATTGTAAATCAATTTGGGTTTAAAGTCAATGGGTATATATGTGATTAAGTATGGGGTTTGAATGGGTTTAAATGAGTAATGGTTAGATTAATTACATGACAAATTTTAATGTTTTGGTAAATCAATAATGGACCTAAGTTAAGGACCTAAGTTGTGGATTAAATTTTGGGCTTAAGTAGGCATGAATTAATGAAAAATTGTTTATGTGAAGGGTAGTGGCAAAAATGGTAAATATGGGCTAAAATGAAGAAACCCACTAAATTATGATTTATGGGCTTGGAAATGATTAAAACGTGGATTGATTTGGTAATTTAATAAGGTACCGGATAGCGCGAGCGGTACGCGAGTCGGTAGCCGGATTGTCGGACGAAAATGAAATAAAGACGTGAGTTGGTATTCTGTAGGATTCCTACATTTTTGTAAGCCATGGATTGGGTGATGTTTTCTTTAATTTATTTTGGGAAGCATGTGGTTGTCTTTAAGATGAGTTTTGGATTATGCATCTTGTGATGTTTTTCTTTAAATTATTTTGGAAATTATGTGAATGCTTATGATGGGTTTTGGATTAAATATTGTGGGATGGTTTCCTTTTGATTTAGTTGGTAATCTTGTAATTGTTTTAAGATGGGTTTTATTACTATTGAATTTCATATATTACATGGTATAGGGCATCTACATCTCATGCATGCCATGGGAGGCATATGACAGGGGAAGGATGAAATGAAACCGGAGTCCATGCTCCGTCGGGGCGACCGAGAACAGGCATGGGGACACCTTGACGAGGCTTTGCCGTCAAGGGGGATATTTTACGATTGGATCATATCTTGATGAGGCTTTTCCATCAAGAGGGTCATAGCACGATGATGGTATGGATTTTATTTGGGACACTATGGATGGTTGAAAAAGGGACATTGTAGAATGAGGATGAGATTGATGGGTGGGATTCATGACATAGAACACCCATTGCATGACATTGCCCAAAGTGCATGGTTTTTCTATAATATTATTTGCATGCTGTTATTACTAATCCATGTACTAGCCCTACTCAGAGACCTACTGGGCGCGTGTTCTAACGCCCTACTTCTACCCTAGCTGACGATGCAGGAGATGGAGGAACGGAAGGACAGGACGGGAGTCAAGCTTAGGAGCTTGGGAAGGCGGACTAATTATTTTGTTTAAGTTTATTTTGGGAAAATGTGTAATGGTATAATTTAGCTTGTCGGAAATGTAATAACTTAGATGTCTTGCTATGTTTTATAAATTATTTTGGACAGTACAGTATGAGGGCATTTTAGTAATTTAATGGATATCTCTTCCCTGCTATCTGAAAATTGGTAGAATAGTGTCTATTATCATCCGCATTGATTTTTATGTGTTGCGAGCTTTCTTTCTACGCGTGAACCGTACTCGTGGATTTATGTTCAACGCACGCGTAGGGTTGGCCAGTTAAGGGCCGGGCTTTAGAAGCTCAGAACTTAACTCGCGTCGTGACGTCCGTGCCCTTTGTCACTTTTATGTAAAAAAAAATAGGCTCTGATTTTCAGTGAAAAGGGGCGGGTGTTACATTAACCAACCTAATTCATTAAGTTAAGTCCTCACTTAGGTTAATTAATTTCCATCCAATTTAATTCCATTAAATTATCTATCTAATAAATCCACCCATGGTTGACCAAGTCAACCATGGTGGACGGCCCCCACCTATACCTACCCCACCCGCCACCTCACTTGATGAGGTGGAGGTGGGCCCCACTTGGCCACGTTATTTTATTGATTTTAACTTAGATAATTTTACAATAATTTTAATCAATTTAATTTACCTTAATCCACCTTAGTCTTCTTAAATTTATCCATGGTTGACCAAGTCAACCATGATGGTTGGTCCCACTTTTTTTTTCCTTGGTCCACACGCCACCTCAATGGGTGAGGTGGACGTGGGCCCCATTTGGCCATATTACTTAATCTTGATACATCTTAACTTAGATAGTTTTATAATTATCTAATCTATTTAATTTATCTTAATTGGATCACCATTGGGTCCATGGCCCAATTATATTTTGTCTTTCCCATTTACCTTAGGGTTGGAACCGATTTTTGATCCATTGGGCCCCACCTGGCTATCGGGCCTACTTTAACCATCGTTGACCCGCTTAGTCCTCATTGACCCATTAAATGGATTTCATCCAATCCATGGCCTAATTGGGCCATTCTCGGACCCTTTTCCCAACTTTTGATCCATTTGGTATTCCATCATGTCAAAATTCAAATTAAAATCAATAAATGCCAACAATATATTGATTCGAACATTCGGGCTATTACAACTATGGGACCAACATGTCCACCATAATACCAATATGTCTACCATTGGACCAATATGTCTAACATAAGACAAATACGTCTGCTATGAGACCAACAGGTCTACCATAAGACCAACATCCACGCATGAATCCAAACCACTTTAGGAAACATCATCCATGGGTATACACATCCATTCCTGGTAATACTCTATCTGTGAGTATAATCTATTCATAGGTATAAACCATCCATAAATATAATTCCTCCATGGGTATAATCCATACATGGGCATAACTAATCTAGGGGCACATCATCTATCATGAGATCTTCTATCCGTAGGAATAACAATCGAATGAATCACTATGTGACTGTGGCAACAATATCAAATCATCATATCTGTAACACCCCGAATTTTCAAGTTATTATTATATATGAAAATTACCCATTTAATTTGTTAATTATTAAATATGGACCTTAGATGGGTAAAGTGTTGGGTCATTGCCCAATTAAGACCCAAAGGTTTTGGAAATGGTTTCAATAAAATTTAAATGGGGTTGAATTAAATAATAATGCAATATGTTTAAAAAGTTCAATATGGATTGCTTAGGGCGTGTATGTGAGGTGGACATGGAAAGATTTTAGGAATTGGAAGATTGCATGCCCATGGAAGATATTGATGAAAGATTTTTAGGAGTTGCATAGGCCGCATGAGGGATTTCCATATCCAAGGTTATGCGCATAAGACCCTTTAAAAGGTGTCTCTTTTCCTTGTTAGGAGTGATACTAGGGAAGTTGCTAATTACAAGAGGGGTGCACGACAGCTACTAGGTATAATACACGGCAATTGTTATTGTATCAAGTGGAAGTTTATAAAAGAGGCAACAAGAGGGGCGCATAGCACCTTCTAAGTTGGGACCAAGGGAAGGTTTTATAAAGACAAGGGAGAGGGGCGCACGACATTCACATTGCATTCAAAGAGAGGCAGCAGCATGGCATAATCAAGATCAATCTCAGCTTGGGAAAGATCAAGAAGAAGTGGAAAGAGGTAAGGAAGAAGAAGATTAGAAGAGCAAGAACAACCAAAGGAAAATCGAAGGAGTCGCGGAACCGGTTATGTAATGACCCGACCCGATATTTCAGAGTTTTGGGGTCTTGGTAGCAGTGAGGAAAGTGTAGGCCCCGTGTTGGGTCCTGGTTTGTCCGATTTTGAGTTCAGATACTCGAAGGGCACTTTGGTAATTTTGAATCATTAAATATTTTATCATGTAAAAAGTTTAATGATTCAAAATTACCAAAGTGCCCTTCAAGTGTCTGAACTCAAAATCGGGCAAACCAGGACCCAACACGGGGCCTACACTTTCCCCACTGCTACCAAGACCCCAAAACTCCGAAACATCGGGTCGGGTCATTACAGGTTAGTATTTGATAATTTTGTTTAAAAGAAAGGAACCATAGGGTTCGGCCATGGTGTATGGCCTAACCCCATGGAAGAAGATTAAGAGATGATTTGAGTATAATTAATGGAATGATGAACCATAGGGTTCAGCCATGTTGTATGGCCGAACCCCATGGAAGGACTTTGGTAATTTTAGTGGAAGAAAATTGAGGGATGAATGATGAAGTTTTAATGGAAATGATGAACCATAGGGTTCGGCCATGGTGCATGGCCGAACCCCATGGAAAGACATGGCTTAATGTATGTTAATTGATTAAAATGGAAGGTGGAGATTAAATTAGAAAGTTTCTAATTATGGATTTTTGGATCAAAAAGGAAAGAACCTTGATTTATGGATCCAAGTATGGAAATTAATATAATTGGAAAGTTTACATCATAGGGTTCGGCCATGGTGTTTGGCCGAACCCCATGAATCAAGTTTTGGTTCAATTATGGATTTATTATTATTAAATAAATTTGGAAGGAGGATGGAACCATGATATCATGGGTTCGGCCATGGGGTATGGCCAAACCCCATGAACCAATTTTTATGGGTCTTGAATGGTCCTAATATGATTAAAGGAATGGAAGGTTTTATTTATGGTTCTATGGTTGTGGATCATTGGAGGATCTATGTATATAATGTATAAATGAATGGACCTATGTTTTGGAACCCAAACCTAAGATTATAAGGCATATAAATGGTGAATGAATTATGTATGGATCATTCTTGGACTTAGTCTACTTATGGTAAATTTAAATGAATGGAGTGGTATGAATGGCAAAGTTGTAAATATAGGCCAAATTGAAAGATCATGGGTTTGGCCATGGTGAATGGCCGAACCCCATGAACTTGTTAATGGGCCATTTGTGGGCCTTTGTATAATGTAAATGAATGGTTTACCAAACCAAGGGATGAAGGGTGAGAATAATGGAATGATAGCCATGGATGGCATTTTGGAAATTAAGTGAAAATAAGGGACCATGGGTTCGGCCATAGTGTATGGCCGAACCCCATGGGGAATGATTTTATGGACTTGATAAGGTTAGATAATTAATCTATAAGTGTTTGGTTTTATGAATCAAGGATGGCATGGGTGTGGACTTAATTGAATAAATGAGCAAAAAAGAAACTAAAACAAAAAGGGGTTAGGTTCGGCCATGGTGTATGGCCGAACCCCACAAGTTTGGTTTATGGACTTGGACATTATTGTAAATCAAGTGGGACTTGGTTTTAATTGATTGTTATATTATAAGGTAACGGGACCTCATAAGGTGTGTACGATCGTGAGCGGTTACCGGACGAAAGACGCAAGGACACGTTAGTGATCTTTGGTAGGATTCCACCTCTTTGAAACCATGGGTTTATGTACATTGTTTTTATCTTATTTATGATGGTTTATGTTGTAAAAATTATATGTTTCAAATATGAGATTTTAAATGCTATGATTCGTATAATTGCATAGCATGTGGACATTTGCATCTCATGCATGGCATGGGAGGGATGATCTGTAACCGGAGATCCACACTCCGTCGGGGTGTCCGTAATACAATCGTGGAGGATACCTTAATGAGGAGTTTTCCATAAAGAGGTAACCGGAGATGCACACTCCATCGGGGCGTCCGTAATACAATCGTGGGGGATACCTTGATGAGGAGCTTTCCATCAAGAGGTTACTATGTGTTTGTGTGGGTGGGACTCATTGCATATGATAGCATGGCATGGCATTGAATCGGCACGATTATGATCTTTATTATCATTCAATGTTTCTGGTTTTTATCGGTATGATTGGATCTCTATTATCATACACTGTTTTGGATACGATGCTTTATAAGTATGGTATGATTTATTATAACTGGATTTGATATATATTATATCTGGATTTTTGGTACTAACCCATGTGTTAGCCTTACTTGGCATACCTACTGGGTGCATTGTTCTAATGCCCTACTTCTACCCTAGTGGATGATCAGGAAACAAGGGAAACGATGGACGCGAAACGGGTCAGGCATAGAGCTTGGATGATTTAGTTTATATTTTCATTAAGTTACTTATGAACTTGTAAATTGAGTAACTGGATTTCGGACATGTAATAACTTAGAGGATTGGCTATGGTTGGATGTTTATTCGAATAATTACATTATGTTAATCATGAATAAAGACTTGACGTACTTTGCTATCTGTAATGGAATAAAACTTGGTTCTATATTATTCCGCATGTTATGATCTTTATTCCGCATGTTTATATTGTTATGTGTAAACCGTTTTCATGGACTTAGTCCATGCACACATTGGATTGGCCAGTTAAGGGTCGGACTTTAGAAGTTCGGACTTAGCTCGCCTTTGTTTAAAAAAAAAATAGACTCTGATTTTCAGAATGGAAAACGAGTGAAAAAGGGCGGGGCGTTACAATATCATATCATAAATATACCATGACCCCTAGCAAGACTTAGGGCCCATGACTTACTAAACGGGAGACCCACAACTCGCGTGATCAAGTCTACCTCGCCCTGCATCCGTTCACCTCATGGGTGATTCAGTCATGCTCAAAGGAGGTCGGACCACGTTTAACGAAGCTAGCACCACCCCCACGGGTTAAAATAGTATGTAGCTCTGCACATCAACGCACATCAAGTGTCCTAAATAGCCGTGAGAGCGCCATTCAGCGCGTAGCATGTGAGGGACCTACTCCTCGACGGTAACCCTATAAGACCAAGTTTCTGTAACGGACCCCACCGTCCCAAATATCTCTCTGGAACGGTCAGTCGACCATCATAATGACGTGAGGGAAGTACCCATACCACGTCTCAATATCAAGTGACCAAGTCACATATACATCTCAATGCCACAGTCTCCGTATGTTCATATCGAGGCTCCCATGGTCTCACAAATACTCTAGGCCTTAGTCATGGAATCTATATACTTATCTCATCCTTTTAACTATACAAAGTTGAGACATAATGATTTACATTTCCTTTTTCAACGGACTGAGGGATAACATTATCAATATCACGTGAGGGACACACCCATACCACGTCTCAATATAATCATCATGTGAGGGACGTACCCATACCACGTCTCAATATAATCAATATCACGTGAGGGACGTACCCATACCACGTCACAATATAATCAAGTGACCTAGTCACATACATCTCAGTGCCAAAGTCTTCATCTATTCATGTTAAGAATTTTCACAGTTCTCTAGCCACTCTAGGCTTTACTTGAGTAACAAACATATATGTCTCATCATATCGAGACTCCCAAGGCATCATAAACTCTTCAGGCCGCCTTCGAGAGATCCAACATCTAACATTAGAATTTATATTAGGGAAGGTATATCCCACCAATCCCTTTCTACCCTTCACATTTGCTCAACATCTTACATTATCCTTAGTATAAATGGATGACACAATGCATCTTTTGATCGAGCTGAGGCACAATGCTCTCAGTTTTCTATGTACCACATAGTGGATCAGATCAACTGTAGTTCATTATTTTCACATTTGGGTTGACATTAGGGAGTGGTCATACTTTTACTTTGGGGAGATCAAGCAAGGATTTCTTAGCATTTACATTGCATTCCATGCATTCTCAATCGTGCTAGCCCATGCTCATTGTAACACCCCGGATTTTCATTACGTATAAACATATTAGATGGGTCTACTTAAATTACAAATTGACTGAATTTAAGATTAAATAATTGGAATAGACCTTAGATGGGTAAGGAATAGGGTCAATTATCCAATTAAGAACCAATGGATTATGGGTAAGCTTGATTTTAAATTAATTGGGTATAGTCTAATTAAATGGGTCAATCATCCAGTTGGGACCCAATGGGTCATAGTGAACTTAATTTTAAGGTAATTGGGTAAGGTTAAAGTAATTGGGTCAGCTACCCAATTAAAACCCAACACATTAAATCCACCTCATCAAGTGAGGTGGCATGTGGGTGATGTGGCATTGCCATATGGCATGCATAGAAGCCAACTAGACAAAGTGCCACATCATCAAGTGACATGGCCAAGGTGGGACCTGAATACAATGTGGTGCATGGTCGGCCATGTCATGGTTGACTTGGTCAACCATGGATGAGTTCAAGACTAGAGTTCAAGACTAATTACTTAAGTTGAGTGAAGTGAGTTGAGTTGGGAAGATGGAGAGTTTTCCATCTCAAGGGAAAGGAAAGGTGACTCGATGGAAGTCAAAGGGATGTCTTAGTTTTAGCCAAGGGTCTCCTTAGTTAAACCAAGGGAGACATGGACTAGATGAATCATAATGAGAGGGAGTGGGCTGGTATACAAAGGGACACAACCAAGGGGTTGCTCTCACCCCTTGGCTGAATCCATCTTTAGCACACAAGTGTTCTCCTCCTCTCCTCTTCTCTCTCTCTACACCACTACACTTGGAGAATTGCTGAAGAACAAAGGAATGAAAGAAGGATTAAGGAAAGAATACAGATAAAAAAGAAACGAAGGAGACGGGAAAGAAGGTATGTTCTAAGTTGAAAAACAATATGGGATTAAGACTAAGGGAAACCATAGTTTTGGCCATGGTGTGGCCGAACCTATGGGTTCCATATTTGGTTGAAAGGGTTGGCCAAACTATTATAGGGCCATGGAATTGGAAATCCATTTAAGGAATGGATATGTGTTGAAAACCAACAACCAAAGGATTGAATTCAGAATCATGTTTTAATAGTACAAGATTGAATGAATTAAGGAAAAGATTCTAGCTTTGGCTAGAGGGTAGAGTAAATTCATTAGGAGTTATATGAATGATGATATATATGTCTAAAAATGATAAGAAATGGATTTCATGGAGAAGGATTTTGCAAAATAAGCAAACAAAGAAGATTGACAAAATAGTCAGTCGACTGAATCATGGATTCAATCAACCAAACTAGTGTTGGCCAAAACAGAAAAGAGTTTCTGGGAGTTTCAGCCTACTGAACCTTATGATTTAGTCCACTGAACATGGACTAGATTAAAATATATGGGATTTATTGGTGTTTTAGCTGACTGAATCTAGATTCAGTCGACTGAACATAGACGTATCAAATAAGAAAGGGATCTAGTGAGTTTCAACTGACTGAATCTATGATTCAGTCGAGTTAAGGTATATTTACCAAACACGTAATCGTTGATTGATGATTCAACCGACTGAATGTATACTGGCCAAACACACAGATGATTAGATCCAAAGTCATTCGATTGAATCAAAGATTTAGTCGACTGAAAATGGGTTGACCGAGAACACAGAAGGGATTGACCAAAAGTCAGTCGACTGAACTTATGTTTCAGCCAACTGAAATATTACGGGTCAACGTTATACAGTGCCGAGTCGTGTTTCAGCCAACTGAATATTGTATTCAGTCGGCTGAAAATCTGCGGGTAAGTAAGAGAACAGTAACTGGGCATGATTCAATCGATTGAATCTGTGATTCAGTCGACTGACTTGAAAAGTTTGATTTTTGTTTTATTTTTCCAGATGTTCTGGGTATCTGGTAGAATTGTATGGAGTAATTAGATGAAAATGGAAAATCAAATTGATTTAGATATGTGATTGAATTGAATAAGGTAAAGAGATTTACAAAAGGATTACCATTCGTTTCGACGTGATCGTTATCGCTATCTTCACAAAACAACAAAGATAGTATACTGGACGTTGGTAGGGTTCCCACCTTATTGAGACACTATGGATTTTATATGATACTGGTTTTGTTCCAACTATGATGTTATTTTGTGTATAACAAATGATTTATGTTTATGAACTTGTTTTCCATGATATTATGTAAATTGATATGAAATGGTATTCTTATATTCATATTCTCATGCATGGCTGGGAGGGAATACATGGGACAGCAAGCCAAGTTATGAGCTGTCTTGACATGACTTTGGGCTTGAGACTAGCTTGTATGAAGCTATGTGAACTATTGATATTTTGGCATTGTTCGGGATTGTTAGGAATGGGTACGGCGTAGTCGGGGCCAAAGAGCTCATGGGTAAACAGTCCCGAAACCCTGCGCAGAGGGAGGAGTCCACACTCCATCTGTAGTTCCAATTAACATATGTGGGGAGGTATTACAGTGACCTAGTGGTGCCGTCACAAAACACTGCGGACGTAAATGGCCAAGGGAACACCTTGATATAGTGATTTATCAAGGAAACTGTTTATATATGATATGGATGGATATGGAAGTGGGTGAGTGATCATTTGGCATTGACACCCATGGCATGATGCACAAGTAAGCATGATGATGTTTTGGATATCATGCATTGTATTTTATTACTTATGAAATGGTTTACAAACATGATATGATGTTTTCCATCTTGATTTTATATTGATCCTATGTGTACATAACCCTACTTGGAATTCCTACTGGGCATGTTGACTAACTCCCTACTTCTACCCTATAGATGATGGAACAGGAAATAGCAAGGACATGGGGTATGAAGGGAGCCAAGCGCAGGAGCTTGGGCAGATTTATGCTTATACTACTTAGCTTGATTTTGGAATGATGAATTGGGAGGACTGATATTTTGGATTGTAATAACTTAGTAGTATGGTTTGATGATATTTACATTTCAGTTAATTTTATGGTGATTGGCTTCATTGCTTATTAATTTCATGTATATGAATGGTATTTTATTCATATATTAATTCTGCAAGTATTTTTAGAGCGTGTGAAATGTTTTAGTGGACTTAATCCACGCACACGTAAAGGTGGCCAATTAAGGGCCGGATTTTGGAAACTCGGATTTAACTTGCGTCGTGACGTTCCCGCTCTCTCTCACTCTTTTATAAAAAAAAATAAAAATTATTCTCTGATTTTGGCAAGTGAAAAAGGGCGGGGCGTCACACTCATTATAGCACAAGTTAATCCCCTTGGGTTCTAAGATACTTGACCTTAACTCACCCATATCACTTAGTCTAACCCTTAACCAAGTTCCTCTTCAATTCATGGAAATATGTTCTACACACGGTTAGGTCGATCCACCACAACCATTATCAATATAGGTACTCACTAATGATGTACACATCATCACAAATCCAAGCATGGCATTAAAACACATTCATCATGCTTATTATATGAGTTACCCATCTAAGAATTCCAATCACAATTATGAGAATTCATTTGATACATACATTACTCATAACCATACACAAATATGGGAAGTCATCAAGACCCTATATTACACATCTTGGGTAATCTTGATTTATCATACATTCTATCATAGTTTAACATGTAACACCTAGGATTTTCAAGTTATAAATATTTACGGAAGTTACCTATTTAAATTATGAATTTTAAATATGTATTTAAGATGTGTAAAATGTTGGGTCTTTGCCCAATTAAGACCCAACGATTTTGATAAATGGTTTCAAATAAATTTAAATGGAATTGAATTAAAAGAGAATGCATTATGTCTAAATTAAATGAATGAGATAGATGTATGGCCGTGTATAGAGATATCATGGCCGTATGTGACATGGCATATCCAAGATATACGCATGTGCGAGATTTATTTTAAAGAGGGTCTTTCCAAGATTAAAATGGCATTAAGGCAATTGCTAAACAAAGGGGAACATGACACTTTCTATTTTTGATTAAGTAAAGGTTTTATAAAGAATAAGGTACATGGCAATGGCTAATGTAAAAGATCTCGGTATCTTATAAAAATAGGACCAAGGGGAGTTTATAAGGAGAAGGCAGCAAGGGCGCATGGTAATCATTAATTTAGAGAGGGGCACACGGCATTGTCTAAGATAGACAATGAGATCAATAAAAAAGAAAAAAGGGGAAGCAAGGGGTTGTATCTCTTATTTCTTTAATATATCTAGGTGGAGTAATTGGTTATAAGGCTATTAGATACGTTGCTTGATTCCACAATATCAAGACCATGATTTTCTCATAAATCCATAGGGTGTTGGCGTGGGCAACCTCAAATAGAAGTAGCAGCTGCTGATAAGATAATTAGAGGTTGCTAACATTACCATAAGACATCAATTACAGGTTCTGTATTAAATATAGCAGTGCTGGAAACATAAGGCTAGAAAGGAAGGTTCTAGCCTTCGTGGGTTCCTGATATACATACAGAGATGAGAAAGGAGGCTGCAATACAGTCAGCTTGTATAGACACATGGTATCTTAAATGGGACACGTTAAAGAGTCTCAATATAACAAGTTTGATATGGATCGACTGTATATTCCTAATATACAGTCGGGGGTAGCACCTTTAAATGAGGCAATGGAGAGTGAAGGGACACACGGTATTACACAATCTGAGAGGGTATTACCAGAGAGGAAATAGGCCAGAGGAGAACTCACGGCAGCCTGATTTAGTGTCTGATTCACAGACCAAAAGGGGCTGGATTTATACAGCATAGAGATCAGATCTGTATGGGTTCTTTAGGGGCTGATCTGAGGACAGATTCAGTCCAGAATTTCTTCTGGCTGCAACGTGGGCCGCAAGGTCTTAGAGAGAAGACACAGCAACACCAATGCAGCAATAAAAAGGGATTGCATCGTGAGGCAGAGACTATTCGAGATAGAGAACATAGGAGTTCTCGGCTGGAGAAAAGAGAAGGGCCAGTCTCAACTGGCGTGGTAAGCAATCAGATCTGCTACAAAGGGGTCTTCTCGGTCAGATCAGAGAAGCAAATCTGGGAACAGCAACGCCAAGCAGAGGCGTCTGCTGTATGGAAAGAGAGCAGCAAACGTGGGTAGCAAGACAGATCGGGTGCTGTGAACACAAGGGAAGATGCTGAAATACAGCAGCAAGAGGACCGTCTGATACACATGATTTGAGGACAGATTCATCCAAAGTTCTTCTGGCTGCAACGTGGGCAGCAAGGGTGGTTTTAAGAAGAGGAATCGGCAGATCTGTCTCCAATCTAATCTGTTGTGGATGACGGACACAAATGGAAGTGTAACTTGGGCAGTTTACAGGCGGTGTTGTGTGAAGGTAGAGACACACGAAGAAAGCTGGTTGGGTGAGAAGCAGACCAAAGCATAAACAGGTCAGATCTGTTTCATACAATGTGGGACGTGGCATGTAGAGGTGGCTCTCTGTTCTAAGAGAGACCATACAATGTGTAAAAGAAAGAGGGCTGCCAGCAGTATGTTTTGTTGCTGGATTTTCCAGTCGGGAAAATCAATAAGAGGGAAGAACACATGGTGTGTTTCATTGAGAGTCAAAGTCGCAGCAGAGCACACATTGTATACAGCAAGGGGATACAAGCTGAGAATAGCAATTTCTTATTGAAACTACTTTATGGGACCTACTGTGTCTGGTTATATATATACGCATACAACAAGGGTTGCCGAGGAGAGAGAGAGACGTGACTGCATTGTGAGGAACGAATTGTTAAGTGACGATTCTGTGAAGGTGCCCCAAGGTGTTGGGTTTACAGCAGATCCATACCGATCATTGGAGTTCAGATCTGTTCTCTATAGAGATAGTGAACAACACTGCTCATAGGCGGCAAACAGTGTGAAGGCAGCTATAGTGGGAGAAAGAGGACTGCAGAGAAGTATCTGTTTCAAGGACAGATTACTTCAGTTTCTCTTTCAGCAACATCAACGTGTGAACTGGGAAATAGTTGTTGTAATCAACAACAATTACACACGTAGCAGGAAGAGGGCAGCCAACGGTGTGAAAGGATCAAGAGGGTGTTCTCAGCTGTAGGAAAGATCAAGAAGAAGAAGATTGGAAGAGCAAGAACAAGCCGAAGGAGTCGCGAAACCGGTATGTGATTATATCTTTGTTTAAAGAAAAATAACCATATGGTTCGGCCATGATGTATGGTCGAACCCCATGGAAGAAAATTGATGGATGATTTGATAATTTTTGGAAAGGTGCATGCAAGATTTGGAAACCTTCTAATTAAGGAAGAATGGATTCTAAATTGGAAACTTTTTAAATATGGAATTGGATTGGTATTTTAATGTAAGTAAATATAGGGATAGTTATCAATTTAGAAAGGATCTAAGGTGGAGATTAAATTAGTAACTTACTAATTAGGGAACTTAGATTAAATGGAAGGTGATTCTAAATTTGGAAACCTTCTATTTATGGAAGGTAAGCCATGGATGGCAAAGTTGTAATTTCATGCCAAAATGAAGGATCATGGGTTCGGCCACGATGTATGGCCGAACCCCATGAGGTTTTGTTATGGACTTAAGTTGTTAAGAAATTATTATGGATCATGTAATGGGTGAATGATTTTAAAAGAAACTATGGGTTATGTAAGCCATGAGTGGCAAAGTAGTAATACTTGTTAAAGATGGGAGTTTAGCAATGAATGGCAATATGGTAATTATGTAGAATTAATGGAGCCATGAAACTCAAACATAAGTTGATGGAATCGGTTATGAATTATTTGGGAGTATTATGAAAGTTTAAAATAAATAAATGGACCTATGTGTTGGAACCTAAGCCTAAGTTGTTGGAGGCAATGGCAATTTGGTAAATAAATGTGAAAATGGTAGGTCATGGGTTATATTAGCCATGGATGGCAATCTTGTAAATATGTGAAAATTAGGGACCATGGGTTTGGCCATGGTGTGTGGCCAAACCCCATGGAAATTGTTTTAATGAACATAGGGTTACGTATGTTGGATTAAATGAATGAAATATTAACTAAGATTTAGGCCAATGGCATTATTGTAATTATGGACAAAAATGGTAGGCCATGGGTTTCGGCCATGGTGTATGGCCGAACCCCATGGGGTTTTGTTTATGGACTTAGAACCATGTAATCAAGTGGGACTTGGTGTTGATTTATTATTATATTATAAGGTAATGGGATCTCGCAAGCGGTGTGCGATCGGTGATCGATTCTTCGACGAAAGACGCAAGCACGCGTTAACGGTTTTTGGTAGGATTCCACCTCTTTGAAACCATGGTCTATGTACACCTGTTTTATTCTATGTTTTGATGAAATTATGTTTCAAAGGTGATTTATAATGCTATGCTTATTTGTATAAAATATCATGTGTTGATTATGTTTCAAAGGTGATTTATAATGCTATGTTTATTTGTATAAAATAGCATGTGTTGATTATGTTTCAAATGTGATTTTAATAACGCTATGTTTATGTTATAAAATAGCATGTGTTTTATTGGCATCTCATGCATGGCATGGGGTGAAGGATTTGGTAACCGGAGGGTCCACACTCCGTCGGGGAGTCCGAACAACCTATGTGGTATACCTGATGTGCATTATCCATCAAGAAGGAACCAGAGGGTCCACACTCTGTCGGGGCGTCCGAAAGACCTATGTGGAGGGATTTATATGTACTTGTGATGGGTGGGACTCATTGCATTTGACATCATGACATGGCATGGATTTCATGGTTTTATGACATATTTTATATAGTTTTATGACAAGGTTTATATGGCTTTTCGGCACTATGATAATATCATATGTTTTGTACTAACCATGTGTTAACCCTAACTGGAATTCCTACTGGGCGCGTTGTACTAATGTCCTACTTCTACCCTTTAGTGGATGAAGCAGGAAACTATGAAAACGGTGAACGCGGAAAGGGACAAGCATAGGAGCTTGGAACTTAATTGAATTTGCTATGTTTGGATGTTTTATTTGGATAATGGTTAATGTGATTATTTGACTATGTACTTTGCTATCAATGGAGAGAACTTGATTCTAATCTTATTCCGCATGTTATGATGTATTCCGCACGTGTATCGTATTGCTATGTGTGAATCGTTTTCTTGGACTTGGTCCATGCACACATAGGGTTGGCTAGTTAAGGGTCGGGCTTCAAAAGTTCGGACTTAGCTCGAGTCGTGACGTCCCGCGCTCTATCACTCTCCTCTGTTATAAAAAAAAAATAGACTCTGACTTTACGGGTAAAAGCGAGTGAAAAAGGGCGGGGAATTACAATTGGTATCAGAGCGAACCCGAAAATTGAATCTTTCGGAGTAAATTAATCCGGCCCTTGTGCCTTAATTTACTTCGCTAGACTCAATGGAGATAGCAAAGAAAGTACAGTCAAAATAATCGGAATTATCCAACATAGCAAGATAGGATATATTCCCTGGAAACAAAGAAAAATCAAAGAGTGCTTATTTGGGAATTTTTCCCCAAAGACAAGAAACACTATTTAGCAATTTTCCCAAGGACAAGAAACACAAGACGTTTATTTGGCAATTTCCCCAAAACAAGAGACATTATGTGATACATAGGAAAGTTCCCCAAACAAGAGACATTATGGGATACATAGAGAAATTCCCCGAAAACAAAGGTTAGTTGATTAGAATTGTTGTTGCCATTTGATATGCTTCTGTTGTTGTGATACAAAAGATTAGCCTAAGGGGTGGTAAGAGAATGTCGTGGAAAGGGGAGATTTTGTAAAGGTTGTGGGTATATTTTGAAGGGTTTGTTCTAACCCTACCCACCTTTGTATTGTGATGAAAGTTCGAATGATTTTCAATAGAAGTTTGCAAATTTAAGAGTTTATGAGGATTTTGGCACTGAGATGTAGGTGACGAGGTCACTTGATTTTATTAAGATGTGGCATGGGTGTGTTTCACACGTGATATTAATGAGATAAGTATATAGATTCCATGAGTAAGGCTTAGAGTAGCTGTAAGATCGTGGGAACCTCGATATAAAGTACGGAGATTTGGTCCCATAGGGTTACCGTTGAGGAGTGGGTCCCTCGCATGATACGCGCTGGAGGGCGCTCTCACGGCTATTTTGAACACTTGAAGTGCATAGATGCGCAGAGTTAGGTACTATTTTACCCCGTGGGGGTGGTACTAGCTTCGTCAGATGTGGTTCGACCACCTTAGAGCTTGACTGAATCACCCTTGGGGTGAAGGAATGTAGGGCGAGGTAGACCAGATCACGTTGGACGTGGGTCTTCCGCTTGGTAAGTCATGTAACGCTCGCCCCTTTTCACCGAAATCAGAGTCTATTTTTTTTTTCTTTTTGAGTGACAAAGGGCGCGGACGTAACGACGCGAGTTAAGTCCGAGCTTCTAAAGCCCGGCCCTTAACTGGCCAACCCTACGTGCGAGTGGAACGAAGTCCACGAGAACAGTGTAAGGCTCGCCCCTTTTCACCGAAATATCAGAGTCTATTTTTTTTTTTTTTACATAAAAGTGACAAAGGGCACGGACGTCACAACACGAGTTAAGTTCTGAGCTTCTAAACCCGGCCCTTAATTGGCCAACCCTACGCGTGCGTGGAACATAAATCCACGAGTACGGTTCACGTGTAGAAAGTAAGCTCGCAACACATAAAAATCAATGCGGATGATAATAGACACTATCCTACCAATCTTCAGATAGCAGGGAAGAGATATCCATTAAATTACTAAAATGCCCTCATACTGTACTGTCCAAAATAATTTATAAAACAAGCAAGACATCTAAGTTATTACATTTCCGACAAGCTAAATTATGCAAATACACATTTTCCCAAAATAAACTTAAACAAAATAATTAGTCCACCTTCCCAAGCTCCTAAGCTTGACTCCCGTCCTGTCCTTCCATTCCGCCATCTCCTGCATCATCAGCTAGGGTAGAAGTAGGGCGTTAGAACACGCGCCCAGTAGGACTCTGATTAGGGCTAGTACATGGATTAGTAATAACAGCATGCAGATAATATTATAGAAAAACCATGCACTTTGGGCAATGTCATGCAATGGGTGTTCTATGTCTTGAATCCCACCCATCAATCTCATCCTCATTCTACAATGTCCCTTTTTCAACCATCCATAGTGTCCCAAATAAAATCCATACCATCATCGTGCTATGACCCTCTTGATGGAAAAGCCTCATCAAGATATGATCCAATCGTAAAATATCCCCCTTGACGGCAAAGCCTCGTCAAGGTGTCCCCATGCCTGTTCTCGGTCGCCCCGATGGAGCATGGACTCCAGTTTCATTTCATCCTTCCCCTGTCATATGCCTCCCATGCCATGCATGAGATGTAGATGCCATATTCCATGTAATATATAAAATTCAATAGTAATAAAACCCATCTTAAAACAATTACAAGATTACCAACTAAATCAAAGGGAAACCATCCCACAATATTTAATCCAAAACCCATCATAAGCATTCACATAATTTCTAAAATAATTTAGAGTAAAACATCACATGATACATAATCCAAAACTTATCTTAAAGACAACCACATGATTTCCAAAATAGATTAAAGAAAACATCACCCAAATCCATGGCTTACAAAAAGGTAGGAATCCTACCGAATACCAACCCGCGTCCTTTTACGTTTTCCGTTCGATAAACCCGGTCGCCGATCGCGTACCGCCTGCGATGTCCAGTACCTTATTAAATTACCAAATCAATCTAAGTTTTAATCATTTCCAAGCCCATAAATCATAACTTAGTGGGTTTCTTCATTTTAGCGCATATTTACCATTTTTGCCACTGCCCTTCACATAAACAATTTTTCATTAATTCATGCTTACTTAAGCCCAAAATTTAATCCACAACTTAGGTCCTTAACTTAGGTCCATTATTGACTTACCAAAACATTAAAATTTGTCATGTAATTAATCTAACCATTACTCATTTAAACCCCATACTTAATCACATATATACCCATTCACCTTAAACCCAAATTGATTTACAATTTGGAGCATGGGTTCGGCCATACACCATGGCCGAACCCATGATGTTCCTTTCTCCATTTTTTTCTTCTTGGGTCCATTGTTACATTTTAGATCCACCAATAATCCTTCCTTGAGGGTTTTAAATCATGCATCTAAACCATATTCTTAACCCCATTTCAATCATTACTCTTGTTCATTTAAAAACCCTAAATTCATCAACACATTATCCTTTAAACCCATCATTTGATCACCATTTCATCACCATAGGGTTCGGCCATTCACCATGGGTATGGCCGAACCCATGGTTCATGGTCCAATATTTCTTCATGCCATTTTAGACCATTAACTTAGCCACATTAAGTGGTTCATATAATTGGGTCATGGGTTTGGCCATACACCATGGCCGAACCCATGATGTTAATTTCCTTATTCCTCTTGAATCTTTTCCCATATTTTTGATCCCCATCTTAGATCCCTTAATGCCCTACCACTTCATGTTATAAGATCATTAAAATCAGCCCATCTTAATCAACATTAGGCTCACATTGGTCCATCAACACTACCAACATTTCCCCATTTATTTCTCCATAATTCAAAACCATCAAATCCACCATTGATCACCATAGGGTTCGGCCATGGTGGTTCATGATCCATCATTTTCTATGCCTCTTGAGGCCACAAAAAATTATTCCCACACTCCATGATTTTTCCTTATTTAAACCCCTTTAATTTTTCCAACATTTACCATTTACAACCCTAAAAATTCATTAGCTACCTTCATTATCTCCCATCCCTTAAAACCCTAACCAATTAAAACCAATACCAAATCACCCACCATGGGGTTCGGCTATACTAAATGGCCGAACCCTATGGCCCATGATTTTATTCCAATTACCTACTTCCATGCTCAATTTAATAAATTACACCATCCATTTAATACTTTTACTTATTTCTTTTCCCTAACCCTAATTCACCCATTTAGGGTTTTCTCCATCTTCCACCCTTCCATTTGATGGATTTACATTCCATAGCATAGAAACCACCATTAAGTTCACAAAAAAATAAATTCCAATTCTTAAACCCTAAAAATCCAAAATTTCTTGTTTAAGAAACTACTCACCATTCGTCGTCTCCTCCGACTTCCGTCGCTCCCGTCGGTCTCCGTAGCCTCCTCTCTCCTTCCTCTTGATCTTTGATAGGTCAAGATTCTTGATCAATGGTGGCAATCCCCAACCCTAGGATCGGCCATGTTAGGGTTTGTGTGAGAGATGGAGAGGGAAAATAACCATGAGAGGGAAGATGTTAACCCTCACCTTAGAGTGATTTCCCTCCAATTTCTACTTCTTTCTTCTCTCCTTCTCTTCTCTTTTCCTTAGCTCTCTTTCTCTCATTCACTTGGATGTAGGGGACGACGATGGAGAATGAAAAATAGAGAGTGCACAAATGAAGAGAGGATAAGAAATGAGAAAAGAATCAAGGCTTATCCCCAATTTTTCTTTACATTAATGATCTCACCCACCCTAAGATATTTTTTAGATATTTAATTTGCTTTATGGTGGTGGTTATCTAAACCACCACCAAGTCCCAACGTATTTTATTTTTGGGTTTGGGATGAGGTGATTTGGTTTTCACCCTTTGACCCCACTTTGACCACCTCATTTGTATAATTTTTAATCATTTTATATTTAGATATTTTGGCTACTTTAATTCCCATTTATTTATTTAAATCACCTTAGGTTAATTCATTGTACTTAACCTAACTCCATTATTCCACTCATGGTTGACCAAATCAACCATGGTGGTTGGCCCCACCAAACCTTGGCCCACACGCCACCTCACTTGATGAGGTGGAGGTGGGTCCCACTTGGCCACATCACCTTGGTTAAATTTTAACTTAACTTAGGTGATTTAAATTCCGTTGAATTCATTCTAAATGGATCACTATTTGGGCCCATGGCCCAATTACATTTCCATGTTACCCATTTACCTTAGAGCTTAACCATCTTGACCCATTGGGTCTCAAATGGGTATTTGACTCAATTTGTCCACCCATGGCCCAATTGGCCATCATTGACCACTTAAATAACTTTAAAATGCAATCCATGGTCTATTGGGCCATATTTGGGCCTTTGTCCAAATTTTGGCCCATTTACCATTTATTCCCCCAATTTCCAATTTTCATCATTAAAAGAAATAATATTCACATATTTATTGATTTAAAAATTTCGGGCCATTACAAACAGTTCACACGTAGACGTAAGCTCGCGGAATATAACTTAATGCGGAACATTATAATAGAGCCTATCCTACCAGTTTTAGATAGCAAGGAAGTACAACGCTTAAATTACTAAAATACCCCTAAATTCATAATTATGTCTCAAAATGATAATGTCCAAAGTAAAGACCAAACCATAGTAAGAAATCTACATTATTACTGTCCGACGAGCTACATTACACAAATTACATTTCCAAAATAAATCTTAAATAAACTAAGTAGTCCGCCTTCCCAAACTCCTAAGGTTGGCCTCCGTCTCGCCCTTCGTGTCCGTCATCTCCTGCGTCATCAGCTAGGGTAGAAGTAGGGCGTTAGACAACGAGCCCAGTAGGACTCCGAGTAGGGCTAACACATGGATTAGTGATAACAAGCACATAGGTATAATATAATGAAAACCATAAAATGAATGCCATGCCATGGGTGTTTTATGTCATGTGTCCCACCCATCATCCATACCATCATTGTACAATGTCCCTTTTTCAACCATACATAATGTCCCCCCTTGATGGCAAAGCCTCATCAATGTCTAAGTACAAATACGAATATCCCCCTTGATGGAAGAACCATCATCAATGTATAATAATAAATACAACATCCCCCTTGATGGATGAACCATCATCAAGGTATAATAATGAATATAACATCCCCCTTGATGGAAGAACCATCATCAAGGTATAATAATAAATACAACATCTTTGTTTGAAACTTATCAACATATCATGGAGCCCATAGTAACCTCCCTGATGAATCAAACACATCAAATATCCCCATGTTTGCTTCTCTGTCGCCCCTATAGAGCATGGACTCCGGTTTCATTTCATCCTTCCCATGCCATATCCCTCCCATGTCATGCATGAGATGTAGATGCCATATGCCATGTAATATATATGATAGCACAAACCATGGCATTTAAAGTCCCATCAATAAAACATATAATTTGATTATCAAAAATAGATCAAGTAAAGCATCAATATACACATCATAGCCTTAAAACCCATCTTAAAACAATCATATGCTTACCAAAATAAATCAAGGAAAAACCCATACATAACACATAATCCATGGCTTACAAAAAGGTAGGAATCCTATCGAATACCGACTAATGTTCCTTTGCGTTTCTCCGTCCACAACCCCGGTCGCCGATCGTGCACCGCTTGCGATGTCCGGTACCTTATTATATATTATCAATTAGACTCACGTTTTAATCATTTAAGTCCATTAATCATACCTTAGCGGGGTTAGGCCATACACCATGGCCAAACCTCACTAACTAGGTTTGTAGGTCCCATTTTAATCCATTGATTATCTTAATTTTGTGAGTTTAAAAACTAGCACTCTAGGCTTTATTAAACCACACATAAGGTTATCTTAAAAGCTTTTAAGTCGATGATCATCCCCCATGGGGTTCGGCCATGTACATGGCCGAACCCATGGTTCTTCATTTTGGCCAATATTTACGGTTTTGCCACTACCTCTTTTCCATGACTAATCACTCATTCATCCATGCATAATTAAGTCCATAACTGATCACAAACTTAGATCCATTAATGATCCCTATCTTAGATCCGTTAATGACCCATCAAACATGTCATATGATCATTAAAATTAGCCATTTAATTAACCTAATCCTTATTCACTTAATGACATACAAAACCCCATCCTTAGCCCATAATTGATCCATAATCTTGGATCCATTAACGTTCCATCAAACATGATATGTTCATTAACAAATCAGTCCTTAACTTACCTAATTTTTCATTCATCTAATCACATACATAATCCCAAATTTAACTCATAAAATGACTTACAAAAGGGGTCATGGGTTCGGCCATACACCATGGTTGAACCAATGATGTCTTTTCCCCAATTTTCTTGGACCTTTTTTTTTTCCATCATTTAGATCTACCACAAGTCCCTCCATGAGGGGGTTTACATCATGCATTTAAATCATCAATTTTGATCATCACTAACTACATTTAAAATCCATTAAAGTTGCCAACATTCCCTCATCATCACTATGGTCCAAATACCTCTAAGTTCACCAATCACTCTCCATCAATTTCCATAATTTTTACACCCATCATCATTACACATGCATCACCATAGGGTTCATCTTCCTCTACTACCTTTGAGGCCATTAAAAATCATTAATACCTTCCATGATTTTTCTCCACTAAGATCCCTTAAAAAATTGCAAACATTTGACCCTTTTAAGCCTCCAATTCATTAACACATTACTCCATATTTTCTATCATTTTAAACCCATTTAAAACCATCAACATTCTTAATCATTTTCCCTCTTAACCATTAACACATCACCCTAGGGTTCGGCCATACACCATGGTAGAACCGATGGTTTCATGTTTCATTCCCATCTACCATTTTTTTTGAGGCCATAAACATCATTCACATCTCCCATGAATTTCCTCATTTAAAATCACTACATTCATTCATTTAAAGCTTTAAAAATCATTAATCACTTAACATAGCCTCCATTCTCTAAACCCATTAAAATTCTAACACCATCACCATAAATTCATGGTCCATCATTCATTCATGCCTTTTAAGGCCATAAACCCATTTACATATTCATGAATTTCCTCATTTAAAATTCTTATAAAAATCACTAAATTTAGTCATTACCACCTTAAAATCATAATTCATCCTCCATGTCTTCCAATCTTTATAACCTCATTAAAATCATTCAATCACATACCATGCTTAAGTAAATTTTAATGCATAAAATCCTTAATCATCCTTCTTTTCTTTTCTTTTTTTAACCTAATTTACCCATTAGGGTTTGCCCACTCTTTCTCCTTTCATTGGATGGATTTGAGATCCAAGGCCCATGACAATTTGGTCACCAACCAATCCAAGAAATGGGTTCCATAATTACCTCTTAACCCTTAAAATGTAAAATTATTGTTTAAGAATTACTTACAATCCGACGACTCCTCCGACTTTTCTTTCTCCTCTTGATTTCCTTAACCCTTTCTCTTCTTCTTCTCTTTGATTGGTCGGCCAAGATGAGCTTGATTAAATGAAAAACATCAAAGCTTGGGTCGGCTAAGATGGAGTAGATTTGAGAGAGGGAAAGGAGGAGATGATGAGAAGAACTACCCCAACTCTTGATCTTGAAGAGGTGGGCCAACACTTGCATTTTTCTTCTATTTTCTTCTCTTCTTCTCTTCTTATTTTTCTTCCTCTCTTCTCCTTGGGGTTGAGGGACGGAAATGAGAGAGCAAGAAAGGAAGAGAGTGAAAGAATTAGATGGAAAAATATGGAGAAAGGGATAAGATTCATCTCATTGGTTGAGTGACTTACACTCCACCCTTAACTTTTCCCACCAACCAACATGGGATATTTTTTATGCTTTATGGTGGTGGTTGGGATAAACCACCACCCAAGCCAACGTTTTTTGGTGTCTTAGAGATAAGATGGTTTGGGTCTTCCATCTTTTGACCCCTTGACCACCTTTTGGATAGTTTAATTATTTAATTAATTAGATAATTAACTTAGGTTACTTAATTCCTACTTAATTCCCTTTAATTCTTCTCCATGAATCCACCCATGGTTGATCAAGTCAACCATGGTGGCCAGCCCCACCAATCCTTGGTCCACACGCCACCGCATTTGGTGAGGTGGAGGTGGGTCCCATTCGGCCATGTCACCTTGGTCAATTCATCACAAACTTAGGTGATTTAATTTTAATTAAATCCATTCCAACTAATTGGATTACCATTGGGCCCATGGCCCAATTACATTCACCCTTACCCATTTACCTTAGAGCTCACATCATCTTGATCCATTGGGTCCCAAATGGGTATTAGGCCCAATTTGACCATCCTTGGCCCAATTGACCATCATTGACCATTTAAATGATTTTAAATCCAATCCATAGTCCATTAGGCCATACTTGGGCCCTTGTCCATATTTTGATCCATTCACCATTTATTCCATCAAATTTCCAATTTCCACCATTAAAATTGTAACGCCCCGCCCTCTTCGAGAATTTCAGTCTAATTTTTTTTTAAAGTAATAATAAAACATCGAAAGAGAGCGGGCGGCGTCACGACGCGAGTTAAGTTCAGACTACCCAAGTCTGAACCTTAACTGGCCACCCATGTGTACATGGAATAGACCATGATAGTGAATCACACATGGAACTAACATCAACATGCAGAATAATCTAGATTAATTGCGGAATAGAAAGACGAGATAACAAGTAACAGTCTGAAACATTAATTAACATAGATCAACCATCCAAAGGTTATTAACCTAATCAAACCATAGCAAGTAATGAATTATTACATGTCCCACAAAAGTAGTCAAAAGACAGTAATATAAAGTAGTTCAGTCCTTAGGCTTGGCTCCCCTCCCGGTCAACGACCTTTCCTTTCCCTTTGCTTGTACCTGCAATCTCCTCTGAGGATAGAATTAGGGCGTTAGATCAACGCGCCCAGTAGGTTCCCGAATCAGGGCTACCACATGTTAGCATATAAAACATGCATATACATATCATAATATATGATCATCAAAACAGGTAAAACAATGCTATGATGTATGCACATGCAATGAGCATCCCCCATCATGTACATTCATAGCCATCACTTGACGTGCCTTGGACCGTCAAGGTAAAATACAATACAACTTCCATCTCTTCATCATTGACTGATTCATATCACGTATTAGCCCTCCTGGCGGGACTCTCATCGCCTAAGGAGACCAATGTGACTATGATCATCATGTTACTCCTCCCGGCATGACTTGCACCACCGAGGCAGTACATAACTTAAAACTTAAAACACTGTAGAACCTCACTCATATTCCCGTGCCTATGCATGAGATGCCAATGCCTATATGCCATCTATTAATGCATAATATATCATTTGAAACACATATATTAAAACAAGAGTATCATAAGAAAACTGGGGTAAAAACTGTGGTTACAAGTAGGTAGGAAACCTACTTAAGAATCACTTCAGTGTCCGTTCTTTCTTAGGCTTTAACCGGTCACGACTCGTTCGTCGTTCAACTTTCGGTACTTTATTATGCAACAATAAGTAAATCATAATCTTATTTACATGTCCATTCACATATGAGACCTAAAACATCTTATAAGTCCTTTTGATCAATCTCTTCATTTGGCTTGTATTCACAGATTTGCCATTGGTCTGTCCAATCTTTAATCCACCAAACTTACTCCATGGGGTTCGGCCATACCTTTGGCCAAACCCAATGGTTCCCTTATCCATTACTACATGTGTAACGCCCGCCCCTTTTCACCGAAAGTCAGAGCCTATTTTTTTTTTTTTTACAGTGACAAAAGGCGCGGACGTCACGACGCGAGTTAAGTTCCGAGTTTCTAAAGCCCGGCCCTTAACTAGCCAACCCTACGCGTGCGTGGAACATAAGTCCACGAGTACGGTTCACGCGTAGAAGTAAGCTCGCGGAACATAAAAATAACTGCAGATGATAATAGAACTATCCTACCAGTTCTTCAGATAGCAGGGAAGAAATACCCAATTAATTACGAAAATGCCATTATACTGTATTATCCAAAATAATACCTAAACATAGCAAACTACCTAAATTATTACATTTCCGACAAGCTAACTATACAAATACATATTTTCCAAAATAAACGTAAAACAAAATAATTAATCCGCCTCCCCAAGCTCCTAAGCTTGGCTTCCGTCTCGCCCTTCCGTTCCGCCATTTCGTGCATCATCAGCTAGGGTAGAAGTAGGGCGTTAGAACAATGCGCCCAGTAGGACTCCGAGTAGGGCTAGCACATAGATTAGTAATAACAGCATACTGATAATAACCCAATGAAAATTGATAAACCACGTATAGTGAAAATATAAGATGTATGCCATGCCCTAGGTGTCTATGTTATGAATCCCACCCATCATTCCTGCCATATACTGTCATATCCCCCTTGACGGAAAAACCTCGTCAAGATATGTCCAACCGCAAAATATCCCCCTTGACGGCAAAACCTCGTCAAGGTGTCCCCATGCCTGTTCTCGGTCACCCCGATGGAGCATGGACTCTTGTTATCAAAATATCCCCATGCCTGTTTTTCGGTCGCCCTGACGGAGCATGGACTCCGGTTTGTTTATTTTTTTCCGCCCATGCCATGCATGAGATGTAATGCATTATGCCATTATTTATAACTCATAGCCTTAAGATATCATACATAGCCTTAATTTATAATGCATAACCTTAATCATAGTTCATAGCCATTAAATAAAATCCATTTTAAACATAGCATCCATAATTGTAAAAACCCATCATAAGATAAATACTAAAATCAATAAAATATGACAAGAATACCATCACACATCCATGGCTTACAAATAGGTAGGAATCCTACCGAATACCGACTCGGGTCTTTATTTCGTTTTCGTCCGACAATCCGGCTACCGACTTGCGTACCGCTCGCGCTATCCGGTACCTTATTAAATTACCAAATCAATCCAAGTTTTAATCATTTCCAAGCCCGTAAATCATAACTTAGTGGGTTTCTTCATTTTAGCCCATATTTACCATTTTTGCCACTACCCTTCACATAAACAATTTTTCATTAATTCACACCTACTTAAGCCCAAAATTTAATCCACAACTTAGGTCCTTTATTTATTCACTAACCATGACCCAACATGAAACAAAATCAGCCATCTAATTTAATAAAAAATTTCCATCATCTAAACACAAACATGGACCCAACCTTAGCTCATACAATGACCTACAAAATGGGTCATGGGTTCGGCCACATACCCTGGCCGAACCCATGATGTCTTGTTCCCCATTTTTTTTCTTGGGTCCATTGTTACATTTTAGATCCACCAATAATCCCTCCTTGAGGGGTTTACATCATGCAACTAAACCATATTCTTAGCCCCATTTGGATCATTACTTTTGTTCATTTGAAACCCAAAATTCATCAACACATTATCCTTTAAACTCCACCATTTAATCATCATTTCATCACCATAGGGTTCGGCCATATACCATGGCCGAACCCATGGTTCATGATTCATCATTCATTGCTCCATAATACCTATATTCACCCAAAATATTAACTCCACCCATCTTCCCATTTTCCATGGCTTTTTAAACCCTAAAACCCTAGCTAATTTCACACATAACAACCTAGGGTTCGGCCATGCACCATGGCCGAACCCATGGTTCACAATTCCTTCTCTTTTATGCCTTCTTAATGCCATAAAATCCCATTGCATTTTTCATCATAAAACCCTTTTAATACTCATCCCCATTCATTCATTTACAACCCAAAAATCCATTAGCCACTTCATTATCTTCCATTCATTAACCCTAACCATTTTACATCAAATGGCTAATCACCCACCATGGGGTTCGGCCATACTATATGGCCGAACCCTATGGCCCATGATTCTTATTTCCAAGTACCCAATTCCATGTTCAATTTAATCAATCACACAATGCACACAATATTTCTCCAATTTCTTACCCTAACCCTAATTCACCCATTTAGGGTTTTCTCCATCTTCCACCCTTCCATTTAATGCATCTAAATTCCATAGTATAAAATCACCTATCCACCATTTATTTCACAAAAATAAATTCCATTTCTTAAACCCTAAAATTCAAAATTCTTTTATTTAAGAAATACTCACTATCCGACGTCTCCTCCGATTTCCGCCGCTCCCGTCGGTCTCCTTAGCCTCCTCTCTCCTTCCTCTTGATCTTTGATAGGTCAAGATCTTTGATCAAGGGTGGCAACTCCCAACCCTAGAATCGACCATGTTAGGTTTGAATTGAGAGAGGAAAAGAGGAAAGATGATGAGAGGAAGATGATAACCCTTTACCTTAGAGTGATTTCTCTCAAAATTCCACTTCTTTCTTCTCTCCTTCTCTTCTCTTTTCCTTAACTCTCTTTCTCTCCTTCCCTTGGATGTAGGGGACGACCATGGGAGAGTGAAAATGGAGAGAGTTGAATGAAAATAGAATGGGAAAAGACATCAAGCCTTATCCCCATTTTTTTACTTTACATTAACTACCTTCACCAACCTTAAGATATTTTTGAGATATTTAAGTTGCTTTGTGGCTTATAACTCCACTCCTCTAAGTCCCAACGTGTTTAACATTTTGAGGTGGGGTAGCTTGGTCTCCATTTGACCAATCTAACCCCATTTAGCCACCAACTTGTTAATTTAAGTATTTAATTAATTTGGTAATTAATCTTAGGTTACTTCATTTTTTATTTATCCTAATTCCCATTATTCCACCCATGGTTAACCAAGTCAACCATGGCGGCCGGCCCCACCAATCATTGGCCCACACACCACCTCACTTGATGAGGTGGAGGTGGGTCCCACTTGGCCACACCACCATTGTTTAATTCCAAATTACTTAGGGTGATTAAATTTCATTAAGCCCACTCTAAATGGATCACCATTGGGCCCATGGCCCAATTACATTTCCATCTAGCCCATTTACCTTAGAGCATAACCATCTTGACCCATTAGGTCCCAAATGGGTATTTGACCCCATTTGACCATTCTTGACCCATTTAAATAAATATAAATCCAAACCATAGTCTATTGGGCCACACTTGGGCCTTTATCCAATTTTGGCCCATTTACCATTTACTCCACCAATTTTCTAATTTCCATCATTAAAATAAATAATATTCACATTTATATTAATTCCAAAATTCCAAGACCTTACAACATGATTCTCCATTAGGGTATTTTAAACCTTTTAAATCAACATAGAGCCATTACCAACTACTACTCATAAGCTTAGGCTATTTAACCCATTCATTATGAATTAGCATAAAGTCCAATTCTCCTAATGATCTTTCATCATTTATCATACATCTTAGCCATAAAAATAGCAACCATAATTCTATTTAAAATCACATATGCATCCATAAAATGACCCATGAAAATAGTCCAAGGGGTTCGGCCATACTCATGGCCGAACCCTTATGGTTCTTTTGCTCAACAATGTCCTGTATTTACATACTAATTGGCTCTACCCCTTAGCCATGTTAAACCCATAGTATAGCCATCCAATGGCCAACCCAAAATCAGTAACCATAACACATAACAATCTCCACCATTTGGTATGGTTTTATCTCTCCAAAACCATACCAACTTATCAACCAATTTTATGGGGTTCGGCCATCCAATGTGGCCGAACCCTATACCCATGTTTTGGACCCTTTTTCACTTACATTTCATGTCCATTAAATCATGTAAGAATCAACATAATATTATCGGACTTTACCTTTCAAAAATCATACAAAAACACTCCATAAAAAGTCTATGGTTTACATGTTTTCCAACATGAAAACCAACATTCTTTTACATGGGGTTCGGCCCTCCATAGTGGCCGAACCCAATGGTTATGTTTACTGTTTTTAAACCTCAGATAATCATGTAATAACAGTGTATTAAAATCAGGTTTTACCTTTCAAACAAACATCCAAAAATCAACACAATTCCATGGGATTCGGCCATCCAAGATGGGCGATCCCCATGGTCCATTTTTCCAATTTTAATCCACTGATTTAGACCACATAACTTCAGCTTTTTCTGATATCCAAACCCATGTTTTAACCCTCTTTAAAACATGTATTTTAAATCTAATAAAACATGTAAAAATAGTCCCCACTTGGATGGTTTTAAATTTCAAAAACCATACACATTAACCAACTCTTTCCATGGAATTCGGCCACCCAATGGTTCATTTCACTCCTTTTTGACACCATCTTCCATGGTTTAGACCCTTGTCAAATTCGGCCATAGCTTGGCCAAATTATGACATGCAAATCCATGCTTTCAATCTTTCCAAAGCATGCATCTTAAACCTCCAAAATCAGTCCTATACTTGCATGGTTTAAATCTTACAAAACCATCAACATTAACCATAAAATTTCATGGGGTTCGGCCATCCAAAGTGGCCGAACCCTATGTCCATGTCTTCCATCTAATTGGGCATAAAAGAATCATACTTTAACCCTTTGATAGATTTGACCATCACATGGCCGAATCATGTCTTATTTTACCCATTTTATTAAACATAAATCAATGAAAAAACTTACCACTTTCCTTGCCTTTTGCTCTTGACTTTTAATCCTTGCTTCCTTAATTCCTTGCTGGTTGTATGCTTGATTCAATGGTGAAAAACACCAAGTCCAATTCCGCCAAGAGAGTGTTCTTGAGAGAGGGAGGGAAAGATGGAAAAATCTAAGACTTTTGGCATGTAAATTCGGCCAAGCATGGGTGTTCATTGGTTTTGTATTTCAACAATCATAACCCCTCCACTTCCTCATCAATCCATGCACAAAACGATGGGCATTGGGTGCCCTCCAAGGCACCCCTTGGCAGCTACCCATGCAGCCATTCAGATTCCCAAGCAACTCATCCCAAAACCCATGTTTTTCCATTAATCATACACCATTGAACTCACCAAAAGAAGTCCCCAAGGTGTGGGACTTTTTTTGGTTGGGTTGAGGCCAGCCAACCTCTTCAAATTACCATTAAACTCACTGATTTACAGTCCCTTGGATTTCCATTTTGACTCACCCAACTCAAGATATTTTTATTCCAACCCAACTCATCACATTTAATGTATTTCATTTAATGCACATGAGTTGACTCATAACTTGATTTAATTCCAACTCACTTCAGTCCCACTCACTAATTTGACTCGTGTTTTATCTTCCTTGAGGGTCCACACGGTCAACCATAGTCAACTCGACCCGCTGGGTCCACTTTTAGCTCCTTGACCCGTTTTTGACTCCATAACCCGATTATGATATTTTGGTCATTTGTAATTGATTTTTACATATGGATCAAGCCTACCCATTTTTCCTCCATTTGATTTCCAATCAAATAGGCTTAACCCCATTTAATTTAAGTTCACAAAATGGTCAAATCATCCATTTTGACCCGATGGGTCCCATTTGGGCCCTTTGACCCATTTAGCCATTTTTGATGCAATTGATAAAAATTACCCATCTAATGAAACTTAACATTCATAATGTGCTCATATGATTTTATTTTGAGCAATGGGCCCCACTATTTACTTACTTAACATCACAAAATAAATAATTTAACAACTCAGGGGCATTTTGGTAATTTTCCACTTCATTGAGAAAATGGGGTGTTACAATATAACCCTCTTTTTAAAATTTTCGTCCCGAACATCGAGTGAAGTAGGGTTCTCAAATTAAATTACACAAATAATTCGGGGTGAGCTATTCTCATCTCCGACTCAAGTTCCCATGTGGCCTCTTCATCACCATGACGATCCCATACCACTTTCACGAACTGAATCGCTCTGTTTCGCAACACCCTTTGTTCGGTCTCCACTATCCTGACCGGCTTCTTGACGTACGTCACGTCGCTTTGTACTTCAATATCCTGAACATTCAAGACATGGGACGGATCCAGATTGTATTTCCTTAGCATCGACACGTGAAACACATCGTGTAGAGATGCTAATTGTGATGGGAGTGCTATCTGATAGGCCACCTCCCCCACTCTTCTCATGATGGAAAACGGTCCCACAAATCTTGGTGACAGTTTTCCTTTCTTGCCAACCCTCATGTGTCCTTTCCATGGCGAGACCTTTAGAAATACCAAGTCTCCCACTTCAAATTCCAGAAACCGTCTCCTTTTATCAGCATAACTTTTCTGCCGACTCTGTGCAGTCAGTAAGTGTTGACGTATCAACTTTATTTACGCAGTAGTCTCCGCGACTAGTTCTGGTCCTATCAATGCAGGCTCTCCAGCCTCTGTCCAACATACCGGCGACCTACACGGTCTACCATATAAAGCCTCATAAGGAGCCATTTGAAGGCTTGCCTAATAGCTGTTATTATAGGAGAACTCCACCAATGGTAAGTGGTCCTCCCATCCTCCTTTGAAATCTAACATACACGCTCTCAGCATGTCTTCCAAGGTTTGTATTGTTCTTTTAGACTGACCATCAGTCTGTGTATGGAAAGCAGTGCTAGTCAGTAGATCTGTCCCCATGGCTGAGTGCATGCTTTGCCATACTCTGCCGGTAAAACGGCCATCTCTGTCCGATATTATCGTTCGGGGAATTCCATGTAGTCGAATGATCTCTTTAATATACCGCCGACCCAACGTTTCAGATGAATCTGTCATCTTGATAGGAATGAAATGTGCGGACTTGGTCAGTCGATCGACTACGACCCATGTGGCGTCATTGCCCTTTGAAGACCTTGGCAACCCCGATACAAAGTCCATGGAAATGTATTCCCATTTCCATTCTGGCACGGCTAAGGGTTTGAGCAACCCTGGTGGCTTCTGGTGTTCAGTCTTAACTTGCTGACAAGTTAGACAATGTGCCACGAATTCTGCCACATCCCTTTTCAGTCCATGACACCAATGATGCCTCTTTAAGTCATGGTACATTTTGGTGCTGCCCGGATGGATAGAGAACTTGGACTGATGTGCCTCAATCAGTAGCTCTTTCCTACAACTCTTTGGCACATATGTTCTTCCCTGGAATACAAGACCCTGTCCCGGTCGTAATTCCCATTCCGGTACAATGGTGCCAGTAGACATCTTGGCCCATATGTCCTCCACTTCCGGGTCTGCTCTTTGTTCTTGTTCAATCTTGGTGATTATATTGAACTGTATGATCAAATTATACATACTTCCACGGTTTTTGATATGAAGATTGAACTCTCGAATGGTGTGCAACATCTCCCATTCCGTTCTGATCAAACATGCTACCGACGCATGAGATAGGCGGCTGAGAGCATCCGCCACTATTTTTGCCTTGCCTGGATGGTATCGAAGCTCAAACTCGTAATCCGCCAGATACTCCATCCATCTACGCTGCCTTATATTGAGCTCCTTCTGATCAAATAAATATTTTAAACTCTTGTGATTAGAAAATACCTCAAATTTTTCGCCGTACAGGTAGTGTCTCCAGCTTTTGAGAGCGAAAACCACTGCAGTTAATTTCAAATCATGTGTGGGGTAAAGACGTTCATGTATTTTTAGCTGTCTTGACCCATAAGCCACCACACAGTGTTCTTGCATGAGAGAACACCCTAGTCCTTCTCCTAAAGCATCGCACTATACTTCGTAACCTTTGCCCCTTTCTGGCAAAATTAAAATAGGAGCTCTTGTAAGTTTCTCTTTTAACGTTTCAAATATCCGGTTACACTGATCTGTCCATTCATATTTGACCCCTTTCTGAGTGAGTCTAGTCAACGGAGACGCTATTTTGGAGAAATCCATGATGAATTTCCGATAGTAACCCGCCAATCCCAAGAAACTACGAATTTCAGTTACATTCTTGGGCGCTTTCCAATCTTTCACTGTTGCCACCTTAGTCGGATCCACGGCTATTCCTTCCTCAGATATCACATGCCCCAAGAAATTTACCTCGGATAGCCAGAATTCACATTTACTGGCTTTAGTATATAGCTTATTCTGCCTCAGGTTATTCAAGACTATCCGTAAGTGCTCTGCATGTTCTTCCTGACTCTTGGAATATATCAGAATATCATCAATGAATACAATTACAAATTGATCCAAATAGGCACGGAAGATTCTGTTCATTAAATCCATGAACACAGCCGGCGCATTTGTGAGTCCAAATGGCATGACTACGAACTCAAACAGTCCATATCGCGTCCGAAAAGCTGTCTTTTCTATATCTTCCTCCCTAACTCGGATTTTATGATAACCAGACATCAAATTGATCTCTGAAAAATGACTAGAACCCTTCAATTGATCAAATAAATCATCGATCCTGGGTAGAGGGTACTTGTTCCGGACTGTTAGCTGATTCAGCTTCCGGTAGTCCATGCACATCCGTAGTGAACCGTCCTTCTTCTTCACGAACAGCACTGGTGCTCCCCATAATGACGTACTATTCCAGATGCAACCCAGCCTAAGCAGTTCATCAATCTGCTTCTTTAGCTCCGACATCTCTGCTGGTACCATCCGATAGTGTGGTAACGACACTGGTGCTGTGCCAGGGTATAACTTGATCTCGAAGTTAATCTCCCTCCTAGGCGGTAAACCAGGGAGTTCCTTTGGAAATACATCAGCAAATTCTTGGACAATTGTCGAAAGTTCAGTAACTGGAGCTTTGTTTATAGTGATATTATTCAATACCACGTGGTTTAACCCTTCCTGCAATCCACTTTGTTTATCGGAACGGACTACATATTGCTTGCCCTCGGGTGACATAAATGTCACTTTTCGACGATAACAGTCGATGTTGGCATGAAACTTAGCCAACCAATCCATACCGAATATAATATCATATTCAGACATGTCAAGCACTAGATAATTGAACTCAAATCTGAGTCCAGCTAATTCGGTGTTAACCGCCGTACATATAAGTCCCAATGCCGAATCTCCGACAGGGGATACAATAGTAAGTGTTGTGGCTAATCTTTGAACTAACGCACCAGTAGCAGTAATAAATGATGCAGCTATAAAGGAGTGTGATGCTCCAGAATCAAATAGTGCATATGCATATGAGCTACTCACTACCGCCATACCTTGTATCACAGCATGCTCCTCTTCCCCTGGAGAATTTAGAGTAAACAATCGTCCTGAACCAGCAGGGTCAGACCTTCGACCTCCCCGACCTTGCATTCTGCCTCCTCTAGAGTTTCCCAGTCTAGCTGGTGGACGAAATGATCCTCTGGAATATGACAGCCTGTTGAGCTTTGGGCAGTCCTTTTTGTAGTGACCTGGTTGATCACAGTGAAAACAGGTGTTCACTCCTCGAGAAGTTTGTGTGACTGCTACAGATTGAGTGGGTTGGGGCGAAAGCCCCCACTTGATCCAACAGACGGCGAAGGTCTGCCGAAGTTCGATCTGAACCTCTTGTTGGGTTGGTACGCACCCCTCCGACTCGGAGCTCGGCGGTTGTCCACTTTTGCAAATTCCGCCATTTCTTGTTCCACAATGGTTGCCCTGCTGACCACTTCTGCCAGTGTGGCTGCTTTGAACACGGTTACCCTGGCCCTTATGTTTGGCTGTAACCCACGCTCGAACTTGCGAGCCTTTCGATATTCCGTGTCCACAATATAGTATGCATAGATTGACAGGCTGAGGAATTCTTGGTGATACTCAGCCACCGTCATTGAACCTTGTACTAACGTCATAAATGCCTGAATTTGATGTTCTCTTTCTTCCTCTGGAAAGTAGCGCTCTAGGAATGTCGCTGAGAATTGCTCCCAGGTCATAGCAACTCTTTCTCTTCTTGGCACAAGTGCCTGCTGTTTCTCCACCACCTTCCACCATTTGGCAGCATCATCTACTAGCTGTGACGTGGCCAATAATATTTTATGAGCATGACTCTTGATTCAAAAGAGTCAATATATATGTGAAATCCTCTCCAACCAATTCTCGGCCCCAATAGGCCCTTCTCTGCCCTTGAAGTAAGGTGGGCGCTGTTGCTGAAAATCTCTGACCATGTTACGGTCATTATTTTCGCTCGTACTTCCCCCTCCGTTCAAATGTTGTTGGAGGAAGGATGTAACCACAGCTTGCACCAAGCTGTACAGTTCAGGAGGCACAAAGGGTACAGTCATGTTACTGTTCTCCTCCTCCTCTCGTCAATATGACTAGTCATATTCCTCCTCGTCGTCCTGTTGATACGTAGGGTCACTCCCTTTTTTTTCCCGCCGAGAATGGTTAGACTCTTCTTTATTGTGAGATTGTTCATGTACAAATCTCTCTTCGTCATGAACGGACCGCTCTCTATCAGGTTTCGATGACGCCTTCTTGCGTCGGGGTACCACCTTCCCTTGTGGTGTGATAATGAGTACGTCATCTTTCTTTTTATCGTCCTGATACCCCCTCACCTAGTCCGATCTGTAAAACTTTTTCTTTACCCTTCGGATCTTTTACCACCTTTGTCTGTGGCGCCATTTAGTCCTAATTCATGGAAACATCATAGACTTAGCTTCCATTAACAATATGCATCACATGCCATGAATCCTCATAAAAACATAAAATCACATATTTATATAAATTCAAACTTCATTTTTTGTACAAAGGTGGGTAGGGTGAAACAAACCCTATGTATAACAAAATATACACCCTTACAAAAATAACCCTCTTTTTAATACCCTTTATATTAATTCCTATCCTAGTCTTCCGTAGAAGACTCCGCATCATTAGCGAACTTGAAACAGTTATCAAGACACATCATCGCCGTGTGCCCCAATACTTCACATGTTGTGCAGGGTATTAATCCGGGTCCTCCAATACAAGGACAATTATTCCTCGCCTCTCCATGCTCGTGTAGTCCACAAACCGGACATACAACTCCTAATGGATGAGGACAATACAAACTGTTGTGGTCGTCCTGATTACATAACTCACAGGTATCATAGGGATCTACCTCCCCCGCCGATTCCAATATTATAGGAAAATCTTCCATAAGATCCTCATAAAAGAAAAATCCCAGATCCTCCTCTTCTTCCTCAGGAGGTTCCACCATCCCAGGAATATCATCCATCAAATCCTCTGCAACAGGTGCTAAGTCCATCTCATCTTCTTCAGGAGGTCCCTCCTGAAGGTCCACTTGAGCTTCTACGTTGGAGTTGTTAGAAGCAGACACCAAGTCTATGGGATGGCTAGGAGTTCCGCTGTGCCATTCCGAGTACTCCACATTACTCGACATATCTGTATCATATCAATCGAGCACAAGAATATTTAACAACAATTCTAAATAAACCAACCTTGGTTTTCAGGGGAATCTGATCATGCATAAAGTCATGTACTTTGTTTGGGAAGATTACCAAATCATCACTCTTTGTGTTCTTTAGTTTCTGGGGAAATCTTTAATTTCCTGTTGTTTGTTTCTCAGTGTGGGGATTTCAGGGGAGTTCATCCTACTTTGCTACGTTTGATTTGTCCAATTATGATGACTGTACTTTACTTTGCTATTTTTCATTGTCGTTCTCAGATTGATTGTTCAGTCCGAGTCACTCGAAGTAAATTAAGCCGGCCCCCAGGCAGCGGACTCCGAAGAGTCGGTCAGTTGGGATTCTTATCCGTCAGTGAGACATGAAACCGTCTTAATCTTACTTCGATGATTCAACTTCCCGTTTCGCTCTGATACCAACTGTAACACCCCGCCCTTTTCGAGAATTTCAAAGTCGATTTTTTTTTTTAAGTAATAATAAAGCATCGAAAGAGAGCGGGCAGCGTCACGACGCGAGTTAAGTTCAGACTGTAACGCCCTGTCCTTTGCGAAAATTTCAGAGTCTAATTTTTTTTTTTAAATAAACATCGGAAGAGAGCGGGCGGCGTCACGACGCGAGTTAAGTTCATACTACCCAAGTCTGAACCTTAACTGGCCACCCATGTGTACATGGAATAGACCATGATAGTGAATCACACATGGAACTAACATCAACATGCGGAATAATCTAGATTAACTGCGGAAAAGAAAGACGAGATAGCAAGTAACAGTCTTAAACATTAATTAACATAGATCAATCATCCAAAGGTTATTATCCTAGTCAAACCATAGCAAGTAATGAATTATTACATGTCCAACAAAAGTATTCATATGATAGTAATAAAACGTAATCCAATCCATTATTCAAGCACTTAGGCTCAGCTCCCCTCCCGGTCAATGACATTTCCTTTCCCTTTGCTTGTACCTGCAATCTCCTCTGAGGATAGAATTAGGGCGTTAGATCAACGCGCCCAGTAGGTTTCCGAATCAGGGCTACCACATGTTAGCATATAAAACATGCATATGCATATCATAATACATGATCATCAAAACAGGTAAAACAATGCTATGGTATGCACATGCAATGAGCATTCCCCCATCATGTACATTCATAGCCATCACTTGACGTGCCTTGCACCGACAAGGTAAATTACAACACACTTTCATCTCTTCTATAAGCGATGTACATGTAATGAGCAACCCTCATCATGTACCATCGTAGCCATCACTTGACGTGCCTTGCACCGACAAGGTAAATTACAACAACATTCATCTCTTCTATACAATATGTACATGCAATGAGCAACCCCCATCATGTATATTCGTAGCCATCACTGTAGAACTTCATTCATTATCCCATGACTATGCATGAGATGCCAATGCCTGTATGCCATTTGTTAATGCATAGTATATCATTTGAAACACTTATGTTAAAACAAGAGTATCATAAGAAAACTGGGTAAAAACCGTGGTTACAAGTAGGTAGGAAACCTACCGAAGAATCACTTCAGCGTCCGTTCTTTCTTAGGCTTTAACCGGTCACGACTCGTTCGTCGTTCAACTTTCGGTACCTTATTATGCAACAATAAGTAAATCATACTCTTATTTACATGTTCATTCATATATAAGACCTAAAACATCTTATAAGTCCTTTGATCAATCTCCTCATTTGGCTTGTATTCACAAATTTGTCATTGATCTAACCAATGTCTAATCTTGTTCATAATCAAAGTTCATCAAAATAAACTACCTTAGTGGGGTTCGGCCATACTACTTGGCCGAACCCTACCAATCCATTTTGTACTTCTTACTCCCTTCACAACCATTCAAATTACTTGGTTCCAATCCTCATTTTCATCCACCAACTCTACCCCATTTAAATCAAATAAAAGCCTTAAAGCAACCCATGGGGTTCATTTGATCTGGTTGATCCCTCAACTTCTCATGATTATACATGATTTAATCATGTTAACACAACCATGAACTACACATGGTTCAGCCACATAACCAGCCACCAAAACAGTAATTTAACTTCACCAAAACACATCACTTACTTATGGGGTTCGGCCATCCAAAGTGGCCGAACCCAATGTCCATGTTTTGGTCTTTTAACCATGCTTTAGGCGTTATTTAAACATGCAATATCAGTATTTATATTGTTGCCTTTAAACCTCTTAGAAACCATCTAATTAAATTCATTCAAAACAGTCCATAAAGTCCATGGTTTCCATGTTTCACAACATGAAAACTAACATCCTTTTACATGGGGTTCGGCCCTCCATGGTGGCCGAACCCAATGGTTATGTTTACTGTTTTTAAACCTCAGATAATCATGTAATAACAGTAAATAAAAATCAGGTTTTACCTTTCAAACAAACATCCAAAATCAACACAACTCCATGGGATTCGGCCATCCAAGATGGCCGATCCCCGTGGTCCATTTTTTCCAATTTTAATCCACTGATTTAGACCACATAACTTCCACCTTTTCTGATATCCAAACCCATGTTTTAACCCTCTTTAAAACATGTATTTTAAATCTATTACAAACATCTAACATCAGTCCCAACTTATATGGTTTTAACTTCTAAAAACCATCAAAACTAGCCACTTGTTTTCATGGGGTTCGGCCATGCTAAGTGGCCGAGCCCAATGGTCCATTTCCATCTTTTAATCCACTGATTTTAGACCATATAAACTTCAGTCCCTATGTCAATCAGATCCATGTTTTTTAACCATTCTAAAACATGTATTTAAATCTTAAATCAAAACCCAAAAACAGTCCACAAAATCCATGGTTTTCATGTTTCAAAACATGAAAACCAAGCCATCTCTTACATGGGGTTCGGCCCTTCATGGTGGCCGAACCCAATGTTTATTTTTACTATTTTAAATCCTCCATAATCAAGGTTAAACATTGGTGTATTTGGCCATGACCATGGCCCAATACATACCCTACTTGTTTTATGTTTTTAAACCAAAATATCATAAAGATACTTACCAAATTTTCCAAACTTCCTCCTTGCCTTTGATCCTTGTTTTCTCCCTTTTATTTCTTCTTTTCTTTTGCTGTTTTGTGCTTGAATATTTGATGCCAAAACCTCTGCTATTCCAGCCAAGAAGAACAACGAATTGGAGAGAGGAGAGAGGGAGAGAGAGATGAGGAAAATCTTAGGCTTTGCAATGATAAATTGGCCAAGTGATGGTGTTCATTGATTTTGTATTTCAGCCATCAACACCCCCATTACTCCTCATCAAGCCTTGCACAAACCAAGGAGTAACTTGCAGCCAAGCAAAGCACCCCTTGGCATTCTACCCATGCAGCCATTCATATTCCCAAACAACTCACCTCAAATCCATGCATTTACATTTAATTTTCACCATGGAACTCACCAAAACAAGTCCCCAACGTGTGGGACTTGTTTTCGTTGGGTTGAGGCCAGCCAACCTCTTCAACTTACCCTTAAACTCACTGATTTACAGTCCCTTGAATTTCCATTTTGACTCACCCAACTCAAGGTATTTTTATTCCAACCCAACTCATCACATTTAATGCATTTCATTTAATGCACAAGAGTTAACTCACCTTTTGATTTAATTCCAACTCACCTCAGTCCCACTCAACTGATTTGACTCGTGTTTTAGTTCCCTTGAGGGTTCACACGGTCAACAATAGTCAACTCGACCCGTTGAGTCCACTTTTAGTTCCTTGACCCGTTTTTGACTCCATGACCCAATTATGGTATTTTGGTCATTTGTAAATGGTTTTCACATATGGATCAAGCCTACCCATTTCTTCTCCACTTGATTTCCAATCAAATAGGCTTAACCCCATTTAATTTAAATTTTCAAAATGGTCAAATAATCCAATAAGACCCGATGGGTCCCATTTGGGCCCTTTGACCCATTTAGCCATTTTTTACCCAAATGATGAAATTACCCAACCAATCAAACTTAACATACATAATGTGCTCATATGATTTTATTTTGAGGAATAGGCCCCACTATTTACTTACTTAACATCACAAAATAATTAATTTACCAACACAGGGGCATTTTGGTAATTTTCCACTTCATTGAGAAATTGGGGTGTTACAATATAACCCTCTTTTTAAATTTTTCGTCCCGAAAATTGAGTGAAGTAGGGTTCTCAAATTAAATTACACAAATAATTCGGGGCGAGCTGTTCTCATCTCCGACTCAAGTTCCCATGTGGCCTCTTCATCACCATGACGATCCCATACCACTTTCACGAACTGAATCGCTCTGTTTCGCAACACCCTCTGTTCGGTCTCCACTATCCTGACCGGCTTCTCGACGTACGTCACGTCGCTTTGTACTTCAATATCCTGAACATTCAAGACATGGGACGGATCCGGATTGTATTTCCTTAGCATCGACACGTGAAACACATCGTGTAGAGATGCTAATTGTGATGGGAGTGCTATCTGATAGGCCACCTCCCCCACTTTTCTGATGATGGAAAATGGTCCCACAAATCTTGGTGACAGTTTTCCCTTCTTGCCAAACCTCATGTCTCCTTTCTGTGGCGAGACCTTTAAAAATACCAAGTCTCCCACTTCAAATTCCAGAAACCGTCTCCTTTTATCAGCATAACTTTTCTGTCGACTCTGTGCAGTTAGTAAGTGTTGACGTATCAACTTTATTTGCGCAGTAGTCTCCGCGACTAGTTCTGGTCCGATCAATGCAGGCTCTCCAGCCTCTGTCCAATATACCGGCGACCTACACGGTCAACCATATAAAGCCTCATAAGGAGCCATTTGAAGGCTTGCCTGATAGCTGTTATTATAGGAGAACTCCACCAATGGTAAGTGGTCCTCCCATCCTCCTTTGAAATCTAACATACACGCTCTCAGCATGTCTTCCAAGGTTTGTATTGTTCTTTCAGACTGACCATCAGTCTGTGGATGGAAAGCGGTGCTAGTCAATAAGTCTGTCCCCATGGTTGACTGCATGCTTTGCCATACTCTGCCGGTAAAACGGCCATCTCTGTCTGATACTATCGTTCGGGGAATGCCATGTAGTCGAATGATTTCTTTAATATACCGCCGACCCAACGTTTCAGATGAATCTGTCATCTTCATAGGAATGAAATGTGCGAACTTGGTCAGCCGGTCGACTACGACCCATATGGTGTCATTGCCCTTTGAAGACCTCGGCAACCCCGATACAAAGTCCATGGAAATGTGTTCCCATTTCCATTCTGGCACTGCTAAGGGTTTGAGTAACCCTGGTGGCTTTTGGTGTTCAGTCTTAACTTGTTGACAAGTTAGACAATGTGCCACGAATTCTGCCACATCCCTTTTTAGTCCATGCCACCAATAATGCCTCTTTAGATCATGGTACATTTTGGTGCTGCCCGGATGGATAAAGAGCTTGGATTGATGTGCCTCAATCAGTAGCTCTTTCCTACAACTCTTTGGCACATATGTTCTTCCCCGGAATAAAAGACCTTGTCCCGGTCGTAATTCCCATTCCGGTACAATGGTGCCAGTAGACATCTTGGCTCATATGTCCTCCACTTCCGGGTCTGTCCTTTGCTCTTGTTCAATCCTGGTGACCATGTTAGATTGTATAACCAGATTGTATATGGTCCCACGGTTGTTGTAGTAAAGTTTAAACTCTCGGATGGTATTTAGCATTTCCCATTCCGATCGGATCAAACATGCCACGGATGCATGTGGTATACGGCTGAGGGCATCCGCTACCCTATTTGCCTTGCCTGGATGATATCTAAGCGCAAACTCATAATCCGCCAGATACTCCATCCATCTTCGTTGTCTGAGGTTGAGCTCCTTCTGATCAAAAAGATATTTTAAGCTCTTATGATCAGAAAATACCTCAAATTTCTCGCCGTAGAGGTAGTGTCTCCAACTCTTGAGGGCGAAAACCACTGCAGCTAATTCCAAATCATGTGTGGGGTAAAGATGTTCATGTATTTTTAACTGCCTTGAACCATACGCCACCACACTATTACTCTGACTGAGTGTACATCCCAGTCCCTCTCCCGAGGCATCGCAATATACCTCGTAACACTTGCCACTTACCGGCAAAACCAAGATAGGGGCAGTGGTAAGTCTTGTCTTCAGCTCCTCAAACCTTTGATTGCATAGATCTGTCCACTCGTACTTGACTCCCTTCTTAGTGAGTTGAGTCAATGGAGATGCAATTTTGGAAAAATCCATGACAAATCTTCTATAGTAACCAGCCAATCCCAAGAAACTACGAATTTCAGTTACATTCTTGGGCGCTTTCCAGTCTTTCACTGCTGTCACCTTAGCCGGATCCACGGCTATACCTCCCTCAGATATCACATGCCCCAAGAAATTTACCTCGGACAGCCAGAATTCACATTTACTGCCTTAGCATATAGCTTATTCTGCCTCAGGGTATTCAAGACTATCCATAAGTGCTCTGCATGTTCTTCCTGACTCTTAGAATATATCAGAATATCATCAATGAATACAATTACAAATTGATCCAAATAGGGATGGAAGATTCTGTTCATCAAATCCATGAACACCGCCGGCGCATATGTAAGTCCAAATGGCATGACTACAAAATCATATAGTCCATACCGCATCCGGAAAGCCGTCTTCTTTTTATCTTCCTCCCTAACCCGTATTTGGTGATAACCAGACATCAAATCGATCTTCGAAAAATGACTGGAACCCTTCAATTGATCAAATAAATCATCGATCCTGGGTAGAGGGTACTTGTTCCGGACTGTTAGCTGATTCAGCTTCCGGTAGTCCACGCACATCCGTAGTAAACCGTCTTTCTTCTTCACGAATAACACTGGTGCTCCCCACGATGAGGTACTGTTCCGGATGCAACCCAGCTTAAGCAGTTCGTCAATCTGCTTCTTTAGCTCCGACATCTCCGCTGGTGCCATCCGATAGTGTGGTAACGACACTGGTGCTGTGCCAGGGTACAACTTGATCTCAAAGTTAATCTCCCTCATAGGCGGTAAACCAGGGAGTTCCTTTGGGAATACATCCACAAATTCTTGTACAATTTCTGGAAGTTCAGTAACTGGAGCTTTGTTTATGGTGATATTATTCAATACCACGTGGTTTAACCCTTCATGCAATCCACTTTGTTTATCTGTACGAACTACATATTGCTTGCCCTCGGGTGACTTAAATGTCACTCTTCGACCATAACAGTCGATGTTGGCATGAAACTTCGCCAACCAATCCATACCGAATATAATATCATATTCAGACATGTCCAGCACTAGATAATTGAATTCAAATCTGAATCCAGCTAATTCGGTGTTAACCGCTGTACACCAATGTTTAACCTTGATTATGGAGGATTTAAAATGGTAAAAATAACCATTGGGTTCGGCCACCATGAAGGGCCGAACCCCATGTAAGAGATGGCTTGGTTTTCATGTTTTGAAACATGAAAACCATGGATTTTGTGGACTGTTTTTGGGTTTTGATTTAATTCCAACTCACCTCAGTCCCACTCAACTGATTTGACACGTGTTTTAGTTCCCTTGAGGGTTCACACAGTCAACAATAGTCAACTCGACCCGTTGAGTCCACTTTTAGTTCCTTGACCCGTTTTTGACTCCATGACCCAATTATGGTATTTTGGTCATTTGTAAATGGTTTTCACATATGGATCAAGCCTACCCATTTCTTCTCCACTTGATTTCCAATCAAATAGGCTTAACCCCATTTAATTTAAATTTACAAAACGGTCAAATAATCCAATAAGACCCGATGGGTCCCATTTGGGCCCTTTGACCCATTTAGCCATTTTTGACCCAAATGATGAAATTACCCAACCAATCAAACTTAACATACATAATGTGCTCATATGATTTTATTTTGAGCAATAGGCCCCACTATTTACTTACTTAACATCACAAAATAATTAATTTACCAACACAGGGGCATTTTGGTAATTTTCTGCTTCATTGAGAAATTGGGGTGTTACACAGACTACCCAAGTCTGAACCTTAACTGGCCACCCATGTGTACATGGAATAGACCATGATAGTGAATCACACATGGAACTAACGTCAACATGCGGAATAATCTAGATTAATTGCGGAATAGAAAGACGAGATAGCAAGTAACAGTCTTAAACATTAATTAACATAGATCAACCATCCAAAGGTTATTAACCTAATCAAACCATAGCAAGTAATGAATTATTACATATCCCACAAAAGTATTCAAAAGACAGTAATATAAAGTAGTTCAGTCCTTCATTCAAGCGCTTAAGCTTGGCTCCCCTCCCGGTCAACGACCTTTCCTTTCCCTTTGCTTGTACCTGCAATCTCCTCTGAGGATAGAATTAGGGCATTAGATCAACGCGCCCAGTAGGTTCCCGAATCAGGGCTACCACATGTTAGCATATAAAACATGCATATACATATCATAATACATGATCATCAAAACAGGTAAAACAATGCTATGATGTATGCACATGCAATGAGCATCCCCCATCATATACATTCATAGCCATCACTTGACGTGCCTTGCACCGTCAAGGTAAAATACAATACAACTTCCATCTCTTCATCATTGACTGATTCATATCACGTATTAGTCCTCCTAGCGGGACTCTCATCGCCTAAGGAGACCAATGTGACTATGATTATCATGTTACTCCTCCTGGCGTGACTTGCACCACCGAGGCAGGACGTAATTTATAACTTAAAACACTGTAGAACCTCACTCATATTCCCATGTCTATGCATGAGATGCCAATGCCTGTATGCCATTTGTTAATGCATAATATATCATTTGAAGCACATATATTAAAACAAGAGTATCATAAGAAAACTGGGATAAAAACTGTGGTTACAAGTAGGTAGGAAACCTACTGAAGAATCACTTCAGTGTCCGTTCTTTCTTAGGCTTTAACCGGTCACGACTCGTTCGTCGTTCAACTTTCGGTACCTTATTATGCAACAGTAAGTATATCATAATCTTATTTACATGACCATTCACATATGAGACCTAAAACATCTTATAAGTCCTTTTGATCAATCTCTTCATTTGGCTTGTATTCACAGATTTGCCATTGGTCTGTCCAATCTTTAATCCACCAAACTTACTCCATGGGGTTCGGCCATACCTTTGGCCGAACCCAATGGTTCCCTTATCCATTACTACATGGTTCTCCATTAGGGTATTTTAAACCTTTTAAATCAACATAGAACCATTACCAACTACTACTCATAAGCTTAGGCTATTTAACCCATTCATTATGAATTAGCATAAAGTCCAATTCTCCTAATGATCTTTCATCATTTATCATACATCTTAGCCATAAAAACAGCAACCATAATTCTATTTAAAAATCACATATGCATCCATAAAATGACCCATGAAAACAGTCCATGGGGTTCGGCCATACTCATGGCCGAACCCTTATGGTTCTTTTGCTCAACAATGTCCTTTATTTACATACTAATTGGCTCTACCCCTTAGCCATGTTAAACCCATAGTTTAGCCATCCAATGGCCAACCCAAAATCAGTAACCATAACACATAACATTCTCCACCATTTGGTATGGTTTTATCTCTCGAAAACCATACCAACTTATCAACCAATTTTATGGGGTTCGGCCATCCAATGTCGCCGAACCCTATACCCATGTTTTGGACCCTTTTTCACTTACATTTCATGTCCATTAAATCATGTAAGAATCAACATAATATTATCAGACTTTACCTTTCAAAAACTATACAAAAACACTCCATAAAAAGTCTATGGTTTACATGTTTTCCAACATGAAAACCAACATTCTTTTACATGGGGTTCGGCCCTCCATGGTGGTCGAACCCAATGGTTATGTTTACTGTTTTTAAACCTCAGATAATCATGTAATAACAGTGTATTAAAATCAGGTTTTACCTTTCAAACAAACATCCAAAAATCAACACAATTCCATGGGATTCGGCCATCCAAGATGGCCGATCCCCATGGTCCCATTTTCCAATTTTAATCCACTGATTTAGACCACATAACTTCAGCCTTTTCTGATATCCAAACCCATGTTTTAACCCTCTTTAAAATATGTATTTTAAATCTAATAAAACATGTAAAAACAGTCCCCACTTGGATGGTTTTAAATTTCAAAAACCATACACATTAACCAACTCTTTCCATGGGGTTCGGCCACCCAATGGTTCATTTCACTCCTTTTTGACACCATCTTCCATTGTTTAAACCCTTGTCAAATTCGGCCATAGCTTGGCCAAATTATGACATGCAAATCCATGCTTTCAATCTTTCCAAAGCATGCATCTTAAACCTCCAAAATCAGTCCTATACTTGCATGGTTTAAATCTTACAAAACCATCAACATTAACCATAAAATTTCATGGGGTTCGGCCATCCAAAGTGGCCGAACCCTATGTCCATGTCTTCCATCTAATTGGGCATAAAAGAATCATACTTTAACCCTTTGATAGATTTGACCATCACATGGCCGAATCATGTCTTATTTTACCCATTTTATTAAACATAAATCAATGGAAAAACTTACCACTTTCCTTGCCTTTTGCTCTTGACTTTTAATCCTTGCTTCCTTAATTCCTTGTTGGTTGTATGCTTGATTCAATGGTGAAAAACACCAAGTCCAATTCGGCCAAGAGAGTGTTCTTGAGAGAGGGAGGGAAAGATGGAAAAATCTAAGACTTTTGGCATGTAAATTCGGCCAAGCATGGGTGTTCATTGGTTTTGTATTTCAGCCATCATAACCCCTCCACTTCCTCATCAATCCATGCACAAAACGATGGGCATTGGATGCCCTCCAAGGCACCCCTTGGCAGCTACCCATGCAGCCATTCAGATTCCCAAGCAACTCATCCCAAAACCCATGTTTTTCCATTAATCATACACCATTGAACTCACCAAAACAAGTCCCCAACGTGTGGGACTTGTTTTGGTTGGGTTGAGGCCAGCCAACCTCTTCAAATTACCATTAAACTCACTGATTTACAGTCCCTTGGATTTCCATTCTGACTCACCCAACTCAAGACATTTTTATTCTAACCCAACTCATCACATTTAATACATTTCATTTAATGCACATGAGTTGACTCATAACTTGATTTAATTCCAACTCACTTCAGTCCCACTCACTGATTTGACTCGTGTTTTATCTTCCTTGAGGGTCCACACGGTCAACCATAGTCAACTCGACCCATTGGGTCCACTTTTAGCTCCTTGACCCGTTTTTGACTCCATAACCCGATTATGATATTTTGGTCATTTGTAATTGATTTTTACATATGGATCAAGCCTACCCATTTTTCCTCCACTTGATTTCCAATCAAATAGGCTTAACCCCATTTAATTTAAGTTCACAAAATGGTCAAATCATCCATTTTGACCCGATGGGTCCCATTTGGGCCCTTTGACCCATTTAGCCATTTTTGACGCAATTGATGAAAATTACCCATCTAATGAAACTTAACATTCATAATGTGCTCATATGATTTTATTTTGAGCAATGGGCCCCACTATTTACTTACTTAACATCACAAAATAATTAATTTACCAACACAGGGGCATTTTGGTAATTTTCCACTTCATTGAGAAATTGGGGTGTTACAATATAACCCTCTTTTTAAAATTTTCGTCCCGAAAATTGAGTGAAGTAGGGTTCTCAAATTAAATTAGACAAATAATTCGGGGTGAGATGTTCTCATCTCCGACTCAAGTTCCCATGTGGCCTCTTCATCACCATGACGATCCCATACCACTTTCACGAACTGAATCGCTCTGTTTTGCAACACCCTCTGTTCGGTCTCCACTATCCTGACCGGCTTCTCGACGTACGTCATATCGCTTTGTACTTCAATATCCTGAACATTCAAGACATGGGACGGATCCGGATTGTATTTCCTTAGCATCGACACGTGAAACACATCGTGTAGAGATGCTAATTGTGATGGGAGTGCTATCTGATAGGCCACCTCCCCCACTCTTCTCATGATGGAAAACGGTCCCACAAATCTTGGTGACAGTTTTCCCTTCTTGCCAACCCTCATGTCTCCTTTCCGTGGCGAGACCTTTAGAAATACCAAGTCTCCCACTTCAAATTCCAGAAACCGTCTCCTTTTATCAGCATAACTTTTCTGCCGACTCTGTGCAGTCAGTAAGTGTTGACGTATCAACTTTATTTGCGCAGTAGTCTCCGCGACTAGTTCTGGTCCGATCAATGCAGGCTCTCCAGCCTTTGTCCAACATACCAGCGACCTACACGGTCAACCATATAAAGCCTCATAAGGAGCCATTTGAAGGCTTGCCTGATAGCTGTTATTATAGGAGAACTCCACCAATGGTAAGTAGTCCTCCCATCCTTCTTTGAAATCTAACATACACGCTCTCAGCATGTCTTCCATGGTTTGTATTGTTCTTTCAGACTGACCATCAGTCTGTGGATGGAAAGCGGTGCTAGTCAATAAGTCTGTCCCCATGGTTGACTGCATGCTTTGCCATACTCTGCCGGTAAAACGGCCATCTCTGTCCGATACTATCGTTCGGGGAATTCCATGTAGTCGAATGATCTCTTTAATATACCGCCGACCCAACGTTTCAGATGAATCTGTCATCTTAGTAGGAATGAAATGTCCGGACTTGGTCAGTCGGTCGACTATGACCCATATGGCGTCATTGCCCTTTGAAGACCTCGGCAACCCCGATACAAAGTCCATGGAAATGTTTCCCATTTCCATTCTGGCACGGCTAAGGGTTTGAGCAACCCTGGTGGCTTTTGGTGTTCAGTCTTAACTTGCTGACAAGTTAGACAATGTGCCACGAATTCTGCCACATCCCTTTTCAGTCCATGCCACCAATAATGCCTCTTTAAGTCATGGTACATTTTGGTGCTGCCCGGATGGATAGAGAACTTGGACTGATGTGCCTCAATCAGTAGCTCTTTCCTCCAACTCTTTGGCACATATGTTCTTCCTCGGAATACAAAACCCTGTCCCGGTCGTAATTCCCATTCCGGTACAATGGTGCCAGTAGACATCTTGGCCCATATGTCCTCCACTTCCGGGTCTGCTCTTTGTTCTTGTTCATTCTTGGTGACTATATTGGACTGTTGATCAAATTATACATACTTCCATGGTTGTTGATATGAAGATTGAACTCTCGAATGGTGTGCAACATCTCCCATTCCGTTCTGATCAAAAATACTACCGACGCATGAGATAGGCGGCTGAGAGCCTCCGCCACTATTTTTACGTTGCCTGGATGGTATCGAAGCTCAAACTCGTAATCCGCCAGATACTCCATCCATCTACGTTGCCTTAGATTGAGCTCCTTCTGATCAAATAAATATTTTAAACTCTTGTGATTAGAAAATACCTCAAATTTTTCGCCGTACAGGTAGTGTCTCCAGCTTTTGAGAGCGAAAACCACCGTAGTTAATTCCAAATCATGTGTGGGGTAAAGACGTTCATGTATTTTTAGCTGTCTTGACCCATAAGCCACCACACAGTGTTCTTGCATGAGAGAACACCCTAGTCCTTCTCCTGAAGCATCGCACTGTACTTCGTAACCTTTGCCCCTTTCTGGCAAAATTAAAATAGGAGCTCTTGTAAGTTTCTCTTTTAGCGTTTCGAATATCAGGTTACACTGATCTGTCCATTCATACTTGACCCCTTTCTGAGTGAGTCTAGTCAACGGAGACGCTATTTTGGAAAAATCCAAGATGAAATTCCGATAGTAACCCGCCAATCCCAAGAAACTATGAATTTCAGTTACATTCTTGGGCGCTTTCCAATCTTTCACTGCTGCCACCTTAGCCGGATCCACGGCTATTCCTTCCTCAGATATCACATGCCCCAAGAAATTTACCTCGGATAGCCAGAATTCACATTTACTGGCTTTAGTATATAGCTTATTCTGCCTTAGGGTATTCAAGACTATCCGTAAGTGCTCTGCATGTTCTTCCTGACTCTTGGAATATATCAGAATATCATCAATGAATACAATTACAAATTGATCCAAATAGGCACGGAAGATTCTGTTCATTAAATCCATGAACACAGCCGGCGCATTTGTGAGTCCAAATGGCATGACTACGAACTCAAACAGTCCATATCGCGTCCGAAAAGCTATCTTTTCTATATCTTCCTCCCTAACTCGGATTTTATGATAACCAGACATCAAATCGATCTTTGAAAAATGACTAGAACCCCTCAATTGATCAAATAAATCATCGATCCTGGGTAGAGGGTACTTGTTCCGGACTGTTAGCTGATTCAGCTTCCGGTAGTCCACGTACATCCGTAGTGAACCGTCCTTCTTCTTCACGAACAGCACTGCTGCTCCCCATGATGACGTACTGTTCCAGATGCAACCCAGCCTAAGCAGTTAATCAATCTGCTTCTTTAGCTCCGACATCTCTGCTGGTGCCATCCGATAGTGTGGTAACGACACTGGTGCTGTGCCAGGGTATAACTTGACCTCGAAGTTAATCTCCCTCCAAGGCGGTAAACCAGGGAGTTCCTTTGGAAATACATCAGCAAATTCTTGGACAATTGCCGGAAGTTCAGTAACTGGAGCTTTGTTTATAGTGATATTATTCAATACCACGTGGTTTAACCCTTCCTGCAATCCACTTTGTTTATCGGAACGGATTACATATTGCTTGCCCTCGGGTGACATAAATGTCACTTTTCGACGATAACAGTCCATGTTGGCATGAAACTTAGCCAACCAATCCATACCGAATATAATATCATATTCAGACATGTCAAGCACTAGATAATTGAACTCAAATCTGAGTCCAGCTAATTCGGTGTTAACCGCCGTACATATAAGTCCCAATGCCGAATCTCCGACAGGGGATACAATAGTAAGTGTTGTGGCTAATCTTTGAACTAACGCACCAGTAGCAGTAATAAATGATGCAGCTATAAAGGAGTGTGATGCTCCAGAATCAAATAATGCATATGCATATGAGCTACTCACTACCGCCATACCTTGTATCACAGCATGCTCCTCTTCCTCTGGAGAAGTTAAAGTAAACAATCGTCCTGAACCAGCAGGGTCAGACCTTCGACCTCCCCGACCTTGCATTCTGCCTCCTCTAGAGTTTCCCAGTCTAGCTGGTGGACGAAATGATCCTCTGGAATATGACAGCCTGTTGAGCTTTGGGCAGTCCTTTTTGTAGCGACCTGGTTGATCACAGTGAAAACAGGTGTTCACTCCTCGAGAAGTTTGTGTGACTGCTACAGATTGAGTGGGCTGGTTGGGGCGAAAGCCCCCACTTGATCCAACAGACGGCGAAGGTCTGCCGAAGTTCGATCTGAACCTCTTATTGGGTTGGTACGCACCCCTCCGACTCGGAGCTCGGCGGTTGTCCACTTTTGCAAATTTCGCCATTTCTTGTTCCACAATGGTTGCCCTGCTGACCACTTCTGCCAGTGTGGCTGCTTTGAACACGGTTACCCTGGCCCTTATGTTTGGCTGTAACCCACGCTCGAACTTGCGAGCCTTTTGATATTCCGTGTCCACAATATAGTATGCATAGATTGACAGGCTGAGGAATTCTTGGTGATACTCAGCCACCGTCATTGAACCTTGTACTAACGTCATAAAGGCCTGAATTTGACGTTCTGTTTCTTCCTCTGGAAAGTAGTGCTCTAGGAATGTCGCTGAGAATTGCTCCCAGGTCATAGCAACTCTTTCTCTTCTTGGCACAAGTGCCTGCTGTTTCTCCACCACCTTCCACCATTTGGCAGCGTCATCTACCAGCTGTGACGTGGCCAATAATATTTTATGAGCATGACTCATGATGTTCAAAAGAGTCAATATATGTGAAATCTTCTCCAACCAATTCTCGGCCCCAATAGGCCCTTCTCTGCCGTTGAAGTAAGGTGGGCACTATTGCTGAAAATCTCTGACCATGTTACGGTCATTATTTTCGCTCGTACTTCCCCCTCCGTTCAAATGTTGTTGGAGGACGGATGTGACCACAGCTTGCACCAAGTTGTGCAGTTCAGGAGGCACAAAGGGTACAGTCATGTTACTGTTCTCCTCCTCCTCTCGTCGATATGACGAGTCATATTCCTCCTCGTCGTCCTGTTGATACGTAGGGTCACTCCTTTTTTTTTTCCCGCCGAGAATGGTTAGACTCTTCCTTATTGTGAGATTGTTCATGTACAGATCTCTCTTCGTCATGAACGGACCACTCTCTCTCAGGTTCCAATGACGCCTTCTTGCGTCGGGGTACCACCTTCCCTTGTGGTGTGATAATGAGTACGTCATCTTTTTTTATATCGTCCTGACGGGTCCTACTCTTTGATACCCCCTCACCTAGTCCGATCTGTAAAACTTTTTCTTTACCCTTCGGATCTTTTACCACCTTTGTCTGTGGCGCCATTTAGTCCTAATTCATGGAAACATCATAGACTTAGCTTCCATTAACAATATGCATCACATGCCATGAATCCTCATAAAAACATGAAATCACATATTTATATAAATTCAAACTTCATTTTTTGTACAAAGGTGGGTAGGGTGAAACAAACCCTATGTATAACAAAATATACACCCTTACAAAAATAACCCTCTTTTTAATACCGTTCATATTAATTCCTATCCTAGTCTTCCGTAGAAGACTCCGCATCATTAGCGAACTTGAAACAGTTATCAGGACACATCATCGCCGTGTGCCCCAATACTTCACATGTTGTGCAGGGTATTAATCCGGGTCATCCAATACAAGGACAATTAGTCCTCGCCTCTCCATGCTCGTGTAGTCCACAAACCGGACATACAACTCCTAATGGATGAGGACAATACAAACTGTTGTGGTCGTCCTGATTACAGAACTCACAGGTATCATAGGGATCTACCTCCCCCGCCGATTCCAATATTATAGGAAAATCTTCCATAGGATCCTCATAAAAGAAAAATCCCAGATCCTCCTCTTCTTCCTCAGGAGGTTCCACCATCCCAGGAATATCATCCATCAAATCCTCTGCAACAGGTGCTAAGTCCATCTCATCTTCTTCAGGAGGTCCCTCCTGAAGGTCCACTTGAGCTTCTACGTTGGAGTTATTAGAAGCAGACACCCAGTCTATGAGATGGCTAGGAGTTCCGCTGTGCCATTCTGAGTACTCCACATTACTCGACATATCTGTATCATATCAATCGAGCAAAAGAATATTTAACAACAATTCTAAATAAACCAACCTTGGTTTTCAGGGGAATCTGATCATGCATAAAGTCATGTACTTTGTTTGGGAAAATTATCAAATCATCACTCTTTGTGTTCTTTAGTTTCTGGGGATATCTCTAATTTCCTGTTGTTTGTTTCTCAGTGTGGGGATTTCAGGGGAGTTCATCCTACCTTGCTACGTTTGATTTGTCCACTTATGATGACTGTACTTTATTTTGCTATCTTTCATTGTCGTTCTCAGATTGATTGGTCAGTCCGAGTCACTCGAAGTAAATTAATCCGGCCCCCAGGCAGCGGACTTCGAAGAGTCGGTTAGTTGGGATTCTTATCCGTCAGTGAGACATGAAACCGTCTTAATCTTACTTCGATGATTCAACTTCCCGTTTCGCTCTGATACCAACTGTAACACCCCGCCCTTTTCGAGAATTTCAGAGTCGAATTTTTTTTTTAAGTAATAATAAAACATCGAAAGAGAGCGGGCAGCGTCACAACGCGAGTTAAGTTTAGACTACCCAAGTCTGAACCTTAACTGGCCACCCATGTGTACATTGAATAGACCATGATAGTGAATCACACATGGAACTAACATCAATATGCGGAATAATCTAGATTAATTGCGGAATAGAAAGACGAGATAGCAAGTAACAGTCTTAAACATTAATTAACATAGATCAACCATCCAAAGGTTATTGACCTAATCAAACCATAGCAAGTAATGAATTATTACATATCCCACAAAAGTATTCAAAAGACAGTAATATAAAGTAGTTCAGTCCTTCATTCAAGCGCTTAGGCTTGGCTCCCCTCCCGGTCAACGACCTTTCCTTTCCCTTTGCTTGTACCTGCAATCTCCTCTGAGGATAGAATTAGGGCGTTAGATCAACGCGCCCAGTAGGTTCCCGAATCAGGGCTACCCCATGTTAGCATATAAAACATGCATATACATATCATAATACATGATCATCAAAACAGGTAAAACAATGCTATGATGTATGCACATGCAATGAGCATCCCCCATCATGTACATTCATAGCCATCACTTGACGTGCCTTGCACCGTCAAGGTAAAATACAATACAACTTCCATCTCTTCATCATTGACTGATTCATATCACGTATTAGTCCTCCTAGCGGGACTCTCATCGCCTAAGGAGACCAATGTAACTATGATCATCATGTTACTTCTCCTGGCGTGACTTGCACCACCGAGGCAGGACGTAACTTATAACTTAAAACACTGTAGAACCTCACTCATATTCCCATGTCTATGCATGAGATGCCAATGCCTGTATGCCATTTGTTAATGCATAATATATCATTTGAAACACATATATTAAAACAAGAGTATCATAAGAAAACTGGGGTAAAAACTGTAGTTACAAGTAGGTAGGAAACCTACTGAAGAATCACTTCAGTGTCCGTTCTTTCTTAGGCTTTAACCGATCACGACTCGTTCGTCGTTCAACTTTCGGTACCTTATTATGCAACAGTAAGTAAATCATAATCTTATTTACATGTCCATTCACATATGAGACCTAAAACATCTTATAAGTCCTTTTGATCAATCTCTTCATTTGGCTTGTATTCACAGATTTGCCATTGGTCTGTCCAATCTTTAATCCACCAAACTTACTCCATGGGGTTCGGCCATACCTTTGGCCGAACCCAATGGTTCCCTTTTCCATTACTACATGGTTCTCTATTAGGGTATTTTAAACCTTTTAAATCAACATAGAACCATTACCAACTACTACTCATAAGCTTAGGCTATTTAACCCATTCATTATGAATTAGCATAAAGTCCAATTCTCCTAATGATCTTTCATCATTTATCATACATCTTAGCCATAAAAACAACAACCATAATTCTATTTAAAATCACATATGCATCCATAAAATGACCCATGAAAATAGTCCATGGGGTTCGGCCATACTCATGGCCGAACCCTTATGGTTCTTTTGCTCAACAATGTCCTTTATTTACATACTAATTGGCTCTACCCCTTAGCCATGTTAAACCCATAGTTTAGCCATCCAATGGCCAACCAAAATCAGTAACCATAACACATAACAATCTCCACCATTTGGTATGGTTTTATCTCTCCAAAACCATACCAACTTATCAACCAATTTTATGGGGTTCGGCCATCCAATGTGGCCGAACCCTATACCCATGTTTTGGACCCTTTTTCACTTACATTTCATGTCCATTAAATCATGTAAGAATCAGCATAATATTATCGGACTTTACCTTTCAAAAACTATACAAAAACACTCCATAAAAAGTCTATGGTTTACATGTTTTCCAACATGAAAACCAACATTCTTTTACATGGGGTTCGGCCCTCCATGGTGGCCGAACCCAATGGTTATGTTTACTGTTTTTAAACCTCAGATAATCATGTAATAACAGTGTATTAAAATCAGGTTTTACCTTTCAAACAAACATCCAAAAATCAACACAATTCCATGGGATTCGGCCATCCAAGATGGCCAATCCCCATGGTCCATTTTTCCAATTTTAATCCACTGATTTAGACCACATAACTTCAGCCTTTTCTGATATCCAAACCCATGTTTTAACCCTCTTTCTATGGGGTTTGGCCACCCAATGGTTCATTTCACTCCTTTTTGACACCATCTTCCATGGTTTAGACCCTTGTCAAATTTGGCCATAGCTTGGCCAAATTATGACATTCAAATCCATGCTTTCAATCTTTCCAAAGCATGCATCTTAAACCTCCAAAATCAGTCATATACTTGCATGGTTTAAATCTTACAAAACCATCAACATTAACCATAAAATTTCATGGGGTTCGGCCATCCAAAGTGGCCGAACCCTATGTCCATGTCTTCCATCTAATTGGGCATAAAAGAATCATACTTTAACCCTTTGATAGATTTGACCATCACATGGCCGAATCATGTCTTATTTTACCCATTTTATTAAACATAAATCAATGGAAAAACTTACCACTTTCCTTGCCTTTTGCTCTTGACTTTTAATCCTTGCTTCTTTAATTCCTTTCTGATTGTATGCTTGATTCAATGGTGAAAAACACCAAGTCCAATTCGGCCAAGAGAGTGTTCTTGAGAGAGGGAGGGAAAGATGGAAAAATCTAAGACTTTTGGCATGTAAATTCGGCCAAGCATGGGTGTTCATTGGTTTTGTATTTCAGCCATCATAACCCCTCCACTTCCTCATCAATCCATGCACAAAACGATGGGCATTGGGTGCCCTCCAAGGCACCCCTTGGCAGCTACCCATGCAGCCATTCAGATTCCCAAGCAACTCATCCCAAAACCCATGTTTTTCCATTAATCATACATCATTGAACTCACCAAAACAAGTCCCCATCATGTGGGACTTGTTTTGGTTGGGTTGAGGCCAGCCAACCTCTTCAAATTACCATTAAACTCACTGATTTACAGTCCCTTGGATTTCCATTCTGACTCACCCAACTCAAGATATTTTTATTTGAACCCAACTCATCACATTTAATACATTTCATTTAATGCACATGAGTTGACTCATAACTTGATTTAATTCCAACTCACTTCAGTCCCACTCACTGATTTGACTCGTGTTTTATCTTCCTTGAGGGTCCACACGGTCAACCATACTCAACTCGACCCGCTGGGTCCACTTTTAGCTCCTTGACCCGTTTTTGACTCCATAACCCGATTATGATATTTTGGTCATTTGTAATTGATTTTTACATATGGATCAGGCCTACCCATTTTTCCTCCACTTGATTTCCAATCAAATAGGCTTAACCCCATTTAATTTAAGTTCACAAAATGGTCAAATCATCCATTTTGACCCGATGGGTCCCATTTGGGCCCTTTGACCCATTTAGCCATTTTTGACCCAATTGATGAAAATTACCCATCCAATCAAGCTTAACATTTATAATGTGCTCATATGATTTTATTTTGAGCAATGGGCCCCACCAGGGTATGGCAGGGCATGCAGTCGGCTATGGGGACCGACGTATTAACTAGCACAGCATTTCATCCACAGACTGATGGACAGTCAGAGAGGACGATACAGACACTGGAAGATATGCTGAGAGCATGCATGCTAGACTTCAAGGGCGGATGGGAGGATCATCTACCACTGGTGGAGTTCTCTTACAATAACAGTTACCAGGCAAGTCTCCAGATGGCTCCTTTTGAGGCCTTGTATGGTAGACCGTGTAGATCGCCAGTGTGTTGGATGGAGGCCGGTGAGCCTGCGTTAATTGGGCCAGATTTGGTTGCAGAGACTACAGCACAAATTAAGTTGATACGGCAACATCTACTCACTGCACAGAGCCGTCAGAAGAGCTATGCCGACAAGAGGAGAAGGTTCCTCGAGTTTGAGGTGGGAGACTTAGTGTTCCTAAAAGTCTCACCATGGAAAGGGCACATGAGGTTCAGAAAGAAAGGGAAATTGTCGCCTAGATTTGTGGGGCCGCTTCCGATACTGAAGAGGGTGGGAGGGGTAGCTTATTAGTTAGCGCTCCCTCCACAGCTGTCATCTCTACATGATGTGTTTCATGTGTCCATGCTGAGAAAGTACAATCCTGATCCTTCTCATGTAATAAATGTTCAAGACATCGATGTACAAAGCGATGTGACATGTGGAGAAGCCGGTCAGAGTTATTGGAAGTGAACAAAGGGTGCTGCGGAACCGCGCCATTCAGTTCGTCAAGGTGGTATGGGAATGACATGGCAGTGAAGAAACCACCTGGGAACTTGAGTCGGAGATGAAAACCGCTTATCCGGAGCTCTTCGCATGAGTGGTTTTGGACCCCTACTTCGCTCGAATTTTCGGGACGAAAATTTCAAAAGAGGATTCTATTGTAATAGCTCGAATTTTCGAATCAATTTATTTGGCATTTAATTATTTTAATTTGGAATTTGATGTGATGAAATACCAAATGGATCAACATTGGGACAAGGGTCCAAGAATGGCCCAATTGGGCCATAGATTGAATGAAATCCATTTGATGTGTCAATGAGAAGTAACTGGGTCAAAGATGGTCAATTTGGGTCAAAGGGCCATATGGGACCCAATGGGCAAAGGTAGCTAAGCCCAAAGGTAAATGGGTAAGACAAAAATTTAATTGGGCCATGGGCCCAATGGTGATCCAATAAGAGGGATACATTTAATAAAATTTAAATCACCTAAGTTAGGTGATAAATGGACCAAGGTAACATGGCCAATGGGGCCCACCTCCACCTCACCCATTGAGGTGGCGTGTGGACCCAAGAGTAGTGTGGCCGACCACCATGGTTGACTTGGTCAACCATGGGTGGATCTTAGAGGGAATTTAATGAGATTAAATTAAGTGGAAAGTGATTAATTAAATTAACCTAGGGATCAAGTGATTTAAGTTAATTAACTTAATCTAAATTGGTCAAGTGGTCAAAACCATCCCAACAAACACAAACCACTTGAGAAAACACAAATTGAAATGATGGATTAAAGGTGGGGGTTTTATCCCAACTACCACCATTAATGCATGTTGGTTGGTGAAAAAAATTAATGTTTGAGTGTAGGCTACTCCAACCATCTCCATCTCTAATCCAAACAAGCCATTTCACTCTATCCCTCTCTTCACACACAAAAAACGTCCCCTACCTTGCAAGAGAGAAGGAAAAAAAAACTTAGAAGAAAAACTTAGAAAGAAAGGAGAAGAAAAGAGAAGGAGAAGGCAAGCTTTGGGCCACCAAGACCCTTGAAGATTTCTCCCTCATCTCCATACTCTTTCCCTCTCAACCTAACCCTACCTTAGCCGATCCAAACCTTGAGGGCCTCACCATTTGATGAAACACATCTAGCCGATCAAAGATCAAGAAGAAGGAGAGAAGAGGCTAAGGAAATCAAGAGGAGAAAGAAAGACCGGAGGAGACGTCGGATTGTAAGTATCTCTAGACAAGAGGTTAATCTTTCATGGTTTAAAAAAAAAAAATGATGATCCATTTCTTAAACTAAATATGGCCAAAAATGTTGTGGGCCATGGATCTAAGATCCATTAAACGGTAGGATTAAGAAATGGATAAATTTGGAGAGAGATAGATTAAAGAAAATGAATGGATTAAGGATGGTGTGGATTTAAATTTTTAAAGCATGGAGAAATGTAAATGGGAGTGAATGGATGACCATAGGGTTCGGCCATGTAGCATGGCCGAACCCCATGGTGAATGATGGGTAATTTATTTGAGATTATATTGTTTAAAATTATGGAGAAGGGTTAATGATATTGTGGTTTTAAATGATTAAAAAGTTGGTAATTTTAAAGGTGTTAAATAAGAAAAATTATGAGGTATGTAGATGATTTCCAGTGGCCTCAAAATAATGGAAATATGATATTTTAAAGAAATCATGGACTATAGGGTTCGGCCATACAAGGTGGCCGAACCCCATGGTTAGTGATTTATGAGGGTTAGGGTTCTTAAATACTCAATGATTAATGGTTTCTAAGGTTTGAAAATTATGAGTATGGTATGTGATTTTTAAATGGGTATTAAAGGATGGAAATGGTGGGTTAAATATTTTTGAATTATGGAGATAGTGAGGAAATGTTGGTGGTGTAGATGGACTTTAAATGTGATTAAAGATCCAAGGTAAAAATGAGAGAAAGACATCATGGGTTCGGCCATGGTGTATGGCCGAACCCATGACCCATATTTTTAGGTCATTTGTGGGCTAAGTTATGGTTTATATATGTATTTAAACAAATGGAAATTAGGTTAAGTTAATGGTAAAATTTAAATGGATTTACAAGTGTATGATATGGATTTTAAAGGGCCAAAATGAATGAAGGTTATGGATTTTAAAACGGATTATTTTTGGGACAAAACATTGGTCTTAAATAGCACCCTATGGTGGTAATTGGTGATTTTAAAATGATGGAGAAGAATAATAGATGTTAATGGATTCTTATATGATATGTGATGTTTTAAAAGGATGAAAAATGGGGACTTAAATGGATAAGTTAAATTCATTAGAGATAGGAATTAAAGGGGGGGAAATGAACCCAAGGAAATGAAATTTAGGTATCATGGGTTCGGCCATGGTGTATGGCCGAACCCATGACCCATTATGTGGGCCACATCTTAGGCAAAATGTGGAATTAGGTAAGGGATTTAATGTTTAAAACATTAATTAAAATAGGTGATTGATGTTATGATGCTAGGTGATGATTAATGAATCACTAATGGATCTAAGTTAGGGATGAAGTTTGGACTTAGGATGTACATAAACGAATGGATGATTGAACCATGGGAGAGGAGTGGCAAAACGGTAAATAAGTGCCACATTGAAAAACCATGGGTTCGGCCATGGTACATGGCCGAACCCTATGGGGATTAGACATGAAATCGGATATTACGAATGATTAAATGAAACGGATAGATGCCGTATTTTAGGCTCGCAAATCGGAATTTTTAAAATTGGCCGAAATCGGATTTATGTATGTGTTTTAAACCACAGAAAATGAGGCTAAGTTAAGGGCTGATTTTTGATAAAATTATAACATAATTAATGGCCATTAATGGGTCTAAGTAGATGGATCAATTATGGACTTAATCATGGATAACGTATGGACTAATTCGGTAAATGTAATAAGGTATCGGGACGTCGCAAACGGTACGCGATCGGAGACCGGATTATCGAACGGAAATGTAACGGAACGCTACGCGGTATTCGGTAGGATTCCTACCTCTTTGTAAGCCGTGGACATGTGATGTTTATTTTAATCTATTTTGATGATTATGGGACTTGTATTATGATGAGTTTTAATTTATGAATTATATGATGGTGTTATGGATTATATTTTAACATTATGCATTATATGGCTATGTATGGTATATTAAATTTATGGTTTATCTATATACTACATAGCATAATGCACATACATCTCATGCATGGCATGGGCGGGAAAATAATGAAACCGGAGTCCATGCTCCGTCGTGGCGACCGAGAATCAGACATGGGGATAGCCTAAGGGCTATAACCGGAGTCCATGCTCCGTCGCGGCGACCGAAAAACAAACATGGGGACAATACATTGTATGATCATACGGATGATGGGTGGGACACATGACATAGGCACCCATGGCATAGCATTCATTACATGCTTATTTTGTTATATTTTATTGTATCGGTATGTGTGTTATCACTAATCCATGTGCTAGCCCTACTCAGAGTCCTACTGGGCGCGTTGACTAACGCCCTACTTCTACCCTAGCTGATGACGCAGGGGATGGCGGAAACGGTGGACATGACAGGAGCCAAGCTTAGGAGCTTGGGAAGCGCATTCTTAGTTTATTGAAGTTTATATTTTGGAAATGTAATTTTGAGTAACTTAGCTTCATCGGACTGTATAATTTGCATTTCTTGCGATGGTTTGGACTTTACTTATGGACGATTATATTTTATGATATAAATATGAACATAGGGGCATTTTGGTAATTCAATGTTGTATCTTCCCTTCTATCTAAAAACCGGTAGGATAGACTCTATTATCATGTTCTGCAATAATTATAATCCGCGAGCTTACTTCCTACGCGTGAACCGTTCTCGTGGACTTAGTTCCGCGCACGCGTGGGGTTGGCCAGTTAAAGGCCGGGCTTTAGAAGCTCGGACTTAACTCGCGTCGTGACGTCCGTGCCCTCTCTCACTTTCTATTTCAAAAAAAAAAATAGACTCTGATTTTCGGAAGGCGAGTGAAAAAGGGGCGGGCGTTACATCATGAGCCTTGGGAGTTTCATCTCATGGATGAAACCCCCAAATGGAGTATTAAGGAGGGAGGTAAATGAGAATGGGAGTTACTGTAATACCCGGATTTTCTAATTTATTATTTATATGAAAGTTATCCAATTTAATTGATGAATATGAGATATGGATCTTAATCCAAAATTATGCATGGCCGAATTTCAAAATCTATGTTTATGCGCATGTGATAATTTTAAATAAGGATGCAAATAATCTTAAAATAATTAAAAAGGAGCGTGCACGGCATTGCTATATGTATTTTAGCATTGGCCGATTGGAAGGTCTTAAATTAAGAAAGGGAAAGTCAGCTATGGCTAATTAAAGAGGGAAAGTCGGCCATAGTTAAATAAGGAAGGTTTGACATATGTTCAGTATTTTGATTATAAATTTCCACTCCAATATCCGATTGCTTTGATTCTTTTTTTGTTGGAAAGAAGATTTCAAGGGCTACAACTTTGTAGTTTAGAACCTTTTCTGATTCGAAAGTTAACAAGGTCAAAACTGAACTACAATATGGTATATGTGTAAAAACGGGGAACACAAGGGGCGCAAGGCTAAGGGTTGCTTATCTTAAGAACTTTCTAATGTGGGATTAAGAAAGGCTATAAAAGAAGAGATCAAGAGGGATACACGGTTTTGAAATCCTTTATTGTTGAGTTTATTCCTCTCTCTCCCTCTCTCAATTCATCATTCTCTTCTACACGGCAAGAGCAAGGAGAAGGAGAAGAAGATTGGAAGAGAAAGATCAAGCAAGGAGAGAACAAGAAATCAATCGGAAAGAGGTTAGTATCTTAAAGGTATAGTTTTATTTTTGAAACAAAAAGAACCCCATGGAGGGAGATTGGAGATGATTTAATGGTTTAAATGGAGAGAAAGAACCATAGGGTTCGACCATAGTGCATGGCCGAACCCCATGGAAAGATTTTATTTAATTGATGGGTTTTAAGATTGAAAACCATCGAGAGATTTGATTTATTCATTGGATTTATGATCTCAGATTTTTAAACCATGGAAACCTTTGATGGTTGTCGGTTTTAGATTCAAAAATCAATGAAAGAACATGGAATATGGGTCGGACATGGCATGGCCGAACCATGACTGTTTTATGGCTAATTAATTGGATCAATATTAATGAAAAGAATGGGGTGAGGTTCGGCCATGGTGTATGGTCGAACCCCACCAAATATTTTAATGGAGTTGGGTATGTAGTATTGAATGTTTTAATGGAATTAAATCAATGGTCAAAGATTGTGAACCATAGGGTTCGGCCATGGTGTATGGCCGAATCCCATGGAGTTGATTTACCCATTTGGAAAATAGATGTAAGAGGATGGACTTGGATCTACAAGGGTGAGGTTCGACCATGGTGCATGGCCGAACCCCACCAGAGTTATTTTGGAAATCTTATTATTTATGGAAGGTATTTGCTAAGTTGAAAAGTTCCAAATATGGAAAGTATTGCTAAATTTAGAAAGCTTCCAGGTATGGAAGGGGTGGCTAAATTGGAAAGCATCCCATTATGGAAGTGTTGCTAAATTTGGGAAGCAATCTAAAAATGGAAGGAGGGTTGGTTAATTAAGGAAACAATCTATTTATGGAAGGTGTTTCCAATTATGGAAAGGGTTGGTTAATTAAGGAAACAATCTATTTATGGAAGGTGTTTCCAATTATGGAAAGGGTTGGATAATTATGGAATATGATATCTAAGTATGGAACTTATATTTGGAAAGCATATAATTATGGAAAGGTGGAGTTAATTTGGAAACTATACACCATAGGGTTCGGCCAAGGTGTATGGCCGAACCCCACGGTCCAAATTAACGGATTAAATGATATTTTAATTCATGGTTAAGGGTTGATTTAGGAATCAGATTATGTACCTAGGTTATGAGTTATGTGTATTTTTTTAAAATAAAATAAAGGATACAATATATGTTATGGATAGATGGTGAAAGGAATGGCAAAAACGTAATTACACACCAAAGTGGAGAACCATGGGTTCGGACATGATGTATGGCCGAACCCCATGAGTTGTGTTTGATGGACTTGTTGATTAATGAAATTTATAGGGTCTAATTATGGAAGATTTAAAGGAAAGAGGAAACCAATGGCATTTTTGTAAATATGAGAGAATATTGGACATTGGGTTCGGCCATGGTGTATGGTCGAACCCCATGAATTATTTTATGGGATTATATGCTTGGGAAGTATGAATGATTATTCGAGATCTAAGCAATAAAGAAATCTATGGTTAGGCTCAATGGCATTATTGTAATTATGGACAAAAATGGTAGACCATGGGTTTCGGCCATGGTGTATAGCCGAACCCCATGAGGTTTTGTTTATAGACTTAGAACCTTGTAATTAGGTGAGACATGGTGTTGATTTATCATTATATTATAAGGTAACGGGATCTCGCAAGCGGTGCGCGGTCGGTGATCGAATCTTGGACGAGCACGCAAGGACTTGTGAACAGTCTTTGGTAGGATTCCACCTCTTTGAAACCATGGTCTATGTACACCTATTTTATCCTATGTTTTGATGAAATTATGTTTCAAAGGATATGCTTTCTACGAATTTTAAATGCCATGTTTATTTGTATAAAATAGCATGTGTTGATTATGTTTCAAAGGTGATTTATAATGCTATGTTTATTTGTATAAAATAACATGTGTTGATTATGTTTCAAAGGTGATTTTAATAATGCTATGTTTATGTTATAAAATAGCATGTGTTTCATTGGCATCTCATGCATGGCATGGGGTGAAGGATTTGGTAACCGGAGGGTCCACACTCCGTCGGGGCGTCCGAACAACCTATGTGGTATACCTTGATGTGCATTATCCATCAAGAGGGAACCGGAGGGTCCACACTTCGTCGGGGCATCCGAACAACCTATGTGGTATACCTTGATGAGCATTATCCATCAAGAGGGAACCAGAGGGTCCACACTCCGTCGGGGCGTCCGAACAACCAATGTGGTATACCTTGATGTGCATTATCCATCAAGAGGGAACCAGAGGGTCCACACTCCGTCGGGGTGTCCGAACAACCTATGTGGTATACCTTGATGTGCATTATCCATCAAGAGGGAACCGGAGGGTCCACACTTCGTTGGGGAGTCCGAACAACCTATGTCGTATACCTTGATGTGCATTATCCATCAAGAGGAAACCGGAGGGTCCACACTCCGTCGGGGCGTCCAAACAACCTATGTGGTATACCTTGATGTGCATTATCCATCAAGAGGGAACCGGAGGCTCCACACTCCGTCGGGGCGTCCGAACAACCTATGTGGTATACCTGATGTGCATTATCCATCAAGAAGGAACTGGAGGGTCCACACTCCGTCGGGGCGTCCGAAAGACCTATGTGGAGGGATTTATATGTACCTGTGATGGGTGTGACTCATTGCATTTGACATCATGACATGGCATGGATTACATGGTTTTATGACATATTTTATATGGTTTTATGACAAGGTTTATAAGGTTTTTTTTGGCACTATGATAACATTATATGTTTTGTACTAACCATGTGTTAACCCTAACTGGAATTCCTATTGGGCGCGTTGTACTAACGCCCTACTCCTACCCTTTAGTGGATGATGCAGGAAACGATGAAAACGCTGAATGCGGAAAGGGACAAGCATAGGAGCTTGAACGCTTTTAGTTTATATTTTGTTTAAGATACTCATAGGCTTGTATTTGAGTATCTAGAATTCGGATTGTAATAACTTAGATGGTTTTGCTATGGTTGGATGTCTTATTGAATAATTACGTTATGATAATGATGATTAATGACTTGACGTACTTTGCTATCTGAATGGAATAGACTTGGTTCTATTATGTTCCCGTAAGTTGATGTTATGATTCCGCAGGTTATGATTTTATTCCGCAAATTGATATTGCTATGTGTGAATCGTTTTATTGGACTAAGTCCACATAGGGTTGGCCAGTTAAGGGTTGGACTTTGGAAGTTCGGACTTAGCTCGCGTCGTGACGCCCGCGCTCTATCACTCTACTCTGTTAAAAAAAAATATATACTCTGAATTACAGGAATAAGCGAGTGAAAAAGGGTGGGCCGTTACAGTTACACAAAGGGCTTCATCAAAGGCATCACCCTTAGCCGACCACCCTCATTGGAACAAAACAAGTTGGTTTTCATCTCACTCTCTCCCTCTTGGTTGTTTCTCTCCCTCAAACCCTCTCTTGGCCGACCACTCCTCAAGACAAAAGACTTAGAGCTTCATCTCAAGGATCTCTCCCTATCACTCAAGGCCGAACTCTCTTTCTCTCTCTCTCTCAAGCTCTCACTCTAGGCCAAAGGATTAAGAAGGGAGGAGGAAGAGGCTAAGAAAGGAAAGGAGTAAGAAGGAGTGAAAGAAACCGGAGGAGTCGCGGAATCGGTAAGTACTCGATAAATTTCATAAATAAGAAAAGAAGGTCAAAGGTCAAAGACATGGGTCGGCCATTGCATGGCCGAACCCTAATTTTATTATGGATAAAAGACCCAATGATGAACCATAGGGTTCGGCCATGTTGTCTGGCCGAACAACATGGAAAGTTGTTAAGGAATTTATATGGGATTAAATGATGTTCAAGAGGATGTAAGGAACCATAGGGTTCGGCCATGTTGTATGGCCGAACCCCATGGAAAGGATATTAGTGAATTATAATGGATTTAAAGAATGGAAAATCATAGATGAATGCCTATGATTTTAAAAGGTTTTAAAGGATTTAAATGGATGTATGTATGAGAACCATCAAAGGACTTAATCTTGGTTGTATGATTTTTAAAAGAAATTAAGGAACCATAGGGTTCGGCCATGGTGTATGGCCGAACCCCATGGAGGTGTGTTAGTAATTATTATGGCTTTTGAAGGATGAAAACCATGGAAGTTTATTGATGTTTTAAAAGGTTTAAAATGGAAGTTATGTTGATGGACTTTGGGATCGAAAAGGATGAACCTAAATGTATGGCCGAATCCCACAAGGTGGTGTTTATGGACTTAGACATATTTGTAGATCAAATAGAACATGGGATTGATTGATTGGCATGTTATAAGGTAACGGGACTTCACAAGAGGTGTACAATCGTGAACGGGTTCCAGACAAAAGCGCAAGGACACTTTAGTGGTCTTTGGTAGGATTCTACCTCTTTGAAACCATGGGTTATGTATTATAGTTTAATCTCTTATTTTGATGGTCTATGTTGTTAAAATGTTATATTTCAAATATGAGGTTTCTATGCTATGAGTATTCTATTATGTAACATATGGACATATACATCTCATGCATGGCATGGGAGGGATGTTTGTAACCGGAGGCTACGCTCCTTCGGGGTGTCCGTAAGCACTCTTGATTTTTGCTTTGTTTCTGGGGAAATACATCCTATGTTGCTATGTTTGATAATCCAATTATTTAGACTATACTTCCTTTACTATCATCCGTCTGAGTCTAATGAAGTAAATTAATGCAAGAGACCGGATTAATTTACTCCGAAAGATTCAATGTTTCGGGTTCGCTCTGATACCAACTGTAACGCCCCGCCCTTTTTCACTCGCTTCTTCCCTTAAATTCAGAGTCTATTTTTTTTTATAATAGAGTAGAGTGATAGAGCGCGGGACGTCACAACGCGAGCTAAGTCCGAACTTCCAAAGTCCGACTCTTAACTGGCTAACCCTATGTGTGCATGAACTAAGTCCACAAAATGGTTCACACATAATAATATCAACTTGCGGAATAAAAATCATAACATGCGGATAATAATAGAACCAAGTTTTATTCCATTTAGATAGCAAAGTACGTCAAGTCCTTAATCATCATTCAGATATCATAATTATCAAAATAAACATCCGACCATCTAAGTTATTATATTCTGAAATCTAGATACTCAAATAAAAGTCCATGAGTAACTTTTATTCAAAACATATAAAATAAATCATCCAAGCTCCTATGCCTGGCCCTCCTTGCGTTCATCGTTCCCCTGATTTCCTGTATCATCAACTACGGTAGAAGTAGGGCATTAGAACAACGCGCCCAGTAGTTATTCCAGTTACGGCTAACACATGGTTAGTACAAAACATATATTATAACATAATATCCAAAACCATGTAAAACCAAGTCATGCAATGATGACAAATGCAATGAGTCCCACCCATCACATGTACATAAAAGTACCCACCACATAGGTCTTCCGGAAGCCCCGGCGGAGTGTGGACCCTCCAGATTCTTCCTGATGGAAAAGCACATCAAGGTACCGCACAAAGGTTTTTCGGACGCCCTGACGGAGTGTGACCCCTCCGGTTACAAATCCTCCACCCCATGCCATGCATGATATGCCAATGAAACACATGCTATTTTATAACATAAACATAGCATTTAAAATCACAATTTGAAACCTATCCAACACATGATATTTTATCATATAAATAAAGCATTTAAAAATCATAATTTGAAACATATACTTTGCAGCATAAATTCATCAAAAATAAGATAAACACAATGTACATAAAGCATAGTTTCAAAGAGGTGAAATCCTACCAAAGACCGTTACATGTCCTTGCGTCTTTCGTCCGGTAACTGCGCACGATCGTAAACACATTGTGAGGTCCTGTTACCTTATAATATAACAATTAATCATAACCAAGTCCCACTTGATTTTCAATGTTCTAAGTCCATAAACAAAACCCCATGGGGTTCGGCCATACACCATGGCCGAACCCATGGTCTAATCTTTAGTTAATTGTAATAATGCCATTGTTCATAACCATAGCCATTTTCCTTGCTTAGGTTCCAAAGTAATCCATACTTACTTCTTTAATCCAAACACATAGTCGAATAAATAATTCATGGGGTTCGACCATACACCATAGCCGAACCCTATGTCCAATGCTTCCATATATTTACAAGATTGCCATTGATTCCATCAACTTATGTTTGAGTTCCAAAACATATATCCATTAATTCTACGTAATTACCAAAATGCCATCCATGGCTAACTTAACCCATCATCCAATCCTTTCAAACATTAAAATCATAAATTATTCCCCATGTGGTTCGGCCATACACCATGGCCGAACCCATGGTCCTTCATTCTAGACCTTATTTACAAAATTGCCATTAGCCTAATTATTTCCAACCTTCTATTCATTAACACATAAACCTAAACTCATAAAATAGGTTCATGGGGTTCGGCCAAGCACCATGGCCGAACCCTATGAGGTCTAAATTTCCATTTTCATCAACCTCCATTATGAGCAATTCCATAATTAACAAGTCCACAATTAGATAATTTCCAAATTTAGCATGCAACTTCCATAATTAAAAACCATCTTCCATAAATAAACTCTAGTGGGGTTCGGCCATACACCATGGCCGAACCTCACCCAATTGAGACAATCCTTTCACTTTCTAATTTAATATAACTTCCATAAATAAAAGCTTTCTAATTTAGCAACCTCCTTCCATAAATAGAAACCTTCCCATTTTAATCTCCTCCTTCTATGTTTAGAAGGTTTCCAAATTTAATAAACAACTCCATGGGGTTCGGCCATACACCATGCGAACCCTATGGTTCATACTCTTTAGAAATCATCTTCCATTTAATCCCTTTCCAAAATACATAACATTAACATCAAACTATTATTTAAAATTAACCAATCCGACTCCATGGGGTTCGGCCATACACCATGGCCGAACCCTATGGTTCTTTAATTTCTTTGGAAATCGTACATTACCATTCATCCATTAATTTGTCCTTCCATGGATCTAAAACCATCAACCATACATCCATTTAAAAATAAATCAATGTTCTTTCCATAAGATTCATCCTTCAAAACCCCTTATTAAACATGTCTTTCCATGGGGTTCGGCCATGCAATATGGCCGAACCCTATGGTTCTTTCTTTCCATTAAAATTCATCAAACCATCTCCCAATCTTCTTCCATGGGGTTCGGCCAAACACCATGGCCGAACCCTATGGTTCTTTTATTTCAAAATAAATTTATCAGATAAGATACTAATCGTTTCCTTTTTCTTGCTCTTCCAATCCTTCTCCTTTCTTCTTAATTTTTCCAAACCAATAACACCTCTTGTTGGCTGCCTTCTTCTTCCCCTTGCTCTTGCCGTGAATGAGAACTTGAGAGAGGGAGAGAGAGAAATAAAATTCGGCTATGAAGGGTGAAAAACTGTGTGCCCTTGTCCTCCTCTCCTTTTATAATCTTCCCTTGGTCCCATAATTAGAAAGTGCTTAAGATAGCCAACCCTTTTAGGCCGTGCGCCCCTTGTCTATTTAATTGGGACTTGCCGACCTTCGGTTCCCATATTTGGAATGTGCTATGCGCATATCACTAATCATAGCCTAAGCAATCTTTCAATTTAGACACTTCTTTATTTAATTTAAGACAATATGCATACCCTTTTTTTTCTAAAAGATCCCATGCGCCTGTCATTGATATGAATCTCTCTATACATGATCATGCAATATTATCTCCTTCCTTATTTATATAATATTGCAATACCAAATTAAATTCAACTCCATTTAATTTTTATTGAAATCAATTCCAAAATCGTTGGGTCCTAATTGGGCCAATGACCCAACTCTTTACCCAATTTAAGATCCATAACTAATGTTCACAAATTAAATGGATTATTTTCATTCAAAATAATAAATTGAAATCTGGGGTGTTACAATACAACCCTCTTTTTAAAATTTTTGTCCCGAAAATCTATTGAAGTAGGGTTTCAAACATTTACATAAATAGTTCAGGATGAGCTTTCCTCATTTCCGACTCGAGTTCTCATGTGGCTTCCTCAATGCCATGTCGATCCCATACTACTTTGACAAATTGGATCGTTCGGTTCCGTAACACCCTTTGTTCTGTGTCCACCACTCGGACAGGTTTCTCGACGTATGTCACGTCGCTCTGAACCTCTATGTCTTGTATGTTGAGTGCATGTGAAGGATCAGGATTATACTTCCTCAACATCGATATATGAAACACATCGTGTAAAGATGCCAACTGTGATGGGAGTACCAATTGGTAAGCCACGTCATCCTTCTTATGATTGAAAATGGTTCCACATATTTTGGCGACAATTTCCCTTTCTTTCCAAATCTCATGTGTCCCTTCCGTGGTGAGACTTTCAAGAACACCATGTCTCCCACTTTCAAATTCAAGGAACCTCCTTCTCTTGTTAGCATAGCTCTTCTGATGACTCTGCACAGTCAATAAATGATGCCGTATCAACTGTATCTGCGCTGTAGTCTCTGCAACCATCTCAAGTCCAATCAGTGCAGGCTCACCGGCCTTTGTCCAGCACACTGGTGACCTACATGGTCTACCATATAATGCCTCAAATGGAGCCATCTGAAGGGTTGTCTGGTAACTGTTGTTGTATGAGAATTCTACCAACGGCAAGTGATCCTCCCATCCACCCTTAAAATCTAGCATACATGATCTCAGCATATCCTCCAGTGTTTGTATTGTCCTCTCAGACTGTCCATCAATCTGTGGATGAAATGTCGTACTAATCAGTAGATCTGTTCCCATGGCCGACTGCATGTTCTGCCATGCTCTGCCTGTGAATCGACCATCTCTCTCAGCCACAATAGTCCGAGGAATACCATGTAATCTGATGATATCCCTGATATACCGCCAGCCCAAAGTCTCAGATGAGTCTGTCAACTTAATAGGAATGAAATGTGGTGACTTGGTCAGTCAGTCTACCACGACCCATATCACATCATTGCCCTTTGATGACCTTGGCAACCTTGTAACAAAATCCATGGAAATGTGCTCTCATTTCCATTCCGGCACTGGTAAGGGTTTGAGTAACCCTGGTGGCTTCTGATGTTCCGTCTTAACCTATTGACAAGTTAAGCAATGAGACACAAATTCTGCCACATCCCTTTTGGGTCCGTGCCACTAGTAATGTCTCTTCAGGTCGTGATACATCTTAGTGCTGCCCGAATGAATAGAGAGTTTGGTCTAATGTACCTCAACCAATAACTCTTTTCTGCAGCTCTTAGGTACATAAATCCTTCTTCGGAATAGAAGACCCTGTCCTAGTCGTAACTCCCATTCGGTATGACTTCACCAGTAAACATCTTAGCCCATATCTCTTCCACTTCCGGGTCTGTCCACTGTTCCTGTTCAATCTTAGTAACCATGTTGGATCGTATGATCAAATTGTATATAGTCCCATAGTTATTGAGGTAAAGTTTAAACTCTCGAATGGTATTTAGCATCTCCCATTCTGTCCTGATTAAACATGCCACTGATGCATGTGATAAACAGCTGAGGGCATCTGCCACCTTGTTCGCCTTGCCAGGGTGATAACGAAGTGCGAACTCATAATCTGCCAGATATTCCATCCATCTGCGCTGCCTCAAGTTGAGCTCTTTCTGATCAAACAAGTACTTCAAGCTCTTATGATCTGAAAACACTTCAAATTTCTCGCCATAAAGATAATGTCTCCAGCTTTTGAGAGCGAAGACCACTGCGGCTAATTCAAGATCGTGCGTAGGATAGAGACGTTCATGTATTTTCAATTGTCTTGATCCGAATGTCACCACACGATTACGTTGACTGAGTGTACACCCCATTCCCTCTCCTGAGGCATCACAATATACCTCGTAAGACTTGCCACTTACCGGCAAAACTATAATAGGAGCAGTGGTAAGTCTCTTCTTCAGTTCTTCAAACCTTTGATCGCACAAATCTGACCATACATATTTGACTCCTTTCTGAGTGTGTCAAGTCAATGGAGATGCCATTTTAGAGAAGTCCATGATAAATTTCCTGTAATAACCTGCCAATCCCAAGAAACTACGGATCTCGGTTACATTCTTTGGATCTTTCCAATCTCTTACTGCCGTTATCTTAGCCGGGTCCACGGCTATGCCTTCTTCTGATATAACATGTCCCAAAAAGTTGACCTCAGATAGCCAAAGTTCACATTTACTGGCTTTAGCATATAGTTTGTTCTTCCTCAAAGTGTCCAGAACTATTCTCAAGTGCTCAGCATGTTCTTCTTGAGTTTTGGAGTAAATCGAAATATCATCAATAAATACAATGACAAATTTGTCCAAGTAAGAACGGAAAATCCTGTTCATAAGATCCATGAACACCAGCCGGTGCATTGGTGAGTCCAAACGGCATGACTACAAACTCAAATAGTCCATATGGCGTTCTGAAGGTTGTATTTTCTATGTCCTCCTCCCTAACCCGGATTTGGTGATATCCGGACATCAGATCAATCTTAGAAAAATGACTGGAACCTTTAAGTTGATCAAATAAATCATCAATCCTGGGTAGAAGGTACTTGTTTCTGACCGTCAGCTGGTTCAGTTTTCGGTAATCCACACACATACGGAGTGAACCATCCTTCTTCTTTACAAATAAAATCGGAGCTCCCCAAGCCGATGTACTGTTCATCAATCTGCTTCTTTAACTCGGACATCTCTGCTGGTGCCATCCGGTAATGTGGTAATGACACTGGTGCAGTGCCAGGGTACAGCTTGATTTCAAAATTGATCTCCCTCATGGGTGGCAAACCAGGGAGTTCCTTTGGAAAAACATCTGCATAGTCCCTCACTAATTCTGGAAGTTTAACCACCTGTGCCTTGTTGATTCTGATAATGTTCAATACCAGATGATTCAACCCTTCATGCAGTGTACTTTGTTTATCAGCATGCACCACATGTTATTTTCCCTTAGGCGACCAAAATGTTACCCTACGATGATAACAATCAATGTTGGCCTTAAAGCTAGCCAACCAATCCATGCCGAAAATAATATCATATTCTAACATATCGAGCACCAAATAATTGAACTCAAATCTGAGTCCAGCAAGTTCAGTATTCACTGTTGTGCATATAAGTCCCAATGATGTGTCTCCGACGGGGGATACAATGGTGAGTGATGTGGACAGTTTTTGTACCAATGTACCAGTAGCAGTTATAAATGGAGCAGATATGAAAGAGTGGGATGCTCCAGAATCAAATAATGCAAAGGTGTAGGAACTACTAACTACTGCCATTCCTTGAATCACAGAGTGATCCTCTACTGCTGGAGGTGCTAAGGTGAATAACCGTCCAGATCCTGTAGGCGGCCGTCCTGCCTGATTAAATGTCCTGCCTCCACGTGAATTAGCTGGCCTAACTGGTGGACAAGATGAACCTTGGTATTAGAGGGTTTGTTGAGTTGTGGACATTCCCTCTTAAAATGGTCAGGCTGATCACAATGAAAGCAGTTGCTCCCACCTCTGGGAGCCTGAGTGACTGATGCAGATGGGGAGGGATGATTGGGACAAAAGTCCCCTGTTGACCCAGTGGATGGTGAGGGTCTGCTAGAGTTCGGTCGGAACCTCTTGTTGGGCTGGAATGTACCCCTCCCACTCTGAGCTCTGCGATTGTCAAAACGCGTCAACTCAGCCATCTCCTGTTCTGCTATAGTGGCCCTGCTGACCACCTCTGCCAATGTGGCTGCCTTGAATATAGTTACCTTGGCCCTTACGCTAGGCCGAAGGCCACGCTCAAACTTGCGTGCCCTTCAATACTCAGTATCCACCATATAAAATGCATATACAGATAAACTGAGAAACTCCTGGTGGTACTCTGCCACCGTCATGGTACCCTGTACTAAAGATAGAAAAGCTTGTGTCTGGTGCTCCTTCTCCTCCTCAGGAAAATAATGTTCCAGGAAGGTAGCTGAGAACTGCTCCCAAGTCATGGCAGTCCTCTCTCCTTCTGGAATAAGTGCTCGTTGTTTCTCTATCACCTCCCTCCATTTACCGGCATCATCGATCAGTTGTGATGTGGCCAGTAAAATCTTGTGAGCATGACTCGTGATATTCAATAAATTCAGAATCTGTGAAATCTTCTTCAGCCAGTTTTCCGCTCCGACAGCCCCTTCCTCCCCTTGAAGTAAGGAGGGCGCTATTGCTGGAAGTCCCTAACCATGCTCCTGTCATTGTTTTCCTTGGTGGTTCCATTCTCATTCAGGTGTTGTTGAAGCACCGAAGTGACCACCTCTTGAACCAAATTTTGCAATTCAGGAGGCACCACCGGTATATTCACACTGCTTTGTGCCTCCTCCTCTTGGAGGGATGGTTGTTCCTCCTCATGGTGCGATTGTCGTTCCTCCTCATTTCGAGGGTGTTCTACCTCCTCTTCACCCCCATTTGGGTTTTGTCGGGTATTTCTCCTTGGTCTTCCCCTTAGAGCCATTTTTCCCTAAGCCATAAAAAAATATCATGACCTAGTTTTTTCATCATAAAATTTGCATTTCCTAATTTTGGGAAGAGTTCCAAATAAGCACTCTTGATTTTTGCTTTGTTTTTGGGGAAATACATCCTATGTTGCTATATTTGATAATCCGGTTATTTTGACTGTACTTCCTTTGCTATCATCCGTCTGAGTCTAACGAAGTAAATTAATGCACGAGACTGGATTAATTTACCCCGAAAGATTCAATGTTTCGGGTTCGCTCTGATACCAACTGTAACGCCCCGCCCTTTTTCACTCGCTTCTTCCTGTAAATTCAGAGTCTATTTTTTTTTTTATAACAGAGTAGAGTGATAGAGCGCGGGACGTCACGACGAGAGCTAAGTCCGAACTTCCAAAATCCGACCCTTAACTGGCCAACCCTATGTGTGCATGGACCAAGTCCACAAAATGGTTCACACATAATAATATCAACTTGCGGAATAAAAATCATAACTACGGAATCATAACATGCGGATAATAATAGAACCAAGTTCTATTCCATTTAGATAGCAAAGTACGTCAAGTCCTTAATCATCATTCAGATATCATAATTATCAAAATAAACATCCGACCATCTAAGTTATTACATTCCGAAATCTAGATACTCAAATACAAGTTCATGAGTAACTTTTATTCAAAACATATAAAATAAATCATCCAAGCTCCTATGCCTGGCCCTCCTTGCGTTCATCGTTTCCCTGATTTCCTTTATCACCAACTAGGGTAGAAGTAGGGCATTAGAACAACGCGCCCAGTAGTTATTCCAGTTACGACTAACACATGGTTAGTACAAAACATACATTATAGCATAATATCCAAAACCATGTAAAACCATGCCATGCAATGATGACAAATGCAATGAGTCCCACCCATCACATGTACATAAAAGTACGACCACATAGGTCTTCCGAAAGCCCCGACGGAGTGTGGACCCTCCAGATTCTTCCTGATGGAAAAGCACATCAAGGTACCGCACAAAGGTTTTTCGGACGCCCTGACGGAGTATGACCCCTCCGGTTACAAATCCTCCACCCCATGCCATGCATGATATGCCAATGAAACACATGCTATTTTATAACATAAACATAGCATTTAAAATCACAATTTGAAACCTATCCAACACATGATATTTTATCATATAAATAAAGCATTTAAAAATCATAATTTGAAACATATACTTTGCAGCATAAATTCATCAAAAACAAGATAAACACAATGTACATAAAGCATAGTTTCAAAGAGGTGGAATCCTACCAAAGACCGTTACATGTCCTTGCGTCTTTCGTCCGGTAACTGCTCACGATCGTAAACACATTGTGAGGTCCTGTTACCTTATAATATAACAATTAATCATAACCAAGTCCTACTTGATTTTCAATGTTCTAAGTCCATAAACAAAACCCCATGGGGTTCGGCCATACACCATGGCCGAACCCATGGTCTAATCTTTAGTTAATTGCAATAATGCCATTGTTCATAACCATAGCCATTTTCCTCGCTTAGGTTCCAAAGTAATCCATACTTACTTCTTTAATCCAAACACATAGTCCAATAAATAATTCATGGGGTTCAGCCATACACCATAGCCGAACCCTATGTCCAATATTTCCATATATTTACAAGATTGCCATTGATTCCATCAACTTATGTTTGAGTTCCAAAACATAGTTCCATTAATTCTACGTAATTACCAAAATGCCATCCATGGCTAACTTAACCCATCATCCAATCCTTTCAAACATTAAAATCATAAATTATTCCCCATGTGGTTCGGCCATACACCATGGCCGAACCCATGGTCCTTCATTCTAGACCTTATTTACGAAATTGCCATTAGCCTAATTATTTCCAACCTTCTATTCATTAACACATAAACCTAAACTCATTCAATAGCAATTCCATAATTAACAAGTCCACAATTAGATAATTTCCAAATTTAGCATGCAACTTCCATAATTAAAAATCATCTTCCATAAATAAACTCTAGTGGGGTTCGGCCATACACCATGGCCGAACCTCACCCAATTGAGACAATCCATTCACTTTCTAATTTAATATAACTTCCATAAATAAAAGTTTTCTAATTTAGCAACCTCCTTCCATAAATAGAAACCTTCCCATTTTAATCTCCTCCTTCTGTTTTTAGAAGGTTTCCAAATTTAATAAACAACTCCATGGGGTTCGGCCATACACCATGGCCAAACCCTATGGTTCATATTCTTTAGAAATCATCTTCCATTTAATCCCTTTCCAAAATACATAACATTAACATCAAACTATTATTTAAAATTAACCAATCCAACTCCATGGGGTTCGGCCATACACCATGGCCGAACCCTATGGTTCTTTAATTTCTTTGGAAATCGTACATTACCATTCATCCATTAATTTGTCCTTCCATGGATCTAAAACCATCAACCATACATCCATTTAAAAATAAATCAATGTTCTTTCCATAAGATTCATCCTTCAAAACCCCTTATTAAACATGTCTTTCCATGGAGTTCGGCCATGCAATATGGCCGAACCCTATGGTTCTTTCTTTCCATTAAAATTCATCAAACCATCTCCCAATCTTCTTCCATGGGGTTCGGCCAAACACCATGGCCGAACCCTATGGTTCTTTTATTTCAAAATAAATTTATTAGATAAGATACTAACCGTTTCCGATTTCTTGCTCTTCCAATCCTTCTCCTTTCTTCTTAATTTTTCCAAACCAATAACACCTCTTGCTGGCTGCCTTCTTTTTCCCCTTGCTCTTGCCGTGAATGAGAACTTGAGAGAGGGAGAGAGAGAAATAAAATTCGGCTATGAAGGGTGTAAAACTGTTTGCCCTTGTCCTCCTCTCCTTTTATAATCTTCCCTTGGTCCTATAATTAGAAAGTGCTTAAGATAGTCAACCCCTTTAGGCCGTACGCCCCTTGTTTATTTAATTGGGACTTGCCGACCTTGGCTTCCCATATTTGGAATGTGCTATGCGCATATCACTAATCATAGCCTAAGCAATCTTTTAATTTAGACACTTCTTTATTTAATTTAAGACAATATGCATACCCTTTTTTTTTAAAAGATCCCATGCCCTTATCATAGATATGAATTTCTCTATACACGGCCATGCATTATTATCTCCTTCCTTATTTATATAATATTGCAATACCAAATTAAATTCAACTCCACTTAATTTTTATTGAAAACAATTCCAAAATCGTTGGGTCCTAATTGGGCCAAGGACCCAACTCTGGACCCAATTTAAGATCCTTAACTAATGTTCACAAATTAAATGGATTATTTTCATACAAAATAATAAATTGAAAATTCAGGGTGTTACAGTGATCAGAGACGAGCATAGGAGCTTGAATGTGTTAATTTATAATTTGATTAAGTTACTTATGGACTTGTAATTTGAGTAGCTAGAATTCGGGCATGTAATAACTTAGATATTTTGCTATTGTTTGAATGGTTTATGTTGGATATTCTAGTTGAGATATTTATGGTTAAAGACTTGAACTACTTTGCTATCAAAAAATGTAATAGAGTTAGGTTCTATTATAATCCGCAGTTTATGTTTAATTCTGCATGTATATATATTAGTACGTGTGAACCGTATCCGTGGACTTAGTCCATGCTCACGTATGGTTGGCCAGTTAAGGGTCGGACTTTAGAAGTTCGGACTTAGCTCGCTCTCTATCACTCTTTGTTTATTTATTTTTTTTAAAAATAGACTTTGATTTTCGGAAAGTGAGTGAAAAAGGGCGGGGCGTTACAGTTGGTATCAGAGCGAAACGGGAAGGTTGAATCTTTCGAAGTAAGATTAAGATGGTTTTATGTCTCATTGACAGATAAGAATCCCAACTGACTGACTCTTCAAAGTCCGCTGCACGAGGGCCAGATTAATTTACTTCGCTAGACTCAGACTGAAACATTCAATCTGAGAACAACAAGAATGATAGCAAAGGAAGTACAGTCAAAATAACTGGATTTATCAAATATAGCAAATTAGGATATATTTCCCCGATATACCCAAACTGAGAAACAAACAATAGATACTTAGGAAATTTCCTCAAAAACGAAGAAAAACCAAGAGTGCTTATTTGGAAATTTCTCCAAAAGTATGAGAATACAAAGTATATGAGGAAACTAAGTCAATAATGTTTTCAATGACTTGGAAAAATGCCTCCAAAGAGAAATACCCGACAAAACCAAAAAGGGAAGGAAAAGGAGGTACAAAAGTCTCAACATGAAGAGGAGGAACAACACTCTTGACATGAAGAGAAAAAACAACATTCTCAACATGATGAACAACCATCCCATCAGGGGGAGGAAGAACAACACAGCGTGAACATACCCGTGGTTCCTCCGGAACTACAAAACTTGGTTCAAGCTGTGGTTACTTCTGTTCTTCAACAGCATCTGAACGAAAATGCGACCACAAGCGACGCCAATGACAGGAGCATGGTCAGGGATTTCCAGCAACAACGCCCTCCTTACTTCGAAGGGAAAGAAGGGGCTGTCAGAGCGGAAAACTGGCTGAAGAAGATTACACAGATCCTGACTCTATTGAAGATCACGAGTCATGAAGACAAGATATTACTGGCCACATCACAACTGGTTGATGATGCCGGTAAATGGTGGGAGGTAATAGAGAAACAGCGAGCGCTTCTTCCAGTAGGAGAGAGGACTATAATGACTTGGGAGCAGTTCTCAGCTGCCTTCCTGGATCATTACTTTCCCGAGGAGGAGAAAGAGCGCCAACTCAAGTTTTTCTATCTTTGGTACAAGGTACCATGACGGTGGCAGAGTATCACCAGGAGTTCCTCAGTCTATCCTGTTATGCTTTTTATATGGTGGATACGGAGTACCGAAGGGCTCACAAGTTTGAGCGGGGCCTACGGCCAAGAATTAGGGCCAAGGTAACCATATTCAAGGCAGCTACATTGGCAGAGGTGGTCAGCAGGGCCACTATATCGGAGCATGAGATGTCTGAGATAGTGCAGTTTGACAACCGCCGAGGTCAGAGTGGGAGGGGTACATTTCAGCCCAACAAGAAGTTCCAACCGAACTTTAGTAGACCCTCACCTTCTATCGAGTCAACAGGGGGCTTTCGTCCCAATCATCCCTCCCCATCAGCATCAGTCTCACAAGTTCCCCGGGGGGTGAACAACTGCTTCCATTGTGATCAGTCGGGTCATTTCAAGAGGGAATGCCCACAGCTCAGCAGACCCTCTTATTCCAGAGGTTCATTTCGGCCACCAGCAAGACCAGTTAATTCATGAGGAGGCAGGACATATAATCAGGCGGGACGGGGGGCCAAACCCTACCGGATCTGGACGGTTGCTTACTTTAGCTCCTCCAGCATCAGTGGATCATTCTGTGATTCAAGGTATGGTTGTAGTCAGTAGTTCCCACGCCTTTGCTTTATTTGATTCTGGAGCATCCCACTCCTTCATATCTGCTGCATTCATAACTGCTACTGGAACATTAGTACAAAAATTGTCCACATCACTCACCATTGTATCCCCCGTGGGAGACACATCATTAGGGTTTATATGCACAGCAGTGAATACTGAGCTCGCTGGACTCAGATTTGAGTTCAACTATCTGGTACTCAATATAACTGAGTACGACATCATCTTTGGTATGGACTGGTTGGTTAGTTTTCAGGCCAACATTGATTGCTATCGCCGCAGGGTGACATTTTGGTCACCCGAGGGAAAACAATATATGGTGCGTACTGACAAACAAAGCAGACTGCATGAAGGGTTGAATCATCTGGTATTGAATAGTATCAAAATAAACAAGGCACCGGTGGCTGAACTTTCAGCAATAGTAAAAGACTACGTGGATGTATTCCCAAAAGAACTCCCTAGCTTGTCACCCATGAGGGAGATTAATTTTGAAATCAAGTTATACCCTTGTACTTCTCCAGTGTCATTACCTCATTACCGGATGGCACCAGCTGACATGTCTGAGCTAAAGAAACAGATTGATGAACTGCTCAGATCGGGATGCATCCGGAACAGCACATCGTCTTGGGGAGCTCCGGTATTATTTGTGAAGAAGAAGGACAGTACACTCTGAATGTGTGTGGATTACCGAAAACTGAACCAGTTGACAGTCAGAAACAAGTATCCTCTACCCAGGATCGATGATCTATTTGATCAACTTAGAGGTTCCAGCCATTTCTCTATGATTGATCTGATGTCCGGATACCATCAAATCCGGGTTAGGGAGGAGGACATAGAGAAGATAGCCTTCAGAAAGCGGTATGGACTATATGAGTTTGTAGTCATGCCATTTGGACTCACCAATGCACCGACTGTGTTCATGGATTTAATGAACAGGATCTTCCGTTCTTACTTGGACCAGCTCGTGATTGTATTTATTGATGACATCTGATCTATTCCAAAGTCAGGAGGAACATGTTGAGCACTTGCGAATAGTTCTGGACACCTTGAGGAAGAACCAGTTATATGCCAAAGCAAGCAAGTGCGAATTTTGGCTATCTAAGGTCAACTTTTTGGGGCATGTTATATCAGCAGAAGGTATAGCCGTGGATCAGGGTAAGGTGGCGGCAGTGAGAGATTGGAAAGCACCGAAAAATGTGACTGAAATCCGTAGCTTCTTGGGTTTGGCTGGTCATTATCGGAAGTTTATCATGGACTTCTCCAAAATTGCATCTCCACTTACTCGACTCACCCAGAAAGGAGTCAAATATGAGTGGTCAGATTTGTGCAATCGGAGATTTGAGGAGCTGAAGGAGAGACTTACAACTGCTCCTATCTTAATTTTACTAGAAAGAAGCAAAGGTTATGAGGTACAATGCGATGCTTCAGGAGAGGGACTGGGGTGTTCTCTCAGTCAAAGTTAGCATGTGGTGGCATATGGTTCAAGACAATTGAAAATACATGAACGCCTCTATCCCACACACAATCTAGAACTAGCCGGAGTGGTCTTCGCTCTCAAAAGCTGGAGACACTATCTATATGGCGAGAAGTTTGAAGTGTTTTCAGATCATAAGAGCTTGAACTACTTGTTTGATCAGAAAGAGCTCAACCTGAGGCAGCGCAGATGGATGGAATATCTGCAGGATTGTGAGTTCGAGCTTCAATATCACCCTGGCAAGGCGAACAAGGTGGCAGATGCCCTCAGCCGCATATCACATGCATCAGTGGCATGTTTGATCAGGACAGAATGGGAGATGTTGAATACCATTCGAGAGTTCAATTTATATATCAGTAACCATGGGAGTATGTACAATTTGATCATACAGTCCAACATTGTTACCAAGATTGAACAGGAGCAGCGAATAGACCCGGAAGTGGAGGAGATATGGGCTAAGATGTCTACCGGTGAGGTCCTACCGGAATGGGAATTACGACCAGGACAGGGTCTTGTATTCCGACGTAGGATATATATACCTAAGAGCTGTAGAAAATAGTTACTGATTGAGGCACACCAAACCAAACTCTCCATTCATCCGGACAGCACCAAGATGTATCACGACCTAAAGAGACACTGGTGGCATGGACTCAAACGAGATGTGGCAAAATTTGTTGCGCATTGCCTAACCTGTCAGCAGGTTAAGACGGAACATCAGAAGCCATCAGGGTTACTCAAACCCTTACCAGTGCCGGAGTGGAAATGGGAACACATTTCCATGGATTCTGTGACGGGGTTGCCAAGGTCCTCAAAGGGCAACGATGCGATATGGGTTGTGGTAGACCGATTGACTAAGTCTGCACACTTTATTCCCATTAGAATGACAGATTCATCTGAGACCTTGGGTCGAAGGTATATCAAGGATATCATTAGGCTACATGGTATTCCCCGGACTATTGTGTCCGATAGAGATGGCCGATTCACCGGCAGAGTGTGGCAGAGCATGCAGTTGGCCATGGGAACAGATCTACTGACTAGCACAGCATTCCATCCACAGACTGATGGGCAGTCTGAGAGGACAATACATACATTGGAGGATATGCTGAGAGCATGTATGCTAGATTTCAAGGGTGGATGGGAGGATCACTTGCCGCTAGTAGAGTTTTCATACAACAACAGTTATCAGGCAAGCCTCCAGATGGCTCCATTCGAGGCTTTATATAGTAGACCTTTTAGGTCACCAGTGTGCTGGACAGAGGCCGGTGAGCCTGCACTAATTGGACCTGAGTTAGTCGTAGAGACTACAACACAGATTCAGTTGATATGGCAGCACCTACTTGTTGCACAGAGTCGTCAGAAGAGCTACGCTGACAAGAGGAGGAGGTTCCTTGAATTTGAGGTGGGGGACATGGTGTTTTTGAAAGTCTCACCACAAAAGGGACACATGAGATTTGGAAAGAAGGGGAAACTGTCACCTAGATATGTGGGACCGTTTCAATCATAAGGAGGATTGGGGAAGTGGCTTACCAACTGGCACTCCCTTCACAGTTGGCATCTTTGCACGATGTGTTCCATACATCTATGTTGAGGAAGTACAATCTTGATCCCTCACATGTACTGAACGTACAAGACATAGAGGTACAAAGCGACGTGACCTACGTCGAGAACCTTGTCCGACTGGTGGAGACAGAACAAAGGGTATTACGAAACCGAGCGATTCAGTTCGTCAAGGTGGTATGGGATCGACATGGTAATGAGGAAGCCACTTGGGAATTAGAATCAGAGATGAGGACAGCTCACCCTGAGTTATTTATGTAAATGTTTGAAACCCTACTTCGCTCTATTTTCTGGATGAAAATTTTAAAAAGAGGGTTGTATTGTAACACCCCGGATTTTTAAGTTATCAATATATATAAAATTTGCCCATTTAAATTGTGAATTATTGGATATGGAACTTAGATGGGTAAATTGTTGGGTCAATTTCCCAAATAAGACCCAACGGATGGTGGTTATGTTTCAATTGAATTAAATGGGTGAGATGTATTTAATTGGGTCAAGATTGTTAATTGGGTCAAAATGCCCAATTGGGACCCAATGGGTCGTGGTTGACTTGGTTGACCACCAAGTGCGTTCAAGTTTACATTAAGTGGGGTTGAATTAAATTGGAAATGGAATCAAAGGATTGAGTTAATTTCAAATGAGTTAAATTAAAGTGGTGAGTTGAATTAAAGAGTGAGGGAAGTGTGAAGATGAAGGGTTGTTGTTTCAAAAAAACCAAACCAAGGGTTACACGTTGGAAGTGTGGGAGTTTCATCTCATGGATGAAACCCCCAAAATGAATCGTGAATGGGAAAGTGACCGTTTGGTGTTGTTACACAATCCAAGCCAAAGCATACCATTGGGCAAATGGGAGTCGCACCCCATGGATGAAACCCCCAAATGGGACATTAATGGAGAGGTAGCGGTTTTGTGTTGTTACACAAGCCAAGCCAAGGCTACACCGTTGGAGCCTTGGGAGTTTCATCTCATGGATGAAATCCCCAAGTGGAATATTAAGGAGGGAGGTAAATAAGAATGGGAGTTACACAAAGGGTTTCACCAAAGGCATCACCCTTGGCCGACCACCCTAATTGGAACAAAACAAGTTGGTTTTCATCTCACTCTCTCCCTCTCCCTCTTGGTTGTTTCTCTCCCTCAAACCCTCCCTTGGCCGACCACTCCTCAAGACAAAAGACTTAGAGCTTCATCTCAAGGTTCTCTCCCTATCACTCAAGGCCGAACTCTCTCTCTCTCTCTCTCAAGCTCTCACTCTCGGCCAAAGGATTAAGAAGGAAGGAGGAAGAGGCTAAGGAAGGAAAGGAGCAAGAAGGAGTGAAAGAAACCGGAGGAGTCGCGGAACCGGTAAGTGCTCGATAAATTTTATAAATAAGAAAAGAGGGTCAAAGGTCAAGGACATGGTTCGGCCATTGCATGGCCGAACCCTAATTTTATTATGGATAAAAGACCCAATGATGAACCATAGTGTTCGGCCATGTTGTATGGCCGAACCCCATTGAAAGTTGTTTAGGAATTTATATGGGATCAAATGATGTTCAAGAGGAAGTAAGGAACCATAGGGTTTGGCCATGTTGTATGGCCGAACCCCATGGAAAGGATATTAGTGAATTATAATGGATTTAAAGAATGGAAAATCATAGATGAATGCTTATGATTTAAAAGGTTTTAAAGGATTTAAATGGATGTATGTATGAGAACCATCAAAGGACTTAATCTTGGTTGTATGATTTTTAAAAGAAATTAAGGAACCATAGGGTTCGGCCATGGTGTATGGCCGAACCCCATGGAGGTGTGTTAATAATTATTATGGGTTTTGAAGGATGAAAACCATGGAAGTTTATTGATGTTTTAAAAGGTTTAAAATGGAAGTTATGTTGATGGACTTTGGGATCGAAAAGGATGAACCTAAATGTATGGCCGAACCCCACACGGTGGTGTTGATGGACTTAGACATATTTGTAGATCAAATAGAACATGGGATTGATTGATTGGCATGTTATAAGGTAACGGGACTTCACAAGGGGTGTACAATCGTGAACGGGTTCCGGATGAAAGCGCAAGGACACTTTAGTGGTCTTTGGTAGGATTCTACCTCTTTGAAACAATGGGTTATGTATTATGGTTTAATCTCTTATTTTGATGGTTTATGTTGTTAAAATGTTATATTTCAAATATGAGGTTTTTATGCTATGAGTATTCTATTATGTAGGATATGGACATATACATCTCATGCATGGCATGGGAGGGATGTTTCTAACTGGAGGCTACGCTCCGTTGCGGCGTCCGTAAGGCATTCGTAGGATGACCTTGGTGTGCATTATCCATCAAGAAGTAACCGGAGAACACACTCTGTCGGGGCGTCCGGCAAATGTGGGGATACCTTGTTGAGGAGAATTCCATCAAGAGGATATATGTACTTGTGATGGGTGGGACTCATTTCATTTGACACCGTGGCATGGCATAGTTTTTATATGGTTTTGATAATATGTTATTATATATGATTTGTACTAACCATGTGTTAACCCTATTTGGAGTACCTACTGAGCGCGTTGTCTAACGCCCTACTTCTACCCTAGTCGATGACACAGGAAATGAAGGGAACGATGAGTGTGATCGGAGCCAAGCATAGGAGCTTGAATGTGTTTAATTTATAATTTGATTAAGTTACTTATGGACTTGTAATTTGAGTAGCTAGAATTCGGGCATGTAATAACTTAGATATTTTGTATGGTTTGTATGGTTTATGTTGGATATTCTAGTTGAGATAATTATGGTTAAAGACTTGAACTACTTTGCTATCTAAAAATGGAATAGAATTAGGTTCTATTATAATCAGCAGTTTATATTTAATTCCGCATGTATATATATATTAGTATGTATGGTTGGACAGTTAAGGATCGGACTTTAAAAGTTCGGACTTAGCTCGCGTCGTGACGTCCCGCTCTCTATCACTCTTTGTTTATTTAAAAAAAAAAAAAAACTAAACTCTGATTTTCAGGAGGAGAGTGAAAAAGGGCGGGGCATTACAGAAACCGCATACGCGGCACAGTATAGATGTGCTACAGTGAGACGGGAAAAGAGGGTTTTAAAAGGGGAGTTAAGGTTAGGGTTTTCGAAGGGGTTTGGAACCTTCTTTTTTCCTTTTTTAAAAGGAACAAAAATTAAACCTCGGGCCTTTTTTAAAAAATATTTGAACTAGGTAAAACTCGAATATTGAACGTTGAGGGAGAAAACATGGGGTTTTTAAAATGTTTTGGCATGATAATACATTAAATAATTTAAATTACCAAAATGCCCTTCGAGTATTCGAACTCGAAATCGAGAAAACTGAGGCCCAACGTGGAGCCCACACTCACTCCCATTGCTACTAAGGCCCTAAAATCCCGAAAAATTGGGTCGGGTCGTTACAGACCTGGAGTTTGAAAGGAACAAAAGCTCGAGAAAGACTGCTAAGACAGAGCTTCACACTATTTTTGCAAACTGAGAAATTAATTTTGCAATTTTGTTTTATATCTTCTATGTATTTTCATCTCAGCTTTGTATTTTAATTCTTTCATTTAATAAAGTGAAGTATTCATTTATAAACCTGAAACATCCAAGTTCTAAAAATTCTTTTGTGATTATTTCACTTTTAATTTCAAGTTGACAACTGTTGTTTATTTAATTAAACATGAGCACATGCAATAGTTAGGATCTTGATTGTAAATGTTGAATCTTGATTACTAAGATTTAACTTAATTAAATTAAAATTAGTGAATCTTGTTTTTATTAGTGAGTATGAATTGTATTTTAGATCTTTACGTGGATTTCAGATCTAGGATTTCACTTTATTTATACATTTTGGGCGATGAATGGTCTATTCCAAACAACCAACCTTTACGTTACTGCATTTTTATTTTCAGTCATTTATTTTCTTGCAATTTAATTTTTTGTCTTTTAATCATGTTAGATTCCATGTTTGTTGTATAATTTTGTTCTAACTTAAGTCTTCTATGTTTTCTTCAATTTAAATTCATTAATTCATGTTATTTTTTTATTCATTTAATTCTATGAAATTATACTCTCTCTCAAAATTCATTTAATTTAAGATTGGAGATGTGGTATTTTAATCTTATAACTTGTAATTTTGATCATGATTAATATTATCATTTAATTCACCATTTTAATTCAAGGACAATTAATTCCCACATCTTATTTGCTGATTTTCTAAGATAGATATATAACTCATATAAAGGTTCTATTTCTTGAAAATAATTCTTTTTAAAAGAACACAAATTTAATTTTAATTCATATATTTTGAGATTTTCCATTGGGTTCGACCTCGCTCTCACATTTCTATACTTTACATGGTTCGTGCCCTTGCGAGATTTACAAATTTATAACATCAACACTATACATCCTTGTAGGCATTGATAATGTATAAAAGTGGGTCGAATCGGTGGCATGCAAAACAATGATCACAATGTTGTCATCTGTTTCATGAAAGAAACCATTTTCTCTATTTTGGTGTTCCACGAACCATCATTAGTGATGGAGGAAAACACTTTTGTAGTCGCCTATTCAAAAAGTTGATGAAATCATATGGGGTGATGCATGAGGTCGATACTCCATATCACCCGCAAACAAGTGGGCAAGTGGAAATTGAAAATAGATGATTAAGCATATCCTTGAGAAGACAGTTAATCCAACTTGGAAAGATTGGTCTTCCAGACTCACTGATGCACTATGGGTATATCGAACTGCTTTTAAAACACCCATAAAAATGCCACCCTCTCGCTTAGTTTATGGGAAAGATTGTCATCTTCCAGTTGAGAAAGAGCACAGAGAATATTGGGCTATCAAGCGTTTTAATTTTGCTCTAGATCCAGCTAGACAACACAGAAAGCTCCAACTAAATGAGTTGGAAGAAATAAGAAATGAAGCTCATGACACAGCTAGAAACTACAAAGACCGGATGAAAGTGTTTCATGATAAACACATTCTTAGGAAATTGTTTACTGTTGGTCAAAAGGTCGTGTTGTACAATTCTCGGTTGCGTCTCTTCCCTGGGAAATTGAAATCTAAATGGTCCGTTCCGTTCATTTTTACATCTGTATTCCCACATGGAACAGTTCAGATCCAGCATCCTAAGAATGGTAATGTTTTAAAAGTCAATGGTTATCGATTAAAATCATTTTTAGAGTATCACAATCCAGAGGCAGGAATTGAAGTCTTGTTCACTGATCCAATCTACCGGGATTGATAAGCAATCATTCATTTTACCCATACTAATTTTCCCTCATCCCCATTGTCATTTTACCCCAACATCCATTTTACCCATACCCATTTACCCACACCCATACATCAGCACCCATTACCCACCTACCCACTTGTCTATGTCTAAGTCAATTAGAGTCCTTAGTTTCTATTTTAGTTGAGTCAGTCTAGACTAGGAAATCATATATCATTTCATGCACATCCCAAGGTATGTCTAAACCTTGATTGTTTGTTTTCTAAAATATTTCTTCTTTTACACTTGGTCAGTGTAGATTAGGAAACATGGAGGACAATGTTCAATTTAAGTTTGGGGGTACTGAGCTCATAAGGTCACACATCATCGTAAAAGAAATATTTTAAGGGAGAGTAACTTCAAACTGAAACCCCTTAAAAAAAAAAATTCAACATCTATCATCCATCTTTGTCTTTGTCACCAACAGACGTTAAAGAACTGGATGAGGTCATGCACGTAGACGGTCGAGTTTTAGTCTTCGCATTATGTTTGTCTAGAAGACATGTTCTGTTAGACTTGTGTAGGAAAATCATTTTCTTAGCTATGAGGGTGAGGAAGCTAGAAATCAAAGAGGAGAAACCCAGACCTCTATGTGATCGAAGCCTCTGGCTGTAAAAAGGAAAGTTAAGAGGCTAGGTATCTGTCACAAATGTGGACGTGGAAATTGCAATGGAATAATATCTGATCAAGGAGTCCGTTGTGTGACAGAAGCAAAGCATAGACTCGTAAGCACGAATATGCAGATTTATTTGGATTTAATCAAAGGTAGAGTAAGTCCGGAAAGACTGACACGCCTTGAACTCCAAAGAAATGTTGATTTTCAATTATCGGCCTATAAACGTCATGACAATCAGACGTTAAACGAGTCATAATTTTGCTTAGAGGAAAATAGACAGAATTATTTTTAGAGAAGAGTAAGTTAAGACTGAGACTTCTTGGGGCTTAAACACTATCAAATTTAGTTTAAAAGAGATTATCATGACGATCTGACGTAAAAAAAGTCACATTTTTGGCATTAAGACATGAATAAAAATCTTTTTATCATACTTTTTCGGAAAGATTTTTATAAGATTTATACTTGGAAACATTTGTACAAAGCCATATTAAGTTTACTCTGAAAAAGAAAAATGTTCATGAGTCACGTGATCACTAGAGGAATACTATTAAAGACTTAAGCCTTGTGACCTTTAGTTCCTTTCGATTTTTTTGAGGGTTATAAGTACATTCCAAATTATTTTGATAAGAGCATTAAGTGGTTGTTGATCTCATTATCCTTTGATTTGGTCATACTACTAAGAACATCATCAAATTTGGGTTATTACACTTGAAATTTTTTTGAATTTATTTGAAGCAACGAATCACTGTATGAAGCTTAGGATATATGCCATTTTTGGATCCTTTGAGCATTCAAGCCAACCTATTTTGGTCATTTATCTTGATAGTTCCCATTTGAGTTTTATATAGCTTATTTTGTTGATAGCCATGTTTACCATACCCAACTCCGGTTGTGGAGTTTGAGCCTCATTGAAATATTTGTGACCTATTCTAGAGCTCAGAAAAAGTTAAAGATGAATTTTTCATTGGGATGGTACTCTTAGAAAAAAAATTATATATATATATAGCATCAAAAAAAGAAAGGGAACATCCAGATATCAAAAGAAGGATGTGAAAAAGAAAAGAATAGAAAAAAAGAAAGAAATATTGTGAAAAGTGCTGAAAAAATAGAGGAAGAAATATTCCATTTCACATCATGAAGATCTCTAACTTTTTCTGTTCAAAGTATTTTTTTTAGCCTTATTATCCTTCTTTGATATGACCATATCCCAAACCACGTTTCATCCCACTAGGAAGTCCTATTGATCCTAAGTCAAAATATTGTATTTTATGTAGACAATAGAGGTAGAAAAATGATGGTGTTTGACTTAACATTCTCAGGAAAGTGGCATCCATTCAGGAGATCTATCTATTTAATTTCTTTAATCTGTAACGTCTTTTCTAAATATATATGTGAGATATTTTGATTTGAATACATAAACTCCGCTCACATATACCTTTGAGAGAAAATAAACCCAAACCTCTGAGCGTTAATCCTTCTGATAGATATATCTGTGAGGTTTGAAGTCAAACCACATTTTCCAAAGGTGGTTACAAAGCTTGTGTGTGTTTGGATAAAGAGGGTTATCTTAATATTTGGCTAAGTGTTGAGTCTAAAAATCTTACATTTTTACCCTGTAATTATGATTAAGTTAGCCTTAATTTTATATATAAAAGATACGCTTAATGGTTTTCTCTAGTTTTGTAGATAAAAAGATGGAAAAACAGGAGTCTTGCATAAAACAGTGGATAATTGCCAGAAGAGAGCTTAAAATGGAAATTTTAGATTTCATAATTAATTTATGCCACTTTAGGGTTGTTTTTTATGTAAATTGGATAATCTAGATCCATTTATGAGAGTCTAGATTTATTCAATATTTAGAATTTTAGTGGTATTGATTAATTATTTAATTTTAAGAGGACCAAAGTCTGCAATTAAAAGGCCAAGAGTTGAAATCAAGATCCATGGGCCAGAGATCCACTGGAATTGGGCCAAGCTTTACTCCAAATGTTAGACACTAGGCCAGGCCAAGCACTTCAGGTGCATTTCCCAATGTGGCTAGGCCAGAGTGAATTCAACCCCAGCAACCTTAAGTCCAAGTCTTCAATTTAAGTCCAAGTCCAATTTAAAAATCCAATGCTCCAGGTACAAATCCAAGTTTACCAACCCTAAACCCAAATCCATTTTAAGTCCAAACCCAAAAGCCCATGTCCATGACCCATCTTACCCAACCAATCTTAACCATCCAATTTCCAATCTCCCATCCATATCATCCATTAACCCAATCAACCAATCCAAACCATTCACTTCATGCATCTCATTTATCTCATGCATTTCATATCATCAAACCCTAGAGCTACTTAGTCAATCCAACCCGTTCATGCATCATGATTAGATTTAGGACATCCAAACCATTCATCATATAGATTAACATTAGGTTTAGGATCACCCATGCACCATCTATCCATCCATCCACTTAGATCATCCATCATGCATCATAGCCATTAGATCTAGGCCAATTAATCCTAGCCCTCCATTTCATGTTTCATCTCATTAAAACCCTAGGCATCTCATTAAATCCTAGAATTTAGGTGTTCATGCACATATCCTATCCATATCACACGACACACACAATCTTAGGAAGCCTCATGCGCATGCAACCTTAAGAAAATCCCTATTCTTTCTCCCCACTCCATTCCACCTCACCCAATCTTATCCCTCCATGCCTTGCTCGATTTTTATACTATAATTTCTCCATGCACTTAGACAAAAGTCCATCCAAATACACTCCTACACACCTCATCATCCCAATCCTCCATGCTTCACACGATTTTTAACTATCTCCTTCCTATCCCATTTGAATTTCATAGGTCAACCCTTCACCTCATCATCTCATCATCTCATCCATTCATTCGTCCATCCATTTAATCTTAGCCATCCATGTCATTTCACAACCCAAAACCCTAAAACACCAAGCCAAATTCAACCAAGCCACATCCAATCCCTAATTTCTCTCATTCCTTTCTTTCTTCCCAAGACATCTTAGCCACCAAGTAACCAATACACAATAAATTCGGCCATAACACTAGGAAGCCCTAATTTTCTATCTTTTAATCCTAGACACCCATGTTAAGTTAGATCTAATCCCAACCTTTCACCAATTAACTTAAACGTAAATTTAATCTTAGCTATCCATTCAATCCCAAGTCCTATAAATAGCCCAGTAACCCACATACCAAACTCGAATTTGACTCTAGAGCCAAAGAGGACCAAATGATTGAAGAGAAGACCAAGAGAAAACCAAGATAAGACTCAAGGATACACATAGAATTCGAATTTTACAGTGAGTTTCTTTTGTAATTTCAATTTCCAAATATCTTGTATTCAATCAATCCCGTATTTAATTTTTCCAATAAATAATCAAAGGACAACCCGTTTAGAATGTTGAAACATCCAATTTCTAAATTCCTTTTATGATTGTCTTTGATTCGATTTTAAGATTGTATGCTTTAATTATTTAATCGGACATGAAATAATTAGGACTTAGATTAAGATTGTTAGATCTAAGTTACTAAGGTTTGGTTTTATAATTTAAAGTTTACGTGAATTTCAAATCTAGGTCGTTTGTTTGTTTAAATATTTTTGGTGATGAACGGTCTTTTCCAAATAACCACCTTTTACGTTACTGTATTTTTATTTCTATCATTTATTTTTCTTGCCAATCTATTTTTCATGTTTATTTGCTTGACTTGAATGTTGTATTTTAGTTTTCTTTTTAAATCTTTAATTCTTTTAAAGTGTATTTATTTCATGTATTAAGAACCTCCCTAACAACTTGATTAACTAGTTAGGATTAAATTTAATTAGAACTAGATTTTGTGAATTAGGATGTGTGGTGAGATTGTTTATAAACTCTTAATTAAAACATTATTTTAATACTTTTAATCAGTGCTCTAAAATTGTAGATCTATTTATTTGATTGACGATTTGATTAGTTGGAAATATACTTTTAAAGATTAAAATTGATTTTTTATCCTAGATTTAATTATGAATTTTGGTTTTCTAAGAAACATAAAAATTGAGGCATGTGTATTCTGAATTTCATATATGTTGAATCTTTCCTTTGGCTTTGACCTCATATTCAATCGCTAAACTATGAATGGTTCGTACTCTTACGAGATTTACAAATTTAAAACATATCAACACTAAGCACACACTACACTCCAGGTATAAGCCTTGTAAAATGAATTTTAGAGTTGTATGATGCTTAGATCTTTTGTCTATATGTTTCTACTAAAGATGTTGACGTTTGTGGGTATCAATACTGCAAGCCCTCACGAGACTATAACTCGTCCGCTAGGGGAAACCTAGAGGTTTAAAGGCTTGTTGCATGCGCTAAATGCAAGTGAGAGAACTAGTGACAATGGTTTAGTCTAGGTTTAGTTTAGGATTTTTATTTTTGTTTTTAGAGTTTTTTTTTAGCTAGTTTTGCTCGAGGACTAGCAAAATCTATGCTTGGGGGTATTTGTTGAGACATGAAATGTAACGCCCGCCCCTTTTCACAGAAATCAGAGTCTATTTTTTTTTTTTTAATTAAAGAGTGACAAAGGGCGCGGGACGTCCCGACGCGAGTTAAGCCTGAGCTTCTAAAGCCCGGCCCTTAACTGGCCAACCCTACGTGTGCGTGGAACTAAGTCCACGAAGAACGGTTCACACGTAGAAGTAAGCTTGCGGAGTATTAAACTAAGTGCGGAATTATAATAGAAACTATCCTACAAATTTTAGATAGCAGGGAAGATACATCATTTAAATTACTAAATTACCTCAAATCATAATGTCCAAAAGTAAAATCCAAACCATAGCAAGAAATATAAATTTATACAGTCCGACGAGATAAATTACTCAAATTACATTTTCAAAATAAACTTAAGTAAACTATCTAGCCCGCTTCCCCAAGCTCCTATGCTTGGCTCCCGTCGCGTCCTTCGATTCCGACATCTCCTGCGTCATCTGCTAGGGTAGAAGTAGGGCGTCAGACAACGCGCCCAGTAGGACTCCGAGTAGGGCTAACACATGGATTAGTGATAACAAGCACATAGGTAATCATATAATGAAAAGTATAAAATGAATGTCATGCCATGGGTGTCTTATGTCATGTGTCCCACCCATCATCTATACCATCATGATGCCATATCCCCTTTGATGGAAAAACCTCATCAGGCTATCCCCATGTTTGCTTCTCGGTCGCCCCGACGGAGTATGGACTCCGGTTTCTTTATTTTCCCACCCATGTCATGCATGAGATGTAAATGCATTATGCTATGTAATATATATAACTCATAGCCTTAATATATATAACTCATAGCCTTAATATATAATGCATAACCTTAAAATATAATTCATATCATTAACATATAATTCATAGCCTTAAAACCCATCATAAGACAAATCATATAATTATCAAAATAAATCAAAGGAACCATCACCTAATCCATGGCTTACAAAAAGGTAGGAATCCTACCGAATACCGACTAGCGTCTCTTTACGTTTCCGTTCGATAATCCGGTCACCGATCGCGCACCGCTTGCGATGTCCGGTACCTTATTATACATTATCAATTAGACTCATGTTTTAATCATGTCTAAGTCCATTACCCAAGCCTTAGTGGGGTTCGGCCATACACCATGGCCGAACCCTACTAGTTAGGTTTGTGGGTTCCATTTAATCCTTTAACCATATTAATTTTGTGAGTTTAAAAACCAGCACCCTAGGCTTCATTTAGTCATACTTAAGGTCATAATAAAAACGTCTAAGTTCAAGTTCATCCTCCATGGGGTTCTTCGTTTTAGCCAATATTTACGGTTTTGCCACTACCTCTTTTCCATGGCTAATCACTCATTCATCCATGCATAATTAAGTCCATAATTGGTCATTAACTCAAATCCATCAGTGACCCATTTAATCATGCCATAACATCATTAAAACAGCCCTTTTTCTTAACTTAATCCTCATCAATTAAACACATACATAAACCCCTCCTTAGCCCATAAAATGACTTATAATTGAGTCATCATTCTTAGCCACATCTTGAGTCCATAATTGATCCATCAACCATGTCATAAGATCATTAACATCAGTCATTTAATTAACCTAATCCTTGTTCATTTAAACACATATATAGCCCCATAATTAGCCCATCAGTTGTCTTGTAAAATGGGTCATGGGTTCGGCCATACACCATGGCCGAACCCATGATGTCTTTCTCCCCATTTTACTTGGATCCATTCATAACATTTAGATCCACCATAATTCTTTCCATGAGGAGATTCCATCAAACATTTAAATCACCCCTTTGATCAACATTAGGTTCATCTCTTGAGCCCATCAAAACTACTAACATTCCCCATCATTTTTCCATACTTTACACCCCTTAGCATTACAAACACATCACCATAGGGTTCGGCCATACACCATGGCCGAACCCATGGTTCATGGTCCATTCCCATCTACCATTTTTTTGAGGCCATTAAAATCATTTACATATCCCATGATTTTTCTTATTTAAAACTCCTTTAAAAATCACCAACTTTTAATCATTTAAAACCTTAAAATCATTAACCACCCTCCATGTCTTCCATTCTTTAAAACCCCCATTCAATCACTTAATCACCCACCATGGGGTTCGGCCATACTACATGGCCGAGCCCTATGGCCCATGATTCCTTCCAAAAAAAATACATACATCCATGCTTAATCAATTTAACTACATAATGTCCTTAATCCATTTTTTTTTCTTAACCTAATTTACCCATTAGGGTTTGTCCTTCCTCACTTCATCTTTGGATGGATTTGAGATCCAAGGCCCATGATAATTTTTGGCCACCATCTAAGAAATGGATTCCATTTTTAAACCATAAAAAGAATCCAATATCTTGTTTAGAGATACTTACAATCAGACGGCTCCTCCGATTTTTCCTTCTCCTCTTTGATTCCTTGGCCTTTCTCCTTTTTCTTCTCCTTCGTTGGTCGGCCAAGATGAGCTTGATCAATGGTGTCCCCAATGCTTGGGTTCGGCTAAGATTGAATGGGTTTGAGAGAGGGAGAGGAGGAGAGGATAAGAAAAATGTCTAGCCTCCTTGGTCTTAAGGTGGTGATGGTTGGCCAAGCTTGATCTTTCCTTTCTTCTCTTCTTCTCTTCTAAGTTTTCTTCTTTTCTTCTCCTTGGAGGTGAGGGACGACAATGAGAGAGCATGAGAGGGAGAGAGTGAAATGAGAATTGGATTTGAGAGATGAGATGAAAACCATCTCCTTTTGGTTGCTTAAGTTATACTCAACCATTAATTTTCCCCACCAACCACATGGGCTAATGTGCCTTAGTGGTGGTGGTTGAGATGAAACCACCACCCTAAGCCCATGGTTTTGAGCTTGGAGATGAGGCGGTTTGGTTTCCCAATTTTGACCATTTGACCATCTTTGGATTAGCTTAATCATTTAATTAATTAGATCATTAGGTTAAGTTAATTAATTCCCACTTATCTCCTTTAATCTCCTTGATTCTTCTCCATTACTCCACCCATGGTTGATCAAGTCAACCATGGTGGCCGACCCCACCAATCTTTGGTCCACACGCCACCCATTTGGTGAGGTGGAGGTGGGTCCCATTCGGCCATGTTACCTAGGTTTAATAAATTCTAACTTAGGTGATTTAAATTTAATTAAATCCTCCTCTTATTGGATCACCATTGGGCCCATGGCCCAATTAAATTCCCTCCTATCCATTTACCTTAGAGCTTAAACCCTCTTGGCCCATTGTGTCCCAAATGGGTATTGGGCCCAATTTGACCATCCTTGGCCCAATTAACCACCATTGACCATTTAAATGAATTTAATCCAATCCATGGTCCATTGGACCATACTTGGGCCTTTGCCCAAATTTTGATCCATTTACCATCTATTCCATTAAAATTCCCAATTTCCATCATTAAAATAAATAATAGCCACATATATATTGATTTAAAAATTCCGAGCTATTACATGAAATGACATTTTTACCCCTGATTATTGAACCAGTTAGCCTTCAATTTTGTATATATTAAATACAATTAATGTTGTTTGTTAGTTTTGTAGATAAAAACGGAAAATACAGAAAATCAATCCAAATCAATGGAAAATTGCAAGTTTTGTGCTTAAATTGGAGGACCCAGAATTTTTAATAATTAATTTCTCACCATTTTATGATTTTCAATGGAAATTGATTAATCTAGATCCAATTATGAGAATCAAGATTAATTCAATAATTTTAGATTTTAAGTGGTGAGTTAATTATTTTAACTCTGGACAGAGAAGATGCAATTCAAGGGCCAAAGTCTGAAATTCAAGATCCATGGGCCATAGATCCACTCCAATTGGGCCAAGTATTGGGCCAAGCTCAGAGTGATCCATGTGCATTTCACATATAGGCCATGCTAGTGTGCAAGTCCAATCCAACAGTCCATGAACTCAACTCCAAGGTGTCCATTACCCAAACCCTGTGATCCATGTACCCATACTCTAATTTCCCTGTGTAAACCCAAAGTCCACACGTTCTCCTTGTCATCCACACCATCCATTCCATCATATTTAATCTAGACCATCCATTTCACACATAAACTTAGGAAAACTCGAGAGCCACCTTTCTTTATCCAAACCATACATTCTTCATATTAGATCTAGGTCATCCATTTCATCATCCATCTAGATTAACCTTAGAATCATAACCCTCCATGCATCATCTTACCTTTTTTATAACCCATCTCATCCATCCATTGTTAGAATCATTAGATTTAACCCCATCTAATCATAGCCATTCATTCATAAAATCCTAGGATTAGATAACCTTGCATCTCAAGCAACCCCAACCCAATCCACTCGATTTTTCCATGTCATATACACCTCATCATCAAATCTTCTACATCATATACGATTTTCTCATATCTTTCTCCACCTCATTCGAATTTTCCATAGAGTCAACCCTCCACATCATCACCTCTCATCCCACCCATCCATTTATCTTAACTTTTTGATCTCATCCATTCATTGCATAACACATAACCCTAAATCCCATGTGTCAAACTCGACCACACCAATCCAATCCCTACCTTTTCTCTCTTCCTTTCTTAAACACCAAGACAACCCCTCCTCCAAGCAACCAAATTCTTATAACCCTATGTAGCCCTAACCTTTTAATCTTAAAATCCCATCCATCCATGCTTTGTGAGATTTAATCCAAGCCTTT